>CM055844.1:33136086-34438586 GCA_029490765.1 Euthynnus affinis | reverse complement strand
TAATCAGCTGTGCAGACACTTGTGAGGACTGGATAGTGTTAAAAGTGTTATCATTATTACTTGGTGCATTAGCATCCGGTGCTACTGGTGGATCGTTAGCCGCTGCTCTGCTAGCGCGCTCTTTAGCCTCGGACTGGTTCACTTCTATGCTAGCCAAAGCTGATGCTATAGCTACTGTAACGACTGCTACCGCTGTGGCGACCAGGTCTTCATCGTACTTCTGCTGTTCTTTTTCTCTGTCTGTGGAAGGAAACTCCTCACCATCCACTTTTTTCCCTCCATGTATGGAAAACAACACCATCTCGCTATCATTTCTCTTTCTTTCCTCACCCACTTCCTCATCGTCCACCCACGACTCATTTTTCTTTTCCTCTTTGTGCCGCTGATCTCTCAGCATCTCTGAGGCAAAACAATGCTCTAAATATTCCCTCATAGTTGTCTCAGCACTTCCTTCCCGTATTTGAAGTGGCGAAACATCCGCTGTGCCTTCGAACGGCAGACTCCGAGCTGCCACAAGGTGCGTTTGTCCCACGGCTTCTGTGGGTTGTTCAGATTCCATACATTCTGCGGGCTTTCCGTTGGGATCCACAGGTTGTACTGGTTTGTTGGAGTCCGCAGATTGTACATGCTGTGTATTCTGTTCAGGAAATTCCACAAGAAATGAGTCCTCTGTGAATTCTGTGGGATCTGAATGTTTGACAGGAAGTTCCTCTGGACAGTTGGATTCCTCCAAACCTGTCCGGCTCACAGATGCTACAGCTTTACCAGCCACGGTGAAATCCTCCTTTTCAGCTGATAATGCCTTTGACTTCACATTATCCATTGTTTGTTGGTCCAGACTGGTAAGACCCTTTAGTTTGATCTCTGCAGGGTCCAATAATTCAGTCCTCACTGTTTGCAGAGTTTCCACTATTTCTGGCTTTCTGACGTCCATTTCATTCAGTTCTGGAGAGACCCTAGAATCTGGGTTAAGGTCATCAGGTCCATGACAGTTTGGCTTGTCCTCCTCTGATAATTCCTGTGAAGCTGGACCATCAGTCAGTTCTGTTTGTTCGAGCTCTGTTGAGCTAAATCCTGAAGTGGTATAAGTGGATTCTGAATTGGTAACACAGTCAGGTCCATGCGTGCCCCTGGTCTGGCCTTCTGTCTGGCTGGGTAGATGCATGGTGTCCTTGTCAGCTTCCTCTCTCCGGGTTGGCTCAGGAGTCCTGGGAGACTGGACGTCTGCCCTTCCTGTTATATCCTTGGCTTGTGACGCTGCGTCTGACTGAGTGTTCAGATTTGTTACTTGCTCTCTCTGTGCCTGTACCTCGACCTGGCACTGAGACTCTATGCTGGAGCTGGAGCTGAGCTTGGCCTCCGTGCCTCCTCTCTTCCCCCTCTTCTTCCTCCTTTTTTTTCGACCCTTTGCTCCAGTCTCCTCGCTCTCCGGCTTCTCTCCTCCCTCGTCAAGCTCTGCCGTTTCGGAGCTCTCTCTGATGTGTGTCGCCTCTCTGTTACTGACCTTCTCTCTGCCTCGCTCCTTCCAATCTGACGCTACTTCCTCCTCTTGCTGTGATCCATGTACTTCCCGTCTTTGTGCACCAGGCCCATGTGACAGTGCTGGCTGTGTTCCAACAGCATGTGGCTGACTAAGAGCTGCGGACAGTTGATGAGAACTAAGACCCTGTTCTAACAGCTGTGGAGCGCTACGACCAGAAGCTTGGGCTGAGCTTAAATCACATTCTTTCTGCTCTCTTGTTCCTTGCTCCAGCTGTTCAGTCTCTCTCTGATCCACCGGGTCAGCATCATACCAAACTGACAGGGAGTTCACTGCCTTTATCTTTGAGTCTTCACTGGCACCCTGCTCTAACTTTTCATCCTGATACCATACAGTGTTTGCAACCATTCCTGGTCTGTGTGGAGACTTTCTTTGTGTGCCCAGGGACCTGGGGCTAGTCCTCCTGCCAGGCTGAGGACTCTTGCATGGACCTTCCGGGTCCTCTGGGTCTGACTGGCTTTCCTGGGGATCCTGGGATTGTTCCTGGCCCATGGTTACTGAGAGGACACAGGATTAGATTAAGGATTGCAACTCAGGACAAAGTTCAACGGGTCAGGAAATACTAGCAGTCAGATGATTAGACAACTTTTAAACAAGCCAACAGTTTATCCACATTATTTCAACCACAAACTAAAAGTTAGTGCACTTTATAGATCATAAAAGCAGAAAGACAGTTCATACACTGTGATGGATGTTTATAACAGACCGTCTTGGTGATCATTTTACTGTTGACCTTCATATTCTCTTCTAAATTCATTTGACTGACCTGGAGGTTCATTACAACCTGTCTCATTTCCTCACAGTGTTTCTAGAGCTGTCAGGTCTCAGTTTTTCAAGTTGATGTTGCAACATTCCAAGATTTCAGCAGGTAACTCAATGCTTATTTCATTATTACTCATAGGAATGATGGCCAAATCCACAAAAATAAGACTCAACATCTGATCATATTAATAATGGATCACATGAGCATCCAAAGTACTCTCAATGACAAATCCAGAAAGCACCTTGGTTCTACGGAGCGTTTTAGTGTCTTTCTTCTCATTGTTTTGGTTTTACTGTTTTACTTCACTGTCATGGTTGTCATCAGCCTGGTGTCCAGCAGAGGCAGCAGCAGGCATTGCCTGCACAGCACCAACACTGTGTGCGGCTGTGTTTACAGCCTACTGCACTACCCTAGTGGCTCAAAAAAGCATTGCTGCAACTTTAAGTTTGCATTTAGTCTGCTTGAAATGACTAATTCTGTTGTGTCCGTGTTCATTCATTCAATTACTTGTTTCCTTTTAGTCACCAGTATTGATTTTTTTCACTTTTGGTTACATCTGAAGAGGACACAGAGCTGCTCTACAGTAGAAACAGCCGCTCTGACTCACTCCATGTTTCCATGTTAATACAGTGACACAAGCAGACAAAAGAGCATCCAGTGTGCTGGAGCCAACACTGCAGAACTATTTCCCCTCAGACATAAGAGAGTTCATCAACAATCAACAGTGACACAAGCAACACCGGTACAACCCACTTTCATTTGGTGTCCCTGTACTCTGTCACGTTTCTGTCCCAATTCATAAACTGATTTTGAATCATTTAGGTAAAAGAGCTTCCGATGACACTCTACATGAAGTATTATATGGCATAATGTCTGCTTTGCAATTCAAAATAAGCAAAAGAAACATCATTTTTAAACCTACAACACACAGCCCATTCATTCAGTGAATCTAACACTAATCCACTGAATCTGTGAAACTTACCTTTCCTTCCTGCAGCTGCTTGAGAGGCGCAGTGAAGATTAGCTTCATTTAGTGGGAGACTATCAGTGTCTCCCTGCTCTGTCTCTACCACTCGGTCGGATATCAGCAGCTCGACTTCCCACTTCTCTCCTTCCTGTTTTTCTACAATGGTGGTGGTAGGCAAGGCAACAGCCTTCCTGCCAGCACGGCTACCATCACCACCTGGTCCAGATAATGGGTTTATGGGTAACTGAGTCTCCTCTGTTCCAGGACTACATAGATTTTGCGTGGCTCCTGCCCCGCCAATCACAGACCCCACCGCTGGTTCAGTCGGTGACAGAGTTCCCTCTGTTACACTTCCTGTTGTCTTTGGCTTTCTCTGTGCAATTCCTTTACCAGCCTCTGGTGTGCCTCTGTTATTTCCTGGAGATTCTGTGCCACATCTTGTGGTTTTTGTAGTTCTCTTTTTGTTTTTCCTGTTACGACCAGCATGAGAGCTGACTGTTGTACCTTTCTTTCCACCACTTCCCTGGCTCTGACACAGATTTCCAGTGGTACACGGCGTCTGAGTGACAACCGCAGAGTCCTCCCCGAGCTTTCTCTTCTCCAATGATGAGGGACCTCCCTGTTCTTCTGTTATTGTGCTACAGTTTTCTATGGTTATCACAGTCAGGCCTGCACTCTCCTCGCTCTCCTGTTGGCTATTAAAGCAGGGTTGCAGCCCACAGTCAGGTTTGATCTGCTCATGATTGACGGAGAAGGATGTGGAGGCTTGTGTCAGTGTGATAGTACCACCGAGATCTGAGATTCCCTGCAAGAAGGAGGAGAAATCCAAAGTAAATGTTATTGCACAACAAGCAGCTGCCCAAACTGGACTACCTGATCTTAGCATGAAGAAAAGCTAAACTGCTGCTAAATCCATTCATGCAAGATCATGTTGTAACTGTATGTATGTATGCACATACAGAGATGTTCCCAGTGAACGTGGGAAAAGGGGATCAAACAGAGGTGTGATGTGTATTTTAGGAATTCCTAATTAAAAAGGAAATGAAACAGATTCAGATTTTATTGACTCCAGACCACAAGACAGCAGTACAATGCTTAACAACCAGACTAGATCAGTCACTCAAAGAATGCACCTAGTTTACATACTAGCCTTACTTTATCTGTCTGCAATCTGTAAGCTCAGACATAGACGGATGCTTTACTAAATGTTTTGGCAGATACTTATTTCTATTCTCAGTGATGCTTGTGATTTTACATTCAAACAAAACATGATAGTTGTTAGTTGTTGTTGATAGTTACAGAAATGATAAAACTAGTAGAAACAGGGTTCTGGACTGGAGCACATTCATTCATTTGCAGTCTTTATTAGTGCAAACAGACTAGTGTTTCAACACTACTGTGTCTTTCTGACCGTGATGAAGGCACAGTAGTGTCTAAACATTAGTCTGTTTGCACTAATAAAGGCTGCAAACGAATGAGTGTGCTCCACTTCCTTCTGTTTCACAGATTAGAAAACCTTCTATTCCTTTCCAGACCTTTTATTTTCCTGTTATTTTAGGAATTCTGCTATTAGAAACTTACAAATGAAAAGTACAAATAGCCTGGCCATACTTCCTATTTTCACAAAGTAGATACTTTCCAGACCTAAAGTCCTCACTAAAAAAAGTCACGCTATAATCACATGATGACATTACTCTGAAGGTCATAATGTCACTTCTGCAAAATCCTTTAACCTCTGCTCAACTCCCAGCTTCCTCTATTTGATATGATCACACCTGTGATCCAAACGAATGTAGAAACCAAATTCATCTCATATCTGCTGGACAGATGTGATCCATGGTGATACAGATGTTCTGGTGATCAACAAGTTCAATAAGCCATTGTCCAGCTGAGCTTTGTTTCCTCCCCCGGTAACCAATCATTCTCTTTTTAATACCTTCCTAATTCCCCATATATATATCATTTTATTACAAGCTGACATTTGAACTTTTAACCTATATTTAGGGAAATTCAGATCCCCATACTCCACATGCATACAACATAACTGCTGTCACAAGCCTCTCTGATAGAATATAAAAAGCTTTAGTCTAATATCTACTGGTAAATCAAACTTCTTACACTTACACAGTAAAGCCATTTGGAAACTTAAGTTGTACTGCTGTTGATGCTCAACTTCCATTTCCTACAAAAATAACACATTTGATTGGTCGCTTTGTGAAATCCTTTTGTTGTCACAAGTGCAGCATGACCTGCTGTCAATCACCATCCTCCTCATCTGGATCCATGTAGCACTGATGATGCAGGATGACATCAGCAAAACTATCCAGTGAAAACAGACCAATAATAGAAAGTGCACACACTGTATATAAACAGTATCCATACACTGTCTACATATTAGCAAAAGATCCCACATTGGGTATGAGTGACTTAAGAAAATCTGTGGCATTCATCATTTTTTGTTATACTAAGAATTTTCTATTAAGTATGAAGAGAATTGAGTCCTGTATAGATAGTATGTCTTTCTTCACAAGGGGAGAAACACTTCTTTGACTTTGAAATCAAATGAAAGATTTTTTTTAACAAAATCAAAGTGAATACTAAATTAACCAACCATCATGATCATGGCTGCTAATTCACAGAGAGGCTTTTTAGACAGTATCATGTTGTGTTGCAGCTGACAATGTAACATCAGCCACTGTAATATTCTCTCCTCTAAATACATGTGTGACTGTCACATGACGCCTCTCATATTAGTCATGGAGCGCTTTGCTTTAGTTTTATCGCATGTAACTTCATGTCAAAGTCACAGTGCAGAGCTGCTCAGCTGGATTCATATTTTCTAATTGTTTTCGTCTTCTTATTACTGATACCTCCAAACATATTATGTTTTTTTGTCTGCTGATTTCTGACAGCAGAACTTGAAGCTTTGTAATATAAAATTGTTGTTTTTACTATTTGGGAACATTTTTGTGAATGAAACTTCCCCACAAACGGAACAGGACATGGAGCCTTATATGGACACTTTAGGGGCATTGATTATGCCCCATAATGTGAAATATATATATTATGAGGAAGGTTCACTTCCTCATGAACAGGTGACGTTCATCTGGCTGAAACAAGCTATTTAGGACAAGTTTGGGCAGTTAAGAGAGTCTGTTGAATCTGACTTACAACACTAATACAAGCAAATTCATTCATTCATTCATTCATTCAAAAATAAAATAATGAAAATGTTCTCGTATGAAACCCAGTGTGTTTATTGTATTATTGTATATTCTACGTACATTAATGACATTTTTGTAGTTTTGACCATCATTCTAAACCGCTAGGAGAATATTTGACTCGACACTTTCTCTGCTGAGATTTGTGGATGTAGTTCCACTGTGAGACACAACGTTCTGATAAGATCAGACACGTACACTAAACCTCAGTGACCAGAAGTCTCTAAACAACATGTCTTGATTTGGAGCTAAAGGAAACCTGACCAAACAGGCAACATGTGGAGACTGTCAGCTCACCTTTTTGTCTCTGTGGAGCTGAATGAGTCTTCTCAGCTCTGCCACCTCGTCTTGTAAGCGACTCTCCGTTCCCGCCTCCCCCTCCTCCCTCTGCTTCAAGCTGGAGAATGTTAGGGTGTAGGTACCAAGATTTGAGTGGTGCTGAAGCACTCGGCCCCCTGGGTAAAAGTGCAGCTGGTCCTTTGGTTCCACCTGGATATCTGAGGACATCTCATATCTGAGACGAAACAGACAAATGTCTATCTGAGCGACACGAGGAAATATCAAACATATAACAACACCAAGTCATACTTACAGCAATTATCTGTCACACACACAAACCTGTCCACTGAAGTCTCTTATTCTTTCAATCATGTTTGAGAAAATAAATAAACAAATAAACACTGGTGAATAAGTCATTTGAAAGAAATCCATGTCCAAGGTTCTTACCTGTCTGCCTTGTGTTAGAGTATATAATGAACACTGTGGCTGTGAGTTTGATTTCCTTTTAAGGAACTGAAGTTACCAAACTGAGAGTCACAGTATATACTATAGATAAGTAGAAAATCAGAACAAATATACAGCAAAAGACAAATCCTGGCAAACTCGCGACACCGAAACGTGTGACACACACACACAGCTCTCTGTGGTGGATGACATCACATCATTCATCTAGACTTTAGAACCACGCCCTCCTCAGTGCTTCCCACACCCTGAGCTAGGATCAGCTGAGCTGCCAATCAACACACTAAAACTTATTGTTCTCAGATCCCTCTTACAGTTCAGCTGCATGCAGCCATTTACGTGTAGTAGTAACTGTCAAAAGAAAGTGTTACACTGTGTACTGTACAGATATTAACACACACACACACACACACACACACACACACACACACACACACACACTCTCCCACAGAGCGATGTCTGTTGTAAACCGGTTTATCTTCATAGTGACAGCATTAACGCTGTCACTGTTTCTCCTAGATTGTCCTGTCAGCCAACTTAGTTTTGAATTGATTAGAACTTAGAAAGGATCACCAGTGAACTGTTGCCTCGGATCCATGACATGTTAACATCATGAAAAGAACAGACAACAGATTTCAGTTTATGGCCTGGAGATAAGAGAAAAATGGTAAAAGTGGAGGTTATTTTTGTAGGTGTACATGGTTTCTCACTTTTACCTGGAACTACAAGCTAGCTGAGGGGGAACTAGCCACAGACATAAGTTATGGAAACAACGTGGCCTCTAGAGCAGGATGGGGGGAAAAGGAAGGAAAGAAATCAGAAGACTTTTTAGGGGCAAATGACTTTGTTTTGGAGTTTGTTAAAATTGGTGAACATGTAGATATCCTCATAGTTCTGACCTACTAAGCAGCAGTGAGTGTTTGTAAAGGTCTATACGATTATATTCATCTTCACTCTGCTAAATAATAATAACTTTAGGTTATATGTAACCGGTGGAGTCTGCATTGTGTTGTAAGGAAGAGACTCAGACGTGGGTTTTCGTTGGAGGCCACCATTTATTCCTAACCAAAGTGAACGTAGGGGCACAGTGAACTGAACCTTCAATATTCCACCCGTTGACCTTGGAGGAGCAGTACGTCAGGATTTAAGAACAGGCTTAAAACCTTCCTTTTTGATAAAGCTTAGAGTTCGTTCTGACCAAGCTCGCCTTGGACCAGCCATTAGTTATGCTGCTATAGGTTGTTCACCAAGAAAACTTGATAAGAGATTTAAACAGTGGGCAGAAAAAGGGATTACAGCCATGTGCACAACTATTAAAAAGGGTCAAATGAAAAGCTTCCAGGAACTAAAAAATATCAGGACTTCTTTAGATACCTGCAAATGAGGGACTATTATATCAAAATATTACAACAGATGAGGATAAAATACATCCTATCATAAAACTACCGGTTAGGGCTTATAGCCTTGCCATTGCAAAAGTAGTATCTGTTCTATATGGCTGCTTAATGGACTCTAGAATAGGAAGGGGGGAAAGGGAAAGGGAGCTGGGTAAGGAGATGACGGAGGCCATATGGTATGATTTGTGGAGAATCCATACTAATCAATACTAACCACATGGATCCAGATCATACACACAGTTTTTTTTAGAATTGTACAAATGTACAGCCCTTCTGGGGGAATGTTCACTCAGTTCTCTGTAATGTACTGGGATATATGATTCCTAAATACTGTCTTATTCTGTACCTCGGACACTTGGATGGATCAGTGCATGTAGGACACCAACATCTGGACAAGATTGTCCTGGTGGCTGCGAAGAAGGCCATTTCTAAAAACTGGCTCAAGTCCGACCCCCCCAGTAGCAAACAATGGATGTCAATTACAGATGATATACAGATGATGGAGCATCTTACATATAAGTTGAAAATGAAAGAAGATCTCTTTGTAAAAAGCTGGGGAAAATGGTTGTCATATAAGGAAAGAAGTGATTCTACATAACTATATGCAGTCTCTGTTCTTTCTGATTGGTTATTACTGCTTTTTTATTTGTCTGTTGGTTTGTTTACCTTTTATTAGGGACCACCTAAGGACCCTATAGTATTTCATGTGTTTGTTTCTTTCTTTATTATTACGCCACTTAAACCTTAAATTTGGCACTCACATCAGGTCTGGTGAAAAATTTGTGAAAAGTGTGGTCAATAGCGCCACGTATGTAACTAAACTGGCTGCCACGGCCCACAGGAATGTTGTAGAGAGATCAAATCAAAACTCAAATATTAGTCTCATCAAGACCTACAAATCTAACTTTCAAAATAAAACTTTGCCCCAATTTTGGACTCCGAACACAAAAGCATCAGCTCCCAGGACCCCATCCTTTCCAAACATATAAAGGCCTGCCTCCCTACCATCTGCCCACTCATCACTGCAACTGTAAACTCTTCCCTCTGATTAAATATGAGATGGATTGCCATGAATTTTGGGTCCGACATTCATGATCACCAGAGAATGAATCCTAATAACTCTGGTGATCCTCTGACTTTTCATTTTGCACCATCATCAGATCAAAATTTTTATTTTTTCCAATATTTTGGTTCATGACTAAATACAAGCAAAACTTTTTTTTTTTTTTACAAAAAAAACAAAAACAAAGTTAAGTTAAATTATCTTGTTAAAATGCTTGAAATTACATCTACCCCTCCCTCAATTTTTCTAAAATTCTAGAATGTATGAATATGCAAATATCTTTCATTTCAGAGGTGTAACTGCTGAACACAAGATACCTCCAACTTCACTGTAAAATCCCTTCTCACTGGAGGCTTCAAGTTTCCACATCACACTTGTGTAAGTTTAATATTGGACCAGTGGACCAGTGCTGGCTTCTAAATGATTTGTGATGTCACAAATCATGCTTGTAGGCCCAGCCCTAAAAATTGGATTTTCAATTTTCACAGAGAAACTTTCCATTTTCAGCTGATGAATGTGAAAACAGCTTTCTGCTGTCAAACTCAGTGAAACCTCAATACTCAACTGTAGGAGAAAAGCATATGTTTGAGTGGAGGGGAACTTAAACTGGTCAACACTAATTAGTCGGTGATTGGCGTACCTGATGAAGAGCCAGTTTGGGCTTGAAACTGCAATAATGTGAAATTGATTTGAAAAGGGAGCATTCTACAGTGCTGCAGTTCATTGGGAAGCATAAATCATCTGCCCACTTTTTGACTCTGGACAAGTAAGATCAGAATCTGAATCACTATCATCTATGTTTACACATACAAGGAATTTACCTTCACTTTAGTGGCTCTCAATGTAGTTACACACAACACAACAATCATCAGAAAGGTGAAAGCATTTCTGTGGACTGTAAACAGGATACAAGTAGTACAAATATTAGTAAAAAAATAATGATCGTAGGAACTTCTGGAATAACAACAGCTTTACTTGTTTCAGAGTAAAACAGAACGTTTAAGATTTGACTGTGACCCACACCCTCACACCCTCACACCCTCACACCCTCCCTGTCTGTGTTATGGCTCTCTGACTTTCTCTCTGACACTTTACCAGCTGCGTGTAACAGCATTGTTCTGTGAAGGATCGGTTTGGGGCTGAGCTCTGACTCTGCTGACAGTCATCTCCTCTCTATTTATCTGTCCTTACAAGACTCCACCCCTTTTTTTTTCTCCCTTTTCCTTCTCTGACAAGGGGAACTGACTGACTCAGTGCCGGTGATGTCATCACTATAAAAAAAAAAAAGGATGAGGGGAGGAGGCGAACAAGGCACAATGAGAGGTCATAATCCCTTCCCATTACTTTCCTTTTCATCCTGGAAAATGTGAGAAAGCTACATTTTCCATATGGCTCATTATATGTGGATGTAAATACTCAATAGGAGTGGGCCTGAAATAATATCATGATATTTCTGGGTATTTCTGTGATAATGACATTCTTGATGATATGAGACAATACATACGCTGAGATTTCTCAGCAGGATTTTTGCCTCTCTTCATATTCAAGCAGGTGTTTCTGCTTCAGCTGGTGAAAGAAGTTTGTTGTATTGCCCCCGTTTGTTGTACAAATCTGTTAGTGTGCAAGATGATCAAAGATGACATTCTCAAGATTCATGATTTCTAAGTACAGAGCAAATAAACCACCATGCATGATACTGTTCATTGTTGTATTGTGATTCTATTAAGGTTAAATGAACACCAGAGTATTAATATTAGTATAATATAGTATTACTAGTAGTATTAATATGGAGACTGTTGAGGGGGTCTGAAAGTGGAACCCGCTCCAGATGTGAGGACCATAAATCTGTTAATTCCACTCTAAGAGAAAACTTAACTAGCTCCCAAATCTACAATCTGCCTTTCTACAGCAGTAATATAGTAGTAGTATATAGTCGTAATGCAGCAAAGAGTAATCCTTGCAACAATTTCATCTCATGCACAGAGGAAGTCTGTAAGACATGACAAAGCTTCTTCTGTAACACATAAGAATGTTCTCAGTAACAGTCACATGTCACTGAGTCAGTTAAAAGTTCTATATGTAGAATTGCGAAGCAATTTACATCTATTAATAGTTTTTATAGTTAGTGAATGGGTAGTAATGAAATGTAAAAAATGAGATATTCCTCGACTTTCTCGGTTGTCTGTAACATCCTGTGGACTGATTTTAAGGACCTGGGCTGGATTTTCTGTAAAAATCCACTGGAAGCCTTGTCTCTCTCCCGCTAACGTCAGCAAACAGCTAGCATAATGACACAACAACACAATAAAAACTGTGAAATCCAACTAGAAACACCCTGCACGTATTAGCTCTCCAGCTAATGAAACAGCTAGCTGCCTCAATCAACCCCTCACAATAAAACTCGCCCACTCCCAAACACATAGGCTGCATTCACACCAAATTCAGCGGTGCGGTGAAAACGCTAGTCGTCCCATTCATTTCGGATGGGGGTGGTGCGGCTCGCCTGCGGCCATTTTCGCCGCTGCGGCACCGCACCGGGCTGCGGCCGGAAAAGTTGAGCCAGAGTCAACTTTTGGAAAACCACAACCCGACGTCACGTTGCGGAGGCCAATCACGTAGGTCGGTGATTAGACCGGAAGACGAAAGACCCGAAAGACGTTGTTTATTTAGCATGTAGCATTGTAGCATTTCAGCATTCTACTTTGGACGGAAGATGGTTGATTGATATTACTTTATTATGAAGATGACGCCGCTGTAAGTAATTTCCCAACTTTATATGAGCGCTTCTTCTTTTTCTTTGTCTCTTTCGTTTTTTTATGGTGGTTGGCAAACTACTTTCATGCGTATTACCGCCACCTTCTGACCGGGAGCCACACTCCCACAAATCCGCACTGACCTGCGGCGTTTCGCCGCACCGCTGGATTTGGTGTGAATGCAGCCTTACACAGCTAAAACATTATTTCCTCAACAAAGGAGCAGATAACAAGTTCCAGAGTGATAGCAGAACATAGCTTACCCCTTTCTGTTTTTCCTGTTGGTAGTCCAAAGATGGTAATAAGACCAGAACTCGCTGAGCCTATTTGTGTTTAGTAAACACGGTTGGTACAAAAAAGTTAGTGGTTTGTGGGTCAGGTTCGGGCGGTTGGTTAATGCATATTTGTTGAGCTATGCTACCTGGAGTTTCCCAGGCAACGACAGAGACATTGACTCACGTTTAAAACAGCGCTGCTCACAGGCTCCCAAATCTTATTGATTTCTAAATGAATGGATATTTGGTGTTATTTTTGGCATTCAAAGGCAGGCCTGTAGTATTATAGAGGAAACACTGTGGAGGGAGGAACACCGTTCGAAAAGATATTGCCTCAGTTGGTGTTTTGATGATGGTGGTGGAGAGCACTGACTGACACATCAGTCTAATATCTCTCATAGGTGTTCAACTGGGTTGAGATCTGGTGACTGTGAAGGCCACAGTATATGATTCATATCATTTTCATACTCATCAAACCATTCAGTGAACCCTCATGCTCTGTGAATTGGGGCACTATCATCCTGGAAGAGACCACTTCCATCAGGATAGAAATGTTTCATCATGGGATAAAGGTGATAAGCAGTGACTCCTCTCTAAGGGGACAACTGGATCCAAACCATGCCAGCATAACAGAGCCACCAGATCCCCTCACTGTAGGGGTCAAGCATTCAGACCTGGAACAGTTTTCCCTATAATTTGTCAGCTATTCATTCATACATACATACATACATTCATACATACATACGACAAGAATGTGAATAATGTGGACATGCTACTATATAGGTGTGCATTATTTTGGGCGGGTGTTCACATTATTGTGTCTATCCTCTGTGTTCAGCAAGATAGGCTATGATGATATTTTGCTAATACTGGTCTCAAATAAATCATGTGATCTGAAGGGGTATCCAAAGAGGGTTGAATCGAGGGCAGCTGTTAGTTTTGCCTCCACAGCTTCATACTTCAGATCACATTCCAAATACAATTCTGAAACTATCCGTCCCACATTATGGGCCTTTAAAAGTCCATATTCATTAAATCCTGGTATCAGGTACTCACTGTGTGAAGAGCTCCAACAGCTGCTGGTGTCCCCTGGTCTTTGCCAGACATGCTGGAGTTTGTCCCTGAGCGTTGGTGCGCCTCAGTGCGTCCCTTCCTCCTGGCTGCTGCAGGAGGAACGATGCCACTGTCCTCAGACCATGACCGGCTGCCAAGTGGAGCAGACTGGAGTGCTGCTGGCACTGAGACTGAGCTGGAAAGAAAAAAAAAAAAAGAAAAAGATGAGGGGGCAGACTGCAACTGATAGGCTAGAATGAAGCGAGGTAGACACCTCCTGGTGGTGAGAGGAATGTGAGAAAGAGGAAGAATCTGAAGGCAGTTGACTGACGCTGTATTCAGAGATGATCTTTGTCTTGAATTAAACCAAGTCATGGCTCCAGGTTTCAGTAAAACTTAACATAAATCTTTTTTTATCTTTTCTCATTTGCTTATGTACTTCAATAATATTCTCACAAATGAACTGTTGAATTTAAACCACAAAGTGTTCCACGGTACATATTTTGTTTTTTATCCTTTGTTCCTACAGGTAGCCTACATATGATTTGCTTTTGTTTTGATTATGCTAATGACAGTTATTACTTACCTGGAATGCACAGTGCATGTCCTCAGCCGATCAAGATCAGCAGTATATTTATTATCACCAAACTAAGTTAGTTTATTGCTCTGCTCTGGTCAACAGCTGATACTAAATCCTAACTTCCTGTAAGAGTTTCAGAATGAAAGCATTTTAATAGTGAGGCAGTGGTAGACTTTATGTTAAACCGAATGGTCGACACCGACACTTAAAGCAAGCTAACATCACCAAATTATTATTTTTTTTATAACAATATTTAGACATTTTCTACATTTTTTATTTGGGAGGTTGTTTTCATGGTTGTGTGGATTATATTGACCTCAACATGTATTTAAAGGCACAATATGTAATTTCAGCCGCTATGGGGTCTCTCAATCAAAACATAACAAACATAACGGACGGAGACGTCAGATACAGGCTGTTAGTCGAGCTACTGCTAACACTTGTTTGGCTTGTTTCTCTTATAACTTTCCAGACATTTGTCCAGTTTCTACCGGGAGCCAAATTATCCGCAGAGGTCTCCTCTTCACCAAAAACAAATGTGTACACAGATTAAAGTTGTTAAAATACTAATTAAAGGTGTTATACCTAAAAAAATCAGTGTTTCTTTGATGATGTATAGTGACCACCGGACTTCCTGGAGGGGCTGTTAGCCGAGCTGCTGCTAACGTTTGCCCAGTTTAGTTCTCTGATAACTTCAGATCCAGACGTCAAATGACTAAAATCCTTCTTTCAGCTAAAAGATACAGTTAAAAAAACCTAAATGTATCATTAAAGTCAATTTCTAACAGTTTGTGTGGAACAAGCACAACACCTATGTATTATCTTGTATGTGTGTAAGTTACTTTTTGGTAGACACCATTGCAGCAGACACACACAGTGCTGTCGTATGCATCTACTGCGTGTTTACTCTTTGGTAGAGGAGGTAAGACACCACTGACACACGACCAAATGAAACGGTCCGTTACTTTGATTAAATAACAGATTTCTCTGGGTTTGAAAACTGTTGAAAACATTTGGGTTAATGTACACAACATATAGAACATAGGTCTAGTTGTTTTTACACATTTTAATGAGGAATAATTACATATTATACCTGTAATAAGCTTAAGAACAGCTCTCGCATCTTATTAATGACAAACTTTAAGAAACTTTCAACGAGGCAACAGTACTTAGGCACAGCTAAATGCTAACTTCAGTATGCTAACATGCTAAAAAATAACAATGCTAACATGCTTATGCAAAGCTGCTATAATGTTCACCATCTTAGTTTAGCCTGCTAGTGTGCTAACGTATGCTAATTAGCACAAAGTACAGCTGAGGCTGATGGGAATGTCAGGAGTTTTGCTGGTATTTGCTGATAAAGTATTAGACAAAGTCAACCTCATGAAAGGTTGGTGGTACTGGAAGAAAGTAGGATATGTCATCTCTGGAAATCCATCCAATAGTTGTTTTCAGTCTGGACCAAAGTGGTGGACTAATGGTTATTACCATCCACAGAGCCATGCTGCTAGCATAGCTAAAAACAGGTGCGGGCATAGCAGTAAAGCATACACAAGAGCTACAGAAGCATGTAGCTATGCCAAGAGAGGACCTGTATCTAATCAGGGACAACGAGGGAAAAGAGTCCCAAACCGTATCTATCCATGACAAAATCTGATGTGTTGTGTTTCATAATCTGTTGTGTCATCAGTAAACTTAAAACCGGTCATGTGGACACAGCAAGTTGACTGATCATTTATCACAGCAGCTCAGTCTGAAAGGTCAATTCTAGTATCTAATATCAATAATACTAGTGGTAAGTCTAATTTCAATCATTGTATCCCTACAAGAAGGGATCATCATCATCATCATTATTATTATTATTATTATTATTATTATTATTATTTGTAGACATTAGAACAGTGAACTTCAAAATAAAACTCACCGCTGCAGCTGTCCAGCCATGTGTCTGTACTGTGTCTGTCAGTGCCTGTGTGTGTATGTGTGTCTGTCGCTATGTCAGTCTGTGTCCGTGTGCGTGTTGCCGTTTGGCTGTCTATGTGTCTGTCCACATCCGTCAGTGTGTGTGTATTGATGAGAGCAGCTCTAGAGTGTGTGTGCAATCCCGGGGCGGTCCTTTGGTGGCACAGAGTGAGGTGTTTCAAGGCCAGTGCCAGGCTCTGATCCAACCTCTCGCACTCTTTCAGTGGAATCTGACAGACAGAAGATACAGACAGCTCAAAAATGACTGTTGTGTTATTGCTTTTCCCTTCATGCCCTCTCTACCTACTAAAAAGCAGCATGAACATGATGACAGAATTGGCATTGAGCCTTGCCTGAACAATAATTTAAGAAGATTTTAGAATGAAATGAGTTCCGTTCTAAATACAACATTTTGAAGCCCTTCTTTACCTGCTCATCATCCAATAATAATGCTTCCTGTGGAGCTGTGTTGTTGAGCAGGAAGTGGGCCATGTCGAGAGCCAGGTCCTGCAAAACAAACACATACATTGATATTCATCATTATTCTGAAAAACTCAAACGACACCCCACAGATAACTGTGTGGTGCCTTCAAGTGCAGCAGTTATTTCAGTGATCAAGAGAAGAGTCCATTCTTAAACATAATGCATATAAATACTACAGCAGCTTATTGCTGTTGTTATGATGAGAATCCCTCTCACATAAGGATATTTTTCATGTTATTATGACGTTTTATTGTTATGAATAATGCAAAATTGTTCAACTTTTCTTGTTAACACCACTTTCTCTCCTATCTCATTTCACAAAAGCAACATATCTCATTCAAACAGTCTTTCTGGTTGGAACTTCTGTAACTGTAAGTTGTTAAAATGAGTAAATAGTCACTGTAGCCTGGTGACTGTGTTTATATGGTTTGATGAAGTTTTCATGCTTGGGATGAGGAGACACATGGTATTATCTATCCATCACTGATTGTCACACCCTGGCTCTTGGCCCATAACAAATATGAGGAGACATGCCATATTAAAGGTTTTAATCAAACGGAGCTTAACTAAATAGATCACAAAAAAACACAAGAACATGGAGTGTGGAGATCAGTGGAATTAGTAGTGTAGGATGTGCAGGAGAGTGAAAATGATGTGTGTATGTTCTAAGGTGCATAACATAACATAGAGAGAGAGAGAGAGTGTGTGAGAGAGAGAGAGAGTGTGTGAGAGAGTGTGTGTGTGTGTGTTAGGAGCAGAACTTTGTAGACTAGGAACACCGGGTCCAGGTTTATCCTGTGTGGGGTCCAGAGTCCAGGTCACACAGTGAGCAGGTGTGTGTCTCAAATAGAGGCAGATTCTAATGCATATGTTGACGTTTTGTACTGATGGTTACCAATGTACCAACCTCTCAACGTATCTATTGTGCTCCAACTTTTACAGTTAATATCATTTCTTTAATGTATGAGGAAAAATGCATATTGTTCTAAATAATCCTCAGAAAAGAAAGTCATCCAGTTGAGTACACTGAAAGGACTGTGTCATTACCTGAACAAAGCAGAAGATCTCCTGTGAGTGTGTGTCCACTGGTCCTCCAGGCCGAGCCAAACATAACGTCACCAAGACCTGCTCACACGAATTATGGGCTACACACACACACACACACACACACACACACACACACGCACACACACACACACACACACAGAAATCATTTTTGATTGTATGTGTAAGGTAAAACATCTCATAAATGACACACTCTGCTGCTCTAACCTTCTCTTTTCCACAGAAATACCGTTCTAATTCATTCAATCATTCATTCAATCACCATTTTTCTGCTTTGTTGTTCTTTTGATGGTTGTTAGGCTACTGTCATTACATTACATTCATTACAGTAGTTGGGACTACACGTGGGCCACAGTTTACCACATGTAGACCACAAGACCCCAAGAAACCTGAGCCCTGGGGGTTCACACACAAAGTGTGAAGCCACGCCCAAGGATCCAGGTTATCAAAACCAGAGTTTCTCCTCTTATCTTTCTCTTTCTCCTCCAGCTGCAGGAGCAGCTCCTTGCTCTTCTCCCCCACGGTTGTTGAAGGAGCAGCTCCCTGCTCTTTCACACTCTGCTCTCTTGTGTGTCCTGCTCACAGCAGACACACACAGTCTTTTCTTTACGACAGAAGATGTGAGAGCCTGTCTAAGAATCAGAAACTAAGTTTCAAGTGCCAGCAGCTACCACACAATTCTGCTGGCCAGTTTAACAAGGACAGGAGCCACGGAACAGAGTTAGCTTGCTGCTAACTCCAACAAAGGAGTGACCTTTGCCTCTGCACAACTGGAGTGCTGTCTCCCCAGCAACACCTGCATCTACAGCTTCAGAGTCAAAGCCTTCTCAGCCTGACTCATCCACGGATTCACCAGCTAAGAAGCAGCACACCATAAAGCATCTCTTTCCTTCATGGACTGGTAACAACTGGGCATAGCATAGCAACACAGTGAAGCATAGCACAGCTAAGCAAGAATGTTTAACTTAATCAATGTACAGCACATATATTGATTTGGCTAAGGTTATACATTGAACTGTTGTTGTGATGTCCTTGTTGTCTACAGTCAGGTTACAGCATAGCTACACTGCTAGGTTATTGTTAGCATGTTTAACACCGGTTACATCCAGTAACTAGGCCTTCCTAACCTGGCACCTTTTGGTTTTACAAACTTTGGTTCAGGCAGCACATGTGGTTTATGACACCACATGGTCTGGCCTTTCATCTCTGTAGTTCCCTTTATCAGCCAAATTGTCGGCATGCCATGTGCTCAGTCACCAGGTGACTGCAGCCATCTTGCTATTGTGATTTACTATAAGACTTACTATTGTCTTCTCTATACACACATTCTCACACTTGTATATAAGTACACTTAGCTGGACTAGTATTGTGTGTATTTACTCTTTTATTAAAGAAATTCTTTTGGATCGACCTGTTGTCTGTTTTAATGTTGCACAAGAATGAGTTTTACCAACCTCTGCTCTGTAAAGAACTCCAAATCCTTCAACCATAACTACCTACTGATATGGTGATTTTGTTTATAGTTATTAAGTTATTAAGTAATTCATAGATTTAACTTCTATTTAGGCTTTGAATATTTGAGACTTAGCTACCATTACAACACCAGCAGCAGATGTGATGATTTAGGATGTACAATGTCCCTGAAGGTGGCAGGGAGCAAATCATGTTCATCTGTTATGATCCCTACATTGTAGCTGACAGACTGTGTCAATATGGAACATTTACCATGTTAATGATCAACCATGACTCATCTGTAATTATAATACCTGTTTCACTCACTTTAGTTACAGGTCAGGATAAACTTTTTATGAAAGAAATTGTTTTTAAGCTTTCTAATTGTTTCTTATTTATGTATGTTCTGTTAAAATCCTTCAGATGGACTCTTTGAATAAAATCAAAATGGTTCCACATGTTGCCTTATTAGTCTGACAAGAAGCATAAAGGCCTGCTGTTAATCCTGACAACATGTCCAGTCCAATGCCTTCAGAAGCTGTAAATGTTTCCGTCTCTCTATCCATCTAATCCATTAGTGAGGAATGTCATAGTGCTTTAAACACACGCTGTTCTCATCGGACAAGAAGCCAAGCAGGAAACTGCTGCTGCTGTGGAGCAGTGCAGTAGGTAGGTGAGCTGTACTATACCAACTCTAAAAGAGTTTGTCATAAGTGGTCTCTTTGTAATCCAGGGAGGAGTCGGTACCAAAATCATCTCTCTGTCCTGAGCAGACAGCTCATTCTTTAGAGAGACAGGCAGCTTGCATTGTCATCTAGAGGTTGCTGCAGGTCCTGCCAGACCCATCACAGCTTGGTGTGGTCACAACTTCAACAGACCAATTCTCACATCAGCCACCAGTAATACTCGGTGAAGAGGTAAGTTACCCTTCAAAGCTGAAATCCAGTACTTAAAGACTGCTGGGACCATCGAAAAGATTTCAATCAAGTTCAGACTGGAGTAAATATGGCAGAGTTGTTGTGGAAGCCTTCTGAGTGTCTGAATTATCAGCCAATGCATAACTTGAAAGATGCACAAATCCAGTAAGTGTGATATCTATTTACAGGGTTAATGCACTGATTTTATAGTGTGGACAGACATGGTGTGAAACATCTGGCATTTTCATGCAGGTGTGCCTGACAGCCGTTGAACATTTCTCAATAGCCGAGCCCAAAAATAACACTTGCTATTCGCCAAATGCAGTCTTTGGTGAGTTAATTATGAAGACCTGCCACTCTGGCCAGTGGGAAAAAATGAATTTCCTATGTCGGATGTTCATATTAAATTGTGGCTGAAGTGTCAAATAACAAGGTAAAGGTATGTGGCAGTAATCCCTGTGAGCAGAGAGCACTGGCTTCAGACTGCTCTGAACGCTCGCTTTCCACTGTTTCTACTTTCAGCCCCAACTGACATCAGCTCATGATGGATTTCTTTATATGGTGATCTGCTCCACACACAGTGCACAAGTTCACTACTCTGTTTTGCTAACATTATGGCATCTTTCCATTGTTTTGGGAGTAATTAGACTGAGCCATGACTCCATTACACAGCAGGGAAAAGTTCAATTAGTTGTTTACCTGTTGGAGGTGTGCTGGTTGTCTGCAGCTCAAACATCCTCATGACTGCGGCTGTTTCTGCTTGTACTATTCCTCCCTGCATTATTTCTAACTGATCTACTAAACAAACAGTTCCAAATATGAGAACATGCTATATTGTACATTCTCAAATACAAGTAGAAATAAGAGTACACTGTGTGTTGTTGGGAGTTTCATTCAAATTAAGCAGCAGAAAATGTTGGTATTTTGGTGGAAATTGGGTCTGGGATGTTACATCAAGAATAAACATCCACTTCTGGTGCAGTCACTCCCAGGAGCATCATTCTCTCCCTTCTCTCCTGTCATGTCTCCAATGTTTTTAATAAAGCCTTGAATTTCTTGAAATTTCCCACTTTTTTACCCAAAAGAGTGACCATAATACTCCAACTACACAATTCAAGGAGTGGAGATGAGTAATTATTATCATTATTATTATTATCACTATAATAGGGATTAGAAATGGTCAATTACAATGGAAACTCAGCATGGGCACTGACAACTTGATGTAAAAATGTAGGTCATCAGTATATAGAAGCAGCTCTACTATGTCTGTATGTTAGTAGAGGTTCTTCTTCCACATGCTAACTTCTTTATAGTTATTCATATTTTTAAAAATGGTTTTCTCTTTGAAAAACCACACTGAATGTGAGTGAATATGTGTGTGTGTGTGTGTGTGTACGGTATACACATGTCTGATATACCTGGGCACACAGCCTGCAGGGTCACATGGCTGATTCGCAGCGTGCTGGCAAGATGTCTTTGGGTGGATCCCAAGAATAAAAGATAGAACTCCACCTCCTCTTCCTCCTCCTCTCCCATGTCATCATCGTCCAGCTGAACAGTCAACACACACTCTCCCTGAGAAGAAACAGAGATGCAGCTTTATTAACTCTGCACATACAGATACATACACAAAAAAACACTAAGGCAGACTGTGCAGGATCACATCATTAAGACCCTTGCAGACAGATCCGAGTCAAGATGAGACTAGTAGCTGAATCCAACAACACACTGGAAGCAGCAGGACTCTGTAGGCTTCACTTCCCCACTACATACTCATATTATTAAGTTGACTGTATGAATGAATTGTATAGTATATGTTATTGGCAGTTTGTTAATAATACATTTATGCACACAAGGACTCAGATACTGATGATTTCAAATACAGAAAACCTAACAGTGAGGGAAAAAAAACATTTTCTAAACATCTAGTTACATTATTCTCCTGTGGAAGATCATGTGATACTTCTATTTATAGGATTTTAGTGTACATTGTTTTAATTGTCAGCTTCAGAGCTTTGAATTGCACTACTATGTATGAAAGATGCTATATAAAAATAGTTTTGATTTAATTAGGGATGCCCACCTAAACCCACTTCTGAACTGGCACCGGTTCTTAAAATGTGAACACCCGTTCAACAAACATAAACGTGTAGAACAGTGATATTTTCACATACAGACAGCAAACCTGACATTTAAAAAAAATGCATCCAACACAACAAACTTCAAGCTGTCTGACTGAAGTGAAAAACTATGTGTGCTTAAATGCTAACTGTTCCCATGTTTGTAAGAAGAAATACATGAAGTAATCTGTGATGCTGTTGCTGTGTTTATTCACAGTCAAGAGGCTAGATACATCTGAGTTTAACAGCTGTGTGTGTGTGTGTGTGTGTGTGCATGTGCGTGTGTGTGCTGGGTGGGGGGGGTTTACATTCCCAACCACAGCAATGAGTCAGCATCACGAGTAGCTGGCTGGCATGTTGAGGTTAGTTTGTCTAATTTGTGTGTTCCTATGCTCTCCTCTCTCCCCTCAGTAGCTGCTCCTGTAATGATGGGATGAACACTGTTGTTATGTGTCATGGTAATAATGTGTGGAAAAGACTGAAGAACCCAACAGATGTGGTCAGAGACATGTTAACAACAAAGTGCAAATGCATTTCGTCTCCAGTCCACATGCTGTGAAACTGTGGAGACAGAAATAACATTGATAAAACAGATTGGAGGAAATCTGACATAATCACACTTGAAAAATGGACCATTGAGATACTTGTAGATGAAGCACAGAACCACTGCAGTGATGCACACAAGACCAGGGTAGGATGAGGAGTGAAACTGAAGCTGAACGGAGCTTTTTCACAACTTGACATGCATGAGTGTAATAATAATGCTGTTAATTGCTGCCTTGTATTGCAAAAGCTGCTCAAAATGTTATTAGAGCCACCTTTTCCTACTATAATAAGACTAAATGTCTGCTGTAGCAGGACTATCAATACTTTAGGGTTTAAAGGTGCAGTGTGTAGTATTTAGTGGCATCTAGCGGTGAGGCTGCAACCAATTGAATACCCCTACTCCTTCCCCTCCCCCTCCCCTTCCAAACATGTAGGCCACAGTGGCCGCGGAACCCGCAACAGACTCTATCCAGAGCCAGTGTTTGGTTTGTCCCCTCTGGGCTACTGTAGAAACATGGCAATGCAACACAGTGAGCTCTGTGGGAGACAACCTGCTCCCTTTGTAGATGTAATGGTACATTCCAAGGTCACAAAAACACAATGATTCTCTGTGATTATACACATATACACATATAATTAAAACATACTTATATTACTCATACTTATATTAAATTGCATTTCTGCTAAGTCTGTTCTGCTAAGTGCCACTAGATTCAGAGAAGGGGATCCAAGTGCCAACTCTATGATGAGTGGATGACCCACAGCTGCCCCGCCACTTTTATCATTAAAGCTTCTATGTGTAGAATTGTGAAGCAATTTACATGTATTAATGTTTTTTTATTGCCAATGAGTGAATGGGTAGTGATGTAACATTAAAAATGAGACCGTCCCTGCATTTCTTGGTTGTCTGTAACAGCCTGTGGACTGATTTCTTTGTGAGGGACCCAGGCCTGTGACCCAGGCTCTCCCACTTATGTCAACAAACGACCAGCATAATGACACAACACAACAAAAACGGTGCTATCCGACTAGAAACATCCAACAGATATTAGCTCTCCAGCTAACGAAACAGTGAAGAAAAAGCATCACCTGTAACCTGTAATCACACCACCAGCACCAAGGTGTTGACTGCAGCTCATTTAACGACCACAGATTTCACTAATGAGAAGGAATTTCTGATTCCTACACACAAAACCTGTAACAAAAGTACGAATATCAAATCTTCATCATATCTGTATGTTTTTGTATAGAAAATGTTATTTCAATAAAATTCAGCTTTCTTCCTTTGTTACCTGTTTTTGCTATTGTTATCAGCCAATAAAAATTAAAGCAATTGTGTGTCAAGGATGGAGATTGGAGTAGCAAAGCTTTGATAAAGCTCTTATGTAATATTGTT
Organism: Euthynnus affinis; assembly: GCA_029490765.1. Classification (NCBI taxonomy): domain Eukaryota; kingdom Metazoa; phylum Chordata; class Actinopteri; order Scombriformes; family Scombridae; genus Euthynnus; species Euthynnus affinis. Next base: position 34,414,292 of record CM055844.1, on the reverse strand, counting down.
TCTCACATACAGTAAAAAAATCATTTGTGTTTCCTGTCTCATGTTATCTCACAAATACATGGAAAATCCCAATTTCCTCCACACAGTAAACAGATTTTTAATCTTTTTTGAACCAAACCAAACCAATATTTTGTAATTTTGAAACACATGTAACATAGAAACACATATAAAAACCCATATTAACTCTTCAGAGACTTTTGGGACTAAGCTGGGATATGATTATCGAAACCTACAAAGGCTATTCCAGCCCCAGCTGTGGAAGACCTCCTGCATCATTCTGGTGCCAAAGTTAAACGGAGTGCTACAGGCGTTCCTTTGTTCCAACAGCCATCAGACTATACAACAGTGCCTGAAACGATCAGGAAACTATTCCTATGTCAACCAGCAACTGGATTGAAAGACAAATAATCAAAATCGATGAACACCACAAACTGTGTCATTTTAACTCCTGACTATTGACAACAATAGAACCAGACTGGAAAATACTACTGCAACTAAAGGTTCCCGTCAATATCAATGCATTTGCTGATTATTTTATGAATGAATCGTTAAATCATTCTGTCTAAGTACAGAAACTAGTGAAAATGCCTGGTATAATTTCCCAGAGTCAAAGGTGACGTCTTCAAATGTCTTGTTTTGACCCAACTGTCCAAAACTAAAGATATTTAGTTTACTATCATGTATGAGAAATAAATGAAAACATTTAGAAGGCACTGTTGCATAAAAATGACCCCAATTATTATTAGATTATCAAAATAGTTGCTGATTAATTTCCTGTTGACCGACTAATCAGTTAATTGAGTAATCATTGCAGGTCTAGACTTAGTCAAACTCGGTAACATCCAAATGAAAATTATAATCTGCTAAACAATTGAAATGCGCTGCCTGGGCTTTATAGCTGAAATGGATCATACATCTTTAGGGTATAAATGCACTGCAAGAAACACTGGTTTTAACATGTTATTTAACCTCATGCTCAGCCTTCAATTTAACTATACTGCAGTTTTTTCCACATAATTATAGGGCTCAATAATAGTCATTTGGTTCAAAGATATTTTTTTTACAGTTTGTATTGGGACATTATCCATGTTTCCATACCATAATACATTCCCAGCAGTATATTGGCATTTATGCTATTTAGAAATGTTAGCTTTGAACTGCACTACATTATAGAGCAGCATTAGCTCAGTGTATTACAGTAATGCAGTTACTGTACATTAGAAGTAAAATATCACCTAAGAAAAGTGTGACAAGCTAATCCATTGCTAGCCCAGTACGGCTGACAGAACACAAAACTCAACATGTTTGTCTGGTTCAGGCTAATAAACAAAGGATGTTACTAATTTCTAAAAAGCCTGGTGCCTGTGTATGTGTTTTCCCCCTTTTCAGCTGACACGCAGTTAAAAGCCTGTTAACAGCCACGCCCACACAAACACAGTCTAACAATAGCATACAGGAATATTTCAGATCACATGTCCATACAGATCTTTCACTCTCACTCTCAGTCTGTCACAGAGTGATGCAGTGCTGATAGGCATGGTTCACATTTCCTGCTTGAGCAGTTGCAGATGTTTGACTGTTTATAAATATGGAAATATTCAGGCTAAGCTAACATACTTTCATTTGTATTCAGCTCAGGTGCTTTGAACTTCCAGAGCACATTACCAACATATGCATAGATGCTAGAATACTAGATTTAGTAGAAGAAGTAGGACTGAATGTTGACAATGGCTCTGAATTGAAACCTCTCTCTACTCTGTAAGAACATGGCATGCTTTCTGATACTGCTTACTGGTTCCTGGAGGCAATGTTTGGACCTAATGTACTTCTGGCTATATCACCATTAACACAAGTCAGTGCATATATTTTAAAAATAGAGTGAACTGGAACTTGCACTAAAAAAACATCCCTAAAGAAGTGATACAATGAATATACACACAAGTACAAGTACAAATTATTGATTCAATAAAACTGAATCAATGTCAATCTATACAACTTCACTAAAACATGTAGAAACATAAAACTCTAACTTGCTAAAATAAAGAACATTACTGGTTTTCTTTATTTTAGTGGTGTCCCAGCACCTTTATGCTACATTCAGACTCAAAACAGCTCTGTGTTAAAACCCGTGTCTTGTTTAAAGCGGTTATAATCAATGTAGAATAACAATGTATCAAATGACAATGTACAATGTGAGAGGCGTGGCTGGTAGCGATGAACCTACAGAGAATTATCAGTGACTCTGCAGCTCCTCTCGGCTTTATGAAGCTTTATAGTGAGTTTCTGCTTTTTGTTTAGCTGTTCGTCTATAACTTTACTGTTTTGGTTCACTCTCAATGTTCTCATAGCATCATTTTGGGTTTCAGCAGGCAGCTGTTTTCAGAGAAAAAGCTGTAAAAAGCCGCTGTACACTACCTGCTCTGCACTAAATGGCAAACAGACGCAGTTAGCTGTAGACTAGCTGGTGAACATAGTGGAGCATTTAGCAGCTAAAGAGCCAGATATTTCCCTCAGGAGTTGGTAGAGAGCAGAAACAGAGTCTTATATTCACCAGGTGGACAGAAACATGACTCCAAATGAATGATAATGTTGCTCCATAACTGCTGGATGTGGAAATAAAAGCAACATATCAACTTAAAAGCTGATGATGTGCCAGTGTGTTCACTACTTGGTTCCACTGCCCCAAGTGGTAAAAAAAATCAGTTAATGCAAGTTTAAGGTATCAAACATGATCCAGGAAGTAGAATTGGAGCTACAGATTAATGCGTTAAAACACTTATTAGATGCACAGCGGTTTTATAATACTCACAGACAGGATGTTACAAATGGAAAGTTAATTTAGCAGCCACTATTTTTTCTTTTCCTCCTCCTCTTCATTTCCAGGTAAGTAGCAGAAACACACAGAATGTGTGCCCACGTGTTTGTGATTGGCCATTGCAGAACATGGCTGAATAATAACATGTTGCTGCAAAAGTTGGACCAGGTTCAACTTGCTCTTGTGGAAAAAGGATCAAAACTGATGGAGTGGAACCAGAGATATTGTCTTTTCTCCCCACACATTCCTCAACCTTGTGAAGACCCGGTGCCTACATTACCCCCAATGATCAACTGTACAGATTCAGTGTGGTATGCTAGTAGTGGCTAATGTAGCCTGGAGCTGCTAGCCTTATACAGAGATGAGGAGCAGGCCACGGAGGTCTGGTGACGTCAATGCTTTCAGTTGCCTGGTCAACACTGACACTTTATGCGATGAATGATGTTTTGACTGGCAGGCAATTAGAAACATGGGCATGACAATTTTTATATGTTATTTATTATTATAATTATATTTTATAATAATACACAAAACAATAATAATAATAATTCGATTTTTTTCCTCATCTGAGTGCACACACACACACACACACACACACACACACACACACACACACACACACACACAAGCCCTGAGAGAGACAAAAAGGAAGTGAGAGAGAACAGCACATGAGGATGACAGTGAGTCTGAACTGTTATTCTCTGGTGCACCATATCTAAGGTCCAAACTGATAAGAAAACTAAAAAGAGAAACATACTGTACTTAACAGCTGTACACGTCAAAGTGACTTGTTTGTTAGATCCTGGCAATGACATACACAGAGTGTTCAGTGCAGTGGATTTTGCAAAGCATGAATAAATATCAAATGTACGGTGTAGATACACAGCAATGAAGTGAAGCGTCAATTGTTTATGACCTCTAATAGCACTTGGAGCACTTTTTTTTTACAAGTGGGTCCTTATTTGGTTTGTGGAAGCGCAACTGTGTGCTCACAATACAAAGTCCTGTCAGCTGTTCCACTGATCTACAGATAATTCAACACTTTTGTTAAACCTCAGGAATAAACACATGGATTTTGATGAGTAACACTCAATGTAAACACAATTTTGTATTTTTATAAGAAAACTCTACATAATACTTGAACATATTCCTTTTTGGGATGATACATTTAGTTGTAATTAGTCATTTATGAGGTGTTTGGAACACCACAGTTGGAGAACGCAGGTGGTTGTGATACTGTGGTAATGAGGGATACTTACATAGAGTGGAGCTTGCTCGGGACTCAGTTTCATGATGCTGAACTCTAGGAGACAAGACACAGAAGGACAGAAATGTAAGCATTCATGTGACCAGATGAAAATATGTTTTGAAAAATACTGAAATATTGAACATTGAAATACTAAAACCACAGTGTCCATGGTTATATTGGTTCCAGCAATGAACCTTTGTTGCATGTTATCAACCCCCCCTCCTCCAATCTCTCTCTTCCTTCATTTCCTATCATCTCTGTCTATACTCTCGCTGTAGTTAAGACATCAAATTTTGGAAAATAAAAAGTATCACAAAAAAAAAACTGATCTCCACATGGCATGGAGCAGCAGTGAGTGGGCAGGGACCTAAATGCTCTCCAATGCTGGAACAAGAAAACAGAAACTAGAAGAAGGGTAATCATAATAAATAGGATAAATGAATTTAAACAACCTAATCAATTCTATAAATGTACTAATTTTTCAACACAAAGCATATAGACAGGATATGTTGGAATTCAAAATGAAGTTGTATTGCAGGTCCATCACTTGTCAAATATGGCAACAAAAAAACATCACCCAGCAAAATCAGTTCATGACATCTAGTAAGCAAAATGATATATACACTTATATATACATATATCTTTGCATCAGCATTTGACAGGTCAGTTGCTATTTTGTTCATGCTGATAATAAAAGGAAGCTGCCCAAACCCTCCTGACACAGAAGCACTGGCAGCATGTCATACAGGTTAAGCCACATTTCAAATACCCCCTCAAAAGTCCCTGCTCAGAGGGATAGGTCTTTCCAAAAGTACAGGACCTTTGGGAGCAGAGTTTGCATGGATGACCATCGCTGATTGGTCAAACACACACACACACACAGCCAGGCTGCTTCCACTTGTGTACTGCTTCATTCATAAAACAAGGAAGTCCTCTTGTATCAATTTTAGTCCTCTTTGTACCAACTTTAGTAAAGTTAGGCACTGTTATCAGTTTCCTGACTCATTTTAAAAAAAAATAGCAAGGGAAAAAGAGAGAGAGAGAGAACAGCGGTGGTTGAGCAAGGAGAGGGAGCAGCAGGAGTGACAAAGCAGTGAATGAGAGAAATAAAATGTTATTTTGGGATCATTTCATGGAGGTTATGTTCTAAAGCAGAAGTAAATAACCATCAAACACTCACCAGAATGAAGCTCTTAGTTTCAGTTTTTTCATTCATTCATTACATCCAACTAATGCAGCGGTTAATACAAAAAAACAACAGTACAAATATGCATCTCTAAATGCTGCCATCATTTTGAAATTCCTCATGGGTCTAATTTGCACAATCCACCTGCTCCCTCAGACGTGGTGGAAACACAAACAGGATGCACAACAGGGACTTTAAAGTTCCAAGTTTAGTCTCTGAGATTAGATCCTCTGGGTCCAAATACCTGCAACTTGTGGTGGAAACAGAGCTTTAGATTTCGTTCATGCAGGGCTATTCAGCTGTCAATCATATCTCATTGCTTTACTGCTGTCGCTCTAGCCTAATCTTTGAAGGTGTGTGTGTGTGTGTGATGTGCTCTGTTATGTGGAAAAATATTTACAGTTTATCTGCTTGGACTTGGTGGATTAACTTTCACATGGTGAAAGTGTCACACATCCACAAAAGAATGTACAGGCTACCTGCTTCCTCTGCTGAGCCTCAGCTGGTTAAAGGACAGCTTCATCATTTTTCAACTTTGTCTTAAAACAAAAGTCAGGAGTCCATATGAAGTTTTTCTTGCTGTAATCATTCCTCCTATTCATACTGACCATTAGAAGATCCCTTCATAACACACATTCTTACTTATTGTATATGACTTGATATGACTAACTCAGACCGCTGAAGCCTCATAGAAGCTTCACGTCTACTTTTAAATGTGTTTTTGCACTAAATGACTGTGTGGGCACTATGGAAATTAGTCTTCATCACTTCCATTTAAAGCACATTCAAAGGAGATCTTTTAATATCCAGTGTGAACAGGAGGAATGATTACAGTGAGGAAAACCTCTTTCACTGTTCATATGGACACCTGACTGCTGGTTTAAGAAACACCTGAAAAGCTGTGAACCGGTTCTTTAACCCTTCATCCATGTTCATAAAGACTACATGTTGACCAGCAGTCAAGCTGCTGTGCATCAATGTTCGGCAAGCTCAGTTTCCCTTACATACAACAGCACGGCAGAGTGAGTGTGTATACAAACAGGTGTGTACCAGACTGCTGAGGTGATTGGTCTATGGTAGAGCCCTGCACCAGACTGTTTCCTTAATCCTGCTCCCGCTGGATTTCTGACTATCACTGCTGGTTCCTGTCCACACCTGCAAACATGACCATTCATGCCCACATAATAGAGTTGCTTTGATTTTGTGTCGTCTCCCGTCCTGCAGGTAAAACACGTTATTTTACTGTGTAGTATTAATAAAGAGATGCCTAGCTATATTTTGCTACCGTAATAACAAAGCAAAATTACATTCATAGTAGTGCAATAACTACAGTTTTTCTATTGCAATAAGTTGGCTACACCTGTTCTAGAGTAAAATGCCATTGTATTTATTTATGTTAGCCTACTTATTCTAGAACAAGAGTTGTTTTCCTGTGGCAGCTCTGTTGTCTACACAGGCCAAATACATAACAACAAAATTTGTGTAACGGACCCTGAACACTGCATAAATGCGGGTGACCTACACTAAACAGTGTGCCTGAATGCGTCGTGTGTAGACACTACGGGTGTGACAGTATGTGTATCTGTCCTAATCGTTCAGTACAGGGTGTTCAGTTTGGTATGTTCCATTACACAAACAAATTATGTCAAAACAGTTCAATAATCCACTTACTCAGCTGTGTGGAACAATAATTCTAGAGTGCGAGTTCCACCCGGAACGTTTTAGCAGTGCACCCCTTAGCTGTAGCATGCTCATGGATGTATAATAAGAGCTGGATGAGGCGCTGCCATTCAGCCTTGAAGCCAAATTTTCCCAGTGGCCACTCGTGGTATTGCAGCCCCTGTGGCCCAAAAAGGATTTTCCCCACAGACCACCATTACAACACAGACGCCTGTAAGACTGTTGACAGGACGCCTCGAATTGCAATTCAGTTATGTCTCCTTCTATTATGAACTTTTGATCCATGGAGGTTTTATGTTAGTGAAACTTTCCTTGAGCCAAGAAAAGCAATTTAAAAATCTGTGACGTCATCACAATGTAAAGTCTATGGGCCCAGTGGGAGCTCATGAGTGGGCCAACAGGCAAAACACTACTATATATTACACTACTATATACTACATATTCCTTGGGTCACAGCGCGGAAGCAAAGCCGGAAGCTAGAAACTTCTGGCGTATATGCCAGTATAGTCCAGTATCCAGCTCTTATAATACAGCCATGACGTAGGCTAGTCGGCTTAGCCAAGTTAGCCTGGTTATCCATGCTCATGCAGTGTTGCTGTTGTCTGAATGATAAACGAGTCTTCAGCTGGATGAATCTCCCTTCTGACAGAGCACAACACTATCATTAGTAAACGCACCATTATCTCCGTGTTTAAATGACATTACATCCCCCCCATCAGCCTCTCCTGTCTGTGACAGTCGGCTTTTCACTCCACTTTTGAGTGAAGCCGTCTGGAACAACCATAAACACATTTGATTTCCGATGTGGTCGGACAACATGTTGTAAGAACCAGTTCTGATCGACCAGAAATCATCATAAACCAGCTGTCAGCAGGTGTCCTGACTCCTTGCAGGAAACAGAAAGGTTTGTTTCAATAATACTGTATTTTTGGCCAATGAGCCATTGTTGGATATTTATATTTTTTCATATGTTCTAATTGTTTCAGCCTACTGTCACTGATAAATGTTTCTGCTTTCTTTGTACTCTCTGGGAACATGTTTTGTGAATGAAAGCTGCTCACAGATGGCCTTGCATGGACATTTTAGGGGTGTCGATGATGTTGATGTGAAATCTCACCTTCTCATTAAACAGGTGACATTCATCAGGCTTTACAGCAAGTTTGTCCAGTTATAAGAGAGTCTGCTGAATCAACTTCAACACTCGTACAAACCAACCCCACAGAAAGAGATTAAGGAGACGAAGGCAAAAGTGATGTTGTGTGAGGCTCTTTCAGTGATATGTAAAAGCCAAAGAAGCTTGTTTGTCACACATGTATCATTTCTCAGTACAGCTAGAAGAATGTCTTCTGTTCAACAAACAGAGATTCCGATCAAGATGCTGAACAATCACTGCAGCACAGTGTCTCATGTACATGAAATGAAGCAGTGGGCATAACGGGCTCACTGTTCACTTCACATTAGAATTACAGACATGTCATAAAGCTGGAGGTCAGCGCCGAGCTCTTCTAAATAGAGTGATGTGGTTGGCCCATTCATTGGCAAGAAACAGGAAGTCGGATGAAAACAGAGGAGCCTCTTACAAGTCTTCCTCACACACTCACGAGAGAAAACAAGCCTTCCTCACAGCACCACCTCCCCCACCGCCCCCCACCACACACACACACAGTCTGACAGAGCCAGACAAAGGAATATTCCAAAGAACATGCCCTTTTTTTAACTGCCCATACATGAGTCTGGGTGAGAGTTGAAACATAATATAGTACAGTGGATTTTTTTTAAAAAAATGGTTTGTTTTCATTGAGACATCTGGTGGAAAATAATCACATTCACGTTCAAATGTTCCTCAGTTTGCATTTTCAAACAATGAGATATCATCTCTGTACCCAAACAGTAAGCTGTGATGTACAACACATGCACCTGGTGTGTTGCTCTGTTCTGAACCATAAGCCTGACCACGCACACACACTCTGCCACTCTGTGTCTGTGTTTGACGGACCAAAACATTTTGGGTTTTTTAATTGTCTAGCTTCATTTACATATCAGCTTCTTCAGATTTTGACATTTGATGACCAATGAAATCTGAATTATACTTATCAGCTTAGTGGGGGTTCAAAAGTCATGTTAAATGTATGATTATATATGTCTACAGGTGCACTGCTGTCCACATTGGTTTAGGAGGATATCAAGGACTTCAGTGTCCTGTCACATCAGCAACATCACATACTGTAACCAGCCAATTTCAATGGAACATTAAGCTCTACAATCATATTAGCTGTGTCACACAATTCAATTTTATATAGAACTGCTCTGCTGGGAGTAGAAACTGCTCCACTTAAGAGATTAGGCATGGTTTATGTCTTCTACGATGATCAGCTTGGTTGTTGTCTAGGGGTGTAACAGTATACCAAATTCACAGTTTGGTATGTACCTTTGTTGTGAGGTCACGGTTCGGTACAATTTTGGTAGAGCAGAAGAAAGAAAAGAAAGGTAGAAAGAACATTTTGGTTTTTCATTTTGAAAAAAGTAAACATCCAACAATGACTCATTGACTGTAACTATTACTGACATGCTTTAGATGTGCTGCAGTGGAAAAGGAAAACAAGCTTTTCTTGCAATGACTCTGGACACCTGCTGATTTATGGTCTAACTGTATATAAAGCAGTGTAAACTAGCTCCACCTCCAGCAGCTACAACAGTAACATGCTGCTCTAACACTGATGCTTCACTACTAATAATCTAATGATGTCATATATGATAATATATCTGTCAATCATTACTTTAGCTTTAACATATTCTAACTACATTTTTCTCTCTCAGACCTGGTTCTCACAATGTGCGTCAGATTCGTCAGAAATCAAATAGTTGTTCTGAACTCAAAAGGCCTTTCCACACCAGGAGCATGAATGTGCTTCTAATGGCTGTCAAAGCTCCAGCAGACAGTCTTAGTTAGGTGGGCTCCAACTACTGAGCAGCTCTACTTTGCAACACTGACTCCCCCATGTCACACTATACATAGCCTCACCTTCTTTAAATACGCTGGGATGGAAGAAGTTAGCATAATTTGAGTATGTAGTTACACTTAATATGCACAATTATCACATGACAAACATTCCAATCTTAGGTCACATGATAACGACTGAGCCATCTCCATAACAACTGAAAATGTCCATTAAGTTGATCTAGTGATTTCCAAGCTTAATGATGAATCTTTAGACTCAGAAACACTAACAATAGGCTCCAGCAGTTGAATCAGTAAAACAGATAAGATGTGAAGATGTTTAGTCACTAAAGGTACAGTGCATTAAAGGACTAGTCCTTTGTGCTTAAAGGTTCCCGTATGATGGTGAAGCAATTTACATGTATTAATGTTTCTTTTATTGCCAGGGAGCGGATGCATAGTAATGGAACATAAAAACTAAACCTTCCCTGACTCTCTCTGTTGCCTGTAACACTGACTGACTGGGAGTGAGAGATGCTTGCTGAAACACGGTGCAAAACACAACATTGGAGATTTTTTTTGTCATTATGAGAAGCTGTAAGTGAGGAAAAAAGACATCACCTGCCATATTCTCACACCATGAGCATGAGCACCAGGATGTTGACTACGCCTCATTTATTGGCCACATATGTCACCAATGAGAATACATCTCTGATTCTGAAATACAGAACCTTTAATGCTTTAACCATGAGACATTAAGATGACTAAAATTTACAGCCTTCTGTCTGTCTGGCTGTGGAGATAATCCCTACCCCCTAGTGAAATGCACTTGTGCATTGTGTGTGTGTGTGTGTGTGTGTCCCTACAATTCAGCCACCAAGCTCTCATCCCACAGCATGGGTTGATCTACAGAGAACATTGACTGACTCACAGATGGTAGTAAACTAAGTCAGAGAGAGAGACAGAGAGAGAGACACACACACAGAGAGAGAGAGAGAGAGGAGTGTAGAACATGGATCCATTTAAGAGGACTTTGGCCTTGTTTCCAGACTTCTTCCAAAACATTATTAACAAAGATTGATTTTTGGAATTTGTGACTTAATTCAGAATTGTAGACAATGATGCAATTATAATATTTAAACAGACAGAGAAACATCACTGCAGCATAAATAGTTTTAACGCCTCTGACTCTAAATCTAGAGCTGCTAGTGAAAAGGACCCTTCTGAACAAAAATGTCTCCTCATATCTTTCTTCTTTTTTTTTTTTTTTTTTCTTTTTTTTTTAAATCAGGCTAAATATGGGAGTAACTAGAAATGCATTTCCTGTTTTGTACAAATAGAATGTGATTACCATGGCATGTTACATTTAAGAGATTTGGTGAATAATAAGTAGTACGGTGGTGCTTTATTCATGACCACATGGTGGAGCTATTTGTGCCATGATTCAGTGAATCGTGCAGATTCTCATGGAAAACCTGTGTGTAAGTTTCATTTCATTAAAGACAACAGAATTGCTAAAATATCATGTTATAAGGTTACTTTAGCGCCCCCTTTGGGCAGAATTTTATGAAATCTTACACACTTCTGGCAGGTCACCTTGTGTACAACATCCCCAAATTTGGTCGCAATCCGATTCAGTATTGTGGAGTTATTGGCCATTAAATGCATTAGGCCACGCTCCCAAAAGTTTGCTAACTAATAACAGACAAACCATAAGTGATATCCCAAAACAAATGAATGAGTTTTGTTTGGGGTCCTCTAAATATATATGTGTATAGGAGGAGTTGAAAGCTTGCAAAAAACATAAGGAAGAACAAGAATAACTAGAAAATGCAATTTCTGTAGAAATTGCGTGTGATTGCTGAAAGCGTATTTTGATTGCATTAATGGGAGCTGAACACTATTGAAAAATGTAGCAAGATTAAAATGAGCAATGGGTGGAATTGAACATGCACCTTGATGTGATGTTTAGTCTGTGAGCTGCATGACGTTTGTTAGTAGCACTCTGATTAAGACGATAGAGATCACCTGTGGACTCCTGCACCTTAGGTACTGAACACACAACCTTGTGATCTAAAGTTAAGCTGGTGAAGCTGATCACAGTATGTACTTTAGAACAGTGTTCTAAGTCAATGAGAGCAGGACAGGGACTCCATATCAATTAAGGTTAAGATCTCAAAAACTATAAGTTCTATGTGAAATGTATTTACGTTTTGAGAGAGAGGAGGCTTGTGGCAACATTCTGAGGCAAAATATGTGCTTGAGGAGTTAAAACTGTGGGAGTGAGACCTATTTAGGAATTTTTTTCTGCTCTGAAAATATCAGTGCCCCTCACTCTAAGTGATCACATGACTCAGTGGTGAGACCTGACAAAGTCTGCAAATCTCCTGACTTTTGCCTTATATTGCTGAAAAAGTCCAAAAGATATCACTAAACAATCTGATAACTTTGAAAATTCAAAGTGTTTGTCAATAAAAAGTTTGTGAAGTTTCAAAGTTTGAATAGTGTCTGTAGGATAAGGGACGTCTGAGCAGTTGACCATCAAAATTACAAAGGTTCCAACTCAGTTGAATGGTTTGTCCCATAGACTTCCATTAGAAATTTGAATGCTTTAAAATGTATAATGCATGCAAGCACACATCTGCTGAATGAGCTGCTCAGATTGACGTTTGCTTTCAGCAATCACACAATAACGCGAAGATAACATAGTGTGGGAGCTGCGATAAAGAGCGAAGATAACATAGTGCTTCGCAGCTCTCACACAATAAAGATTTTGATAACTATAACAAGAACAATCAGATGGTGACACAGGAGAGGAGAGGTGCACTACACTACTACCACTTCATTAGGTATGGATGCAGCTTTTCAGCCTCTTGGGATTTGGAATTTAAAAAAAAAAAAAAAATGCACCGCCAATTGGAGAATAAGAACAGTAAGGGAACTCTTTCTTTTATTGTTATTAGAGAGAGACAAGACAAAGAAAAAGAAAGTTTCAGAATATAGCCTTACAAGCACAACCTCATGTGAGGCTCTTTATGGTGAGGTAAAGGATTCATATGATCATGTAATTATCATGAGTTTTACTTGTCCCACACACATCGTCCTACTACCAGAAATACTCACTAGAACACTAAATGTGTATTAATCTGCTTCTGAAAACAGTCCCTAACAAAGGCACTGTTTCCTCTTGTTACTAACATCTGTTAAAAACTACAGCGACCAGATGTTTGAGGAAACCTTTTAGAAAAAGAAACTATTTTTAATGATTTGTGTCTCTAGTAGGAACCAATGGGGCAGTCTAATATATTCTTGGTTTTAGTTTTTTCATTGCATTTGTTGAAAATAAGAAGATTAAGAGTCCACATGCTAGCAACTCTGTGAGAGCTAAATGCAAATATCAGTATGTTTATATTCTTTAAGGACCATGTTAACATGTTGAAGTTAAGCTGGTGTAATGTTTACCATGTTCACCATCTTGTTTTAACATGTTGGCATGTTAACATGTGCTAATTGGCACTAAACAGAAAGAACACTGGAGGCTAATGGGAATTGGTTTCGTTAGAAGCCTATATATTGTGTATACAAACTATTGGACAAATAAAACTTTTAGATGGAAAGTTAAGTCAGTAGGATTCATCCTCTAGGGAGCATAAATGTCTTTTATTGTTTCAACTTTATTCTTCAGCTATAAAATACTGTTCTGCTTTGATACAATGTAACATCATCAACATATCATTAAAATGTAATCGTATGTGTCTATGTAAGAAGAGGAAGATGATTAGCCAATATCTTCTGCTTCTAACAGTATCAGAAATGGCCTCAAAAATCCAGGATCAGTTGGGTTGTATTTTAAACCTGACTTAAAAACACGACTACATTAAAGCAGGCAGTCAGATGTTAGAGACAACCAGACTGTGAATTGAGACCTCCTGGTTATTGTTTCAATCCACCCATGTATCCAGAAGTAGTGGTGTGAAGAAATGTCTGCACAGACACTACAGATACAAGGATTAATCTGGACCTGGATGTTATAAATAGGTCCTTTGCACATTCATAACTGTCTATCATAGGAGGCATGACCCCCACACCAACCTCAACTTAAATCAGCTTAACTCTGCAACATTACAGGAAACTGCTGGAATGATTACCACACATGGACACAAACTATAGGACAGGCCATCTGAGCGGTGTGTGTGTGTGTATGTAGGTACATGCATTCTTGTGCATCTGAATGTACCAGTGCAAATGCCAGTGCAAGGCCACTTAAGATGGCTGGTCCATCGCCTGTGCAGAGAAACAAGTACTTAAGATAGTCAGTAGAAAGATGACTTGAAGAGGAGGAAGAGGAGGAACAGTAGAGGGAAGAGTGTTCACTTCAGCATGACTGATATTCATTATCAGCCCATAGCAACCATTTGAACTCATGTTCTCAGGAGTTCTAACTGGACACTTAAACTCCAGAGTCCAAACTGTCAAGCACAGGATGAAGCAGTATAGAAAAGCATTCTTGCTGACATTAGCAGCCCACAGTGCTCAGGTGATTACATGCCAACACACCTGTACATGTGGTATGCTTAATTAAATGCATATTTACAATTAAACTAAATCTAATATCATACTGCCTGTTTTTATTTTGTAATTTGCCATCGCTAAGCCTTACCCCTTTGTTGTTAACCACTGCCACTCCATCAAGCCACTGGAGCTACAGACATGGCCGAAAATTTTGGTGCCCTTTCACATTAAAAAAAATCTCTGTTTTAAGTTGAAACTGACAGAAGCATATGGTATCCATCATTCTTTATTTCACATTGAATATAACTGAAAATGTTGCTTCTGATTTACAACTTAACATATTATTTAATACAATAAAACAAATGAAAATGGCATTGCCAAATAATTGATACCTTTCACTTATATACTTTAATCATCTTTTTTTCTGTCAACCATAGGGTTGATGTGATTTAACAAAAAGCTCTTATTTTGTTTCATCTGTCCAAAGCACATTGTCCCAGAAGGACTTTGGCTTATCAACATGCATTTTGGCAAAGTCTAGTCTGGCTTTTTTTGTGTTCCCCTCTTAGAAGTGGGGTTTTCCTGGGTCTTGTACCAAGGAACCCATTTTCATTCAGACAGTGATGGATGGTGCAACATGAATTTATTGTACCTTGAAATTGGAGATCAGTTTGGATCTGTACTAAAGTTTTCCTTGGTTCTTTCTTGACCATTATAGCAAACCTTCTGTTCAGTCTTTCAATTTTCGTCTTGTGACCACATACGGAAATGTTGGCTACAGTTCCATTGTCCTTAAACTTCTTAATAATATTTGCAACAGTAGTCACAGGATCATCAAAGTCTTTGGAGATGGTCTTGTAACCTTTACGTTGACCATGCTTGGCTAACTTTCTCCTTTTTAAGCTAGGTGCGTGAGTGGTTATAAGATTGAAAACGTCTGTGATACTAATTAAAACACAATAGTTTGTTTAAAGTATCACTACAAATAAATTGTTTCTTACAACTTCTAAAGGGCACCAATAATTTTGTTGAGGCCATTTCAGAATATTTATAGTTATTTTCACAACTTTTTCGTTTTGTTCCACTGCAAACCAAACATAGACATGCACTGATAATAAAACATCTTTAAATTTCATCACTGGTCAGGGTGAATGGTGCATTACTTTAACAAAATGCAAGGGTACCAATAATTTTAGCAATGAAATATTATCTAATTTTTGGATAACACAAAAGTAATGCCAGAGTGAAGGGTCATTCTGTGTCAAATCAGTAAGAATCCAGAAAAGTGGTTGCAGCACTGTCTCAGATTTTGTTGATGTTTTGTCTAGCTATATAATGTTTAGGTCCCAAAACTAAAGCCTGTAAGATATTTTGTTCAATTCCAGTGTTTTTATATTTTTTGGGTTCTTGATATTTTTCATTAATGCAGTAGTGAAAAAGACAAACATGTTCTCAGTGTGACTGAACCATTAAAAGTTTGTACTTAATGCCTATTGATTTTGTATAAGGCCCTAGGTTTGGCAAAAAGTGCAAAATTCCTAAATGAGAGTGATATTGAGGGTATTAAAAACCCTTTTTTTCCACAAGTATGGTATCAATCATTATTTTTTCTTCAAATATAATATTTTATTAATTTTATGCCAATATTTGAGGTCTCTACCGCTAATGGACTTGAAGATATTAAAATAAGGCATGGCAGAGGTGTAGTGGTACACCTCAGACCATTTTGGTCATATGAAAATCACCAGCATATGCTACCACACCTTGTTTTATTCGTAATATATTAATATTGATCATATTGGTGCAAAAATGTGGGTTTATAGTACCCTCAATATCAATCTTGTTTGGGAATTTCACATTTTTTCCCAAATCTAGGTCCTATAAAATTGTTTTAATGGTGTTGGCATACAGAGCACACATTTGTCTTCCATCCACAAAGTTTGGTGAGGCTAGGAACAATACCTGTCAAGACATTAATGCCCAAACATGTCTTCCTAGATGAGATGTACCTGAGGCTATAAAATAAAAGTATAAAATAATAATATCAAAGGCTGACAAAATATGAATACATTTGAACAGAAATATTTTACAGGCCTTGGTTCTGGGACCCACTCAAGATATAAACAACACTGTGAGAAAAAAATTATGGTAAAACATCGGCAGCTGTGGTTGCCAGAATTTCACCATAAAAAATACAGTCACAATGTATGAGGCATTACGGTATGTTGTTTTGGCATCTGTTCATTTTACAGTAGAGAACTAACAATTAAATTAAATCTGTTTACAGTAAATTATATTAAAAATAACAGATACACTGTAAATCTGATTTGGGTATATCTCAGTGATAAACACGGTACAACTGTATGATTGAGTATGGTTTTTATTGCAAAATTCAAATTTACAGTAAATTACAGGCAGATGTGGTTGCCAGAATTTCACCATAAAAAATACAGTCCAAAACATGAGAAATTACAGTTGGTTGGTGTACATTTTACAGTCAGCAACTGCATACGGCAAATTGTAAAGGAAATAACCATGCCAAATGTAAACCAAGGTACAAACTATTACTGATAGGCTTTGAGAAACTGTTTTTGCATTTACGCATTCTCCGAGAAAAACAGAATGAGCTGATCAAATAACTTGTCTGTACTTGTAGTGTATTCACAAAGCAGTGGTGAGATCTTGAACAGGAAGTAAGAAACTAGAACTTAAAGCATTCAACAGTCACCAGTTCTGCTTGAGGACTCGCATGTTTTCCATCAGGAGTTCACTGTGGATTGGCATGATCTTCTCTGCAGCCAGAAACGGGAACAAAGTAAAAGTTCAATTGATGCACTGCTTGAGTATGATGCCTACACAGAGATAAATTCTCAGGTCATCGGGAGCATGCACCTGAGGAAGATTGACTGAGTGAAGTTTGAGTTGTATTTGCATTTACTTT
This sequence comes from Euthynnus affinis, assembly GCA_029490765.1. Classification (NCBI taxonomy): domain Eukaryota; kingdom Metazoa; phylum Chordata; class Actinopteri; order Scombriformes; family Scombridae; genus Euthynnus; species Euthynnus affinis. The sequence continues at coordinate 34,396,971 of CM055844.1, read as the reverse complement.
TCATTTGCTACACTGATATAAACCACTGCTTACCTCTAATTAGCTTTGACAGGACTGGTATCTAATTCTTTGGGTCCAGACTAGAAGCCAGGTGGGATAGAGTCTCATATAGACAGTAAGATGTTCAGGAAACTGGACCTTCGACCAAGTGCTGTCATCATTTCTCCCTGAAGACTCACAAGCTGTCTATCAGGTGTTCACTGTGGCCTGGTAAGATCCTCTTTGCAGCCAGAAAAAAACAAAGAAAAAATTAAAACTACTAAGAAGAAGAAGAAGAAGAAGAAAAAAGACAGAGGAAGAACAAAAAGAAGAGGATGAAGGAAGAAAAAGGAGAGGGAAGAACAAAGAAAAAGGGAAGAAAGAGGAGGGAAGAAGGAATAATAAAAGTGTATAGCAAAAAAAAACAATAGCTTATTTTTGGCATTTAAATGGATTAGACACTCACCATTTTCCTGGGTGTCACTAACATCAGCAAGTTGTTTCCTCTAAGTCCACAACCACTCATAGGAGTTTGAATGCAATGCCTGAGAGGAAGCAGGAGCAAAAGATTCGAATATGGACACTTGTTACGACAAGAAGCTAATTCATACAAGAGCAGTGTCTACAGATGACAATTTACCCTTACCATTTTAAAAAAATGTAATAGATGTGTTCAGTATACTTACCTTAAGGGAGAATCTTAGCAATACCACCAGCCTTCAGCCTACTCTGAAGTCTCACAAAAGCACGGACACATAACTTCAAATGTTCTTCAGCTATATTAACTCAAATGCATGGATAAGTTCAGCACACTCCCTGCAAGTAAATTAGTTTTTAATTAGATTTTTTTCAAATAAATGTGTGACCAAATTCTCTCAAAAGCTGCCGCTGGCAAAAGCATAAAGCCAAAACACTGCATGTAATGTAAAATCTTAAAGTAAATCACTGTTTGCCATTTTCAGAATTATACGATCATCCAGTTTTCCCTTCAAATTGTTTAAACTAACTGAAAGAACAACCTTTAATAAAAAAAGTGATTAAATAAAGCTGTTGACTTGGCCTTCTTGCTCAAGTAATCAATTCTAATCATCTAAGCTAAACAACTAGGTTAGATAACATTAGCTCATGTGAGTTTTTACAAAGCAAAACAAAACATTAGCTGCCTTCCGACCTAGCAAACATAAAGTAACATTGACGTGACGTTAAAAACCCAGCAAAAAAAACCTTCAAGAAGGTTCTTATTCTCTGACTGGAACAAATTCTGTAAACATGCTTACCTCAAGAAGAATTGTTGAGTCCCCAGGAGTCCTGATTTTGTGTGTAGTCTCCACAGAAGTTCAGTTCTCTGTGCAGAAGTGGCGATAAACCGGATTCAAACTTTCTGTGGGGTAAAAATAATACCACAGTCCATAACAGCTGTTGGTGGTGGCAAAGGCCAAGATGAACCAAACAAGGAGACCCATCTTCTGCAACTACAGCAGTGACAGGTGAGCTTGTTCACATTGGGGCTTTAGAAATGAAGATATACATATTGTCAGAATAGCTGTATTCCTGCCGATGCATTTCCAGAAGCCTGTCCCCCCATTGCATTTTGTAGTCTAATCATTTTCATTAAGAAATGATCACCTGTTGTCATTTTAACACCCAAATGCTTGCTTTTTCTAGTCAAATATGATAAATGATGTAAATGATGCTGTGGTGTTTGTCCACTGGATTTGATGACATAAGTAGCTTATTTGTTCAACATACAATTAAATTACCCATCTGTAATAGTTAAATCCCAATAGATACTATAGTATATGTGATTTTTCTATATTGCAGGGCCTTTACTGAAGTTACAGATGAGGATTTATTGTGAGAACTAAACAAAGCCCCCATTAGATGTAGCAGTTGGTCAGGAGAAATACTCTCTGGGAAGTGGCTTGAGCTACCAGGTAAAGCAGTTGAGAAAAACTTTAGAACTTTAGAAACATTAAGATTAAGATTCCTTTATTATCATTTCTCGGCAGTCACATACATTGAAATGAAATTTGTCCTCTGCATTTAATCCTATACTCTAGGAACAGTGGGCAGCTGTAGCATGGCACCCGGGACAAAATCTAGTTCTTTTGCCAGTGCCTCACAATCAGGTGCATGGACAGGAGCAACATAAATACATATTTTTATTAAAGCTGCAAGCAGTGATGATTGGGCCTTGGCCAATAGACAACATATTAGAAATTGTGTATACATTTGATCAACTATGTCTCATTTATGCCTCATTTCCTGTTGCACGTAGGCAATGCTATATGAAATGGAAAATGAATATAGCGATGCGTTTACCATGGATATGGATATACATTTTCATGAATATGGGACATTACATGTAGGAGATAACTATCACTTCCTATGTGGCGCGAGAGAACCACCACTGATTATACTTCATGTTGCTGTATATCATGTGTAGACCACACCACGTAAATCAGAGGATGTTTATCACATAAGGCTGACTTCCTGTCGTCAGTAGATGGCTCTATGAAAATGACTCAATATTGACATATAAAACATGAGAAATTTGGGGCAGATTGAACAAAGTAAAGTGGAGTTACAACAACTTCCTGTTCAATGCCCCAAACATGTTTTGGGCAAAATTCACTGGTACGCCACGCCTGCCAAGAGCGTAGCATGAAATATAAAATATAAAATATAATTTAGCATCACAAAGGTCTTTAGATGTAACCTATCAAATTTGAAGTCTCTCAGGTTAAATCTCAAGAGGATTTCACCTGTCAATGGCTTTACTTTGCAAAAAAAAAAAAATGCTGACTTCCTGATGGGCATAAAAATAAAATAAAATAAAAATATTACATTGAGAATGATAAGAGTAATGAACCCATCAAATGTCATGCACATCAAGGAAATTTTGTTACAAAATTTGGCTGGCCCAATTGAGCTTGGTCACCACACAACTTTTCACCAGTTCTGATGTGTTTGTCAATTTTCATAAGTTTTCAAGCATCCTAAGCATCTCAAAAATGCAATGGCATACTAGGACAATAATATTAATAATAATAATTAAGGTGCATATATAAACTGTCACTATCCAAAAAAGCACAAAAAAATTAAACCCAAAGTATTTATATACAAAGATGTGATTGAGGCTGTGTCTATGTCCATTTTATAGATTATTGCATGGGTGTAAATCAGGCTGTGCACAGTTTCACAATGAGATTTATAAAATGTGGTCACACTGCTTTTTAAATCTAAATCTGGACTTTTAATTCAGTTTTTCATATTTGTAGAGTACACATATATTATTTGTTTCATATACATATTTATGTATATATGTGTGTGTATATATATGATATACACACACATTTGTGCATGCAAAAACTGCACAAACACACATGTGGTTGAGGTTAGAAAGGCAGAGAGGGGGCTATGTTTCCACAACTTGTTGTAATTATGTGTTATACAACTGAATGCTGACACTGGCTGTTCTTTTACAGAGAACTACAGCGAGAAGCTGGAGACTAACTCAGCTGGCCAGAAGTTATGTCTGGTATGGAAGGAATGAGAGGAGAAGGGGAAGGAGACAGAAAGAGAGAGAGACAGAGGGTCGAAGGAAGGACCGGAGGGAGAAGGCAGGGAGACAGAAAGGTGCAGCAGCTGCTAATCCAAACCAACCTCATGCTTTCAGCTGTGGTGCACAGCAGCCGTTCTACTCTGCTGCACACAGAGCTGCAGTGTCACTCACTTCCACTGGCTACACACATGAAGTGGCAGCAGGCTCTGGTCTTATCACAACAAGCCACTGCAGCTACAGGCATGTTCAAATTGCAGCTGGTGTCCAGAGCTGGTCAGGATAACACACCCTCCCTCCCCTTGCATTTCACCTGCACCTCTACAACACTCAGTGTTCAACTAAGCTTTAACTGCAATGGACAATACACAGTCAAAGGTTTGGACACACTTCCTCCTTAAAGTGAATGGGAAGGTGTGTCCAAACTTTTGACTGGTACATTGATTTTCTGGGTCCATGCCATTTCCTGTGCAGCCAAAACAGAGATGACACATAGCACAGTGGAAGAAAAAGGGATTCTTTGTGGGACAGTTCTGCACTGATATCAATAACAGGGGGGAGAAATACACTGTAAGGGAAGAAATACATGCATTTCTTTAGTAAAAAGACCAGAGGCAAGAATAAAAATCATAAAGCACAAAGCAGAAACATTCCCTCCCACAGTTAACCCTTGATGAACAGACACTGGGGAAAGATTGTTGATATTTGAACACTCTCCCTTCAGGCTCCTCTCCTCAACGACCCAAAGAGAAATATGGCAAAATTCAAAGCAATGTGTCAGCTGTACAGTCACTTCTGTTCCTCTCACACATTATCTTGAGCGGTCAGCTGCAGTTCCTGGAGAGCTGAGAGGACAAACTGCCTTCATCACAAATCAACAGTGTTTGTATTTATTGATTCATTGATACAGTTAATCAGTTAATAATTTGAAAACACATATACAGCAGGATATTTGCATGATTTAAACAGCTGCCCGCTCAGATTACACTTCACTATACATGACAGAAACAGACTTGAGTGTAAAAAACAAAGGAGGGGGTCTCCTTGAGACTGTCTGGTGGTGTGTTCAGTGTGGATTGATACATTTAACAAAATGGAAGCTCATCTGTACTGTGAGAAAACACTTTTTATGTGAATTCCGTAATAATGGCTTTGCAAAGCCTTCCTCAGCATTAGACGGGTGCTGGAGATGCACATACAGACAGCTGCTCTAATGATTCCCCTGTCCTGTGCACGAGCACAACATCCCCTGCTGCTGAATGGCTGGAGTGGTGTTTACATGCCCATTTACAGAGCAAGTGCTGTGGAAGAAACTTTTTTTTCCAGAACCCACACAGAAGGGACAGGTAACAGAGCATGAGGAGATATGTGCTGAATTTGACTATATGAATAAGGTTAAAATGGCCCACATAATCAAACTGCAGAAAGGTGATCGCTATTGATTTCGTTTTTTTTAGAAAATCATACACTTATGATGGAAGTGACAAACACTCTTAAAGAACATGAACATGCACCGTGTGCAAAGTCTATTCCAGTAGCCGACCTTTGTTGTGTCATAACCCAAATGCCTTTGTTAAATATATTAACATTCAATGTATGAAACATTTCCAACCACTATTTATCTCAACAGACTGAAAACATGCCATATTTAATGATGTATTCATCTTAAACAGCGCCTGGCCAGCATTTTTCAGCTGAAAAATCACTATGTGCACATACACGGGTGTTTTCACCATTACATCAGTTGGGCAGAACAAGTATGACTCTGTATGTTAATAACTACTCACTCTACTGACAACCCTTGACATTAGCTAGCTTCGTGGCTAACTAGGAACTATTTTAGCAAGAGATGAACTGCTAGCAGAGTTTTATTAGTGTTATATAGTGAAGGGAAAATAATAGGGGAGTTGTTCATTTACTCTCTAGAACTGTCTTACTGACTGTTTACCAAATGACTGTCAAACCAAGATGAACAGGCTTTACACCACTCAACTGCTGAATGTATGAGAGAAGGTGATTGTAGTGACTAGCTTACTGTAGCAAAACCAGGCTGACACGAATGCTGTCAGGGTTATTTAACAAACACAAAAGCAGAAATGACGCTTGTGATACTGGTAATGAAATAGTTCAAGCCCTTATCTTTTGCTTTCCATTACATGAACTTCTTTTTACATATTAGCCGCCATAAACACTGATTTCAATTTATCTGCAATAAGCTCAAATCTTCCAATGTATGAGTCAGGATCTAACGAGCACTACTTACCAAAAAAGCATTAAAGTCGTACACCAGTTTCCCTGTGTGCTCAGCTCTATGAAGCATTAATGGACTTTCAGCGTGTGCATGAAACACTTGTCATCATGGATGCAACAAAAGCGTCATTATCAGATCCACATCACCTACGGGAAATGAAGTTTTCTTAATGGGACCCCGTTGCAGGAGAGCTGGGGAGATTTAACACTTCCCACCAGTCTTTGATTCAATGTTAAAATGCAACAGTAGAGTCTCTTGTACTATAGGTGTAATATAGCATTTAAAAACAGTCAAAACACTCCTCTCAGCATATCTTCCTGCCAGTCTGTGAGCCAACAGCAGCCTTTGTGATTTCAGAGCTGTCAGAATAGGTTAGCTGGCGGACAAAGGAGACATAATCTCTGTCTCTTTTCTCTACTCTATCTCTCTCCCTCTCTCTGTCCTTCTCGCTGGACCCACAGGGTTTTTTGTCCAACACCTCAGTGTAATGGGACAAGATGAGCTTTGTGTTGCAAAGTTAACTACACAAAGACTAATACTGTCCTTTCTCCCCTAACATTCTTTGTCTGACTGCTTCCAGTCTTTGTTGGCTAACTTGCCAAGAGTCGTTAAGTATTAGCAGCAGGTTAGATGTTTTTTGGTCACTGGCCATAATGACTCCCAAGATTTTAAAGATGTCAAGCCACTCAGAATTTCCCCTAGCTTGGATTATTACTTCAGGGTTGCGGGGTGACTGTGTTAAATGTGTGTCCAACACAAAAAAATCTGTTATATGGAAGGCATACTAACAAAGACAAAATAACTACTGACAGTTTAGATTACAAAGTGCCTGTTCAATAATGGAAGGGAGTTGTGCTTAATGTCACTACTGTTTTTTTCTTTGTCTATGGCTTCCAAAATAGGACTGAATGTTGGTGTTGATGAGCTATGTGCTGAGTTAATTAATCTACACACATATGCACTAAAATCCCTTACCAGTGTATGCAATAATAAAATCAGCCAAACTCCTATCTGAATGGGGCTCCTGAGAACTCCACGTCTTTGTGTTTCTGTGTTCAGCTCTCAGTACTTGGAAGGTCTATGTGAAATTGAGCTTCTCTCCTGTGTCCTGTCTGTCTCTACTGTTCTGTTTGTACGTTCAGATATCTGTTTTATTTTACCATTTCCTGATCACTTATGTTAAGTTACTGCTGATGAAAACCCAGTATTTTCTGTGATTGCTGGGAGGTGTTTGGAGTAGGGCTGTAGTCTGCTGGTCGACTAATTGGTCGATACTCTCTCATCCGACTAAATTCTCATTGGTCGACTAATCTCCGTGTATCTCTATCTCTACTTTCATAAAAGTGCTACATCAGCAGCTTTCTGGGATTAATCCATTATTTTCCTGCAGCGGGGGGGACAGACCAACAAACTACCTTTTGAAAACTGTTTTGGCAACTTTGGACTCGCCCAAACTCCTATGTTTGGAGCGGAGCGGAGGTTTAACGATAGACTGTATAAAGATAGGGTCTAATTCATGGTCTAACTTTTTAGTTAGTATATATATATATATATATAGACAGACAAGTAAGGAGCATGTATAAATGTATCCATGAGGATGAGTTTAATTTGAGTTAATTCATGTTGTCTGTCTTACTGATTTCTTTGTTTTTGTGTATTTTCAGAGAACATGCAAGACGATCACCCTGCAGCCAAATTTCCCTCCTCTGTCTGTCCCATAAGAGACATCCCACTTCTGCTGCTCCTCCTAAAGTTTCTTTCATTTTGTCCATGTAAAAGGTTTTTATGGGGCAGTTTCTCTAATCACATTTGAGGGTGAAAGGGCAGATTGTCATATAAATAAACATATGAAAAACAACTGTTGGTCTAAGGTGTGTTCTGTTTCAATATTTGAAATGTATTAAGAAATGTATTCATAATGTACAGGTGAGCTCCTGATGATGTAGAAAACCCATAAATTATATTTATTATGTACATGTTGTGACTCCACATCATGACTTAAAAGTCAATGTAATATATAGTATTAATAGAATTATATATATGTTTATATATATTTTCATGTTTCAAACACACTAAGTGTAATTATTGATCAGCACTAATAATTAACGGCCATACCACTGAAACCATAACAGAGCATCAATGACACAAATACCATCAGCTCCTCCCTGATAAGTGTTCCCCATCAGCTGCTGGGGCTCCTCACACATGACACACCGGCACCGGCCCGTGTCACTCTCAAAATTTCTGCTGCAGGAATTTTCTAGTTGCTGATTATTCTTTTGGCAATCAACTAATCAATGAATTGATAAATCATTGCACTCAATCATTGTAATCAACCTTCCACAAGACGATTAACAAAGTTTTACTTCACCTAATAAAAAAAATTGTTGGCCCCTGATTTGGGCCCTCAAATTAAAATAGAAATGAAATTAACACTGATAAGACCTGATATGGTATTTGTATCCATGGCAGTCAAAAGTATGGATACAGGTTTCAGCATGGCTCTGTTCTCATTTTAGTCCTTCTTGGAAGACATTAGGACACCTCTGCCATAATGTGTATGACAGAACCTTGAAGTCTGATGTAGGTAGCAATTTTTACAAAACTTTTAAAAAACTTTGTGAAATCAATACATTAGGATTAAATAATTAGTGCTGACAGTTTTATATTTATATTTTAAATTCTTGACAATGTAATGCCATGCCAGCCAATCCTGATTAGTGCATACCTGATGAAAGAGTTGCTGGTGTACTGGAAAATGTCCAGTGACTGTTACACTTGGCTAGTGTGCCAGTTTAGATGTGTGCCACTGCATGACTGCAAAGCAGAGCAGTTAAAAGATTATAGTCCTGGGGAAGTGAAATGGTTGTTACCTAATGAAGACCACTGATGAGGGAAGAGAACGGCTTTATCATCTGTAGGAAAGCGGTTATCACTGCTGCTGCCTCACTCATGACATGCTCTTTTGTACAGACAGCTGACACTGTACTGAATCATTGTTAGTTTTACTCAGCACTTTCAACACGACGGACGGAATAAGATCAGCGGCAAAAACAACTGTTGTGTCACATAGCATATCCTGTCTTTACAATAGACCATGTGACTGTCTGACTGACTGAGACTGATCAATCAGCTGACCACGGACACTGTGAAATGGATTAGTAAATCAATGCCTATTTGTGCTCCTGCTAGGCTGGGACAGCGAGGAGTCACACTTGGTCTCTCTGCTGCCATATTTCTGGAGGTATTGATTTCAGCCATATTACAAAAGAGTGTAATATTGTGATTATACAACATGTATCAAGAAAATAAAAGATAGAAATGAAATGTATTCATATTGTGAGGCAGATTGCTCGTAAAAAAAAAAAAAAAAAAAAAACTTTGCTTGTGTCTCTGTTTCCATGGAAATACATGGGGCATGAACAATACCTGGAAAACAATCACTCGTGTCAGTAGAATCCTACGTAATGAAATCTAGTTTGCTACTCCAGCAAGTAGACCGACCCTTGCAACAAAGACGATTTCTAGTCCCTGTTGAGTCAGCCAGCCAACTTCAGCCAATGCTTTCTAGAGATTGTGGGATTTCCCAAACTGAATAAATACCACACATATAAACACAAAACTGATGATATCTGATGAAAAACATTTTTAAGTTAGTAGTGCTGTGTCACTGACTCACTGGCAGAGCTGATGGAGGATGCTGGAGTGGGAGCTGGCTAAGTTTAGCTGTGTACGGGGGTGGCAGGTAACGATAGAGAAGGGTTCAGGTTTTTCAGTGTGTTTTTAACTATATATCTATAGATGATGACATTTGACCTTTTCATATAACTCACAGTGGTGAGTGTGATAATGAATGGAATGGCACTGTGGTAGATAGAATCCAGAGGTTTAAAGGTGGTGGCAGCAGCATGAGCATACATAAAGTATATAATCCAGTAGGGACAATATGGTAGATTGTATAGTGTGTTTCTGCTTTGAAAAGACAAACAATCTCTGTTCTGGTACAAGACTCTGATTTGATTGTGGGGTTTTTTTTTTTAGCGAGATGTTTGACATGAGTTTTGTAAGACAATCTGTCATCCTTAAGCAGCTGTAGTTGCTGCCTGAGTGCTGTGGCTGCAGGACAATATCTATCCAGAGTGTGAGCTGACCAGTGATTCTAGGATTGTGGACAGACAGGACAGCTCTCTCAAACAAGAATCTTAAATAGTGTATAAGCACCATGGAAGTTTTGATTGATTAGTTGAGAGTTCCGTTCCCTTCGGCTCTGAGGTGTTGTACGTGTGTTTACCTTTGATAAAGCAAGCTGGCAGGGAGTGGTGTGGGCATGTTCAGGGATTATTTGGAATAAAAGCGTGGGAGCCAGTGGTCCAGACAAAGTCATGCTAGGCTCACATGTGACCTCCACAGTCAGGCTTTAGATGCCATTGAGCCAGAACAGCCTTTATACTCACAGCGAGAGTGTTTACTGTAGATACAGCGATATGCCTGGCAATTACTGTTGCAAATATAATTACATACACACACACACATGCATGAACACGCACTCTCACAACAAATTCCACAGGGATGTGAGTAGTAGCATCCACTTCCTCAGTGTCCCAAATTCTACTTTGAACTGGCTCACACTTTACAACCATTGTTCCAAATTGATGTTTTTATTTTTCATCCTACATAATAAATATAGCTTAATTTGCATCACTTCATTGACTCACTCCAGTCCACCATGGAAGAGAGCAACCATTTATATTATATATTTCCAAATAACACCCATTTGGAAACACTTTCAGAGATGTGTGGAGCCACTGGCTGGGTGAGAGTTGGGATGCTAGCAGCTGAGATGATTGGCCAGTCAGCATCCATCATCATCCCGAGCAGAACATGATATGATGAACTGATCTGTGCAGCTCTTTAATGATTCACTGCTGGCTCTAATGTTTGTCTGAATGGAAAGCAACTACAGCATAGTCATTTCATTTGTAATAATAACTTTCTCTACTGTCTCACAATTGTCTGAGCAGCAACCTCCAAGGCTGCAAAATGAAGCCAACGTGAAAGTGCCAAAAAAACTGCAGCTCCTCCAATGACTGTAAATGATCTGTGCTGTGTGATGATGATGATGATGATGTTGACTGCAATGTGAGTCTGTCAGTATAATGCTAGCTGTTAGCAACTACATTTTAGCACACACACGTGCTGTGGGTTCAGATGTTGACAATCACGGAAAGAAGATCAGCCAGAAGCACAGTGAGGGAAGTTTCCCTTCAAACAGTGCTCCCTCACATTACAACCACAGCAGTGCCCTCAGTGCAAGCTGAAGTAAGTAGTGTAGACTACCTGTTGGGGATGTGCATTGCATTGTGAATGCATTTGCAGAAACTACATTAAGAGCCTGTCGTGTGCAGCTCTTCATCAAACTAACACTGTAGCTGTTTCTGCTTGGACTCTTCCTTTCTGCAGTGTTAATAACTGATCCACAGAACAAATAGCTCTAAATGTCTCCACGTCTCATTTTATGAACCTGTTTTGATTGAAAAATAGTGCCACTAACAAAGCTCTGCTAACTCAGCAATAAGCACATTTCATTTCCTAGAGGTTATTCAGAATAAAAGCCTTCTGTTAGTTTGTTAGTGGAAAGCTTTTAATATGCAGGAGCAATAGCAGGAGCTTGCTTAACCTGAGTCACATAGTATAGGAAGAGGTGTTGGAGGTGCACAGTGGGAATCAAAGAGGCGCCACTCTCCTTATTTTACAAGTCAGTGTACCATCAAAATGATTTAGAAAGTGTTTTAAGGTAAAACACGACACAGTGTTGCTTTAATTTCAAGCACTGGTGACATCTCTGTATATGAGTGTCCGAGCCAGCCCTGAGGGGCCATGTCATTCTCACTGTGATCACAGATAAGTGCTGACACTGCCATTGGCCGGAGCAGCACTGGGCTGCCAACTCTTCTCTCAACAAAGAACTCTCAGAAGGAAAACTTTCATAATGCATTCAACAGCATTAACACGGTTAGACATTATGAAAAAAGATCTTTTATTTACTTACTTGCGCAATTTGCTAACGTCATGGAGCAGTAGCTTAAGTAGTGGCCTCTGACAAACAAACTCCCTTTTCTCAGCAGAATGAATGAAATATGAGCAGAAAGCTGGGCTAAACTTTTTAGCATCTAATAATTATCATTCCACTTCTTTTGCTCTGTAGATTTTTGACATGATGTGTTCTTCAATGGACTACAAATGCCTCTCTCTCTCTGCCTGTCTGCCCCTCACTTAAAGACACAGACACTCTGCTGTAGCTGTGGCTGCTGTGCCAGATGAGAAGGCTCTTCAGTGCTTTCTGCTAAAATATTCATTTTCAGTGCAGTGTGTGCTTCTGCTCAATGTGTTCATATTTCATTTCAACAGAAAAAAATATCATGATTTAAGGGGACATATTGATTTTATTCATATTGCAATGATCAATTGACCTATTTGGTCCAGACCGGAGCTCTTTTTGCACATGGATGGGTTCAGGCTTAGCTCAGCTGCAGCCCTGCATGACCCTCAACAGGATGAGGGTGTATACGGAATGGATGGGTGGATGTTATGGGTGGTGATTTGAAAGTTTTGCATTTCATGGGCAAATGACACATACACACACACACAACACACAACACACAACACAACACACACACACACACACACACACACACTTAATCTGCTCTAGTTTAATTCTATCCAAGCAAAAGAACAACACTGGACATCAAGTGACTCCTTTCCTCTTAATAATAAGAGTTCATTAATTAGGGTCAACCTTCACACCGATCTTCCTACTCAATCTCAGACAGCTTTTCACACATACCTCTCTACAGAAAGCTTTTTTCTTTTGCATATCTCCAGATCTGTTCATCTGATCTACTTCATACCTGGCAGGTGGATCGCTAAGAACGAGGAAGTTTTGATGTGGGAAGATGTTTTGGATGAGTGGTTCTCAAGAAACATATATAAATAACACTGAGTGTCTTTGAGGTGTTCGATGTTGCTGGCCAGCTTTGACCTGGCCGCTGTCACAAACTTGACTCTTTCTAATGTTATGTTTGTACTTTCGGAACCTTTAGACCTATGTGAATGAAAGCTTTGTGTATTTTTTTTTTTTTTGCAAACTTGCTTGCCTCAAATGGCCACATTCAGGGATGAATAAGTGTGATCAACAAACATGAATATCTAAACGTTGTTTCTATTCTGATTAGAAGAGCGGCTTCAGGAAGTGGTCGAGTCATGGCTCTTTGTGCTCAGAAAAAGGTTCGAGCCTTTCTTATCTTACACTGACCTATAACAGATTATTCACGCTTTTATCTCCTCATGACTACTGACTGCACTCCTCTGTGTTCCTGCTGCAGCCACAAGTCGATGACCACGCTCCATGGAACCATTTCTTACAACAGGAACATGTATGATCACTTTAGTCCTATTTCATCTTTTTCACACTGGCTGCCCATGAGGTTTACTAGAAATATTTCTCAACTGTCACTTGTCACTATCAAAATGCAGTAATGCCTGACTCCTAACTGTGTCTCATATGGCCTTATGCGCTAGGGCACAGTCCTACACCCTGAGTGACTAAAGAAAGTCCAAACCCAGTATATGTCTGGGCCATGTATGAAGTGCTACACGGCTTTTCATTTGTTCATTGGACATGGAAGTTTACGTTTATTTATTTGTATAGCACTTCTTTTCACACAGTAGATGTAGAAGGTGCTGTAGACATAAAGGTTCAATATGTAGAATTGTGCAGCAATTTACATGTATTAATGTTTTGTTTGTTTTTTTATTTTATTGCCAATAAGCAAACGGGTAGTAATGTAAGGTAAAAGTTGAGACCTTCAGCGACAGCCTGTGGGCTGATTCCTGTGTCGAGGACCCGGTCTGGATTTTCTGCAAAGATCAGAAGCTACAAACTAGATGTTACAGAAGCTGGTGAATTGATGTCGGGACTTCAGCTCACTGTTTCTACGGTTTCAAAACTCCCTGCACTAATGGTCAGCAGCCCCACCTTTACAATCCCACTCACTGCTCGGCCTTGTCCGTGCCACACACCCAAAACAGATGATATATACCCCATATCGATGAAAAGGATCCACTTGCAAAGCGGACACACTCAAGAGAACGCAACGTAAACAAAATGCTGTTGTGTGTCACAGCTTTAACCCCCGACATACAGTAGATCAACAACAAGTTACAAGGAAATACAGAGAGCACAAAAGACATAGTAGCAGAGTGAGAGTCAGAGTATGACTCAACACTAAAACATCCAACACTGGTTAGCCCCCGCATACCACTGCTTATTGCTGTGTGTGACACTGAGACACAACTACAGGGAAGAAAAAGACGAGAGAATAGAGGGTGTGTGTACTATCATGCTGTGTGTATTTCTTGCCTTTTAAAGAGCTTGAGATAACACAGTGCTATAAATAAAGAGTGTTTGACAGCCAACATATCCTCAGTGCTTTATCCCCCCCCTTCGAGAAAAAGGGAAAAACATCTTCTCAGTCAAAATGTCTGGCTGTCCCCGTGTTATTACATTCTGTACAGGAAATGTCTTGCATCCTCACCACACCACTCTTTTCTCTCTCTCTCTTTCTCAATGTAGGTGTGCCCATTTTTCACATTCCCAGATTTCCACCGTTGAGCTTTAAAAAGGTAGAGTAAGTGATTCTAGAGAAATTCATTTTTTTTTGTCAGATTCAGCAAATAACTCCTGGCAGTCCACTAGCTGCCCAGTCTGTGTGTGTGTGCACTGAAAAAAAAAAATATATATAGTGTTCATACACAACCCTGGCTCTGTGAATGGCAATCAAACAAAGTGGTTCAGACTGGGCCACACAACACTATTCCAGCCAGTCAGCAACAGGGGCATTCTTGCTCACACACAGGACGGGGAGGAGTCATCGGAGAGCAGCTGTCTGTGTGAGGACGTCTCACACTGTGTCTCAAATCACATACTTCGGTTAGTGCACTTACACATAGTGCTCTGTGTACACTATGTACTTCACTGCATGGTGCACAAATATGGACAGGGTGGGGTCTCTAATCAAACACAGCTGTTGTGCACTTACTGCTAATTATGATCACAAATTAGCATTAGTTCATATTAGCGTTCGCGTTATCATTTGCGCTACCAAATCATTACAGATTGCTACATCAACCCAATAAACATACTTATATCTGACAACAGTATAGTGGTGCTTATATATATATCCATACGTATGCTAAACACAGTTGTAGAATTACAAATGTTGGATATTTTGCCTTTAAAGACGACGTCATGTCATTTGTCAATATTAGTTACATTTTTTTCAACAGAAAGGCAAAAGTGCTTTAAAATCAGGCATACTTATAGATTTGATTCGAGTATTTGGTGTATTTATTTCAAAATTCAATGATTTACCATATGACATTTTGTTTTACTGCAAAACACCATGGCACATACAGTATACCTGATAAGTTATGTTGGCTACTTCTGAATAATGCAAAAGATACACAGGGCCTCCAAAGTAAGCCTTTTATTGATATTAAAATGTCTTGCAACAGTTTTCTTGTTTCATACAGTTTGAGTCAGTTTGAGGTCTTACACAATATATGAACAAGTAAATCCAATTTAAAATGTGATTTGTACCCCCCCGTGGCTGGTCGCTGTCAGTGTGGTCAAGTGTTTGATGGCTTGATAATCATATCGCTCAGCTTGCTTCATTTGTCCATACCTGCAAGACCTGAAATAAATATGTTTATATATTAATAATATGAATTTAATATATGAATAATACAAATATCATATTAATTCATTAGTTTATTTATTCCTGCATTTATTTATTACACATCAACAAAGGCACTTTATAGTTGTGCCTGTGTTAAGGACTGTAATCAGGCTTGTAGATTGCTGCCTATACTGACACAACATACGCTGACATTATCTCCATCATACACTTTCACAGTAATAACTTTCACTTCTCTTTTCTAGTCTCTGCTCTCCACAGCAGGAACTGCCCTGATCTTTGCATGAAAACATGCACCCCTCTCTTTACTGAGAAGAGGCATCTGTAAAAATGTTAAATAATGCTTCAAACATACAGAAACATATTACATGTTAAATGTAATTATTAAGAACACTTGTTCAGACTTAACAAATAGTTCAAATAATTTAGTGTGTCATTTGGGATAACAACATGTCATTTAGTAAAAAAAACATTTGTCCAAATGACATATTTTGTTTTTCCCGCATGACGGATTTCAATATTTTCATTCTCTACAGGCAGCTGCATGGACACCTATTGCTAACCTTGAACTCGACCTTGACTTATGAACTTTAAATTTCATGGGTATATCAATTATTTTGAAGTCTATAACTTTATCATGACTTTTTTCATGTTGGATGTTGAAATGTGTGACACTTTGTACAACACATGGAAAAGGTGATATTAACTTTAAAAAAGGAGTACGTTTTTGAACTTACCTCCAACTCTGGTGGTCTTCAGGATTCCTCTGAGTGATGTCATCATGTCACATGACTTGAGTCATTTATCTACAATTCAAAATGGCTTCCAAAATTTGTTTTACCAAATGACATTGAGTGAAATCTATCCTTGCGGAACAAAGTGTTTTAGATATTAATGACATTGCCAGCTACTGTTGAAGTCACCTCCTGCTTTAACTGTACATCAGGGTCCTGTGTGATATTAGTAAAAGGTCCAGCTGCCAACTCTTAACTCATTTCTGTCCTATGGTCCTCCTACATAAAACTAATGCAATCTCATACACCAGCCCTGCAGTCAAGCCGCCCTTTATTAAGACTGGTGATGATTCATCTTTCTCTTTGTACTGCACATCTGTGAATACATCACCTAGAACAATAGTGCGTTACATTGACGCACTTATTTGAATGATTACATTTGCAAACTACATGTAACGTTTATACTGTGAAAATGTCATGGTCAGTATCTTGTACAATATTCTAAAAGCCAGAAACTCTTTTCACAGAATATATTTTACTACATTAACATTAACAGACATCACAGTTTGGTGCATGCAGGCATACAAAGAATATGCTCCATGACCCAAACAATCACTGTCAGAGTCTACTTAGTCTGCCATGTGGAACAATAATTCAAGAGCAAACGTTCAACCCGGAACATTATGGCAGCACATCACTTAGCGATAGCATGCTAGCCGGCTTAGCCAAGGTAGTTTGGTTAACCTGTAGTGTTGCTAACATCAGAACAACAAACAAGAGACCCACAACATTGATGAAGTGCAAAACTATGATTAGGACATGCTCCAGTTTCTGTGAAGTGAAACGACACAGAGTCTCTCCATCACTTCTCTGTGGTCAGTTTTTCACTCCACCTTTGAGTCAAGCTGTTCAGAACAATGGTCCTGTTCATACCTGCCATTAACATGCGTCTCCACATGCGTCCTGAGTGACCACTTGTGATAGGATCTCACTTCCCCGCTCTGTATGCACATAAACACTGACATCATTTCCCTTTGCAACCATCAATTTTATTGTCTTCTCTAACCAACAAGAGGACCTTCAACTTGTTTGACCCTCGCCAAAATCAAATTCCCATCCTATTGATTTACTCTAGCGCCACATTGGAATATATATATATATATATATATATATATATATGACAAATATAGAGTTATATGGTAAATGGACTGTACTAGTATAGCATCTGTCTAATCTTCCAACCACTCAAAGTGCTTTTACACTACGAGTCACATTCACCTAGTGTCTAGTCTGCTGGAAAAGTGTCTGGTCAGTTGAGTAGGCAGTCCTTCAATATGGCTCAGGATGCATTGCGTTTACACTACTACACGAACGTGGTCACATGTTGGCCCAGACCACCTCTGAATGTGGTCTGGAGTGACCGGATCTCAATGCATCCGAAATGCATCTTGGGTTTGTTCACACCTATGCTTATAGCTGTCCACTTGTGATTGGATCAGCTGAGATGGATGTTGATACCAGGTGTAAACAGGGCCAATGATAAACACATGTGATTTAGTGACGTGGTCAGACAGCAGAGAACCAGTTCTGAGAGAGAAGAATGGAGTTAAATGTGTGAAAGTAGAAGCAGTGGTTTGGGCCCGCTGACTGATATTTTTTTTATTCAACCTTTATTTAACCAAGAAGTCCCTTGAGATTGAAATAAAACACAACAGATAGAGAATACAAACATCAAACACACAATGAAGAGACTAAATCCAGCTCAAATGAAACACATGCAATTCTCAGTTACATGGACTTTAAACATGGTTTTACATTTCTCCATATATTATATATATTATTATTATATATGACATCATTAGATTATTAATAGCGAAGCATTAGAGCAGCATGTTACTGAGGTGGAGCTAGTTTCCACTACTTTATATACAGTTAGACCATAAATCAGCATAAAGAGCTGTCAGCAGGTGTCCTGACAGGAAACACAATGGTTTTCCTTTTCTGCTGCAGCACAACTTCAGTGTTTCACAAATAGTTTTGGTCAATAAGCCATTGTTGAATGATTATAAAATAGAACAAAATGTTAATTTCTTTATTTTTCCACTGCTGTACCGAAATTGTACCGAACCGTGACCTCAAAACCGAGGTACATACCGAACTGTGAATTGTTTGTACCGTTACACCCCAACATATTACAGTGACACCACAGGATATACAGCCATGTATGATAGCTAATGACGCTAAAATCACAGCTGTAGTCAACCACACACATTCTTTACATCCCTGTGGGAAAACTCCAACTGCTGTCCTATCCTCTACAACTGCTAGGATTTCTATAGAGCAGCCTACCATAAGGTCATTACAAGCGGATAAGGTTAACTTGTTTATCATGTAAGCAGCATCAAACTACGTAACGTTAGGTTCGTTTTAAATGCCGCATTACAACACACAGCTGCGAAAAAAAAGGAGTACAAACCGCAAACCGCACGAAGTTAAAGCAGAGAGAAGAGTCAAAGCAAGCTGCATTTCAGCACTTTTACCGCTGCAGACGCTCACTGTACAAAGACATACTTTAAATCAGACAGGGAAGGACTTTTTTTTAGGACTTTTCTGGTTTTTGGCCAGGCTATCTTCTTACCTTTTTGCAGTGTTGACTTCAGGCAGTGAGATCTCTCCCCTGCACTGCCCTCTTTTCTGTTTCACGCCAACTACGCATGAATATCTTACGGTAAACCTTTAAAGCATTTCTCCCGCTTCTCAAGATAATAAGCACAGACCAAACTCTTGAGCAGTAGCATTTTCTTTCACGAACAAATCCCTTTTCAAGTTGGACCTTGTTTGGGAAGACACTGGGTCCATGCTGAGTTAGCCTCCCGACGTGAAGTTCGACTCGACTAAAGTGAAACACGATATTTCCGGTGATCATTTTCAAAACAAATCCCTGTGTCGTGACAAGCCTGTCGCCCATACTGAGGCGGAATGAAGTAACCCGAACATATATTCTGTGAATTTGCTTTCACTCGGGAACATTACATAGCACAGTATTGTTGGAGCCGCGATAATTTTCGTTTTAATGTCGTTACTATTCCTCGACTTTATTTTGAAGGTGAAATAACCTTAATTTTTTTCTATTATCCGGTCTTTCTCATTTCGGACTATGGATTACATTTCTTTATTATGAGATGTCGGAATAGTCAATTACAGGCACAGTATTCCATTGTAGTTTAAATACATTTATTTATGATTTATTACAGTTTATTACAGTTTCACACTCGATGAGTTTAGTTTCAGTTGAGTATATTTCTTCTGTTTATTTCAAATTGGTCATTTTAAGGCGAAATAAAAATCGTTTAACAAATAAAAAAAAAAGAATGATGAGAAAATTAAGACGATCTACAAAAGTTTTGCATAAAAATAAAATGAGTAAACTGTCACTCTGTGCACATGACCTCATAATAATGAGGTCATTTGTGTCATAATATCCTGCAGGCTAGAAATGTGTTCTCTCTATCTATACTGTAGCAAAGGATGACCTCTCCTGGTAAAAGTGTACACCCCAAAACAGTCGTCAGAAATCATGCAAGAATCAATCATGGGATTTTTTTCATACTGTAGGGAACTACTATACTACAGAGTATTATACAAACAATATTAATGGAGACTGGGAAAACAATGTCATAGTTTTTTTTTAATGGGATCCATGTAATAAAACTAATGTAAGTAAGTAAAGTGTATTTAGTATAATGCTTTTCACAGACCAAAGTCACAAAATGCTTCACAAGACTACATTTTTTTGAAATAAGACCATAAAAAGCCGTAACGAAAGAAACAAAGAATAAAATATAAGCAACCAAAAACAGTGAAAACACACAAAACTACAACAGTAGACAGCACAAAGTGAGACAAAGGCCAGTTTAATTATTTGAGTCGTCAGCTGTATTTTAAAGGCGTCAACAGAGACTGCATATTGTATGTGTATAGGAAGAGCATTCCACAGTGTTGGAGCCACAATCGCCTTTCGTTTCTAGTCGAGAGCGAGGGACAACCAGTAAGCCCTGGTCAGAAGACCTAAGTGACCCTGTGGTGATATAAGGATGGAGCGGGTCGCAGATGTACACAGGTGACTGACCATGCAGGGCTTTATATGTGAAAACAAGAACCTTAAAATGAATCTCGATGGGAAGCCAATGTAATGATGAGTGTAATGTGAGTAATCCTGCTGGACCTGGTCAACAGCCTTGCAGCAGCATCCTGGACCAATTGTAGATGGTCCAGGGGTGAAAAGGGAATTGCAGTAGTCTAGCTGGTCTGATATAAAAGCGTGAATAATCATCTCCAGCTCAGGTTGTGATACAATAGACTTGAGTTTGGCAATGTTTCTGAAATGGAAGAAACATGTACAGGTTAATGATTTGATATGTTGATGGAAGTGTATAGCCTGACAATATATGACACAGAGATTTCTAAGATTAGACTGTACAGCAGGACCAATACACTGAGCAACCTTGGAAGCTATGCTATCTGAAAGAGATAAGAGATACCTTTAAATTCACTAATAATATGACTTAAGGGCATATACAAAGCAAATAGTGTAGACCCAAGACAGAACCCTGGGGTACACCACAGGAAAGAGTAGCAGTTTCAGACAAGTAGAGACCAAGCAACACAGAAAAACTCCGATCCAAGAGATAGGAGGAAAACCAGTCCAGGGCGCCCCCACAGATACCCATCCACCAACTGAGCCTTTCAATCAGGATGCTGTGATCTGCAGTATCAAAACCACCAAAACAGAGCATTCACCCACATCACAAGACATCATTATGTCACTGGAGACTCTGAGAAGAGCTGTTTCAGTGGAATGCTTCTGACAGAAACCGGATTGGAATTTATCTAATATGTTGTGTGCTGTCAAAACAGCAGTGAGCTGAGGCAACAGCTTTCCCTAAAACTTTTGAGATAAAATGCAGCTTAGATATAGGCCTGTTTTTTTTAGTCATGTCATCGGCAGCAGAAGTCTGTTGCAACTTGGAGCAGTGTCTGCTGCAGGACAAAATGCATGTCCTCTATGTGCCTGGTCGTTGGTCTAGGGCAGGGGTCGGCCACATGCGGCTCTTCAGCGCCCCCTAGTGGCTCCTTGGACCTTTTTCAAAAATGTATGAAAATGGAAAAAGATGGGCGGGGCTTTTAATATGGTTTCTGTAGGAGGACAGACATAACACAAACATTCTTAACGTTTTCCAATGCTGTAAAAATGTGTCTAATAAATTTCAACATTTTTGTCAACGAAGATTTTGCGTCATAGCCTGTGACACACGTTTCAGCGTGGCGCGGTGCCAGCATGGATGTATAAAGAGAACAGTGTCCGTCACTGCCACGGTGCCAGGCAGGTGGCTGTTGTAAACAAAGTGGCGGGTGTGTCATGGGCCACGGATGCCAAAGGGGAAAAGAGAAAAACAGCTGATGAGAACAGAGGATTCAAGGAAGAACGGAGCGAATCATTTGCTTTCATTGCCAATGTGGAAGGATTGCCTGCATGTTTGCTTTGTAATGAGTTGTCAAATAACAAAAAGAGTCATTTGGAAAGACATTTCCAGGGAAGGCATGCTAAATATGGAGCCGAGTGAATTTTCGAAATCTCAAAATAAAAATGACACCAAAAATCTGATTTCTTTATTGTATTTTTATAACGTTTCTGTTTGTCACAGCCGTCACCCCCGTTTTTCATCGTTAAATAACTAATTAAAAACTAAATTAACAGAAAAAAAAGATAACATCTACCTATAATGCTAACTATCTATAATGACAAAAACCATCTGTGAGAAAAAATTATTTGAGGTGTACTTTATTTATTTATTTTTAGTGTCCCATCCACTGACATGGAGGGGGGCGGGACTTATGATGACCTATGATGGGCCAGGGCTCAGAATCAGCAGCAGTCAGCAGCCAAATGCTGGTAAAGTAGATAGATTTGCTTCACTCACACTTCAACTCACTCACTTTTAACATTCACCTTTTATTTAGGGACCCGTCATGAAGTTCATATTTATATGCAGTCAATGGTGTCACTAAGATGCAAATAGATGACCTTGACGTCACCTCAAGTGCAAATCACAAACTGGTTATTAGCGGCTGTGAGCTTACAATCACGTCCCTGTGTCTTATCTGTTGAAATGTAATGTATAGCTTCACATACAGTAAGATTCCTCCACTTTATCATTCATTCATCCAGTGAATGATGAATTCATGATCAACACTGAAAAAAACATTGTCATGCAACTTATCTCTTTTCCTGCCTCTGACTCACTGTTGCTGTGTGTTTTTATACACAAATGAACATTTCTGCCTTCACTGGATTAAAATGGAGGCTTTGCCTATTATTGACCTGCCATAGTTAATTGTAGTGTCAGAATTAATAATAATAATAATTAGAGCTTTCCACCTCAGGATTCATCAACTGAGAGTTCAGGGTTACAGTCAGGCTTTCTGAACCTCTACATATATATTTATCACTTTAAATTGAATGTCTAATGATGATTCAGCTTTCATGGGATTAAACTCAGTCAATTATCAATGAATCACTTTCCTTTGATTTTTATTCAGTTTAGTTTCTAAATTATACATACATACATACATACAAGTATATGAGCAGATTTGCATATACAGGTGTGGATAATGAAAGCATACACGCAGATACATTTGGTAAATGTGTACATTTAGATTATATTTGGAGTAGAAAATCCACAGTAGTTATTTTCAGGGACACAATGTTACTTTGTGATTTTGAGGGATGTCGTGTGATCGACTGGCAACCTGTCCTTGGTGTGCTGCACCCATCACCCACTGTCCAGCCTGCCCTTCATGGCCCTCTAGCCTAAAGGATCAGCGGTGTAGTTAATGGATGGAGGAATATATATATATATATATATATATAACATAACAACACTCACAACTAAACAAACACATGTGACTCATTGTGGTGTTGATTCATAACAACATATAGCGGGTAAGGCCTCCTCCTCGTAGTTCCCGTAGGCGCTGGCAGTGTCGCAGCATATTCAGAATCCCCTGAAGTCGCTTGTCCACCTTCATCTGAGTAAATTCGCGGAAGTCATCCTCCACCACAAAATACTGAGCTGAAACACATTTCAACAGATGAGTGAGACCGGTGCTGTTTCAGTTCACTATGAACACATGATGTCTGTCACAGAGGCAGGCTTACTGAGTTAGGAGTAAAACCTTTGTCATGGCTTTATCTCAGCCAGGTTATCTACAGAAGTCTGTGTCTTTGAGCAGACCAGAACTGCAATGACTAGTCCATTAGTCCACTGAAAGATAATGAATTGGCAACAAGTTGGATAATTGATGAAGTCATATTTTAAAAAGGAGATGTAGCAGCATACCTTTTGTATCTTTTGTCTCCTGATCCTTAAAGCGCTGGTACAGCTTGCGTGTGTGGTTGTTGAGTGTTTTCGCAGACTGATGGAGGATCTTGTATTTGGCTGCAACAGCTGTGTTAATGTTCTGCACCGCTGCGTTAAGTTGATCATATGATACACGTCCTTTCATATACCTGAGTGGGACAGAACATTCAGTCTTTAATCAACGACATGAGGCTGGGCTACAAAACAAACAAGCTACATGGATATATTCACTTACTCCATACCCACAGTGATAATCTTCACATTAAAGTTCATGTGAAAGTTAACCGAGTATGCCTTTGTGTTTGTTTGCGTGTCTTCATAGTGAGGTGTCATTTGTGAGTGAAATGCATGACTTGAATGATAATAAACCACGCCCCCCTCATTTCATCCTTATTGTAGAAGCTAAATAACCCTGACAGCAGTCGTGTCAGCCTGGTTTTGTTACAATAAACTAGTCAAACAAACATTATGAACATCATCATTCATCATATATGTCAGCTATTACTGAGGGGATATACTTACTGAGGGATGCTCTCAAACTCTGGCATAGTGATGAACTCCATCTCTCTTACGTGGGTCTTGGCGGTCTTTTTGACATTTTCTGGTTGGGGTTGCTGAACATCTGCTGCTTCACTCTGCTTCATCACAGCTTCTTTCTCACTGAGAGATGAGATGAAGATTGAACATGACACAACAGGCGGTCATTCAGTGCATTTAGTGCTGGGAGTCAAGTCATTTTCAGTTGTCAGGGTATTGCACTGAAGAAGAGGTAGGCAGAAGCTATGAAGCATCTTGTCATTTGCACTCAGGACACTGGGAGGGGGGGTCTTCTAATCTATACATCAATACTATAACTAGTACATTTATTCTATAATATTCATTCTAAATAATACGCTGCTGTAATATGTGTTAATGTATTCTGTTTAACTATTATATGGTGTTTTCTTAGTTATTTATTGTTTTCTATAACTTGATCTATCTATCTGATCTATGCAGTAATTTGATCAAAGTGTTCACTAGATACAAGTGATTCACTTTGTACTTATTGACTGATGTACTTAGTGCAAGTACAAACATAAGAGGGTGATGTTTGGCAAACTGGTGAATCAGAAAACTGGGCTTCAGATTTCAATGTCCTTCATTCCAAATAAAAAATAGTGTGTTCAGAGTTCTGTTGAAAACCGTCACGCCAATACATGATGTTACAGTCACATGTTGTTTTCTTACTTTGCTGTACATTTCTTCCTGGGCATGTGTGCAGGTATGTTGTCCTTAATATGCTGGACATCCTCCACATTCGTTTGGAAGAACTCCTCAAGTTCCTGAAACAAAAACAAATGTGTTTCATCACTTAGTAGTATGTCCTTTAGGAACCAGGCCAAGTTAACAAAAGCAGGCTTATGTTATATGTTGATGCTTAAAAATACTACGGTTAAATGATTAAATAATCAATACAGGTCTCAAAAATCCAATATTGGTCAATGTTCTCATGTATAAAGCAATGAAGACAAAGCAAAAAGAGGATGTCATTGATTATGCCTGATGTTCAGCTGGAATGTTAGTGGAAAGCAGCAGCAGCAGCACAGATACACTCACATTAACCAAACAAAGCTCAGGTCTCCAGCTCACCTTCAGCTGTTTTAGTTGCTCTTTATGTTGACCAACACAGTTCTCAAACTCCCCCATAAGTCTCTCCAGTGCAAAGAGTTCTTGTCCAAGTTTCTTAATGTTATTATGAGGAACTTCTAGATGTAGAGAGAGATAAAATGACACAACAAAAACATAAAGTAAAAGAACACGTTCTTCACTCATGTAGGGTTCATTTACATCTACTGTTATGGCAAGATGTGTAACATGTACACTACATGTTCCCCCTGCTGCACTTTGCAGGACTATCATGACTCCAGGTGGCGAGCTGCCTGACTGTCTTCAGGTCAGTTTAAAATGAGCCTGCACCTTCATCTGTGCTCTCGCTTTGTGTTTGTTCATCAGGTACCATCTCTGGTTACAGAGTAGAGGGTGATATGGCAAAAATATGACCACCATCATTTTTTCCATATTGATCAATATCAATATTTCTCACAATGTATAATTTGATGACTACCTGAGAAGAATATTTTTTAAATATCAGCTTTAAAATGTGGATTTCAAGTTGATTTTAGCACGAGGACACTGTACAGATGAATGTCATCTTACTGCTACAGAAGTAATGTAAGCAGAACATCAGTTCACAGCACATAGTGAAGAGAGCCCAGCCAGGTCCATAGTAGTGTTAAAGTGCATTTCATCCACTATACAGTAAAATTCATCGAACAAAACAAAAACATAATAATATGCACAGTAACAAATGGAAAACACAGACCATGTTGTTTTAACAACAACAAAAGCAAACCATACAGACAGTTAAGATGTGTGTGGTCCTACCTGCAGCTGACAGGTCCAGCAGGCGCTGAATGGATGAGATCCTGTCATGAATGTGGAGGCTGATATCCTCCAGCTCATTCATTTTCCTGAACACAGGACACAGTAAATTCATTGAAAAGATGAATATTAACTCACACATTATGTACATACAGATAATGGACCTGGAGAAGTTCTTCAACAAAACTAATAGCTGAGAGTAACTTTTCAATTCCTCATATTCACTTCGAGAACATCAAAATGAAAAAGTGGGCTGTTGTTTCATTCACTACCATGTCTACAAGAGGAAGCTATCAGGCCTCATGTTTCACTTTAATTTAACAATTAAGTATTGAATATTTTATATATTTTAAGATTTTATTTAAACATTAGGCATCTTGAATGTTATTTTTATTTAAGACAATGGGCAAAAGTTGCTTGCTGTAAACGTTTTACATTATGTTCGTCTCCTTTTTTTTGTTTGCTGATCCTAAAAATGATCCGTGGCCCAAAACTGTGAGTTCAGTATTCCGTCCTACCCCTTGTTAAAAAGCAGTGAAATCGACATTTTTTTTTCTCTTTTCATAATCAAAATGAAGGTTTCACAAATGCCAAGCACTTTATCACAAGGTTGAACGTCACTGGTGCAAAAACGGAGCTAAATATCACGTTATGTTGCTTACCGTTTCACCAAATCCCGAATCGATAGCTACGTTAACTTCAGCGTCGTCACAACTGTGGTTGTCTTTCGAGACCGCAAACGCAGCACACAGTATCAACCTAACCCACATCACCATTACTATTATTACTACGACACTATTATACTCACAATGTATTATTGTTCTGTGAGCAGAACGGCTAGGACAAGTGTGCTGAAATAAGAGCAAGAGCATTTTCATTGAGAATTTGGTCTAACGTTAAATTAACATTAACGTTACCTCAAAATTATTTACAAAATAGTGCAACGTTAATCGCAAACTTAACTTTAGGTAAAGATAATGCGTGTCCTGTCCATGGTTATGCAAAACAGTGACAACAATGGCCTAAATCAAATAGATGTCACATTCTTGTACACTCTACCTAGAAGCTAACTTTGAATTTCGTTACGGTTACGTTACCACTAACTTTAACAAGCAGTTAGCATTGACTGCTAATAACAAAGCAGACGACTTTACTGTCTCTGGCATAACATCATAACCGGTAACGTCAGCTGCCCTCGGCCTGCACTGTCTGCGTGTCTATCTACAATTAATATAATACTGTATTGTTAATATACGGTAACTTACACAATTTTGTTATCCGTTTACTGGATATATATCCCTGCGCATCTCCTCCTCACTACTGCGTTCCCGGTTCAATCTGAATTTCAAACGTGACTCGAGACGTCATGGCCAGACGTACGCTACGTCTCATTGCCCCCTTCAAAGGCTTCATAGACCGTCGGAAATAACAGTATTAATGGAGGTTTTCAAACAACAAAGTTGTGCATTACCGCCACCAGGTGGTAACAACGTGGTTGTACAACATGACTTGGAACGAGTACTTGTGACGTTTAAGTCATGGCCTAC
This sequence comes from Euthynnus affinis, assembly GCA_029490765.1. Taxonomy (NCBI): domain Eukaryota; kingdom Metazoa; phylum Chordata; class Actinopteri; order Scombriformes; family Scombridae; genus Euthynnus; species Euthynnus affinis. The sequence goes on along the minus strand of CM055844.1, from coordinate 34,369,301 downwards.
TTGTGTACATTCAGTCATGGAGAAACATGATGTGACACAAAAAAGATGAAAAGATAAAAGGGAAAATCTGGGAAATCACAGCTCACCCTGGACACTCAACTATATGTAAACAATAACTGATTTAAGTTATTCAGATGTAATATTATTCAGAATCCATATTAACAATGTAGCTCATTAAGCTTAATCAAAAAAGGTTTTCCTTAACATTTTAGCCTGCTTAGGCTACTATTATTATCTATTATTGTTGTTTTTACAAGATCTTCCAAGAGCTGTCCTTCCAACATCTGCCATCGTTTTTGCAACAGTGAGTAGCTTCTCTCATCAAAAATAGCAAAATCAGCAAAATAGCATACATCACTCACAAATCATATTCATTATAAATCCTTACTTTTTGGATAGTAGTCACTTTCCTGGCACAGAGACACTACATACACAAAACATGCTTACATTTAGTATGTAGTATGGGATTGGGAAACTAGTATGTAGTATGGGATTGGGCAAGACTGAAAGTGGAGCACGGCCAGTGCATGAAGTATAATTAATTTGCAGTTATTCAAAGTATAAATTGTGCATTTTGAAGCATGCTGGCTGCAGCTCAATTTAAGAAGAGGCTACACACAAATAGCCTAAATAATGAACATAATTCATAACTTCTTTTACACACTTAAAACTATGTACAAAAAAAAACGACAAAAAAACAAGGGATTTTCAAATATAGTGGATGATTATAAGACATGGTTAATCTTTGTACAGTTGATGTACAGATATATTTATTCTACTTCTGTTTTTTTTTTTTTAAAATGAATCAAAGTTATACTCTCTTTTTGTTGTTGAAATTTTCATCTACTTTTTCCTGCTAACAGGCTAAGCTCATTACAGTCACTACTTTAGTATTTTGTAATTCACCATCCTGTAGATAGAGACAAAGGGAATGTGCTGATATAGTTTTATGAAATTTGAGGAGCTTTAAACAGTGACTATAATTTGCAACCTTTCTTTGAATATAATGCGTAATGTTTCCAGAACTGCTTTATTGTGCATAATCTTGAATGTAACGTCATTAAGTATGCACACTGCATACTTAAAGGTTTAGTCATTCAGGTGAATGATGTGTTTATTGATAATATCAGGTATGTTATGAAGTGACATACTAAGACTGGAAATCTCACTGATTCTTCAAGATTCATTACAGCAAGTTGTTCTGGTGGCAGGCTAAGGCTGGCGAGATTGAACTTACTGGAAGTGAAATGTGGCAAAAGAGCCCAAATTCACAGATGCTTAACCCTATCTGTGCTTCATTAGACCCATATATACCATCAAGAGAATTACTGCAGTTTCACAGCCTTCCTAATGGAGTATGAGGAGCATGTTTGGAAACAAATTTAACAGACAGATCACACATTATTACATGTTTCATGGATCATACAGCAGGCCTCAAATGTTGCAAATATCCCTCATTTTCTGATGAATTCTTCATCTCCACTGTCCTACAGAGGATCAACAAGAAGGGGCTACTATAATACAACTGTCCTAATATTCCCCACATTTACATAAAACTTTAAACCAGTTTGTCATATAAATCAATAAATCATTAATTCATAATCATCTTTTTTTTTTTTTTTACAGACTCTGTTGTGTGACCAAACATTGTTTAAATTTACAGAAGTGGAAGGTCACAGTTTCAAGTGATCTACTGTATAGAATGTTGGATTTTTAAGATTCAGTGAAGTGTTGAAACAATTCAATGTATGTGTATACATTATACATACAGTAAGTGATACTATTGTACAATTAGGATATTTTTCCCTTACATTGAAACCAGATTAAATGTCCCTGTCAGTCCTCACTGACCTGCACTGAGACACTCAGCTGGTTGTATCTCTGCAGTGAAATGGGATCAGGGTAACGGTCTCTCTCTTTACATAGCAGGCTCTCTGGGTCACACTGGACAGGCTGTGCAACTAATACATTGTTCAAATTCACATTTCTTAGCATCTCATCACCTATTGTAACACATTTAAAACACTTTCAATCTTACTTCTAGTGATTTCCATTGAGTTGTATTTATATACGACCAATTTGAACACCTAAACAATGTGATGATATTATGTGATACAAGAAATTCTGAAAACAGTCCAACAACCTCACTGTGAAAGTACTGAAAAGTGAAGATCTAGATATGGACATTTTCAAAATGCCTTAATATGATACTGAGCTAATTTAGTGAAAATTCCAAGTAACAATAAATAATTTGTGTATTTACTGCAAATGTGTTGCATTTAATTACCACTCATGATTCATAACAATACAATAATAAAACAATAATATCCTTTATTTGATTTCAAGCTTCAGGTATGTTGTATAAGATCATCTTTTTTAATTCTAATAACTGATTTTAGATCACTTCAGATCTTTGGAATTCAACTCAGAATATGCCATTTTTCTCTTTTCAGGAGATTTGTTGGACCTGAATTATAAACTGGACTTTTGCCTTTGGTCTGATTTTTGGCAAGTGACACAACTGCTCAGCTGGACTGAGGTCAGGTGAATGTCAGTGCCAGTAGAGAACTTCCCACTGCTGGGTCATAAAAAACTCCCTGACTGCATTTGCTGTATATTTAGGATGGTCCTCCTCCTGCATTGTCCTACAGTTGGCAGACTACCCAAAAAAGTGGGTTACAGTTACTTCACTGCTCACCCAATATGGCTGTAAACACACACACACACACACACACACACACACACACACACACACACACACACACACACACACACACACACACACACACACACACACACAACTACTTAAAACCAAGTCAGCACTTTCATTCATTCATTCATTCAAAACAACTTAAATGTGTCACTGTCTGAATGACGGACTCTGCTCTCTGATTAGAAGCTGCTAGTTTCCTCTGGCTGTGTCCAGGTTATCCAGTGCAGTCACTGGGTGAGTTCGTGCATCAGCATACCAATGGAGGTCCCACACCTGTCACATAGCACACATGATATTTATTATATTATTTACAACATTTCTTTACTTTGTCTTAGTCTGCATGCACAAACACATTACTGTTATTGTACATATTTGTGAGCTTAATAAATCAAAAATGCATGTCATAACACCCTTTATCCTTACATGTAATACATACATCCTTATAATTATGCTTACAATTTCTTCTATCCTGTCTAACACACCTGGAGCAAAAGTCAGGAGACTTAGCAGCTACACATTTCTCTGTTCTCTATTTCTCTGTTCAGCATTGTCAGGCTAGGCTAACCCATTGTTGCTAAGCCCTTCACTTTTCCAACCGTCTGGAAACTACAGATGTGATTTTTCTTGGTCTTTATTAACTGACACACTGTAGTCTGTGCCGTACATTTACTACCAGGGTGACAACTTACTGCTAACCTTGTCCTCTGCTCCGCTTGCATTCACCATCACTTTTCAGCTGCTCTCTCAACCACTCACTCGCCCACTATGCACATATATCATATATTCGAGCTACGCTACCTAGAATTTCCCAGGCAAGGAGGTTAACCCACATTTCAGAACAGAGCTACATAGAGGCTCCCAGGCGCTATTTCTGAATGAATAGACCCAGGCCAACAAAGCAAGAAAAAGCATCTCTCTCCCTCCATGGACTCAGTAACAGAGGACCAAGTATTTGTATTTGTATCTGTATTTGTTGAGGCAGCAAAATGATTTGTATTTGTATCCAAATAAAAGTTGAAAAAGCTTTAAAAATGCTGTTTTTGTTTTTATACACTTTTAAATTTAGAAGGAGGTCCCCACACCTGGTCTCGAACTGGAGTCTCCCAGATCATAGATGGCTGTATGTAGGGAAGACCTTCAAAAGGTGATTATTGCTTTACACTTTTCATTTATTGCCTGTAAGAAACAGGAACAGAACATTCAGACAAGTTAGAAAAGCGTTTCCCCTATGATTGTTCCGAAATGTGAGTTAACCTCTGTGCTGTTGCCTGGGAAACTCTAGGTAGCATGGCTCCATCTAAGGAATACAGTAATATGTAATATGTGTGTATAGTGGCTGAATAAGTGGGTTCAAGTCAACTAGAATGTGGGCTAGTTCTCTAAAATAATCTTTGATGTTGTGATCACAGTTGTCTGGATCAATAGGTTCATGTCCTTAGCCATAAACTCAAGCACTTCAGGGACCCCGTGAGTTCATTTCCACTGACAAAACTAAGCTAGCATTACTATGGATGTGCGAATCACACGCTACAGTGCTCTGAGAGGCAGGGGCTGATCAACTGTCGTCACTCTCTAGGTAGTGCAGAGAAGAGGCTAAACAGTTCTGGAATGTTCTAGTCCTCCCTTCGGGGGGATGAGCGTGGATGAATGTGTCATGCATCGGTGGCTGAGAACACTGGGCAGAATACCTCCATGAGGTTAAACTACATGTCTTTTCAGTGTCTATTTCAGCAAGATGGGAAGTCAGGTAGCTATTAGCTCTGTCTGTCAGTGGAAGTTGAGAAGTTGACTTAATTCTGAAGAACTTAGGGTTGGATGGGAGTTGTTACAATCTTCTGAGTGGAGAGAGGGTTGATCTTTCATTAGGGGAGGAGTGTGAATTGGAATAACCAGAATCACATTGGCTGAACAACTGTGGTGGGGCTGAACTCAATGAAATTCAATCTGCTGATGAATTCAGGGTAGCCAGGTCCTAGACTCTGTGCTAGGGAAGAGATAAACTGTTCTACACAGGGGTTCTCTATTGTTTAGAGATTAAGCGGTTGTACAACAAAACATTGTAGTTGGCTATGGTGTTGCGTGGCAGACACCTTGCAGTGTAGCTTGGGCAGCACACTAGCCTTCCCAAACAATATGGTGGGCTGCACTATGAGGAGTAGCTTCCTGTGGAAAAGAAGTAGCTACAGCACCATCTAGTAGCTCTAGTTGGCATAAAAGATTGGGGCCAGCAAAGGCAAATGCAGGTTTACATGAGTAAGTCTGTTTACCCAAACTTTTAACATGCACTAACTGAGATGCAGGACAGTAAAAGTCAGAGGATTGTTTTTTAAAGATGACTCAGTCTGGAATTCATGGCAGTGACAGCTAGAAGATAACTTCTATGTTTCACAGGGCTGGTGAACCCCCTTTGTTTCACTGGTGCCATGCCTTGTTATCAGGCTTCAAGACTGCATGCAGGCCTGCCTTTGTCTCATGCACATGAAGTATGAGTCCCAACAACGCCAAAAACCAAGGCCTTTGGGAAATTGAGTTCCTTAAGGATTCCCTTTGTTTCTTGTTGAAAATATGTGGTCGGCCTTTGAGATCCAACAGAGTTTTCTACTCATCCTATTTTTATTCTTTTACTTTCGTTCACTGAACATGAGACTGGGTAATGATTCATCATTTCTGTGTTCAGGATTTTTGGGTAGGCCTGAAATGGTGGCTTGATGATGTAGAGGAGTTACTAGAATCTGCCAGAGGGAAGGCAATTGCTGGGCACCACTTCACTAAAAAGCATGATATGAGACATTTATTTTTTAAGGTCCCATATTGTGAAAAACTTTTACCAGCCTGGGTCAGTACACTGCAAGACTGTTGAAACTAAAAGTGGGATCAGTACCAACTGTCTGACCAGTCATGATCAACGCAAAGAGTTCAGATTAGCAGTTACCTGCTGAATGGTTCCTCCCTTGTCATCATTATCAGGAATGTATGTGCAGCATGACACACCTACGACTGCACACACACCTCCAGTGGCTGCAGTGAGCTGATCTAGCACAATGTGATTTTGAAGGCCTTGCAACTCCTCTTGTTCAGCCTGCCACATAGCTAGCGTGGTGTGGTTCATAGTCTCCATCCTCAGCATCACTTTACCAGCATCCTCAGCATCACTGTATATCAGTTTCCAGTTTACTAGCTGAAACAGATTTTCCACTATGACACCTTTTGTCGGCAAGCCAGAATGTTCACTGAGCCAACGATTGTGAACAAATGGAAAACATCACAGAATATGATCCTAAAGCAGCTCAGTGAAGAGGAAAAAGTCACAGTTGTTGGTGATATGAGGGCTGACTCTCCAGATATATGTATATTACTGAAATTCTAAAGATTGGACAGGTTTGATTGTGTATGACGTTGATAGGGACGTTGCCATAAAAACATACCATACACTACACTACAGTCAGTAAGTAGTACAATACCATAGTAAGTAATGCAAAAAATTGTAACAATGTTTTCACAGGACACTTTGTTAAAGTTTGGAAGCTACACCATGATGGACCTCAAGACCAACAATGTTGTTGATATCCAGTTGGCTCAGGTGAGTGGGATGGATTCAAAGTGTAACAACCTTTTACATTTTAATTTTTACAATTTTACACTTTTAAGAAATGGACAAGCACATATGTTTTTTTGGACAGAGCAATGAAGTTAGTGGAAGTCTGATTAAAATATTAATGGTAATATTTATGGTACTTCAGTAAATGTCCTTTTCACCACTGCTCTTTCCTTACATTTTTTCCTTGTATCGCTTCTTGCATACTCCGATAAAGGGATCCAGACATGAGAAAAAGAAGAAAATGGATGTTGGATGAAAACATGGATGTAATTAAGGGGACAGAGGTGTGTCTATGACAAGGGTTATCTCCATTGTTGAGCTCATGGTTTGGAAAGAGAATTAATCTAAGTGCTTGAAAGTCAGAGTTGCATGCTTTTGGATGACAGAGTCACAGTAATTACTCAGTTAATGAGTATGAGACCGATTAACAACTCCCTGTATGTGTGTGTATGTACATATATAGATATATATATATATATATATATATATATATATATATATATAGAGAGAGAGAGAGAGAGAGAGAGAGATAAAGATACTTTTATTATGATGCTTTTTTCATCAGTCAGTAAAAATGTCACATAATTTAATTTCAAATGGAACTCCTTAGCAGGAATGATCCATGGATGACAGAGGAATATAAATTTGATGACAGATGAAGTATTATTGTCTATTCATAAACCCAGTGATGGATACTCTAAACATATCAGCGCTTGATATAGACACAGTGGATTATAAGAAAGGTTATGTTGTCTATTTTAGGTCACACACACACATACACACACACACACACACACACACACACACACACACACACTGACACTCACAGGCATAGCAGTACATGCCTAAAAGAATATACACATACACACACACACACTGCAACATTGCATGAACTAAAGTTACCATGCTTTTTTTAAAACTGAGACCAGAAGCCAGTGGCTCATTCCCATGAATCATCTAAATCCTGTGGCTGACACAGTATCAGCCCATCTGTTTCAATCTATTAATCCATTTGAACCTGTACCTTTAATCCCAGAGAACTATGAAACATATGTCTGAGTGTCTTAGCAGAGTTCTAACTGAAGTGAGTCACCCGTTCGAAGACAGAAGTAGCACCTTCCATGTCTTCCAATGGCAGACATTGGTATGCATGTGTTAGAGGGCACTAAAGCAACCTGTCACCAGTATTTCCCCTCAGAAGTTGTTGCTTGGTGGTGTATGATGATACTGTGAAAGACGTCAGATTGCCCAGGCAAGCAGCGAGTGCCCTGATCAAGTGGACTGGGGAAGACTTAAGGTGGCTTTGTATGCCTGAAATGAATAAGTTCACACATCATGTTGACTCTCCTCAAAAGAATTCATGGTGTTGCACTCTGTTGTACACACAAAAGTGGTAGGGGTAGTTGTGTGAAGAAAAAACTGAACTCAGAGTTTAAGCGATGCTAGCAGCAGAGAATCAAGTTAAAACTTTGACCTGATGATGCCGTTACAAAAGTCAGGATAACCAAAATTGTTAAGATTCATCCTCTGAGTATAACGAATGTCTGTTCAAAATTACTTCAGACTTGTTATATTTTATTGACAGTCAGACACTGCCATCCCTAGAGCCATTCTGCAAGCATGGATAAACAAAAAGCTGAAGTAAGATACTGAAGCTGTGAAACACACCCAATTGGTGCTATGGTACACACTGCAAGGTTGTTTGTGAGGCTTTCTACACGACATTTTCTGTGTAGACGGAACAGTAATCAGCTTCTCCAGTTTTCAGTCATGTTCCTGGCTGTATTAGTGGCTCACGAATGAGGTTTGTGCTACCTGCTGCAGCAAAGGAACAAAGCCCTATTTCAAGGTGTCTGTATCTTCCACATGTTGGCCATATAAACCCAGAGGATCCCAGTTTTGGGAGACCAATTTGGTCTGTCTCCCTGCTGTGTTAAAATCAGATCGGTCAGATTGCATGAACTTTTTCTCTTCTCTTCCATTCTATTTAAACACAACACCTAGTGTAGGGCATGCAGGGCCACCAGAGGGATGCAGTTGCCCAGCATTTGTAGAATATGGGACTTGGGAACATAGTTCTTTCCAGGATGTCAAGTCTAATAAGAAGGCTGACTAGAGTCCAAGTCTCAAGTCTCTTGAGACTGCGATTGTGATCTTGGGGTCTGAGATCTTGAATGTGAGTGCACACATTGGGCCTAATGAACACAAGAGTAAAAGGAGGAATTTCATAGCATGTACCTTGAAGTCTTGCACTCAGAAAACAGCAAATGGAAACATAACAAATTCAGCAGTGTCAATCCTGGTATTAGAAGATTTGATGAATGAATGTTAAAATATTACTAAAGCTGTCAACGCTGTCTTTGCAGAGCCGTAGAGTGACAGAAATAAGGACTGAATGGTTTGATATGGATGCCAAAAAATGTCTTGCTAAGGCAAGTAGTCCCTGACTAAAATGGGAGGCAGTTCTCTGGCAGGGATATGACTGTCACTCAGAGTACATTCCATCTTATAGATTTAGGGATGATAACTTTCACATTAAATAAGTGTTCTTCCAACTTTGGAGAAAGGTATGTGTCTGTGGGTATGGGACTATATGTACATGACTCATACAATAGGGGTGGAGAGAAAATATTCTAAAGAACAGTAAATTGGAGCATTTAAGTTTCTTAAATCACTCATACGTGCCACTTAAGGACAAATCTGGTCCATTGTCTGTGCTGTCGTAGATAGCCATGCTGTTTACCAGAGTATCACTGATAGTTTGCTGGTGTGTGTAATAGGAATGGGCAGTATGCCTGAAGAGCAGCTTGGGTTTCAGGCCTTTTGGAAAATGCTATTTCAGCCATGTATGGCATGACGAGTGCAGAGACATATCAATGCAAGCTCACATTACACACTCAGCTATGATGGATAGCTGCACACGTCAGAGGAGCTGCTCTCAAGCCAGCATGGAGCAGGAGTCACTTTCAGCCTGGGAATTAAGCAATTTAAATGTTTTCAACTAGTGCCTTTGCCTTTTATGAAGGTGGACAAATGCCTTGGTAGTTAATATAAAAAAAGGCAAAATGTCTCTAGAAAATTCCAAAATGGATATGGTTAGACCTGAATATTGTTAGCAATCCACAAACCACTAAAAATCAAAACCTTTTGAGACATATCCAAACCAGCATATTGAAACTATTTAGGAAACTAGCTAAAACTGACCTAAAAGATCTCCAGGATTTCACTATATATCAGTATTATGTGCTAAACTAATTAACATCAGTTTTAAGATCACATAGCTTCTGTCTGTAGAAAGCAGCGCATTGTAAGGTTTGTCATCTTAATTTATTTTTTGTTAGATCTTAGTTTCAACATATCCTCACAGCTGCTGCTATTTTCCAAGCTAGCTGCTACTAGCGAGGTAATTAGTGAAATGCTGGGTACTACTTTCTGTTAACTAGTTTGTGCACTACAAATAATTTGAGGTTCTTTGTGTGGGCATGTCACTACAGGACCCAGTTGTGTCACATTATGAACACCCTTGACCCTACTCTCTTTCTTCGATTTCTCTGCCCACAAACTCCACCGTAACACTGTAATTGGGTACACAAGATAAAACAAGCAAGACACAGCTTGAATGAAATCATTGCTTGGTTCATGAACTCCATCTGGATAGCCTCTAGTTTCAGCAGAATTTCAAGCTGCTTTACAGTCAGCTTGACCTGTTGCTGCAGAGGGTAGGCCCACACATCGCCATGTAGGAGAAGAACTTCGGAAAGCCAGTCTCTTCAGCTGAACAACTATTTGTCTTCAGTAAGTTTTTAATATTAGTTTAAAATATCTAGCAACCAGGGATCATACAGGTTCATCACTTTCAGCTACAGGGCTGGTGTGTCCACTGTGGCTGGCATCATTTGGCAAGTGTCCAACGTCATATTAAACTGCCTAGTGGAGGACATCATGCCTTTACCCAAAGAGGCTGAATGAAGGGCACTTGCAAAGGAATTCAAGGATCTGTGGAAAATCTGTAATTGGACCCCATGTAGTTGTAGTTGATCCTGAATTTGCTGAAGCTTGGCCATCCATGGCCTCCTTTTTGATTGTTCTTATGGTAGTGGTTGATGCCTAATCCTGCTGGTGGACATAGGGACGTGGCAATAGCAGTGATGGAGGTGTTCTGTTGAACTCGTTGGGCCAAGTGGAGGGCCCAGCATCCCCCAGGATCAACCTTTTCGAGGTGCAGAAGAAAACCTGCCAAGAGAGCGCCGCATGCTCAACTACCAGCAAGAGGGAACTTGTAGTGTGCCTTTGGCATACTTGCCAGCCAGTTCCACATATCTCACTGGGTTATTGGTGTTGAACCAGTGTCAGGAGAAAGAGCTGAAGGCATTGGGACTTACGGGGAAAAATTTCCAGCTCCATTAATAGTGATGTAGCTGGTGATGGAATGTTACCTGTTCAGCATCTTGGGGGCAACTATTGTTCCATAGAGGCATTCACTATCTGTAACAAGTTTGCTGAGTGTTTCTTATATACTGCTGGTCCAGTGTCCTAGCAGCATGACAGCTTTATTTAACATTAAACTCAGGTTACAAGCCAACCAAAGCCTGAATCCTCAGCTTAAACACCCGAAGAAGAAAATGACGCTTTCACTGGATCTCCATGTGCTTGCTAAGAGAAGTATAGCACATAGGAGTAAAGCCAACCTAAAGACTCTTTCAGAGCAGATATTCAACACCTCTGCACCCACAAAAATGTGCCCACCGCTTGATCTGGGCTCTTTAATTGTCAGACACTCTACACCAAAAACAAGGCTAGACCAGCTGAGATGATGCCTCCACAACAATGAAACACATCAACAGTAAGGAATAAGGGTTGATGCTGAATAATGTGAAAATTAAGAAAAATTCTTAAGAGAGGTTGACTTAGCTTTCCTTTAGCATTCTCTGTTGAAATACATTAGCCTCAAAACACTCACTTTGAGTCACAATTCCTGAATAATTTACTTTATTTTGTTATCATTTATAGGCCAATATATTATTAACTATATCAATAATAAGCTGCAGTAAACAGAGGTCACTGTCGGGATGAGAATGCATCGTTATGAGACTGATTCACTGACTAAACTGAACAAGGATTAATGCTTCTCCCTAACACTAACAAATTCTATAGGGGAAGTGGTGCCCAGATGAGGTTCTGTTTTGAATTAATAAAATTGTTATGTCACAACAGACCCAGAGTCAGGATTTTTTTTTAAATATGGTAATGCCACACCATGCACATGCTGTGCCAACTAACACACAAAAAAACTGTCAACACTTTTTTGTGTCAAAAACAATACTGCAATAATAACAGTGTTTAAAGTTTTATGCACTTTTTATGCAAAATGAAAAGAGAGCACACCTTTTTGTGTAGCATGTGTATAGCATTTATAATGTCCTACAGCTTAAAATCAAGAAAGTATGTATCACAAAGTATGTGTTGTATGAAAAAGCAAGAAACTGGTGTGCTTTTAGATGTACAGTGTAAACACTGTGTGTGTATGATCAACCTGTGACATTTTGATATGTGAAAATGCTATAAATCAAGCTGTTAATATTTGCCTTCACCACAACCAGATGCAGGATTGAAATGCTCCTTATATAATACCATACAAATAATATCACCCAGCATAATAACACTATATTAACCACAACAGGAATACTTAGATTGTGTTGTACTTGAGTCAAGTCTGGGGCTCTGCGGGGGCCCTGCTGTGCCTCACATGGTGGGGCAGGGACTCTTCAAAGGTGTCAAGAGATCTGATGTGGATAGGTACAGGCTCTTCAGGGGCATCACTGGACCTGTATGCGTATGCTGGTACTTAAGGGATGATGAGAGGTTTGATGTGGTTACGCTTCAAGTGGACACATCAGCCATCGCTCTGTTTGGAGTATGGTTCATCTGGAGACTTGAATGCCAATAAAACACAAAGTGACTCACACAGCAGCAATGAGCCTCTCTTCCATATTCTCAGTAGCTTGGTTAACAGCAGAATACAACAATGCTACATGGGAAACAACATTCTTCTTCCTGTGGGCGTTTTTTGGTCTGATCACCTGCTTGTGTGATTGGCAAACACAGTATCTTGTTGGATGATGTAGCGTTGCATCGTAGCAAAAAATTGAGCCAGATACACCTTTTTGCCAGACGACTGTTGTGTTGTTTTGCTGCAGCCTTCGAATATTCATGCAGAGATAATGTTGGTCTGCACGTGACTTTAAGCTGTCAGTGCTCTGCTCACAGTTTTGCTACATGCCTGCTGCCATAGCACTCACTCAAGCTATCCTGTTGCTTGCTGCTACAGCTGCTGAGGTTTATATAGCTTTAGCTTATACTTTAAAATGTTTGTTCCTTGCCAATTGGTTTCTGATGCTTTTGCTCACATGCATGTATATCCAAATTTAGCCTGGATGTTTTAGCTCTGTTCAGGAAAAGCCCCTACTTCCACTACTACCTCCTCACTCTCACTGATGATCCCTGGGGCTTAATACTTGAGTATGTTCATTTTTTTTGACAATATATTTTTTAGTTTTCACTTTTAAAAGTAGAAGATGGATATGTTATGAAATCCACAGGGAAAGACAAGTACAAAAAACTAAAGGGGTTACAATGATAATGTGCAATAAGAACAATCAAGTAGGTCCCTGCAGCATGATGGTAGAGACATCAGGCTCTACGTAGTTCAAGTGGGGTTACCAAATTTTATATAATTTGCCTGTTTTCCTGCTTCATTCCTGCCGGGTATGATGATGCCTGTGTTTGGCTTTGCCGCTACCCTGCTATCCTGGTGTGTCCTACCTCTTCTGAATTATGCTCTGTTCATTGTCGTCTTTGTCAACGATGGACTAGCTGCTCGAGTGCATGATTGCCAGACTCTCCTGTTGATCGGAGCATCTATGCTGGATCATGATGCTTCTAGTCCATGGATTCATTTCCTGCAATCCATGTCGCCCCCCATTTGTGCCTTTGGCCGGTGTTCCCCGTGATGGAAGAAGATGGGAGGAAGAAGGGCTGGGCCAGGGCCGCTGTTCACTTCTGGTGAGCCATGGCTGGGAATGTCACACTCTCACACTTTTTCCGACCTGTCTTCCACAACTCTTCCGTTGATGTGACTGCTCAATTCCCTGGCGTGTGGCAGTAGAGGGTCCCCATCATCTGTGTCATCTATGCACTCTGCCCTGGATTGTGCCCTGGGATTCCCCTGTTGACAGGCAGGTGTCTACACCCCTCAGAATGGTGTTGCTGAAGCAGAGATGTCAAAAGTATTCACATTCATTACTTAAGTAGAAGTATAGATACTAGGGTTTTAGAATACTTCTGTAGAAGTTGAAGTATCAACTCAAGCTTTTTACTCAAGTAAAAGTATTAAAGTACTGGTTTCAAAACTACTTGAAGTATAAAAGTAAAAGTAATGTAAGGGGAAAAAAATGCAAGTAAGGACAAAAGTTTAGGCCATGCCACAGGGGCCTCTAGTGCACTACCCCACCTCTCCCAAAAAAACATTTTCAAAAGGCCATAATGACTATAATGTTATATTAAAATGTAAAATGTAATGTCAACATTTGGATGCACTAGGCTACTGATTTCGACCGCATATATGCCCAATGAAAATGAATGCATTCTAGTATAGACATTCTCTTCAGTAACTGACATCTTCACACTAGGTCTGCTATGTGTCCTGCTGGAGTGTGGCGTCATTTATAAATGTGCAGGTGCGATTGATCGCGTGTTTATGTTTATTCTTCTCATCCAACCACAATCAAATTCACTCTATCTGGATGGCGAGATTTATCTGGATAGGTTTTTTTTGTTTTTTTTTTAAACAATGATAAGCCGGGAATGAAAACAAGCTGAAATGAAATAGGAGTAACAAGGATATTTTTTAAAATGTAAGGAGTAGAAAGTACAGATAATTGCCTGAAAATGTAAGGAGTAGAAGTAGAAAGTCGTCTGAAAAATAATTACTCCAGTAAAGTATAGATAACCAAAATTTCTACTTAAGTAAGGCGACAAAGTATTTGTACTTTGTTACTTGACACCTCTGTGCTGAAGGCTTGCTCCACAGCAAACAACTCATTTGTGCTAAATGATGTTGTCTTGTCTATGAAGTTAATTGGATGCACTAATTATTTTTACTGTATTTTAATCTACCATTCACCTGGCCGAACAAATCATTTCTATCTGATTTTTAAAAAGAAACTTTTTGTACTCTGTCCTTAAACTATAAAGATTCATCATTGCCAGAAGTTTTATTCATATTCGAGTCTTTTAATTTCACTCATCATGTATCTAGCCCTACAAACAACAGATCCACCCAACTACATGTCCACAATCTTCATTTAAAATAACTTTTAATGTCTTTTCTTTGAAAGTAACAAATATCCTTCTTTCTTTGTGGGCAAGATTAATACCATCAAGTCCCCTTATCATATGAAAACCTCCTGTAGCCCCCTTGACATCTTACCAACATCTCAGTTTTAAAATGTCTTTGGCTTTATTGGTCCATTTTTGTGGATCCACTTTCCAAAGAATGTCAGTGAATCAGAACCCTCTGAGCCCTTAGATAAGCCAACTACATGTATGTTGCACCTTTTTTTGTCAAGATCATCAATATGCTCTAGTGTGTCGTGCACTTGTTTCTCAAGAAATGCTAACCTAGCTTCCGAGGATGTAGCCATAGCTTCTACATCAGCAATCTTTTTCTCTGCTTCTCCCACTTGGATGGTGGCCACCTGCAATTGGGTCTGTTCCTTACTGGCTTTCAGGGCAGTGGCAATCTTGGTGTTGATGACTTTAATGAGGTTATCAGTTATTCTGTCCAGGGCTTGGGCAATACTTTGACTATTTTCTTGTGTCCCTAGGCATGTTGCCCGTGATCATGTTAAAGCACCTTGCCTTCAAAATTCTGCACTTTGACTGTACAGACATGGAAAATAAAAACTGATAAATGCCACTGGGGCTCACTCAATGGCAGTGTTTACTCTACTACACTATCTTGTCTCCCAAGTGTGTAAATATATTAATTTTAATATTATTTTAAGCATTTATGTGAACGTGAGTGACTCTACTAGGATGCCAGGATTTAATAACTGCATTCTGCAGGCTGCCTTACTATCTGTAACTGAATCTTTATTTTCCTCCCTCTTGAATATCAGCAAAGATCAATTTCAAACATTCAAGCAGCAAGCTTCTTATTTTAGCCGCTCATCCAAATAGGAAAAGGCCCTGCAGCCTGCTAACTTCTTACTTACTCAGGGGACACACAGGAGCCTAGCATTCTAAGAGCTCAGAGTTCGGGATGGTATGAAGGAGCTTGCCCATTCAGGATTGTGTAGGTCATCAGAAGCACCTTGGTCTAACATGGATAGAGAGCCAATGAAGAGAGGCTAGAATTGGTGTAATATGGTCAAACTCTGCATAGTTTAGCAGTGAAATGTATTCCATGACTATGTATAATTTGGCCAAAAGGTGAAATATAATAAGAGAAAGGCAAAGGGCCAAGACCAGAGCCCTGAGATACTCCATGTTTAACATCAGAAAATGTAGATGTAGTATTATTATAGCAGACACACTGTCTTCTCTCAGATAAATAAGACTTAAGCCAAGAAAGAGCCACATTTCCGTTAGACTAAGAGTATACAGTGATCAGTGGTATAAAAGGCTGCACTGAGATCCAGTAATAGAGGGACAGAGGTCGAATCTGAATCCATAGTGAATAGAAGATCATTCACCCCTTTGGTTAGAGCAGTTTCAGTTGAGTGACAGAACCTGAAAGCTGATTGCAAAAAATGATACTGATAATTGTTTGATATATGGGTAAAAATGGTTGAGAACCAACTCTTGATTTATTAAAAAGTGAAAAAACATGAAACACAACAATACTTACGGTAATACCATTTATAACTGCAGTCATGATGACTTAGCTCGTTTTTGACACTAAACACATAAATGATGATTTTAGCTGAATTTTAAGTGTCCCTGCAGTGAC
This sequence comes from Euthynnus affinis, assembly GCA_029490765.1. NCBI lineage: Eukaryota > Metazoa > Chordata > Actinopteri > Scombriformes > Scombridae > Euthynnus > Euthynnus affinis. The sequence goes on along the minus strand of CM055844.1, from coordinate 34,352,978 downwards.
AACTGACAGTGTGGATGATTTTACACTCTGATTCTGTCATTGCAGCTCAGAATAACATGAGACCACTGTGTGATGGTAACTGGAAATAAAAACAAAAGAAAAATAATCCACACTGTTAATTGGCTCCCATGATTATAACATTTGGGTTATCTACTTTCACACTCTTTGCTTCAGTAACAGAAACAGTCTGGCATAACTGTTAAGTTTCTTTTTTTTATGTGGTATATTCAGAATGCGTTCCTCATCATCCAACTAAATAGTAAAAAATATTCATTCTATACTTAAGTCATATATAATAATTCCCACATGTATTTTAAGCCATAGCCTACTTTTACTTTGTGGAAATTATTTCTAGTGTTTCTATATCTTCTTATTCTGTTGTGTGATTACATGCTCGTTTACATTTCACTTCATTGAATATAACTTTTTGCTGTTCCTAACACACAAGTTTTCCACAGGTAGTTGGTATCACCGTTTCATCTCATTCATTGTTCTGATGATGTTGCTCGTAATTTCCAACGTCGTCTCTTTCATATGAACGTAGATGGATATGGAAAACCCTGGGTTGACTGAGCTAGTTGATAACCAGCTTCGTAGTTCTGGTTATCTGTATGGCCAATGTCAGGCCCATATATCCTGCGTATGTTGAACTTCCTCCGCCTGCCTGTTTGCTCGCCAGTCAGCTCACATCCTTGGGATTCCCTCTGCTAAGCCTCCTCCTGGATTCCTTCCTCTCACAAACAACAGCCACTATCTCACCATCTCTGCCTGTCTCTGCAATAAAAGACTTGTTATTCACCTTACCTACTTGTTTGGTGTCTGCATTTGGGTTCAGCCTTGATATGTGACATATGATGCAAGTCAGTCAATTTAACCTTGCTCTGCTCAAAAGACACCATGTTCCCTGTGGTTATCCTCTTCCATGGAAAACATGACTCTAAGCCAGAACAGAGAGCAACAACACAAACACTGGGCTACCATCCAGGGAAAGTGTTGTCCTGCAGAGAGTAGAGTGAGTTTAATAGGAAAATCTACTTACCATCTATCTCTATCTCTCTTCATTACTCATTAGAAGCCCCAAAACTGAGACATGTTCATGTTTGTTAGTGATCTGTAAAAGTCACATAATACTAGAAGATGCCTTTAAACTGTGGTCTGTATTGTGTAACTGAATGTTCATTATCTAAACATCCACCAACAATCAGGTTCTACCTCTACTCCACTATACATGTTGCCACTACAGATACACACCTTTAGTTTAGTGTGGTTCCTGACTGTCTTCAAAGTCGGCTCAAACTCCACTTTATTTGATCCACTTGAAAAGGATCCCATTGAAGTTATGAAGCAGGAGTATTTTCACTCAGGCCTGAGTTACAACAGGCTATTTCAAGTAGTATCAACCTTGTCCTGCTGGCAATGGACTGTGCCAATTAAAGAGAGCAAGGAGAACACTGAAGATTAATGATTGAAGGAGAACTATAAATTATTTCTGTCCTTCCAATTCTTCTCAATCTATTAAACTTTTCAATAACTTTTTGAATACCTCATCAAGAATGCTCTATTCTGGAACAGAGAACAAATGAAAAGCTGATCTGAAAAAATGTGTCACATCCTATAGTCTTATTGTGCACTAACACATTTTACTCAGCATCATGGTATTGAGCTGGTATTGTGCAAATCAAGAAAAATGAGCTTTGGGACGGATCAAGGTGATGGTGGGTGCCCTCCTGTGCTGTAAAATTATTCATTTCTATCTCCTCAGTCTGAAGTTATTTGAAATTTTGAAATTCATGGCTGAAGAGGTTGATTGGGGGTTGAGGAAGTTGAGGCTGAACATGTTACTATGTCACACCCAACAGTCACAACAAAAATGCAGGAAGCTTTAAGCGTGAGGCCACCACCGCTGAGCCAGCATTAGGCTGACAGAGAGTTTGCAGCACAGTTGGCTGTGATGCAAATTGTCTAATGTCTCCAGCTTCAGCCATTACTCAAGTTAGAGATGCAAGATAAATGAACTTGCATTATTTATTAAGTCCTATTCTGATTGGCTGGGGGTAGGTTCTCATTAATAATACAGACTTTATGTAAATAGCTTCTGAATCAGCCGGCTGGAGGACAGAGGGGAATCTAGGCTGTAAGCAAAAAAATGGATTTAGAGAAACTCAACACAACGTTTGGTGAATAAATTGTCACAGCTATGTTAAAATGTGCTCAGTATTTATAAAAATCAGTCAAAAAAAAAGGCCATAATACCAAATCTTTAAATTATAAATTGTTATATTAAATGGTAATGTATAAAACCTCTAGAGACATATGGTACCTATTTAGCGAGAAAAATTTGTTGCTCAGCAACCTTGTTAACCTCCACTGGGTTCAGTGGATGGAATTACTTTTACTGCTGGGTAACTTTAGCTTACTGAGAAGTATTGGAAACCACCATGACATTAGACTTTTCATGGTAGAGTTTTTTAAACAGATGGCTTGTGGTATTACATTCTACTGTACACCTAAACATATTTTTTCTGATGTTAGAGCATGAACAGTGTGTTTTTGGCTGTTCTCTGTGCAGCCTATCTGTTGCTACCTGGTATGATAGTACTTTCGTGCTAACAGTCCTTTAACCCTGGACTAATGATCTGGATTTATCTCCAGATTTACCCATCATTAATCTTAATTTCAGACTGAAACCTAAGCTCTGGACCTGTACCTGTTGAGTCCAACTGTGAGCTACAGGCAACATGAGATCGGACCGGAGCGTGATTCACATGCCAAGATGATGTTCTGTTAAGCCTCGGAGATGACAAGTATGTCTCAGTATGACTCTCTATCTCTGTCCATTTCACAACTTGCTTGGACTACTGAAAACCCAAACACCACCAGCTATGAATATGTGTTAAATATGTGTTTAGTGTCACGAATGGGAACAAGGTAGGCAGATGGGGGACCCAAATGCAGACTCTGTGAACAGACAGATTGAATGAGAGGGTTTTAACCCTAAAAATACAAATGACAGACTCACAGTAAGTCAGTGGGGAATGAGTCTGAAACCAGGAAAACAAAGTCCAAAAGAGGAAAATGCAGGCAAGCATACCAAAAACAGACTAAAGGTCTAAATCACTGGATCAAGCAAGATCAGGAACATGCAGAATCAGGGTTAGGGTCAGGGTGATGAGAATGAAAGAGTCCATGGAGGAAACTATAACGAAGTTGACTGAGACTGCTTTAAGTTCTGAGAAACCTGATGAGGGAAAGGGCAGCAGGTGCTGTCATAAGAATTTCTCTTAATGACCTTTTAAATGACGGAGACCAGATCCGAAGAATCAAAGTTTAAATTGAATTTATTTTCTTGTACAAGAAAGAACATTTAACAATGCAACACACAGGTGGGGTTACAGAGAAAAGGCTTGGAGCATTCACAATTATTTGATATACCTTACAATTGGGTGTTCACAACTTTCTTCTTTCCAGACACATTCCACAGATAACACCACACATTATCTCAGCCTCCAATTTATGGTCGGCTAAAATGCTTCAATCAAGATGAAATCTTCCTGCCCTGTCCCATGACCCTTTCTGACACCCTCTAACATATGTTTACTGGCCTCTCACTGTTAATCTCAGCTGGTGTTACTATCTATACAAATCATAGAACAAAAACAGAAACTTTCATCATTACATATTACACAGGGCCGTTTTGGTTAGGATAGGGCATGCAGTACTTTATGACAAACAGTCCAGTAATTCAACCTGGTATATTTATTCTGGTTATTTTGAATCCTGAGGCATTTGCCTCTGTTGGATCTGGGAGGAGCACAGCTGGTTATTAGCAATATGTAATACTTATCAGATCTAATGAATAAAAATGATAAAATTATTAGTATGAATGAATAATAACGGGGCACCACCTGGAAACCAAGATGAATAACCAGACAAGGTTTGAATTCAAGCTCTGATTCTCTCAATCAGCCACTTTTTACAATATATAAATACAATAACAACAAAAGACTTCTCTTTAAAGATATAATAGTGTTTTTTAAACACTAACAAGTTAACAAAGTAAGTCAGTCTGAGTCTGAGTACAGCAGCAGGCTGTCTCCTGAATCCAGTGATTGCGTTTAGGTGAACACGGGGTGATATCTCAGCTTGTCCAGTGAGGGGAGAAGTTTCCAGCTTGGTGAGGGAGGCATGTGCAGAGTTACCTCCTTTAGTGAGCAAAGCTTCCTCTGATGAAGTTAGAGTCAGGGCCTCTGAGTAACAACTAAATAGTGACACACATGCTGCTGGGCTTGGTGTAAATCATAAAATGTCACAGAACTCATTAACAGTGAGCATCATTTTTCTTTAGCCTAATTGCTACAAATGAAATGTCTGATGACGTGAGACAACATACCTCTATATCAGACTTCCTTTTCCTCCTCCTCTTTTCTTCATTTCCTCTCTTGCGTACCTGAAGGCTTGGACCTTTCCATTATTATGAAATTTAGGTAAAATGTAAATATCTGCCTATCTTGACCAGGACTTGACAGGGACTTGGGCTGTCATGGATGCGCGTCTCTGCCAATGAGAGATGAGAGTTTGGGGCTTCCCACAGAGTTGACGCCAAGGTGGGAACTGAGCAAAGCATGAAGGGAGATATATATAGTCTGTTTTGGACTCCCTTTGTTTAACTTGGCACCCTGCCTTGTTATCAGGCTGCGTGACTTTGTACACTATTGACACTATTAAAAACTCCACCCACTTCTGTCACACTTGTCTGATACCTGGGTTATTAACCCCCCTAATAACAGCATCTGGAAACAATGCATTAGAATCAAGAGGTTTTCAAACTCTTCAGTGAGAGACTGAAGGACAACAATGCCTCATTGGGATGAAAAAACTACAGCAACAGTACATGAGAGTGATTCTCAGTCACAGTGGCAGCTCAGGAGCTGATGAGCACTAGACTGACTGTCTATTCCATTTCTATTGTTGAGTCCACAGAGCACAAAATGAACAGTCTAGCAACTCAGGTGATTCCAGTACTGGTAGTCAGTTCAATATCAGCAGGTAGAATTATTTAAATATTGCATATTTAAATATCAATATCAATATATATATATATATTTTTTTTTTTTTTTACTATGAGTTTAGTGTAGTTTCTGTGATTTCTGTGTATTGTACTAGCTCTAATTAAATGTTCAGTGACAACCACTACTGTACCACTTTACACTACTACTACACTCCGGTAGTACTGAAACATACTACTTAGCCAGCTACCAAATCAGAAGGAAAGGGAAGTCTTCTAGGAGATACATTATTGATACATTCATAAAGAGGAAGCTCATACCTTTTCAGTCTGATGAGGGGTTAAAATCAAGAAAACAAGCAACTGGAGAACATGATTCACAGTGAACAATGGCAACAGCTGGAAAGCCTGTGAGAGAACGATAAAGGTACAAGAGGAAGCTTAAGAGTTTCAAAGTGTTAAAACCTCATGTTTTTCAGCCAATGGACATACATACATACTACATACTAAACCTTTTTTTTAGTGGTGTTATGTTGGCATATGATGTGATTTTTTCCAACAATACACGTATTGTGTGTAAAAACTGATTTTTCTGGTAAAAATTAGCTTATTTCTGTCTCCTTGGACATGAATATTCAACTGCCCTCCCTAATTATGACAATCCAAGGTCTGTTCTGTATATTAGCTTAAGATTCCTTCTGCTTCAGTTATGTCATCTTTCAGAGTTTGGTCCTGGACCTTTTCCTGCGCCTCTTAGCCCAGCACCAGTGGTGGGTTGTATTTAAAGTACTAAAGATAAAACTACTTGTATTCCCGAATGCAACAGTCTATAATATGGTGTGTTTATTGTATGTATATTTTGTTTCATACAAAAATAGCACAGATTGTGCCATTTTAATTAAGAATGATACAGTTTTATTGTCATTATACAATACAGGATTGCACAGTGAAATGCTGTCGTGGCCCTCACCATGCAACACACAAAAAATGTATTAAATGTATAACACATATTAAAAAAATAAAGATTAAACAATAAAATTGGAAATAAAATAAGATTAGAATTAAATTAAAAGTAATGCTAAAAGAAGAAATTTAAAAAGTAGTGTACAGTTACCCACGGTGTATACAGTTTGTTATTTTTCCAGTCGGGATGCTTTCTATTGCTCCTTCATAAAATAACTTGGCATAGGAATTTTGACTTCTTAAGTTGTCAGTCCAGCCATTGCTGAGCATTTTTACCAGGGTGGATATATGTGATGTCCATGAGAGGTCCTGAGTGATGCTGATTCCCAGAAACCTAATACTGTTCACCCAGGGTTCTCTCCATGTTGGAGTTGCAGATGGGGTGTACAGGGGAAACATGAGGGGACTGAGCACACAGCCCTGGGGGACTCCAGTGTTCATCAGTAGAGTGGAGGAGGTGTGACAATCGCAACAGTCTGGGGTCAGTTTGTGAGGAAGACCAATATCCAGTTGCAGAGCATGCTACTCAAGCCCGTTCTTAGTGGTAATAGCAGTATTAGTAGTAGTTGTAGAAACAAAAAAAAATGCACTCTTGAAACAAAATCCAGCAAAGTCCAAAGCCAACCATCTAATTATTTCACACACACACACACACACACACACACACACACACACACACACACACACACACACACACACACACACACACACACGTTATACTACAAGAAGATTAACAAATAGACAGAAATAAATGGATGTGCACTCATGGTAAAAAAAAAACATCTTTCTGGTGTTGGGCCTGTGTTCAAGAGAGATTTAAAAATCTTAACACCCATGAATACAAACAACATAAACAGTAACACCATGTCTACACTGAAAACATCTTAACTGTGTTTTTCAGTCATACACGTGTCTGACAGAACAGTACATTTCTATTTTAATCAATACAGCTGTCTACATGGCCAGTTTAACCATGACCCAAGATTCATGTCTATTTTCATCTCTTTTATGTGTGTAACTACAGTAATTGTGTATTTGGCTTGGTGTGCTTCCAAATCGCAGGTGACCTACGCTCTACAATGTACCTGAATGCCTCCAGTGCAGACTGACGGAGCACGTTGCTGCTGCTGCTCTGCTAAACATGCTGCTCGCTCTATACCTTCTACTATACCACAGTGTAATACTGTGACATGCTGCAAACAAGTGAACACAATATAAATATGCAATAACAGTCAATATGCAATACAGGATTGTGAACAAAGTCAAGTTAAGATGCATAAATAATATAATTTTTGAAAACTATCTCAAACAAAGTAAGAGTGGAAAATTTAAGAGCAACCCCACTGACCAAGAGTAGTATTCTCCTTTTGAAATGACTTCAATTCCCTAATAGTAATCAGCTGTGACAATTTCAAGTCCTTCTGTACATAGTTCCTGGGGGAAGGGGCAACATATTTAAAAACTTTTTGACCAGCTCTGTCCAAACTTGGGTAACCAACGACTCTAGAATATTGTGACACTGCAGGCAATATTGATTTTGATTTCTACACATATATGAACACAGAACATTTTTTTCTCGAGTCTGTATATGAGTTAGGGAAAAAAAATTGAAAAGTAAACTGGATATTGTTCCTATAGATATTGTTCCTATAGATGCTACAGGCCAGGTTTTCGAGCTGATAGAAGCTTATGAGTTACAAGAATCAAAAAATTAAGAATCAAAATCATCAACTTAAAAAGCTACAAAAGTAGAGATGCTTTCCAATTTGACACCATATTTGTTACATGACACACAAAGATATTTTACTCCCCCTATTGCTCATTTAATTAATTTGTCTTTTTATCACAGCTCCTTTCCCGATGACTGGAAATGTGCCATTGTCATGCCTATTTTTAAATCTGGAGACCGCCTTGGAGCCAGTAACTACAGACCAATAAATGTACTGCCAGTACTCTCAAAGGTTGCTGAGAAAGTTGTCTTTGAACAACTGACAACATTTCTTAATACAAGCAGTTTTGGTCTATATTGTATGCAATTTGGCTTAACAGTGGAGTAGTATAGTGTTGTATTTTTTAGATCTGCGTAAAGCATTCAACACGGTCAATCATGATGTTTTAATATTGAAGCTCTCTAAATTTAATTTCTCACCTAGAGCAGGGTCTGAAGTGCATGGCGCAATTGCATTTAGGGTGTTTCAAAGTCCACTTTTGCTATTTTAACGGTGGAAAAATGGTCAATGTGCCAGGTGCATGGTTTTAAAAGGGTAGTCCACAGTCTCCTCATTAATCATGGGTGTGTTTTTGGCGTAACATGCAATAAACCAATCACAGTGTCATCTCCCATTCCCTTTAAGAACCAGGTGTGCTTGCACCTTGGCGGACTGCTGTTATGATGGTGCATTTGCCAAAAAGTAAGAAGGAACGCTTCTCTGCAGAGGCAACAGATCTCCTCCTGCACAAAGGGAAAGCACACGATCCACACTGCTGCCCCTAGACCCTCCTGTGGTCAGCCACAGACCACCAGTTTAAGATCCTGTTCATTCATTTGTTGCACATTTATCTTTGTTTGGTTTTTGAAAAGCTTTATTTGTTTTAAATTACAGCTTTAGTTTCTTTAAAATCGTTTTGTTCAGTCATGGAGTAACAGGTCAAATCAGCAGAGTTTTAATTGCTGAAAGTATTTATTCCCTTCGTTAGTTTAATAATTGTTTTCACCTCATTTATTTTCTCATGTGTTCCTCATGTCATCATGTATTGATGAAGTTGGACAGTCAATCTGTGTCTGATCTGTTGTTGTCTGTCTGTTTAAATACCAATGTGTATTGTCACAATTTGGTTCTATAATTAAACAATTTAATCCGTCATTACTGATAAATATTAACTGACATGTATTTTTTAAAATTATATTAATATACACAATAATAATCTTTCACATTGTAACACTTTTATTTGTTACCTTTTGCATGTGTGTGTGCTGCTGTGTGTCCTGTGTGTGTAACAGGCAGAGTGTATGTTGTACACCTGCCTGTGTAGGCGCTGTTTTGATAATGTGCCCTTAAAATAACAGTGAAACATTGCGCCATTGACTTTAAACCAGGTTTTTGTTGCTCAATAGCACAATCACTGTCTGCTGCCTCAAGATAGCAATGCGCTGGACCACACCTTATTTTTAGACCAACATGCCCAGGGGTGCTCTGATGGGCGCAAGTTTCTTTGCTATTTTGAAAACATGGGTGCTTGGATGGGAAAATGACAATTGCATCGGTCTTAAAATAGCAAAGACACTTGTGCTGCACTTAGCGCTGCTTTGCACTGGGCATAAGATAGGGCCCAATATGTTTAAGTTGGTGACACACTGTCCAGTAACATGAAGTGCGCAATGGGTGTTCAACAAGGGTCAGTGTTAGGTCCCGCGTTATTTAGCACATATCTTAATGATCTCCCTCAACAGTGTCATGATGTAGAACTACAAATGTATGCAGATGACACCTTTGTGTATACGCATGCAAAAACAGCTGAGTTAGCAGCTGGTAAACTAACAATTGCATTGGAAAGGATCAGACATTGATTTGATCAATCATGTCTGAGTCTAAATGTAAACAACAAGGGTATGTTTTTCTCTAAAACCATGGTACAACCTCCTGACACTGATATTCTCATCAAAGGTGAGAGGACTGACACAGTCACTGATTTTAAATGTCTTGGTGTGACACTGGATCAAAATTTGACCTTTAAAAACATGTTTAAAAAACAAATTTCAGACATTAAAAACTGTCTCTCTTTGGATGAAGCCAAATTATTTATGCATGTTATGATTCTTCCCCATATGTCTTGGGGGCAGGCTAGAGAAACAGCCATAAAACCTCTTGAGTCCTTATACAAACAAACTCTAAAACTCTGGAAAAAAGCCAATGCATTTCCATCACTTTAGGGTTCCGGAAGAAATACAATTTACTGAGCTTTGAGAATTTTAGATTATTCTGAATTGTGTGCCTAGTTTATTAGATTTTAAATGGTTTGGCCCCTCCTCCATTATGTGACTTTGTGTACACTTGCTCAGTAAGTTCTGTTAGATCCTCCAGAATATCCTCTATACAAGTGTTGGGGCCTTAACCACAAGATCAGACAAAGAAAGGCCTGCATGAAACCTCAAGGCCTGACCACGAGGCCACCTCTGCCCTTTGTTCCTTGGAGACAAAGGAATCTCGCCACAGGACTCAATGTCCACTTGTCATAATTAAGAATTACAACTAATAACTAAACGCACCCTTTTCAAACCCAACACAATATTGTACCATACCATTTCATCACACTGCATTTCGACTGTATTCAGCTTTTTCTGTGAAAGCCACAACTCAGTGGAATGTCCTACCTGATGATATGAAGAGCTGCATCTGATGCTTCTGTTATGGCTTGGGCATGTGTGAATGGCAGTGGAACTGGCAGGCTGGCATTTACTGATGATTTCACCACTGACAGAAGAAACAGGATGAATGCAGAGGTATACAGGAGCATTCTGTGTGCTCACATTCAGCAAAATGCATCAAAACTCATTGGACCACATTTCATCATTCAACAGGACAGCAATCCCAAACATATGGCCAAAGCAACCAAAGAGCTTTTCAGGGTGAAAAGGTGGAATATCCTTGACTGGCCAAGTCAATCACCTAATATCAGTCTGAACTGTATTCCACCGCACTGCAGAAGACCAGACTAAAGGCAGAGAAAGCCCACAACAAGCAAGAGCTGAATGTGTTTGCAGTGAAGGCCATGGAGAGCATCACCAGGGAGGACTTCATGTGTATCTGTCCAGTCATTTTTATATTGATGTACACCTACTAAAATTAAAGGAGAGACTTGGCACTTTAATGTACTATCCATTATTTTATTTCAAATAACAACAAGTGTGTAACTATCCAATGTATATTATACAATTATACTCAGCATGTTCTCCTCATATTCACCTACAATATATATGACAGCTGTCATCAATCATTGTGAGTAAATGGAGTGTTGTGAACCTTGGCTGATCCCTCAGCTGCAGACATATTAGTGTCAGAGCATTGTCTGGATGGGTCTAACAATCTCTGCATTGGTACTGTGTGTGCGTGCGTGTGTGTTTGTGTGTGTGTACAAGGATTTTGCAATGGCAATGCATTTGGTGAATAAACTGTTGCAAACATTGCTACTGTCTTTATAATTCCACAAGATGTTTTTGTTTTTGAGAGCAATGTTATTCACATTGATAGACCGGTGTAAGCAGATACCATTGACTGTCAGTGTAAAGACCAGGTGTGGTGTGATCACAAGTCTTAGTTCTAATTATAAGTCTAGCAACTGAGTTCTGTGCTGTCTTTAGCAAGTCAATAGTTTTAGGTTAGGTGGCAGTTAGGTTGGCAATGTCAGTCAGTTGCTCAGTAAGTCAATTGGTTGGTCCAGCATTTTAATCCAGACTCAAATATCATGACAACAATGGGATGGATTGATATGCAAATTGGTAGAGATATTAATTTCCCCTTCAAGATAAATAGTAATAGGGATCCTCTGACTTTTCATTGAGCACCATCATTAAGGTATAACGTCCAATTGTTCAGTTTTTTGTTATGACCAAATTAAATACCTTATGACACTGCCACCAGCTTCAGCTGTGGTTTATGTTAAGTGCTAAATATGTTAACATTGTCACTATGAGTATGTTGCCATGCTGCTGTTAGCACCTTCACTGAACTACTAGTATGGATGAACTAATAAAGGTGTGATGAGGCTAAAGCATGTTAAAGCAATGGTTAAAGTAATTCAGATTACTGAATTACCCCCCCTCCCCCCCTCCTTCCACACACACAACAAAAAAATGCAGCTTCACTTAAAAGGAAAAACTTTACTCATGGAACTTTAGTGTGTCTATTGCACAGCATGTCTGAATTTTAGACTATGTATGTAGTGTTGTAGGGCAGTAAGTAAGGTATGAGGGGTGCAACACTAAACCCTTGGAATCCCTTCAAAGACAAATGAACACAACAAATGCATTCCCTCCACTCTCTCCAGTGATCCCACTCTACCATCCTCTCTCTCTCTGCCCCCACACACACACATACACATTAAGGTTCAGCGTGATGTCTTCACAGCAGGTTGTGAGTCGGAAATAGTGGAGCTTCTAACTCATGCTGTTGACAGGGGTGATTTACATGCACACACAGGTCTGTTCACCCTATACCTCACACACATACACACACACACATACACACACACACACAGAGACACACACGCATAGGGCTATATGTTCACACCACCTATCACCCTGCATACACACACACACACACACACACACACACACACACACACACACACACACACACACACACACACTTCAGTGCTGTTTGACATTTGGGCTTCTAACCAATGGGCAGGCAAAAGGCACAAGGGCATTTTTAAACCTTAGACAGGTGCTTATAAGTGCTGCTCTCACACATGCTCTCCCTCCAGTCATATACACCAGCCTGGGGTTCCCTCACACTTGCTCCCAGTGAAAGGAGAAGAAAAGGAAGGCAGGAAGGAATCTCTTTGTTATTGTCGGTCTTTGCATTTAATCCTAAACTGGCTGGATCAATTAAAACAGCAGATAAACAGACGATAGCAAGTACACAAATAACTGCAGAGAACCATAGAAACAGTCGTTATGTTTGGTTATGGCCGTAATAATTTTACCTGGAATGGAACTCTGAGAGAGCTGGAGGGGAGCTACCCAGCGTTCTGCACAGGTAGGCATAGTTTATATGAGTGTGCATGCATCTATGCGTGTTAGTGATAGGCTATGTATTCATGTAGAGTGATAGAGGAGGAGAGAGAGCACTGCAGAGTTGATTTGACAGCCTCTGTGACGCTGGCATGAGTCACTAGTAGGACTCTGTGTGCTTGTACATATAAGGGCCAAGCAGGACTTTGACACTATAACCACTTCAGCATGAGCATGATCATTGATTTACTTTTAAAGGATCACATTGTGCCATACCATATAGTTTGCGACAAAAGGTGTGTTTTCATATATAAGTATATGTATGATGTATGTATGCACATATATACATAACCTTTAATTTATTTGAGGTTCTTAATGGCTTACAGTATGGAAATACAAACCAGTTCACCTGACAGTGGTAATCCCAAAGGTATCTTCATTGTCAAAATCATCATCTTCATTATGCTCAGTAGCTAAGCTGACAAATCATTGCTGTTGATGACAGAATGCAATGAATCACAAACAGTTATGGAAAGCAGCTTTTCCCTGCTCTGTCATAGAAAGCCTGCCTGCACACCAGGCCTAATGTATGCAGTGCTAGTCAGGCAGCACTACCATCTCTGCTATGTGGCTCCGTTATGTCCTGAATGTGGGTGTGCATTCTGTGTTCGCTCTCCAGAGTGATGGGATGTCAGATCAAACGAATAGCAGAGAGGAGCAATGTGGCAACCAATAGTCTAATGAGACATAAGAGATGTTTCAAACTTGATTATGCTAAAGGAAAAACAGGGCAACTGCCAGTGATTGACTACGAATGTCAAAATTCCAAATTAGACTGATGGTGCAGCAGTTTGAGTGTGTCAGAGTTTGAAGTTTGGGCTGTCAATACAGTCAAGCACCTGCCTTAAGCCAATCTGCATAATTTGGACAACCACCAAACTCAAAATCTAAGCATAACAGCTAAATCTTATGGTGAGCCTGCACCTGTGTTATACCAAACACCAGCTAGGTGCCCTGCCAAACAATTCTTAAGCCATTTTTTTCAGTGGATCTTTCTGATCTTATTTTTCCATGGGATTTATTCCAGTGCAGTTATTTTAACAATTAAGTATTTCAGTGACCTTATATGACAGTTATTTAAGACAACATGGCCATGTGTGAGGACTGTAAAGTTGGAGACCACCACCTGGAGACAGAAACTAGGGAAAAGGACAGGATGATTGATGACTTTGTATTAGTTGCCTCTGCTGATATTACATATATGCTATTGTCTACGCTTGCTGGCCCGATCTCCTTCTTCCCAAATGTCACAAGCTTTAATCTTGGACTCTGCTGCCACCATTCTATGGCTAGCGTTGATCAATGCTGTTACCAGTACCGATACTGGTGCCCAAGAGGATGTCCACTGGCTGTGCAGAATAGACAGTCTTCTGAGCATGGACCAGAGGTGATTATGCTTATGATGTTGGTTTTATTGACAGTTTTAATCTGTTTTGGGATTCAATCTGTGGAGACATCTTGGACTCTGTTGCCCCTATGAAAGTCAGAAAACTGAGAGCCAAAACACAGACCCAGCTGAACAACAACACCCATGCTCTTAAGCAATTATGTAAAAAGGCAGAATGTAGATGGAAAAAAGAGACAAAAAGAGATAAAGGCTACAGGTTTCATTTGAAATATTAAAAGATTGTCTGGCAAATTATCAGCAATCTCTCAAAGCTGTGAGAGCAAAATATTTTACTGCCATTACCCCCAAAAAAATCTCACAGTCCCAACATTCTGTTCCATATAATTCAGTCCTCAACTCTGTTGCTGTTAACAGTCACGTGCTGACCACAGCTATTTATCAAGACCTTTTTCAACAATAATTGATCACATATGATATAATTACAATAATTACACTGTCTACCTATAGTAGACTCTTTGATCTCTGCTTGCTCTGCTATCCTAATGACTTTCAGTCTGTGTCTCTCTCCCACTCTCTCTCTCTTGTTTCTACATACTTTTTAAAGGAAGTATTGGACACTTTAGGTCAACAAATTTCACTTATTATAAATAGCAGTCTTGTAAATACATGCAATAGTCAAAAGCCTAACCTTGACAAATCACAACAAAATTTATCTCCCATTCTTGTAGCACTGGGGGAAATTGTCTAAAAACAGTTTGTCTTTTTTAGACAATAACAACATCATGGAGAAATTTCACTCAGGGCTTGTCACAGCACAGAATCTGCTCTTCTCAAAGTCTTGGATAATCTGATCTTGTCTTTAAGTAAATATGCCATTTTAATTTTTTTATACCTTAAGCACAGCTTTTGATATGGTTAATCATTGCCTTCTATTAAACCGTCTCAAGGACCAGGTTAGTGATTTGCCTCCTACCTAACAGACAGGACTTTCTCTTTGAAGCTTCTTCTCCTCATCTGCCCCCATCACTTGATCATTTGTGGAGTACCTCATGGTTCCATTTTGGGGCCCATTTTATTTGCTTTGTATATGCTCCCTTTGGGCTCTATGTTCTGCAAGCACAATGCCTCCTTTCACTTTTACACCGATGACACTCAAATATACCTTCCATTAAATCCAGGGGATTCCAATTCCATTACTTATTATGTCCATCCTTAATTGCCTGCAGGATGTGAAATGCTAAACAGAAGTGATTGTTTTTGGTCCCACAGAGGGTGTTGATAGCCACTTAGGACCTCTGATACCTAATGCCCATGACTCAGCATTAGAATTTGATAAACAGAAAAGATCAACTCAGTAGTGAGAAGGTGCTACTTTCAGCTGGGGAACATTGCCAAGCTAAAGTCCATCCTCTCTCTTGATGACATGACAATCATTACCACTGCTTTAATTCCTCAAGGTTGGACTATTGTAAATAATTGTACTTGGGTGTTGGCCACTCCTCTCTGTCTTGCCACTTTCGATCAACTGTTCCCCCTCCAATGACAAAAAACCAGAAACAGACTTGACAATGGCCTTTGGGTGCTCTTGATGGTTTTAGTATTTTTTAGAATCTTTTATTTATTTACACAATTGTTATTTCGTTTTTATGTTTTACGTTTGTGATATTTTGATATTGCTTTGTATTTTATCATTTTTAAATGTGCTCTGTGGGTAGGATAGAAACTTAAAACATTTAAAGGACATTCCTGCATTCCCTTAAATCACTGTGCATTGGCCAACTATTGCTGATTTTGAGAAGAGGAGATTGCTTGTGCCTGTTCTGAAATGGCAGGTGTTGCTGATGTTATCAGCTGTGATTAGTCAGCTACTGAGACATCAGTGAATTGATTGGAAACTTTATGTATAGCTGACCTTTTAATTTCAGTGCTGTATGATGTAAAAAAGTAGCTAACAAGTTCCAGATAAAAACATCCCCACATTCTCCCCATATTATACAGTATTACATGTAAAAATAATATCAGACAGTTTTTTTCTTACATAGCCCCATTCTGATGCTTAACTTACACTAGAAAAACATTTTTGAACAAAGAAGACAGATTATTTTGACATTATATTGTGTCATATTTAGCTCAAATTTTAACATGTTTAACAAACACATCATAACAGTATAGAAATAACAGAATATCATAAAAAGCATAATATGTCTTAGCCAATGGAATGTTTTCTTTGTCCCACTTTTGTCAGTTGCTGTATTTTAGTTAGCTACAGATTGTTTCAGAACTATCTATGATGTTCAACATCAGTCATATATTGTGCAGAGCTTTGTTGTTTATAATAGTCTTGTTACATGGAGTAGGTGTATGCAGTAGGTGTGTGTACCATGCAACACGTGTTATATACAGTATAACATATGGGTGTGTTTGGGGGGGTTGGTTGCTTAACTGCTGTATCATGTTAAGTTGCTATAAGCAGAGCACAGATCCTGTTTTAGCTTCTTTTCCACTTCAGCTCTGATATAAACAGCTTAACAAGCAGATACAGTTATACTGTACACCACCATTTTCTTATTTTAACACACATATATGCTTCACATATCATATCATAAAATCATATCCCTGTTATGAGCCTGTGTGTACTGTAGCAGCAAAAAGGAACTGTTCATATGTTCTTGATATGTTCTTGATTTGTCATGTTTCCCATTGCATTACTTAACAAACACTGAAAAATACTGTTCGCACATATTATTAGTGCAGAGTAATACAAGGGTGATAGTAACAGGCATGAGGCATCCAATACTTCAAAAACCAATATCCAAATAGTGCTGAAAAAAAATGCTGAAATTAAATTAAAGAAAGTTGAAGGATCATATGACACACAGTGGTACCACATAATGGACACCAAAACTTGTATCTCATGTTCATCTAAATGATAACATCAGCTCCACTTTTACATTGTTTGCCCAATAACCACTAATTTCACTCACTGACCAAACAGTGTGACAACTCAATGAGGAAAAGCCACACATGTTTATGGGTTAAGTTCCTCTAAGATAATGGATTTTTTTTCTGTATTGCCTTATGGGTTAGCAGTGTCCACCAAAACCACACTCACAGCACTGTCATTTTAGTTTTCCTGCTGGCACTAACAGGTATACTTGTGTATTTTTTCAGTGTCAACTGCATTCTTTACACTTGACTACCTTTACTAAATACTTAACAACTGCTATACTGTAGTGGTCTGATCAACAGATTGCTGATTAAAACTGGCTGAAAGAACAGTGAGCAGCAATAATTTACACATTCCTCAACAAAAGGCTAGCCTGCATTGCTTTAAATATGAACACTGCTGAAATATTGAATTCACTTGACCACATCCTGTGTACTTCTGGCCATGCAAGGTTTTTTTTACTGTCTCATAAAGTTAAAGGTTATATGAGCAACAACTGTAAAACCAAAGTTAACTGTGGCTTTGCTATGTGATGTGTTTTGCTCTCTTGAGGACATGGTGGTTCAGAGGCTAGCTTCTATGTTTGGGAAGGAGTTGTTTATGTTCACAGCTACTGAATGAGAGGTTCATGATCACAGGGATAGGAAAAGGAGAAATGTGTGTTACAGTGATTTTTGCTCTTAAAGCATTCCTCAGCTGTCTTGGAATGTAAAGTGGTTTGACCCTAACCTCAGCAGTTACTACCATGACACTGATGATGCATGTGTGTTCCTCACACACTATGTTACTATGGCAATGTCACGGAGACGTTAGACATAAGTATGTGTGAAAGACACTGAGGGAAGTTTGAGAGCAAGAATGTACAGGAACCATGAGTGTGTGTGTTGGTGTACCACAAGTGGACATTGTAATTCAGAAGATTGTTACCTTATGCATGGACAGTCACCTTGTTGTCTTCACTGACTGTTTGCTTGTGTCCCCAAGTAGGCAAAGAGCCATCATAAAATGTATCCTTTGTATTTACAGGACACAAATAAGGCTTTTTGGAGGTCAGTTCTGAAATGAACTTCCAGTTCATATGCAATGTATGACTCTGCCTACATCGCCTGTAAAAGATCGTCATTAAATCAGTCATAATTTTTATACTATAGTGGGACATAAAAATGAGAAATGCTGCATTAATTATTCATGAACTTGGTGTGCTGAATATCAAATTAGTTCATTGGACTGAGGTGTCAGACTAAAGATCTCTAATCAAAACATACAGCATGTAAAGATTCAAAACAAAGACTTTTAACAGTTTTTTATTAGCAGCTATCAGTTCTTTCATCAAGGCACTGGGCTTTACTGGGATGTTTACTTATATTAATCTGGAGTGTGTTTCTAGGAGCATATTGTGAGAACACATTATTGTCTATAACTCACAATTATACAGTAAGTGATTCTTATTAATATATAAAGGAGAGGGCTATTATTCCCTCTGCAGTGCTTGCAGGTGGAGGGCTTTCCACCTTCAAAAATGTCCATCAATTAGACAGTTAAGGGTGATTTCTGCGCCATGTTCGAAGGTTACGCTATTTAAAAAAAATTCAACAAGAAAATCATGATTTATTTAGGGCAGTAACTACTGGCAAACAGGCTAAGGCTTCCCTAAATTTAGTGTTGGCTGTTGTGCACCCTACACTGTATACTGTATACTGGTAAAGTTAAAATAATATGTATGTATGCATGTATGTATATATATATGTTCCTCTAAAAAATAGAGGAGAAGCAACCTCCTTTGCCTCTGTGGGCCAGCCTCCTTTTCATATAAAGAGAGGCTTAATAACTGATATTTTTGAATGGGTAGGATGCTTAATGAGGCCCGGTGGAAAAGGCTAGTATGCCATTGCCTTCATTGCCTTGTTTGACAATGTGTCTGAGGTGCTCTGGAATGCTACTATGGCCAAATTAGTTGACGTTCGTCATCCATCCTTTGGCCTGATCACCACAACTCAGTGTTGTTTGGGGTTTAACATGTAGTCTGACAAGTCACAGCAGGACCATGATCACCTAATTTCACATGTAGTCTATATACATTTAGAACACACTTTACCACAGTAAGCCATAGTGTTATACAGAGTGAATGTCAGCCCATCAGAGAGAAATGAGCAACTGGCTGCATAAGCTCTATGTTTATCATATAGTATAAATGGAATAGAAAGGAATGTCAACAAGTCCTCATACTTAAAGAATAAAATTAATTGATTATTATTGAGCATTAATGAGCATTTCTAATCTACTGCCCCTGTGTTTAAGGTCTGGTTTAGCTGTGACGTAGGACTGTCCTCCGGTGTATCACAGTCCTGGACTGCTACACAAGTAAAGCATCCATTTGTCTATGATGGATTTGTCATTATCATTGAAAATCAGAGGTCCTGCACCAAGGTGATGTTAAGTCTCGGAAATGAAAACTTCTTTATTAATGTTAGAAGAAACTATGGTCATGGTTAAATGAACCGACTTTGATTTCTGGTTGGAGGCAGGACATGAACTCTAGCATCTGGTGTTGCTCTGAACTCCCATTCAACCATCCAGGCCTGACAGCCTCTCTTTTGTTGTGGCAACACCACACTACTTCTAACTTTGGCACTGAACAAGTCACTGGTTGAACTAGGCTGACTGAACAAGTATTCAGTAGTACTGTTGCTGTGGAGAGGACAGTAATATTGCCCAGGGACTACATCATTTTGTCGTTTATATTTTTCACAGAAAACACAATCAAGTGTGTTTTCTAATGAGAATACAGAAAAGACTTTGATGTGATCTTGAACATTAACTGGCATCACACTTATTTAGTGTAAG
The DNA here is from genome assembly GCA_029490765.1 of Euthynnus affinis. Classification (NCBI taxonomy): domain Eukaryota; kingdom Metazoa; phylum Chordata; class Actinopteri; order Scombriformes; family Scombridae; genus Euthynnus; species Euthynnus affinis. The sequence continues at coordinate 34,333,078 of CM055844.1, read as the reverse complement.
TTAGATGATATTTCCAGTGTGGTTTGACATTTGGCTTATTTTTTTTTACATCTGCTATATCCCAATAGTGCAGTGCTGTAGTTTAGGAAGTACAGTATATATACACATGCTATAAGTGAACTTATTTGCCAGTGTGCATGAACAGCATATGCTTTAAATAAAGAAATATTTAATATCAATGGAAGTGTTAGGTCACATATCCATATTGGTGAAAAGGAAATAATATTTCTAATCACCAAATCTACTGTAGATGCCAATATGTAGTGTGTCACACCAAAGTTGTAATTATAAAAAGATACCCAGACTTTAGAACCCTCAGTAATACAACACATTACTCTTTGAAAGGAATGTTAACTATCTCTCCAGTATAGACTATTTAAATATACAAGTAATATGGCTGAAAAGGTAAAATCACATACCTATTAACATTAGAAAAAAATGATGAAAATCATGTGAAAAAGAATGGTTCTGTTCAGTGCTACATTATTAAACTATCAGTAGTATTTTAATGTTGCTTCCAAATAGTTTCCAACTTCTCAGTCTGGCATGTCATGTTAATACTAATCTGGTGGATTGAATAACATTGAGAGATGTGAGGTGAGAGTATGCTGTACATAAACATGTAAAACATTACTGTGAGACAAAAAAGGTAGGCGTGTATGAGTTACCAACAAGCAGTTACTAACTAGCAAACTGATAGCTGATTGCAAAATAAAGCAACAAAGATTAGCTTTTGCTAAATCTCAGCCAGTTAGCTTGAATGTGTCACAGGTTCAGAATGAAGCTCTGGTCCAAACTGGTGCAACACATTTATTCACAGGGGTTACCTGTGCAAAACATATTTAAAACAGTTGTCAGCAAGTTAGGCCTATTCATATCATTGTGGTATTAGCTCAGCTTGCATCTGCTCTTCTGTTTCTGAACTGTGAACTTCACGGTAATGGCTTCAGTTTACAGTCCTTCTCAAGGGCGCCTGGTTATGTTTTAAAATGGGGGAGCAAATTTGGAAAGATACATTGTTGGAGGGGGTATGAGGGTCCTCCCTGAGAAAAAGATATTGTAATATAAAATAAATTTCCTGTTTTTCTACACCACCTAAACTCTTGGATTAAGTCAAACAGCCACCTGCACTAGTCTAGATTAGTTAGATTGAGGGTGCTTTGAAAACCAAGAATGCACCATGAACAGTACATAACTGGGTGGATCAGGACAAGAAATGATTATTAGAAGAATGGTTATTTTATATTTTTTATAAAAACATTATGTAGCTTACAATGGTAGTGGTTAGAAGGCTGTAAAGTGTAAAATTGTCCTAGTTTAACCTTGAAGATGACTTAGTATACATGAAATAGTCTTACAACACAATTGATTTGGATAATTAATTTTGGATAATTACCTGCAGGGTTGAGCAGAGGTGTGTGGAGGTGTTTGTGCTTTAGACCATAACCACTGTAAAATAATAGAATAATAACGTCTCCTCAAGAAAGAGTTTACACCTCTGATCAGTCTCATCTCATCAATCAATCAATGAATCTAGAACACTGGCATGCTAAGTAAACGCACACAAAGCTGGCATAAAGCCGCCTCTGTGTGGTTCAGTGTAAAAAAAAAATCAAATGCAGCTCAAAGGCGGATCCTCTTTGTGGCTATAATGTGCTGTCTGGCTACTCTGATCAATCAGCAACAGGTTGAACTGAACCAACTCAAAGGGTTGACTTGCTTTTGTCAGTTGCTAAAAATAGTGAAATGATCATTGATATAGACTGCTTAAATATAATCACCTCATTGCAGGGATTGTATGATGATATGCTTATTTTTAAAAAGACAAAAAGTGGAGTAGCAAAACTACAACTTTGTTTCCCCTAATTGAATAATGGGAATGCATTTGCTCCACTTGCTCCATTGCTCAGTGGCCGATGGTCCTGCTTTAAACTTCTTAATGGACTACATACACTTTAAACATCCCATACAAAATGCTACCAATCTTTTCTACAGGCCCACAGGTTTAACTTGGCTGGTTATCAATATTCTCACTTTTACACACTACTGTGGTGGGTGTACATAAATTAAACATTTCATGGACTTTAATGACTCAAAATGGCTGATAATGCTGTCTATTGACACACATTAGACTAAATTACACATGCTAATCACTAATGCAAATAATGGTAACATCTAGCGCAATTCGCTATTGCTTCCAGCACAATCACTTGTCCTGGCCCCACATATACATTCAAATTCACATTGTATGTGACCCCAACATTCTCAGGCTACTGCATTACCCACCTGTGTTACTTTAGAAGTGTTATTACTTAAATGTAACCATGGTTATGGCTGTTTCTGGCTGGTTTTGGCTGGTTTAACGTCATCGCGGCTCCCATGTTCACTGTATGTTTAGTGGGTGTCTGGTGTTGAGTAATGGAAAACGTTAATTCTGAAGGACTATGAGTTGAGTCAAGCTTATAAACTGTATAATGTGTAGCTTGGAAAATAGCATTTTTTAAAAAATTTTCTGATGACCTATTCACGATCTCCTTTTGAATACATTCTTAAGTCAGAGGGGAATTAGTAACATAATAGTAACAACAGCATTATTAAACTTTTTTATGGTTATGTTTAGGAACTGGCAGCACTTGGTTAAGGTTAGGGAAAGATCTGGTTTTGGTTTAATACAAGACCAGATCTTTCTGTCCACAACGATTTTCATAACAATGTGTTTTTATTGACATGTAACTGAAACCATGACCTTTCACTAACTTTGCTTTTGCTGACAAAACCTAACCAGTGTGACTCAGTGTGAACCTTATCTGTGGTGCTTGCATCTTTTGCATCTCGACCACCTCACTCCAACTCAAATGTGTGATGTATGTATGTGTGTAATGTAGCACTATATTCATTCAAAATTTTATTTGGTAGATTTTAGCTTGTCATTATTGCCTTTTGACTTTTAGATATGATCAACTGTAAAAATATCACATTTCTGAAAGAGTCAAAGATTTTATCTGTTCCATGCTCATGCAATATCTGCGGTGAAATACAAGGTGGCATCTTCAGGATATGGTAAACATCTACTGTACAATTACAATAAGAGTAAGAAGTAAGAATTGAAACTAATATGTAAGGGATAAAAGTTAAGGGACAAACAGTCATAAATATATGTAATATAAATATTAAAATGCTTCATCTTACAACAATGTAAATATAATGAAAACTACAGTCATGACACTCCATCTTGGAGCCCAGCAGCTGTGTGAGCGTTGCGCTGCTTGCAGTGTAACATTAGCAGAGTTATAGATGGAGAGCCCAGATATGTATATCACTGTCAGCCTGCCTGTTGTCTGTAGACATCAGTGAAATAGATTAACTAGACAGCTGAAGCAACACGCTGGGTCTTCCCTTATTATTGAGGAAATGGAAATGTGTGTGTTTGTGTGTGCAGTATGTGTGTGTCGAGCCAGGGGAATCCTGTCTGGGACAGAAGTGTTTGTATGATATCACTCGTGGATTAGCATTCTATCCCTGATGGGAGTGATGTGGCCTATTTGAGTAGTTCCATGTGTCTGAAAGTGTGTGTGTTTAATGCCATGTTGGGTTGTGTGTGTGACCTTGTGAAGACAAGTCAGTCCACTGTAAAGTTCATGGGTGCTGGAAAGTTGGAAAGGTCATGAGCTCACTGGCTGAAAGCTTGGATTAAGGATGGGTATTCTCCAGCAGTGTGTCCTTCAACTAGACCCAGACTGTCTCTACTGCTCACACACGCGCACACGCACGCACACGCACACGCACACACACACACACACACACACACACACACACACACACACACACACACACACACACACACACACACACAGACATTCCCTCTCATTTTGCAGCTGAATGCAAGCACTTCTGTATCATTTAAAAACTTTCTTATTCATCAAATTAAAGAAATTGATAAGTAAGTGCATAATCTGATGAGATCTGAAACAACCGTATTGTTTTACAGTGTCTGACAGTCATTATGTTGCCCTCCGGTGGTATGATTTAGTTAGATTCAGTTCAAAGGAAAAGGCCTTGGCTATAGAATGATTATATATAAAACAGTTTGAAAAAAGAGTGTAGTACACCAAAAAAGTCCCCCGAAATCACAGTGTTTTTAAAAAAGAGCAACTGCAATTACAGAAAGGAAAAAAACCCAGAAACACAACAGATAAACTATATCAATCTAAGCAAACAGATTCAGATTGAGTGTTTTGTTTCATTCCAAATGAACATTAAATTAGCCTGAAAGTTATGCTCATTTAAAGCACATAGTACTGGGGATCAGTATGGTTGACAAAATAATCTCCACTCAAGGTCCATTTACTAGCTTTATTGAGCTTTTAACTGCATCTCACGATCCTTTAGTGAATGATGTTGGCTCAAGTGTCACTGTGTGACAGGATAACAGGTGGTGGTATATGGGTGGAGTTGGTAGCTCCTGTCTCTGTTCAAAGATGGTTTTTGGTGTCAGATGTGAATGTCCTCCTTGATCTTTCTCTCAATGACCTTTGGCGTCTTCACAGCGGATGCTGTGGGCAGTTTTCTTCTAAGGGAGTAACACTGAATGAAACACAACTTTTGCTGGTTTCCAAGAAAACTTCACAGGGCACAATAATATTCTACCAATAAAATCCTCCATTCATGTCCCAAGCTGTGTGAACATGTCATATATCAGAGTTTTGTGGTAAGTGGTCAGGATTTTCTCCAAAGTTTTCTCCAAACTTGAAAACTAATGCCCAAATAAAAAAAAGATTACTTGCCACACACGCCAACAACAGTAGGGAAGAAGTCCTTTGGATATGCTAAAGAGTTCTAGTTTACAGGCTGTCCTAGAGGCCAAACACACACACACACACACACACACACACACACACACACACTGTTACTCAGGTTTACTACTGTAACTGATACAAGGTTCATATTCTCGGCTTCACACCTGGAAAACAGCTTCTGCCGTGTAATTTCAGCATTTAGAGGAGGTTCACACCTCTGTTCCTGTCAGAGAGGTGTGAAAGGACAAGAGGAGGTGAAGAGGAGGGTGAGGGGTTCAGATGAACCTGACACCACCAACTGAGCATAGAACATTTGGGTCAGTTGTGGAGGGAGGGGGTAGGGGGCGGACCACTTTCATACATACTCATACATACAGTACAAACGTGAGCACATGTACACAGTCATTAAGCAGTCATTAGAATGTGACAGAGCAGCTCCCTGTTGTCACCTCTAATGCGAAGAACTGGCCTGAACTGGACACAGGCAACAACAACAACAACAACAATCTCTTACAATGGATAGATATAAGTTTTCTATTTTTTAACACCAAAAAGCAAAAACAGCAGGAAGCAAAACATGTCGAACAGTTAGGACACGCAGCAAAAAACAAACTGTTTCTGTGCCATTTAACTGTCACTGCTACCTTAAAGGACAGCTTCTGACCACTCAAAGCACTTTACACTGGATACATTCATCCATTCATACACTGATAGCGGAGGCTGCCATGCAAGGTGCCAACCTGCTCATCAGGAGATCTCATCTAATAGTCATTCATACACACTCACACTGCTGGCACAGCCTCCGGGAGCAATTTGGGGTTCAGTATCTTGCCTGAGGACACTTCAACATGCTAACTGGAGGAGGATGTGTGTGGACAACCCACACAACTGTGGCTCAGGTGGTAGAGCGGATTGTGAACCATGACAGGTTCATGATATTGCTTTAAATGTGTCTTTAAAACAACAGTAAGGTGTCCATATGAACAGTGAAAGAGGTTTTCCTAGATGAAATCATTCCTCTTGATCATACTGACTATTAAAAGATCCCTTTCAAATGTATTTTCACTCTATGTGATGGGGAACAAAATGCACAGTGTTCCCACACAGTCATTTTATGCAAAAATAAACGTTTAGCCGTAGCTTATATGAGACAGGAGTCTGAATTAGTCATCAATTTATCATGTCATTAGTAGTTAATTAAGGTTCACAGGTCCAGGTGCTTCTGAGGAGGACATGTGCTCAGTTTGTCAGTAACATGTCACAGAAACAGGTAATCATACTGGCAGAACGGTTCCCACTGTGCTTTCAGTGTAAGTGAAAACTTATAATTGATACTGCAGCAGACTGAAAGGAAACCAAGCAAATGTTTTATGATATGATGTACATGATGTACATGATGTACAAATATCTAGAACAATATTACTTAATGGTATTCATAGTCAACTATCACAAGTGTAAGTGACTAAATTCACTTTCAATGTTGCATCAAATCATTGTAGAACATGCGCAGCAACAAGCAGCAGCAAAGTCTGGTAGCTCTCAATTTTCACTCATTTTATTTTTGTTGCACTTTTTATTTTTATTTTTACATTTTTTTGTCAATTGTTGATGGATATTTCTGTTGGGAGAAGAGTTAGAAGAGTTTACTCAAGAGAAGAGCCTCTTTCACTGAAACTTAGCAAATCTGGAGGATACCACCCTAGCTATCTATCTACAGCTGAGATAAAGAGGCGTTTTTGTGGTTGCCGTGCTGGTGCAAAGGTGAAGGCCAGGAAATGGAGATATAAGCCCTTTCTGCCATCGGTCATCATGGGAAATATCAACTCTCTGCCCAACAAAAGTGATGAGCTGTAGATATTGGTGAAGACTCAGAAAACATACCGTGGTTGAATCAGAACATCTCTGATTCCTGTGTGGAACTACCTGGCTTCACTCTCATATGGATGGACAGAGACACTAAAGCTAGTGGAAAGAAGAAAGGAGTGGCTTTATTTGTGAATCAGAGATGGTGTAATCCCTCACACATTACTGTCAAGGTCTTTCTTGTCTGTCACTGAAATGGGAGTGAAGTTGGAGCTTGGGAGACTTTGCTCTGGGAAGGCAGCTGGCCCAGATGGTGTGTGCCCAAGGCTGCTCAAAGACTGTGCTGCCCAACTGTGTCAACCTCTACAGAAGATCTTCAACCTGAGTCTGCAGTTGGGGCAGGTCCCAGCTCTATGGAAAACATCTTGCATTGTACCGGTACCAAAAATAAAATGCCTGGCTGAACTCAACGATTACAGACCGGTGACCCTTATGTCGCACAACATGAAAACCTTGGAGCATCTGCTTCTACGTCTGCTGAGGCTTGAGGTCAAAGACAAACCTGATCTCCTGCAGTTTGCATACAAAGAACACATTGGAGTGGATGCTGTTCTCTATATGCTCCACCATGCTCTCTCTTATCTGGAGGAATCAGGGACTTATGTAAGAATCATGTTTTTTGTTTTTTCAAGTGCATTCAACTCCATCCAACCCATCATACTCAAAGACAAGCTCAGAGAGATGGGAGTGGATTCCTCCCTTGTTTCCTGGATCACAGATTACCTGACAGAAAGGCCACAGTTTGTCAGGTTGGGGAACTGTGTTTCAGGGAAAGTAATGAGCAGCACGGGGGCTCCACAGGGGACTGTACTGGCTCCATTCCTGTTCACACTGTATACCTCGGATTTCAAATACAACTCTGAGTCCTGCCACATCCAGAAATACTCGGATGACACTGCTATTGTGACGTGTATCAGGAAGTTGGACTGGTCCCCTAACATCGACGCTCTCTACAGGAAAGGGTAGAGCCGCTTGTTCTTCCTGCGGTCACTGAGGTCCTTTGATGTGTGTGTGATGATGACCATGTTCTATCATACGGTGGTGGCCAGTGCACTCTTTTTTGCTGCAGTGTGCTGGGGAGGCAGCCTTACTGACAAAAACACCAAACGATTAGACAAACTGGTCAAAAAAGCGGGCTCAGTGCTGGGCAGGAAACTGGACCCTCTAAGATCGGTGGTGGAGAGAGGCACAGTGAAGAAACTGAATGCTATAATGAAAAATAGCAGACACCCTCTCCACAGCCTCCTGGAACAACAGAGGAGTAGCTGCAGCAGTCGGCTCCTCTTATTGTGCTGCAGAATGGAACGATTCAGGAGGTCCTTTGTCCCTACAGCAATTAGACTCTTCAACTCCTTGAATTGACTAGTTAATAGTTTTTTGTTTGTTTTAATTTGATGAGCCATGAGATTAAGAAAGTAATATCAATCAATATCAATCAATCCATCATTCAAATCATTAAGTTACTGTCAAGGGTGAGAATATGAATAAATCTTGCACACATCACTTGCATTCAGTCTTAACTAACTGTACAACAATGTAAAATCAGTGGAAACATTGCAGAAAATAATACAGATTGCAATAATAATAATAATAATAATAATAATAATAATAATAATAATAATAATAATAATAATAATAATAATAATAATAATAATTTCCGTTTCCAGAACAGCAGATTTGAGTCAGTTTAAACAACTCAGAGTAGTTTCATCTGGAGTTAAGCACATGCGCCTCAACTATAAAAAGCCAGCATCAATGTAGCCCTGATTCGGTGAGTCACCATGGCAACGGGGAAGCGGAGGGCGGCCAACCAGAATTAGAAATCTTAATACGGCGAGTTGAACACGTTTTCAGAAAGAAGAGCAACAGCTGCAGCTGCAAAAGAGACACTGCTGCTCGGGTCAGTGTGTACGTTTAAATGTAGTCCTTTACAATCACAATAATAATACAGTGAAAACTGCATGGATGGCAGAATATTAATTTATTTCATTTAGGTGCAATCCTGCAGGGGAGAAGCACACTTGGCAGCAGTTTAGGATGAAATACAATGTGAACAATGTTTTTAACATTGTTCAAACAGGTAAGACCTTGGCATAATCTCATGGGGGTACCTCATTTTGATCATGTTTTACAGTGTAAAGTAAATATTAAGTGGCTGTTTGACTGTGCAATTGTTTTATCCCCTACATAAAGCTGGTTTCACACACATAAATGTCTTCTCATCTATATCATGCTCTATTACATAATGAAGCCTATTTAAACAAATACAGACTTCTACTCAGCCAAAGAAACACAGCCCAACACACAATATCTGCTGGGATGTGAGAGCATGACTATGACTGGTAATTTTGAAAGGACGGATTAGGTTGTGTATGTAGATGATGGACTGTGACGCTCTAAAAGATAACTGTCTGGAAATGCTAGAACATCTATGTGCGGTCTGATAATCATCTCCCGACCAATATTTAATTCTCTGCACAGTAATGCTGCACCTTCATCCACAGGATCGTTGTCAAAAGTGCATGTTAGTGAAAAAAGTCACGACCTACTGTGACTAATGGACTTATAATATACTGACTCTGATTTTTTAAAAATTATTATTATTATTATTATTATTTTAAATGACAGATGGCAGAACTAGGCTACGCCAAAGGTCGCCTTCTGACTGAATGAATGAGGAAATCAAATGGAGTGTGTGGCTCTGAAAGAGGGCGGAGACAGAGAGAAACTCCAGGTTCATTGATAAAAACCTGGTCCCAACCAGGTTAGTTTCACAGAGTCTGTTACTACGGTAACTGACCGAGAGCTTAAGTTACCTCTCTTTGTGAAACAGACTAGAGTTACCCCTCTTTCTCTGGTTTGAGTTACCTCACTTTGTGAAAACTCGGAGTTTCCCTCATTTCAGGGTTAACAAACTCTGAGTTTTCAGTAAACCTGCTTTGTGAAACGGACGCCAGGATTTGTTCTTACTCTGCAAACAAATTTAGAACTGCCTTATACCATATGTACACACAAATCATTAATGTCCTATGGTCTTAAAAAATGAGGTCGTCAATATTTATTCAAAAATGATTGGGTCTAAATATACAGCATTTAAATGTGACATTGCTAATAATACACAACTTATTTAGTAATTATAAAATTAATATTTAAGAAGTTGCAATCCATAAATCATCATTATAAATGTCATGAAATTATTTATATATTTCTTATATATTTCTTATATATCAGAGTTTCCATATTGGAATGTGACAGTGATTCATTTCCTCCATCAGACCTGGCTGTGATAAATGCAGCCGATTAACCAGCAGCCTGTTCAGTGTCCTCACAGCCTGACAGGTCAGTAGTGGCACAGGGAGGGACACACTGCTTTCACTACATCAGAGAGTTGTGAATAGAGATGAAACATGATGTGCATCTGGTGCAGCAGTTATTTAGATCAGTTCTGCAGATTTACCAACTTTTTATTTTTGTTTTGGACATAGTGGTGCAACAGTTATGCAAGCTGTATTCACAATCAGGCTCCAAATTGTTGTGCCAATGTTTACCAGCCGAATCTGTTTTTTCTGGCTTGTACTTCTGAGCGTAACGAGGAGGTTCCTGCCCGAGGACCTCATATTGTGTGCAGGTTTATACGGGGAGAGTAACTTAGAGAAGTAATGTGGAGCCTGACTATGAAGTGCTTTCAACGTAATGTCTAAGGATCGTAAAATCCATTCTAAAACCAGCTGGCAGCCAGTGTAAGGACATTAAAAGAGGACTAATATGGTCTCTTTTCTCGGTCTCGGCCTGTTAGAAATCTGGCTGCTGCATTTTGTACAATTTGGAGTCTGAATTGCTTTCTGATTTATGCCTGTTATGTCGCCAATCTAGTGGAAACCTGGACACCTGGATGTAGAAGTTAATCTGCAAAAGCTTCAGAGTTGAGCAATACCTGCAACAACAACAAAAAACTAACCCCAACCCTAAACTTCCTTGACAAAAAATAAAGATGAAACACAATACAAAGTCCTAACATAACTCCTGATTGAAAAACAGAGAAAACTAGTTTACAAAAAGAAAAAGGGCTTCTTACTCCTACTGACTTAAGTCAGTTTGGGCAAAGTTTGACTTGAATTTTTAATTTGCACAATAATTACTCATGTGAAAGTGACAGGAAACATGCAGTTCATATTCTTGGTAATGCTATTTCAATATTTCAATGCTTGATTTGTTACTTACATCCCTAATGTTGTTAATGGTTGATACAAGTTAAATTGATGTACATTGTATACAGAAGATATTTTTGCTTCCAAATTAGGGCATGACAGAAGGTTTGAGGACCATTGTGGTGCAGTAGGTTTAATGGCCTTCCTTGCTGTAACTATTGAAGAGGTGTTGGTCTCAACTTTGTGGTCATTTTGGAAGTAGTTTGAGCTGCTCTTGAATTGCACTGTTATACTGAAAAGTATATTTGATTTAGTCTATGTTTTTATAAATGTTATTTCTGAATTTAATTGGGTACAGACTGCATTAGTTTTAGTGGGATGTACCAAACTGGCAACTATGTATTTGTATGCCACATACCAGTCCAGCCTTGTAAACATATTTCATTGGTTTCAGGGGCTTTGTGCATGTCCTGTAGTATAACACACTGCAGAAATCACTGAATACCTGTGATTTTTTTAGTTTGTTTTTGTTGTTAGAGTTGTGCCATTGCCATAAAAATGGACAAATCTCTGTTCATGTTATATCAATGCAGGAAATCAGTACTCCTTCATTAACCCTCACTGGCTGAATTTAACCACTGTATATAATTTGCTCTGCAGCTGCCCAGCTGGTCTTGTCAAGGCCTTTTTATAGAGGCAGCTTTCTCAACACCACGGCACAAATGTTTTCTGGAGCGCTTTATCCTGGAGGGATAGGATTACACATGCACAGGCACGTGCACACACTTAGACACAACAACACACATATTTAATCACTTTTATTTATGTCAATGTGTCCAATAGTGTATCTGTACAAATACACTATGTTTATATTCTACATGAACATGGGAAATTTCTTATATAATGTGTGGTTGGATGGTATAAAAAAGAAACATACTGAGTACACATGCACATACAGCCTCCCTGGCTTTGGTGGGTAATCCCAGTTAAGTTAAGTCAGGGGGGGTCTCTCTGTCGCTTCTCTCTCCCCTTACACACATCAGCAATGCTGTATGTGTGTGTCTGTGTTGCTGTGAGTGAGAAAACGAGAGCGGCAGATGCTTTATATTTTGAGTGTCTGAGACGGTGTGCGCATGGTGGTGAGGGCTCACCACGGATTTCTTCTGTCCGCATCCCTGAAGATTTCATTTGTCTGTTAGCCTGTTTAGCTGTTTGTTTACCTTCTGTCTGCTTGTATATTTGTCTGACTGACTGGCACAGAGCGAGGTCGATCAAGTATGACAGCCTCCCCGAGCTCCTCCAGCGGCTTAGAGGTCCTCCTTTCCACTCTGCAGGTAGGGATCCACAGAGTAAGCTGTGCATGTGTGTTGATGATCCTGTATGTGTGCAGGGGTTACATGCACTTATTTGTATTGTACTTTTGTATTGTTTAAGATACCTCATGTATTTTCTCCAGTATGATGCTACAAAACTAACCTCACATCTAGACTGTTAAATCTTTAAAGGTTTTTACTTTTTATCACTAGTTATATTCTTTTTGCACTGATTGATACACTACTGAGTTCATTTTAAGTAAATGCAACAAAGACATTATCAGCATTCCAAGTGCAGTATGTTCACTGAAAGTTGAACTCTTGCATTACTCTTGCACAAAAATGTGTTAAAATACCCTGCTCAAGTAAAAGTAAGAGGTTATGGTACAAGCATGCTCCAGCTCTGGATAACGGGTTTTTTGTGGTCACAGTGAAAAAAGAGCATCCTGACTGTAGACATCTCGTTATGCATGTCATACCAACCAGTTCCTCTCTAATTCATTGATGCTCTTTAAAGACCATCTTTTCCTCCTTTTTTTTAAAGCAAAGCTTTCTCACAGACTGACCTATACAGAAAAAAAGGCTCTAAGCACTCTGACATATAAAATCCCTCTGATAAGACCATGACAGAATTCTTTCTAAAAGTAGTGCCGAGAAGGTTTTGAGATATCTGACTCTCAGATAATTCACAAATGAATGTAGAGGACATTCTGCTTTCTTTTCTTTAATCCCACTGGACTTAACCTTCTTTTAATAACTAAAACATGAAGGCTAGTGCAGACAGCCAGGACCTGCATGAACCAACCTCTTTACCAAGTGGGCGTTGACCAATTGATGCTCACCATATCAACACTGTTGCTTTGAAAAGCCCTCCTGAGAGACCATGGCTGACAAAATAACAAATTAATGACTGAACTAAAAGCATAAATGACCCTTGTGTCATTTGAACCAGAGAAAGGACCAGAGAGCTCCATAGTAACATGGACAGACTCCCCTTTTGGGCCTTGCTTATCTCTACAGAGGCTGCAATACATTTGAGAAGTGCATTCCTTAGTGACTTCTCATTGGTATAGCTCCTATTTCAGCCAAGTTTTCATTAATGTGAATTAGGAGGTCTAATCATCATGAAAACCAGATAGTGTGGCTCAGCACTCCTTAAGAATGGTATTACTTTGATAACTGTGCGATATAAAATAACTGAATTAATAGAATCTAATTTCACATTTCTTACTGTGTGACAATACTGCCATCTATTGACTGTGTATAGCAAAGTCTTTTAACACTAAAGAATATGTGTTATTTTATGGACTGCATTTATTTCTGCTGTGACCCTACAGCTGCTTCAACCTTTTTATCTACTGTAGTATTAGACATTATATTTTTGATATTAAAGACCTAATGTTTGAGAGGTCATCTTAGATGATTGAATTACTATGAGAGCAGAGTTAATGTTAAACTATGTTAAACTATGTTTTTATACAGTACACTGCTACATATAATGTTATCACGATGGATTGGACCATAGTGATGTATGTGACTTTTGCCAATAAGATTCAAGGTTTAATTCCTTAAAAATCAGAAGATAGGAAACACCATTTTAGGCCACAGAAGAGAAATCACCATTTCAGTAACACCACATTTATTTTGAGACAAAGTAATTACATATTCATTCGTACTTGTGGTGCAGAACACTTTTCAATACATCCCAAAACTCTAGGAACTGATAAGTTAGGCTGGTTCCTAACTCCTGCAATTGTTTCAAGTTCCTCTTCCTTTAGATGTCTCTTTTACTTAATTTTTTTCTTCAACTAAAAAGTACACACACATTTTGACCTTAACTGAAACTAGTTTCAGTTTTCTTTTATCTTTTATATTTTTTCTTTTGTCTTTTATATTTTTGTAATGATTAATTACTTCATTTCCATGTGTAAGTTTGTATTTCACCTTTTGAAATTTTTGCCCAGCTTCACTCAAGTCAGTGAAGCCGGATAAAATTTTATTCGACTCAACGATAAACCTCAAAAGAAGCCAACAAAAGCTTGAACTCACAGTCCATGTCGCTTCGAAATCGAAACAGTGATGCATCTGCTGTAACTTCTGTCACATGTGATGGTCTCAGAGAACTGGGACCTCAGTCTGCTGTCATTTTCTCAGCGACACGCTGCAACACGATGTTGTCTAGGAGCTTAGGTGACAGCAAAGACTCTTCCATGGCGTAGCCTTGAAGCAAGATCAGCAAAAAAAATTGCTGGTGACACACACAGCTCCTCACAGTGACATCCTGCAGCTAACATGCCTGAACCCAAAGTAGGCTATGCCAGACGAGCCCAAACACAATACAACAACCTGGACCTTCTGAGGAAATGCTGACATAATAATAATTAAATAAAATAAGAAACAATTTCCTTGGAGAGGTTAATTTTCCTAGCACCCATTTGTTCTTTTGTAACTTCAAATCACATACATAGATCATCACTATTGCCAACCCAGTAACCCAGTTATCTCACAATTAAAATTTTTGTATTACTTTGATTATTTTGTTTATCATGTATTCTTTTGACATTTGTTATAAATAAATGTCTTCATTCTATCTGTAAGAAGTTGTTTATTTGTTTCCTTTGAGAGCAGAAGACAAGTGGTCAATGTATTGAAAAGAACTGATTGACTGATTAATCAAACAAATGTTACCTTTAAAGAACATGCCTAGTGAAAAAATGAATATACAAGTAGATATGATGCTACGTAATGGTGCCCTGTGTGAGGCCTATCAAACTGCTGTCTCTATGCTTTTCAGAGAAATAAACAGACATTAGCTCAGTGGGTTAGTCAGCTGCCCCTGAATTAAGAATCACTGGTTTAAATCTTGTCTGTCACATTTTTAATTTACTGGTGAATTTCCCCAGAGAGGGCCCATAAAGTTTCAGTCTATCTATGCTTGTAGATGCTGTGAGCATAATGGCACTAGTATTAGCATGTTAGTTTCTTAGCTCGCTAGCATTAGCAGCAGGGTTGCCAACTTTGAGTATCTAGCTGGAGCCAGATTGTGATGCCATGGGCTTAATCATGTGTATGTGCACATGCACACATATTTGGACTCAATTCACCATCAGTATGCAGTTTGCATTTGTGGTGAAAGCAGGAGCTTAGGTCTAAGATTTACAGTTTTAAAATATTAGACTTGCAGTGTTCTAACCCAGTAAAGTGCATGTAAGTTTTTCATTAATGAAGGTCAAAGACATGTTGTTTCCAATATCAAAATATTGACAGCGTTTTATTCAATGTTCACCAGTGAAAAAGCAATAACAAGGGTTGACACACACACACACACTCACTCACTCACTCACTCACACAGCCAAATCTACACAAATACATGAACGAACACACACACACACACACACACACACACACACACGCACACACACATATATACAGGAACAGACAATCACTATATATACATCAGTGTTTCATGGGTGCTGCACTGGCAGGATGGAGAGCTGCACTAACCATGAAGTAAATCTGCCTAATACAACATATAATATGTAATACAGCCAATACAATCTGAATTATAGAATAGAATTAATATGGTTATGAGCAGAGGCATAAATTTCCTTGACTTTCCTCATGTTATATTTGTAGTATGTTGTTGCAATCCTTGTGAATTATGTTTATTGACTGCATTATCATAACTAGGGATGGGTATTGTTAGGATCTACTGATACTACTACTCTTATTGATATCCATTATTGGTCCTGTATTAGCCTGTAATCTGCACATTTTACGGAAAACTGTGTCCTTACACTCTGTTCTATCAAAAAAATATCCCGGCCGGGCTGACTTTGTCGTTGCCTGATGAGTCTGGTGGACTCTGCTACAGGTGGAGGAATTTCATCTTCCTCAACTTTTTTCAAATAACTCATTTAAAACTTTGTGTAGCCATTGTTGTAGCGTTAATGTTACAGTGCATCAGCTGAGTCACATCACAGTGATCACTTGAGCATCACAGCCTGTGACAGGCTGCTATGATTATGCTGGGTGTGCCAGCTTACACACACACACACACATCAGCGTACTTTTGATGATAACAGCAGTAGACAACAGCGCTTGGTGTTGAACACTGACATTATTTCAGATAGTCCAAAGAGTCAGTCAGTTCTCTTTCAAAAGAGCGCTGGAACAAAGAGTTTGATCACTGATGCCCTGATGCCAGTTTTTATCTAACTGACTCTGAGTCTTTGAACAGAAAAACTTGTTATTGCTGAATTAGTAGCCATGTATACATCATTACTACTTTGCACTTGTTGGAAGAAACAGGCACAGGAATAGATGTCTAGGTTGAGAATGATGGCTGAACTTGAGCTAAATTCATTGCATGATTAGGGTTTGTTTGTTTTAAACACCTGCGTAGCATGGATGGATTGTTGGTCGCTACTGTGGTAACAGTAACAGCTGTCTCAGTGTCTCATATGAGGATACAATGTTCAAACGGACAACAAAATGAGTGCTCCTACAAGCTACAACAGAAACTGAGGTAGAGAGCTGGTCTGAGCCACTAACAGCTGTCAAGTGATGAGAAGTGTGTGGAAATGCTATTTCGAAATT
This sequence comes from Euthynnus affinis, assembly GCA_029490765.1. Classification (NCBI taxonomy): domain Eukaryota; kingdom Metazoa; phylum Chordata; class Actinopteri; order Scombriformes; family Scombridae; genus Euthynnus; species Euthynnus affinis. Next base: position 34,316,359 of record CM055844.1, on the reverse strand, counting down.
TGAGTCTGAAGGTGAAAGCATGTGTCACATGCCACAAGTGTGAGAGTTGGCGACCCAATTAGCAGGTTAGCTTGTTAACCACAAGTGCTAATTTGGCCTGTTCATTTTCACAGATTACATGTGTTTTCACTTGATGGTTGGTGGTGACTAGTGTAGTATGGATGTGCTGCCGTCATAGACTGTATAAAAATATGGACATAGTTACTGTGACGTCACCTGTTCGTTCACCCGATTTGACTGTTATCATCCTATTGAATGGGCGTTATCAGCACACATTAGTCCCAAACTAATGGGCTAGTAGGGGCCTACCAACCTACTAGTAGGTTCAGAAGACTGTTATCACCCATTTCACTAGCAAGGACCACACCATCAACAGATACGTTTGAGTGATTTATTGAAGGAACAATTAATATGCGTAGTTCTTCTGGTTACTAGCTGCGTTGTGGGGAAGCTTATAGGGAATCTGCCACAGCGCCCGGGCAAACGGCAGACCCCCTCAGGGCCCTAGGAAGGAGAAGAGGAGCAGGAAAGCAGTGTGGTTGAATTGAAGAAACCGATGTTCCTGGTTATGGAGTCCACGACTATCAGGGTAGTCGGGTGGAAGAGAGGGCGAGGTGAAGTGTGGGACCTCAGGGCTTGATGGAGGGGGGGTGGACTGTGGAGGAAACTTCATCCTTGGTGATGGGGTGGATGGAGATGGGCAGACGGAGACAGGTACGGGAGCCTGCCATGGGGCTGGGGTAAAATGCGGCATGGAGCGGCGAGCCCTGGTGCGAGTGGAGACCTCATGAATGTGATGAGGTGACGAACTGTGGGGCCCACGGAGCAGCAGATGGGACGGAGGAGAAGACTCTGCAGCCAGAGGAGGAAAGTCATCCTGGTTGAGGAGGTTGTACTTGTTCTCCAGCTGGATGTTATGGTTAGAAGGTGCACGGGTGGAGCGCCTCCCTCTCCTGCTGTGCACACTGACCAGGGACCAGGGCTTGTGCTGTGATGGAGTGGAGCTAATCAGGTTTTTAGGCTTAGCCCCGAGCTGCATCCAAGACTCTTCAGGGATAATGACTGGGGCATCAGCAGCAGGACAGTATATGGTGACAGCAGAGTCAGCTGCAGGACAGGTAGCTGTGGGTGCATATTGTGTCACTCTGGGCTGAGCCAATAGTGATGGTGTCCACTAGCATGTCAGCTTCACGGATCTGGTGAAACATGGATATTCTGCCTTCCAGTTCTGTGATCTTTTCAGCCAGGTGAGTGGAGCCATGAAGTGTAGATGTGGTGATGGCATGGGTCCAGCAACTGGACCTGCTGCAGTGATTAGGCTTCAATTTGAAGATCATAGATGGAAATTCGTCTTATTCCAGTATCTGCAGTCCCTGTTGCGCTTATTAGCTCACAGGGCTAAAAACGAGCCGGTTGGACTAGCCCTGGCAGGCTGTCTGAATGAGGAAACGTAAAACTTAAAATCCGCTCACACAATGGCTAAAATCCTTCTTCAAGTTAAAAGATATATTTGAGGATAACCAAGATCCACAAAATGTATCATCAAAAATGTAGCTTAAAACTGGATAGTTGTGTCAGCTAAGTTTCCTGTTTTTTCCAATTCTTGGCACACTCCAATTCTAAGGAAAGGTGGGACATCACCTGATATTTCACTCTTTTGGATCTTCACCAATGTGGATAGGCAGTTCTGCACCGTGTGTGTATGTGTGGCACACACACACATACACACACACACACACACACACACACACACACACACACACAATTCCTGTTATTTTGGTAAGATGACGCATTTCTGCACCTGATATGTCCCGAACCTTGTTCCCACTTCAACCATGACCACCACACCTCATGACCTAGTACACAGCCAGGTCATCTAATTCTCTTCTACATAAACTAGTTTGAACTCATTTTACTTGGACATTGTTTAGCAAGAAGGACTGACTCAACACCAACTGGACTTGTTTTGACGCTGTCAAAGACCTTCTTCAGTTCTTCAGTAGTGACTTGACTCAGCACTTTCATTATACATCATGACCTGTATTGCTGATAATCTTTACGGATTCACGGACAGGTTGTTTTCTTTTGCAGGCCTGCAAACTAAAACTGTATCAAACATGCATCCAATGTGCATCAAACCTGATCCTCTATATCAAGTTCTCATCATTTGGTTTGTGGTTGACACTAGAGCCTTGGTAAGTGGGGTGACATCAAAATAATAGTTACACAGTAAATACTATCTGGTCCTGAAGTAAGATGAGAGCTTTATATGTTGTAAATGTGATTGCAGTGTAAAGGCCTGGTAACACCAGCATTTTTAGCACAGTGAGATTTCATAGTTATTGTAAAACTGTGAAAATTCATGAACTTGTAAATGTCCATTTCAACAACCAACTTATGTGGTGTTTCAAATAGACTAAGTGACCATGACATCACTTGAATACACCAATAGTTTCAATAAAATCATGTTACAGCGTTTACAGTACCATCACCTCTTATGTTTTCATTGTAGCTTTGCTATTGATTGGAGTTCACCAAACTAAGCAATACAAAAGTCAGATGCAAATTTGATTTGCTGCAGTGAGTTCACAGGTAGCGTTTATTCCATTGAAACTAAGCAAACTGATTTTGATATATCACTGTTGTCCTGGACTTTTAAAATGCTAGCACTAATGTTTTGCCACTCCAGAAATAGACTTGCAAATGATTTTGGTTCCCAGTGATTTGAGGAATCACCTTGGAATTTCCGCTTAGACTAAACTTGATATAGTATATGAGTGTGAAATATCAGATTCTGATGGCTGATCAGAACTTGAGTGAATATAGTATGAAGACTGTTGTTTCCGGCCAGCTCGACTGAGATTGGTGAATGGAACACTGGTGAGGAGGGGGAAAGGGAACAGTACTGTATGACAGTTGTTTTACTTGACTGAATGAGTAAAATATTGAGATGTGCAAAACTGAAACATAAGCATAACTATGATGCAAAACCTATGTATATAAGGTAGGGATGAAACAAAAACATGGCTGTACTGAGAGTGAGCTCCTGATTAAATCTCAAACTTGGACCCAACAGTTCCCCCATGAGCAGCACTTGGCGACAGCAGTAAGGAAAAACTCCCCTTTAACGGGAAGAAACCTAAGACAGAACCTGGCTCTGGGCGGGTGGCCATCTGCCTTGACCGGTTGGGTTGAGAGAGAGAGAGAGAAGAGGGTGGGGGTGGGTGGGGACACAGAGAAACAGAACAGCAGCAACAACAACAATCAACAACAGATACATGACTAGCAGCAACAAACAGCAGCAAAATGGTCAGCTCACCCCCCTGCTGATTCTACTACCAGGCCAGGTTTCCAAATGGAAACATCAGATTAAACATCAAGTAAAAACATCTGTACATCCATCTTGACATTGAAGGAAACGGTTCTGGTCACATGGATCCCTGGATTTCCTAACTGCCTGGATGGCGGCCTTTTATCTCAACTGGGGTTGAGAGGAGGTTCCAGGTGCACTAGGCTGGTGCTGAGGGGCTTAAGAGGAGCTTTTACCTTCTGGCCACCTGGATCTTGGATGGGATTGCTACATAGGATTGTCATCCGAAGCCATTTATCGTACCACAGAGCATGCCTGTCAAAAACGGCGTCAAGTTCAAAGCAGTTTTTCATCAGCAAAAACACCTACTTATGTATGCCAGTCTGCTGTCATTAGTTGGAAATGAGCTGTGGGTCTGGATGGGTTTCATAGTTGTCATGTTGATATTGAATCCAGTGTTCTCCTACAGATTAATGTTCAGGAGTGGTATGCTCTGGTAAAAGTGATTGGTTTTGTCCAGAGGCTTAACTGTGATAAAGATGACTAGTTTTTATTGCTGATACATATGGATGATCCACACAGCTTTTTAACTGACCACCCCTACTCAGCCTGCTTTGCTCTGTGTCATCAACTGCTGGCACTGTTAACATTTTATGCTACAGATGTCAAACAAGAGGTATAAATAGCAGTGAGTCCTTATAGTAAATTTGAGTGCCATTTATGAATTTATAATAAGTATCTATGATGAAAAACTCAGAATCTTATCTTAGAACAAGATGAGATAGAAGCTCTTTATGCTGAATAAACATGTACATTATGAAAAAAATCTGAGATAGTTTTACCTGATCATAAACAAAATCCTTGTTCCCTCGGGATAACTGATTTGTATAATACATGGTCAGTCCAAGTGGGTGGCAAAATGCGATAAGAGCACTCAGGGCTCTTTACATAATGAAGAGCACTGAGTGCACAGTGATAATTAAGTTGTTATCACAAAAAACTGTGTATCCAAAGATACAGCAAAAATAGAGAAAATAAAGTAGAGACCAGAGACCAGAGATCTTCTTTTGTTGTTTTTACAACAAAACTAGTGATGCTTGGTAAAGTGAAACTTGAATCTTTATGACTAAATCATTATAAGATGTACTGAATGCAATGTTATATGGAGTATGGAGTTAGTTTTTATTATAATAATGATAATGATAATAATAATAATCTGAGGGTGTGGGTGGAGGTTTGTGGTATGATCACTTCCTGTAGGCAGGGAGGCACATGTCTGTTGATGGATTTGTGTGTATAGCAGGACTTTGTAGTCAGTCCTGAAGCGGACAGGGAGTCGGTGCAATGTTGTTGTGTTTTCACACTCTCATCAGTATCCTGGCAGCACTGTCGTGAATACACTGGAGCTTCTGGATGCTCCTGTCAGGGATCTCTGTGAAGAGTGCATGGCAGCCTCTCTGCATCTGACAGGATTAGAGAGGGGCGGAGTTCAGAGATGTTTTTGAAATGGTAGAAAGAGGTTCTGCATAGATGTCACATATGGTCATAAAAAGTCAGCTGAGGGTCAAACCTAACACCCATATTAGTGACTGAGGAGGAAAGGGAGATGCCCTCGCTGTCAAAGGTGAGATGGGGTATGGGGGACAAATCTGGTGTGGAGTGCCAATAAGGAGAGCCTCAGTTTAGCTTTTTAACTGGAGGAAATTTATGCTCATCCAAGCCCTTATTTCCTTAAGCCAAGTGCTGAGGTGTGACATAGCTGCAGAGGGGCTTGGGGCAGTTTTATATACAGCTGGGTATCATCAGCATAGCAATAAAAAGACATCCCATGTCTGCTAATGACATGTTCAAGGTGGGCATGTCGAGGGTAAACAGGATGGGGCTGAGAACCGATCCTTGTGGAACACCACAGGTGACTGGGAGCCATCTAGACCTGCATCCTCCGAGTGAGACATACTCAGTCCTACTGGAAAGGTTGGCTTGTAAACATTGAATTAGAAAATTTATGCAGCAGAAATTCTGAAAGTGACACAGGCCAGTGCCTGTTGGTCATGTGTGAGGGAGCCCCAGCAGCTGATGGGCAACACTCATACAGGAGGAGCCGATGGTATTTGTGTCATTGGTTACTCTGTTATGATTTCAGGCAGCAGTATGGCCATTAATTATTAGTGCTGATCATTACACTTTGTGTGTTTTTCTGTATCATGTATACACAAAACATGAAAATATATAAATATACATATAATTCTAAATATACTATATATTACATGGACTTTGAAGTCATGATGTGGAGTCACAACATGTACATAATAAATATAATTTATGGGTTTTCTACACCACCAGGAGCACACTTGTACATTATGAATACATTTTTTAATACATTTCAAATATTGAAACAAAGAACACACCTTAGATGAACAGCTGTTTTTCATGTGTTTATTTATATGACAATCTGCCCTTTCACCCTCAAATGTGTTAAGAGAAACTCCCCCAAAAAAACCCTTTTACATGGAAAAAACGGAAGAAACTTTGGGAGGAGCAGCAGAAGTGGGGGTCCAAAATATGTGGCTGAAAGGAAATTTTTCAGAACAATTTAAACAGTCTTTTCCACTCTAGCAATGATGTCACCCAGTCTAGCTCTGAACATTCCGCACAATACACACTCATGTTAAACTCAAAATTTGTCCACAATTGGGCATGAAACTTTAAAAGTCACAGATCAAAAAGTATAAAAGATTCAATACAAGTTTAACAGCTGCCAACTACGTGAACATTTTAAAGTTTGAATGAAGTCTGTAGCCCAAAGTATGGCGAAGTAGTTGAAGCTTGAAATTGCCCATAAAATATGCCCCCCCCCCCATTCATTTCCTATGGAAAATTTCTGCAGTTTTTCTTCACCAAAAGTCATAGCACACCATTCCCGAACAAGCCACACTTTTTGATGTATTATTCACATGGGTTTTCTCAAAGCTGCGGGACTAGTTGCGCGCCGAAATTTTGTACAGAAGAAGAATAATAAGAAGTGGTCAGTATGCTCCAATGCTATTGTATAGCTATGGAGTGTAGTGACTTGTGCAGTGCCCTGTGTCCTTAATTAAATGGATTTGGTAGGATTCTTGTTATTAATAATAATACATTTCAGAACAATTCAACTTTTACTTTGGCTTAGTTTCTATGTGGTATTTCACCTCTTTGTGTTGAAGCTCTACTGGATGATTTCCAGCACAGCTCATTAACTAGCACCATCCATCTCTATTGTTTTGTGATAAGCTCTGAAATCTGAGATGTGCTTCATTAAAATCTCAATCCACCTGCCATATTGTTGCACTATCAACTGTTCTCCCTCTTTATGTGGGCTAATGTATTAGACAGACTAGCTAAGTCAGGAGCTTATATTTATATCCTCTAATAGAAAAGTCCATAAAGCCGTAGCCACCTGTCTGTATAAAAGCTGGGATTGGATCCAGTGCCCATCAGCCAGGATCTTTGTTAATGTGGGGTTACACCGTGTCAGATATTGATAGCTGTGCTGCTGCATTAGTAAAAGCAATGACCTCTATCTTGTGACCAACATTTCACAGTTAAACTCACAAAGTATAATGTAGTTCTTTTTTCTTTGGGTGAAGCACTAGCATACATTTCAAAATAAACAAAAAAACTTATTTACAACTCACTTTATTATTGAACATACAGTTTAAGAGTGACTGCAAACAAACTATTGTAAGAAAAAATGACTTCTTTGTGCTGGTGGTGCTGGTCAGTTTATACGTCTGTCCAACACTTTGGTCCAGAGAGAGATATCTTACTACTCGCCACATTATGATAAGATGTGGTATGTATGTTTTAATGCCCCCAGAGCCTGATTCCTACTGATGATATCTGGTATACCATCATTATCAGGTCAAAATGTCACCTTTGTTCAGTAATGAAGGTATTATAACTAAGGTTCAGGAGCAAGACCACGCCCAGTTCAATCATCAATCACCTGTGCCTACCTATTAGGCATGTCTAACCCCTTTCTCTCTCATTTGTCTCAGTTCCCATGACCCTGCCCCCCAAACCCCGTTCTTCTCCTCTGTCTTTCCTCTCATTATAGGAACCACAGGTGGATGATGAAGCTGAAACTTATTGGGATGTGCCCCTATCCTGAATCTCACTCCCTCGGTTTCTCAGTGTTCCAGATGCACCATGACCACCTTCATCCCTCTCCTTGACCCTAAATCATCCAACCATGCACGACCCCCATTCAACCTTCCATCCCTGTTCATCCTCTCACAATTGACAATCATCCCTCTCCTTACACAACCCCAATCCAACCCTTCCCGAATCCTCTAGTCAAACCAAATAAACTATTTTTATACTGTACAAATGGCGTGGTCTTTGTGAACAAGGTTCATAAAAAAAAACTATTGGCTGTTTTTCTATCAAATATTCATGATATTCAAATATCAAAATCTCAGAATGATTCAAAAGGTCTCAGTATTTTTCAAGGAACATAGTTTGTAGGATGTGACATGTTTGTGTTGTCTAAAAGCAAAAGTGTTTAAACCAGTTCTGAATGGCCACACAAGAAGGCAGAACAAAAAGCCTTCTATCATTCAATTAATGCCAGACACTCCAGTCATGCATAAAACCTATTATACCAAATCCAAATGTTCTGCCATTTTCTCAGGGATCTCTCTGCGAGAGATATAAACAGGAAACAGGTACACTCACACAGCAGCTTTGGTCCTGGCCAAAACTGAAACCTTGCTGGTCACTCATATTTTATTACTTGTCAAAAGCTTCAAAAATAAAAAGCATCATTCCAGACTCATTGCTGGCAATATTTGGCCTAATATCTGCCTCTGTAAATAACAGAGGAGGGGACATAATATAATATGTCAAAATAGTTATTTCTCTCTGTACTCTTTTGGGCAAACACCTGATTTTACAAATTTGGAAATCAGAAAAAAGCCCTACACATGGCTCAAAGATCTGGTAAATGTGCTTCACCTGGAAAGACTTCAATATATACTCATGAACAAGGAGAATACTTTTCATGAGATTTGGCAACCTCTTCTCGACAGTGGGAGGTACCCTACAATACCTGCACCCTGTGCACCTGAGACACTGTCAGCTGCTGCTTTGTGGTCTTACCACTTATGCACTTTAACATGTTCTTACAAAAATGCTGTTTGCATATGAACCAACTGACAGTACTGAGGTCCTTTCACAAAGCAGGTTTATCGAAAATCCGAGAAAGAGGGGTAACTCTAGCCTGTTTCACAAAGAGGGGTAACTTAAGCTCTCGGTCAGTTACCGTAGTAACAGACTCTGTGAAACTAACCTGGTCGGGACCAGAGGGGTGTACTACGAAGCCGGTTCAACATACCCAGGCTTTCTTTGTGTGAGCTGGCTCGACAAACCCTAAACTGCAGATCAGAGATAAGTGGTATCACGACGGTGGATATCAACTTTATTTGTTAACTCAGGCTTTCTGCTTCATTCTCTGTGCGCGTCCCCATAAAAAGGGGCGTTTGGGGCGTCATTTGACTCTTTTTCCGCTTACAACGGACTGCTCACGTGCCGTCTCCTTCAAGCAGGAGGAACAGGTCATTATAAGAGAGATATGAATAATATAAGTACATTATCACAGCAAAAAAAAAATAAAAGCAACGCTGTTGCTGCAAATACAGTGAGATGAATGCTGGCAGAGAATTGCTGATCATGTAAATTCGTTAATTAAAATACTAATTCATTAATCACGTAATTAGTTCATATACTTATTTTACCACTCACTGCTCTCTCCATGCCTCCCACATCCACAGCTCTAAAACTTTAAACTTGATGCATTTAAACATTTAACTCAAGAGGTTCATTTAGGTCTATATATATAATCACAAACTTATCTGTAATAAATACCAATAGTCTAATCAATTTTATTTTTGTTCAAAGTATTATCTTAAATACAGCTTGATATGTTGTAACGAAATCCCATCCCGCAAATAACCCAAACCTCTTGCACCGTTTCAAATTTACAATGTAACATCAAATCAATGTTCAGTCTGATAAAAGATTGATTAGTTTTCTAATCAGTGTTCTAATAGCAGCAGTAGCAGCAGTGTTAAACGGATTTGGCAGCAAATCCAGTAGTTAGCTGAAAGTTCAGCGCTTTTTATTGCTGTTTTAAGCCGAAATTCGGAACATAAACTGCTCCACTAATCTCGCTTCGTAGTACACCCCTCAGGTGTGTCTGTATGTGTGTATATTTTTGTATTGTTGTTAAACAAATTTGAATGTTCACTACTTGGACTTGTGGGTTCATCTTGTTTTAGTCTGCCAAGGAAGAAAGTTCATTTACATACATTTATACAGTATACATGGACACAAGTGTACTTCTCCCGCTTTTTTATGTTGACTCAATGGAAGCTGTTGATATTTTCTTCTCTTTCTGGCTTTTGTATGCATTATAAGCATAAAAAGTTTGAAAGATTGAAAACAAAAACAAAAAACCTCTCTGTCATAGCCTCCTCCTCCTTCTAGCTACCTCCCTGGTCTTTCACCAACATTTCTTAAGTGTGTTTCTGTTGCAAGGAATTGTATAAGTGGAGAATCATTGTATTGCACTTGGTTGTTCACATGAAAAGTGACAGAAGTAGTTGTGCACCCACCTGACCAATCACAGCATAATGTGGGTGATTGTTTATATGTCAAAAGCTGTCAAGTGCAGACAGTTGCTGATTCTTGACCAAGAATACTATCCATCAACATTGTCAGAGATGAATTGAGATATATTTCAATATTCTCTTCCTCTGTTCTGAACACTCTGAAGAGAAACTGATTTTCTGGCTAGCACAGTTTCGGTATGGTCCCCTTGTGTTTGTTCTACCAGATTAAAAGAGCAGCTTTGGCTGCAGGTCTAAGGACACATGTCTTGCTGCGATGGTGCCTCATTGCCCTTTGGTCTTTTGGATCTTTTTTCATGAGTGGCCACTTATGAGAGGTCTCTGCTTTGAAATCGAGAAGACCATTAACAAATCTAATTTTAAGATTCTTGGTTGCAAATTTAGTATTTAAACAGCTTAAAACTAAAATACAGTAAGTATAACGTACCATAATAGTTGATGAAGTTAAACTAGTCATTTCATGCCTGTCATGTCAAACTTGTATTCAGATAGCTTAAGCTCCTTTTGGGCTCTGCTGTTTCCAACCTGAAGCAGCCCACTTCTGAGAAAATGTTTCCATTGGCTATGGAAACAGCAGATAATTTTATTACAAGACTTGCTTAATTCACTCTATAAACATTTATACACATTCCTGTGACTAAATATATAGAAATGCAGTTAATCAAACATACAGATACATCTGGTTCAAATAAAATTAAAGCTGCAAGCAGCGTTGGTCGGGACCTTGCACCCTGGCCCACTGGGATCATTTTTCTTTCTAAAAATGAAGGATATTTCTTACAAGTGTTGTGTGCTTTTATTTTGAAAGTTTAATTGAAACATGTACTGTCGCGGGGTAGAGACAATAAGTAACTGCAGCTGGACGCAGAAAAATATTCATATATTTGAATGGAGAGTGTGAGCGAACTCATTACTTTTTGAACATTTACTGCTTCCACATAGTTTTAAATACAGACTTCATTTGAACTTTAAATGAGTCACGAGACTTTGACCTACAATTCTTGAATTTACATGTTTTTTCTTTTACTGTTTTTGAGATATCAGAGAGTGAGTTTTAAAGTCTTTTCTTGCTCCTCCTGTGTTTTTATAATGAGAATGATGTATTGTGGAATGTTTCACAGTACAGAGGGAATGACATCACCAGGAGCAGTTGGAGAGGAGGATTTTAGAGTATACTTTTTGTGAAATATCCTCATAAATCCCATGACTTTGGCCAAATCTTCCATTAAAAATCATGTTTTAGTGGGAAATTTCATTGCAAATCAAATAGTACATATTTAAAAGTGGCTTATAGACTTATAGTTTAGATGTCAGAAGCCTTTGTTTGGCACAAAGTTCGTGCCCATTGGTTTACATTGTAAGGGTGATGAGGCACTGCAACTTTCAGGGCTTATAAAATCCAAACTGTTTGAGTTAAGTCATGTAAGTCATGTATTAAAGTTTGAAGCCTTTCTTTGACTCAGCACACAACTGGATATGACACTTTCTCAGTATAAACACACACCAAACTAGGGTTGTGCTAATTTATATTCTCATCCAGCAAATATATTTCTTTCATTGTATCTACCTTATCCAGTTTTTTCACAAACATTGGATTTGTTTTTAAATTTGTGCATGGTTTGCTGCAACAGATGATGCTGATGAAGATAGGGTAGAATCATACTCACATTTATACACGTGAATGTCTCCTTGTAGAAACATCACATTTTTGTGAGGAGTAGCGGTGTGATAATTGTGTCAATAATAAATTAGTTTTAACTGCCTCAAAAAATAAATTAGTCCAGTCAATTCTTCTATAAGCAGAGCTGACTCACAATATAAAACTTTATGTCCAATCAGTGACATGTTGATTCAAGCCAAACTGCTCTACATTTTATTTGGCTGCATCAGTGAGTGGCAGGATGCTACTGTTAGTTGATAGGTGCATTTTACATAACTTGTCCCATAATCAGAGATGTTGTTACTTCTGTGTTCAGCAACAGTCTCTCATTACAGTAGCTCAACTCAACTCATCGCTGTTTGTCTCTATTTAAACAGGCAGATTGTTGGCCACCTAAACAGGCTGTCTGCATGCAACACATTTAGCTATTTATATCAGGCAGATAGTTGGCCACTGGGAGAGGTCCCTTCATGCAGTGCCTGGCTGTCACAGAATAAGACAGAAATAGAAAATTTAATCCATTAATTACTGAAAGAACAGAACCTACGAAAAAGCAGCTGTAGTCTACAGAATCTGTTTAAATAAAATATTTCTTATTCAGTTTGTGAAAGTCTGAGGTCCTTTTCAGCTCAGGATGATGTTATAGGAGACACACAGTTGTGCAGTGTCATATTTTCCTGTAGGAGCTGAGACACACTGAAGCAGCATAGAAGAAAAGTCAAAAGAGCATTTTTTTGTGATTGATTCATGATTCAGTCTTTTTTATTTTATGAATATGGTCAGCTGCTGTTGGTGCTTTCATTCCTGTTCCACAGGTAATTTTCCTGATCTGCTGTATTACAACAGCAGCTTGACTGTTTACTATCCAGTCAGCCATACAGTAAAGACCAATCAGTAAACACACTGGATTAAAGGGGTGTTGTTGTCTGGTAAGGATAGACCTGCGTGTAGGATATACCGGCGGTTCCTCGATCTTAGCTCCTCCAGGAGCCTCCTCGCTCCTCATCTCCTCAAGGTGCATTTTAGGGACTGGAAGATGCTCACTGATGGCAGAGGGAGATCTGTTTCCTGGTCAGAAGACAGAGGGGAGAGAACGCGAGTTAGCATGATGCAACCCTGTCTCCTCAAAATTACGTTCCCACACAACTAAACTGCATTCTCAATTACGTTTCTATGAAAACGTATTTTGTCCGCGATTACGTTTGTTTGTAACGTATCACGAATACGTTTCTAATTAACATATCTTTGCTTTCCTACAATGTTATTGATTCGAACAACCTTTCTCTACTTTAACATACATATATTGGTGACAGGCTTACGCGTTTTTCTAAACAAACCTAGATTTGTCCTTTTTCAACGTGACGGTACTCATTTTAATTAATGGATTGATTTATAATTGCTGTGTATCTTGTATCTCCACTGACATCTGATGACCTGCCATTGCTGTGAAGAATAAAATGAGAGAAAGAAATGACGAACACAAATTTTCTGGTCATTGTTGTCTAACCTCATAAGAAGGGACTGAAAAAAGAAAGAAAGGGAATTCCCAGTGATGTCATGCGTAATAAGGTCCCACAAAATGGACCCAACCCGCCCCCTACAACACCATCTTTTTTCGCTTTACTTTGTCTTCTTCGTCGCTCTTTTGAGAGACAGTGGATGGCTCAACGAACCAGACAGACTAGCGACCCCACGTGTGTCTACATTGAAATGACATCTTCATTCTTGAAAACCCAAGGTTGCAAGCAAAACGAGTTGGCGGGTTTTCAGTCCGCCAAAAGAGTAATTTGTAAAATGCTGGCACGCGTGCAAACACCCACCCCTCCCCCCACCACACACACACACACACACACATACACACACACATACACACACGCACGCACATGCACAAATATATATGTCTAAAATAAAGCAACATCTTTACGTGTTCTGAACATAGATCATCTAGCAGTGTAATTACTAGTCTGGTTGTTGTAGATATTTGATATATTCAGTAGTTATGTTGTTTTATGAACCTATTTTACGACCCTACTTTACAAAACAGAAGTGTCATCCCAAAAACGCTGTTTATGAAACACTCACTAAAATATCTTAAACAAACCAACATCTTAACTTTTTGTTAACATAGATCATTTAGATGCAGTGTGATCATTAGTTCAGTTGTATTAAATGTTTGATATACTCAACAGATAGATCCTTTCACGACCCTATCTTACTGCCCTACTCTACAACCAGAAGAACTACAACTGTGGTGCTTATTTGTATCAAGAAGCATGGCGAGGCTCATGGGAATTGTAGTTTTAAAAAAATATTAGCGTTTTTAATATATTAGGAAGTTGTAAATACTAAACTGAGAGTACACTAGGGAGTTTAAGGGGACGCTAAACACATCTGTGTAATCAGATTTTAATCTTTTAATCTTGAATCTAATTGCTTTATGAGTGAAAATTAATTTGAACCATATTTTACCCATATCTGACAGCGTCCCTAATTGTTGACTATATTCACATGATAGCTGAGGCCCAGAGCTCTCTATAACAGTTGGTACCATGTCCGTACCCCCTTTTGTTGATGAATTTTAAGCCTTCAAATATACACTGAGGTCAAGGTTCAAAGGTCAGTTTTTCAAAGCAGGAGCCATGTAGGATCATCATACTTACATATGTTGTTTTCCAGGTCAAGACCTTTCCAAAAATGTATTTGGTGTAGCTCTATGACAAAGTTTTAATTTTCACATTTCATGGACACAAGCCGTCCCAGGCCTAGTTTCAGAGAGCACTTGAAGTGTTTCTTGCTGACAGATGGACTCTCTCCTTCTTTAAGTTTACCCATAATAAAAGTTAATGGGCGAAATAACAGATAATGAAAATAAAAATCTTTCTAATAAATGAAGAAAGCTGTTTATGGTTCTTTTGTTGATGAAACACTGATTTTTAATTAGATGTTGGATCAGAAAACAAATAAAATTTTAATAAAATTTGGGTGTGATATATTTGAGTTAAATCTATCTCTTTCCACTCAGTAATGTTGTGATGTATCAGATCAGTCCAATCAGCTGCAGTATCCAATCAATCGATATCAAATAAGGGGGCATGAAGGCTGTTTTCCTGTATCTTCCTCCTCCTGCTCCTCTCTCCTCAGAGCAGAATTAAGTGCTTTGAGGTCATATTCATGATAGTGGACCTGAACAAATTCAGGTTCCAGCAAAGATTGAGAGTGAGGCTGTGTAAAAGGAGCTAAAGAGAAAGAGTGAAGCTTTTCCCCACAGTGCAAAAGGATCTGAATTGTCAAATGTTCAGGTGGAAAGTGACTTATTTAGACTTCTACAGACTATTTTGCTTTAGTTTCAGTTTTAGTCAGACTGGATACAGAGTAAATGAGAGGCGCAAGTTTACTCTCAGGGGTGGTTTGGCAGTAAGGTCTAGTCCTCGACTGGTCCAAATGGCCGTTTTAAAGCTTGAAGGGCAAAAATCACTTGAGTTATGTATTAAAATAGTCCTTGATTTGAGATAATGTAAGTTAAAATCATCTGCGCTTGAAGTTAAGATTATTCATTCCTGTATAATATTACAATAACTACATCAGCTAGTGGTGCTATTGAGAAGTTACTGCTAAAACCTGCAGTAAAATAAACAGGTGGGACTGAAATAACCTAGTTGCTGTGAGTCCATTATTAGTATACTATAGTATTATTTGTGCTTTGTTACAATTGTTAGACATTGAAAATAGCCTTATGAGTATTGAGAATAGCAACTAGGGATGTGCATAGAACCCAGTATTTGTATTTGTTGATCTAATTATTTGTATTTGTATTCAAATTAAATTTGAGGCTTAAAATCCTGTTTTTGTTTTTATTATGCCTTTAATTTAAGTTTTACAAGTGTTCATGAATAAACTACCTTATGAAAGAAGTCCCCACACCGAGTCTTCAATTGGAGTCTCCCAGATCATAAATGACTGTCCTGACTACTGAGCTTAAACTTTACATATCGCCTCATTGCAGACAGACCTCTACCTATTTATACACCCATAACACAGAGACTACACAGCATGTAATATGTAGGGTAGAACTTCAAAGGCGATTATTGCTTTGCACTTTTCATTTAATGCCTATTTTTTACAACCGAACTTTGAGGAACGGTTAAACAGGTTATGGAGAGTCCCTTGGGAGCACTTTGCGTGTGTCAGTAACTCAACTTTATCTCTGGAGTGATGTTCAAATTAGGAAATGAGTGTCTTGTAGTGGGTGGATGTGACTCCCCCATTGAGACCTACTGATAGATGTAACAGTGGAGCAGATGAGAGGGACTGAGATGGTGATGTAACTGACCTGCACACTGGTATTTGACATGTTTCCTTTTTCTTCCCGCAAAGCAATTTTAAAAATATTTGTATGTAACAAATATTCATGAAAAACCCACTACTTGTGCTTTGCCGAATTATGTAACCATGTATTGAGGCACATCCCTAATACAACCCTCAGATTTTACATTGTTTAACTAGGTTTGATTATCCAAATCATATTATGATGTGTTTAATTTATATAAAATGTTTGTCCTTGTTTGACCTTGAAGATGACCCAGTAGTATTCCAACTACTGCCATTTTAGGCTACATAATGTTTTTTTTTTTTTTGTAATAAAAAATGAAATAGCCATTCTTCTAATAATCATTTCCTGTCCAGTTATATACTGTTCATGATTTTCATAACACCCTCATTCGAACTAATCTAGACTAGTGCATGTGGCTGTTTCTTGTCTTAATCCATGAGTTGAGGTGGTGAAGAAATGGAGAACTTTTGTTTTAAACTACATTTGTGTGTGTGTGTGTGTGTGTGTGTGTGTGGGGGGGGGGGGGGGGGGGGGTGTAACAACAACTATGTATCTTTCCAAGTTTGCTCCCCTGGTGCCCTCCCCTTGATCCCATTCATTTCTTCATCATGATGATGAACAGAAACGAAAAAATGTGGTATATACCACAGAGAAACTAAATTCTGATTGAGCTCATTCTTTATTGTCAGAAAAAATTTGTTCTGGAAAGTTAAGAAAAGCTTTTTTCATTCATTATATTTGTTGTTTGTTTGTCTGTTTTTGTTCTCTGCAGAATGTAGGAGATGTGGAGAACACCCTGAATATTCTCAATGTTCTGGATGAACTTCTGTCAGCAGGTATGCTCAGACTGAACACTTCAATGCTTTTAATATCATAGTAACATATATGTATTCAGGTATACACACAAAAACAATGTAAAAGAAGTCAACCCAAATGTCTGTGGCAACAGAGAGAAAAGGAGGGGAGCTGATCAGTACAGAAAAGTGAGAAATCTTATCTGCTTAACTTCTGGACAAATGCAGGCTTGAAGACTTGAACTGGCAGCCACACTGGTGGCAGTATGTTTCAAACTTTTCCAATCTCACACTTGAATGCATGGAAAGGCTTCCTTGGGAAAGAGAGAGATCATTTCTACTGCTATGGGTCTCGCCATCAAAACAATAACAAAAGACAGAGTTTGATGATGTTGTGAAGTAGTGGGAGTTGTTCTTCATTGTTAAACAACCAGTTTCTCCCTGTAAGGATTCTGTCAGTGTACATTATTCAGGAGGTTTTTACTGGGAGCTTAATAATCAGCAGATGCTTCCTCCTCTCCAAAACAAACAGAACCAGTGATTAAAAGCAGTAAAATAAGTGAATAAAGCAGTTTCATATTAAAAATTTGTGTTTCTCTGACACTATTCACTGGACAGAGGATGTCCGGAGGGGCTGAGAGATTTACTCAGATTGTTTCTCTGACAACTTAAGATCCAGATGTTCAGCAGGTTTTTACCAGGAACCAAATTACCCACAGAGGTCTCCTCCTCTCGCAAACAAATGTACACAGGGGTTAAAACCAGTAAAAACGCTGAATAAAGCAATTTCACTTATAAAATCAGTGTTTCAGCTAGAGTTTGTGATTTTGTAGTTTTTCATTATGTCTTCTTAGCCAGTACAGGAAACATCAATATCCAATCAACCACAACTCTCTCTCTGTTCAGGTACTGATCGTCGTATCCACTACATGATCAGTAAAGGTGGCAGCGAGGCCTTGCTGACTGCACTGGTCAACACCGGTCGCAGTTTCAGTCCCAACTACACCGTCCTGCTGCCACTACTGCACCTACTGGCTAAAGTTGGACATAGAGGTGAGGACATATAAATAAATGAATACTACAAATGTTATGGTGATGATAAAAAACCAGGGCAAGATACATCAGAGGAATGTATGGCAGCTTTACAGTAATTGTTGACAAACTGTAAAGAGGAAACACAACCTTTAGTTTTGTTCAGCTTACTATTACATATAAATATATTAAATAATCCAATAATTGCATGTATTTACAACACATCAACATCATTGTTTTACACTGCAGATACTGGGGTTCGCTAGCCAAAAATATTTTTAATCTAAAAATGCATCTTATATATCAGAAGCAGATGTCAAAAAAGAAGTTCATTCATTTTACAAGCTGTAATAAGGGTCTTTGGGTAGCTGGATCTGTGTGGGACTAAATATTCTACTACATGGTCCTTTAACAAACATTCTGTGTGTTGTATGTCCCTACAACAGAGCCCCACCACACAAAATTCCTGCCCCTGCACCATAGCACAAGTAAACACAAAGGCTTTACTCAGAAATGCAAATAAATCCCAAACCAAAAGGCAAGCACTGCAGTCATTGCTGAACTTGCCTAAGACCACACCATTTGTCCCATTTATACTTTTACTTATTTACGTACTTTTTCATATGTTCCAGCACAGTCCCCCATATTACATTCTGACGGGTGACAAGTTAAAGGAAAAAACAACATAAAGTGTCTTAGTAAGGCGTTGGGCCACCATGTGCAGCCAGAACAGCTTTAATGCACCTTGGCATTGATTCTACAAGTCTCTGGAACCCTACTGGGTTCCAGAGACTCTACTGAACACCATTCTTCCAATAGATATTCACTGCATCTGAAATTGCATAGTATGCACCACATACCCAATATGTGTATCATTCAACCAACTTTTGAGTGAATAAACAGTAGTATGTATCTTCTCAGACGCACTGAGCTGTAATTGTCACTCCCTGAGTCTTCTTGCTAGTTGGAGTGACCGCATAACCGTGGTATCCTGTGACAATCATAACATCTGAAGAAATCTAAAAAATATATTACACTTAGCAAAGTGTAACCTTGTGTTATTGACGTTACACCAGAGCTGCCTTAGTTGCTTTCTGCCATTGTCTGTCATGTTGTTATTGTGGTTGTCACTACTGCATTTCATTGTAGGATATTTTTGCCAGTGCTTCCATACCGTAATGTTTCGCAAGAAATAGTATGCACTTCAAGTACTATTGGCTTCATACTAAGGTTTCGGACATACTAAAAAAATCTTACACACTGTTTCAGCGTACCAAATAGCATGTTAGTAGGGAATTTTATATGCAGCCATTCTCTCATGGTGTTTTGATGATGGTGGTGGAGAGCACTGTCTAACAAGTCGGTCCAAAATGTCCCATAGGTGTTCAACTGGGTTGAGATCTGGGACTGCAAAGGCCACAGCATATGATTCATATCATTTTCATGCTCATCAAATCATTCAGTGACCCCTCATGCTCTGTGAATTGGGGCACTATCATCCTGGAAGAGACCACTCCCATCAGGATAGAAATGTTTCATCATTGGATAAAGGTGATCAGAACAACTTTGTACTGGTTTGCAATGACCCTTCCTTCTAAACAGACAAGTGGACCTGGAGCAAGCCAGCAAAATGTCCCCCACAGCATAACAGAGCCAACGTATCCCCTCATTGTAGGGGTCAAGCATTCAGACCTGGACCAGTTTTTCCTTTAATGTGTCACCTATCTGTATGTACATATGTCTAGTGATGTCACACTCAAAGCAGACTATTTGACACAATATCAATCTTTCAAAGTGAAAGTTGCAAGATGTTTCAACACCTTGCTTTACCCTGCCAAAAAATCACATGACCACCCCAAACGAGGCGTTGTTGTGTCACACTTCTACCACAGAGGTGTCACACTGGGTTTGGATGGGGTGTCCTTCGCAATCTGTCACAGTATTTAAAAACAGAGCTGTAGACTCTGTTAAAAAGGGTGCCATTATAATGGTAAAGACTGTGTGGAACAAAATAATAATAGTGAAATCAATAAGAACACTTATATTGAGACTAACTGTTTCATCACCATCAGATTTAATCTATCCATACAAGTGCAATACCAATAGTTGCCCAGCAGATGTCGCCATTTTGTCTGTATCAAATGCCTCAAAACAATAAACCATTTTTGTCTCACATTGATTCAGTGCTTCAGAAAGATTTGTCAAAATATAAATGGTCTTGTTCATTTTATTATTGTTATTTTGTTCAACAAAGTGAATTAAAACGGATCACTTTTAAGCAGTCCACAGCTCTGTTTTTAAACAGAGAAACACAGCCTGTATCGTTTGGGATTGTCATGTGAGGGGTCAAAACATCTCGCACTGATGCTTTTGCTTTGATAGATCAGCACTGTGTTCAGTAGTCTGCTTCAGGTGTAGCATCGATATTATTTAATTGTTTATCTTTTCAATTTTTTGGTAACTGGGTAAGTGACATAAACACTGTTGAGGTCCTAAACTGCCACACATGTGCAGATTTAACTCTCACAAATCAAAACAAACCAAAGAAGCTAGAAAAGCAACACAGTAAATAAAATGTTACAGTTACAGCTGAAAATGAGGACAGAAATAGAGAAGTTTGCTGGGTTTACATATCTCCACAACTCAAATCAATTGCCAGTTATCTACCTGGAAGCGACTGTTGTTGTTAGCATGACGTCACAGTCTATAGTTCTAATCAATGGAGTAATATTTATGGTGATGACATTTTTCATTTGAGCACAGCTAGGTATGCTGTCATGCTGATTTGAACATGTTCTAAATGTATAGTTGGATAGCTTATTAGAACAACCTGTTGTATAATGGGACCTAAAAGTGCTCTAACATGACGAAAGTTAGTACTGTTTCTACCGTGTTTTATATACTTAATATGGGATCTGTGGTTGAATTTCCAAAATTGGATGAATAATGCACACATTTCCAAAAATCATACAACATAACCACAGCAAAAATGATTGAAAAATTAAAACATTAAAGGCCCTTTTAGTTCCCTAGTGAGACACAAGGGTTAAAATAGCTGTTTAGTAAATCACTTGCCAGCAACTAATGCCAGCAACTAATTCACAATAATTGTTCAATTCTTGTTACAAAATTGTTGTAAGAATTATGCAAATTAAGCTCCTGAAATCTGCACACTATTCATCTTTACCTTACTTTAGTACGGTACAGTACATTTATAAGTGTGTGTGTGTCTGTTTGTCTTCCTGCAGACCGTCGTATAGGTATGAAAGCAGAGGAGGCTGGAGCTGTGCTGCTCACTCTGAATCTTCTAAAACAAAACGTCAGTGATGCCAGCCGGGCCGCAGCATGCCTCTGGGTCATCCAAGTCTTCTCCACATCAGGTACCAACACAGGCACGCACACACACACACACACCCACACACACACACACACACTCCTATTTACAAATGTCATGAACAGAGAATATTAAAAAAATGTGAAAAAATCAATGTTTTTATTGATTTCAGTGTATTTTAGGGCAATGGAAAGCTTTACATAACTCTAAATAGTTGGTGAGGAAAATTTCTAACCCTTATCATCTGTCTTTGTACTAGTTGCTTATATGATACAGATACAGAGAAGGTGGTGTTCAAAGTGGCTGGGACAACATCTGATACACCACTGGCTCAGCATTGTGTGCAGTATGAGTAGTATTCACCCACTAGATGTCAGTGATGTTACAATAATCCAAAAGGCAAATTGGACGTTCAGTGTCAACCTCCTGATGTGTCTACATTCATCTGGCACATATGCTGTCCATACTGTCCATACTGTACAACCTTACATATGCACTCTCTATTATCTATGCACTTCTCCTCTCTATATACATATTTAACTCTCTCCGCTGTCCATCACTGTACACATTGGAAGATATTGCATCACATATGCTGTAGCACTTACATTGCTGCACTCATCTGTAAATAATACTGTATTTTTTTGCACTTCTGGTTAGATGCTAACTGTATTTCATTGGCTTTGTACCCATACTCTGAACAATGACAGTTAAGTTGAATCTTATCTTATCTAATCTAATTTTAAATTACAACTTTTTCTTCATTTTGTTATCAAGCAGTTGGTGTAGAACATTGTACCACATCACCACGCTGCTCATTTATGACTATCCAAAAATAACTACATCAACACACTCCTTTCATCTGCTCTTATCTGTATCTAGTAGTGACCAGGGGGAACGGGGGATCCTATTGTCTTTTCTGTCTTGATATTTGTCTAGTTGTTTAGTCCTACTCCACTGACTCATGCAGCAAGAATTACTTTTACACCTTGTTTCTGATACAGTCTATGCCTAGAGTGGGCATGTCATTCATCAAACACTTACATCAGCCTGGGGGCACGGTTTGCCTAACATGTGAGGAGGCCTCTGTCCTCTCTCCATACTGCCAGTGCATTTGAGCGAGTATTGCACCAATAACAGGAAAAATGTTGTTATTCTACTGGATTTATTAAGGATAGATTTTGAATTTTTGAAGTCAGTCTTAAAACAACTGTCAGATGCCCATATGAATGCTGTAAGAGGTTTTCCTCGCTGTAATTATTGCTCCTCCATCCTCAAAATATGAATCCCTGGGGCACTCCAAAGTCTTTGTTTTTTATTGAAAGAACATCAAAGATTTAAGATATATGAAAACTAATGAAATCATTTTACACACCTTTTGTTTAATGATGCTGTTTTGACAAAAAAGACTTTGGATTATTGATTATTTGACAACTCTGTAAGCCTAAAAGACATTCAGATCAGGCAGATGGTCCCTTACTTAACTTTCATGCACATGCTTATTTTATTTGATCTGTTTTACACTTTGTTTAATGTATAATGTGCTTTATGAGTGAATGGTTTTACTATTTTTGTCTTTTCCTGTTTTTGTTTAATTGAGCTCACTAAGAAAAGTTCCAATCAGTCATGTTGATATGGAGATAAAGTATTGAATAAAAAATCCCAAACCCACAATCGTACATAACATGTTTTGTTGTTGTCAAGATAACTGACGTTAGTGATGTCCCATTCCTATTTAAACCATTTTGAGCCCTTTCAGTCTCTCGTATTCAATCACTTATCAGGTGACATCAATTAAGTCTGTGGGGGTTCAGGGTTTAGGGCTTAGGGGGAACACTGGGATTAGGCCTAATATGTTTTGCTCTGTAGACCAGCATCGCATTTTGATGTGAGACTGGGCAAGTGGATGGGTAGATAGATAAATGGCAAAAAGTGGACTTAACTATGAGTGTCATGTAAGTTTAACCTTCATCACGTTTCAAGTGATCATTTTAACTGAAACCATGATCTTTCCCTAACACTTACCAAGTGGTTTTTGTCGCTAAATCTAGCCAGACCTTAACCACAGCATTGTCACACCATAAAACCATCATTATTTTTCAGTAGTGATTTGTAATGGTTTTAGAGAGAATTGATAGAGGCAGCATATTAGCAAACATTGCTATGGGTCGTTCTAAAGTGCATGTATGATTGACCTATGTTGTCGTTTAATTATGAGGATGTGTTGCCTGTTCATACTGGATATTAAAAGATCTTCAAATGTACTTTCAATGTAAGAGATGGAGGCCAAAATCCACAGTATGTCCACACTGCAAAAATCTATTTAAAAAGTGTATTTGTGTGAAGCTTCTATTCAGCTTCATCAGTCTGAGTTAGTCATATCAAGTGGATATCTGACACATTTACAGTCTTTGTAGCATCACATTCCCTCTTTGTGATTCCCTGTTTCCTGCTGTGGTGGAAGTATAGTAACAAAAAGAGGGACTTTGGCACTAAAGACTCTACTTGATTTGATTCCCTTGGGGGAGAAAGAGTCCAAGAGTAAAAAGTCCAAACTTTTTACTGGTTCTGTATATCCCTCATAACATGATTACCATGCCAGGGGAAATTCTGCATATTGTTATTGTTAGAGTTTATGGTGAAAAGCAAACCTTATTAGATGAAGTCAGTGTAATTTTAATCTGTGAAATATGTGTCAATGAAAGTGTTTATTCCCACTAACAACGTGTTCAGGGTTACACATGAAGCAATGAGAGCAATGGAGGCTTGTGTGTGAAATCTGGACCCAACTGCACTTTAATGATTGATGTTTTTATGAGTCTATAAAAGTGGTCCTTGCTGTCCACATAAATAGAGAGGGTACCTCTCCATTCAAACCACATACTAGCTTTATGTCAAACTGATGTTTGAATTTCAACAGGAAACAACTACTGATACAGGGTGAATAATATTCTTCATGCAATGTATTCAATTAAATAACAGAAAATGGTTTTCCAAGTGAAAATAAAACCATAAAATGAAAACCACAGCATTTGGATAAAACAGCAAAAACAGAACACAACTCTAATAAATTACTGTAAAAATACAGCCAAATCCTTTCTAAATATGGTAAAATACTGTAAATTTGATGCTTTTTGAAGCCAAATTCAAGAATGGAAATTAACAGTAGGCTACTATAAGATTTGATGGAAAAATAAAGCCACATGCAACCATTGACATCATATAATCATTGTTCATCCTCTTTTGTGGAATCAAACCAAACGGTCAGCAACATCATACAGAGAAAATAGAACAACATTTGTGCATTTGGTTACCCAATTACTTAATTAATTTTTGCTAACATTAAATTAGTATAATCCTATATAGGGCTGGGTGACATGACCAAAATCTGTTATCCAATATAGTTCATTTCATATTCTGACAACAATACCTTTCCTAATATAGCATATTTTAATTCAATCAATAAATAGTTGGTCCATCCCCTCCGTCTCTCCCTGCCAGCATAACGCTGCCTCTGTGTCTGCTTTTACATAACATGCAGGTGTTCCGTATTCAGAGGTGTGATGGAGATCAGACTGATCAGAGCTTTAAACTCTGCCATGAGGTAGTACAAAGACGTTACTAGGATGACATTTCTCTTCCTTTGATAACATTAAAAGTTGAGTTAGACTTTTCTGTCGGCTTCCTGACTCGTTTTAAAAAAGACGAGAGAAAAAGA
Source organism: Euthynnus affinis (assembly GCA_029490765.1). Classification (NCBI taxonomy): domain Eukaryota; kingdom Metazoa; phylum Chordata; class Actinopteri; order Scombriformes; family Scombridae; genus Euthynnus; species Euthynnus affinis. Next base: position 34,291,516 of record CM055844.1, on the reverse strand, counting down.
GAGAAAAGGAGCACAGCTGTGGTCGAGTAAGCTAGAGAGTGAATGAAGAGAGGGAGCACTGGTAGTGAAAAGCCAGTGAATCAGATCAATAAAAAGTTATTTTCTGTTTGATCGCCTGTGCTCAAAGAATAAATGTATTATTTCATGGAATGCTTTCTTTTTTTTTCTCTCTTTTTTCTTCTCTCCGCGCCACTTAAGGACTAATATTCAGCAAGACTTCCTGGATTCTGCTTTTTTTGTGTTATTTTCTGATTGTTTCACAGCAGTTATGTTCTACACGCCCACACACCTCTGCTCCACACTGCAGCTGTAGCAGAGACTCTCACACACTGAGCTGAAATTAAAAGAGTGTGTATAAATTTGGTAAATAACATAAATAGCTTTGCGAGTAAAAAGCCAAGAAGAGTATAAAATATAAATGATAGAGCATTATATGAAATGGTTGACATTTATATATATCGTCATATCGCTCAGCCCTTATCCTAGCAAGCACCTGGCGGGCACAAGAGAGCATTATTATTATTATTATTATTATTATTATTATTATTATTATTATTATTGTTCCCTCACGCCATTGCATTTTTGAGGGACATAGGATGCTCAAAAACTCACTTAAATTGGCACATACATCAGGGACATTTTGGAACAAAGTTTCTTTGATGTTCAGGAGATTCGGTGCTTTCATCATTCTCGAAACAGTATATAATTTCGATTTTTTTTTTTGCCCAACAGGAAGTCAGCCATTTTGGATTTTGTGCATTATTTTTCATTTTACAAAGACATGTTTGAATCCTTTAGGGTGTGTGAAAACTCACACCCATCACACCTTGATTTTAACCTGAAAGGTCTAAACTTGTCAGCTTAAGAAGCTTCTTAAGATGATACCAAGCTGAAGGTTCACTCATGCCATGTACAGACTAGGATGTGATTAATTCATATTTTAAAACTGCAGTATAGAACCTTCAGCCTACAGTAGAGCCTATGATGTAAGTAAATGTTGACGCTGTTATTATTTTCTTTGCCAGAGTGCCAACAAATTGGCAGCCTGTGCAGAGTTGCACAATATCAGACATGATTAGAGAGGAAGGAGAGAGAAAATAAACTGACCCTGTTACATAGAGCCATCTGAGAAATCGTCCTTGAAAACTATTTAGAAAAGGGCAGTCTCTAGAATATAATAATACTTGGCAGGTGATTGGATGATCTATCTATCACCATCTGTCACAGGCTAGCTTCTCACTGTCATCACACCTAAACCATGCCCGTAGCTGCCAGTAGTTCCTCATAAGACACTGATTGGTCTGAACCAGTGTTGCTTCTGCCACAAGCGCATAAGTTGAAGCCTGACAAGATGGATTCTTGCATGATCTTGTGATCTAGAGAATCAAGCTGCCTTGCCAGATAAAAGAGAATCAGGCAGGCTTCTTATAAAACACCACTAAATTGCCAACCTCTTCCCCCATCTGGCAGAACACTTGTTCCTTAGCAGAACACTTGTTTCAACTAATACATCAATGATCAGCTCATCATTCCTTCTGTATCTTGTGTCCTCTTACAGTTTCCACAGCCAACCTTATTGGGGAAAACCAGGGACTGGATGTCATCTACCGCCTCATCCCTCAGTATACCACCAAGCATCTGCACACTATCAAGTATGTACCCAGGATCTTGCCCCCAGCTGTGGTTCACCTGACCTCCCCTGAGCATTTTTACACCATCATTGTCCTGTAATCCAAGATGACTTGAGAGATGGGGACTGTAGGGTGTTTGGTATATGACCTATGACCCCTGTGAGGTTAGGCCATTTTTTTCACCCATTGCTGGTCGATGTTAACTGGACTGGGTTGGGCCCCCTACTGCTCTGCTAAGTGGCTTGGATTATAAAGTAGTAGGCGGGCCACAGCAACTAACCTGTGGCTAGCTGGGCTTAGTGAGGCAGTCTGATGATATGATACGGCAGGGTGTACATTCTCCGGGCTCTGCCCACTGTACCCATAGAGTACAGTAGAGGGAGCCTATTTGCCTATTTGTTTCTATGAGATAGAAAGAGTTACGATATTGAAACCCTGGTTCTTTAAGCACAGATGGAGCTCTCTACATGATGGAAGGACACTGCTGCTCTCATTCCATCATCTGAAGTGATTTTGGATGGTGAAGCAGCAGAGAGACGCTGTTTATATAGGGTGCAGAATGCACATAATCAGTAGGTGCATCCTGATTGGCCAGCTACGTATGTACAAATTTCAGTGAGCGATTGCATGCATATGATTTGAGAGGAGTATTACCCATAGAGTTCAGAAGAGGGCTCTGACTGTGCTTATAGAAATAAGGTTACAATGGGTTAAGAACCAAAAAGGGTTGGGAAGCACTGCCCTGGAGGAAGATATGGGCCGTAATCAGAGGATGAGTCTTTATGTTTTTGGTGATAGCTGATATCACCTTTTTTGCTTTTATTTAAAGCTGACAGGAGAGAAGTGGCAAGAAATGGGGGGAGAGAGTGGGAATGACATGCAACAAAGGTCTGCAGCTGGAATCAAATGTTGATGATCATGATAAGCATCTTCATGATGATGCCCACTTTGATGACATAAATATTGCAGTGAATGTTTCTGGCACATTCATCCTCTCATATCAATGAAGCCTTTTGAATTTATTGATTCTGTGTCCTTTCACCTAATGCCACCCTCAGGACAAACGTGGCATTTCAGCCCCACGTCTGGTAATCCTCAGAGAATAACAAAGCTGTCAATTATTTGAGTGTTGAAGTTCATGCTTTAAAGGACCAGCGTGGAGAATTTAGTGGCACAGACATGGCAGAAATGGAATATAATATTTTAGTTTTATAGTTTTTTCCCTTAGAACTTTCAAGCACCTCTCACAGTTTTCTGTAGAAGACCCAGTGGGACATGCCAAGAGCACCAGCACTACCAGCAGTTCCAAAAAAAAAAACCCTCAAAGTTTGTGAGCGGACTTTGAGTTGAGTTTGTCAGTATTTTGTTTGTTCTACCCAACACTTCTGTATCAAACAGGAAAATGTCCGTGAGATTGAACCATCTCCACACACAAATGGCAGTATTGGCACAATTTACAGAGAAAAATCATCATTATATCAACATATTCTTGGTATCAACACATCATCATATTTCCCCTGAACTAAAGAGTGATCTTGAGCTGTTACGTAAGCCACAATCCTTCTCCTTGTGGATTGAATATCATCTTCCCATCTGTCTCTGTCAGAACTGATGGCATTTGGCTCAAATAGCCAACATCCTTCAGTATACCCAGTGGAACATGCCAAATGCACCAGGAGTACCGACCCCTCTGCTTGGCTCAATGCCAGACATACCAGTCCCTGATCAGCCACTAGTGAACATGAAACTCCCCAGTGGTGACATCACAAATTTATAGCCCTGGGGTGAGATTTCTATATCGTTTACACGCAGAAGCCAGCTGTTAATTGTTCTAACACAATTAGAAGACTCTGGGATTTGCGATTTCAAAGCCAGCTGCTACTTTGGATAATTTGTAAGAATTGGCGGCTGTGAATTCCTGTGATGTAATGAGAGCAACGAGGCAGGAGATATGCTATTTCCCTTAAGTGTGAGAGGCAGTTAGACATGTCTGTCACACTGATTTATCCAATTATAGCTGTAATATGGCGGCTGTTAGATATGCTGGTTGGCTGCAGTCCACACTTTCAAAGCAGCAAAGTCAGTCAGACTGTCCAAAGCTGTACAACTAAATCTATCCATCTATTCTCATCTGTCAGCAGCAGCAGTTAATCCTTCACTTCAGTCTGACTCTCTTCAGATTGTACCAAGTATGAGTGTTATTGTACCTCACCTGTAGCAGAGAAGATAGTTTGATATACCTGATATTTTTTTTTATAGATGAATAAGTTGTAATGCAAGGATGCTCAAATGCATGATTGTGGTAAGCTATGAATCAAATCCTGAGCAATTTAGTACTAGTTTATACATATTATTTTCTCAAAAGAAATAATATTTCCCTGTTAATCATGAGAAGTAGAAACCAGCAGTTAGTCAACTCTCCGAGGGGAAATAGGCACTGAAACACAGTCCATCAGCCATGTGGCTGCCTGCCAGCCGCAGTCCAACACCATGTTCAAACATTACTGCATCAAGCAGTAAATCAATTCTTTTACAGCATGTCTCTTCGCATCTGTCAAATGCTTGGCACCTCTAAAATGCAAAAATGCTGGCTTATTTACCTCAAAAGCAGCATAGCAGCTTACTAAACACAGCTATCAGACTGTCTTTATGTATGTCCAGATAATAATTCCCACAAGGTTAGTCTGGGTAATGGTTGCTCTTCCTTAGACTGTCTTCTAAATTATGTTTTGGCTTACATTTGTGTGTCATAAGGAATTTGCAATGTGGATACATTTTTTTCTGTTTTTTTTTTGAGCCAAGGAGTCATTAATTACATACTGAATTCATTTAACTGATGTGTGTGCTAATTTCAGATTAATACACTATATGAAAATCATATCTTTTAAAACATAATTAAAAAAATTAAATAAATATAATATATTCTCTTTGGGCAGGGTGCACTGTGGGATTTGGAGAACTTGGAGGACTCATGGCAAACTCGATTTCAAATGAGATTAACAAATTTAGCATTTAACATTAAAAATGTGTGTTGTCCCTTTGATCATGTGAAAATGACACTGATACTTTTTAAGAGTGTATTACTTTGCATCCTCCATAAACTTGGCAAGAACTCCAGTGGCTGCTAATGACTTCAGAGGACCTTACCTCTTGTCACCCTTTGTAACCCCTGTTAGTGAAACCATGGTTTACTTCTCTGATAGTATCACTACACTGGACAGTGTTACATTTTTCAGGCCCTATCTTAGGCCCGGCGCAGAGCGGCGCTAGTCTCTTTGCTATTTTAAGACTGACACAGTTGTCTTTTTCCCATCCAGTGCCCACGTTATAAAAATAGCAATGCACTGTGCGCCCATCAGTGCGCCCATGGGTGTGTTGGTCTAAAAGTAAGGTGTGGTCATTGTTGGCGCATTGCTATCTTGAGGCAGCAGAGAGCAATTGCGCTATTGGCCAACAAATACCTGGTCTAAAGTTAATGGCACAATGTTTCACTGTTATTATGTAATATGCACCTACACAGGCCTGTTACACACACAGGACACACAGCAGCACACACACATGCAAAAGGTAACAAATAAAAGGATCATGATGTGAAAGATTATTATTGTGTATATTAATATAATTTTAAAAATTACATATCAGTCATAATATTTATCAGAATTAACTAATCGCAGTAATGATGGATTAAATTGTTTAATTATTTGATCAAATTATGACAATACATGTAGGTATTTAAACAGACTGACAACAAATTGACTTTCCTGCTTCATCAATACCTGATGACATGAGGAACACAAGGAAATAAATGAGGTGAAAACAATCAGTAAACTAAATAAGAAATAAAAAAATAATATAAATAAAAAATAAATCTGCACAGTTTCTATATTCTTGAATGAACAGGATGTTAAACTGGTGGTCTGTGGCTCTGGCTCAGATCTGTTGCCTCTGCAGAGAAGCGCTCCCTTTTACTATTTGGCAAATGCGCTGTCATAATAGCAATCCACCAAGGTGTGAGCACATCTTGAATGGGAGAATGGGAGATGACACTGTGCTTGGTTTATTGCATGTTACGCCGAAAACACACCCATGATTAATGAGGAGACTAAGTACAACCCCTTTGAACCATGCGCTTGGTGCATCAACCATTTTTCAGCCGATAAATAGCAGAAGTGGACTTGGACACACCCTAAATGCAATTGTGCCATGTGCTTCAGACCCTGTGCTTTAGATTGTTAACATAGGGCCCATGATGTCAGTGTGCATGCATGCAAACCACACACACACACACACACACACACACACACGCACACGCACACGCACACGCACACACACACACACACAAACACACACACACGTCAGATACAGACGTAGGGGCCCTCCACTGAGCAAAGCTGTCTGAGTCTTAATTAAAAATCATCTAGTTGTGGATCATCAGGGAGCTGTTTGATGAATTGATTCACTGTCAGACAGCAGTACCAACAGTAACATCAATACAGCTTCTACTTTTCCCAAAGCACCACCACACAGATCATGTAAGGTTAGCCTTATGAGTTGTTTAGACTTTCAGTCCACATCTCCACCCATGTGAAGATGGATTGAGATGTGTAATCAAGTCAGAGGAGGGAAGGGAGGGATGTAGACAGGGAAGAAAAGACAGGAAGCCAGGAAAAAAAGAGAGTTGAAGAGCTAAAGAAGAAAGGTACAGGGAAACAAATGGAAAAGAGCTAATAAGGAACGAAGGATACAAAGGAAAGAAGAGAAGAGGGATAGAAAGAGGAAAGGTAGAAAGAAGGGGAGATCCACACCACCTCTGAACTTTTATGTCTAACCTGAACCTTAGCCAAGGTTATTTTACACACTTCTACTTAACTATCAGCTGACCTTTATACTAAATGAACAAAACCAATGTGGTGTCCAGATCATGCTATCATCACACAATCCATCTTGTCATGGAGATACATCATATGTGGGTATGCTGTCTCAGTCAGCTTGTGTTCATTTGATCAAGCACAACTCGAGTCAAGTGGAGTCAAGTCAATTCTATTGGGCATTTTTCACATAGAACAGGTATAGACCGTACTCTTTATTTTAGACCCAACAATCCCTCCATGAGCAGCACTTGGCGACAGCGGCAAAGAAAAACTCCCCTTTAATGGGAAGAAACCTCAATCAGAAGCGGACTCTGGGTGTGTGGCCATCTGCCTTGACTGGTTGGGTTGAGAAAGAGGGAAGGGGAAGGGGATCGAGAGACACAGAGAAGCACAACAACAAAAATAAAAACGATAACAACATAATAATAATAATAGTTGTAAAATATGACTACTAATAATAGTAGTAGCAGTGGGCATCAAGGTAGACCAAGCGGGCAGCAGATTAACCTACTAAGGGGAAAAAATGCTGTTGGGCCCCTCACTCTTTGTGCATTGTGTATGGCTGTGACACTTTACATTACACTTTGATTATGTATTTCTTTCCATTCTTTTTATATTTTGTTTAACCGGAATAACATCTGTATTTTATAGCATTCCTTTCACATACTATGTTGGTTTTTTGTGTTAAGCATTGTGGCGGGGCGACTGTAACGCCGCTCTGTCATCTCATAACCGGCGCGCGTTTCTCTCTCTCTCTCTCTGTCTCAGCCAGAGAGAGAGCGCGGTGCCGGGAGCGCACAGCGCGCCACAACTCCACTCATCCTGCGGAGCCATGCTCCAAATAAACTGTTGCGTGCAGGCCCGCACTTGTGTCCCGCGGCCCTGCACTACCACAAACTTTTCCCCACTGCCCGGACTTTTTCTTCCCGCCAGGCGTTTTACAGTGCACACTCGGCGCTGATGCGACACACACACACACACACACACACACACACACACACATACATACATACACACTCACCTGTTGCTGCCTCTCACCGCCAAACTGAGGCACTTCCGGATCACTTCCTAAATAGTGCTCGGGGGGCACATCAAAGAGGAGCATGTGACCATGGACTCAACCATAAATATGTACATTGACTGTTATTTTGTGATTTATTGTTGTTTGGGGGTATTTGGCCATAGCTGTATGGAGGGCGATTAGTGCCATGTGACAGTGTGAAGAATGTCAGTCATTCACTATTTTTTGGGGTTTTGATCTTAAAATTGATTCTTTGTTACCCTAATGGGGTAATTGGTTTGCCCAGGGGAGGGGCTAAGGGTATAAAAGGCAAGCTCTGCTCATTCAAGGTGTTGGGTTGTTGGAGAGAGCTGGTTGGATGAGAGAGAGCTGGTTATTGCAACTACATTGAAGGTATTGAGCTGCCGATTGGAGCCTTGTAAATATTTTTCCCTTTGCTTGTTTTTCACTCCGCACTGTAAATACTTTTGTCACTTGTTTCTGGAACTTAGTGTGAATAAAAAAACCCACGCTGAAGTTTTTGTCGTCTGCGCCATCATTTGTCCCGGTTCAAAAAGTGAACCCACGACAAGCATGTTTAGCATTGTTTTGCTAGATTTACACCTGCATTTATAGTTTAATCAAGACAGATAAGTATTTATAAGCTCAGTTATTGTTTATTGATTGAAGTCCTGAGTTTCTTGAGTTTTATATTAACTTTCCATGAGATAAAAGGGGGAGTCACCCAACCATTTTTAAGCTCATCGCCAATGATGTCATGGGTTGAATCCAACACATCCTAATAAATAAACAACACTATAGCTCTAGCTCCAAAATTCAGCCAGCAAACACGACCTGTAATTACATTTATGCCATCTACCGGCCATAGTAATGCACTCTAGAATGACCCATAATATGCTGCTTTCCAAAACTGGTACAAATCACTGTTAAAAAATGATTATGTATTATGGTGTGACAGTGCTGTGGTTCAGGTCTGGTTATGTTTATGCACAAAAACCACATGGTGAATATTAGGAGAAGACCATGGTTTGGGTTATATACTTCCTTAAAGTTAAGCACTGCAGTCTCCTCCAGCAAAGTCCACTTTTTGCCATCTAACTATCTAATCATCCAACCAACCCACCTCCTCCTAATAAAGCCAAAATCATCTCATTAAGTCACCTGATACTGACATCATCTGTACTGCATCACTTCCCAGGCCATAATTACTACAGCCACTAGATTGTGTAAATATAATTATAGGTCATTTTTGCCGGCCTGAATCTCAGACCTATATTGTCATTTTTCTTGTGAGGACTGGCTGTTGGATCAGGTGTGGGAGATTTATTGTACTTGGTTAATGTTCGGTTTAATATTTATGTTGTTTGGCTCAGCATTATGGCTTATAGCGAGAACGATGTTGCGGATGTAGAGTGTGTAAACAATGTCGACTGATTCAAATGACACTGCCATATACCAGTTGATGGTGAAAGGGAATAGACACCCCTGTGAGAGATATGGTTCTGCCTATGCCTAATTTGGATTTGCTTGTTTTTGGTTACATCAATCTGAATACATCACTTTTTTTTTGTCATTCAACACGTCTCTGAGTCTGTTCCTTATCAACTTCCTTGACACTCTCAGTGGGCCCAGGTTTTCTGTGTGGTAATCTAATTAAGTGGAGATTAATTTAGGAATATTCACTATTGAAGCCCATGTAGAGTTTTTAAAGCACATCAACAACCTCATCAAGTACCAGTTTCTAAATGCTGGTAAATAATGTTGGACACTTAAAACTTGAAGAAGGGTTTGACTTCTTGAATTTTCAGATTATGTCCATTTTATTATGTCCAAAATTATACTGCTCATAAAACTGAATGCCTCAAAGCTGTATGACTCCTACACAGGAGCTGCAGAACATTCATACATTTGTCTGATGATATAATTAATTGAATTTAGTGTGTGTTGTCATACCAAAACTACTAAAACTACATTCAGTTACATGCATCTTCACACTAGTGTCTAATGAACAGCTTGTGTTTGCATATTAAAGTGAGTGTACATTAAAGTGATTGAGAGACTAACTTCTCTCTCTGTTTGTTTTCCAGGGCATCCATTAATGCCTTTGCTGCTCTGCTCTGCACAAGTAAGTTTTTCATGAGCCTCATCATTCACCAGCTGATGGTTTCCATCATACTGGATATACACCATTATCATCACAACCACAAAACAGCACTCAAACCCTATCTCCCTGCAATGCTTGCATTTCTGAGGCTATTTCCTTGTTTAATGATGTATTCGTTTTATTCCATGGATATGTGGTCATTTGGTGATTGTGTGGCATCTCATTGAAAAAACAGTACAGTACACAATGCATTGAGGCTTGAATAGTAAAAGCATTCTTTTATGTAAAAGTAAATATGTTTTGGTTCCAAAGAAGGTAAGCTGTCTTTGTAGTAGCTGACATAAACTGATAAGTCCAGTTAAAGGAAATAAGAACAGCACTAACAGGAGCAGCTTACCGGTTTTAGAAAGCAGCAATAAAAAGCTACTACTGCTAATGAATTCTTGCACTGCTGCTGGCCCCAGATTTGTCATTCTGATTCCTTCTGGACTTGGAAAGACCTATATAAAAGAGATGGCATCCACCCGAACTCTGATTAATTATCATACTACCATGTCTCCAGTGCTCACTTCAATGTTAACAGCTGCGTTACTTACCTACCTCCCATATTATCTCTATTAGATGAACTAACAGTCTGGCTATTATGCCAAGCTTATGTCATACAGAGACAACATAAACAGAAGAAACATAATATGTGTTGACCCCTTCCCATTTCAGTCTCCTCAGTTTCGCTGAAAACATTTTTTTCTAAATGTATTACTGAACACAAACTGGATGTAATGGGATTGTGTGAAACTTAAACCTGGTGATTATTTACCACTAGATGAAGTCTCCTTTCCTAATTATGCAAGCTCCCATATTGCTTGAGTAAATAGGAAGGGCGGAGGGATAGCAGTAATCCACAATTCCTCTTTAAAGCATTTGGCTGGTGATTTTCTGTTTTTCTCATGGTCAATAAATCTCATGTGCAGTGCCAAACCAACAATGAATTTATCCTACTTACAAGTGTTGTGTGTGTATTCAAAGTCTGACGTGTTATTCCTCTGTGCCATAGACCTCTATTGTTGTCCAAAAACTACTAAAAACAATCAATGATAATCAATAATATTGTGTTGGTTTACATTTCTGCATTCTACGAGTAAGGAGAGAACATGTTCACCTTCATTGATAATAGCTTGACAATAATCCTAAAAAGGAAAAATGAATGAATGAATGAAATCAGTATTTCTTTCACAGAAGAGAAAGACAGCATCATAGTGGTGAGGTGACTTTATTGTTGTACTGATAGAATTAGAGATGTGGAAATGGACATTATACCAAATATATTATTTCATCTATTTTTTTTTTTTTTTTTTTTTTAGAAATAAACCTATTTCAGATGAAAGCTTGCTTCCCTCTGCTGTTGAAATAAATAAAGGCTATAGTCACTATTTGAGTATTTATGTTATGTCAAATGTTTTGAGAGCTGATATCAAACTGGATATCAAAAACAAAAAGGGACTGACTCAAATTAATATGGTCTCAGTGAAGAAGAATAAGAAGAATGTCCAATCCTGGATATGTTTACAATATACATACAAACATTCTGTAGAACGTTTCAGTGATATTTAGTTGATCTGATGATTGAGGGTACAGCACAGAGACTAAAGTGTACTGTGTGGAAGCATTTCATTATGTTCAGCACAATCGTATAAAACACAGGTTTGAATGCATTATCTGTCTCATTGTAATAACACCTTCACTGGTTTGTCTGTGCCCTGCGAGACAGGATTCTCCACAGCTGAAGGTCTGAGCTGAAAGAGAAACATTTTAAATGCCACAGCAAATTGTTTCCCTGTGTAACATTTCCAGATAACACCGGTAGCTCCAGACACACTTTATAAATAACCTGCTCTTTTCTCATGCATTTCTGCTCATACACATGGAATGTAAATATAAAGGATGGAATTACAGTATAACCATACAGATGACATAAATCCACTTAAACATTATATGATGGTTTACATATTTGTTTATGTATAAATGCAGGTCTGTTTATTTCAGAACATTCTACATGACTCCTAAATACAGTAAATGAAATTCATGTTGAATGATTGTAATTTACACTCAATCTTACACAACAAGAAACAAAGCAGCTGGTTAAGCTAGGCACAGTTGAAGGCTAATGAGTAAAAGTGAATTTGAAGCTGTCTCTTGTAAATCTCAATAGCGGTGGAGAATCACACAGCTGGAGGGAGGGAGTTCGTAATTTTGGGGTGGCTATAGAGAAAGTCCTGTCCCCATAACACTTAGCTCTGGATCCGTGGACAGACAGGAGTCTTTAGTACTAAAAACCAGTCAAAACAACAACAACTGGAGATATTTGGAGCTCTTTGTTGAGCGGATGAGTCATGGAGGAATAGTACAAGCACAAACAGTCACTGTGATGATGACGTTTGATGAAGAGCTGCAGACGACCAACACACCTCCAACAGGTGAACTACTTATTTTACTTTGCCCTGCTGTGTAATGGAAAAACACTCACAGCGTGCCAACTCCGCTCCAGTCGTTGTTGGGCATGACTACTCCCAAAACAATGAAAAGATGCCATAATATTAGCGGAGTGGAGCAGTGAACTAGCATGTCTGAGCTGAAAGTAGAAAAAACATTGGAAATGGAGCGTTTAGAGCAGTCTGAAGCCAGTGCTTTTTGCTCACAGGAATTCATTCTACATACATTTACCTCATCATTTGACATGTCGGCAACTTTTAACTTGAACAGCTGACATTTTCACATGAAATATATGACTAAAAATAAAGAAAAGCATAATAGGTCCCCTATAAAATAATCCCTACATGTTAATGACACTCTTATCAGCTGAACTTTTCATGACTGAATTTAGAATGTTGAAATGTGAACACAGTTAGTGTGCTCCAAGAATCAATTTTCTTGTCAACCGTTCATCACATTTGGCAAGTGTATTGCTGCAGGAAGTGCGGTGTCGAGTGTGAAGTTGTTTGGATGAGTGGTTCGCAAGAAAATCGCAAGCAGCAACACTGGAGGCTAAACAATCTGCCGGTTCCAAACAGGGACATTTTGAACAGGCACCGCACTGGTCTTCTAATGGCTACATTTTGTGATGTGACTCAGAGCAGAACTTGTGTGTTGCGATGTGCAGGGCTCACCGTTCAGTGTTTCCTCTACGATGGCCGCCAGGTCAACAAGAACCCCCGCCAGGCCGAAAAATGTCAAAAAATAATGCCAAATATCTATTCATTCAGAAATCAATAGGAGCGTCTGTGCTGCGCTGTTCCAAAACACGGGTCAGCCTCTGTGTTGTTGCCTGGGAAACTGTTGGTAGCGTGCCCTGTGTGTAGTGCGTGTGTTTAGCAAGTGTATGGTCAAAAGCGAGAGAGTGAGTGATAGGAAAGTTATGGTTAATGTGAGCAGAGCAGAGGAAAGGGTTAGCAGTAAGTTGTCAGTCTGGTAGTAAATGAACAGCATAAGTTGTCAGTTAATAAATGCCGCCACTTCTCAAGACAAAGTCTCATCTGTTATTTCCCCAACTGCTGGAAATGTAAAGGGGATGGAATCTGTTTCTCTCTCTCTCTCACACACACACACTCATTCAGTGTGAGACATCCTAAATTGAGGAAATGGGTTTTTTTCTGCTTCTGTAGTATTGCAATAGCTTCCATATACATAAACACACAGACATGCATTACATTATTTTGTTATTCTGTTTTGGTTTCATGTACAGTATATATCACACACACACCTCCCTCAACCATCCCTCTCTCATCCACCCTCTTCAGCATCTTTAAACATTGTGTGTGTTATGCAGTAATGTATTCTCTTTGATTAAGTGACTGAAGTGTGTGTCTCGGGGTCTGTGGTGCTGTGAAGAGCTCTTGGTTTGTTAGCTGTGGTTGTTATCTTGTTAAGTGACAGTGTTTGCCCATGTGTGCTGCTCAAAATCTGAAATATCAAAAAAAAAAAGTGTGATTTCGGATTTTGGGTTGAAATGGGTTGTTTTATAGGTAGATTAACAACATGAAGTCTGTTACTGACCCCTACAGACTCCAGTCTTCATTACACTATACAGTGGAGAGCAGTGGCGGCTGGTGACTCAAACAATTGGGGAGGACAGGAGGAAAACCAACATGGAATCTTACAACAAAGCGCATCAAACTATATGATTGTCCCCCACCTGATGAAATCTGAGGGGTGCACAGCAATTTTATATGCCAATAAATCAATTTGCTTTTAAAAACAAAAACCCTTGAGTGGCGTAAAGGCTTCTTTAAAGACATTTAGCATATATATATATTGCCTCTAAACAAAGAAGTGCTCATTTTAGCCATGGAGTTTTCAGAATATGTCAATTTACCAACAAAGTGAAATTCAAATTTATAGTATTGTTCTATTGTGACAACAAATTTATGTTCTCATCAAAAACAGACAACATATCACATGATTTACACGTGTTTCCTGTGTATTTTCTTAGTATACAGAAATATATAAAGTAGCACAAAGCTTATAAAGTGATACAGGAACAGATCAGTGCTGAACACTAGAAACATTCACAGATCTAAAAGTGAAGGTTCACATCAGAAAGTATTAATGCATGTATCAATGAGTCACGAGACTTTGACCTAGAAATCTGGAATTTACACATCTTTTCTATCTTTTACTGTTTTTGAGATATCAGAGTGTGAGTTTTAAAGTCTTTTCTCGCTCCTCCTGTGATTTTGTAATGAGTGTGTATTGCGGAATGTTTCACAGCACTGAGGGAGTGACATCACCAGGAGCAGTTGGAGAGGAGGATTTTAGATTACGCTTTTTGTGAAATATCTTCACAAAACTTCAAAATCATATTTTTGTGGGAAATGTTGTAGGAAATGCGAATCCTTTGATACAGGTTTGAAAGTGATCAGACTTATAGTTTAGATGTCAGAAGCCTCAGTTTCACACAAAGTCCATGCCCAGAGATTGCCTCCTCATTGGTTTACATTGTAAGGTGCAATGCGGCACTTCAACTTTCAGGACTTAGAAAATCTATACCGTACGAGTTATTACAAAGTTTACAACAACTTTTGTTCAGCACAGTGTCATAAGTCATGTATGAAATTGTGAAGTTGATACATTTAACACCCTCGTAGGAGATGGCATTTGTTCCAACCTCTTTCCCCATTAATATATAAGTGAGAAATGAGCAGGGCTTCCTCAGAAAGGATGTAATGTCCTCCCTGTTTGTAACCCTCTGGAGCTGCAGATAAACTGAGACCAGCTCAGAAAATAAAATCAGCAAACAGTTTTTCTTTTCTAATACTCTCATCAGACTCATGGACACATTTTGTGTGGTGACAGTTTAGAGAGTCACTACTACAGAGGCAGCGAGGGATTTGGAGGGCTCTGAGCTTTTTCATGATTTATGCAATATTGTGCTGGGCTTCATGTCAAAGTGCCAATTTGCACAGAACATCAAGAGGACTGCGTTCCTCATAAAGTAGAACACCAAGATGAGCCGGCTTTCACTGTTTCCCTTGATGTATAATGCAATGTTTGGAGTGAACATAAAGGCACCAATTACTCTAATATCAAGTCATGTTTGTAGATATGAAATATTTTTCTTCCTGATGACCAGTATTTTGAATGCAGTTTCCTTCCTGATTCTGACTAATCCAACAACATTTACATGTTCTGTGTTTGCCATCTAGCCCACTAAACTGCAGTGTTTGTCTCCGTAGAAATATAGCCAAACATTCCAAATACCAGCTTTTAACACATTTTTGAAAACCATAAAATATGTATGAAGCAGTATTTACACTTGTCTTTATATTTATACTGCCTCATTTGGAAGTAATCCAGTTGATTCAGATTTATTTTCACATAATCACAAATTCCTTGATCATTTCAATTCAGCTATATTTTTTGAGCTTGTATCCTTATGTACAAAATTAGCTAAGCACTGATTAGAAACAAATATCTGCTGGTGGTTGAAGAACTCACAGATATGAGTTCCTCTGTTTCAATTTTTAGACAATGTGACTGTATTGAATTTGATGGAGCTACAGTAGATGTGAGTGCTAATGAATTCTTCAGTGTTTCTTTAGCTTCCTGTTTGTTAGAGCAAATGTGTCTGTATGTGTATGTATGCATATTGGTAATGTTTTATATGTGGTTATTTAAGATATCCATATTTCGTAACTCAACATGGCTGTGGTAGTAAGTTCTTCTGTATTCATTAACCATGACTAAGCTTGCATAAGCTTGAATATGCTAAATGTTGTTTGACATACAGTAGAAACAGACTTTTTTCTAAACAGACTTTATTTACATAGCTAACTGAGATGGCTAAAGCCTCATATTAGCTTCAGCTGAACTTTGGAACAAGGGCTGTGGATTTCATCTCTTATCCCCCAGTCTCACTCTAGAGGGAGTCAGGGCCACTATGGAGGATGGGAATTGGTACAGTGACCAAGTTCTATTCCCACGTACATATGACATGTCACTATTGTATTAGTACAGACTTAAAAAAATGTGAACCTATCCTTTATATATATCAGATCTGTACTAACAACACTGGGTTGCTTTCCATTCTGCTCATTCTTCCTCCTGTCCTTGCCCCTCTGTCCTCTGGCTTGTGACCAGGAAATCTGCTTCTGCTATCATCCATTTTTACTGGTTGGCAACAACCCATTGATCAGAATGTTTTGGTTTTTTTTTTGACTGGTTAGCTGATCTGATGTGACAGTAAAAGGAATGGCTGGGCTATTGTGGAAACAGCTTTACTGCAATATTAATAATATTGCATGATTGATGCTGTAGATTTAACACAGCACCAACACCAGCTCTCATCATCATATTCACTCATAAAATAAAAATATTACATGTATATAGAGTCTGAATCATCAATGAATATAGTACTATTGCAACATTCTTATTTTTTCTTCATTACCCAAAAGGCCTTTTCTTTTCTTTTCCCCTTTCCTTTTCAATTCCAAGGGCTTCTTGGCTCATACAGCAGTTCAATTCTCTACAGCTACACTTTAAGTATTTTTTGCTGCTACCATTACTTAAGTAAAAGATCTCAGTACTTCTTCCATCACTGCAAGATAATTGATAGGATGAGTTAAGTGTTAACACAAACTGTATTATTTTAGCAGCGCTGCTAGCATGACTGGCATGTTCTCCCCTCAGGGCTTGTCGCAGCAATATAAGCTTTGATCCACTTACATCTGAGATCATTTTCTACTGCAGCAAGTGTCATATCAAGTTAAGGTTTTATATCACCTTTGTCTAACTTATAACTTCGTATTTTGAAATAATAATGAAGCACAAATTGCTTTACTTCCTTCATGCCATGAGATGTTGTGTCCTAAAAGGCACATGATGCCTAATACTCAAATATCAAATCACTGCACCAAAGTTTGTGGCAGATATCCACTTAATATGACTAACTCAGACTGCTGAAGACTCATATAAGCTTCAGATCAACTTTTAAATGCAGTTTTTGCACAAATGACTGTGTGGACACGCTGTGGATTTTGTCCCCCATCACTTACATTGAAAGCACATTTGAAGGGGATCTTTTAATAACAGAACACATCTTTAGATTTATTTCATCAGAGGATTAAAATATTAGAACTGTGTGTTCATTGGTAATAAAATAGCTACCAAGAAATTATGTTTAAACCATAGACTGTAAAAGAATATAACGTAACATGACCCACTGATTTGTGGACAGCAGTTTTGGCGCCTCAAGTTTAGCAATATGACCATTGCCATTTTGGATTTGACTGTTGCTTTGTTTGATTTTTGGAGCCAGAAGTGACTATATTTGGATGAGAGGGTAGAGCTCACTATAGCACTAGCTTCTAGCTTGGTTAGCACAGTGAATTTACAATCTATGGTTAACAGTGATAATGCCAATGCTAATTTACGCTAGCAAAAAACAGGCCTAAAACCATTAAAATAAAATGTTCTCATTGGAAAAACATCTGACTCTTTAGAGGGGTTTTATCACAACAAATTACTAAATAAGACTTTTTAGGTGAACAAAATGTTACAATTAACTTTAATGAACTAAAATACAATGTGAAATAACAGCAGCTATGCCTATACTCAATAAATCCTGAGTTATACCATGGTTACATTACATAATCAACATTGTCACTGTGGTAGCAACATTTCAATCACAACATAGCCATGCCCTACAGCTTACACTGCCTTATTGTGTATTTCAGAGATTGAGACCATAAATTCTTTACTGGGGTAATAAATCAAGTGAAAAGACTCGTAGACTTCCATACACTTGGACTTCTTTTTGCAGCCAATGGAGTCGCCCCCTGCTGGCCATTAGAAAGAATGCAGGTTTAAGGCACTTCTGCATTGCCTTCACTTTTCAGACCGGGAGATACCTGCTTGGTTTAAACAAAAATATGTCTTTAGTTCTTAAATGTTGTATGTGAAGAAATGCACACACAATGATAGTTTGTGTATGTGTCGTCATTGAGGAATGGAAGAGTTACTACATGAATGTAGATGAGGTGAGGATATTTATTGTTGTTGTTCTTGCTGTTCTCTGATGTACAAATTACTTCAGGGCTCTGTTCTTGGAACCATTCTACTCGTAATTACACATGCTTACCTGATGTGTGTGATGTGCTATGTTGGCACTCCCTTACAGATTATATGACTGCTGCTAAACTCAGGATTGCATCCATTTCTCTTTAGCTAGATTCCAATAATCTGAAACATCAGTCAGACAAGATCAGGCTTCAGATCAGGCCACGTATAGTATCTATGACCATTTGTTTTAATCACGTTAACCTCATGGGTAGTTCCCTACTTCTTCCTCAAAATCACCCGAGAATGAGTTGTCGGCTTAGGAACCCCGCCAAGACTGTATCATCTGCATACTGAAGCAATTCAGGAGAAAATCATTAATCAGTAGAATGAGCCTGGGATTAACCCCAAGATCCATCAGTTTGCCTACCGCAGGTGGGGTTGGAAGGTGTTACACACACTGCTCAAATCAACAAACACAATCTTCACAAGACTGTGAGGTTGTTCCAGATGTTCATATACTGTTGGTCAATGTCAGCAATGTCTCCTCAACCCCCTGCTCTGGCTGGAATGCAAACTAATTAGCATCCAATAATGTTGATACTTCAGTGAGGGAGATGTTTAACACTATCACTATCTAGGTACAATCAGAGACAGTTTTGACTGATGAAGGAATGACCCTGTATCCAGTGAGTGAAACAGCCTTTGGAGAGGAGATGCAACTGAATTAGCACATGACCACAGGACCTTATCGCCAATGCTATCAGGATCCTGAGATTTGTTAACATAAAAACAGTTTCCTAATCTCATCCAGCATAATTGTGATGTCACTAACTGATGAACTTCTGACTTTATCAACTGCCTCAGTTTGCTGTGTCGTATAATCAACAGTGTCAAATCTACAATAAAAACAGTTAAGTCATTGGTTGACATGCCAGTGTCAGACATTGATTAATGGAATAACACATGCCTGTACTTAACAGAACAAAACCTGTCTGTACTTAAAACGTACACAAAGAAAGTTGGGTTTAAGTATGAATTATAACTTATGTGACAAAGGTCTTGACTACTTACATTGCTGGATTTACTGCACTCTTTCGATTTGCTTAGTCCACATTCTGTCCTGTCAGCTGTTGTTAAAGTTGATGTCAACAGAAAAGGGATGAAAGAGTGATGCCTTCTCACCCTCTCCTATGTTTGTCTGTGTCTGTTCCTCACAGAGGCTAACGTTTCCTTAGTGGTATCTAAGGGTTACATCTCTGGCCTGTTGCGGCTTTACGAGGACTGGCACAGCAAGGATACTGAACATGTTGCTGTAGCAATCCGCCATGCACTGCTGTGCTGCCTCCATAAGGCCACCCACAGTGCTGCAGCCAGACACGCTTTGGTATCCCATGGTGGTATTAGACTGCTGCATCAGACTACACAGGTAATTTTCAGAAGGTGTTGTCCTCTTTTTGTTTCATTCTCTTTTTTTGCTGGATAGACGATTGTATATGTTACATCTTTCAAAACTTACCTATGTCTGAGGGTCTCCTTTACTCTTGCTGCTTAATATCCACTGTTTAATACTCATCTCTCCGGTGAATGAACCTAGAGTCTCTGATGCACTGGTCCCTGAAGTTACTGATCCATAGATATAGATATACACGTCTGTACTACCCAGTGTCTACTACAGTAAGTTAGAGCTGACGTATCCATTCACTGTGATCACAGAGAACCTTTCAGTTCAGATCAGACTGGATCTCTGGTGACTGTAAAGAAAACATGCACAAGCCAGTTAGATTAATTAGCACTCATCAGTACAGATCAGCTGTGGAAAAAGCAACACTCACCCAGTGTGCTATCCTCATCCTCATTCTGCAGCCATCAGACCTGAGTAAAGGCTACTGCTGAGGGTCAGAGGTGATGATGAGGAGGCTGAGCAGGAATCTGCTGTTTCTGTAGCTCCAAATGCAGCTTCTTCATCCTGCAGTTTGTAACTCTGTTTGTACCAGGAAAACATTTAATCACAGATGCATTCACAACATATCAATCAGTCCTGCTGCTCAACATGCTTCCTCATAGTTCTTCAGCAGCTGAAAGGACCTGAACTGCACTGATTTCAGGCAGAGAAAGGCAGAACTGAAAAAGTCTGGATTTACTGAACCTACAGCCTGTTATCAGAACCCAGGAGAAGGACAGGATTAGGGATAGCGTGTAAGCATGAGAGAAATGAGATTGAACACATTTCAATGTGAAACGTCAATAACTTAGTTCATTTTCAGTGTGTACAAACTCTATACTAACTCTTCTGTCTTGTGTCAGTATCAGTCTGGAAAGATTCCTGATCAGTTTCTCACAGCGCAGACAACAAAATGCAGAATCATCACACAATTCATTTATATAACTCACACTTTAACTATCACTGAGTTATCAACTCATTAACAAGGAGAACACAAACACAAAAAAGACTGAATGCTTAAAAAACACTCACAGGGTCTTTGTGAAGTTTCCATTTTTGAAATGATCGTAATTCCTGAAGATGCAGTTTGCTTTACCTGTTAATACAAGAAACTACAGTCCATGAATGAGCTGTATAGTGACTGTGCAGTCTCCCTACAGATGAGTCTATTAAATGACTGAAGTTTGTCATGTTGTTAACATGTTATTTATCTTTGCATCCACAGACATGTTTGTTGAGTAAAAGCCTGGAGCCTTTGGTGGAGCCCTCTGTCCAGCTGATGAGGAAGTGTCTTCCTAAAACCCCTTTACTGTTGACAACAGATCAGTCTGCATACACTTTCCCCGTGCCAGGAAGACCTCATGCTCTCCCTGATTTTGATATACCATCAGGTATTGTTTTAGCATTCACCTTCTTTCGGTCGACATTTAGTCTAAGCACCACTGGCAGCTGTTAGTGCTGAATCTCGACTGTCCCAAGCTTTGCGGTTTTAACAGCTGTTAGTCCAAAACACCCATGCTCTCCCAACAATCAAACAAAATTACATATTATAAACATTGTTTGGTGGTTTATTTCTAATCCACTGTGAATTGTATTTAGATGTAGTACAGCAGTTGCCTCTAGTAAGCATGTTTAAATTCTTCCCAGTAATTGGAAATCACCTTTGATTAGACAGATACTTGTGTGTGGGTGTTAACACTGGATGGCTGAGAAATTATATTATATATTATATATTCATTATATTTGGACATGGAGTTCCTCCAAACCGCAGCTGCAGTTCTGCAATCCACTTAACTGAAGACTGTCAGTGGGCTACTCAACACCACTCATACCTACTGACATTTCCACTTGTGTTTGTCTGTTTATTAAGATGAGACCAATGAGGAGAGTGATGATGAGGAGGCTGAAGATAACCATGAGGCAGACATCAAAGACTATGTAAGTGTGCACATGTGGTTCTGTATTTATGAGTTTGTGTTTCTATAGTTTTAGTCCTCTGGACTAGTCCTATATTATAAGGACCAGTGTTGGCAGTCAGTAGGTAAAGTAATTAATAGCATCCCTCATCACACGTGTTTTGCATTACAAAGAAGAAAGATTTTTAATAAGATAATTATTGAAATGAGATTTCTAAAAGATGTGAACACTATTGCCAATGGACCAATGTGTAGGATTTATGGGATCAATTGGCAAAAATATAATATTCATAGTTATGTTTTCATTAGTGCATAATCACCTGAAACTAAGAATTGCTGTGTTTTTGTTGCCTTCATATACACAGAGGGAGCAGGTCCCCTGTTGCACCACCATGTTTCTACAGTAGCCCAGAACATACAAACCAAACTCTGGCTCTATGGAGGGCTTTTCACATTCTTTTGCAAGTTTCCTGGCCACTGGAGGTTCTCTTATACACTTGAAAAGTATTAATTTGGTTGAAACCTCAATGCTAGATGCCATTAAATCTTCCACACTGGTCCTCTAAAGATCAGTGTGTTGAGAGCATATTTTTCACAATTCATCCACAAATTATTTTCAGTTCAAACAAATATATCTGGGTTCTTTTTTAGAAAAGTAAATCTCCTGCTGGAAAAGTGAAGACGCAGAACAGAGAAATGTGTGGCTACTGAGTCCACTGTGAGTCCCGTTGCATCCTCTATTGCGCTTTTCAGCTTCTCAGTGGAGGCTATTTGTTTGGCCACCTCCCGGTCCTCTACTTCAACCTTTGTGAAGTCATATCTCAGGAACATGACTGCTGGTTTTGGTGTCTCATTCAGTGCTTGTCTCAGGGGATATTGAGTAGACAAAGATGTTTTTTTGTTAACGGCTAGCTTATTGCTGGCTTTCAGTCCAATGCAAGACTTTCAGTCAGTTAGTGCTTGACTGTTGTTTCTTGGTTGTGGTTGGGTTTGGACAAGTGTTGGTCAGGTCCAGCTCGGAGTACATCTCACCCCTAATGGCCTTCGCCTTAGGTTCGACCCAATAGTGAAGCCCATTAGAGGGCAGAGCACATACGACATAGAAATAGTAGTTACCTGGATGTAGCTCCAGTTCTATGAATGTACAAGACATACAATATATCCAAAGTATCCTGTAGAACCTGTTACATGCTCCATGAAATGTAATCACTTGAAGTACAGTTGAAACAAAAGCTATATGTGTTCTAAAAACATGAAACCATGTATATATTTTCCTCTGCAAACCACCAAAACTGCAATGTACTATTATCAGCTGTAATGATAAACTTTAAATTTGGGAAAAGAACAGAAAACAAAATTGGGTCTATGTTTTGTGAGGTAATTTTGATCTATGAGTGTGAAAATTCGTTCTTAACACTGAAAACAGTACTTTCTTGAATGATCTTAATTCAGTTTTCACTTACGAGTGTTTTCTGCAGCTTTCAACCACATGTCACATTCCTCACCAGTTCTATCAATCAATCATTCATCATCAGTCATCACCCACTAATGAAGGCCATTTAAATGCATCTCCATGAAATCTGAAGTCTGCACATTTGCTGCATGAAAAGAACACTATTCTACTTTTACAATCTCATGTTTCAGATATTTAGGAAATTCTGTATTTTATCTGATTGCAATGGCAACACAAAGCATGAATTACAAGTCTGATGATTCATATTAGGAATCAATGTCAAAGACAACTTAAGACTATAGTGTGAAGAGACTAAATAAGGATAAACAGTAATAGTACACATATACACATGCAGCAGAAATCATGACTCAACTTTTTGCAGTGCACCTGATTTTAGCAGGTGCACATACAAATCCCAGACCAATCCTTGACATTTTCACCTCTCACTCCTGACAAACAACCTGCTGCTCCTCAAGTTCATTCTATGATTATATTCTATGATTTGGAACAAAAACTCTTAATACCATGGGTGACTCACTAAAAATTCTGTCCTTCAGCACACTGGATTTGAAATGAAACAATATGCTTATGCTTAGTCACAGCCTCTACTCTTGATCAGAGACTTGTCTCACAGGCTGTTATTCACAGACCCCTTCCTTAAGCTCAAGCAGCAAGATGAGGTCAGTGGGGATCTGTTCTCCTAGGAGTTACATAAAACATTTCAATTCACATCAATTCACTTTAATGCTCCATGTAAAAGTGCCCTGAGATGACTGTGTTGTGATTTGGCGCTATATAAATAAAATTGAATTGAACTGAATTGAATTTAATGACACATATTTGCTGTGTAACAGCAAAGTCATTACACAAACACATAGACACAGTTCATGTTTTAATATCCGACAACATCACAGGAATACACACAGCATGACTGTCACAGTTATAGTTGAAATCACTCAGGGGCAATGGATGATTGAAAATCTGAGTATTACAGATGGGAAAAACTCATTTTGAAAAGGTTAATCTTGGTAGGCAGTGATTTATATGCCTCCCAGAGTGTTGGGACTGAATAAAAATATCTTTCATTTCTTTGAACATCCAAAGAACCTGACTGGTCAAAGCAGATGGCTGCTTGAGGTTTCTACTCCTTAAGGGGAGTTTTTCCATACCACTGTTGCCAAGTGCTTGCTCATGGGGGAATTGTTGGTTCTCTTTAAATGAAAGAGTAGTCTAGACCGGCTCTATGTGAAAATTGCCCTGAGATGACTTTTGTCATTCGGTGCTATATAAATAAAATTGAATTGAAATTGCATTGAATTAACTTGATAGAAAAGAAATGTCCATTATCCAAATAGATGTGGAACAAAACCTCTACTTGCCAAAACAATTTTCTCTAACCCTGACCAACATTCTGTTGCTCAAATGTTTACCCAATGAACAAATATGTAGTTATTACAAAATTGTAATATTATTGGAGTTTAAGCTATTAATAGAATATCATTCCAACCACCAAAAGAGCATTTCTGTGTTCAGACATGGGCAAAAATACAATTACAGACAATGCAATGACAATCAAATGCTTTAATGAGAAGAGAGCAGGAGACTATCAGAGGAGAGGAATTCAGATCATATTTTGGAAGTGATGGAAGCGGTAGAGGTAGAGGGGTAGAGAATGATAGAAAACGGGACAGGATAGACGCGGCTAATGAAAGGGAAAATAGAGTGTAGGTGGTCCCAGTATGGAGAGAGGGTCTTGGGAGAAATAAAGGGAGCTGTGGGGGCACTGGATGAAAGAAGAGATATGGCAGATGAAAAAGCTAAGAGAACAGAGGAGGATTTAAAATGAGAAACCAGAATATGAGGAGGCTGAGGAGTGAGCAACAGACAAAGACACTACAAAAGCTGAGGTGGGAGAGATAAGAAGAGGAAAAAGGAAAACTGGTATGATGAGAGAAGTAGAGCAGAGTGAGGCACATGAAAGAACAATGAATGGAAATCTTTTAATCTGTACTCCTGTGCTTCTCTTGTAGCTACTCTGTTTACTGAGTTGGAAAGCTTGTCCATCATAAAACTTTGTCCATGTCAAAGAAAATCATTCATAGGTCATAAGACATCTGCTACAGCCTGACCAGCTCTGTAGAATGTATCATTTTAGGCGAGATGATTCTGTACATACCTGCAAACATTTAGTCAAATATGCTGTTCTGAGTGAAAAATATGGAGCATATAAGAAATGTCTATAAACCTGCGACCCAGTGGTTGTCCTGATGTGTGTAAACAGGTCATGTGCAAACACAACTGTTCAATATCTGAGAAATCATGTCAACACTCCTGAAAAGACGCAATTTTATCAAATCATCTGCTAGATATACGTGTGTGTGGCACATTCAGAGTACTATGGCTGTCATTTGACCCTTTGCTAAGCCCTGCCCCTCTTATAATCTGAATCAGTATCAGAGTCAGGTTTATTTCCAATTAGGTTTGCACTTACAAGGAATTTGCCTTGGTGTTGATGCCCTGTTCACACCTGGCATTATTTAATTAATGATCACAAGTGGACAGCTCTAGGTATGTTTGTTCATACCTCTCGAATGACCACTGGTGATTTGATGGGTACTTCTCACATGTACATCATTTCAGTTTGCAAAGAGCAAATGTGGCACAGAGGAGAGCAAAGCTCGGTAGAGACTCAGTAGGCAGACATGTCTCCATTAGAGGCGGCTGAGATTGTCACTAAAATGAGAATCGCTGGTCCACCTTAAAGGTCCGTCCACCTTATGTGAGCCTGGTCAGGTTGGGCTATAACCCATTGTTCACCCAAGACATATGATAATGCCAGGTGTGACCAGTTTAATTTCATTGTTTGGCAAAAATGTAAATGTGAAAATGTAAATAAATGTAAAATAAAATGTAATTGTGGACAGTTAAAATTAGGCTACTGAGAATTTCTTTTATTACTTTACAGTTGGCGAGTGGGGAGCTTGGAAAGCGATAAATGCATGTGTATAAATATCAGAGTAGAGTCTGGGTCAAAAGAGTTCCTGGGCCTTGTTGATGAAGCAAGCTACAGATGGGAAGAAACTGTTCTTGTGGAAAAAAAAGTTTATGTCCGGGGGTAAAGGGACAGAAGATTGCAACCAATCACCTTCTCAGCGCTTGCTGAGGGCAGCATTTACTGCATTGTCCACAGCCTGTTGGCTCTGTAGGTGAACTGCAGGGGGGCTAGGAGTAGGTCTGAGATGGTTTTAACGTAGGACAATACAAGGTGCTCATAAGACTTCAATACCACAAAGGTCATGGCAATGGGTCGGTAGTCATTGAGTCCTGTGGTCCTTGGTGTTTTGGGGAACAGGATAATGTTGGAGGTGAAAACAGGCTGATACATGGCATGTTTCTAATGAGGTGTTAAAAATGTCTGTTAACACAGGAAACAGTTGATTGGCACAGTGCTTCAGGGGGGAAGGAGAGTCAGAATCTGGTCCAGCTGCTTTGCAGGGCTTTTGTCTCTTGAACAGCCTATTAATGTCCCTCTCTAGGTTCTGAGATTTCCAATAAGAAAACTGCTTACATCACCCTAAACTCTGATAGCTGTACCAGCATTTTCCCTGAAATGTTACTAGGCCTTGAGGTGGGAAATTGGTAGTACAGATTTCCATGAATATGGATCCCTGCTCCCAGTCACACATGAAACCATGAAGGAAATTATCCTGAACATTTCATGGATAGGGGCTTAGGGTATCAGGTCCTAAGTAGACTGTCACAAAAACATGATGCCAACATGTAACATTTCCAGGATATTTATTGAATAAAATGCATTTGTGAAAGCATCTTTTTTTTCTTCTTCCGATTAGGCAGACACTGCTCAGTAGAGGACAGACGTGATTTAGAGAATAATTTGTTTATAGCACACAGTGATTCAGTCACTGACTAATGCTGCATTCCCAGTGTGGCAGTAGGTGGTAGACAGGAAAAGACAGATGTTCTTTGTTTTCAACAGGGGAGTGACAATAGCTATTCCAGCAATGGTGCTAAGTGCCACCCACAACACCCACAGATAAAGCTTGTCAGAAAAAAAGTTCCATTAATGTTCCACCATTTTGGTGAATCAGTAACATACATTTGTCCAAATCCTTTCATTATCTCAGCTCCCAACAAAAATCAAATGGAGACTCTGACAGATCAGAGATTTGGGTTTGGCTTGGTATTTTTATTTTTGGCTGTGTAAGTTTTCATAGAAGGGATTATAACCAACAGTTGTCAGATATTTTCATATTGATATACAATGATGTGTTAAACAGCATATAGCTGAACTGAATTTTATTGTCTATTTTATTTTGTGTCAGTGCACTCTTTAAATGAATCATTCATTGTTATTCTGTTTTTTTTCCTTGTGTGTTAGTTTGTCAAAACATGTCTTGATTCATTAATCTGTATCTATTTTTCCTCTTATTTCTTTTCCATTTTATTTCCATTCCTTGTTGGTTTTGGGCCTGATCCGAAGAGATCAGAGCCGAGAAGACTTTGTTTTCTTCTCCAGTGCTGAAGTTGTTGCTAACTTCAGCATTAACCCCGCTTAACTTTTTTCAGCAGTTGTCAAGTAAAACACAAGGACTTTGCTTATGTCTTGATGACATGTATCATTTATTTTCTGACAAACTGTACAGTAGCTTAAATTGTACAGTCACTGCAACATTCACAATTTTAGGGCTAATTTTACTCTGCTGTGATCACCCACCTGCCTGCTGTACTCACTCAACTCTACACTCGCTACACAAACACACACACTCTACACACTAAGCTACTCCTTAAAGACCTTCCAGTAATGTTTGAAAAATAGAAAAAATTATGATACTCTCTACATTTTCAATTATGATTCTTACATTACATCTACTCCTTCTTCCTCATTGAAAAATCCAGAATCTATGAATATACAAATATTTTTAGTTTCTAAAGTTTTCATGCTGGCCACAAGATGTCTCCTACTTCCCTGTAAAGTCCATTCTCAGTGTATATCCACTGGACACTTCAAGTTTTTGTATCACACGAGTTGCATACTGGACGATGATTGATTCCAAACTAGTTGTGATGTCACTAATCATGCTCATAGGTAAACGTCTAACGTCAGGTAAACCCAGATTTAAAGAGTAACCTCACACCCCCTTAAATCTCGTCTTTGCTGACCTCTAGTGGTTTAACTTCTCACCGTGCTTCTGTGATTCACAGATGTCCTCCAGGGGCCCGTTTCAGAACGCAGGTTCAGCAAACTTCTGTTTAACTTGAGTTTATCTCTGAACTCTGAGTAGATGAACCTGAACATGGGAAACTCAGAATTTTCAGTTTCAGAACCGCTGATCAGAGTCAGTTCAATCAACTCTGAGTATGTTCACTCGCAGTTTTGCTTGTGCGTGATGAATTAAACATGCTGATCGATGGAGTGCCAATACAACGAGTCACCATGGCAACAGGTAAAACAAGGCAGAGCCTCCATTTTAATCCAGCGGACATAGATATATGATTGCATATGCATATATCAAACCCATGACTTACAAACCCTGTTGTACGTGCTTGAAATACACAAATACTTTCCATACTTCCTTACTGTTTAAAACTAGACCAAATGTTCATTATACAACATGACTTAAAACACTTAACAACCTAGTAACAGACCTGCAGAGGCTATAAACATCAAAACAAATATCATCTATTCAGGTTACCTGGCCCTATGAGTGCTGTCCGTGGTGCTGATTTTCTATAGGTAAACAACAACAATAAAATTTCAGTCTATTTCCACGGACTGACGAACACATTCAGCTAAACCCAGGCAAGCATGGCACTTTGAGCAATATGACAAAATAGCACACGTAGCTACATGGGCAGTTCAGTCAACAGTAAGGCCAAAGAAGGAGAAGGGGGTGTGCATTTCACTCACTCTATATGTAGAGGAAGGCCTGTCTTTCATGGTGGTGGAGTGGTCAATAACCATGTTGTAGAATTTGCCACTAGCCTTTAGATCCTCCACAACAACAGAGTCAATGGATATTTTGGCTAGGTTGACAAGTCTGTCCTGTCCTCAGATACGTTTTGATCCTTTTCAGACAGGAGAAGGAGCGCTCTGCTGATGTGCTGGTGGCTGGTATAGTGTGAGCATGAGCTAGAGCAGCTTGCAGACCTCACAGTGTCCTGTAGGTCATCCTCAATAAGAAGCTGTACCAGTTCTGTTGGTGGCTTGTGAAACAGCTTGTTGTTGTACAGCATATGCAGCTCATTCTTCAACTTCTGTTCATCAAAGAATGGATATGTCTTGATCAGCTGTGCCAACCGCTGCTAGGAAATGCAGCTCAGCTGTGAGGTACACGCACAGCCTGGTCGACTTCACACAGTGATGTTGATCTCTTACGTGAATGTGAGAAAACACTGTGAGGAGTTAATACTGGCAAAAAAAAAACAGTTTGGCTGCTTGGATGTTATTTGTGCCTTGTGCTAAAACAGAATTTAACTCATGAGCATAACAGTGGATGAACAGCGCATTGGGGCAGTGGGATTTCACCAAAGCCTGCACTCCACTGTGTTGTCCACTCATGCAGCTTGCTCCGTCATAAGTCTGACAAATGAGTTTGTGGGACTGTAGTTCCCGATGGCTCTCATCACCACTGATGTTATAGCTTGTGCATCTCTATCTGAGCTGACATCAAAAAAGCCGAGAAAACATTCACACACACACTGCCTTTCTCATTAACATATTTGATGATGACAGTCAGTTGGCACTTGTGGGAGACGTCTGATGTGTCATCCACTTCTACGGCAATGAGAGGAGACATGTTTAATTCTTATTTCATTCTCATCCTGCATAACACGAGCTATGCTTTCAGTGATGTCATTCTATATGGCGTTTGACATGCCGCTGACGACTGTTGATGATTCCAAATGCTCCGGAAGTGTAGTGTCTCTGCAAATGACGTACCAGCGCTGCACAATTGCCCCTGTTGCCAGCAGCCTCATTGTGTCCTCTGAATGTCTGTTCTTGGCGTGCAAGGTACAAGGCTGCAACAATGAGTTTCATCAGAATATCCCAGGTCTTCTTCTCCTGTTCATTGTGCTTCTTTGTGCTAATTGTCCTTGCCAAGTCCAGAGCCTTGTCAATTCTGACACGCCAAAAAAGCTGATTTGATTGATTTTATTGGTGAGAGGCCATGGGTTGGCTGGCTTTCCTTGGCATAGTCCTGACTCATGACAAGAATAAAACACATTTTTGAGTGGAGGGGGACTTTGAGGAACTATAGTGCTCTTATAGATATGTTTATAAATATAGGTATTTAGGTATAGAGGTATTTAACTGCAGCTGGTTATTGCAAAAACCAGCATGGACTGGCCCCAACCTACATCTCCGAATTACTGTGTCCCCTGACCATGGTGAGATCACTGAGATCTACTGATCAGTGCCTTCTGGCTGTGCTGAAATCCAGGCTTAAGACCAAGCTTACAAGCTGACCGTGCTTTCACAGTTGTGGCCCCCACCCTCTGGAACCTCCTTCCTGATAAAAAATGCAGAGTCGGTGGACAGTTTTAAAAAGCTCTTAAAAACTCACCTTTTTCACAGCCATTCAATAATATCAGATTAGTCTCTGCATTGTTCTCCTCACTGTTTTTATTGTTTCATCTGTCTTCTGTGTATTTATCATGCTTTTATATTGATGTTATGTGTTGTTACACTTTTATTTATTTTTATTTTACCTTTATTTTTATTCTATTTTATTTCTCTCTTGTGTTATTTGCATTGTAAAGCACATTGTAACTCCCTGGTTTTGAAAGACACTTTATAAATAAAGTTTACTTACTTACATCTTAAATGCATTAAATGGATCTAATTTATGAAGAAATGAGAAGGAAAGTTCTCTGAAGCTTCAAGCCTATCGAGAGAGAGATTTATTGTGACAGCATATGAACACGTGACATACATGATGGACAGAGCTCAGACAGTGAAGAAACATCAGCTGATGGTTATTGATCAAACAAGTCAGACAAAATAAAAAGATGTCTCTTGCTCTTGAAATCACTGTCAATACAGCAGGAGAGCTTTGTGTCTAATGGTGGCAACTGGGCAAAATGGAACTTGCATAACAGAAAATGCCTGAGGACCACTGATCTAGAAGATGCTTCAGTCACAGTCATGTTCCATTTGCTGAACATAATTTATACTTTCACACTGGAACAGCATCATTATGCAGGGTAACTCGTTGTTTTTACACTTGCTTGTTTAATATGAGACAGAGCCAGCTTGATTGAGCCTGAAAACAAAACTTAAGTCATTCCCTAAACTCGTTATTATTTACAGTGAGATAAACGTAGTGAGGTGGTTAGAAGGTGAAAAGAGGAGATGGAAAAAGAGATGAGAGAGGGATGATGAGATAGATGGAGTGGAAGGGAGCACACTGAAAAGAGTGAGTGATTTAGGAGGGTGGAGCAAGAAAGAGAAATGATAAATTCAACTCAAATCACTCAGTTCAAAGGAACATTCAGTAAACTCTGTCTAGCCTGGTTCTCCCTACAATCATCCAACTTTTTTTTTATAGGATTGTGTTTGTGTTTCTCTGTCTAGGATGATGACTTGGAGAGTGACCTGAACAAAATTCGTCTTCGTCCTGATCCAGACAGACCTAAAGAGCTGCTGCCACAATACAGCTGCTTCTGTCCTGAACTCTCACATGACTTCAAGGTACAGTACTTACATGTGTGTGTGTGTGTGTGTGTATGTGTGTTTGGATATTCACTGTGTCATTTTCTGCATGGGCTCATTGGGCCTAATTCAACCTCTGTCAGATTCATCATGATTTTCTTATTTCTGTGTTGCTAAACCTTGTAGACTGACTTCATCATGATGCCTGTATATTTGTAGAACAATGTGGTCAGCTGGTGTGGAAGCACGTGATATTAATTATTATTATTATTGCTATCCTTTTTAGCTTTAAAGAGCCCTAAAGATTGTTGCCCTTGGGTGTTTCCTTCCGCCCATGTTTCATAATTCAGATATGGAGTTATTCAGTATTTAGAAACAAAGTTAAAGATGCCCTCTGGACATGTTTAGGATATATAAAAATCTTCTGCTTGGAATAATAAACTGCGTCTGTTGTTTCCTACAAAAAGTGTTCAGTTACCTTATTAAACATTCTGATGGAACCCTGCTGTAACACAGGGCTGCCAATGCATTGATGCATTGACTGTGAGACCCATGTGAGACCCATTTTCACACGTTCTCATGCTACACTAGTGCAAGTGGCTGTTTCTTGATTTAATCCAAGTCAGTATAAAGATATCGAGTGTGCTAGTAAAGTTATTGCAGCACTAAACAAGGCCAGAGAGAGGTCAAGTGGGTCAATTTTTGTTGTAGTGACGATGTTTCAAGTGATCATGTTAAGCCAAACCACAAACTTTCCCTTAAGCTCACCTAAGTGTTTTTGGTACCTACACTCAGTAGATTGTTGCTACATTTCACACAACCAATTGATCCATTGTTAAAATATTGAGCGGACTGACATAATGTCTGTAAAAATGCCTAAATGCA
Organism: Euthynnus affinis; assembly: GCA_029490765.1. Lineage (NCBI taxonomy): Eukaryota > Metazoa > Chordata > Actinopteri > Scombriformes > Scombridae > Euthynnus > Euthynnus affinis. The sequence continues at coordinate 34,258,967 of CM055844.1, read as the reverse complement.
GAATGAATGGGTGTGAAAAATTCAGTGGCTCCTAAGGAAAAAGAGACAAAAGGGAAAACACATGCAACTAGAAAAATGTTACAAAATGAATTGCTTTGCACCTGACTTGCTCGGGCCAGGTGAAGTGACGATAACTCGAAGATTACTGGAGCTGACAACAGCTCTGTAAGTGCAATGAAGCCTTTGCAAGAAAAAAGCCAATATTTTATCAATACACCTGTTCAACAAGCATAAACATGTGATAATTCACTCTGCTGTGTCCGCTGTCTCTCATCCACTGCCGCTATGTTTTACACAACCACAGCACACCAGCTCAGCTAATAGCGAATCCTTATGAACAAGTGAAAAGAAAAGCTGTTAAACTGTTTGTCTTAGTTTGTCACGCATCTTAAAATTTGGCAGATTCTTGTAAACTGACCTACTGGCTTAGACAGAGCAGCCCCTCCTCTGTCTGTCAGTGGTAGAGGGAGGACAGGATTAATGATCAATATTCTTCATTCTTTCTAAAGTTCTGTCAGTATTTTGCAGTCAGGAATATTATTTATTTTATTGACATTTTAGATTTGTTTCCAGAGAGATATTATTGAGTGTATATAGTGACTTTACTGTTGTAAACATTACTGTAGCTGCTCTAGAAATGTTTAATTCTATTTAAAATATAAATAAATTATTTTTTTAAAATGCTATATTTAAAAAACAAAACAAAACACCAATTATATGAATCAAATTGAACTGATAAGAGTAGTGATTGTCAGTGTGCAGTCACAATCTGAAAGTGACAAGAATTTAAACTTTTTTCTTTAACGGACTGATGTAGATTCTGGTTGTTTAAACTTGATACAGACACACAGATACAGGTACAGATAGCTCAGTTAAGTTAATCACAGTTTACCATGAGATATTATTATTTATTATGGAGTAAATCATTCATTTCCGTTGTCTTTTTGGTGAGTTTAAGAACTGCTGTTCATTGAATAGGGCTTAAAGAAAATATGGTTTCGGGTGTGCCTGCATGATTGATACATGACTAAACCTAATGTGAGCTGTAGTTGCAACATGATCGTTGTATCCCATTCTCACCCAGGCTTTGTGCCCATTTTTCATCATTTGTATTTTCTGGTTCCAATAACTGACAAAGACAGCGGTGAGTAGTAAATGAAAGATTCAGGAACCTGTAGGCGACATCACAGGTGGCCACGTTTTTTCTACAGTGAATTGCATTTTCTTGGTGTGAATAAATCCATGAGTAAACACACTGGGGGTGTACTGTAGACATATTGTGACAGTTCTGTCTTGATTTCTCCAAATATCAGCCCTGAACAAGAATCATGTGTGTGATAGAGAAAGGAAGGAGAGGAGGTTGGGCGCAAGACAGAAATAGACTTTGTCAGAGATAGATGGGAGATAATGAATGAGTGTCTCAGTTCATGATCATGTTTCATGTCATAAAACACAGGATACAGTCTGACTTGACTCATGATAAGTATGCTAATATCTGACTAATAGGTAGCATATTCATGTTAATATGTTAGAATATATGATGAGGATTAAAGCAGCTCAGATGAAAGGTTTTTATCTTGAGGTGTTCTCTGTTATACAGTGACTGAATATTATAGCAGGAGACATGTTCCCTTTATCAAAAACACCATGTGATAGTATCAATATACTGTGTCTCCCACTGAGAAGACATTTTAGTTTAAATCTTAATGCATGATGAAAATGAAACTTATCAGTATTTTGCAGAAACCTAAATTTCTGCAGTTCATTTAGCTGACAACTGATATTGTTTCTGTCACGAGTGAAACATGCTCGTGCCCCTGGCTGGAAACCAAAGCGCAGATAATGAATTGAGCCAAAAAACACACCTCTCAGGAGACAGATTTTCTGACGAGACAACATGATCCCTGCAGGAGATAGCGATGTAAGTTAAAAGCAGTAAATAATAATGCAGCATACACAATAGGTGTTTAGTTTTGGCATTGCATTCATATCTTAAACCTTTCTTTTTTCCCCCATCAGGTTTTCTCATGCAAATGTTTCAAGTCAGATTCAGCAAACCCCTCTTTACTGCACACTCTTGCCTCTAATAATGAAATGTAGGTATTAAAGTTATTTTTTTATTTATTATTTTATTTATTTTTTCAACAGAAGAAGAATGGACTCAGCTGAGACCATGCCACTGTCTCCTCCACACCCCCGATACAGTCCTGAAACATCTGCACTACCTGCAGAATGTGTATCTTGAAATATAGTCAGTTTGGTAATAAGTGAATTATAGATGTTGTAATGGCATAATTCTCATGCCAATAAAATACTATGAAGCAATATAATATTGTAAGAATTTGTCTTTGACAGACACTGCCAGTGTGCACAACTGTGTTATTAGTTTGGAGACACAAGCTTTCCTTTTTAAAAAGTGCTGCATGCACTTCCCTCAGAGTGCTTTCTGATCAAGTTAGATTTTTTCCAAACAGTAAAATGTAAAAACTTCAATAAACTCTTTATTCCACAGTGGTACGAACACAGGACTCTAAAAAAAAAAAAACACTTTTAGACAGGATAGCAGCTCATTGAAGAAAAAATGTGTCTTTTTTTCCCACCTGAGACTTATTTTTGTAGCTTTGGCCATCATTCCTGTCGGTCTTGATAACATTTTACTCTCCCAAGTTAGTTGCTGAGATTTGTGAATACGCCGTCAAAACAGCAGTCCACCAGAGAACAGATGATCACACAGGCTGTAGACAAGCTCTCAGTGTTGCCATGTCATCTTTAGAAAGTAAAAGTCATTAAAGCTGCACTAGTAGAGTCATATTTTAATTTCCATTAAAAGACACTTGCACCGATTTAGAAGTGTCTCTTATTATTTTAGATGATTTTTTTCAGTGAACTGTTTAATGTTGTGCACATTGTGAAGTTCATATTAAAACTGTTAGAAATAATCATTCCGTTTTTCCTGTGAAGTCAACAAACACACTGCTAAACGGAAAGCTGAGTGAATTTCAGTGTTATGGAGCCCTTGCCAAATGAGTTCACACAATCCTGATTAAGCTTATTACCACCATATAAATCGCTCTGCATTTCACAGTATGCAGTTTTTAATCTAATGATGTCCGACTGGATGAATGCATACTGCACATGCTCTATGGGCAGAGCATGTATGTGAAGGTGTTGATACTTGTGTTGACAGTGTTTTTGTAATTACTTTCACTGCCAGAAGGGGGAGACAACAGTCCTGCACTGCAGCTTTAATTCTGGTTTAAAACCATATTGAACATGTTGACATGCAGTTTAACTGCACACATTTTACAGCTACTTTTTAACCACACTTTTTACAGACCACATCACAGTGAACCAAACACCACACCAGAATTGCCAGTGAATTATAATAAACACTTTCTATGTGTAGTTCTCTACTTCTTTCCTGTCAAAAATCTCACTAAGAAAAGAAAAAATAAATATATAACAATGATAAATTATTATACTTTATCCAACAAACACATGTTGTTTAGTATTTTATGTTTATGCATGGAGCTGATGTCAGGAGGAAGGTTGGTTCATTTCAGACATGATGAAACAATTGTTATGAATGTTCAAATGTTTGCTCAAAGTGGACTGAATGAAGTGTGATGTGTGAAACTGTTTTTTTTTGGCACATGTTAAAGACATTTTGGCCTTTGAGCAAATCATGTGACTGTAAGGCAATGTCTGTGTCTCTCAGGAACTGGTTTTGAGTTCAGAGCCAGAGGACAGTTCAACATCATTGTCCTCATCGGAGGAGGACATCGAGCTGCTCAGCAGTTTGCCTCCTCACTCCTTCAGGAGGGACAGGAGGACGAGTACCGCGAGGAGTGAGTCATCCACTTCTTCTTCTTCTTCTGAGTCTCACTCAGAGAAAGAAACATCCACAGGGGGACACACACCAGGTCAGAGCCAGGTCAAAACAAACCAGGTCAAATGTATTTATGTAATGCATGAATACATCCATAATCCAAATAACATCCATACTATAATAAGCAATACGATTTTCTAATGACTAACGCTGAGACAGAAACAACATGATAACTTAATGTAGCACAAAAAAGCATAACCTCTTAGAGAGACTGAAGAATCAATACAACAAACATACATCTCTTAATCACAAATAAAGGCAAGTTGAATACAAGGACTTCTTATACATTTTTTACATGTTTAATATAACCATATTGTAACATTATATATATAATTGGAAACAAGGAAAAGCATCTGCATTAATAGATTTTTTCATACAGTTGTTTATACTTAACTAAGACAAACAATTGGACATTTTAATCCTGACATTCTAAGAACAAATAACATCTGTATTAAAATTGTATTTATATGTTTTTTATGCATGCAAAATATATTCATACAGAAATGAAACGTTAATTCAGTGTATTCTCACAGTTGTGAATGCATCTCTTTAATTCAATTCAATTAAATTCATTTTTATTTATATAGCGCCAAATCACAACACAAAGTCATCTCATGGCACTTTAACATGGAGCAGGTCTAGACCACGCTCTTTAATTTACAGAAAGAGAAACCCAACAGTTCCCTCCATGAGCAAGCACTTGGCAAATGTAAATCTTTACTTTAAGTTGTAACAGTTGCAACACACAACACATTTTAATATAAAATACTGAAGCATAAATTGGGAATTCACCGTGGTCACAGAATAATAATAACCTCTCTCTAAAAATGAGTGATGGACATTACTGATTGGACGTTGGTCACACTCTCTACAGCAATCTATCTCATCCTCAACAAATCATTAAATCATCAATTAACGCTACTACTCATTATAGCAAACTCTGCAGCCTGCTGCTTATCATAGCTCATAGCTCATGCATATTTTCCAGACCAGTCCTAATTATGTTCAACTTGAAAGCATGTATATATTGTATGCTGTTTTATGTGGAAGATATAGAGAATTCTACCTACATGTCGACTTATATAGAAGAACCTCTACATATTGAAAAAAAAAAAAAATCCATGACCGTTACTTTCATCATCCATCCTCCATTGCTGCACATCATAGTCATTTCTTTTCCGCCTATTGTCTTTTGTCTTCCAGCTGCTGTCCCATTAGAGGCCCGGGACTTCCACAGCCAAAGCAGCATCCTCAGCACCAGTCCTGGGATTAGGAGCAAGGTTAGAGAGGCAAGGTAGGCTTAAAGTCACTAGTCACAAAAAGAAATGATGTGAAAGAATTCATCAATAACAGTGACCTCAGTCATTTCCAAACTTCAAGAAGAGGTTATATTATCATGTATCTCTACTTTATGAAAACAAGATAAAGACAAGATAAATCTGAAGTCTTTAGATGACTGATTGAGTAGGAAAGAAGAAAAAAAACTGTTCTGCTACATAAATTTAAATGAATTTTCAGAACTTTTCTTTAATCCTTACATTTTTTTTGAAATATTGGAGAGTTTTACTTCTTTCAAGGGGACATTTTGAGGGGAAATGTCTCTTTGATGGAAGCGCAAACAACTCATAGACATCTGAAACATGACAAGGAGACACAAATACGCTGTTTTTTTTAAGGGCCGCAAGCCATAAAAAGTTGGAATCACTGCTTTAACAATTCGGTGTAATTTATGTTATTTCATATAAAGTTTTAGTCTGAAAATGAACTAAAGCTGTCAAATAAATGTAGTGGAGTAGAAAGTACAATATTTCTGTCTGAAATGTGGTGGAGTAGAGGTATAAAGTAGCAGTTGATAGAAATACTTGTTTTCTGATGTTAGGACCCCTTCTCATATTGATTGATTGATTGATATTTCTTTATATAGCATATCACTGGCTCCATTCAACAGTTTCACCCTTCCCTCTAGCAAGTTTGATGTTTTCCTCTCATTCTTGATCCCAGCAGTCTGAGCCTATATTGCCTTTTTGTTCCTAGGGGAGAGGCCAGCCCAGGTCAGACAGAGGAAGAGCAGGATGATGATGAGGAGGGAGCAGAAGAATCCCACCATCATACTGTTATTGACAGGTTACTGGAGCGACACGGAGCCTGTGTCCCCAACCACGAACCCAAGATGTATCGTGCTGCAGCCACTCGAACCAAATCTATTCCAGGGTTCAGCATCTTGGCTTTCCCTGATTTCTGGGGTCACCTCCCACCACCAGGGCATGAATCCATGGCTCCACGTAAACCCAACATACAGAGGTACTCCATGCTCATTACAACATCTTACAACTTACCTGGTGGCTGTGTAGGACTAATGTGGTTCATGTTACATGAGGGGTCAGGGTCACTGGGCCCTTGGCAAATATGTGCGGGCCCTAATAAAGGAGAGAATGAAGAGAAGAGCCCACCAATCAACAGACAATAGCCTGTTCTCTGAGCAAGTTCTCTGAGCAAAGGGACAGATGCCTCCTTAATTTGAATGGGTAAAGCTGATACTGAGACTGATATCTTCTAAAAAAAATTTGAAATCAACAATCTGTAGACTTTTTTTTTTTACTTGGCGAAGAAGCATTTGATGTTATTCTCGGCATGCACTGGTTTGGTTTTGGGGTGACTCACTGTGCCCCTCAGTGGGAGGAGAAGCCCAGCAGGGACTTTGTCACTGGCAAACCAGCAGCAATCCACTGAGCCTGCATCAACACAGAGCCAAGGATCAGTCTCCCTGTCATCCTCCCATCTGATCTCTCCCTCCACACACTCTTTTCTTCTCTTACTCTCCTGCTCCTCTATTATCCAACCACCTTTTTCTATTTTCTTCTCACTCATTACTGTCTTCCCACACTCCTGCAGTCTCTCTCAGTCTCCCTGTCACATTCCATTATTTCCTCATCTGTTCTTTCATTACACCATCTTCCCCCTCTCCAGCAGATGTGACAGCCACGATAGCCTTATTCTGTAGCTGTGTCTTGTTCAAATAGATCCCTGTGAGTTTATTTCTTTCTATATTCCTACTCTCATTCTTCCTGTGTCTTCGCTCTTTGTTGTTCACATTCCTTCTTTTACCCCCCCCTTGTCTTTCTTGAGTGTGTTATCTTCTGTCTTCTTGTAATCACACATGGCAGCACTGAGAGCTGCACAGCTTTCTGACAGTAATGAGACCACATAAACTTTAGATGAAATGGGTGAATAAACACTAGATTGTTCTGATACATATTGATGGCATATTCATTTGAACTTAGCTGTTTACAGCAGGTAAGAATCACACCCGGTGCATGCCAGAGGTTATGTGCTTTGTGTATAAGTCAAGCTGAATAGCATGATGATGACACATGGAGGAGAGGAGACAGGCAGAGCTGTGAGCAGAGAGAAATGTTTGTTTAAGCCAGTGTGTAAAACTCTCCACACTGCCCTTTGCATTTCAATGAGGCTCTCTCCATTTCTATGCTGATTGCTGCTGATAGTGAGTGCCACTGTTTTTTTGTTTTTTTGGCACCGGAGTCAACTTCAACTTGTGCATTTCAGTCCCTAAGTACCAGCAGGTTGTTGTAAACAAGAAAAGATAATTCCTCAACATTGCATCATCATCACCTTACACCGACCTTAACCTGAAGTCATTAGAAACAGAAGATTTTATTATTTTGCTCAGTCTTTACCTAAGTGCCCATGTAAACATGATAGTTTAGACGTTGTTCTCGAAGCTTTTCCACCCTGTTAGGAATAGATTTCCCTGGTGAGAAGATACTATTTGTCAGAGTGGAACCACAACAGATGCTTGATGCTTGTACTATTAGTTGGAGAGCACGTCCAGTGGTTGTTTGCGGTGAGTAAACATGCAGACTACAAAAACTCCAGCAGTCAAATTCAACTTCTCACTTCTTCTTAGAGCATTTTAACAATTATGACGGATGTCCCAACCATAGTAACCAGATGTCAGTATGTCCATCACTTTCCAGAGCAAGGCTATCCTGACAGCTGTTGGCCACATTCTTTCTAAGGATATTCATTCTCACTAGTAGCTGATTTCTATGACCTCTTGACCTTACTTTGCTGTAGCACCACTGCTACATCATATTTTCTACTTGACTTTTTGAAATGAATAAATAGATTTATATAAGTATTCATGGTCCCTAAGGGCTGAATGTGCACCAGACCCATATTTCCACATGGATACATGGTATCAAACTAGGCTGATACTACGGCTACACTTTCATTGCTAGTAGGTCATAGTTAGAAGTTTGACTTAGAATATGCTTAAATCTGTGAGTTTTCAGACCTTCTGTCTGTGTAAGAAACATGGCAGAAAAACAACAACAAGGCTAGACATTTCTGTTTGCATTAATTTGATAATGAAATGGCAAGACAAACATGCTTCTCTTGCACTGTGCATATATGTCTTTAGGAGAAGCTTAGGGCCGTGGTATTTCAAATCAGGGATATTATGAGGAGTAATTGAAAACAGTAAGCTTGAATAAACATTAAGCTTGAATAAACTCAGACAGGAGGAAATAGTGCATTTGATGGGGACTATTTTCAGCGGTGAATTATTGGTGCTCTAGTAAGTATTTCTGGCAGGAGAATGTCGTGGGAGTCAGGTGACTGGGACTGGTGGGAAAATATGATCGTTGGTGGAAGGATGGAGAAGAGCGAGGCATGTGGGGGAAGTGAGAAATGCTGAGAATGTGTCATCCTGACAGAACGTCAGAGCAAATTGTCACCATTATCATTATGAATATTTACTCAACTTTCATTTGCTTTGTTTGTTTTCTTTTTTATTTCACTTTCTGAACTGTGTGTAGCTATGTGAGTGTGAGAGGGAACATTTGTATTATTGCATGCATGTGCATTTTAAATCTGCATCCATGTGGTGACAAATATATGTGTGTATGTAGACAAATGTGTGTGTGTGTGTGTATTTGTCTGCGTATGGCATGTACGGCACTTTTCAGTGTCGCTTGTCTGAGACATTTTCTCAGCACTTTCAAGAGGCCAACAGACGCTGACATTTCAAAATGTTAAAGATGCAATTTCCCTCTTAATCTTACGAACTTAATCTTATTATGTTGCCAGTATATGGCGTTCCTCTAAAAAGAGAACATTTTTTGAGTCTGCAGTCCCTCAACAGAACTAATGTTAATACCATTTTTGTTAGGGCTGCTTTGTGAGTAAATTGTCTTGGGTGTAGAATAAGATTAGGCCTAATGCAAGGGACCTTTTAAGCTCTGCCTCATTTCAAACCCAAATGTTCTCATCCAGTCGACTCTGCCTCTGTCTGCTCTGGGACAACTTTGGTTTTGTAAAATACTTTTCCAAAGTACTTACAGAACTGAGCAGGCTGCTCATCATGGAGCTAAGCAGTTTTTTGTTTAAAAAGATGGTAATATCACATTTAAACTGGTCAGATTGACATTAATGCTGTGTTTGTTAATAAGTTGTGGTATGGAAATGAATAGGACTAAATAGACTAAATCCCAGTGGACAGAAAGTGGCTACTGCTTTGCTTTTTGAGAGTTGATATTGTTAAGCAGTTGTCAGTTAATGAAATCAAATAAACAGCTTAATCACGCCTTGGAGTTTTGTCAGCATCATGTTCATGAGGATGATAGTTAATTAAATGTATTTTCTTTTCATCAATTAAAGGACAATTCATATCTCAGACCTGCATATTGCAACCTACTGCTTTGTTCTTGTTTAAAAGTCCTCACAAGAAAAATGATAGCATTTGTCATATTTTCAAATGACCTGTGTGTAGGTTTAAGTGCAGTGCTTTAGTGGTCTTGTGAATTACATTGTGTGTGAATGATTAGATTTCCTCTGATGGGCAGGTTGGGACCTTGCATTTTAACCGCTGTACCCATTCAGAGTATGAACATGTATGAATGTGAATGTGATTTGTAGTAAAAGGGCTTTGAGTGGTCGGACAACTAGAAAGGTGCTATACAAGTACGGTGGGGGGGGATCAGCTGAGTGAACTCAGCAGCCAAACATTTCTCTGCTCTTTAACCCATTGTTGCTAACTTTGGAGCTAACTCTCTTCACTTTTCCAGCACTTGATTACACCCCCTGCTGATGTAGCACTTTTCTCCTTATGAAAGTAACACAGAGATTATTCGACCAATGAGACTTTAGTTGGACGAGAGCATATCGACCAACTATTCAACTAGTCGACCAGCAGACTACAGCCCTAAAGTACACAAAGTATTTTCAGAAAAATGTACTTCACATAAATAATAAAGGAAGTTGTTGAGAGTGGCTCGAAGTATGTGACTCAAGGCTAACATATTGCAACAGGGAATACTAAAGGAAAGCTAACACAACTTCTCTAAAGAAATAATCTTTAACTTTAACGTTAGTCAAAATTAACTCTTGATCACAAAGTCATGTGTTGCCTTGCTGCTAACAGGCTTGTCATAGTTGATGTTGTCTCAGCAGGTCTGGCATTGTTTGGGTTGAGCCATTGTTAGCAGAGGTGAGTCACCAGCAAGGTTTTGTAGCTGCACAGTCCGGATTGAACTGTGGGCTGTCGGGCAAGTCTTTGTGCAGGCAGCAATGTTGAACCACCAGTGGAGAGGGATTAAACCTTGTTCCAGACTACTGTCTTTGTTGGCTACTAAACTCCCAGTTTGGGCTGTACTGCTCTCAGCATGCGGACTGAGAACCAGTTTAGGTATCTCTGTCTTCTTCAAAGTGACATATGAGTTGAGGATTCAGGCTTTCGCTGGCTTCTTGTAATCTTAGTTTAATGCTGAAGTAAGTTTAATCTGACTACACTCAAATCTTTATTCTGCAGTGGATAACTCCACATGAGTTGATGTAACCTCAAAAGCACATACTATTTGTGGGAATACAAGACTTAATGTTACAAGACCCCAATACTTGGGGTAACATATTGAATGCTTGTAATATTTTTGGCACTTAGTTTCACAGTGGTGTTGTTCAGAGTAATTTGCGGCTCTGCTGAAGAATAGTTTAAGTGCTTAGGCCTACCTTCCGTCATTCTTTCATGCTTTCTTTTTAGGGCCTGAGCCCTGGAACAGTTTCTTTCTTTCTTTCTTTCTTTCTTTCTTTCTTTCTTTCTTTCTTTCTCCTTACGCAACTTTCAACCTGAATCTGACCCCCTAAACATGCTCGAAAACTCACCAAATTTGGCACGTACATCCGGTCCGACGAAAAATTTCATATTCTGGCAAAATTACTCCCCCCCCATGCCCAGAAAATACTCTACAGCGCCACTTAGGTGTCTATTTTGGACGCTACGGCCCGTAGGAATGTGGTAGAGAGATGCTACCAACACCAAATTGTTTGTGTCCTCAAGAGCTAAAAATCATACACTGACACCCCAGACCTAAATCCAACAGAAATTCTCCATAATTTCAAATGCTATCTCCTCTGAGACCGCTCATGGTTTTGGCTTCAGATTGTAATATATCACTCTCCACACTTTGCTGAACAAAAGTTATTAAAAAAACGTTGTAATAACTGGTCTGGTTTTCATAATATCGGCGTCCAAAGTTGTTGAGTGAGTGAGTTTTCAGATTATAATGGGTTTCAATGGGAGAGTCTTTCTCTCAGCATGTACACATGGACTAATTAGAAGCTTATTGTCTAAACCGTAAGTCACACGACTTTGAAATCTGCACCACTGGATTCGCGACGAAAACATCTACAAAACGCATGTATTTTCAGCTCAAATGGCCAAAATTCACAGCTGCTATGTACTTTTTTAAACAGGAGTAGAACTGCTTTGTTCACTTGCTGTTACTCTTGTCTCTACATAACAAATTGTGCCTTCACTCACACTCTCCATTCAAATCCATGAATACTTCTCTGTGTCTGCCTGCAGTTTGTCATTGTCTCCACACACTTGATACTACACATTTACATCAAACTTTTATCAGCTCATGAGGCTTACAAGTCTTTACTTTTTTTTTAAAAAATGCACGTGATGAAAAGATGACATTGATTTATTGATGTATTTCAATGCAAATGACAGTACAGGGGCACAACACATGCATAATGTTGATGACACTGCTGTGAGCACAACACATGCATAATGTTGATGACACTGCTGTGAGCCACGCACGCATCTCCTTCTGTAGATATTTGTCATTCTCACACCGTTGACATTTGATGTTTTGCCAGGATGGGGAGGTTGCTCTGACTTTACTGTACATGCTCCTGTCTGCACCGAACTCCACGTGGCTGCAGAGTCACACCCCTCGGTCCTCAGATGGACAGACGCCCTCGGACGGCGCCGGGTACCGCGCGGGGGGGCGAAGGCCCGCCCAACGCTGCTCGCAGCTTTAATTTCTTATTGAAACTTCTGCACCTCCCTGTACTCCTGCTAAACCTAACCCTAACCCTAACCTTGCCCCCTCCAGCTGGTTTAAATGCCACACCAAGGTATTTCTTTCGAAGGTTAATCCTTTATGTTAATACTTTATCAATGTATATGACTATCTTTATTAGGAAGAAGGTGTTTGAAGATGTCCAGCGTTTCCTAAATCCTGATGACATCATCAACCAGGTAGTCTTTGACCTGGAAGACAGCAGGTAGGTAAACAACACATATATACACAAACGTAACATTTATTTAGATACTTTACAAGATGCAGTTTATATTATGTTAAATTTATATTCAGATTGAATAGCATGTGAAAATTGTATTTTAATGTGCATTAATAATATGCCACCTGCCTGTCTCTTTGTTTGTTTGTTTGTTAGTCTACAGGAGCCATCTGATAGGCCAGATTCCCTGAAGTTTTTCTCTAAGTTTGAAAGCGGGAACCTGAGGAAAGCTATTCAGGTCCGCAGGTATGGACACACAAACAAATACACCCACACCCACACACACACACACACACACACACACACACACACACACACACACACACGCAATGGGCAAAATGTCAATGACATTGAGGACAATCTCATGTGATATTATTACTTCAAAAATATTATTTTGTGTTGTAGACACACTTTAATGAATTAAATTAAGTTAAACTTTTCCAGTATTATATATATATATATATTAAGTCAGCTTTTCTGTTTTCAAAGAAACTAGGATACAGTCATTATAGTTTATGAGAAGGTGCCTACACATGACTGGATGTTTCAAGGGTACAATAACAAAGGAAAACACAAACTACCAACATTACTGTGAATAAAATCATTGTTTGTTACATTATAATCCTAACTGAGAAAATAAATTCTTTTCTCTTCTGTAGATATGAATATGACCTCATATTGAATGCGGATGCTAACTGTTCCCAGCATGCCCAGTGGTTTTACTTTGAAGTCAGTAACATGGTGACTGACGTCCCCTACCGTTTCAATGTCATCAACTGTGAGAAGAGCAACAGCCAATTCAACTATGGTGAGAGTGGTTGTGTATGTGTGTGTGTGTGTGTGTGTGTGTGTGTGTGTGTGTGTGTGTGTGTGTGTGTGTTTTAAACAACATTAATGGCACATGTGTGATAACCACAGGCTATACACACCCAGGGCTTTTGCCCTGTAATAACATGTAACATGACATGACAGCCTACTACATCCAGTTAGTCAGATGGGGATCCTGGACAAGTGTTTAGCATTTTCAGCAATGCTTTGCAGTTCATCCCAATTCTCAGCATTCACACGCATTTTCCACAGGAAATGCATTTCTAGTTGTATTATTGTTTGTGTTTTGTGCTGTTTTGTATGTATTTCTGTGGAGTTTTGTGTATTTGTAGTCCTTGCTATACACTTCTCCTTGTAGAAATAAATGAATAAATTCCTGATCAGACCAGAGAGAACATACACTGCTGGAGGTAAAACTACAGATCTAACAAAGACACCACATCTGTTCCATGTGACTGTATGTGTGTGTGTGTGTGTGTGTGTGTGTGTGTGTGTGTGTGTGTGTGTGTGTGTGTGTGTGTATGCAGGAATGCAGCCAGTGCTGTACTCAGTAAGGGAAGCTCTGGAAGGTAGACCACACTGGGTCAGGACCGGAACTGAAATCTGTTATTTCAGGTATGAATGAAATGCAATAATATTGATTCATCTAAAGATACACTCAAACTTTAAGGAAAGAGAGTCCAGTGACAAAGAGCTTTCAGAATCTAAATGAAATTTGAAGTGCAATGCAAAAATGATGCACCTTTTATCAGCACATAACATAACTTATAGTCTGTTATTGCTTCTATTTTCTCCTCCAGAAACCACTTTTGTCCAGCTCATGGCAGACGGAGAACAACCTTTTATACTTTGACTTTTACCATCACTTTCAAACACAGTGAGGACGTCTGCTACCTGGCTTACCATTATCCCTACACATACTCTGCTCTGAAGGTACTGATACATTAATCTGTCTGACTGAATTTTTCAAATACCTCCAGCCTTTTGGATATTCCTGTTGTCATCCAGCACACGAATAATTTGGTTGTATTTCTGGTGAAGGCACTTTTTCCAGCTGCTGCTCTGCAGCTCCTGCTGTAACTGATTCAAACTAACAATATGCACATTGTAAATTGTGGCCTGTATCACAAAGTGAGCTCCAAACATAGTTTCCTTTCATTTCTTTTTTTTCTCCTGTCAAATGTATTATTACAGGGATGTTCGGTTTTGCCAGCTGATGGGATCTTGAGCTGAAGGGATAAATAACAGTAAAAGCATAAACACTGAATCAAATGCGTCAGTAAGAAATGAAAGAAACTCACTGAACTGCACATAAAAGGCGAATACAATTGTTATTCATTATGCTGTAATCCGATTAAAGTCTTAATCCAGATGGGGAAGCTGATTGTGTAAAAATATTTCTTTTATGTGCACCATAATAGAGAGCAATATGATTTTGCTGATCTATAAAATATTTATTGCTCTTCAATTACGTTACTTAATTGAAACTCTCGTTCCCATATAACAATGATAATAATAATAATAATAATGATGATAATAATGATAATAATAATAAATCTGAAAGTGCTACCACATTGAAAACACACAAAACTCAACATAAGAGAATAGAAAATAATAAGAGTTAAGGTGACAAATGTAAAATATATGAATGATGTTACCATGGTGATCTACCCAGGTTCAAAGTAAATCAGCTCCATGATACAAGAAAACTTGACTTAAGTCCAAAGATAAGTGGCTCACATACTAATCTCACTTTGTTATAGAAACACTAGCTGTTCTTTCTTTCTTTCTTTCTTTCTTTCTTTCTTTCTTTCTTTCTTTCTTTCTTTCTTTCTTTCTTTCTTTCTTTCTTTCTTTATTATTATGCCACTTCAACCCTAAATTTGACCCCCTAAACATGCTCAAAAACTCACCAAATTTGGCACGCAAATTAGGTCTGGTGAAAAATTGGATAAAATGTAAGAAATGTGCTCACTCGTGCCACCTATGTAACTAAAATGGCCGCCACGGCCCGTAGGAATGTCGTAAAGAGATCAAGTCAAAACTCAATTATTTGTCTCATCAATATTTTGCAGCAATTTTGGACTCCGAACAAGCGCTATCTCCTCCGAGGGCATTAATGGTATCAGCTTCACAATTTAATTCATGACTTATGACACTGTGCTGAACAAAAATTGTTAAAAACTTTGTAATAACTCAAACAGTTTAGATTTTGTAAGCCCTGAAAGTTGAAGTGCCGCATTGCACCTTACAATGTAAACCAATGGAAAGGCAATCTCTGGGCATGGACTTTGTGTGAAACTGAGGCTTCTGACATCTAAACTTTAAGTCCGACCACTTTCAAACCTGTATCAATGGATTCGCAACAATATTTACAACAAAAATATGTTTTTTAATGTAAGATTTGTCTAAAGTCATGGGATTTATGAGGTTTGTTCGAAGATATTTCACAAAAAACGTAATCTAAAATCCTCCTCTCCAACTGCTCCTGGTGATTTCACTGCCTCAGTGCTGTGAAACATTCCACAATACACACTCATATAATCACAGGAGTAGCAAGAAAAGACTTTAAAACTTAACTAAATCCCCATGGGGAAATTCAAAAACATTAAAAGATAGAAAACACATGTAAATTTAAGATTTGTAGTTCAAGTCTCGTGATTAATTTAAAATAAGGTTGTATCTTAAACCACGTGGAAGCAGTAAATGTTCAAAAAAGGTTCACTCACACTCTCCAGTATTTTTCTGTGTCCTGCTGCAGTTACTTATTGTCTCTACACACCTAACAGTACACTTTTCAATCAAACTTTAAAAATAAAAGTACATGACACTTATCACTCATATCACTAATATCACTCATTTTTAAAAAGCAAAATGATCTGATCCTGATGGGCCAGAGTGCGAGGTCCCGACCAACTCTGCTTTCAGCTTTAATTATAATTGGATTTCTCTCCAGCCTTGCATTGTAATTTTGCTTCCATATAACAGTAAACATCGAGAGGTGACCACAAAGCAAACAAGTCACTCCTGCATGGGATCAGATGAATGAAAATGTGTATATTAAAGAATAAACGTTTTCTGCCTTACGCTGCAACAGTGATCAGAGAAAATCTTTTCTGGGTCATTTCATGTAAGAAAAGATTATTGCTTAAGAAGGAAAAATGAAAAAGTGCACTAAACACACCATATGGATAAAAGACCAAAGACTGAAGACAGAAATATAATGAAGTCTAGGAGGTTGTGGTGATGACCCGCAGGTCCAATTCAAGGTTGTTTTCATCAACATTAGATGAACAGTGTAGGAACAATTTTTCATGCACAGCACTCCACCATCCTGGGGGACAGGAGTTATCTGGACATCAGTAGACTGGAGATGTGAACCCCGCTGATGCTGCCAGCGCTGTATTACAGATGCCATTTTCACCTCTCACTTGTTTCAGACTTTTTTGCCTTCGTTCTGGCCTTCAGAATAACTGAACTTCTGTTTGATACATTTGTATGATAATTGCTCTGCTGCATTGTCCTAAAATTGAGGGACTGTGTAGTAAATCATTTAGCTTCACTTGTGCAGTCCAGGAGATGGTGACAACACAACAAAAAAGGAGCAGTAAAATGGCACATAGGCTTCACTGCAGTTGATACTTTTATATGCCACTATTTGCATTGCTGTATCCATAACAGAAGCAGGAGGCCTTTATGAATTAAGCAGAAAGCATAATATGATAACAAAGTCAAGGCTTTTTTTGTTGTTGTTGTTTTCTGGAAGATCCTTCTGATTGGTAAGATAGTTGCTGAACTGTTGCATAGTTGGAAAGCAGAAATCCTCAGTGCCTCCAGCCCCACGCTG
The DNA here is from genome assembly GCA_029490765.1 of Euthynnus affinis. Lineage (NCBI taxonomy): Eukaryota > Metazoa > Chordata > Actinopteri > Scombriformes > Scombridae > Euthynnus > Euthynnus affinis. The sequence continues at coordinate 34,241,796 of CM055844.1, read as the reverse complement.
GTAAATAATCACCAGCCACCTGCAGCGGTGATGTGACCATCCCCAAACACAATCATCACAGTTTCATTTTAAATCAGATGTCTTTGGTAACAGAGACAAAACAAAAACATGGTGGATGTTACATCTTAACGATTGAACTGTAAAGCATCTATGCATACATACATCAGAACCTACACACGTACTCAGATACACTCTTGTATACATATTGTGTCTTTCAGGCTCATCTGAATGTGCTGGAAAAATCAGTGGATCCTGCCATGGTGTTTTTCCGGCAGCAGGATCTTTGTTGCTCTTTGGCTGGAAACTCGTGTCCAGTGGTCACCATCACTGCCTGTCCTGCCAGCAGGGGCTGGAAAGATTTGCACCAGCTGCGTGAGTACAGGTGTTACTTAGGACAACTGATACTGAGTCAGAAGACTTAGCTCTCTATGGAATGTACTACAGTGTGTCTACAGGAACGAGTCATAGATATGCAGCAGGAAATTATTTCTGACAGCATGTCTTGTTTTTTGGTTGAATATAGACGCATTTCAGTGTGGTTATGATTTGGCAGATTGCTTTCTGTATGAATACATGTGTACAGTGTATATACAGTATCTGAATATAAACTGAAGAGTTTGGAAGTGAGGATGTAAACGTGTAAAATGTTATGTAGATCCATAGAGTTTTGCTGCTTGTTTGTGTTTGAGTGAGAGAAGGCTGTAGTCACTGAATGCTTACTGTGTGAAAACAATGCAAATGTGTCACAGTTTGCTCCATAAACGTTGCTGTTGTGTTGACTGTGTGAAGAGTTTTGAAGATGTGGACTCAGAATTGAACCATGCAGGTAACCAATCGTAAATAAGTATAGCAGTAGTACAAACAGGTCAAACAGCTAAATCAACTGCTGAAGGAAACAGTTTTCCTACTCAGGAGCTATAGTGTGTGATTCCACAGATGCTGCAGCCGCTTCAGTCAGTCTTTACATTAAAATAGTAATTAGTTCACTTGTCTATTCATCTGTCTTTTAGTAGATTTCTATCTACTGATGAAAAATGTAGTTTATGTCAGGAGATAGAAATCTAGATAACTAAATACAAGATAACTAAATACAAAGTAACCTTTGAAAAATGTGTTACAATTTTGAAAGGTTATTTAGATTTATCTTGAAAAAAGCAAATTTGTGAAATTTACATTGGTGAGAGAGAGAGAGAGAGAGAGAGAGAGAGAGAGAGAGAGAGAGAGAGAGAGAGAGAGAGAGAGAGAGAGAGAGAGAGAGAGAGAGAGAGAGAGAGAGAGAGAGAGAGAGAGAGAGAGAGAGTGAGTGCTGTAGCTCATATAACCAAGGAAGCATCTATTTGATATCAAGTTAATGGAATGTGTGTGTGTGTGTGTGTTCAAAATATACATGTGTGTATATGCTCACATAAACACACAGTGTGTGTGCAGAACATACAGGTGTGTGTGTGCAGACAAAAGGAGACAAACAGCCAGCCCTCCATCCTGACAGAGACAGATATCCCATGCTTTGTTTATTTTTCAGTGCTTAATTGAAACTCAGTGATCCTTAGCAGTTGGGAATATAAAGAAATAATTTGTTTAGGAGAAAAGCATATGAGATTCATCATAGCATATCCACATTAGCATAATATTATACCCTACCACTGTAGTTTCTATTACACACCGGGCATTTGCACATAGAAATGATGCCATTTCATCTCGTCATTTGCCTGGAAATGCTTCAACACAGTCGACATTTCAGGAATTGAAAATAACTGGTTGATTTCACCATTGATACTCATGCATTTTAATATGAAACAATCTAATTGGAATGTTTAAATATGAGCCTGTGCTTTGATTTAACTTCTCAGAGGAAGCAGACATGTTCACATGAACAGGTGTGTTTCCTCAGATTAATCAATATTTATGAAACTGATTGATTTGGTCTGTTAACATGTTCACAGTTCATAGAATGTTGACTGAACAGCTACTGTTATTAAAAAGGAACAATAATGATGATGATAATATATTAATAATTAAAGCTAAAGGTTGTAGGTGTGGTTGGAAAGCTCAGAGAGAAATCAAAACGACTTGGCTCTCAACAGGGGGTGCTGATGATGCAGGCTGTGGCCGTGGAGGCAGCAGGGGGTCTTTGACGTCACACTTGCCAACCTCAGCAGTGACTGGCTATGGCTATGAATCCAGAAGCGCGGGAGGATCAGTCATGAGATCTGTGACTGTTGTTGGCGATGGAAATGCGGGAAGTTTGGTGATTACTGTTGATGCTGAATAGAGATGAAACAGTCTGACTTTATTGTCGCTGTGGTTAAAGGGAATGCCTACCCTTACGAGAAGTGTTGGAGGCAAGTGACATTTCAGTCTCTGATGCTGGGCTCCGTTGGTGGATGTAAAGACTGAATAAAGAGGAGGGAGCACTGTGAGTTCACCATGATGGGTTGTAGGCAAGTGATTAGAATTTGAAGCCGCCTGTCATAGCAGGCTCCCTGCTGGCTATGACTGTCACGTTCATGATTTTCGACCCTCACTGACGGAGAAGAGGAGGCCTGAGATCTGCTGGGAAGCGGAGGGTTGAACAGATCCTCTATAATGTTTTGGAGATGTCTTTTCTTGCGTGCCTCTCTTTTATGGTGTCCCCTAGGGGTCTAGTTTGGGTCCCCTCTTAGTCACCATTTACATGCTACCACTGGGGCAAATCACGCATAAACACAGCTATGTGCATTGCTAGGTGGATGACACCCATTTAGGTCCCACTAAAGCCTGGTGCCACTGAAATTTCATGTATCATGGTTAAGTGTTAACCACTAGTTAACAGTTGTGTTAATCTTAGCAGTCTCCATCTCTGCGATATAAGCTTCTGCTTCTGTCTGCTTTGTTGATGAGACGGTAACCTGTGCACATGCTCCCCAGATTCCTAATAATTATAACGAGACCTTAAATGGAGTTTCAGTTTGCCATCTCACTCCTTCCTTATACAGGTCTGCTGAGTCCATTGGCGCCTGTTTCTTATCTGTTTTGCTAATTAAGGCAGATCGTTCAAAACATGCCTGTTTGGAATGGGCCGATTGCTTGGCCTTTGGTATTGCTGCTTGCAGCTTTCTCAAGAATTGCTAAGCCAAACAACTTCACACTCGACAGTGTGCCTCCTTGGGTCTTGAGCAATACACTTGCCATGAGATCCCCTAGAGCATCCCGTAGATGCAATCTCCGAGAGTCTTTGTGTCATTAATCACCAAGATGAGAGTTGGAAATACAACACTGTTGAATCTTTTCTTTTAAAAGCAATTTTTTGTATATGGACAACAAAAAATAAATCCATACATTTTATATACAGTAATTCAAAGATTTTTCTCCACTACCAGTTGAACACTTTTATTTTATATATCAACATAAAGACTTGGCCGGATTGTTGGTAATATCCCTGGAAAATGTTTTCTGTATTTTATCAGTGTGTCCTTGTTCTGTCCTCAGTGTGTGCTGTTGTTTTGCCACATCACAAAGAAATTACTGTCGGTGAAATGTCTTATTATATTGCAAGGCTGCAGATTTGTTGCTGTCTGTGCTGGTGTAAAACTGAGCCAATGATACCTTCCCAAGAGAAAAGAGAATGTGAGGATTTACTGAAAATGATGCAGACAGAACAATATGCAGCTCCATGAGATCCACATGTGACTGAACTGACCTGCATCAAACATGTCTTTTTTTGTTTTTAGTTTTTACGATTATTTTGATGAAGGCTTGAGTATGACATGCAGCAAGAGGCCCTGTGGGACATTGTTATTGTGTGGCATGCACAGTGACCATATGGCTACTGGGGCCATATCGCATCAAATGTGTCCTGTGTGAAATTCAGCTTCTGTCACAAAAGATCAATTGTAGGGACATTTTAGTAAATACAAACATTAAGCAGAGCAGGAGAGTCCAGGAATAAAAGAATGAATCATCAAAAGATAATATATTTAGTCTCATTTGGTGATCATTTACTACAAAAAATGACAACAAAAGAGAAGAAAATGGCTCGAGAATGTGGATATTAAAGATGGAATGGATAATAAAGGCAGTTATGCTGACAGACATATGATGACAGACAATGTCACATTCAGCTAACTATCTGCAACTAATGTTCCAAGACTTCTCAGTCTATAGTGTATAGAACAGGCTTCACTACCTTTATGATCAAACTGCAATGGACCTCAGAAACTCCATCTAATGATGGTTCACAGCCTCAACACTTGAGGAGCCAGGAACAGAGACACTGATTTTCTGAGTGTGGACAACCTGCTCTCCCTCCTGAGCCACAGTTGCCCAATGTCACAGTGGCAGGATAACAGATGCAACTGCCCTCTGCCTCCAAAGAATATACCAGTGGCTTTACATCACAATTATTACACCATGCTGCTGTTTCAGAAGTTTAACCACTGGTTTCAGGTGCTTCCAACAAATTCCAAATTGACATATTGTTGTGTGCTCAATCTTGGACACACACAGATAATATTGGTGTTGATCTTGGGACATTACTAAAAGCATGTCTGAGCCTGAATGCCAGTGGTCAGATGATCAGACAGTTTATCTAGATTATATGAAGCAGTTTATTTGATAATACCTGACACGTTGAGAAATTCCTTATTGCACATGAAAACACACAACTACAGTAAGTACAGCAGGTCAAAGATGAAACAGGAAGTGGCTCTGTCTCTCACCTGAGCTTTGTTCAAATCTGGTCGATCATGTTGCTGCTCATGATTCTTGCTGTCTGACTTTGTTATGTGACTTTGTTATGTGATCATAACTGAGATCAGACCTGTAAAAATAGAAACCCAATTTGTAATAAGACATGAATAGGAGATCATCTAAAAATGAAAAAGTACATTTTTATATAAAATACAATATCACATCTCAAAACTCATATTTGTCGAATGATACAAAACCCACAGTAATGCTTAGTCATATTTATATTCATTTTTATTTATTTTCTCTAAACTCACAGGGAGTTGATTTTGAATCCTGAGCTGTGTGGAAAATCTTTGTGTGAAATCACCTCAAACATGTCTGAAGAATTGTGATAAACCCTCATCTATACCAGTCAGAACTAGCTGTGAACTGACAACTACAATACAGTCCATTTAGAGTGTTACAGATGAACCAGGGCAGACCATTCTCTGTCCACATGTTGCTCATTCACACACTTGAGTATCTCCTCAGACTGTCACTGAGTTTCAGCAACCCTGACTTATCACACATTGTCCCATCTGTTGGCATGCTATCTGTTCAACATCCACGTTGTAATCACTGACACTCAGAAATGTTGATGACGACCCTTGCACAACAGTACAATTATCACGCATGACCTCTGGTAGTTGACATAATTGCCCAGCAGTCACTATCACTGACAGGACTTATTAGATTGTTGTGATGGGTGTAGAGGACACACCATCCGCACAGCTTTAATTAAAGACTTGATCTGGATAAATGAATTGTGCCAGCCACTCAGAGAAAACAGGAAACCAGATAACAATATAGACACAGTGAGCGAGTGTAGTGAGTGGTGATTGACGAGGTTGAAGCAGTCTTGCCACGATTCCACAGGTATGATCCCTGAAAACTTGGATCTCTATCTGTCTCTCTCCAGGTAATCGTGCCTGTATCGTGCTGACAGGCCGTGTCCATCCCGGTGAGTCCAATGCCAGCTGGGTGATGAAGGGCACCCTGGAGTTTCTGTGCAGCAGTGACCCAGTGGCCCAGACACTGAGGGAGGCCTTTGTCTTCAAGATTATCCCCATGCTCAACCCAGACGGAGTCATCAATGGCACGTGAGTAGGAGGCAGAAACACTGCTGAAATATCCACAACACATGTTTTGTCTTAGATTAGATGTTGATTTGATCAAACAATAAAAATGCCGTCTCTCATTTTTAGGCCTCAAACTGCATCATAATGGCAAAGCTTGATGAGATGAAATAATTGGATAATTTACCAGGAAGTGTAAATGTGTACCCTAACTTTATTTAGATCATCGTGTGCCTTGTCCAGGTTTCTAGAGATCACTGAGTCCACTAAATGCATTGTGAGCAGTATGAGCTTTATATTTGATGGAGTTTTGGGGAACTGCTGTTCATGTTGCACTTGTCTAAGTTTCCCATAACCGCTTAAGTCTTATAAATAAATAACCTGAATAAATACTGACATATATATGCATAACATAAATAATAACAAAGACTGAAGTAAGTAGGACTTAAATGAAGTGTTTACATATGTTCTTGAAGTCCCATAAAGACTGGCATCAGCTGGGCACAGGAGCCTTGAAAATTCTTAAAAAAAAAAAAAAAAAAAAAAGGAGTTTGTAATTTTCACATTTGATTTATTGAATTAGATGATAAATATTTATTCTGCAAGTTTTATTCTGATAGTTTTTTTTAAGGAATTTCCTCTTTTTCCTTAGAAATGATGGACCTTAGAATTATTATCCTCATAAAGGCCTTACTGCTGTCCTCTCCAATGTTGCCAGGAATAATATTTTGGTGTAGAAATACTGTATCTAATTAAGTTTTATTGCAACTTGCTTTTGTTGAATTAAAAGCACTCAAAAGAACCATACTGAGGTCAGACCTACTGGACTCAACCTATTAAAAACCATGTGTACATTTTTGTCTAAAACTCTCCCCAGGTCTCTAAATCCCTCAACTTTTCTCAATGCTAACCTCAGCCATGACCTCAGTGAAGGTTATTAGTACTCACACCATAGGCTACTTATCATACATCACATGTATTAATATAAACATTGTGATAAGAGTCACTCCCTGTAGTTTATTAACTGTGCCGGGAAGAGACACAGAAACACTTTTATCAATCTTACATCTGAACTAGTGTGTGAACGACACAGGGTTCTAAATGTTTGCTTGAAATTGAAACCACAGACAACAACATGCTGATAAATGCATATTTATCTGAAATGATTAACAACTGAATAAATGAGGTATAACTGCAAACAGATAAATAAACTCTAAATAAATACTCTAAATGGCAGATAAGGAGTTATGAGTTTGTGTTTAAATGTGAATGAATAATAGCCTAATTACCAGAGAATTAGTTGAGGTTTAACTAACCAGCTGAAACAAAACTGTATTTCTAAACTACACTAGATAATTAGCACCTAGAATTTAGTTTGTTTCACTGACATTACAATACTGTGCATTGCTTAAAAGAAAAGAATGTTAACTTAGGAGATAACGTGATACGAAAAAAAAAAAGAAAAGGCATAACAACGTGCATCTCCTTGGAAATACAAAAAGAAAAAGACGTTTGGGCATAAGCCGACCACCGTTTTATCCACGTTCACAGTAAAGGGGCATGCTTGGGTGGAAATATATATTCTAATGATCTCCCTTGAGTCGATTAAATTTAAATCTAAACACATTTCACTATGATCATTCACATTTAAACATGAGTTGCATAGTTCAGTACGTTACTCAAATATTCAGACACACATCTATAATGTCATCACCATCACTGTACCTGAGCTGAATCCTGATTAGATTATATGATCAAATTAAAATACAGTCTTTGCTGACTGTACTTCCATGAACCTGTTCTCACACAAAAGTTCACAATCATCAGTGCAGCTTCATTTAAACATTCTATAGCTATTTAACAAACTTACTTCTAATATTAACTAGGTTCTACTTTATAACCACCACTGTTAATTCTTTACTTCTCCTTCACCACGTTATACAGAGTTTAATGGCAATTTAGTGGATATCACAATAAGAAAACATTATACATTATACATTATACATAGGCTCACTGAAAATAGGCCACTGGATGGCACTGAGGTTCCATTACTGTGTAATGATTAAAATGAAATATGTCTATCTCACAGACATAGACCTGATTCTGACTGGCATTACTTTGTGAATAATGATATATAGATTACAAAATGGTTATATACTTAGAAAACATTGAACCAGACTTCTGCAAACTCAATACACAGGTCTGGACTATTTTTATCTGAGGTCACACCAGAGTGAAAAAAGGGGGTAAGATATGTTTTGGAACATATATGTGTGTGTGTGTGTGTGTGTGTGTGTGTGTGTGTGTGTGTGTTTGTGTTTGTGTGTGTGTGTGTGTGTGTGTGTGTGTGTGTGTGTGTGTGTGTGTGTGTGTGTGTGTGTGTGTGTGTGTATGGGGTTAGAAAGAGAAAAGAGAATTTGGAATTAGAATTGAATTGTCCTAACTCATCAAACAAGCTGATGAGGTCCTGTTGAGGGTGAAAACTGACACTATAATGTGGAGAAGGCATTCTCAGTTTACCTTTGAAGACAAAGACAAAGTAGAACATACATCCATATTCTTGAGGTTAGAAGTTATCGTTGACTGAGCCCAAACCATCTTTGGGCTTTAACAGAGAATGTCAGAATACAACGAGAGAAGTACCGGTTCTCCTACACAGCAGTCTCTTGCACTGTTTTACATAAATGGTGGTACACATGCTATCTTCCCGTTAGAAATCAAGACACTTTCCTCTCAGTTTTACTATCTTCTCTCTGACTGGAAAAAAGCCATTACATGGCGTATAAAAATGTTTCTGATCAATTCAGCCTAAGACTCTAAGGCTGGAAAGTGTTCATTATTCAAGCTAGATCTCTGTTTTGTCCACAGGGGCCACTGTACTTTGTACTATAACACATACAAAAATGAAGGAACAAAAATTGCTTCATATCCAAAAATGTACAATTATAGTTCTCTATTTTTGTATTTTCACTTTTGCATGTGTTTTACAATTTGGAGGGAATTTTCTTAAAGGAATACTACGCAGGATTTGTCAGTTGGTGTTTGCTAACACCTTGCTTCGTATATGAAGCAAAGACACTCAGAACACAGAATAAGACAAACCCTCTCAGACCCTGCAGCTTAATGAAATTCCTGTCGTTTTGCAAAAATATATTCTCCCTACACTGACAAAGTTTTACTCATAAGTTCCCCCAAAACATGTGTCAGTGCAGGACTGAAAAAATGACTGCAGGAAGAGCAAATCAGACTGAACAATATGAAAACCAGCGATCAATGAATAACAAGTTTTCCATCCAAAGCAAGAACTGCACTGCACCGTACTCCAAATTTAATTTTTACTGACAGCTGCCAAACACTTTAAACTATTTTATGAATCCATTAATGAGCCTGCCTTTCTGTTACACAACTAAACTGGCCTTGAACATGAACACATAAACTGTGCTGTCTGACCCTAACCCCAGGTGACTTATCTCATCGTCCTCTACACAAAAACATCCACATTATCAAATGCAAGGTTTATTCATGTTCTTGGTTATGTGGTTGGTTATTTCTTCAGTTAATTATTATTATTATGTCCAAACTTGAAAATGAGCCAACACCCTCACAGTTTTGGTAAGTTATTATTTAACTCACTGGATTAAAAAATGAGACCATTTGATTAAGTCTCTCACACTGCCTGTTGATACAGCAGGCTTGTTATTCAGCCCAGTTTACTGAAAAAAGTTGGTGCTCACTCATCAGAATTAAAAAAAAAAAAGAAAAAAGAAAACACATTTTTTAAAATAAAACTTACTCACTTATGACACACACACACACACACACACACACACACACACACACACACACACCAACTCATACTGATGCCCTGTCCTCTGTCTTTCTGATAAGGTGTAGTCTAACTGGTAGGTTATTCCAACCAAACAACCTGATTGGTCAACTAGAGATTCTCATTTCATCTGTCCATAAAACCTTTAAAAAAAAATCTTGGTATTTGAACTTGTGAATCTTGTTCAGTGGTGGTCGTGTTTCATCCTTCTTCTCCTCTGGCCATGTCTTTCTGGACACTCTTTTTCAGTTCATTTGTACCTTTTCTTGTGTTTTTTGCAACCCTGCAAAACATTGAACTGTCTGGTGGTCACGTCTCAATAGTTTAGCTATGTCAAGGCATCTGAAAGGCATTTTACAATTTTTGACTTTTCAGTGTCAGTTAAATCTGTTTTTGGTCCATTCTACATGAGGTAATAAAGCTGCTTAATAATTATACACACTTAATAATTATGCCACACCCTCCTTCCTCCCCTACACAAATGCACACAGTGTATGATTCAAACCCTTTGCTGTAAGTACTAAGAGTGAGACTGCTGTTAACCCTTACATCAAGTATTTTAATTTATTTATTTTATTTATCTACACTTAATCAGAGAGAGATTAGAGATCTATTTTTCAAGAGAGATCCAAGAACAAAAAACATTCATAAGACAAGAATACAGTCAGCAAACAGAAACAACACAATCAACAAAGAATTAATAAAAAAAAGAGACATAAAAAACAATCATATAATAAAGTTTTAAAATCTCCAAAGAGAATGAAAGAATCTATGAGGGCAGTTTGTAGTTCATTCCATTTGAAAGGTGCAGAGTACCTGAATCCACTTCCACCAACATTAGTGTGAACATGAGCGATATCAAAGTAGTTACTGGATTGTCTACTGCAGTTACTAGATTTAAATGAGAGAAGAGATGTGAGGTAGTGTAGAAGCTTTATAGATTAATATCGTGATGTGTTATTTCTTCTTGTCCATGAGGAAGTCCATCCAGCCTTGTAATACAGACAACAATGATGAGAGATAAATTTGTAATTAGTGATAAATCATAATGTACTGTGACAAACAAGGTTTAACTGCTGAAGTGATGATTGGGCAGCATGACAGTATAGAATATCTCCAATATCAAAGACAGGCATTAAGGTTGACCACACACAGCTTTATGGTCTGAAAAAGACGGACAGCCCTTAATTCTATAAAAGAAGCCTAGTTTGAAGTTTAAAGTATAAATCCTGCTTGTCAAGACTATGTTGTAAGAACATCACACTACTACTACTTTAAAAAAAAAAAATGAAATAAAGGAACAGCTAACATAAGGATAACCAGTTGCATCAGTAGTGAAGGAATTGTACGAGGGGGGACCAAAATGTTTCCAGAATTGTTAAAAAAGTCATTATACATATGTCAGTAGTAGCTTTATAATCCCCTTCAAAGTTCTCTCCTTGAAACTTGATACACTTGTCCCACAGGGTCTCCCATTTCCTGAAGTCATCTTTTGTCAATGTGTCCAGAACCTCCTGCAAACCTCCTGATTTTCTTCTGCCTTTCAGTCCCAATTTTAGTTTCACCAAGCTGTAGGCATATGCCACCTAGTGGCAAGTCCAATAGATACACTCTCCTCCAGTGCTATTGATGACTTCCATAAATTTTTGGGTCCCTCCTCGGACAGATGAATGATAATGATGTGTGTGACAGTGTTGAAGGCAGCAAAATGACAAATCAAACCAAACCCAAAAGCAGGAGATATGGAACGCTGAGAAGAGTGCTGGCTTCTCTAAGCTTGGTGGAGGCTGAACAGGTGCCGCCACATTATGCCACCTCACAACCCTCACTGACTGCAGGCTCCTGTAAGACAGGATCTGTCATACAGAATCCCTCCTGCCAAGACTCCTCTTCTTGATTTGACGACTAAATTACCTTTGCAAGACAATGAGAATATACACAGGCTTACCTTTGCAAGACAAACATGAATATTTTTACGCCGTCACTCATGTTAGTGGAGCGAAGCCATGAACTCCAGCAGTAACAAATGAGACTGGCTGACCAGCAGATACTGCAGCATTAAACAATTTAAACCAACTCTGAGGCACAGAAAATACCTTGGTGCTCAGTCTGTCTCACCTCAAAATGTCTTGGACAGTGATGTTTTTCCCCAGAGTTAACAGTGCAGCAGAGAGGCTGCTCTCCACTGCTGGAGACATGATGTTAATAACAACACATTCTGTTATTCTCATACAGGCAGGATACTGTAAGATGCTTTCAGATTGATTAAATCATTAAATAATGCAGTTAACTTTTTTAAATAAAAAGGCTGCAGACCATTTATCTCATCTGCCAGATATGTTTCATATTGTAGGAGAAAGAACTGAAACTGACAATTGTGCTCCCTATTCATTTATTCAAGAATCGTCTCCTCTTAATAAGAAATGAGCTTGCTTGAAAACATGATTTGTGAAATTTTGGGGGGGCTCTGAAGTATTGACAATATGCTAATTTTTTCCATGCATTTCTATTTTTCTGTATCTTCATCATCATAGATCATGTGTGAAATTAGACTATTATTGTTGTATGATTGATTGTTGTATGAGATACTGTCATGCATGCTAATCTTGCCATCACCATCGAAGTGTGGTGGCACTTAACTCGCTTGAACTTAAATATCCCACCCTCAGTAAAAAAAAAAAAGTGAGCTCTCCTGAAAGCCATGGCATAGTTTGCACCTTGTTGGAATTGAACCAAATTGGAAGATTCCCACCCTGGTTATTATAGAGTCCATGTAGGAAGGGTGTCGGGATGGATGGATCAACAAAACATCAGACTTAAACAATAGAGATCACTTTTCAACTTCCTGTTTACAACCGTTAGTCAAAACTGATTGATCACAATCTTCCCCTAATTTAGCAAAGTACTTATTTTAACCCAAACCACGACGCTTCCCTACACCTAACCAAACTTGTCAACACATCATAAAACATACTGTGTTTATTTTTCAGTTGTGATTTGGAACAGTTTTTGAAAGCACAGACAAAAGAAGTCGTCCTATTGATAAGGATGTCAGTAGGGCTGTAGTCAACCAAAGAAGATCTTGGCAAAAATTGTACATAATCTAATAAGAATTCTAAGAGATTCTAAATCTAATAAGAATTTGAATATTTACACAATATATATACGTATATACTTATATATACTTTGTGTCCAACAGTTTCTGATTTAATAACTCACTATGACACATACAAAACAAAGAAATAAAGATTGATTCAAAAGAAAAACTTACTGACTCCTTACTGCTCCATCCACACTCTAATAACAGCCATGTGTAAATATAATGCGGTGAGATTTATTCAGAGTGATAAGGTCATATATAGATATATGGTGAATACATTTGATGGTGAATTTGCTTCATAAACGCATGAAGACAAGAGATTCCTCTTGTTGGAGTGTTGAATGTTGGAGACCCAGCAGGTGGATGACTGGATCAGTCTGAAGAACACAGCAGTGATAGAGAGCTGGTGGGTGCCCGATCTGAAAGACGGAGTGACAGATCAAGCATTGACAAATTAATATCAGAATCTTCTAGTCACTTAGCTAATAAAACCCGTGAATAAAAAGTAGATATGTATATGATAGTTTTGTATACACTATATGGGACATGGAGAACTCTAATAGCATGTGGAAGTGGAAATGACGGAGATGCTGGAAATCTATGAGGGAAGAATGACATCCAGGAGGGTGAGAAAGAGATAGAAACTCACCAGAAGAAGAAAAAGAATAGAAATATATATACAGGTATCTGAAAAGTCATATTGGTTGGTCCACATATGAGTATGGATGCTAAGAATGACATTTTGAGACAAAACTAGATATATGAAGATGAGGTTGAGGCAATTTGTTGTTGTGTGAGTGGACAAAATCTGTCCTTTGTTCCACTTTCAACTCTCTGCATCATCTCTGGGCCTCAGATCCAGACACAGAGAGAGACAGAGTTGGAGAGATACTGAAAAGATGTTGCTATGACAACCTGCTAGCTCCAGGGATGTTATGAGTTGGCTGTCACACAGATGTGCAGACATGACTGAATGTCTGATGACATCAAGCTGCGCCAAGCAAGACTTCTGAGACCATGAAATATTAGTTCTTCTTCTACCTAACCATACCTGAACCGTATCTGTTTGACAGAACCATTGTCTTACTCTAACTTTCATCCTCTAACTTGCCATGTGCAGTTGCAGTATTGCAGAAATGGTAAATGGACCGTACTTGTATAGCGCCTTTCTACTCTTCTGACCACTCATAGTGCTTGTTAGACTATGAATCACATTCACTCATTCACACACATTGATACGCTGAAGGGGTACAGACCTGCACTTTTTTACACTACTTGAATGACCATTTTACAACACAGTAATCCAGTAGAGACCTAATTTATTGATATGGCATTTTCATTTGTAGCAAGCACATACTGTAGTTGCGGATACATTCAAGTTTTTTCATGTTATTTGTTTTGTAATTTAGACAAATCAGTCCCTGAATTATTTTAAGTGCATTCCCTCTACATTATGTGTCTAGTGTTAACACCCCGTTTCAACTGGAGATAAAAAAAATAGTAAGATGACAGGACATGATCAATATACCATCAAAATGCTCCATCCCTGTGACATGAAGCAGCCTGACTCATCTCAATCTGTCTCTACCTGACTATTTCTTTATTTGGCTCTCTGGAAGTCATGCATGTGTTGTAGTATGTCCGTGTGTGTGTGTGTGTGTGTGTGTGTGTGTGTGTGTGATGTAAGTCTTGCAATACAAGTCTGACATTTCACAGGAATTAAGTTGGACACTACAGGGATTTACTCATCCTGCCTCCAGGTTTCTTTCTGTCTCCTCCATCTCTCATTCCTCCTCTGACTTTCTCTCTGTCTCTCAGGTCAATTCTCTGAGCCTGAAGTTTGGTGTGAAACTGGAGCAACATTGCCAAAGTATCAACAAAAAATTGCTACTTCAGATCCCATTCCCTGTTGGTTTGTGTGTGTATTTTGAGTCCTTAAAGGCATATGAACCACTTGAAGCAGGGGTGTTCTCGTACGTTTTAGCTGAGTATATGTTTTTTCTCTGCTTTGATTGATTTTCTCATATTGTGGGCCAACCACTGTGGGTTATAATGAGAAAAAAAGATTTGCAGAGACAATAGCTACCATTATTCTATCATGTCTTTTAGGCCCTATTTGTTTGTTTCACTTAGTTTAGAGTCTTTCGCTAGTCTTAAATTGTGAATTATGTTTGGAAAATATGAGAGAATGTTTACCAGCTAGTCTACAGCTGTTTGCTGTTTGATGCTGAACAGGTAGAGTGCAGTTGGTTTATCACTGAAAAAATTTCCTGTTGCTAGAAACCAGTTGATGAAAGCAGGCTTTGCAAGGTGGTAAACTCAAACAAGGATATAAAAGAGGCTAAATGGGGGGAACTGCAGAGTTGATGATTATCATCTGTGGGTTCTTCCCTATTAGTGACGCCTTTCACATTGCACGTTTGATCCCTTATTAATATAAAAATATCGATTAATGCAACTTAAAAACTACATGGTAAATCTTGGGAAGTCAAAAATAGACCTAAAACATCCTGCCTATTCTTGCATTAGGTTATGGATACTGAGGGCCAAAATGTTTCTCAGAACATCAGCTTAGTCCTTGAACTTGTGACGTGTGACCCCGGGTCACAGATTGGGTAACTCTTATTTGGGAGGTCTTGGGAGTAAACAGTATAACTATCCAAGATTTTATCTGCAGAAAAGTAACTGCACTAGTATTTTGTTTAAATCCTTAAAATAATAATGTTCATTAACAAGCAACCTCACGTGAATAATGACTTGTGTACCTGAGGAAGAAAGGTGGAAGCAGTGTGATCTAGCTATAATGCTGAGGGTCTTTGTGCCCAGTCCTGGATCTTCTGAGGATGGTGATGCTCACTGTGAGAAACTGGTGTATGACATTTTAAAATGACTTTAAACAGTACAAAAACAAAAAAAGACACCATGACCATGAAAACAGTGAGTGGAACTATAAAATGAGCCTACAGAGGAGAACATACTATAGTTACTATACATTACTATAGAAGAAGTTAAAAAGGCTATAAACAAAGCAACATTGAATAAGGTATCTGGAATTGGAATCTCTACATCTCTTAAAGGGTCCTCTTTTTTTTTTTCTTTTCAAGATATGCTTTGAACATGGTATAATCCCAAGTACTAGTAGTAGTCCATTATTAAGCCTGTTCCAAAATAATCAAAAATCCCCTTAATTACTGGGGCATCAGCCTCCATAGTACAGTTTACAAATTGTATTCTAATATACTAAACAATAGACACATAAATTAATAGCATGACCTGGTTGTTTTAAGACGACAAAATAAAGAAGTTCTGAAACAGCGAAAGGAGTTAATAGATCTAAGAGAAAGAGGAAGATTATTCCAGTCAGTTGGAGCTTTGTTCTCAAAAGACCTGCGTACTTATCTAATACGTGACAAAAGGAAATGCATGCTGGAGTTTGAATGGCTCAGAGTGTGTGATTGATAGGAGAAGTGATTGATAAGAGAAAATCAGCTTGACACGATCTTGCAAAGATGATATTTTATTTCATTTATTTTTTGTAGCATGCTCACTTATATGTGCTCATATTTGCCGCTGTAGACCTGAGACGTGACTTGAAAATTGCGAGTTATATGTTTATGTATGTGTGATGAATTTGCTGATAAAGGCAGAAAACAGCTGCTGCTGCTAGGTACAGAAACCAGTATTATAATTCCAATTCAATTTATTTATACAGCGCCAAATCACAGCACAAAGTCATCTCAGGGCACTTTTACATGGAGCAGGTCTGGACCACGCTCTTTAATTTACAGAGAGAGAAACCCAACAATTCCCCCCATGAGCAAGCACTTGGTGACAGCAGTAAGGAAAAACTCCCCTTTAATGGGAAAAAACCTAAGACAGAACCCGGCTCTGGGTGGGCGGCCAACTCAGGTTGGGTTGAGAGAGAGAGAGAGAGAGAGAGAAGAAGATGGGGGGGATGAGGACACAGAGAAGCATAACAGCAACAACAACAATCAACAACAGATACATGACTAGCGGCAACAAACAGCAGCAACAGCAGGAACAACTGGAGAAGGACAGAAGAAGGACGCCAACACATCAGCATAGTTCATGGGGCTTCCTGCAGATTAGAAAGCACAAAGAACTCCGCTCTTATTACACATCCATACATAACACTGGCACCAAATGAAGGCGTATAGCACATTTCCTGGTTAAAAAGACAGATTTATCGTTGTGTTTTGTGATTTGTTGTTGTGATGTACACTTCAGGATCACCGTACAGTGTGCCTCTCTCTCTCTCTCTCTCACACACACACACACACTCACTCACTTTTTCACTCACTCTCTCAGGTGTTGAGGAGATGGCTCTCCAGATGGATCTTATTGACAGGAACACAGACACTAGCACTATATGCAAATTATAGGAATATTTCAGCTGATGTAGTTACATTCAATCATTTGCACATTTGCCATCAATACCATGCGACAAAAGCCAACAAATGATATAAAAGGAATACACACTGCATGCTGCACTTTCAAGAGCATCTGGGATCCATCTATGAATGCAGATTTGAATGTCACAGCAATTTTTTTAACAATGATAAACACAAACAAACAAAGTTTGGATCAATACACAACAATTTTAAATGCTGTTTGTTTGAAATTAAATTAATGTGAGCTTTAGGCTGAACTGAAGCTCATAGAATAAAACATTACCTGGCAGCAGATTCCTAATGACAGTGCACACAAACACACACAAAAATGCACACAGCAGCAGTGCTGGGCAGAGGGGAACAAATGTGTTAGAAAATAATAGTTTACAAAGAGTTTTAACTGTGTTAGATCTCTGTGTCTGCTGCCCTGGGACTGAGCTGAGGCTGGGAGGCTGCGGCACAAGGCAAGAGATTTAGAGAGAGAGAGGGATTACAGCAAGACAGAGGGAAACAGTAAAAAAAAAAAAGAAAGATGAGGGAAGGCAGGCAGAGACAGTCAGCACAAGACAGAAACAGCGAGAAGACAGACCAAATGGCAGCTACGTCTTGAGACTGAAGCCAATGCAGAGGTATCTTAAAGTGCAATGCAACCAATGGCTGCTAAATAGTCCAACTGACTCCCATACAAAAAGCCTCAAGTTCTCAATAACTCTCAATTGTTCTATCACTTCAGGCCCTCTAAAAGTGTGACAAGCAACACCCCACACTTCATTTAGAAGGTTGTGGCTCTAAATGGAAAAGACAGCGCGGACCATAAGCTACAACTCCAGGCTTCAAACCAGCTCCAACGTAAACCAGTGGTTGACATCACACCTGGCTACATCCATCTTTATATACAGACTATGAGACAGACTCAAGAAACTGTTCTGAACTTGATATTAGGAGAAATCAGTAAAACCCTGAATGAATGCATCATTATCCATGAAGTCAGTGTCTAGCTTGTCTAGCCTCCACTTTGCAAAATAAGAACAAAAATAATTTCCCCGAACTTGCTTCATAAAGGTAAATTCCAGAAAACCGGTCACACAAAGCTGGCTATCGTGACATCACTACACTTAAATATGACATATAAACGACTAGGTCTATATTATTTTGTGAAAACAAATGAAGCAATACTTAATCATAAGTACTGTCCAACAAGTAAAGATGGATCCAATGCTAACCCAATGTTTTTGTTCTTGTTTGACTTTAGACATAATTGAATTTCAATGGAGATTTAATATCTCTCCACCAGAAGTAAACTTGTACAAACAAGTTAAATGTACATATCCAATATTTCATAATGACCAGCCAACATTTACTGACGAGAAATGGAAAGATGTAATCTTTCTGTAAGCTATGTCTGGTCACTTTTTAACTGGCTTTAATTAAGCCATTCCATGCCCATGACCAAATGCTGCTGCAGCTCTGGGCTGTGCAGCATTTGAATTAACCAGATAACTTCCAACAACACATCATGTATACATCCATTGTCTGATGAAATAATCAGACATTATCATAATTATCGTAATATTCCTATTCTGTCCTCTCTTTATTCTTTCATCAGTGGGAAATTCTGTTCCGTGTGTGGTCTGTGCTGCTGAATTTGAATCATTTGTATTTGAATTGCTCAACATGAATAATTGCATTGAAAAACTGAATCTGAATAGCATAATTTGAAATGGAATTTATTAGTTTGCAGCTGAATTCCAATAAACTTAAAACTGAATGTAATATCGTGAAATTTAATTAATCTGCTCTCAAACTGTATTTGAGCCTCGCTGAAAGGTCAGTTCTGTAAATACATAAAAAAAAAAAACCCTGATCATTTGGCAAATGCTAGGCTACACTTGCGCAGACCCTGAGTATGTAGAGAGTTGAATTTTCAGTGAGGATCAAGTACAGTTTCAGACCAACTGAATTCAATTTCTCATAACGTTATTACCTTCAATTTCAAGTTTATTGGAATTCAGCTCCAAAAATTGAATTTCAAATGATGCTATTCTGTGTCCTCTGTATTCAAGATGGAGAATCTGTCATTTCATGAACATGTTGAGATAGTCTGGATTGTATCACAGATACAGGTCTGGCTCTTGTGTTGTTTTTTTGGCTTCCAGAGAAGAATGTTAATTAACTGAAATGTCCCCAGCACAGCAAGGGGATTTGTAAAAGTGGGAATTGTCAAACAGAATGCTGTTTCCCTTTCAGGATTCTTTTTTTATTGCTTAATAGCCCTGGCATTCATCTCTTGTGCGGGAGTCATTAATTTAACTTCCCACACTTCGTTTAAATAGTTTTACAGCTTATTTGTTTTGATTGATTACCCTCAGCTAGGCTCACTTAAGCTTATCAACTGACACACACACACACACACACACTCCTATACAATACACACCACAATGTACATGTACAAATTCAAGTGTACATGTATACTATGCATCAACATCATTTTCACTTTCTGCCATATAAACCTGCAATGTTAAAACTGTGTGTGGCTCTGAATGTGAGCTGTGACGATTTAGATTTTTAATGCTGTAATGTGACACATACCTCCTCACTCAGAGAGAAGATAGTTTTGGCAGGCTGATGTGTTTTACACACACACACACACACACACACACACACACACACACACACACACACACACTTTAAATGCAAGCAGAACACAGTTTCCCATGAGAAGACAGACTCCTTGGAGGAGCGAGATGGGGATTGCTCTGTCATGCATCAGTGCATTATGCACACACAAACACAGGTGTCCACCTTTCTGAAATACATTTATCACTGTCACTTACACTGCAGTATAGCATTAAAGTCTTACTGAAAGGGGGCTCAAACCCTTGTATCCTGGCAGCAGCCTTAGCTATATTTAGTAGCCAAGGTCCCCAGATGTGTCATGATTGCTATCCTCTTGTGCAATGTAACACTTAAATGGAGACAAAGTCTCTTAGTAATTTGGCCCTGCTTGCGTTGGACTTTGTGAAGATGGTCAGTTGGTCTGTACATCCAGCTCTTGATCCCTGAGCAAGATATCATCAACTATCATTGGTGGAAAGTAACTAAGTACATTTGCTCAAATACTCTCTGTGGCCTCTGTCTTTATTTCTTATCTATCTTTATCCGTCCCTCCTTCCGTCTCCCTTTGTATCTCTGTGGCATAAATGTCACTTATTCAATACTACAGAAGAATGATTGTAACAGGCATATATTCTACAAAGAGGCTAAATAGATCTTTAAAAGGATGTATCCCCTCCCTCTCTCTATCTCTCTCTCAAACTTCTATATTTTGCACTGTGTGTCTGTGTATATGTGTTCTCAAGAATATGGACACTTTCCAAGGCAGCATATAAATATTCATGATGAAACTGGCTGACTGGGTCAGATGCCAAAGAAGACCATGTAAAATCACACTTCTGTATCAGCAGCCAAAGTACATGGCAGACAGGTGTATGGGTTACTCCCAGAACTAGAATCACTACAATGTTTATTTCTTTCCAAGAGACATCCCTGAGTCACCACTGGTCAGCCCAACCAGGAATTTGCAAACTTATGGCTACAAGAAGTGTCAGCATCTTATAAAACTTATGAAACAGGGCACTTGTATACATCCAGTAGTCTACCTTATATGATTATCGTTTCAAACTGGTTCAGTGATGATCCCATTATATAACCACTGTCATCCATATGTGAGGTACTGGACCAACTGGCTTTGCATTTGTATTTGCAGCATGTTTATTGTCAAGTTCTTTTATTCAGTCTACATCTGGAAGAAACTGTGTTTAGTTTGCTCTTCAGCCGACCTGTATCATGTTGTCTATCTTTTCAATCAGATAAGTCCCAGAGTCTACATAAAGCACCACCATTGATCATCCTTCTGTGAGCATAAATAGGCTGAGCAAAAACAAAAATCAGTGTAAATGTCCTGACTGTTTGTTTTGCTGTATGTCCTCTCAGGAATCGCTGTGATCTGAACAGTGAGGATCTGAATCGTCAGTGGTGTAAACCAGACCCTGTCCTCAGTCCAACCATCTACCATACCAAGGGCTTCCTCTACTATCTCAACAGTATAGGACGGACTCCACTGGTGAGTCCTTCTGTGGTCTCTTTAGGTCTTGTTTTGCTCTGGATAAAACTGGAACTAGCTCATATTAATCAGAGCGTACCCCTGAAATCACTGTTATTTCCTCTTTTTTTTTTAAATCACAGAATAAATGAGATTCTAGATGCAATGCTGAACAATTAGATTCGATTTTCAAATCAATGGGAACCTAATTGTCAGCAAAATGAATGCCTGATTATTTCAATTTCCACTCACAACACCTGCAGCACATTATTGAGCCAAACACTAAGACTAACAGTGTATGAGTGTGTGCTGTGTGCCATTTGTAAGTGTGTGTTTGCAAGTGTCTTACTGAAACTGAAATGTAATGTAATGAGGCTTTAATAAGAAAGACCGATAATGAATTGACCTTGATTGGCTTATTTAATTGTACCAAATTAGAGTGGTGAAGTTGTTTTTCAGGCTAATTTACATAATTAACTGTTGCTGTAGACTGGCGTAGGGTGAAAAACATGTGAACTTTCATTCATCAAGGATTTGTTAACCTTTTCACTGCCTGGAGATTTGCATTTGAAAAAAAAAAAACAATGCTCAGAGTTGTATAGCTTTAATCAGAGGAACCTCTTGTGGTCACAAATGATGGTTGTTGTTTCTCAGAGGCAAAGGAGGAAGAAGTGTGACATTATTAACAAGCCATGAAACCTCTCGGGGAAGTGGTCAGGGCGGACAGATCAACAAAGTGTGTGACTTTGACACAGATGTTTGCATACTGTTCCTACCGACATTGATTTCTATTAACCATGATCATGATCTTTCCCTAACCTAGCAGCACCTCTATCAGTTATGACAACATTGTACTCAACAAAGTAACTGAGTAACTGAGTAGCTGAAACTGGGAATATGACAACTTTTCTAAAAGAAACACATGCAGTCAGACGAGCCGACAGGTTTTCAACACATAAAACAGTTTATCCAGACTAAATCTAAACCAGTTTATTTGGAGATGAAATCAACACACCTGAACACACCTGAAATAACAATTTAAATCATTGCACAGAAACTGTGGTATGCACAGTACTGTAGGTCAAACCTGAAGCAGGAAGTGGATCTGAAAACTGTGACAGACAAATAGTTTACAGTAAAGCTAACAGTTTGGGTAATCACTTGACTGACTGCTGGTGTTTCTTGACCTGTTGGACCTATTTTTATTTGATCATATTTAGAGATCTAAGCAATTACGCTGGCGAATTCAGTGTTGTTTGAACAGAGATGATGGCCAGTGCAACAGAATAGAGTCAGAATAGAGAAGAGTAATGAACCATAGCCATTCATCCAAACAGTTTATTTTTATGGTCTTACCCTAACTTTACCCACATAATTTTTGTGAGTAAACCAAACAAACTTTATGTTAGATCAGAAAAATCTTATATGAATCCTTTTTGCATTTGTGTCATTTTTTATGATTTAAGAAGACAATGACCAAGAGAATCAGACCTGCAAGCAGGTATACCTAGGTCCAAGCATGTCTTGGGCAGGGTAAATGGTGCTCACTGCCAACCCTGTCTCTTAGAAATTGTGTTTCCTACTAAATTGCAACAGAAAGAGAGAATGTTGTTGATGTATCTGGCAAATTGCAAACATGTTTTTTCCAACAAATGATCTGATGTTGCAATATAATATCTGATGACAATAACTATATCATTGTTAATCTCTTGGTTATAGGGTCTGTCAGCATTTGGTTAAGGTCTGGGAAAGACCATAGTCTTTTAATGCAGAAAAATAAACACACAAGGTGTGAATAAACTTTTAATCAAAGTTGTTTAAGACGTTTAGTTTGAAGGGCTTGCTGAGTATTTTACAATAGATTATGCCCTTGAATCATCTGACCTCCACATATCTACTAGGTGTCTGACTGATGGTTAGCATGTATCTTCTCCAGCTGGAGATACAGGACACAACCTGCTTTCCAAAATAATTTTTGACATGGGCAAAGGCTTTTAGACATGTCAGTACATGTTGATGTTATAACATAATGTATGTGTAGCATAACATCTACATTCACTGGATATAAATAACCATAAACTACAGTTAACTATTTTGTTTTTCAAAGATACACATTAAAAATGAAACATTTGATTATGGCCATTCTTTCTGCCGCGTGTTCCGGACAAACCTCTGTTTCTCTCACTATGTCAGGTTTTCTGTGACTACCACGGCCACTCTCGAAAGAAGAATGTCTTTCTGTATGGCTGCAGTGTGAAGGAGACTCTCTGGCAGTCTGGCTCTGCTGTTGACACTGTAGGATTGAAAGAAGACCCTGGATATAGAGTAAGACATGCACGCACACACATACACACACAACCATCGAGGCTTCAGTTCAAAATGCTGTGTGGTCCTCTCTTTATGTCCCACTGCTGCATTTGCAACAGTTGCAGTTAAAGATCTGAAACCAAAGAAACGGCTGAACAATGTCTGGTACTGCCTCAACTGTGGGTTTTAAATGTCTCTGTCTGTCTGTCTGTCTGTCTTTCTCTAGACCCTTGCAAAGACTTTGGATCGCATCTCACCGGCCTTTTCTTTCAACAGCTGCAACTATTTGGTAATAATGATTAACAACAGCAGTTTTAATGATGATAGTAATAAATAAATAGACCATACTTGTATAGCGCTTTTTCTAGTCTTCAGACTACTCAAAGCACTTTCACACTATGAATCACATTCACCCATTCACACACATTCATACACTGAATGGGTACAGGGGCTACCATGCAAGGTCCCAACCACTCCAGTGCTTTAAAGGACAAGTCCATAATTTTTTCAAATTTGTCTTAAAACAACAGGCAGGAGTCCAAATAAACATTGAAACACATTTTTCTTGTTGTAATCATTCCTGATGTTCATACTGACCATTAGAAGATCCCTTCATAATGAACTGACAATGTAAGTGACAGGGGACTAAATCCACAGTCTTCCTTCTGTGCAAAAATGCCTTTCAAAATTTATGTGAAGCCAATATGATGCTTCAGCCACCAGATGAGTCAAATCAAGTAGATATCTTTCAACGTTACAGTCTTTTTAGTGCCAAAGTCCCTCTTTTTGTTATTATACTTCCACCTGCAGCTCAACAGGGAAACACTGAGGAAACACAAAGAGGGATGATGCTGTAAATGTGTCAGATATCCACTTGATATGACTAACTCAGACTGATGAAGCCTCATAGAAGCTTCACATCAACTTTTAAAAGCATTTTTGCACTAAATGATTGTGTGGGCACGCTGTGGATTTTGGCCTCCATCACTTACATTGATTTGAAGGAGATCTTTTAATATCCGGAATGAACAGGAGGAATGATTACAGTGAGGAAAACCTCTTTCACTGTTCATCGGGACACCTGACTGTTGTTTTAAGACACTTGAAAAATTGTGAATCTGTCCTTTAAATGTCATTTACATGACATGGGTTTAATTTATTTTCCATATATTCAGAATTTGTTTACAGTTATATTACAAAACAACTAACACATATTTGAGCTTTTTCTCTTTTTGACTCCAGATTAATTTCTAATTTGAATTCATCAGGTGGAGAAGTCTCGCTCTTCCACAGCCAGAGTGGTCGTTTGGAGGGAAATGGGCGTACTGAGAAGTTACACCATGGAGAGTACTTACAATGGATGCAATCAAGGAATATACAAGGTGTGTGCGATGGTGATTGTGACTGTGTGAAAGAGCCCCAAAGACACTTTATGGTGTCCATTGGTAGCTGAAGGAAACTTTCATTCTCTGGCCACCAGTTTCCCAGCAATAAACTGCTGATACACGTGATCATGCTGTTACAGTGTGTGTTCTCTATAATAATATAACTGATGTCATATGAAAAAACATTTCATCTAATCTAGCTACAACAGAACACAAACTATAGTCCCTATTTTAATGATCTAAAGTGCACGGTCTGAAGTGCATGGCACAAGTGCATTTAGGGCATGTCCAAATCCATTTTTAACTTAGCCATTTTAACGGTGGAAAAAATGCTTGATGCGCCAGTCACATGGTTCAGAGAAGTTGTCATAGTCTCACAATTAATCATGGGTATGTTTTTTGCGCAACATGCAATAAACCAATCAGAGTGTCATTTCTCATTCCCTATAAAAGCCAGGTGCACTTGCACCTTGGGAGATTGCTATTATGATGGCGCATTAACGGACGCCTCTCTGTTCGTTCGCAAAGTGAAAGCACCTGATCCATAGTGACTACACTGGCCCCTGCTGCTCCTGAACCCTCCTGTGGCCAGCCCCAGACCACCACTTTAAGATCCTGTTCATTCATTTGTTTAGAATGTATTTTCATATGGTTTTTGAAAAGTTTTTTTTTTTAAATTACAGCTTTAATTACAGCTGGTTTCTTTAAAATCACACATGGTGTCGGTACTTGAAATCCTGTCAGTCTCTCTCTCTCTCTCTCTCTCTTTCTCTCTCTCTCTGTGTCTCTCTCGCTCTGTGTTTCTCAGAGTATAATTAAGCCTCAGGCTGATCATTTGGCGGCCTCAGAAATCATGTATCTTCCTTTACTGTTGAGATAGCCTCCGGTCACCAGTTCTAACTGTTATTTATAGAGCACATAAAACTGCAGCTATAAGGTGTCTTCAGCATATTATAGAGTAAGTGCAAAAGCCCAGAATAATTAGTCTAGCTGCTAATAGCAATGTGATGATAGTTATGAGTAAAAAGGACAAAACAGATGAGGAAAAAGCAATATGTACAGAAAATGGTGTCATATTCTGGTTGCATCATCAAGGACTCAATCTCTTCACATATATGAACAATGTGTTGATGCAGCGTGGAATTGACTTTTGTTTTAAAAAATGGGGGTACTTTTCTACAGTCAGTGACCTGCAATGACATTGGGGAGGAGAGGCAGACAAAAAAACAATCCACACAGAGTTTTGAAGATTAAGAACATCTGGCATTTCACACAGAACAGATAAGTTTCCTTTCTATCAAATGTATCAGTCCACACAAACTCCAATACACTTGCATCACCATGGGACATCCCACATTTTTTGTCTTCTGCTGCACTCAGTGAGGCACGATCTCTTCAGACAGCTGTTTGAATCCCACAAATGTCCTGCTGTTTTTATGTTGTAAATTCAGTATCTGTAATGACCAATCAAGATTCCAAGTGTTGTTTCTGAGCTCTCTGGTTTCATAATAGGCTTATATTTTATAAATAAAACAGATGACTCAGTACATAAAAACAATGCCATGTTCCGGTATACTACCCATGGAGCCTGCTGGAAACATACATGTGTCTAGTAAACCTCTACTGTCAGTCAGCCTGGTGAAGTTTGGATGGCAAACTTGGTTCTTGGATTCATAGTTTTGGCTACAATTCCTGTGTATAAAAACGATATTGTACTCATGTCAGCATTACTAAAAAAATGTCGAACAGGTCAAGAAGCATGAACAATCAGACAATCAGGTTGGAAACAAACCTCCAGACTCTAGACCAATGTATAAAATAAACAGTAAAATAATTACTAAATTGTCAGTTGTTAACATCCATCATAGTTCACAACTTGCTCTCATCACCTTGATGATAAAAGCCTTTGAGAAGCTGGTTAAGAACTGATGCAGGCTGATGGCTAACTGACCCACTTCAGTTTGAGGTGTGAAGGAAGCCACACTTACCCTCTTACGTGTTATATTTTAACACCAGGAGGCTCCTAAAGCCAAGTTGGACTGAGGTGAAGACAGAGCACTCACAAGGATGTGAGGCCCTGATCAGACTGAGTTCACCTTCACTAGATAGAAGATAGACTTCCATCATGGCAAAAGCCTAACTAGTAGTCGTACTTCAGATAGGCATCTAAAGTCATTAGATACACAAATCGTTCTACTTATTGACTGCCTTCAGTAGGACTGATCTGCCAAGCATGAATTAAGACTCTTCAAATTTTAAATTAAGAAAATTATGGCTAACAGATTAACTGTGTCTCACCCTCATCCCGATCACTCCAGCACAAAATGTTTGTCTTCTGGAAGAATATATCTATCTACAACAGTGTCAAGGACATTTTAGTGGGAAAATTCAGCGAAGAGAGGACCTAAACAAAAAACTTATAGCAGGATAAAAACCTACTGAAAGACTTTGGCTACTTAATGTGGGAGAACTTAGTACTGCTAACTTGTCACTCAGCTCAGGAGAGTTTCCATTGATGATGAAATATCTGCTTCTTTAGCTGCTAGATTTTAGACTATATTCACCATCCACTCTGTTATGTTGTCTGTCTGCTGGTTTTGGGATGGAAAAGGTGGCATACTGGTGGTTGTTGAGAACTGCTCAGGCTCAATACAGCAAATCACACACACATATATTTCTACCAATACTGTTTTTTATTTTAAGTAATGGGTGTAAGAGAACTGGGCTCTTATCAGATGTTGCACAAAGGAGTTAAATATCACTTCCTGCGTTCACTATGTGGTGCTAGAGAACACCTACTAGACTACACCATGTAAATAGGATGATGTTTATCATATAAGGATGACTTGCTGTTTTCAATAGGTGCCGCAATGATTATGTGTCAATATTGACACATGGATATGTTCAGAACAGAGTCCTTATGAAGCATGAGAAATTTGGTGAAGATTGGATGATGAACATTCAAGTTACAAGAACGTCTGTTTGAAGGCAAAATATTGGAATTTGCTGCATTGCAACATAAAGGGCATGAAATCAACCATGACCCATTAAAATATTACATTTTTTAACATTTTCGACAAATGTGCAAAGTTAGCACTCAAAATTGTAGCTATTTATTTAAAGCATTCATTCTTTGTTTTTTTATACATATTTGTGGAAAGCTTCAATTAACAAAACAGAACAAAAACATCAATTTGTATCAAATAACAGCAGGTCTATAACATGTTTAGTCACTATGCCTACTAGGTTGCTTTCTCTCATTTTATTCTTCACAGTAATGGCAGGCGGTTACTTAAAAAGCGGTCATAATGCGCAAATCATCAGATGTCAGTGGAGATACAAGATACACAGCAATTATAAATCAATCCATTAATTAAAATGAATACCGTCACATTGAAAATGGACAAATCCAGGTTTGTTTAGAAAAATGCGTAAGCCTGTCACCAATATATATGTATGCTAAAGTAGAGAAAGGTTATTCGAATTAAAATAGCTAATAGCATTGTAGGAAAGCAAAGATATGTTGATTAGAAACGTATTCGTGATACGTTACAAACAAACGTAATCACGGACAAAATACGTTTTCGTAGAAACGTAATTGAGAATGCAGTTTAGTTGTGTGGGAACGTAATTTTGAGGAGACAGGGTTGAACATTTAGAGTGAGAGTGAGAGTGAGATATTAATTTGTTCAAATAGTTTTTAACTACTTTCAACTTTGAAAACTGTTTGAAAACCGTTGAAAACTGTTACTCCAATCACATTCAATATCACAGTCACTGACATAGTCTGAACTTTTTGTTTTTATTTACTATATTTTCTTCTCTCAGCTCCTGACTTATGGTTGGACAATTGATTTGTGCTCTTATCCTGTCAGCCTGTCTTGTTGCAAACACAGGATGACCTTAACTTAGTTAGCACTTATGTATAATAAAATATTGAGAAAGTATTCATCAGAATAAGTAGATAGATTTTTCAATTTAACCTTGATTATACATAATGAAGTTGATAGACTGGACATTTTTAAATATGTTGGGGTTGGGGGCAGGCTCTGAGGCTCTGTATGGACTGCACCATTTGTATCTTCTAGTAATCCTATTAATGTATTTGGTTTCATGTCTTTCTTGTAAATGACACCACAAAATTAGAGTAATTATGAAGATTAGATGAAAAGATTTATTCAACTTGCTCTTGATAAACATGCCAATATAGTCATGTTTATCTAGGAGCTCATTGCAATTGACAAATGAAGGCATAAGTCAGAAGTACACATGTGTGGATTCTCCTGTGCAGTGTATGTGAACAGAGCCAGGATTCACTTTCTTATTAAGTTATTCATCAAAGCTGAGGAAACAGAGGGAACGAGGGATAAAAAAAAGAGTCAAATCCTCCCATCTCATTAATGTTTCTGTGTGTTCTCTCTCAGCTTGTGCTTATTAAAGTCACATTAGTGTTTACATTACTGAACATCATGTCTTGTACAAGTCAACATCTTGGCTTCACAAGATGCACAGACAACAAGTCATTTTCAGAAGGGCTTTGTGCAGGAGAAGTGTTTGATTTGATTTCTCTGTTTATTTGCTCTATAGGATACATTCATCTATAGGTATGTGGCCCTTTAGCTGTAGCTTATAGCAATATACACATTAAGGCATTAAGTTAACATTAAAAGCAGAAGATGATCTTTAGATGCACAGTGGAAGTCACAATACAGATGCAACAACTACTGCACCTACGCAACAAAGGGCTCAACTTTAATCAAATGTCATTGGGGGGATCAAGTGGGTATGGGGTTTTAGGCTTATCTTGGACTTCTACTTGAAATAAAAAAAGTTCTATCAGTGCTGATGGAGCTCAAGATTCACCTATAAGTTCTGCTTTATTACAAACAATTCTACTGTATAAACCTGGAATCTGTGTGTAACAGCTGACCCACGTAGATATATAGCAGAACACAGAACATTAATTATCGTCAGATCCTGTGCCACGTGCTTAAATGCGCACAGCCTCTTTCTCAGTTTGAAGACGCACTTATTGTTTCAGCTGCTGTGTGATGCTGCAGCCAGCTGTGACACACAGCCAGCTGTGGGCAACAAACAGAACATCAGTACTGATGTTTCTGTGAAATCCTGGATACATTCAGTGACAACTGAACAACATGATTGTAAGATTCAGAAATGAATCTAACACATTTCAGACTTGAGTCACATTAATATTATGTTATAGATGTGAAATACTAGAGAAGTGTAATAAGCAAAATACTTGAAAGTTGGTTTGTGATTGTGGATCATCAAATTCAAATTGGACTTTGGATTGTGTGTTGCATTCAACCTCCACTTTTAGATAATTTAATTATTTACGCACATTTAATCTTTGCTCCTGGCACCTTCATATATTACACTTCACTTATTTTTCCATAGGACAGCCCATATTTCCTTCGTACAGTCAGTTCATTGAAGGTGTGAACTACAGTGGAGCCTGGGGGAGCTTGGCTCTTATGAAAGACATGAGCTCTCCTGAAAACATGATTTATGAAATTCTATTTCTCTAAAATATTGACAATATGCTATATTTTTCATTTGTAAAATTAGACTATTATTGATGAATGATTCATGCATGAAGGGTGATTCATCACTCATTCACTTCAATAAAGATACCATCATGCATGCCATCACCACTGCCCTTGACTGGTTTGCCTCCTACTTATCAGACAGGAGTTTTTCTGTGGCTGTTGATCATTTCATGTCCTCCTCTGCTCGTTTGTCATGTGGTGTATCCCAAGGTTCAATCGTTGGTCCAATCCTCTTCTCCCTGTATATGCTCCCTCTTGGCCTCCTTATTAGTCAGTTTGAACAAACTATCCACCTTACACGACTGCTTAACAGCCATCAAGATCTGGATCTCAGACAAATTCCTCCAGCTCAACCCAGACAAAACAGAGGTCCTGATTATTGGCTCTGACAGCATTTCAGAAACTGTACAGCAGTGTATCGCTCCTTTGCAAACATTTGTCAAACAAGCCGCACAAAACCTGGGAGTCCTCTTTGACCACCACATGAACTTTGAAAGTCACGTTAAGAAAGTCACCCAATCCTGCTTCTTCCACCTCAGAAACATTGCCAAGCTCAAAGCCATAATAACCTATCAAGATCTGGAAAAACTTATTCATGCCTTTGTGTCCTCCTGTCTGGATTACTGCAATTCTCTATTCACCACCCTGTCCCGTTCTTCTGTGTCTCGCCTCCAGTTGGTCCAGCGTAGAGCACACACGGCGTAGAGCACACATCACGCCAGTTCTTGCCAACCTTCACTGGCTACCTATAGCTTCTAGGATCGATTTTAAAATCCTTTTAATTACTTTTAAGGCACTCCACGGGCTGGCTCCAACCTACCTTTCTGATCTACTATGTCCTCTGACTATGGTGAGATCACTGAGGTCCTCTGATCAGTGTCTTCTGGCTGTTCCAAAAACAAGGCTAAAGACCAAGGGTGACCGTGCTTTCACGGTTGTGGCCCCCAACCTCTGGAACCGCCTTCCTTTAATTATTAAAAATGCAGAGTCGGTGGAAAGTTTTAAAAAGCACTTAAAAACTCATCTTTTTCAAAAGCACTTTATTGAATGATTTCCAATTAGCCTGCATTGTTCTTACTATTTTTACTGTTTAATCTGTTCTTATTCCTTTTTGTTGTGTGATGTTATTCATTTTATTTTTATTTTACCTTCATTTTACCTTTTTATTGTATTTTTATTTCTCACTTGTTTTATTTGCATTGTACAGCACCTTGTAACTACTTGGTTTTGAAAGGCGCTTTATAAATAAAGTTTACTTACTTACTTACCATCAAAGCATGGCAGCGCAATATCATTAACCCATGTTAACTCAAAGAGCAGGAAAAGACAGGCCAACCTCCAAGCCTGTACTAATGCCCTAATTTGTCTGCAATATTTTATATTTAATATCTTGTAAGGTGACTCATTTGGTCTTTTTTTGGACTTTTTTCCTGTCCCTTGCTGTTGCTGTTCTGTTTCACTGTGTCCCAACCGCCCCGCCCTCTTCTCTCTCTCTCTCAACCAACCAGTCAAGGCAGATGGCCGCCCACCTAGAGCCGGGTTCTGCTTGAGATTTCTTCCTGTTAAAGGGGAGTTTTTCTTACTGCTGTCGCCAAGTGCTTGCTTGGAATTGTTGGGTCTCTCTCTGTAAATTAAAGAGTATGGTTGAGGCCTGCTCCATGTAAAAGTGCCCTGAGATGACTTTTGTTGTGATTTGGTGCTATATAAGTAAAATTGAATTGAATTGAATTCCAACATTTTTATTGACATACCAGTTGACACATAAACAAGGAAATCAAGTATATAGATTGAACATTCAAGAACAGACAAATAAGTCATTAATATCATTAATACATACAAAAGAACAAAAAAGGTATTAAAGTACATAAATCACCAGCTTTTAGAGTTAAATACAATTTTAATGTATAGAGATAATGATCAAATTTATTATGTATAATATTGCTATTGAAGAAACCAAACAATATATTTTTCCAGTAGAGTGAAAAGTCAGAGTCAATATGATCAACAATATATTGACTTACATCTTTCCAGAATTTGACAGCGTAGGGACGTTGCCAGAATAGGTGTTGCATTGTTTCTGGATGCATTTCACAAAATGAACAGCTAACACAGATGTCTTTTTTAAACTTAAGAAGATAATGACCGCCTGACTCTATTGTGCAGAGTCTGGCTCCAAATTACATCACACAATCAAGATGGCAGCTCATGGAAAGGAGATATTTTGGCTTCACTTTTGCATAGTGGTAGGGAGTAGAGGTGCAGTGTATATATTTATATACAGTTGCTTGTGCCCATGAAATGAGAAAATGAAAACTTTGCCGTAGAACTAAACTCCCAACCTAAAGAGTAGCATATGTCAGTATGAAGATTTTACATGGCTCCTGCTTTGAAATACTGACCTTTGAACCCTGACCTTGTGGCATATTTGAAGGCTTACAGTTCAGCAACAGAAATGGGACCAAGTGTTATAAAGAGCTCTTGACAACAGCTATCGCGAGTACAGACAACTGGGGCCACTGTCAAATATTGGTAAAATATGATTAAAATTATTTTTTTTGTTTGATACAAATCAACACCAAAGTTGTAGTTCTTCTGGTTTACAAAGTAGAGTTCTAAATAAGGTCGTAAAAAGATATATCTAGTACAATGTTTCCCCCAGGTCCATCTTAAAAGTCAGTCCACCTTAAGTGAGCCTGGGCAAGTTAAGCTAATATGTTATTGCTAACTTTGGGGCTAACCCCCTTTGATAGTTAAGTATTTCCTTTTTCTTAAGGAGCTGCAGCATTTATTAACTGACATATGGTATATTCTGTACATTTACTGATAGATTGACAACATAATCTGCTAATCTTTTCCTCTGCTTCACTTGCATCACATATCAAAGATAATATCATTAAAAGAAAACCTAAGCATAAAATACTTCTGGGTGGTGCCTCCAGTCAGTCAATTGCAAGGCTTCAAATTCTGGATTTCAGATCTCAGGTGTGTTTTAGATCAGGTGGAAAAACAGTGCCTGCACATGCTCTCCACTGAATGGGCCTTTTCTTCAACCTCTACAACCACATTTAGAGGATTGTACAACTCCGTATTGGAGCAGTTGTGTGTCTAATAATGACATGGATGGGTTTACATTGTGTGTCTTATACAGGAATGTCAGTCAGTATAGTCAGTATTTGATACCCTGAGAATGAGAATGAGTTGGTATTGATGTGACAAGTAATTAAAAACACCAGCAATGGCACACACACACACACACACACAGCACAGATATTGATTTTGTATCTAAGGCAAACAGACAGGACCTCTATTCATGCCGCACATGTAAACCTTTCATGCTATTTAAATTATTGACCTGCCACCTTTTTCACACACACACACACACACACATACACAGAGAGGGAAACAGGGAGAGACACTCCTTCCACCTCACATTGATGTAGCTGTTTTAGTCGATCGGCTGATATATTAGAATGCTCATGGCTTAGAAACAAAAACCTCACCATCAGCCACAAATACACATGCACAGCCTCTTGTACAAACACAGAAACACACGCACACACACGCACACATATATAGTAGTTTTCCTTCCTATCATTTTTTTTTCTTTGCATACCACTGAGCAGTATACCACTTCAGATTCACCAGTCAGATTCACCATGTTTTTGAGATATGACCATTAACACAACCAAACTGGCACCTGTTCTGCTCTTTAGTAAAAAAAAAAAAGAAAAGAATTTCACACTGTAATGCTTCAAGTCCTGCTGTCAAAAATCAGCAGACAAAACCCTCACAAATGCATCTGTGTCAGTAGGAGTATTGGGGGACATGAAACAATTAGAGCAGAGCTGTACTGTGACGGTAAAAGAGGGAGCAGGTTGGCATGAAGTTGGATGCTAAAATGTCTTTATGAAGCAAAGCGCTCCATGGGCACAGCTCTGGTTCTAGTAAATTGTAAAATTGTATTGAAATGGGTGTGTGTATATGTGTGTGTGTGTGTGTGTGTGTGTGTAGGGCCTGCAGACAGGAACCAGGGAGCTGCAGGAGATGGGGATGAAGTTCTGCCACAGTCTGCTGTCTTTAACCAAAGACATGAAGGGCCTGTACAGCAGGGTACTCATCAAACACATCAACCTGGACCACAAGTCACACAAGTAAGAAACCATCCTAACAAGGACATTTATGTGTCACTGTGTGTGCCTGTGCTTTCTCGTATTTCTTTTATATTAATCTTGTTAATGGAGAGTATAGGTTCAACAGACATTCTAAGGTCAATTGTGATGAACAAAGAGTTCAACTTATTGCATAGGGGAAATATAATTCCAATATTCCCCTCCTTTATTTATTTTTCCCTACTTCCTCTCCACCCACCCTCATATGAGGAAAAGCTGTACCTTATGCAGAACCTCCAGTCCTCATTTGTGAAGTCAGCACTCTGTTCATGGTCCCACGATGCCCTTGTTTACTTACAGAATACAAAAGCTGACCGTGGATCAGTGACTTCTGTTTAGGATTCAGTTCAAAGAGACCATGCCAGGGTTGCTTAGGGGGCACAGAAGGGAAGCTTTCCCACTTTTTCCCCACTGACAGCAGCCTCAAGACCAAAACCAAGACCAGAATGCACAGCAGCTCACAGATAGCTCCCAGTCTTCTTCACTAAATGATCTGAATCAGCCAATATCATGGAGCATGTTGGGATAAATGCGGAAGGCTAAAGTTGGTACACTACAATCACAGCATTTAGGAGTGGGAGTGCTGGTTGGTTTCTGGGGTTCTGGGTAAAATAGAATGAAGCTGCCATGTGTATTCGGTCAGTGCATAAGCTCAACAGGATACATGCAATTTTTAGGGCCTGAACACTGGGTTGCTTTCTTCTTTCTTCTTCGTCTTTCTTTCTTTCTTTCTTTCTTTCTTTCTTATTATACCGCAACTTCAGTGCTTAATTTGACCCCCCTAAACATACTCAAAAACTCACCACATTTGGCACGCACATCAGGTCCGGTATGTAAAAATTACCCCCCCATTTCTTAGCATGGACTATGTCGCCTGCTTAGCTGTCTGCCATCCAAACTATAAGTCTGACAACTTTCAAACATGCATCACTGGATTCGTGACAAAAATTCCTATAAAATGGGATAGTTTCAGTGTAATTTGGCCAAAGTCATGGGCTGTATGTAATTATTTCCACAAGAAAATTTCTCTCAACTTTGGCTCACCACCTGAGAAGCGGGGGAGGGGCCTGCAGCTCCTGCAGCTCACTGACATGCACTGAAGCTGCATGGTGGGTTATACAGTGCTGTAGATAAATAGTCATAACTACATTTTGAAGCTCAGTTTTTTCTTTATTATATCACCAGCACCTAGCACTTTGATCACTCTCCATTGAAATATATGACTTTTCCTCTGTGTCCACCTCTTCTTGTCTCTACACAAAAAATTGTGCCTTCACTCACACTCTCCATCAAATACATGAGTATTTCTCTGTGTCTGGCTGCAGTTTCTCATTGTCTCTGCACACTTGATAGTACACATTTCAACTTTTATCAGATCATGTGGGTTAAAATTCTTTACTTTTCTAAAAATGCACGTCATGGAAATTAGGAAATTGATTTCTTTTACACACAAACTCATCACAAGCTTCCAATGTATTAATTTAAATGACAGTACAGGGGCACAAAACTTATAATTTTGATGACACTGCTGTGAGCCAGACACATCTTGCTTTGCAGAAATTTGTTATCCTCACACTGTTCAGATTTGATGTTTCGCTGTGTCAGGGGAAGTTGTTATAACTTTACTGTACATGCTCCTATCAGCACTGCACTTTATACGGCTGCTGGGTCACATCCCTCAGCCCGGGTCCGGAGACATCTACGCGAGTGTGACAGATGCCCCCGGATGGCGATACATCCTGACGTGCTTGCAGACCAAATTTCCGATGTTGCTTGGTATTGGGGATGGAAAAGTGATGTCAAAGCATACCACTTTATAACAACTTAAAATGCAACATATTTTTCCCAACATGTGAATGCTCTTTCTTGGCCCTTGGAGTAAACAGCATCTCACCAACAAAGGAACAATAAGAACAAGAAGAATAATTTCAATAATCTCATCTTTACAATGTGTATGTGTGTGTAGCATGAGACGTAAACGCTGGCTTTTGATCCACACACTGCACATCTTGGTTCAGATATTCTGTACTGTGGATCCATTACCGCACTGATTGAGGTGTGGATCTCAAGTAGACTGAATGGCCTCTATTGATTTTCACATGCCTGCTCAATCTCCCCTGTGCGCTCTGACATCACAAGTGGGATGATCTCCTCACCTGAATACAATACACAGTGGTGTATGTTGTATATGTGTTGTTTAAGTTATTCCAATTCTACTTTTTCTTCGTTTTCCTATTCTCTTTTTATCCTTTCAATATCCTCTTAATGCCAGTTGTCTTTCTTTCATCAATTTCTTCTTCTCCCTTTTAATTTTCTCACATTGTTTTGGCATTTTGAAAAGTGGTAATCTGACAGTAGTAATCTAAAAGTGTACTTTCAGATATTTTGTCTATCCTTCATTCATGTCTATCTTTCCTTTCTCGCCAGACCCCGTCCTCTTTCAACACATTAATTTTTTTAGATGTACTGAATGCTTGTCAGAACAGCTAAGCAGTGTTATTCATAAAATGTCATCCTCCATTTAAATGTGAATGAAATAAGATCCATCACTGATTTCTGTCATTTTCGGATAATTACATGCTACACTTGAAGCATTTATGGCCTGTGACATTGATGTGTGACTGCCTACCTCTCCCTGTGTATTACTAATAAAGGGCACCTGATACATTCAATTGGCCCAATCAGCAGAGAACAATGTTGCATGTTTAGTAGGGTTCCATCCCCAATTAAGATTAACATTTTATAGGATTAATTCAGAATATAAGGAAAACAAGACCTTTGTACTGAAAAGGATTTACTTTAAGCATTTATTTTGCAAAAATCTCTGTAATAAAATACAGGGAATAGGTAATATTTTAAATGTTCATTTCTCAAACACATCTGTAGTAAAATTGGACAACTCTGTCATTTGTCATGCCTTTGCAGTTACTTGGGATGATAAGGCACTCACTTACAGCACTACAAGAGCACTAGCCCTCTTACCTTTGTCATGTGTGCTTTTATCCGGTTAGGATAGTCCAGTAAGATAGAAGTTAGGTTGTAAAAAATACGCAATAAATGAAAATTGTGAAGCAAGAGTAGCCTTTGAAGTCCATCCCTACATGTTACACGGTGTGTTATCTCTGTGTTATGGGTGTATAAATAGGTAGAGGTCTGTCTGTCATGAGGTGATGAGTTTTAGCCCATCTATGATCTGGGAGACTCCAGTTCAAGACCCAATGTGGGGACCTCCTTCTTAAGGTGGTTTATTCATGAATAAGGCTGCTTGATTATGGCAAAAATCAATATCACGATTATTTTGGTCAATATTGAGATCATGACTATTTAACATGATTTGAGCAATCATGTTAAATTTGACTTTGGTAACATCATGCATTTATTGAACTTTTAAGAAAAACTTGTCTTTTTAAGAGTGGTTTTCCTAGCACTTTAAATATAATCAATTGAACAAATAAAAATTAAATGCATCTGCAGGATCTATTAGATAACCAATGTGTCTGTTAATATCCCAGAATTTAACTGTGGAGCTCTGGGCTGATCTGTTAGTTTTGCTGTTACCTGGGAGAAAACAGTTCGACTTTTCGGAGTTGTGTTTACTGCTTTGAGCCAAAGCACAGGACTGTTGCTGGAGTGTGCACTGCCTTTTGAAGAGGTCAGGACATTTCTCTTCATTTGATAACGTTAAAAGTAAAGTTAGGCTTTGCTGATGGCTTCCTGACTCATTTCAAAAAGACAAGAGAGATACCTATGGGATTTGGTGAGCTAACTCATGTCAGGAAATATGGAAAACAGCATCGTTGCAAGACTGAAAAATGTGAATCGATTCTTGGAATTTTTGAATCGATTCTGAATCGGCAGAGATAGAATCGTGATTCTCACGTGAATAGATTTTTTTGCGCACCCCTATATCTTATGGGTCTCACAAGAGACTCACAGAGACTCTCACAAGACTATTTAATATGCTATTAATGAGTTTATTTATTTATTTATTTGGCAATTTGGCATATTTTCCACTGGACATTTTGGGCATTGATACTTTTGTCTGTCTTTTGATGAAGGTTGACTAACTTTAAGGAAGTACTAACCATGTTTCAACTGATCATTTTAACCCAAACCATGATCTTTCTTTAACCTTAACCGAGTGATTTTTGTGCCTAAACCTAACCAGACTTTAACTAGTGTTGTCACACCATAAAACATCATTATATTTTAACATTGATTTGTAACTGTTTTGGAAAGCAGCATATTACAATGGGTCATTCTGAAGACACTCCAACAGGTCGTTCTGGAGTGCATGGTATAAACAACCTCTGTGGTCATTTAATTTGGAGGACTTGCTGAATATTTAGTATAGAGATGGCTGAGTATGTATTTAGCTAGCTAGCTTCTATCCATATTGTTTAGCATGTTATGCAGCTTTGGACAGGCCTAAATAAAAACAACTTAAACACATTCTATATAAATTAGTTAAGCATCCTTAAAAATATTGAATCCATACACTTGATTTAATTTCAAAAAAGCTTTGCTATGTGACCTACCTCAGAAACCATAGTAGTATCAAAGTTACAGTTTAGACTGCACTCATCCAAACAATCTAAAGAGGGTGTGAGTGAGCACTGTGGTGAGTAGTACTGTACCAAAATCAACTGAATGGAATAATGTCAGCTACAGCAATTATAAACTGTTTAAAATGGTGCTTTTTCCCTAATGGTCAAAAAGCATACATAAAGCGTACATTAATTTCTACTATAATTGTCAGTTTACTCCATCATAAGGGCATCTTATAGGGCAAAGTATCTCTGTTATGTTATATATGTTCTTCACTGGAATGGCAATTCATCATATTTTCTCCCTCTATGTAGGGCACTTTTATTTGTTGAATGGGAACCAAACCCTCAATTGCACTTTTTTTTGTCACCAGAAGTGCACCCATACAGAATGTTCAGCTCACCCAGTTACGAAGACAACTCACAGGGCGCTGCATTACATCCTCTTTATTCAATGGGCACATCTTGTTTTCATGCTTTTGGTGAGGTTTTTTTTTGTTTTACAGGGCACTATCACATTTTCTTCCACTAAAAGGGCATCCACGAGGGTACTTCTTTCCAGATTCAGTGTCTGATTTGAGGGAAATGGAGACCTATACTGTGTTTTGAAACAGTCAGTTTATAAATAGCAAAGCTGTCTGTTTCATTACTTTATATTCATGTAATAAATATACAAATGTCAATTAGATCTGCATCTGCATGAGAAATAAAGAAAAAAGAAAAAAAAAAGATTCTAATACTCATCCACTTATAGTGACCAATTTGAGATGCTATAGGTGGTTTCCACTGTATCTTCTTTTTTTTTTTTTTTTTTTTTTAATTTTGCAACAAATTGCAAATGTGCAGAGCCAAATGAACAATGACTGTTCCTGACTAACAAGTACTGTCTAATGCATCTTATTCCTCTCCCACAGAGCTTCATTATTGTGCAAAAACTATTAAAAAACGCATTAATGAGTCACTGTTGCTCTGGATTGCATGTTCATTCATTAATTAACATGGACACACACAATGTGGTTTATTTTGACTCAATCCCACACACACCATCCTCCTGCCAGAAATACTCACTAGAACACCAAATGTGGATTCATCCACTGCTGAAAATAGTCCCCAGTAAGTGCATTATTTCCTCCTGTTTTAGGAACGTCTGTTAAAAAGTCATCAGCATATTGTATACATGCTCCAGTGATGGAGAATTGTGTCATGACGGGTGCTCTACAGTGATTCCTCATGTCATTGCTGTATGTGGCTCTGCCTCTGTAGTGTGTATGGCCCGTAGTGCTTTGAATATCAGACAGATGAGATGAGACCACTATTCATTTGTCACATGACAAACAA
The DNA here is from genome assembly GCA_029490765.1 of Euthynnus affinis. Classification (NCBI taxonomy): domain Eukaryota; kingdom Metazoa; phylum Chordata; class Actinopteri; order Scombriformes; family Scombridae; genus Euthynnus; species Euthynnus affinis. The sequence continues at coordinate 34,201,257 of CM055844.1, read as the reverse complement.
TCCAATTGCATTTTATTGTGCGATCCTGATTAATGCCTTTATTACAGGATTCACACTGTGGTTGTATTGTAAGAGAGAGAGAAAGAGTAAAAAAAAAAGTACATCTACTTTTGAAAAGCAGTTTAATTACACTTCCTTGTATGTAGGAAAGTGGCAGTGACTCAGGAAATTATTTTTTAAATAATTTTTATTTTTTATTTTTTTCATAATGTCTCTATTGATTTTTCAAACTTGCAAGAGTTACATTTATCATGGATGAGTTTGTGTGTTCTTCTGTGTTGGCATAAGTGTAAATGAAGTGTGTTTTTTAGTATTGGCCACTTGTTTGTGGTTATTTGAAGTCTAAGGGAACATAACTAAAAAGACAGCACCATCGTATTTAGACAATGATTTTCATTCAATTACAAATTGAAATTGCATTTTGGAAAATTGAATTGGCATTAAAAGAACCACACTAAGCTGGGTTAAATCCCTTTTATCAGATCAGTTTCAGTTTGTACACATTAACGATGAATCCTCCATGCACACAAAAGTTAGACATGGAGTTCCACAAGGTTATGTGCTTGGACCCATACTATTCACCGTATATGCTTACTATAGGTAATATTATTCGGAAGCACAAATTTCAAGGACTGTGTGGTGGAAAATCTTCAGATGGTAATAAATCCACAGGCCTCCCACAACATTTAAGTCTCAAAAATCAAGAAAGTCCAGAAGAAACACACTGAAGCTGGCAGAGTTCAATTAATAATTTTACTGTCTATCAAGTACAATACTGGAAAACCAAGGCAAAACACTCAATACAAGGCCGAATATCGTGCTGTGTAATCAGACACAACACAGTGTGGAGGTGGACGCAACCACTGGACCAGAGCTACTTTACAGAGTGGTACCTGCAGCCAGACAGGCAGCTGCACCATCAACCATTGCCCTGTGCAGAGGGAATGGAGACAGAACAGAAAACTCCATGCTGCAACAAACTTTGCGGCACTTTGGTAAACCTGACTTAGTTTTTTGACAGAATATTATATCAAACTTTAACTCTGAATACAGAAATTAAACAAATTTAACTGTTTTTTAGATGATTAACTTAAGAGTGAGATGTCAAATAATTGGACGGTGCCTCCACTTAGCAGGAAAATTTAGTAAGTTTTTTAAAGATATTAAGATTTTAAATCCCACTAAGAATTTTGTTTAACTTATAACCTTTTTACTCAAAACACACATTTATCAAATATAATCATGACACACACACTACACTCAAAGTTCAAATTATGAATTTAGTTAGCAAAATGTAAATAGTCATATCCATTACAATATTTAACGAGGATACAAAACACTGAATATACCTTAAGGAATTTTACTTTGATACTTATAGCTTTTCTGAAGGGCCCACACTCACACACACACACACACACTGCAACAACATAAAATGTCCTTTTTTCAATGAGAAAATAAAAAAAACCCGTTGCAGGCCTGAGTCGTTGCTTGGGAGCGTCAAGACCTAAAACAAATGGCCGCTTCACTTGTACAAACAAGCAATAAAAAAAAATAACAGTGCACTGGTTAGTATTTAGTAGTTCGTTACTCACAAGTCTTGGAGGGTGAAACCGGCTAGATGATGAGAGGAGGGAGCATCGATGACACCGGAGGTACTGGCAACACACAGTTCACTAAGGCAGCCCTGGCGCGAAGCACATCTACTCATCCAAAAGGGTCCAAGTTTGGCTTCCTGGTTCACAGTCTGATAGATGTGTACAACACCATATTTTAGTCACTTAGACTTAACACAAAATTATTAGCTGAGCATATCATGTCGAGCTTTACACACGTCACATGCTAACACATTAACTATACAATAGCATTGGCTATCAAGTGAATAACGTGCTAATATCGTACTAGCGTGCTAATATGCTAACCGCGTTTAGCATTACCTCTACTAGCAGTATGGATCAAAAAGAAACATTACAGAATATACACAGAGGTTAGTTTTACCTTCTGCGAGTGATATGATGTATGATACACTTGATGAGACTCTGCATCCATCCATGTATAAATACCACACAACTCCGACCACGTTTCCACTGTCTTCTCTAGCTTAACTGTTTTACCTCTGACTGAACCCTGTTTTACACAGTACGGGGGTCTCCTCTATATCCCGCCTCTACACATCTCCTACTGGCTAGCAAATAAACAAACAACCAGCATGATTGAACAAAACCCAATATATTCAATCCCATACCCTGTAAGGCTAGGTTGTAAACAAACATACTTTCTATGTGCACATCAACCAAACTTTCTCCATGAACATGAATTACAACCAAAAGAATGACAAAGATTAATCAATCGGCTTATAATGATTTCAATTATATAAGGATATAACTCTTTTAATGAACTTGTTTTATCAGAGGAATGTTTTAAACATTAAAGCTTATTTATTTAACTATTTGCATATTTGTCTGTCTTAAATGAAATATTTTAAGACTGGGCTACATATATATTTGTATTTTTATACAAAGTGCTTCACAGTCAAAGAAATAAAATAAATAAATAAAATAAAGTGAAATAAAAATAAAATAAAATAAAATAAATAATAAATACACACTACCCAAATGCCTGTCTGAATAAATGGGTTTTTAGCTGTTTTTTAAAGGAGTCCACATTGTCAAAGGACCTTAAGCTTGTTGGAAGAGTGTTCCAAAGCTTAGGGGCTGCTAACTGGAAGGCATGATCCTCCCAGGTCTTAAAATGTGCATGAGGTGCAAGCCCTGGGTGGAGGATCTACGATTTGGACTGGTGTTGTAGGGGTGCAGAAGGTCACTAATGTACTGTGAAGCCTGGCCATGGAGGGCTCTATCAGTGCTATAAGCACTTCCCACATTAGAAACATCTGGACCAACTTGGAAAAAGGTGAAGTTGCACTTTAGTTGGAAATATTTGAATGCAAGAATCTACTGAATTGTCTTTTTCACAAAATCCATGTTTGCTTCTTGTCTTCTTGGTTTGAATACCTCTCTCTCTTAACCTCCAGTCTGTTCAGCTACCTCTGGACTATTAACTTTCTCTCTCTGTTTGAGCAGAGGATCTCTTGAGAGTTCAGCTTTGGAGAAACTTTTGGCGGAAGCAGACCCAAGGATATAAAAGAGATCTTTGTGAGAGGAGGAGATATTTAAAAAGTCTTAGCTGGGACCGAGTGTGGAATTAAGAACCAAGCCTTCAATGCCTTTCCCTCCTGTTCTTTCGCTTGGCCACAGAAGACACTGGCTGCCTCTGTTGTTCTCTCTCTGGGTTTCTGTCTCTCTCATGCATCTGTCTCTGTATGTATACCACATACTCTCTGTCCACTTCACTTTTGTTTTTCTCACCCCGCTTGTTTCTTGCTGCTTTTTTCCCGCTCTTATTACACCCACAGGAGTTTCTCAGTGTCTTTGAAATAAAACACTGTTAGAACTCTAGTTCAGCACTATGATTCACAACTAGTATGGCAGCCTGCCAGGGCTTACAACCTGCTGTGCTCAATGGAATATATTTAACTGCCCTGAGACTCTCTTTCCACGGCTGAACCAGACTTGAAATGAGCAGCACTTTGTAGGACAAAAGTTATGATTGTATTCTAAATCCTGTTCCTGTAGCTGCACACTACATTCCCATTCTGCTGCTGTTTGAAACTGAGCGTGCCCACTGCAATTATTATGTGCCTTGCTCTAGGGGACATGAGTCATAGATTCTGACAAAGCAGCGCACTTGCATATTCATTTCATTCTTTGTCCTCTCCTTTTTTTTCTAAAGCATTTAAGTTCACTTGTCAATACAAATGTCTTTATTTATTGACAGCTGACTGAATTTAAAAAGTAATGATATAAAACGCATACAAATGTAGTTTTTCTGGTTTTAAGTAGCAAGAAACAGAGAGAGAAGAGAGAAAGAGAAGGTAAAAAAGGGAGAGAAGCAGACAAAATTATATATTTAATATTTAGAAAAAGGCATCCAAGACAAACTGACGAACAGTAATTGAAATTGTCGTCCATCAGGATAGGTTTGCAGGTCAGGTGTCCAAATGAACAGTGGAAGAGGGTTTCCTCGCTGTAATCATTCCTCCTGTTCATACTTGGTATTAAAAGATCAAATGTGATTTCAATGCACGTGATGGATGCCAAAATCATTTTGCGCAAAAATGAATTTAAAAGTTGATGTGAAGCTTCTATGAGGCTTCAGCAGTCTGAGTTAGTCATATCAAGTGGATATCTGACACATTCACTGTCTTTTTAGAGTCAGATTCCCTCTTTGTGTTTCCTCGGACAGTGTTTAACTGTTGTGCTGCCGTAGAAGTATCTGTCTACCAAAGGAAGGAATCCATGGAATCCCTGTATGTCTGTATGTCTTTTACATATCTCTTGAACTGTTCATCCTTCTCCCCAAAACTAAAAGAATAGGCTCAGATAGCTGTGAATCATCAGTGTTGGGGCAAATCATTAAACACTGAGGCTGGGTTTATTGGAAAATGTCACATCAAGTTCAATCAAACTGTCAAAATAAAAGCTCCAGATTCCACTTTGTGTCATATGAATCATGGAAGTCTAAAGCATGAATTCCCCTTTGGGTGCCAAATAGAAATTTGGTGGCAATATATAAAAAAAAATCTGTGCCTCATTTCTAATACAAAATACAAAACACAACAGATTACACAAGAACAAGTTGCACAAATTGTATGTTGACATCAAAGTTACTTTATGATATTTGATTTAGTAATTGTTTATTTCGATAGACATGTCACTGTGTGTGATGCGTGTTGCTCCCCACAGCTCACTGAACATACTGGTGTAAACTCGGTTGATAAAAAAAAAGTTGGCGGTTTGCGGGTCAGATCAGGTTCGGGTGGTTGATTAACACATTTTTGTGAGTTGGGCAGTACAGATTGGCTCTCACCGGCTAGTCACAGTGCAGCAAGAGCCCGTGTGTGTTTGTGTTTGTGTGTGAGCAAGCAACTACACAAACATTCTAGGGGTGTGCCTGAATACAAAAATGTTATTCGGCAAAGCACAAATAGTGGATTTTTTTATGGATATTCATTTTATACAAATGTTTTTTTTTAAATGATTTGTTTTGTTGTGTTGTTGGGAAGAAAAAAAAAAACATGTCAAATACCAGTGTGCAGGTCAGTTACATCACTATCTCAGTGTCTCTCCCTCTGCTCTGTTGTTATATCTACCAGCAGATCTCAACAAAGGGAGTCACATCCACCTGCTACATGATGCACATTTTCTAATATGGACCTCACTCTGGGTGTTCCCCAGAGATAAAGCTGAGCTCTCCATAACCTGTTCCCCTTTTCCTCTCCACAAAGTTAGGTTGTAAAGAATAGGCAATACATTAAAAATGCAAAGCAAGAATCGCCCTTGAAGTTCTTCCCTACACGTTACATACTGCATTACATGACTGACTGGGAGTGAGAGATGCTTTGCTGAGGGTTTTTGGAGTGAAATTTGCTGTGATATTCCTGCTTCACATAGGTTGCGATCAAATGTGTGTGTGTAGTGCACTGTACTATTAAGTCCTATTTTCTTTAACTCATTGCATACTGTTAACCCCTAAACACGATTGTTTACAACTAGATTTGCAACCTCAAACCTCCAAGATCAAATAAGGACTTGACACAGACAGGTTTTTTTACAATGCTCTGTTCTTTGTGTAACTGGGTATCCAGCTCAGGGACAGCTTTTACACACTGCTGGTTCTGATATTACAGCTCAGGTGATACATTTCAGAATGAAAAAAGAATCAATCCCATCCAATAAATCAGTGTGTAAACAAAGCTGCAGTCTGTGCTGTACAGCAATTACACATTGAGAATGATCAGAGAATCAGCATTTGCACTGTATTGACTGCACACTGTAGACAAGCTGCCCTGCCTCATTGCCATTCATAGACAAGAGTCACAATCATCAGTATGCTAGATATACCTCTCACTTTCTTTCCCTTCTGTCTATCATTCCTGCTCATTGTGCTTTCTCTTTTCCCTCCCTACCTATTCCTTCCTCCCCCATCTCTAGTATCTCTCTCTTTGCTTCCACTCTGCTTTCTCCCTGTCTGTCTCCCTCTGCCCCCCCCCCCCCCCCCCCCCCCATAGTAAGAAGAAGATCAGTCTGCATGTCACATCCTCTCTGTCCCAACAGAGTCCCAGTGTGCCTCTACATGCTCTTTGCTCTTTGACTAACACACACACACACACAGCCTTCCATGAGGTGTGTGTATAATTAGATTATTGGTTGCTGGGGCTTTTTGTCAGCTGTGAACTGTAGCTCGGCTCAAGGTCACTTCAACATGAAATAAATGCAAACACCATGCAACAAGTTGTTAATGTTGTGTGTTGATGTGTTGTCCATCATTACCGATGCAAGTTGAGCAACCAAGGTGTGTTCAGTCACATAGAATTCATATTCACATTCTAGTGGAGATCTCAAAGTGTCAAAAGCTACCAAATATGTCAGGGTAAATCCTGGGAAATATGTTCAGAATAACAGAATATTTCAGCTGGATGGAATGGTGCAGCCATAAAAACATTCCATCTTGGTCATGAATATTTTACGGAATCACTAAAAGGCAAGTGAGAATTTTTTTTTTTTTTTTTTCTGGAGATCCAATTTCTAAATCCTGATTCTTTTATCTCTTGTGTTTATGAGTTAAAAAGTGAAAAAAAGGTTTTGCCAGATGTTATTTGATGTTCCATAGATCAGGACTTAGAAATTGGATCTCCAGGGAAAAAAAAATCTTGCTTGCCTTTCATGGCTTCTGTACATATGACATATTGGAACTAAATATATATGTAATATTTACATATAGTGATGGATAAAGTGAATTTGCTGACTTACTGATATTTCCCCTTTTTTAGTCTTTTTATATTTGTGATTATGATATACAGTATAACGGTATGTTTTTTGCCCATGAGGCTCTAGAGACGGTATGTTTGTCCATAAGTTTGGTCCAGGACCAACTTTTGGATAACTGTTGGATGGTTTGCCATGAAACTTCTAATATTCTTACATATTGAATCCCACTGACTTTGGAATTTGTATGTCTTTTTATGTTGTGCCACCAGCAGGTCAAAAGTTCCATCTATTCAGTTAAATATCTACATCCATTCGATGGATTGATAGAATATCTTGTACAGATGCCAATAACTTTGGTGATCATGACTTCTCATCTAGCACCACCATCAGGTCTAGACTTTAATATGTGAAATACTTTGGTTTATGACCAAATATTTGCAGAATGAGTGACATTCCCATCAGCCTCAGCTGTACTTTGTGTTCATTGCTAATATTACAAATGTTAGCATGCTAAACTAAGATGGTGAACATGGTAAATGTACTATTGTATCTTTTTAAGCTGCTAGGGTGGGGTGGTAAAGAGACACTGCTAACTGATGGAAAACATGGAATAAACAAATACTAAAAAAAATAAATACTTATAAAAAATAAAAATATATCCTCCTCTCCCTATCTCTCCTCTCCCTATCTCTCCTATCCTCTCTCCTCTCTTCTCCTCTCCTCTCATATAGCTGCTTTGAAGATGATGAGCCTCCATGTGTCGAGGAGATTGAATATTCCATAGACTGTCCCGCACTTAAAGGCACTGATTTGGATTCAGATGTCAACAGCAACACAGACAGCGCTGATGGAGAGGAGGAGGGCAACGAAGGAAACAAAGGAGCACAACAATGGCGAGGCAGTGTTGGACAGTCACAGCAGTCAAGCATGAAGAGCCGCCTATTCCCTCACCTGATTACAGAGGCGTCCATTGAGACACTCAATGAGAAAAGAAATACGTGTAATGGTGTGAACATCACTGATGGACAAATCTTGAGTTAAAGGAATATATTCCACTCAACTCAACTTTATTTATGTAGCACTTTTCATGCAAACATGTAGCCCAAAGTGCTTCACCTAGCAGGGTTAAGACAACACAGACAAATAAAAATAAATGGAAGCAAAATAGAAAACAATAAATAAAATTTTGCAAGACTTAAATTACAACAGCAAGTTTCAAGAATAGCATGAAATAAAATAAAAACCAATAAAATAAACAGTGGGGATACAATGAGAAAAAATGAATAAATAAATAAAACTTAAAAACTAACTAGCTAACTTAATGCTAAAGCTATAACATTACTCCTAACTGAAAACCAGATTAAAAAGATAAGTCTTTAATTTCCTTTTAGAAATACCAAGAAAGCTTGCCATTCCAATATCCAGAGACAGTATGTTTCATAAAAGCAGTAGGCAGCCTCAGTGGTATTTTTATGCCACACAGAAGGAACATTTAAAAAAGAAGCAGTGGAGGTCCTTAGTGATCTGGCTGGAACATAAAATGAAAGAAAATCTCTGATGTAGGGAGGAGCAAGGTCATTTAAATTTGATAAACAAGTAAAACAAATTTAAAATCAGCTCTAAACGATACAGGTAGCCAGTGCAGTGTCTTAAGCAGTTGGGTGATTTGATCCATTTTCTTTGTCTTAGTTAAGGCTCTGGCCACAGCATTCTGAACTAGCTGTAGTTTTCTTATAGACTTTAGGTAATCCAGTAAAAACGGAATTACAGTAGTCTAAATGGCCAGTAATAAAATCGTGAATGAACATTTCAGCATCTCTCTGAGTTAAAAAAAAGATCTGACTTTGGCAATATTTCTGATATGAAAAAAGGATGTATTAACCTTGTTAAAATGAGAATTAAAACTTAAATCAGAGTCTAAAATCACCCCCAAGTTTGTGACTTGTGTTTTAATCTGTTTGCTAGGATCACCAGGCACTGATTGCAGTTTTTCTCTTGCTGCTTTGAGTCCTGTTAAAACAATTTAAGTTTTCTCCTCATTAAATTTTAAAAGATTTTTACCCATCCATCCATTAATGTCAGAGAGACAAGCAATAAGAGCATGCAGTGCATTGGGGTCGTCTGGCGATACAGAGATGTACAATTGTGTGTTGTCAGCATAAAATAACTGTTAAGCTCAGAGTAATTTAGACTGTATTTCTTGAGGAGAGGTTTTATCATTGAAGTCTTGAAAACTGTGGGGAAGATGCCTAAATTAGGAGAGGAGTTTATTATACTTGTATATACTTGTATACTTGTATGTATATATATATATATATACATACATACATACATACATACATATAGTAAGTAAGTATAAACACACACACACACACACACATACACACAGACGTGTGACAAATGAAAGAAAAACTGGTACAGGCCTGAATGCTTGACCCCTACAGTGAGGGGATCTGGTGGCTCTGTTGTGCTGTGACCTTCGCAGTCACCAGACCGTGTTTGGTGTTTTGATGATGGTGGTGGAGAGAGTCTAACACCTTAGTCCAAAGTCTTTCGTAGGTGTTCACTTGGGTTGAGATTTAGTGACTGTGAAGGCCATAGCATCATTTTCATACTCATCAAACCATTCAGTGACACCTCGTGTCCTGTGAATTGGGGCATTGTCATCCTGGAAGAGACCACTCCTATCAGGAGAGAAATGTTTCATCATAGTGATTTGTAGCGACCACCAGATCCCCTCAAAGTAGCATTCAGGCCTGTACTGGGTTTTTCTTTAATGTGTCACCTGTCTGTATGTGTATATTTATAAGACATAGTAACAGCTTAAAGTTCCAAAGAATTCCACTGAAATTCCACAGAATTTTAAGTTGTTACTAGACATAAGCATTGTAAGCTTTCCAACTGGCTGAACATAAACCTGGGTAGATGATACACACTTTAACTAAATTAAAGAGGTTTTATTATTTATCATCCAATGTCAGTAGTTACTGAAGATATAAGGCACCAAGAGATGAAACTCAGTTGATACCTAAAAAAAATGTAGTTTAAATATATGATCAAATGCAGTAGATGTAGTGCAGTGTCTGTTTAAAATGTACCTTTTCAGAACAGGCTGATTTGTCAGTACCTACAGAGAACAATGCCCATCCCCTAACACCTCTCATGCACACTATCAGTTGAGTCTATAATTTACCCATTTTTCCTAAACACCTCACATGCAGCCTATCGGTAGATGCTACAATTTACCGATGCTCCCTAAACGCCTCATACACAGAATATCTGGAGACTATAATTTTAAACCTTTTCAAGTCATTAACACTACAGATGTAACAGTGGTAACAGGTGGTGGTATATGGGCAGAGATGGTAATTCCTGTCTCTGGTGTCAAATGTAAATGTTCTCTTTGATCTTTCTCTGGTTGTCCACTAGCTCCATGATTCGACCTCTTCACAGTAGATGCTGTGATTATGGGTAGTGTGCATGTTGAATGGTTTGTGGTAAGTTCTGACTCCTTGTGACTTGAACACTCGATGATGTATAGCATACTATGTATGCACACATGAAACATCATCTGACCTAAGTCCTATACTTAGGTCACGATGAAGATGCAACATGCTATTGAAAGCTCCAGGAAAACCTAGTAAGTTCAGATTATTTTGACAAACTACTATTTAAAAAGTCAAGAATGAACTTTCACTTTCTGGTTATCACAATAATGTTGGGGCATTACAATAACTACAATAATTATCTCCAAGTTATCTTTACAGTTCAAAAAGGAATCACTATTTTATAGTACAACACGGGAAGAGGCAAGTGATTTCCTATACAAACAAAGCTATGACTGTTTGTGAAGGGAGTGAAAGCTTGATGGGAAAATGATGCTTAGCACTACAGATGTTGCCAAGATTTATGAATAAAAACAAGAAATATAAATGCATTAAATTAATCATTAAATCATTTATATTCAGGGCCCAGTAGTTGATCATTGATCAACAAGACTCTGACATGAGGTTAAGAGCTCAAAAGAAAAAAACTTGTAAGTGGACTTAAGATATTTTTTACCATGGTCAGAAATAAACTTCAATGCTCAAATTGCTATTGATTATTTTAAGCGCAGCACATTTCAAATCCCTTTTGTTAAATGAATCATTTCAATCAAACCTGAAATCAAGACAGAAGACTCACATTCAAGTCACAACAAAGTATGTAAATTGTCTCTCAGTAAGGAAAGCTTACAATGATAGCATACCTTTTAATAGCTATATGTCAGACTACAGTACATTTCAAAAAGTCCAGAATGGAAACCAGCTTCTCAATGATTTATTAACCATTGGTCAATGCAACAGTATAGGTAATCAATAAAGTCTTAATGATTTGGATTGGTCTCATGCAACCAATTAACAAATGAATAGAGTGAGGTTGTTCCTCCTAGCTACATGTTAACATTCTAAATAATGTAACTGTATAACTAGCAACATGCTACATTGTCTTTTTCTCGTAAGAAAGTAGCTCTTTTGTTTTTGCCAGCTAGTGGCAGATAAAACTTTTCTTATCTTTCAAGAAATAATTGCAAACCTTAGAGTGACTGTGGTCTTTATTTTGTTTGTTTTAATCACTGGGTGGGAGAAGCTGAAAAACCAGCTGGTATGTGTTTTAGATGTTAAGTAATATTACACTATTCTGTAGTGCTATTCCTAAGTAACTACCTAGTTAACCACTAACACTTGAAGTGATCTTATAATGAAATAGAAATTGAAATGACTTGTGGTGTATTTCTGTCTGATCGCACAGGATTTGGATTACATTTATAGTTGTTTGGTTCATACTTTGTATTTGGTCTGTATTTAACAGATTGAACTGTAGTTTTGAGTATTTCTGCTGTGTATACCTTATAAATCCACATGCTTTTATTACCTGATATAGGTGTTGAAGATCCCTTCACAAACAACAACATTGATTGTATGTTCAAATAACTCAAGGTAACCTATCATATTTTTACATGTAAAAGTAGGAATTAGGTGTTCCTCTGGGGCAGCAAAAAGAGAATGGAGGTCAACTTGATGAATGGGTGTATAGAGTGTGATTTCAACACAAGAGGCTTGGGTGTGCATCCCATCCTTTATCAACTGCCAACAATCAACATTGGTTTTCTTTCTTTGCCTTAACTTAACCAGACATAACAGAGAAGGTGCAGGATTAGTCAATACACACAGGGGTTTTTAAAATACACAGACAAATAACATATTTTATTGTTTACACATGATGACCTGTAGTTAGAGTGTTGAGTACATTTCCATCAGGGTATGAAGTAGAGACTAACTCTGTCACCATGACCAACACTGAGGTGGTTGATATGTAATCCGTTACATGTACATGCACATTAACATTCTCTGTTTAATCAAATATTCCACTGTGAGTTTTACACATGTAAATACCTTCTTTAAATCACCTGGATACACTCATTTTCCAAATAGAAAGAACCTCAGTGTGTGGACCAGGGTCTGCTGGTGTTCATCAGAACTGGAATACCTATATCTCTGTATACAGGGGAGGTTTACCAGTAAATTGTAATATAGTGTGGTGCGGTATAAGGCTCTCAATGCAACAATGAATCAAAAATGAATTCAGTGCTCACCATGTGTGTTCTAGTGCAGTGCTGTGGTTGTTGACTGTTTTTGATGCCACCCCACATGACAAAGGTGGTTGTACTTGTCCCACAGGTGGTGGGGTGCGGCAGTGGTGTCTGTCTGTTAATTATGTTGATAACGTCTGGTGCAGATATTCATGATCTCCATGGTGATTCTTATGATTATTGTTACTGCCATATCCTTCCTCCAGTGCCACCATCAGGTCAAATCCCATCCTTGACCAACATTTCAGTCAATGAAATTTGCTGTAGACATGAAAGAGTTGTTATATCCATAAGGTGACATAAAACTATGTGTACAGCCGTGCCCATCTTATCCATGGTTGACCATTTTTGTGGCATTTTCTTCTGGCTCTGGCACAGAGAGATGACATTCTTAATCCTGCCTACAAAAATCTAATTGGCTTTGTTGTTTTTCCGACAGAGAAAACAGCCACCAATGAGCACAGCACTGGACCTATTTGAACTAATGAAAAAAAAAAATCAGAAATATTAAGCAGTTCAGAGGTCCAGAAACCAGGGTACCAAAATGTCCGCTGCAAGATTCTAATGATCTGATTTCCCCTAAGTTTAGTGATTACACCCAGAGGATGAACTCTTTTCATTTTGGACACTTTCCTCAAACACCAGTCACAGAACAATGTCAACTATGCATAGAATATAATATACATACAGCAGATTGTCTTTAATGAACCCATTTCTTTTTTGTTACCACAACCCAAAGGAAAAGGTTTAACATAATTATATCAGAATGTATTTCAGTTGTATGGTATATATGCTGCTGAGAAAGCACTCTTTACACACATATAACATACACACACACACACACACACACACACACACCATAGTTTCATTCCTAAGTGTAAATTATTTATCTAATTTAATTTAATGATAATAAGGGGCGTTCTCAAGTCCATCTTATTTTTCCTACATTAAAACGGAATAGAATCATGATTCTTCTGAATCGATTATTGTGAATCTTGTGAATAGACCCCTAATATCTAACTCTTTTTACTGCTACTCCCTTGAGTAGTATCCCAAATAAGACTTTGGGTGGATAATATCAATGAATGTTAGTGTGCATGTAGTTGCATTGAGTGTTTCATGTGTCATGTTCTGACTGGAGACAGGCAGCAGTCACCGTTGTGGTGGCCGGTCAGGCTGCTGTAGGGGACTGAAGAAAGCCGAGCTGCTCCTGGGACTCCACATGGAGACAGACCTGCACTCTGGTTTCTTGTTTGAAGAGAAGGAGAAGGCTTTGTGTAAATGTATCTAGGATTATATGTGAACACATATTCCACTTAACTAAAGACTGTGATCTTCTAAGCTTTTTAACAAACACAAGCTGTTCCTGATGAAATGCATCATTTTAAAAAAGAACATCACAGCAGTGGAAGAAAAATAATCATTTTCACCTTAATCCCTAAAAAGTTTACCCTCTCACTGTGTGAGACCTCAGCAGATAGTAGTGATACAGGAGGGAGCATTTAATCCTGGCCAAACACACTGGCCCCTGTTGAAAGATACTGTATGTGTACAAATAGGTACTTCTACTGTATGTTAGTTCAGTTTGTGCATATTTGAACATCCAGTGTGAAAGGTTTGGCAACTGTTACTTTAAAGTTACATACATGTAAGATGTTAAGCACTAATAATAACCATGTTTGTATTCTGAATCAGATATATCGTTTGTTTTCAGAATAATAAAACTTGGAATAAAGGAATAATTTGTGTTTTGTTCATTTTGTTGTCACTTTAAAATACAACTTTCACCTCTCATTGATTTTTATTAATGTATTACTGTGTATTCCTTTGTTACAAACATTGATTAGACAAAAGAAACGAGGCAAAAACTAAATCTCTAAATCTCGCTGACAGATCATATTTGGTATTTACTAAAACTGTAAGCTACATGTTCATGGTTTTCTTTTACTAAGATAAGCTTAAATACTCCAGAGTTGTTTTTTTTTTTTAATTAACAAATAATAAAGTTGTCAAAATAGAAGAAGACTTCATTTTAAAATCATTCACCACTGTTGCCATAGAGGTGAGTCACACCATCCAGTCTGCAGTGTGCTATTTTTAGATGTGCAGCACCTGATGTGTCTGGATAGTAATACACTCATGAATTCATAAACTCAGGCTGAAAAGCATCCACAAGGGGGAACTGTTCAGTCACTGCCACAGCGGAGAAGTGAAAGCAGCAGCAGTTAAAGGACCAGTGTGTAGGATAGAGTGCTATCTAGTGGTGAGGTTGCAGATTGCAACCAGCTGAATAACCCTCCCTTCCCCCTCCCCCTCCAAGCATGGAGGAGAACCAACAGTGGCTGCGAAACTCACAAAAAATGCAAAAGGCCCTCTGTAGAGCCAGTGTTTGAATTGCCCATTATGGGCTACTGTAGAAATATGGCGGTGCAACATGGTGGGCTCCATGGAAGAGAACCTGCTCCCGCTGTAGATATAAAGGGCTCAGTGATTATAAACTAATTCAAGGCTGTGGGAAGTAGGGATCGGGAGGGTGCTGCAGCACTCCCTGGTGGATGGTTGAGGACATGCATGTTCACAACTACAAAAAAGCTAAAGTGAAGATGCTGGTATCTTATGAAACTAGACAAACTTAAATTTTGTTGGTTGCGTTCATATTCTAATGATATTTTGATTTCAGTAAGTGTTTAATAGTTGATCTTAGGCTCCACATTTTATTTTGACATATGATTATTCTTTTCATAGATAAATATTGTATGTTCAAAGTATACAACTTATTTTTTTCAAGAACCATGTACAGTACTGTGCAAAAGTTTTAGGCACTTAAAGTGAAGTGAGAATGCTTCAAAAAATATTGTTATAATTGCTATAAATTGTTTTTATGTATCAATTAACTTCTTACAAAGTTGAGTAAACGGCAGGAACCCAAATGAAATCAATATTTACTGTGAACAGCTTTACCTTTAAAACAGCTGCAGTTCTCCTCGGTTCACTAGGTTGTTGTAACCACCCTGGAGAAAGAAGGTTCTTCTGTGCATTTATTATTTAGGCCATTTCAGGCTTCTTCATGTAATCCCACATTGACTGCATGATGTTGAGATCAGGGCTCTGTGGGGGCATTGTTCACATATTCACACCTACATTACTGATGTTACTGACAGACGCACTCCATATTTGCAATTATTTCTTCAGTTGATGGATGATTTAATCCATACCAAAGCTATTTTTTCTTGTTTTACCGATACTAGTACTTTAACCTTCAAACATTGCACAGAATGGGGTTTTTAAGTGTCTCAGGAAAGTGGTAAGTTTCATAAGGTCAGCAGTCCAACTGATGTCATGATTAGTTTCTGAACCTAAGGTCAGCAACTAGAGTTGTAAAACATGATCATTTAAACACACACACACAGTCATTGAGAGAACACAGCCATTTCCTCCTCCTCTTTTGTTTGGAACACATCAATGCCTTTTTTTCCCTCCACTTTGAAGCCAGCAGATCTAAAGTGTGTCAGTAACCTCTATCAAGGCTGCCTCAGAAGAGTAGAATTACTGTGGATCAGGCTTGCTGAACATCCAGCAGCCAGGTGACAAAGTAATGGCAGATAAGCGGCTTCTTATCCTCACTGACATCAGTGTAAACCTTGTAATCCCAACATTCTTGGGGCCAAATTGGCAGTTTAGTAAAGATGAAGATTAGATTGGCCATGTGAGAGTCTGGATGAAGAGGATGCCATCAGATGCAACACAGAACAATTTGACATTCTGCTAGTGTCAGAGCTCTGCTAAGAAACTCTGCAGTGTGAGCTCTGTGGAAACAACTGTACTGAAACCAGAGAGCAGAGACAATGTAACCTTTCATTTTGCTAAGTCATTGCTCTAACCCACTAAATTCCGTTTCACATATAGTGGAGACTTCAAAGTTTACAAAGATACCAGATATTACTAATATTAATACAGCTATTTATACAGCACTTTTCAAAAACAAGTTACAAAGTGCTTTACAAAAGAGAAAAACAAGAAATTACCAGATAAATGATAGGCATGAATTACTAAACACAGTCAAGTAAAAACTGATTCAAGAGAAAGCGGTTCTGGAAACATTTTTGAGAGAGATTTAAAAGAGGAAGCAGAGATAGCCTGCTTGATCTCCAGCAGTTCGTTTTTAGCCTTGACCTAGGACTTACTAAGAGATCTCTGCTGGAGGTTCACACTGGAACTTGTCATGTAATGAGTGGAGCAGGTGGACCCAAATACAGGAGATGGCAGGCAGGGTCAGATGCAGAATACTTGAAACACTGAGACACAGGACCAGGGAACACAAATATAAACACAGACGACTCGACTTAAACACACAGGGATTTATTACAACTGAACACAGGTGAGTGAAACAAGATGCAGGTGAAACACATTCAACAATCAACAAAGACATTAAAAGGCAGGATGTAAAGGCAACAAGATACATGAGGTGTATCTTAAGTCTCTTATTTCATGTCTCCTCGCTCCTCGCCTGAACAGGAAGTTGTTCCTGACACGCCATTTTGACAGGCGTCCCAAGTCTCTTATTCTGCTCCGAGGATCAAGGAGTGAGGAGGGATCTCTGAGGAGCCAGGAAACATGAGAGCAGACTTCACAGAAGTCTTTTACCGGCTGACACACCCCTTTATTGGATATCACTTATTGATTGGACGGTGCAGATGATCAAACTGATCTGATCCATCACTGCAGTTTCATACTGAAGTGGAGACAGATAACAGATTCAATTTAAATGTTTCACTCCCAAGTTTCATTTGTTATTTGTTTTCTGATTCATCATCTAGTTAAAAATCTGTAGAAAAAAAGAACCATAAACAACTTTATTAGAGAGATTTTTCTTTTCATGATGTTATTTCCTCCATTAAACTGTTTCTCACTGACAGACAGACTCTTCCTGACTTTAATTTGATCCATAATAACAGTTAAACACATCTATATTTTACATCATTTATCGTTATTTCAAATCAGTCACACGTTAGGATGAAAACCCTGAATATCGGGTTTGATATGAGTTATATAATTTCCATTTTCCCTGAAACATTTAGCCACATACATATTTTCCAGTGTTCAGAAGACACCCTTATTATATTCTGGGTTATTGAATGATGAATTCACTATCAGGATTATCAAAAGATACAGATGCAAATTATCAATAAATAGTATAAACGCATTCTGCAAGAAGAAATGGTTCCTGAGCCTCTGAGCAGGACTCAGTATAAATGCAGAATGTAGGTTGTTATTCAGGTGTTTGTTAAACAGGTAACAGGCTGCGGAGAGGAAACAGCTGATCTAGCGGTGATAACTGTGAACCTTTATTAGTGTTAGTACAGTGCACACAAACTCCATCAAAAGTTTCTACAGCTGTTAAAGTCAACTAACAGTTGATCCAGCTGTGATCAGCTGTCACACTTCTCATGTCTCTTAAAACAAATTTCCTTGTTTCCTCTCCTCGTTTGGTTTCCTTGTGTCTCTCCTGCATCCATGGTGGGAGGGACTAAGACGCAAGGAAAAGACGCAAGTGTAGTAATCAGACAAGGAACAGGTGACACAACACAAGGGCAGACTGGGAGCTGATAGACTGGGGAAGACACTAGG
The DNA here is from genome assembly GCA_029490765.1 of Euthynnus affinis. Taxonomy (NCBI): domain Eukaryota; kingdom Metazoa; phylum Chordata; class Actinopteri; order Scombriformes; family Scombridae; genus Euthynnus; species Euthynnus affinis. The sequence goes on along the minus strand of CM055844.1, from coordinate 34,183,170 downwards.
AGCAGGGCTGGGCTAACAAGAGTGATACAGGGCAGATGAGACAAGCAGTACATGAACACAGGAGGAGTGAAGGAAGACAGAGAAAGGGAAACTCAGAGAAAACCAAATGACTAGAGGGATGTTCCATGAAAGCAGCTAAAGAAAGCTGCGCTTACTTGAAAAAGCCTGGCTAGATTCAACTTTCACTTGAGACTCCAACCGTTCCACTAACAGAGCTCAGCTCCATCTAGTCAACGCTAAGTCTAGCCAGACTGGAATAAGCTTAAAGTGTGCATGTGCACAGAGTACATTAGCAGCCATGAATGGTCAATTGTTGAAAAGATGATATGTCACAAAAAGAAGACAAAACTAGAGACTAGAGGCTGAGAGACATCTCAGCCGTAGAACAAACCTATTGATGAAATTATATGAAGAATATAAAGGAGTTTTCATCCATTTCAGTTTTCATCCATCCATTTACAAGCATCACTGAAAGTTAAACATTAACTGGAAACTGGAGAAGGATATAAGTACAGTGGAAGCCACTTATAATGATCACGTCTGTCTGGGTCAAATATCACTATAAGCAGATGATTATGATAACCTTTTGTTTATCTTTATTTGTCATGCAGAATAACATCCTATTAACATTTGTATTATTAGCCTACATGAATATAAAGATAAGGATGTTAATGACTGTTTCAAAATACAGAACAGCTGTTTCAAACGCAGTGTGCACATTTACACACAGTGTGTGAAATTTACTTAAATCCCTCATTGTCATAAGCATAGATTTACATTGTTTAAAATTTTTTTCCATATGTTGTCATGTATGAAGAGACCCAAAATGAACACTGTAGGCAGACTGCTTGTTTTCTATATGCAACTTATTCCAACAGCATAAATGTTGTATATGATTGATTCTGTCTCAGAGCTTTTTGATAAACAGCTGATCACTGTAACTGTAATCACTATAAGCAGTTACCACTGTGTACATTTAAACACAGCAGGGGGACGTAGTTTGGACTTTATTTTCTTTTTGTTTTCACAGTTTGAACAAAATCAGCTGATGAATAAATAAATGATTTCAAAATAACACTGGCACACTTTTATTTTATCATAAATTCTACACTTTTAAAAAATTAAAAGGTTGTAAGTGTGAAAAGACATGATGGAACTGTCTTTTAAAAGTGTGTTTCCGTCCATCAGACATTCATTGACACACAGCTGAGCTAAGCTGCCAGATAAGCCTGCCATGGAGCAGGCTAGTTCGGCCAACTAAGTTACCATGGTTTCTGAGCTGCAACTCATATAAGCCACAGTGCTGGAACAGAACTCTCACTTAAATTGGTGAGGCTTATTGAAATAAGCCAAGCTATCCCGTTTGCCAGCTTGATGGAACACCCCCCAGGCAACATAAGTGTAACACAGAAAACCCAAAAGAATAAAAACACAAAGAGTCCAAAAAACAAACAGGAAGTCCAGGTAGGATGTGACAGCAACTGTCCTACAGGAACTATATTTAGTCCCTGCTTTGCTAGTTGAAAGGTAGGTTTAGTTCATGAGTTCTTGGTTCTGTTCTTGGTCCCCTGGGAATGTATGTGTAGTGAAAACACTCTGAAGTTTATTGACAACGCACTTCAAATTTTAATGATAGTGAACAACACTTGAAGATGCTCAATTTCTGAAACCTTTCCAGTTAACATCTGAACTGTGAAGGAGCTGAACGCAATCAGAAAACAGAGAAGTTTTTTTCTTTCATTCTTAAACTTCCATTACAACTTTTCTCCCTGGTTATTGTTGCTTGACTTCATACTTTTATGTCCATGTTTGGATATCCTAGTACTATTTTACTCCAGCACTAACCCAGTGTCCCCAGCAGAACCATTAACACTCTATCCTATCTCATCTTTGTCCTCTTACCATGAAATGACCAACAGGCCCCCTGACTTTCTGGCCTCCAGCCCACACTGTGACAAGCACTATCTTAATCTGCCAGGACAGAGAATGCTGCTGATTAAGCTAACTGGTGGCCAGTGTCTGCTCTGCAGTAAACATTTAGATAAGGACTTACTCATTATTGTCCCAAGAAGATTACAATTCCCCCAGAATTGGCCGACCCTGTGTTTTCATTACAGTGATTTATTAGTGTAATAGCCCTTTAATCCCAGCTGATACCAGGGTGCCTCTCTAACCCTCTTAAGGGCTCAGCATAGCAATATTGTAATGACCCAATGCACACAGATTAGAAAAGCTAGCCTATAGTGTGTGTGTGTTGCAGGTCCAAGACATGTGACCATGGAAACAAGTAGTCTGATAAAAAGGTTAAATGATCATACAGGACAATATTAGGCTGTTGCTGCACTGACTCCTCGTCACAGAATTTATTTGTATTTTCATTCTTGAGAGCCAAACAGTTACTTTTTCAACAATAACAATATAAAAATATATCAAATTCCCCACATATTACTGCATGCAATTTCAGTACTAACAAGTGGAAATGTGCAGAATAAGATACATATTTTAGTATATTCAATATATTGGTATTCAACTTAATGTGCGATATAATTCTAGTAAACCTGGAGCCCTGAGTTTTCCGCCCAAATAAGTGAGGAGCAGGTACACGCAAAGTCAACAAATTGTTAGACCGCCATGATAGTAAGACCTACCCATGGTGATGGACTACAGTTCAGAGGCACAAAACTAAGTGTGTTAAGTGTTCATGCTTATTCATAACTCTAACCTGATAAAAAAAGGTCAAATGAGCAGACAGGATTATGTTAGATCGCAGAATGACAAGAGAGCCAACAAGAGCAGGAAGAACAGTTCTGGTTGGCTGCACAATGTCCTGCTACCAGCTACTCACATTGTTGAGTATTGCACCAAAATAACAAGTCCATAAAAAGTGAATAAAAGTCTCTCAAAACTCATAATAATGCAACAGTAAAATCAACCCTACAGATATTGCTCCATTCAATTTGCATGATTACTGTAGTGGTAATCAGGGTGGAGGGTTGGGGCAGTTCAGACTACAGTCTCTCTCTCTCTCTCTCTAACTCAATACTTGTGTCAGAAGATAAACTGACACAGAACTTTATAACCTAGGGGTGTAGGAGAATTTGTGCACTCAAATATCTTTGTGATGTTATGGGGAATTATGAATTATTATTGTGCACAACTCCAACATGAAATTATTTGTCCAGTGACATAACTCATATTAGAGTATATGTAATAATAGGGAAATAGTCCTCCTTGTTGGGCACACAAGAGAAGTCGATTAGAATTATGAATTCTTAATAGAATAGAATTAGAATTATTAATCATAATTATGATTTTGCAAGGGTATAGGTCTTTTTAAGGTTAAGTGACTGAGATGCAAGCACAAGAAAACACAAACAAGTTCACCTTAGTCACACACATTTACTACTAATACTTACAACTCAAAGTATTTAACACTACAACATTCTATAAACAAGACACAAGAGGGAAAGGGAAACTGGCTAGTGAAAGTTTTAAATGCATGATGCAGCATTATCTATTGTGTAGTTGGAATGAGAAACCTGATAAACAGATGAGATGACTGTTACCTGAGAAGCAGCAAGTCTAATCAACGGTACCACAGCTTAGTTCCAAATACCAGTCATGAAAGCGCCAGGGTTTCAGCAAGTTGATGGAGGTTTTGTACGAATACTTGCTTGCTCCCTGGGGTAGCTTCTTGTTGAGAATGGAGTGCGTTGTGCTGGGGTGAGGAGCTGGAGTCTGGATCTGGTGGTGATGAGTGAGTCTGTCTGTCCGTTCTTGAAAAGTTCCCATTGAGACAGAGCTCCTGGTTTATGCTCTCATGCTCTCCTAGGCTTGACCCTCAACTCATGACTCCAGATTCAAGAGATGCTCTGAGTCACGTCTTCAGACCAGTAGACTGCAAGCTTTCCACCGGCATGGCGGAAAGCAAAAAGAACCAGCAAGCAGCATCAAGCAGCCCAAAAGAGCCGCCTAAGAATGGCTGCCTGAAAGCAGCAAAAGAACAAGGGCAAAATGCCAAAAGGCGCCAAAAACGCCTCAGTCGAGTCCATCAACTCTCAGATAAGACACTGTTTAAAAGTTTCAGTCTGCCCACCCAGAAGGTGCATCCTAGCAAATCCCAGGGGTTGCAGCATTCTGGGGGATCAGACTGACAGTTCCTGAATATGGAAAGAAAATATTCACAGAAAAAAAATCAATACTAGAACAAGATTGTTCGGTTGTTTTGTGCGTGGTTGCATGGGTTCTTGTAATAAAGCAAGAAAATAAATGGCAACTTATGTTGATTATAAATGTATGTATGTTTGACATATCACAGGAGAAAAATGTCCTCAAAATGTAATTAAGAATGCAATTTAGTTGTATGGGAATGTTATTTTCAGGAGACAGGGTTGGAGGAAGAGGAGAAATATGGTGCTGCACATAAGGAGACACATACAGGTTGTGGATGTATTATAGGCAGTAAAGTTACTGTTTACAGTGTTTCAGGCTTTTCCCCACACTTCAGTACATTGGTTCATGACGGGTAGATTGCAGAGAACATAAAAGCCTCAAATTGCATGGCTTTAGTCAGCAGAGGTGCACACACAGAGCTCTCCACAATCACAAACCAACTTTCATGTATTTTGTTTTTTTTTTTGCTTCTCTTGTGTCAGAGTAATGTATGAATCTTACGATAATGTTCAGGTGTCACTGAATGTATCCAGGATTTTACAGAAACATCAGGACTGATGTTCTGTTTGTTGCCAACAGCTGGCTGTGTGTCACAGCTGGCTGCAGCATCACACAGCAGCTGAAACAATAAGTGCATCTCCCAACTGAGAAAGAGGCTGTGTGCTTTTATGCATGCAGACAGCAGCAGTAACTTCATTAACATCAGATCGGTCACAATCTGACAGTAATTAATATTCTGTGTTCTGCTACACATCTACGTAGATCAGCTGTTACACACAGATTCCAGGTTTATACAGTAGAATTGTTTGTAATTAAGCAGAACTTATAGGTTAATCTTGAACTCCATCAGCACTGTCAGGACATTTTTATTTTTTAGTGGCTGAAAGTCCAGAATAAGCCCACCATCCCATACCAACTTGACCCCTTGGTCAAGACATGTAAATATTATGAAACTGTGGATCTGTGCATTTATGAGAAAGATAACCAAAAAAGTCGCTGGGTAATACTTAAGAAACTCCTCATGCAAAGCATCATTTATTCCAAGGTAGTCTATTCCTCTCACATGCACATCTCCAATCCCCAGGACTTATTATACTATCCACATCTTTTATTTTGCTTAATGGCCCTCCTGCTGCTGCTGTCTGCTTCAAGTAAACATTCGTGCAGGAGAGGTGGGAAGCTGAAAGTTTATACAAAGACCTCTCCCAAAAACTCAATACAAGATAAATTAAAGAAAAAAAGAGAATAATTTCATTTTATTTAGATTTATTCATTTTTTTGAATGAGATGTGAATCACTTTGACAAGTCAGCTGATTATGGTCAGCATGTTGACCAGCAAGTAGTGGTCTGCTGTTTAACCTGGAATGCCTGATTGAGATTAACAATTTTTTCAGCAGTCTCTGGCCCAGAGTGACAATGACCATTACTATCTACTAATTATCATTATTAGATGGAGGTGTGTCTGAATACAAATATATTATTCAGCAAAGCACAAATAGTGGGTTTTCTTATGAATATTTGTTTCATACAGATATTTTAAAAATGATTTGTTTTCAGGAAGAAAAAAAACTCTTGTCAAATACCAGCCTGCAGGTCGGTTACATCACCATCTCGGTTTCTCTCCTCTGCTCCGCTGTTACACCTATCAGCAGGTCTCCATGAGGGCAGTCACATCCACCTGCTACATGATGCACATTTCCTAATTTGGACATCACTCCCAGGGGTTAGTGGTATTCCCCAGAGATAAAACTGAGCAATAAATGAAAAGTGCAAAGCAAGAATCGCCTTTTAAGTTCTTCCCTACACATTACATGCTGTGTTGTCTCTGTGTTATGGGTGTATAAATAGGTAGACGTCTCTCTGCAATGAGGCAATGAGTAAAGTTTCAGCTCAGTAGTCAGTGCAGTCGTCTATGATCTGGGAGACTCTGGTTAAAGACCCAGTGTGGGGACCTCCTTCTTAAGGTAGTCTATTTGTGAACACTTATTGCAACACTTTAATTTTCTAGAATTAAAAAAGCGTAACAAAAACAAAAACAGGATTTTTAAGCCTCTTTCTACTTTTATTTGAATACAAATACAAATAATTTTGCTGCCTCAACAAATATAGATACAAATACAAATACTGGGCTCTCTTCACATCCCTCCTATGTATGGAAGTCTGAGGTGAAAGAGGATAACCAGAAGAGTCTGGACAGATGCTAAAGGGACAGAAGTCAGTACGACTGAGACAGCTGTGATATAACGAACATAAACTGTCTGTTTATGAAACCAAGAGCAGTAAAAGCTTCATTCCTCACTATGTGCATATTTACTTGACAAGCAGCGTCAGGTCCACTGATCCCGATTTCCTGATGATGTCACTGAGAATGTCCATCTGCTGTGATCACAGAAAACCTTTGGGTTCAAGTCAGGCAATAACATTTCAAATGGTGGACCTCAGCATCCATCCATCTATCCTTCCTGTGTTGCCCTGTGGCCAGCATGCAGCAGTGAGGCTCCATGGTGCTGCAGCAGCATTTACAGGAAACAAGGTCTAACAAGGAAGAAAGAAAAGCCATTGCCATTGTGCCACTTGCTTTTTTAACAACATGAGTGCTGGATGGGAAAATGACAACTGTGTCTTAAAATAGCAAAGAGACTTGTGCTGCGCTTAGTGCCACTCTGTGCCGGGCATAAGATAGAGCCTGAGATGTTTGAGAAACTATAGTTTGGATGCAGCAGTGATGTGTTTCAAATTGTGATTGCAATTACTCGTATGTTTACAAGTTCAGTTACGCCTATAAGCTTTAAGTTATTATTTCTCTGGTAGTAGTACATATATGAATTACCATTACATAAACCAGCAGCAGAGAAAATCTTTTTAGACGCAGCAGTTTTTTAGACTGAATTCTCAATCTGCATCTAATTTTTTTTTACCAAACATTGATTAGTCAGCACAGTAATCACAAATTACTCATTCCAACATTGCTATCGCATGCTGCTCCTCTGTTTTATGGTTGAGTGGAGGGACAGATGTCGGAATTCTTCCTCTGTTTTTGGAGAAACCAAAAACTTTCAGCTTTTCACCTTGTCTTGTCCCCAGCAAACAGCTGAACACCAAGGTTTTCCAGGAAAGTGGGAGATGTTCTGGCTTCCCAAGCAAATGCTCAGGAAAACCACTTGCACATTTATGGTGGGAAGGTTGAGGCAGTTGAGATAATTATATAAGGTTTCATCATGTGTCCTTCTTTTGGGATCTTACTCAAGATCTGCTTCTACATGATCTTTTTCATCATTTTACAGAAAAACATATTTTTCATTAATCAGTTGCCTCAGGTATATCTTCATCTTCAGAGCTACTGTCAGAAAAAAAGCCAACAACATTTGATATTCTGACATAACATTGTTTAAAATGTATGTTGTAAGACTGCATTATGTGATGATTAAAGATTAAATATGAGCCTGATGTTAGTCTCATCACGCTGACAGAGGATATATTTAAGCAAGGAAGGAGTTGAGACACAATGCGAGTTTGCATGTGTGCATTAAAAATGAAATTTGGCATACATGAGGCCACATATATTATGTGAGAGTGTTAATGTCTGCATATGAGTGTAGGAAGTCATGCCTGAGTAGTGATTTATTATGTGAGTGTCTGTGTATACATGACTTGGAAGTGTGAATATGTGTGTTTGTTGTAACAGTTTGTGTGTGTGTGGGTGTGTGTGTGTGTGTGTGTGTGTGTGTGTGTGTATGGGAGGTGAAGTGTTCATTCCAATTCCTTTATCAGCTAAATAAGCTAGATGAAATTGCTGCAGCCTAATCATTAAGCCATATAATTAAAAGGCTAGGTCCTGGTGTTTTTAATGACAGTGGCCCAGCTTGAGCTTTATCATGGAAACAGAATGACCTGCAACGTTATTAAAATAATAATGTTGCAAGTCATTCCCTCAGCAGGGCCTACAGAACCTTAGGCATTACAGGAGCAGGCAGGAGAAGAGCCATCAACAATACATTGAGGTAGCAGAGAAAGCATCTAGATGGCTCTGGCTGAAAAAGGATGATCAGTGAGGTCAGTTGAATGCCACTTGGACACAAGCCAAGACTTGATCAGCCTTGGTTGGGTTACCCGGACAAGGGTGTCTGTTGCAAGACCCGAAACACCCAATGACTCTGGGATACAACACAGAAGATGTATGAAAAACAGCTGGATTTAGCAGCAACATTCTCACTACCAAACACAATGTGTTTAGTGTTCATTGTTCAATGCTCACTCCTAATTTGTTCATTTTTACCCATTTAGTAATAGTTTGAAACTCATCATGTTCAGCAGATTCTCTCTACTAATGTTGGTGAAGTACAGAACAGAATTGAGTCATATATATACCTAACCATCAGCATTTAAAAAAACAATATAATTTATAAACTATATATAACTATATAAAACTTTTTTTGCTGTCAGAGAAGTTTCTATTGGAAAATATTTGTTGTATTTTTCTGCACAACCTTGGCCCCAGTGACATGATTCTATCTGTACTGGTCAGACAACCAGGGTTGAATGCGGGTCAGAGGCTGCCTGCTTTCATGACCTGGTGTGAAATGTGAAGGAGAGACAAAGGAGGAGTGTGAGAAAAATAGAAAGTAGAGATGAAAAGGAAACTATAATTTCATCTGCTAATTAGTCAATGCAATTCTCAGGTTTATCAGTGAAGTGTATAATCTACACAGCAAACTGCAGTGTCTGCTAACAGGAAGAAGCAGAGTGACAGCTGTTTCATGAACAGGTACCATACAGCTTGACCACATGTTGAGTAGACCCTTGTCTACTGTCTTTCTGTTCCTTGCCATCCATCTTACATAGTGTGAAATCACCATCTCAGAGTGAGCTTGCACAATATGAGAATTCATGTTAATTAGCTAAAGCTGATCTCATATGCTGCTGGTGTTTGTCATTTTGAAGCAAGAGTCAATTAAAGATGATAAGCTGCTATTGCTGTTTGTTCATGTGGTAAGAAATATTTATCATAAAATATTTGTGAATGTCAGAGTTGAGCAAAATCTGGTATTTTGGCAACTTGGAATGGACAACGGAATGGCAACACCGCAGCAAAGTGTGGTGTTCTCAGTCCCCAGGTGGAACACTGAGGACTCTTTCTATCAAACACCAGAATCTACTCACAAAGGCTACCAGACATCCAGTCCTCCATAGCAGAGCAGCAAAGACAAGAGGAGCACTTCATCTGTGACAGCTGTGCCAAGATTTTCTGCATTAATCTGATGTGTAGTTCTCAGAATATGGTGTTGCAGCAATATCTGTGAGTCAAATATTAAATACAATCAAAATGGATCTGACTTGAAAAAAAAAATAAAGCCAGATAATTTTGACAATTATTTATTTAAAGCTGTCAATTATCAACCTCACCAGACATGAAAAAGAAGGTGGTAGGAAGAGCATGGTGAGTTGTGGATAATTTGATAGGGCTAGGTTCCTAATTAAGTTAGGAGTGCTACTAATGAGAACCAATTCAAAGTACACCCTTTTCTACAGGGAACATGGCCAAATCACCAGAGACTTAATCAGTATAACTTAGGAAACACAAATGGCACTACACTATAAATCCAAACAGTATTATACTAAAAATAGTCCCCGCCCATTTCCCCAGAGAAGGTATGGATTTAAGGTAATGTTCTATCTAATTGGTTTCAAGTATTGATACACTGTAAACCCGGGTAAGTTGATTGATGTACTTAAACCCTTTGCATCAAGTGATTGCCTCAAACAGTTTAAGTAATTGACAGTAGAAAAAATTAATTTGTTTAAGTATAGTCAACTTAAACGTACAATAGACAGAATTTATATTTAATATCATAAGTAAACTTAACATTATAGGTAAAACTTAATATTATGAGTTAAATACACTTGATATCCTAGTTTTATTAAAAATATGAATACATTAAATATTAAAATATTATGTTTGGGATATGAAAATTCCAATTAAATTTTTCTTCTATCAATGAACACACAAAGCAGTACATTTTATTTTTTATTTAGATATACAACAAAGCAACAAATATGTATTAACAATGACACTCTGACTGAAATACCAGATGCAAATCCAAAATATGAACTTGTTTTCATAAAATGATCAAAATGGGTCTTTGCCAACAACTACAACAAAATATTTTTTACTTTTTTCTGCAGATACTACTTTACAGAACCTTTGCAGCACATAGACCATGTGTATTTAATTATAGACAGTTTCCTTCCAAATAAATCACAGCAGTTTTTTAATTGTTTGCTCTATGAATAATTTTAAAGTTTGAAAAAAAAAAACAACACTGACAATGTAGCAGCTTACCTCATCTCTAACCTTCCTTTTTTGTCTAAGATTCTCGAGAAAGCAGTCTCTAATCAGTTATGTGATTTTCTAGATAACAATAACTTATTTGAGACTTTTCAGTCTGGATTTAGAGCGCATCATAGCACAGAGACAGCGCTGGTTAAAGTTACAAACGACCTCCTGACTGCATCAGACAAAGGACTTGTCTCTGTACTTGTCTTGTTAGACCTTAGTGCTGCATTTGACACTGTTGACCATCAAATCCTGTTACAGAGACTGGAACATTTCATTGGCATTAAAGGTACTGCATTATGCTGGTTTAAATCTAACCCTAACCCTAACCCTAACCCTTCCATTGATGCACTAAGCTTCTCTCTCCTCTTCTCCATCTCTATGTATTTTATTACTATTAATGCATGTTACTAACTTTACTTCTTCCCCGGAGTTCTTTGTGCTTTCTGATCCACAGGAAGCTACATAACCCATAGACCATGCTGATGTGTTGGCGTCCTTCTTCTGCCCTTCGCCAGCTGTTCCTGCTATTGCTGCTGCTTTTTGCTACTTGTTGATTGTTGTTGCTGTTCTCTTTCATTGTGTACAACCCCCCCTCATCCCTCTCTCTTTCTCTCTCAACCCAACCGGTCAAGGCAGATGGCCGCCCACCCAGAGCCGGGGTCTGCCTTAGGTTTCTTCCTGTTAAAGGGGAGTTTTTCCTTCCCGCTGTCACCAAGTGCTGCTCATGGGGGGAACTGTTGGGTTTCTCTTTCTGTAAATTAAAGAGCGTGGTCTAGACCTGCTCCATGTAAAAGTGCCCTGAGATGACTTTGTGTTGTGATTTGGTGCTATATAAATTGAATTGAATTGAATTGAATTGAATTGAATTGAATTGAATTGAATTGAGATGAATTGAATTGAGATGAAGACACAGACAACAACATATAAATAGGATATAATATAAGCTAACATATTTAAGCTTATTGATTTCTGCTGCTGTGAATAAAATATACTACTAGTAGGATTACATTTTGAGGTTATGGTAATGGTTATTTTCATATTGATATTTTTAAAAATATTAGTCTTTACACAGGCTTTATTTGGGTTAATATGAGTTATGAAGGATTTATTATTGAATCACATATTCACAGTTTTTTCATTCGTGTTTGACATGATTGAACATTATCCCAACTCAAGAGAATATGCTGAGCTGAGATGAGAGTTGTGCACTTTCTGAGTTTGAAAAGCAACAGAAACAAAAGAGAAACAGTGCAGAAATAACATTGTTGGGTAAGTTTGATTTTAAAGTTTAGTTTTATTTTGGCAGCTATGTTCTGTAATGCTCATGTGGATGAAAGGTTTAGTGATTTAGAGCCTCTGTTTTCCTCACAGATGTCACAGCCTACTAGGCTGTGTGCAGGTAGGTGGGGGGGTGATCATGACAGGTGGGATTACAAGACACACCTGCACCTCATTACAATCAACCAGTTATTTAAAACAACCCCCTACACCCTACCTTTGCCAGATTATTCCTTGTGTTACTCCTGTGAACTCCGCTGTCAAGTGTATCCCCAGCGTCTCGTGTTTTCTAGGTATCCCTTGAGAAATTGACTGTGCTTTTGCTCCCTCACCAGTTGAGACACTCCTGTACACCTTAAGTTCCTTTTTGTGAATTTTGGTTGAGTTCTTGCCTGCCTCTTGTGTTTTTGAGATCTTCGTCAAGAATTTAGTTGTGTTTTGTTTTCCTTCACCAGTTGAGATTCTCCTGGACATCTTAAGTTCCCTTTTGTGAGTTTCTGTGTTTTTTGTCCGAATGAATCTTGTATTCACCTCTGCATCTGCGTCCTGGCTCTTCCCTTGTACAAACCGTGACAACAGAATTACAATGAGGACTGCCATGTTTGACAGTAAAGTGCATCAGGTGGAATTAAGAATTGAGTTAAGAATTGTTGGATCACCTTGGAGAAGTTGTATTATATTCTGTTTATTCAGAAATATCGCTATATGACAGTATTAACTTAGTCTGTTTCTGTAAAAAATAATTGTATATGTCTCGTATTAGCTAAGAGTCAGAGGCAGATGAAGACGTTGGTTGGACCATTTTAGAAAGCAGAGTAAGCTAGACATAGGAAAAGCTGCTGAAAGGGGCAGAGTACACAGTGTACATAAACCTTAGCAGAATAGTTAAATAGGCTCATTGATTATGGTAACAACATATATCAACACATGGTGGAACACCCAGGGAGGACATCCAACTGACAGCCAGGTAATGTTCCAGATGTTGAAACAACTTTCATTGCAGAACTATTTTTTTTGGTTGAACCAACCAACGACACAAATTGCTGGGAAACACCACAATGATCTTAAGCTCATACAGTGTAGCGAAGAACACACAGAGCTCAACTATTGGTGTGACTATACAGTGGTATTTGGTTAAATATAGATAGGACGTCATGTCTCTTGCTTTTAAGTATTCACAGTTCAACCCCTCCCTACTGCTGCTGCTACTGTTTATAGGTTTGTTTACACCAAAGAAAATAAGTACATTAAATTGGTTACTTTTGAAGTCAGATTTTTTTTTAATGAAAAAAGTGATTTCTGTAATCTTTTATCCATCCAAAAGTTGTTTTCTATTGCAAAAAGATGCTGAGAAGAGAAAAATGAGTGACAATATGATGAATTATTTACTAGAATCACTCTAAAATTACAGAAAATATAAATGATTCAACTACAAAGAGTGCTCAGGTGATTTATCTGATTTTTACCAGTGCAGCACATACACTGCTGTCAGCTGCTCTAAGCTCTTGATTGTACATGGAGACAGTTTTCCATGTTTCCAGTTTCATATTTTTAATGTCTGTTCTCTATCTGATCCACCTTTATAGTAATAATGTAATTTCAAGCTCTGTGTGTTAGACCTTATTTTGTGTCCACATGACATATGACTCTGAAGATCACTATTACACATGACAGAACTAAGTTTAACAGCAGAAAGTAGCCAGCACATCACCAATGCTGTGGGAGAGACTGACAAAGAGAGGTGGCAGCAGCTGAGGCTTTCTATTCCTTTTTCCTTCCCTTCACTCATTCCATCCTCTATCTTTTCTCACAATTCCCTCTTCCTCCAATTCTCTCATTCTCTCCACCCACTCCTATCCCTCTCACTCTCTTCCATCCTGAACCCTCTCAGCTCTGTTGACTTTGTAACTTATTGAGAAGATAATTCAATTTCATGTTTCATTGGTTCAGCCGACAGACAGTCGGAAATAAGCTGTGGCATCCAACTGCCTCAGGAGCGATTTTCTTCTTCTCCCCTGCTGTCTCCTCTCTCACTTCTTTGCCTGTTCCTCTTCTCTGTTTGCTGTCCTCAGTCTCTCTCTCTCTTTGCTTCAAGCTTATGGTTCCAGCCAGTCTCTCCTCTCAATGCCTCCCTCTCTATTCAGAGGTGGAGCAGCGATTTTAAGTGTGCGGGTTCTAGGGGTGGGGCATGAGCACTGCAGTCCCCCGCCTTCGACCCCCGTTCCAGTCTTCACAATATGCCAAATCAAAGTGAATGTCATGCATTTTTACATTTTTTCTACTACAATAGTTGTAACTACTGCTTCAGCTTACTGTAAAATAATTTCTGAGACCATATGAGTGTAACAACTCAGGAGAATTTATTAAGGGTCTGGTAGCAGTTTACTACCTGTATCCAGTTATTTGTATGAACTGCTGGACTGGATTATAGCTATCCTTATTATACTTCAGATTAAGGTTGGTCCAATGAATGATGCCATCGTCCTATTGCTGATATGTCCTCAGCAAACACTTTTGTTTGATAGCTTGCACCTGCTCCAGTATTCTCTCTACCACTTGCTGTTTTGAGCCCCATCATGTTTCACAGTCCTATCAAGAGAAACATATTCAGCGTTAGGTGTGATGATCACTGTCAAATCACAAACATATAAGCATAGTTAGTCATTCATGTTTGTGTGCGCATCTGCTGCTTGCACACTTGCACTGTGACTACTGTGTCATTTAAATAGCTTTGTTGGAGATGCTATTTAGTATTACATTTTGGAAATTTCACACTTAATATTGAAATGAGTTACTAGTTATTTAGTAGTTAATTATCAGTTACACTTCTCTTCTCTAATTATTCTGTGTCTCTGATTTGCTTAAAGGCTGGTCTTGGACTTTCAGAGCTTTAGAAAGCGTCGGAGAACTGCCAACATCAGCTCAGAAAATCCACAACAGTGTGGTCCTTGCTAGTGAAATATGTTTTATGTGGGAGTTGAAGGACATATCCCGATCAAACTTAACTCTGAGATTCCTTATGGTGATGCCAGAGGCCAGGGTAATGCCATCTAGAGTAGCTATATCCTTAGATAAAGTGTTTCTAAGGTGTTTGGGGCCAAGCACAATAACCTCAGTTTTGTCTGAGTTTAGTAGCAGAAAATTTCAGGTCATCCAGGTTTTTATGTCCTTAAGGCATGCTTGGTGTTATCTGGCTTCATTGATAAATATAACTGGGTATCATCTGCATAACAATTTATGGAGTGTTTCTGAGTAATATTACCTAAAGGTAATATTATAAAAGGTGAATCATTTTGGTCCAAGTACAGAACCTTGTGGAACTCCATGTCTAATTTGGATTCATTATTAACATGTGCAAACTGAAACTGGCTTAATGCAGTTCCTTTAATACCAATTAAATATTCTAGTCTCTGTAATAGGATGTGATGGTCAATGTTGTCAAATGCAGCTCTAAGATCTAACAAGTGCAGAAAGAAGTCTTTTGTCCAATGCAATTAGGACATAATTTGTAACATTCACCAGTGCTGTCTCTGTGCTATGATGTGCTCTAAATCCGGACTGAATGTCCTGAAATAAAGTGTTTTTATGTAGAAAGTCACATAAATGATTCTCAGCTGCTCTCTCAAGGGTCTTAGAGAGAAAGGAAAGATTGGTATATAGTTGGGTATATAGTTGGCTAAAATGCCTGAATCAAGAGTAGGCTTTTTGAGAAGAGGTTTAATTACAGCTACTTTAAAGGACTGTGGTACATAGCCAGTTACTAAAGACAGATTGATCATATCTGGTAAAGAAATGTGCCTAAGGGTAGGACTTCCTTAAGCAACCTAGTTGGAAAGGGACAGTTTGATGGTTTAGATAAAGAGATTATTGAAGTTAGTCAATAATGCCACTTCTTACGTACAAAGCTCTTAACGGTCAGGCACCATCTTATCTAAAAGAACTCTTGGTACCATATAATCCCACTAGAGCGCTGCGCTCCCAGAATGCAGGTCTACTGGTGGTTCCTACAGTATTTAAAAGTAGAACGGGAGCCAGAGCCTTCAGCTATCAGGCTCCTCTCTTGTGGAACCATCTCCCTGTTTCGGTCCGAGGGGCAGACACCCTCTCTATGTTTAAGAGTAGGCTTAACACTTTCCTTTTTGATAAAGCTTATAGTTAGGTCTGATCTGACTCGCCTTGGATCAACCCTTAGTTATGCTGCTATAGGCCTAGACTGCCGGGGGACTTCCATTGATGCACTGAGCTCCTCTTTCTTCTCCTCCATCTCTATGTATTCTATTACTATTAATGCATGTTACAAACTTCACTGCTTCCCCGGAGTTCTTTGTGCTTTCTGATCCACAGGAAGCTCCATAAACCATAGACCATGCTGATGTGCTGACGTCCTTCTTCTGCCCTCGGCTAGCTGTTCCTGCTATTGCTGCTGCTTACTGACTATTGTTGTTGTTGTTGCTGCTCTCTCATTGTGTACAACCCCCCCCCCCCCCCCCCCCCTCTCATTCTCTTTCTCTTTCTCTCTCTCAACCCAACCAGTCAAGGCAGATGGCCGCCCACCCAGAGCCGGGGTCTGCCTTAGGTTTCTTCCCGTTAAAGGGGAGTTTTTCCTTTCCGCTGTCGCCAAGTGCTTGCTCATGGGGGGAACTGTTGGGTTTCTCTTTCTGTAAATTAAAGAGCGTGGTCTAGACCTGCTCCATGTAAAAGTGCCCTGAGATGACTTTATGTTGTGATTTGGCGCTATATAAATAAAATTGAATTGAATTGAATTGAATTGAATTGAATTGAATAGTCCAAGAAGGTCAATTGGAGATAAACACAAATATATATCAGGTTTTACAATTGTTTCTAAGGTTCCTGTGTTTGAGGGTAAATCGGTGTTGTTTAAGGGCAATGGACTAATTCAGTCTCTATTAGTTAGAATGTTATCGTCAAAGAAGCTTATGAAGTCATTACTACCGATAGCCATTGGAATACATGGATCAATGGAGTTATGACTGTCAGCCTGGCTAAAGTGCTGAAAAGGAACCTAGGGCTGTTTTTATTCTCCTCTATTAATGAGTAATAGGCATTACAGAGGTCTTTCCTGTATGGTAAATGGACTGAATTTGTATGATGCCTTTCTGGTCTTCCGGGCACTCAAAGCGCTTTTTACACTACAAATCACATTCACCCATTCACACACATTTATACGCTGAATGGATACAGGGGCTACCATGCAAGGTCCCAATCTGCTCATCAGAGGAAATCTAATCATTCACACACATTTTTGGGATTAAGTAGTCGACATGTGGAATGGAGGAACCGGGAATCAAACCACCGATCTTTTGATTAGTTGACAACCCACTCTGCCACTCTACCTCCTGAGCCACAGCCACCCCTGCTCTAAGACTATGTTGTCAGACGAAGTGAGTTTTTTCAGTTTCCTTTCAAATCCTTTCAAATTTTAGCGATGTTAACTTTAATTTGTGGTTGTGGGAGTTATACCATGGAGATAATCTTTTATGTTTTATTATCTTCTTTGTTAAAGGAGCAATGGAGTTGAATGTCATACGCAATGAGCCTGTGACACTATCAACAAGAAGGTCATTTGAGAGGGACTAAAGTTAGCATAAGTGTCCTCTGTCGTATTCTGTATGGCATTGAATTCCGTGCTGATGGAATTGCTTCCTTAAATTCAGCTACCGCACTATCAGATAGATATCTAGTGAAATCATTTTTGTCTAATGGCGTGTAGTCCAGTAATAGGATTTCAAAAGTTATTAAGTAATAATCTGATAAAATTGGATTTTGTGGAAAAACTATTAAATGTTCAATTTGACATAAGGTCAAGGGTTTGATTAAGACAGTGAGTGGATTTATTTACACTCTGAGAGAAGTTAATTGATAGATGCAGCGCTAAGACTAACATTATCAACATCCACATGGATATTAAAGTCACCTACTATAATTACTTTATCTTTGCTAAGGACTAGGTTTGATAAAAACTGAGAATGAGAGTATGGGACAGTATGGGACTCCTATTTTGTTGTACTATTGCAGTGGTGGTGTTAATTGGTATAATGTTTCTTCATAGTAGACAATTAAAGCATAGAGACTCGTGTTGATTGCAATTCATTATAAATCCAGTGGTGGGCAAAATGGTACAGCCACATTGGTTTACTTCTGAGGCTATGGATAACTCAGTGTCTGTTCCTTAAGTAGTAACTTAGCAGATACGTAAAGAGCTAATATTTGTTAAGAGTAAGAGAAATAAAGATTGCGGCCAGCTGTATCCTTTAACATGGAAATGTTTACAGGCACTATTTCTAAAATGCAGTAACTTGCTCTCTCAAATGACACTTTGATGTTTGGGTCTATCGTGTTACATCTGTCAGCTCTTCTGCATCATTGATACCCATTGATCAGCATTCATGAAGAGTCATCTTTATGTCTACCTGTTGAATGGAAGTCCAATATTCATTCTCCCTTTAGCTTTGTCCACCAGCTCCTGGGGGAAATATCTGGTTCTTTAGCTGCCAAATGCTCCATTATGTTCACCAGCTAGTCTGACTGTATCTGCCTGCTGTTTGGGGCTGAGCAGCTAGTGTATAGTGGGCTTATCAGAGCTTTTTCACTGAAAACAGCTGCCTGCTAATCTGAGACTGAACTAAACAGTAAATATGTCTTTATGACAAAACAATGCTCGAAAAGAGGCTAAACTAATATAGAGCTGAGGGAAATGGCAGAGCTGGGCAATCATTCTGCGGTGGGATCCATTGTTAATAGAAAAACATTGATTAGTGCAGCCTTGAATGTAATTATTTAGTATTTTCTCTTGTATTTATTCATATTTCAGGATTTTTTTTATTACAAAATGCAATCTACTGTAACATACTGATTATACAGGAAATGAATAACCTTTGGTTGAATATGAACTATTTTCCATCCACCCTTGAGAAAATATGATCCTTAAGGGACTCGAAAACCCATTTGTTTGAATTCTTTTTTTCCTTTTTTCTCTTCTGTCCTCTCAAGAGAGCACACGTGGACTCATGCATTCCTCTTCTCTCACACTTTCATTTACCTCCATGTTCTCTCCAAACTGTTGTTGTTGCTGCCAAATGAAGAGAAAAGCAAATGGATTCCTTTCTCTTTTTTTCTCACACTCTCTCCTTTCTCTGCTTCTCCTTCTTTCCTCCTTCTGAATCATTTAGGTAATGTTAGGTTTAATCACAGTGTACAGTATTGTAGTGCCTTCATCCTGGTGGGTAAAGAGCACACGTATCTGGGGACCCTTGCTCTTAAAGTATTCATGAACTATACTATGTCTCTAAACCTGTAATCCTTCGCCATTACAATGCAGCACCTCCAGACCTGCAGCTACAAAACTATCATTTCAGCACATTATTTGAACTAGGTGCAGAATAGTGCTATAGTGTTTTTTATTCTATTTAAGACAAAATGTTGAGAGGCTGTTTGTATCATGACATTGATGCATTATTACCACATTAAAATATATATTGTGTAACAGGACCTCCCTCTGCCCCACAGACACAAACTATAATGACAGACCTAAATCAGAATCTATTTCTCTTTCCAACTCCACCAAACAGTTGGCCTACTATAGAATGGGATAGAATAGGGTCTCTGACAGACAAACCGCACCGCTGCTCTATCACTGTGAGTTTCAGATCATTTCCTTCAAGATTAGTTTTCTATGCCACATCACACCAACTATGATGACCATGTGCATAGGCAAGTGCTTTGCAATGGAAATGACATATTGTAATGGAAATGACAATGCCAGTGTTAATGCATCATAGTATCATTGTTGTCTAGTTAGTTTTCAGAATTCAAGGGAGTGTGCAATGTTTTATAAACTATATTTTTCTCAGTGTCCACATAACATTCAAGTTACCTGTTTTCAACCTGATGTGCATTTGAAACTTGATAAAGCTCACTGCTCATCTGTCTCAGCTTGACAATGTCTGTCAGCTTTCTAGTTTCATAAGCTTTATATTTTGGTGAAATGCTCACATTTTTCAATTTTGTATAGGTGCACATGTGGAAATTATGCAATGGGCACATGCCTTCACAGTCTCAGAACATATTCTGCCAGGAAATGCCACAAGTATCATTTTCATGAGCTGCACTAATGTCTGAATGCAGATAATTTGTGATATACTTACCTTATATAATTCACTGTAGGTTCAAGACGGCTGCGGCAGCTCAAGGACAATACTTCTTGTATGGTAGACCATCCTGGTTTAGACCCTATTTGCCTGAATGTGTTCTCCCTACAGAGCACATTCAACATATACAGAGCTGACTATGGACCTTTACGGCTAAGGGGCATAGGGCAGTGCTTTATTATCATAAATGCAAACTTTATGATTACAACTAATCCTGTTTAGGCAAATAAATATATATAATTTTATGCAATCTTGCTTCACATTACTTCAGTGGGTATGACATTACAATGGTCACAACACCATTAATGGCGTAACACACCCTAAAATATAGTCGAACAATGCCCCAATTCAGATCATAACTGTCTTTGAGTATATGGCCAAGTTTTCATCAGCAGATACTGTGCATATTAAACATGAATTCACGTGAAACATTTTACAAATACTGTAAAGCATTTATTGTCATCAGTCATAAATAAGTGCACTATGCAGTGTTGTACTGTTTTGTCAAAATATCTGATAATAACCTATCATATCTGATAATAATCAATCATCAAATAATAACAAAATAAGGTAGAAAAATAACTCAAGCATTCACTGAATATGTAGTTAAAAAGATCTGGAGACACACCATAAATATATGTTTACATGACATAACCTGCTGAGAAAATCTATTTTTCAATTTTTTCAGTCGCTACAGGTATCTAGCTTATTAGGCGTTGTGAGCTGGTGTTGGGGCTTCCTTGGACGGAGGATACGTATTGTCATCCCATCATGTGTGGGTCTATGACGCCCAGTGCAGATATGTAGGGTTCAGACTGCCCCCCCTGGACTGGACTGAGACACATAGCTGGCGATGACCTCATCCAAGAACTGATGACTGTAGAATTGAGTACTCCTAACAAGGATTTAAACAGCTTTTTTTAAACAGCATTACTGTTCCAGCTAGACTCCATGCTGTTGCCTCATGCGCAAAGGAATCTGGTACAATATGAGCAGAGTTAGGTTTAATGGTTTAGTGTATTAATGGAGTTGTGACATACTTGCGGTGTGTAGTGACTGCCTCAAGCTTATTATATGCTACTTTGCACAGCTGTCACAATCTGTCACTAAAACCAAAGTGTTGAAAACATACTGGTTACTCATTTAGGTTATTCTTGTCAGGGTGCAGGAGATTCTAATGGCAGAGCGTTTGGATAAAGAAAGCCAAATAGTGGTACTTTAGTTTAGTAGCAGGCTGATGTGGGGTTAATATGGACTGTTGTGTTGTGGTACCTTATTGTGGTCTGAGAGGAAACTCTATCTTATCAGATGTGGATCACTCTGGCTGGGATGATATCTATTTAAATATGCATAAGGTTAGATTTTACTGCCCCATAGCACAGAATGGCCAGTATATATCTGCAGGGGATGAAGGGGTTGTTGATGCTTAAAAAGTACTAACCAGTTACTTAACTTTTATAAAGTTAAATTTGAATGTTAAATAAATATTTAGGACTTTGTGTTGCAAACCAGAGTCAACCTCAGAGAGTGTTGAAAGCTCCAATCACTTTTAATCATTGACTGGGTGGATGTAATCTATGATAAACAGTATAAACACAGTGGAAATAATAATTATTCATAATTCTATAACTGGAAAAGTGTGTCGCATATAAAATCATCCTTACGTTTTATATTCATATCTTCTTTATGGCACTTTAGTGCATTTTTTTCATAAATTGTGTATCATATTTGCAAATCAGGTCAAAGAGTTCATTCTTTATGTGCCCAAAATGTGAAAGCAAGCACTGTTCTACACATTTGCAGTGCATCCCCTATATACTGTGAAGTATGTACAGTACACCTGTCTGTCTGTGTGTAAACTAAAGAGAATCTGTATGCTTGAAAGTGTAAGAAGGAAATGAGGACCACTGCAAATTGAGAGGGAGGAGACTGAGACAGTATTAATCAGTAGTGAGTGGAGGAAAGAGCACCAGGATCACTCCATAAATGCTCCCAACAGCTGTATCAGGACCTTGGAAAGTGCTGCCGCACACATTCCTGACAGTAAGAATGCTCATAATAATACATAGTAAATATATTTTATATAATATATTCTGTCTTTACAGTATATTTCTGCTACTGTCATGCTAAAACAAATGTGAGTTATATTTTTGTTTGTTTACAAGAAAAACATGGAGTAAAACACTATCAGTTTTATGCAGTCTACCACTTAATATAGTGGAAGGACAGTAAAGCATAAATTGCTTTACTTTCCACTCAATGCCAAATATCATCCTTGATTCTCAAAAACCTAAAAAAACAAAATTTTATATGTTAAGAGATGCAAACCTGGATATATGGATGCAACACAACACTCAAATTTCCCAGCACTATCTGTAGAGTTTTGTTTTTGTCTTGCGGTACTGGTGCAAGTTTGACTGCAGCCAAAATACATTACTATACATTAGCTGTAGCTAGGAACAGCAGGCTCTGACTGTGGCAGTTCATGTGTGTTTGTGGTCCGTTTATCTTCTGACTGAACTCCTTTGTCTTCTGTATGTTCATAAAGTACATGCATAAAGCAAATTTTTCGATGAAGTTGAAACATTTTCAACTTGATCGAAAAATTTTCAAACACTTTCATATCCATGTCAATTTGTATCACCTGGCACAAATTTGAACCTACTCACGTTGTTTCATGTAATTATGCTGTGTCAACATATGTGTCAACATGTCTGAACATACCATAATAACATTGTCTTTTTTCTGCCCTCTGTCTGTGGACACAGCTCTAAAAATACCATCACTAGATAACCTGTATATATGGTATATGTTGTTTGTAAATATGGTGACAAACATGACATTAATTATCTATATTACCAATGATCTTTGGTTTTTATATCTGAGCTTTAATCTGAATCATGGAATTTGAAATTATTTGGGATCAACAAACAGATTAGCCCTAAATCTAATTTAATCCTCAACTGATTCATTTAAATGCAATTCATATTATGTAAAGTCAATAAGAATTCTGCATCAGCGAGACAACACACATTACCTGACCCTACCTTTCTGTACTGTGTCCTTGGGTGCTGCAAAGACCCAACTTTCTCTCTGGATCATGAAAGTTTCATCTGATCTGATTCATCTTATTGCAGTTCTGTGTAAATCTGCTTCAGCACTTCCCACCTTTATCATGGTGTGTTTCACTGATCAGACTGATGTGAGGGGCTGTTCTCTGAAAACATAAACCAGTCACTTGTAGTAAAGTCATTTTTACCTCTGTGAACAGTCAGACAATCACACACAAGAGTGCACTAATAAACACACATTCACAGGCAGGCACACAAATGAACACACACTTACACACACAAACACTCAATGCACTATGGTGCAGGACTGTATTGAGGGAGCCAGCTTGCCAGCCACAGACATCAACAACTCTGGACAAGTGTTTTAATTATTCATGCACTGAATTATAGATTGTTTTATTTTGTGTGTGCGACTATGTGCACTTCAGTGTGTATGCATATGTGTGCAGTGGAGTATTTGAACATGTGCAGTCTCTGTGAATTATATCTATGTACTGTACATGAGGGCTAGTATAGCTGTAAGCTGTGCGAGACCAATCAACTGTTTTTTTAATGTCATTATAAGTCATTTTAATTTATCATATCTGAGGTACAAACTATAAAGCAGTTTGATTTTCAATGTGTATTTTAAGTGCTATTAATGATTTTTGTCAAAGTAACCTAAAGGCTGATACGTGTCGAGCAACAGAAATGAAAGAGTCACGCAGTGTTTTCAATTTATGCGTTGGTGAGATAGCTAAACTAATTAAATAAGGATGTTGCAAGTTATCTAAAGTTACAGACCAAAATATCAATAAGTTCAGTGAAAACTCCAGTCTCAATGGCGACATTAGCAACACTACCTAATCACATTGCTTGACAAAATATGATGGTGTCTGCCACGTAACAAACATTTCCAGATGCGCGTCATGAAAGGAAACTGTTTTCTGTTGAAAATATGTCATTTCTTTCAAGCAACACATATCCAAAGTGTTGAGCAACCTACCATAACTTAGCTTTAAAGCAATGGGAGCTATAGGACAATATATAACTACTTGAGACTGTATCTTGCCTATTGTCTGTAATTCTGTTCTATTAATGAGTCTGCTCCTTTCAGTTTAAAGGGAAAGAAGGTGTTACTGTAGAAGAGCATTTATACTCAGCCATCCTAATAAAAAGCAGATCATTTGTCTCAGAGACTAAGGCCATGGTGTGTGTTGTCTGTATAACTCAGGAGTGGGCAATCATTTTCTACAGAAGGCCACACCAGAAGGCTGCCACAGTGTCAGCAGCTGTACACACAATGTCTTATGTGTGCTCTGTCACAGAAAATATTAGGTTCTTCATATAACATTCATTTCTGCTCATAAAAACATGTCAAACAGAATCTGGTTACTCAGTTTATTTCACCAAGAATATGTCAGAGGCACATGATGTCATTAGGCTTCCTGTAAACAGTACTAATTCAAGGCAATGCATTTTCTTAACAAAAAAAAAACACAAACAGAATACATCATGTTCATTTGTAAGAAATGGTCTGTACCTTAACTTGACTTAGTATGTATGTTGATCCAAACAAGCATCCTCTCAGTGTGTGCACCCTCATCTGTGGAATATTCTCCTCTTTGAGTGATGAATAGATTTTCAGCAGTGGTGGAGACCTGAGGTGCTCTGCCAGCAGGGTGCCAGATGGCAGATCAATAAGTTCAAGCTGCACATCACTGGGAGTATTGTCTACAGGTGAAAGGAGACAAGATCAAAAGCATGTTACTTTCCTCTGCTTTGAAATCCTCAAATCACTGTGAAAACTCAAACGCAGGGCATGCAGCATGGATGCATATCTCTTGTGGTTGCCAGCTGATGGAGTCCTCTCTTGCAGTATTGGAAGGTGAGTAAATGTGTTGCTCTCCACTTTATGACTGAGGAGCTGCAACTTCCTCAAGAAGGCCTTAACAAGGCTGTACATCTCTCTTGCCTTTCAATTTGTAGTTCAGTTCATTCATGAGGCTGGTGACATCAGCAAATGCCAAATCAGTCAACCGGTCACTTAGCTCAGGGATTTCCTTTTCTTTCATCTCGTAGAACTCCTGAATTAACTCTTTTCAGCACTTGGCCCATGCAGAGCCATCTGACGGCTGTGTGGTAGGTCAGGTCTGTGTGTTCAGTTTCTTCATCCTCCAACAATGCAACAATGTGGTTTAATGATCTTTTCCCTAATGAAGTTCACATCAACTACATGATTAAGTTTTAGCACAGACTTACAAAGCACCTCCTGGTGATTAATGCTATGCAGGAATATTCATTTCTGCTCTGGATACTCAAATGTTGTATATGTGGCCAAAGATGGGCAGGAGAGGGAAAGTTTCACGACTATGCCACCTGGGGAATTGCACCCCAGGAAATACACTGATGAGTACCCTTAATAATAAGAGGTCACACAGATTCGCCACAACTACAAAAATGTATTAAGATTTACTGTAATTAAAAGAACAAAAAGATGTCACTGGTGAACAGCCTGAGTGCTAAAACAACAAAGTTAAGTTAAGGACTTCAAATACAACTCTGAGTCCTGCCACATCCAGAAATACTCGGATGACACTGCTATTGTGGTGTGTATCAGGAATGGAAAGGAATCCGAATACAGAGATCTAATAACAGCCTTCAGTGAATGGAGTTGACAAACTCGCCTTCAATTGAAGACCTCAAAAAGGAAGGAAATGATCATGTATTTCCGCAGGTCTAAGCCCCATTTGGAGCCAGTGACAATCTGTGGGGTGGACATTGAAGTGGTGCACACCTACACATATCTAGGGGTCCTTGTGGATGACAAGCTGGATTGGTCCCCTAACACTGACGCTCTCTACAGGAAGGGGCAGAGCCAGCTGTTCTTCCTGCAGTCACTGAGCTCCTTTTGATGTGTGAGTGGGGATTATGACCATGTTCTATCACACGGTGGTGGCCAGTGCACTCTTTTTTGCTGCAGTGTGTTGGGGAGGCAGTCTTACAGACAAAAACACCAAGCGATAAGACAAGCTGGTCAAAAAAGCGGGCTCAGTGCTGGGCAGGAGACTGGACCCTCTAAGAGTGGTGGTGGAGAGTTGTACCACAGCCTCCTGGTACAACAGAGGAGTAGTTGCAGCAGTCGGCTCCTCTCTCTGTCCTGCAGAAAAGAGAGGTTTAGGAGGTCCTTTGTCCCAACAGTAATCAGACTCTTCAACTGTTGAATTGACTTGGATGGTTTTTGTTTTTATTTTATTGAGCTATGGACATTTTGAATGTCCCTTTACGGATTAATAAAGTATCAATCAATCAATCAATCAATCAATCAATCAATCAATCAATCAATCAATCAATCAGATAGTGGACCTCCTGCTGGAAAAAGGCACACTTTCCAAGATTGACCTTCAAGTCTTCTCTCTACAGCCAACTAAGAACCACCTCTAGTCGTTGCAGGTGTTGGGAGACTGAGGAAGAGCATAGAACATTGTCATCCAAATACAAGAGCAAGGATTGGCTCTGTTGATGCCCGAACATCCTTTGCATCAGTCTTTGAATGGTTCCTGGAGTGTTGCATAAGCCGAATGGCATACAGCTCCATTCAAAGAGACCAAAGGGCCTACAAAAAGCCATCTTGGGCTTATCCTGCAATAGGGACCTGGTTATACCCACTCGCTAAGTCCAGGGTGGTGTTCCTGCAAGGGAAACAAGGATTTCCTCAATACGAGGTAGAGGGAATGCATCCTTATGTGTCTTGCTGTTAAGCAGGCAGTAGTCAACGTACAAAGGCTACCATCCTTGTTACGCACAAGGACAATGGGGGAAGCAAAGAGACTATTGCTTTCCCATATCTTGGCTTCAACCAACTGATCAATGTGAGGCTGTCTCCTGGGAGCATCATCAAGCAAAGGGATTTCACAAGTTATAAGGTTGGTACAACACAAATCACCATCATGGTTGGAGAAAACTGCATGATATTTCTGCAGCAGATTTCGCACATCTTCTGCTCTTCTTCTGCTCTTGTTCTGCTAAGGCAAACAATCAATGGCTTCTACTCTGCCTGGTACCACACCAGAAGCTGCCTGGGAAGAGACTGATGCTGTAGTGGGCTTCACCTCAGTTACATCAGCTGGTAAGCTGACAACCTGGGCACTACTTAAAGCACAAAGGCCAGTGCATGGGTAAAGAAGGACATGAGTTGTTCCCACATTGACCACTGGGAACAACTGGATTGGGTAAGTGGTGCCATGGGTAACCTGGACAAGACAGTCCAGTTGCCCCCCTGGCAAAGCAGCATTCATGTCACATATGCATGCATTTACTGTTCATTCTGTGAATATATCGTCTGTTGTGCCTTTCAGTGGCTGTACAGAAGCAAGTTCCATAGTTATCTCAAAATTTTGCATGATTCCTCTTATAGAGATGACACTGGGCTGTGCCACTCACATCACAACTTTTGAGGGCCAAGGAGTATTAGGGGAAAGTGTGCTTTCCAGTCACTGCTCCAGATTTGCCTCAACCCGCCCCACCACAATCAACCTTGAAAGCTCTTGAAAGTACTTTTTCAAACAACAACTTCTCTGGACAAACTATCGCTGCAGTGTCCACAAAGCATTCTTGGATTCAAATATCTAGCTGATAAATCCTTCATTTGTTTTGCAGAGGGAAATAACACTGTCATAAGTTAAAAGTGCAGTTGACAGTTTTCCTCCAAAAAAAGTGTCAGACAGAATTTAATATGTAGAGCCAGATTTCTGCTTGAAAGTTAATCTGTGCCAATTATAAGAACTTCTGTTTTGTCTTCATTTGAATTAAGCAGGTAACCACTCATCCACTGTACAATGCTAGAGATGCAATGTATCAAGGGATTTAGAGCTTCTTTATCATCTGGCATTACAGATAAATATAACTGGGTGTCATCTGCATAACAATGAAGATTTACATCATGGTTGGGACCAATTTCTCCAATTAGAACATAATACAGGGAGAACAGTAGTGGACCAAGAATTGAACCCTGAGGAACACCAAAGTCACGCTTGTCTGAGACATGTTTACCAAGGCTGACAAAATAGCTTTTGCCAGTGAGGTACATTTTGAATCAGTTCAGCATGGTTCCAGAGAGTCCAGTCATCTCATGGTTGAATGTATTAAATGCAGCACTTGGATTAAGAACAAGGACTGAGACATTTTTATTATCTGTGCTCACTCTAAGATCATTCGTTACTTTGTGCTGTCTTGGTGCTATGTTCTCTTCTAAAGTCAGACTGAAAATTTTCACGGATCTCATTTTTTTGCAGGAATGCATCCAACCCAAAAAAGGCAGGTTTGACATGGGAGTACATCAAAACAGACTGTCTAAAATCTCCTTAAAAAAGAAATTGTGAATGGCATTGAGGGAGCAAGTGGAGGATTTCAGCTGTGTCATGATTTCAGAGCTCTGCTTCACTGATTTCAGAAAAGGAGTTTATTTTGCCGAGAAGTAAATAAAATATATTTTTACCATACTAGCTTGGATATTAGTAATTTTATTTTCATAGAAGGATGCAAACTCCTTGCATTTTGACTGTCAGACATGGTCTATTTTATCACTTAGTTGGGAAGGATTAAAAAGGCAATCAATGGTTGAAAATAAAATTCTGGGGTTATTTCCTACTAATCTTGGAGAAATATGTCTCTCACAGTGTAAAGCTTTGATGTAATCAAATGAATTTTGTAAGGATCTCTCGGTGGATTGCTAATCTGCTTTTCCTCCACATTCTACGACATTCCCTCTTTAATAGATGTGTTTGCTCCTTTTTCCAAGGCGCTTCCTTAACTTGTGATTTCTTTTTGATTCTCTCATGCAACTATATCGAGAATTGCTCTTAATTTGAAGAGAGAGGCTGACTACACATTGTGATTTGTGAAGTTAGTGGCTGAGAACAGATTAAAAAGGTGTCTTTTAAGGGAAGGCGGGACTCTCTCTCTCTCTCTCTCTCTCTCTCTCCCGGTGTCCTGGGGTGCCGGTGGAGGATGAGGGCAGCGCGAGGGATCGGATACGCGGACCGTCCTCTCCCGGTGGGGAGGGCAGCGCGGAGGAAGGGTCGGAGGCGAGGATGAGATAGATAGATAGATACATACATCCATACGTACATACATAGACGGACAGACAGAGACCGCGGGTCTATCTGACCCGTATCGAGCGGGGGAGACGGGAGGGTAGCGCGAGAGATACGTACGTACATACATACATAGACGGACAGACAGGGGGTCGATCTGACCCGGTGTCCTGAGACGGCGGGACGGCAGTGGTGGTGGTGGTGGAGGATGATGACGATGACGATGATGACGACGACGGAGGACGACAGCACTCTGAATCAGATTCGAACCTGGATCGCCGGACTCTAAGTCCGGAGTGCTGAGTGTTATGCCGCGGATCCGCGGGGGTCGATCTGACCCGATGTCCCGAGATGGCGGGGCAGCGGTGGAGGACAAGGACGGGGGCAGCACGAGGGATTGGATACGCGGACCAGCGGGCGGCGGCCGCGGGTCTATCTGACCCGCACTCTCCCGGTGGGAAGGGCAGCGCGGAGGAAGGGTCGGAGGCGAGGATGAGCTAGATAGATAGATAGATAGATAGATAGATGGACAGACGGAGACCGCGGGTCTATCTGACCCGTATCAGGCCGGGGAGACGGGAGGTTAGTGTGAGGGTTAAATTTTGACCATTTTTTCAACCCGTGACCTGTCGCTTTTTTTTTTGGTTTTTGGCGTATCCTCCGGAGCTGAAATTTCTTTGGAACAAAGATAATTCTTTCTAATCTCTGCAATTTCTCCATTAATACCCACCCCGTTGTCATTTTTATCAGGTTTTGGGGAAGATCTGACACCCTTCAAATTTTGACCATTTTTTCAACCTGTCGTTGTTTTCCGGTTTTTGGCGTTACCTCCGGAGCTGAAATTTCTTTGGAACAAAGATAATTCTTTCGAATCTCTGCAATTTCTCCATTAATACCCACCCCGTTGTCATTTTATCAGATTTTGGGGAAGATCTGACACCCTTCAAATTTTGATCATTTTTTCAACCCGTGGCCTGACGTTTTTTTCCAGTTTTTGGCGTAACCCTCCTGAGCTGAAATTTCTTTGGAACAAAGATAATTCTTTCTAATCTCTGCAATTTCTCCATTAATACCCACCCCGTTGTCATTTTATCAGGTTTTGGGGAAGATCTGACGCCCTTTAATGAGGCGCTTAATATATTATTTACTAACCTTATGACAGCATGTTGAAAAAGGACATATCCAAGTTTGTTAAGAAAAACGCGTAAGCCTGTCACCAATATGTATGTTAAAGTAGAGAAAGGTTGTTCGAATTAAAATAGCTAATAGCATTGTAGGAAAGCAAAGATATGTTGATAGAAACATATTCGTGATATGTTACAAACAAACGTAAACGCGGACATAATACATCTTCGTAGAAATGTAATTGAGAATGCAGTTTAGTTGTGTGTGAACGTAATTTTGAGGAGACAGGGTTATCTCCTTCACAAACCACGTCTTCTTAAGTTTCTGTTTTAATGGTGGGCGGGGCTCCATCAGCACAGTGAAATAAATGGGTGATAACAGCCTCCTGAACCTACTATTAGGTTGGTAGGCCCCTAGTAGCCCATAAGTTTGGGACTGATGTGTGCTGATAATGCCCATTCAATAGGCTGACAACAGTCAAATTGGGTGTATAAAGTTATATTTTTCTGTAGCCTTACAGGTGAGTCTAGAAGCATTTTCAGATTTGGTGAAACCATTCATGGTGGGAGTGCAGTGCATACATTGATATGGTGGTAAACACTTTCAGATGTTGTGAAACAACACTCTCAATGTTAGAAATTAGCACTTCTACTGAAAGGGAATAACATAATTTAATGTTAAAAATACACTGTCATGTGTCATAAAACAACACTGTGAGTGTCAGATATCAAACACTATTAAAGAGTTTAATCTTAACACTATCCACAGTGTAATTTTAACACTGAGGATTTTGCAGTGCACAGTTAAGCGGAGAAGAAACAGACATAATACATAGAGAAATACAGATGCAACACAATAGAGAAAGAAATATGAAAGACAGCACAAAAACCCATCATCTGATACAACCGCTGACCTTTCGACCCTACTAATCTCTTCCCTGATTGGTTCCATCAATTCTACAGAGACCAATCAGCTCCAGCATTGACCTTCATATAATTCCTGCTACCAGTGCTAAAGATACAGGGAGAGATGTGGGGAATCATGATGACAGCAGATGTGGCTGATAGGACAGAAGGGAGAAACTTCAATGTCGACTCTCTCCTCTAGCTACTTTCCCATTTGTTATTGTTTTATTGCAGAAATTGCAATACTAAAACCTTTTTAAAAGAAAATCTCACCCTTGAGCACTCTTATGAAGAGCTTTTAGTGAAGAACATTGCAGTTCTGTCTCTGTTTATTGTCTTGTGTGTATTTGTAGGTACAGGGCCCTGACAGCAGCAATGTATGTATGTCTGTTGTTTGAAGGGTCACTTAAGAACATTTCCAGGCTTGTATTCAAAATACTGCACATGTGTGTGTATACGCTGCACCGTGTGTTGGACCTGAGCCCATATTTATCTTTATACTAAAAACCAGAGTAGAACTGTAAATGTTCCTGAATGTTTTTAATACCTTAATGTACGAGTGCACAAGGTAGATTTAAAGTTTACATATGATAGTATTCATACTTCTAGCATTCTTATAATAATCACCTGAAAGCAATAAAAATTAACTGCAATGCTGAAGGGAGAAATACAGAAAGAAAGAAAAAACAACATAATTGACCATCCACATTAGGTCATCTTTGAAGCTATCATATAGGATTGATAACAACTGTTACTTCTCAAACTTTATTTTAATCACACTTACACCTGTCTCCTCTAATAATATATTCCTCTATATTGTTCAGTTTTTGGCCTCATATTTAATACATTTATTCCACCATCTCAAACATTCCAATTCTGTATTGTATAAGTTATTTATGACCCAGTTTTTAATTGAAGGTGGAACAGGTTTTAAACAGTTTCTAAGTGCTTCATAGCTGCAATTTGAAGTATCCCATATGCGTATCTATTTTTTTTTTTTTAGACTAAGCTCAGATGGTAATAAATAATACATTTTGACTCAAGTGTCTGTTTAATTTGAAATGTTTTCATAATAGACATTTTTAGTATTGGGCAGAAAAAAAGGTGTGTGCAGTGCAGCATAAGGCAAACATCAGTTTTATTTTTTGTTCCCGAAGAAGTCTCCTAAATAATACACATGCAGCCTGATCCTCTGATATGTAGTTATGAGAGTCTGTATTTTTAGAACCAAGTTCGCACTAAAGCACATCACCTTTAAATACCTTAAATTTCAAGAGTTGTTTTTTCCATCTTTATTCAGTTGAAAAAATTGAAAAAAAAAGTGTTACAGAAGTGTTAATTCTGTAACTCTTCTGTTGAAACACATCCCACAGTACCCGGTACACCCACAGTGTCCATTTAACTTCACAGTAAACATGCCCAGAGCTGTAACAGTTCTCTTGTTACAGTAGCAGTTAATTAAGTTGGTCAGGGGGGAGCTTTATTGATTGGCTCAGTTAATTGGTCGTTTAACTGTCCAATCCCGCAGGCCCATTCACCAACACAGCTATTGTTTCAGACTGTGTGTGTTTGTAAATGTGTGAGGGTATGTACAAAAACCGCAGGACCCACACTGGATGCCTGATTCCTTCAAGCTATAAATTTTCTGCTTCACCACTGTGGACTATATAATAAAATCACATTCTGTCCCTTGTTTACAGCATCATTAAAGCTTAGCTGAGAAGTCCTGAAGAGTCAGACAGGTTACTGAAGACCTCAGGACGCACCCTTCTTTCAGGATCATGAGTATCCATAGCCCATTTCAGGACAATCAGGCCATGTAATGATGTCCCACTGACTGGCTTCACCATCTTTGAGTCCTTAAAATAAAAGATGTAGAGAACTAGAAGGTGTTGAACAGCTGAAGAATTTACCATGATTTTGACAGTAACTAACTGGCAGCAATTGACAAGTAATTTATCTAAGTCTATCTAAGTCATTTATTTTACAGTAAATTGCTTGTCATTTGCTACTTATAACAGTGCTACCAGCCCTAGGGATTTTCAAAATAAACACATCATGTTTTACTCAGACATTGGACACTTAACATTAAGTACCAATGAGTCCAACTTTATGTGTTTGTGTTGTGTGCACTTTAAAACTCACTCTGCACTAGGATAACCTGGAGAATTCAGACAGTGACACATTTAAGTTATTCTTGCTCCAACATTTGAAATAAAACAATGAATGAAGTGGTCAAATGACCTTTAATTCATCTACACTGGTCATCTGTGGATGTGAATACCATCAAATTCAACAGGAAAGATTAACCTCGTTGTCATGGTTTCATTTCCAAGCCAGTGGCTCCAGTTATGAGTGAAAACTAAAGTTACAATTCCCACACTGTTTATCTTCATAGTTATGGTTTCATTTTAAAGTCAAAGGCTGCAAGTACAGAGAAATTACAAAAGAACCAACACTGTGTCAATGTCAGTTTAGTCTTTCTTGAACAGTTCCCTTATTAAACCTTTGCTGGTGCACAACTTAGCATTATGTATGTGGCTCTACTGGAGTAGACAATATGTTGGGACTTTTTCAGGGAATTTTGCCTTAATTTTCTGCAGGTTTGCTCTCCCGCACTACCACACTGGCTTCCTTCACCTTGTTCACCTGTCACAGGATGACAAGACATAGCAGCACTCAGGCATGGAGACATGTGTAGTAAAAGTTAAGTAAATGGATTCATCTCACTAAGACATCTGTTTTCAACTGAACAAAACATTTTCTTTTATTACAGAGTTTTCAGAGGACCAGAGTAGAGAGCTTGATGTCACATCACAGCTGTCTGCTTTCTGAGTCTCTAACTTTAACTTCAAATACTGGCTTTCACAGCAAAACACAATTTGCTTTTCAGTCCAAAGGACTAAGACAAACTTATCTTCACAATTATTGAAAAAATAATAATAAAATCTTCTGTAAGAAAGAATGCAGCAATTAAGAGTGGCACTACACAGTTTAATGCCAGATGTCTTATCAAACATGACAAGATGATATCATCTCGTCCAGCCTTTTCATTTACTGGATGATCAGAAGAGATGGTTAATTTTTGTACATAAATTGAATTCTTCATCATAAATCATTATGGTATTGTTTTGTTGGATTTGTATTCATCGGTGATTGTGAACACAGTATGATCTAATTCTGTCAGCAATAAAATGCAACAATTCATGAAATAAAGTTAATTTTACTTCATGCCCCTTCCTGCCATTGTTTGACATAAAAATATCAGCCTTTTAAAAAGGGCTAAAATGAGTGTGTTTTAATGCACACTAATATTCTACTATTATTCCAATTATGAGTATCCTGAATTTGATACGGGTCATGTAAAGAGCATATTCCATTTGGATATTCCGAATTAGGCCTTATTTGGAAAGAAGCATTTTCTGATTAAGACATGGGATATTCTGGTATTATTCTGGTTTTAGGAGCATTCTTTGGATATGTATATAGTGCATTTGGATGCATAATATGCATCTCAAGCTGCGTTTTTTTCTGTAGTTTGTGACATTCGTCCCTCTTGCCTGTTTACCGCTCCCATTAAACTGCAGAGATGCAACCAGCTGAGTGTCTCAGTGCAGGTCAGTCAGTTTGCATTGAAGGATTTTTTTTTTTTTTTACCTCTTGCCTACAATTGTTTGTACTGATATCATCATGTCATACTCTGATGATACTTTCATAGAGAAGACCTAGGCCAGGCTGTGTATGTGATCTCTGACTGATACTTATTCTAAATTAATTTATGAATAATTTTCGAATAATTGTGAAGATCTAGCACCATGTTTGTCTTAGTCCTTTGGACTGAAAAGCAAATTGTGTTTTGCTGTGAAAGCCAGTATTTGAAGTTAAAGTTAGAGACTCAGAAAGCAGACATGTGAAATCACAGCTGCCTTTCCCGGTGTCTCACAAGCTCTCTACTCTGGTCCTCTGGACACTCTGTAATAAAAGAAAATGTTTTGTTCAGTTGGAAACAGATGTCTTAGTGAGATGAATCCATTTACTTAACTTTTACTACACATGTCTCCATGCCTGAGTGCTGCTATGTCTTGTCATCCTGTGACAGGTGAACAAGGTGAAGGAAGCCAGTGTGGTAGTGCAGGAGAGCAAACCTGCAGAAAATTAAGGCAAAATTCCCTGAAAAAGTCCCGACATATTGTCTACTCCAGTAGAGCCACATACATAATGCTAAGTTGTGCACCAGCAAAGGTTTAATATGGGAACACTACACTGTAAAAGAGTGATGTTTTTTTTTTTAACCCAGATCACTTTAAGCGGTTTCCACTGTACTTATATCCCTCTTCAGTTTCTTCATTCCCAACTGTAACTTATAAACAGACATCCTGCGAAAGAGAAAACGAGTTAAATCAAGTAGATATCTTTCAGTGTTAGTTTTTTGTGCCAAAATCCCTCTGTGTGTTACTATACCTCCACCACAGCTCAACAAGGAAACACACTTTAAATAAACCAAAAAAAAAAATCTATAGATTAATCAGCATTTTAAAATGATTGTTTGTTATGGTGAAGAGAAGTTACACACAAGGCTCTTAATTACACCATCATCAAAAGAAACAAAAGGGAGAAAAGCACATTATGCACTAGAAATGTCCAAAGATCAGAAAATGATCTCACAGAATGGGGAGATATTTAAGGAGGTGGGGGGTTGACTGTGGGTGGGGGGTACACAGACATCAAGTCCTGAGAACATGCTGTACTACTAACATGCAGGACTGGAGAGAGACAGCAGAGAGAGGGACATGGGGGCATACAGGAGGCAGCTCCTCAGAGGCCCAGTATCACCTATATCAAGTTTTTAACAAAACAAAATATGAAACTTGAGCGTGTGGTATGAAATCTGTGCTATGATTTGTGATGAGTGAATTATTTAGTAGTCTGAAAGCCCCTCTACCTACGGTAAAGCCTATTGCCTAGGGACATAGTGAGTCATGTAAATGAAATACTGCCTAACCCCAGTGACACAGACACTGATATGAACGGGACTATGAAGTCATACCCTGCATGGTTATCAGGTCCAGCCTAATTGAAAGACATAGTGATGTTCTGAATTGTGTTTTATTTCTTCATCAGACACCTGTCAATGTTTTGTGTTCATATGGGGGAATCAGATATGTATGTATGTATGTATGTATGTATGCAAATGTATGTATGCATTAGTGATGGTCAGCTCCATTTGTTTCAGTCATAAGGGATCAAAGTGGATCTAAGATTATCCCTGTTCTGATTTATATTCTCCCAACTGCTATGATGAGGGAGAATCACCCTGCAGCTACACTGTAAGCGTAATGGAAGCATAATAATAGTGAGCAGTCACTGCAGCTGACCTGTGGTCACGCTTATCAGGACATCTATGCAACAGCAGCATGTGCTGTGAACTGAAGTGTTCTAGAAACACCACTACACATTTAAGGACACCAAGCTTGTTGTTTTGGTCGTGTTACATGGTAAGTCTCAGACTTTAGAAGCTATAAATGAGCAGAGATACTAGATGAACAAAATGTGATAAACGAACATAGTGCTTCACAAGGAAGGAAAAAGAAAAGGAAATGCAAGCAAAAACAAGAACTGAAATCATAAAATACAAGGGCGATAAAAAAAACTACTTGAAAAGGAACAAACCATTGAAGTGAAGAGTTCAAACTGGAGGGATGTAAAGGAATAGTTCCATATTTTAGGTGATACGCTTATTATTATTTCTTGCAGAGAGTTAGATGAGAAGATGTATACAGCTCTCCGTGCACACATGTCCTGCAAGCACGGGGCTGTGACGAGCTTGATGGAATAGGCAGTCTGCTCCTGTGATGGAGCTCACTTTGAATAGTGACCATGACCTTTGATTGGGTGTTTAGTTTGATCAATGACACTGTCAAAGACATGCAGTTGCCTGAGAGAACAAAGGGAAACAAATATTTAGTGGCTGATTCTCCATTTTTTTTCTTTTTAGCGCTTTCACTTATGAAAAGGCATCATAGAAAAAAAAAACAAAAACCTGCTTAAACCCACTTTCAGATTTGTTAAACCTTTATTTTGCTTATGAAAACATAAAAACAACTGCAGTGATATTTCTCCACACAGGCCACATAAGACCAGGTCTAGATCAAAAACCACTACTAGTGTCAAATCTGGACTAGATTAACCAATGAGACTCCAGACAGTGGACAATTTTGTGGAGTGATCTGAAAGAAATCATCTGCATCTGAATGTGGCCAATATCAGTGAGATTGTAATTGACTTCAGAAGGAGGAGGAGGGCTACACAATATATATTCAGTATAGTATATTCAGGGAGAGGATGTTGGCCTGGTGGAGGACTACAAGACGCTGGGCGACTCTTTCTACCAGTCTGTTGTGCCCAGTGCACTGTACTTTGCTGTAGTCTGCTAGGGAAGCACCACTAGAGCCAGCGACACCAACAGACTTGATGAACTGATTAAGAGGGCTGGCTCTGTAATTGGCTGCAAACCAGACACCTTTGAAGATGAGTTGGAGAGGAAGACCCTGAACAAACTGTTATTCATAATGAATAATCCCAACCACCCTCTCCATCACCTACTGGACAGACAGCTGTGCACTGTCTCCAACAGACTGTTTCAGCTTTGCTGTCACAAAGATCAATACAGGAAATCTTTCCTGCCCAAAGCAATAACTCTCTACAACACTTCACATCTGTCTAACAGAGAACTCTCAGAACTCTCAGCTTTAGAATTTGTCTCTGTTTTGCTCCCTCAATAACTTTGCTCATGGTGAATTTGCACATCTTTATACTCCTACTCTACCTTATTGCATTTTTAAAACTTCAACAACTTTGCACACTTGTCTAATGTATATAGTATGTTATCCTATGTTTATATCTTGTTATATTTAAAACATTGTTCTTATATTCTTGTGTTGCTATTTTAGTTAGCTATTTCATTTTGTTATGTGTTGTGTTTATTTTTACATATATATAAATATATATTTCTCTCTTCTAGTGTTGATATATATATTCACTGTGTATTTACTGTTCCCGTGCAGTGCCTATCTATCTATCTTGGTTGCATATTAGTTTGTTGTTCAAGGACTTTCTAAGGTTTTCATGTGCATCAGTTACTTCTTTGAACAGAATTTTCTTCTCTCATATTCAAATATTCCACAGCGTGAATTCACCTTCAGCTCAGAATAAAACCTTTGCATTTGCTTCTTTTATAACACTGTGACACTGTGCACACAAGACGTTAGTTTCTTAGAGCAGTTTCTGAAATGTTTTAATGTATAATCTCAGTGAGCAGGATTGTGGTGCAGCTGCAGTGTCTAAAATGTGTGCTAATCACCAAACACGTTATTACTGGATCAGATTGTGATCAGATTGTGAGCTTACAGTTTACAGTCATGTATCTATGTCTTTGATCTATATATCTACATATATTATTTAAAAATATTGAACTATATTTTTCATCTTCAGTTGCTACCTCCTGTGTTTTGTACCTGTCAGATTCAAGCTGAACCAATATATGTAAAATGTAATGCAGGCTGCAGCCTGATACACAGTCAGGTTCCACTTTATCATTATTAAGGAAATCTATGTAAATGATGAATTAATGGACAACACTGAATAAAACTTTGTTAACTTATTGAAACTTTTCCCGCTCTGACTCAGGTGCTTTTTTTTTAAGAATAAATGTGCATCAGTCGCATACACATGCATTAATATCTCTACGTCCACTGGATTAAAATGGAGGCTCTGCCTTCTATTTACCTGTTGCCATGGTGAATCATAGTTTCAGACCTACATTGATGATGACTTTTGTCATTTACCACACAATTGCTTAACTCAGCATGAACATACTAAACAGTGTTTAGCGCTTTTCTTAAGATGAACGATTCTGGACTGAGCGGAAGATGGACAGATAAGATAGTATTGTTGTGGGACCCTTGAGATATTATTGCTTTTTGCAGTTAACCTTTGTCCTTGACATTTTAGATTTATGCATGTGCGCATACAGAGCTGAAATAATACTTTTGCCTTCAGGTGATTCAGAATGAGTTTCTTTGTTTTACTACTTGAGAATGGGTTTTGGCCTGGTTTCTCTGTTCTTCCAAGTTTGGTGCTTTTCATGCAGTTCTCATTCCAAGTAGTGAATCGGTTTTTGGGTTGTTGAAGAGATCTATCCAGGACTTTGCATGTCTTAATTTGTCTTGTAGCCCATTTAGCTCTGTACAGTAGGACAGTGTGTTTTGTTTGCATTCGGCCTGCTTTATTTAGGGCCCTCTTGAGCTTAATTGTATTTTCTGGGTTTTGGTTTTCTGTTTTTCTCTGTTTTCCTGCTGTGTTCCCACAGCACCATTCACAAACTGAAACAATGTTTTCATAAAAAATATATTAATGTGCTTTTCTCATTTTTGTCTTCACATCAGCAATCCGAATAGAAATTGTACCAAAACCAGATTTTATTGTTATATCTGCCCAGACCAGTGAAGTCCCTATCCTCATCAACTTCAGTAGGGTTGATGAGTATATCTATAGTGATACGTATTGTCATGCTACCTGTTAGTGTTTTTCCGGATTTTATGTACCGAGTGATAATATTTTCTTGTTGGGAGACAGATATCGTGAGTGTTCTGATACCAGAGTTATTCCTTTGATATGGATGAGGTGTTTTTGTTGCAACAGTGCATTCGTGATGTGAGATTAATTGTTGTGCTGAGCTGCATTTTGATAAAGAGGTCTGTGTGAACCGTTTGAGAAATGTGTGTTAGCAGCTGTAATTTAGATATTTAAGGTTATACATTAAACAAGCAAGATTTCAAGTTTTTTTAAAAGGTACATTTGTATATTTAGTATCAAAAAGATTAATAATCTTTACTTTTCTCACTTTTTTGAGGAATGATGACAATGACTTTGTCTTACATGGATCAATATACATTTTGTCTGCTCTGGACTATAAAGTCGGTATAAGATATGCAAATGCAAAGAATAGGGCAAGATATGTGTGTGCGCGTGTGTGAGTGTGTGTGTGTGTGTACATATGTGCGTGTGGTGTTGCAGGAGCGGTGGTCCAAGTATGTGATGGCAGATAGTGTGTCACTGATGCAAAGACACTCCCATGAGATAATGTGATGAAAGAGAGAGAAATAAAGGGAGAGATTACAAAAACTGACAAGGCAGGCAGAAACACACACACACACACACACACACACACACATATCATTGTACCAGCTCATAGACTGTGAGTAGAAAGGAGATGAGAAGATAAATGAGGTAAATGGATTTAACGACCACAAAATGGGGGGGGGAGTGAGATGCGGAGAGAGAGAGAGAAACAAAGAAAAACAATTGAGAATGAGTGAAATAAATGACTGGCATATAAATGAGAGACAAGGAGAGAAAATTGAGCAGTGAAAATGTGCTTTAGCTGAGTGAGCTAGGCTGTTTCCACACTGATAACTGTTTTTTTTTTTAAAGTCTGGTCAATTAAGAACAACTTAAGGCTTCTTCAGGGAAAGATGACAGGATGGAAGAAAAAAAGAAAATAAACCAATTACCAGACAAATTAAACATGCAAGAACCAAATCCAAATATGTATGATACTCACCAAAGTCCATGCTTCATTCTTCATATACACACTGATGATAAGGTCATTGGATGTTGTCCACAATCATACACTGCATGGTATAAAACGATCAGTTGACATCATTAGTCTGTCAGGTCAAGCTGTTAATAGGCTGATATCATGAAGTCGTCATGAACCTGGCATTAGTAATGCCTAAAAATGTACTGATAGTACCAAACAAACAAAACAAAATATTGAAATACTATTTTCATTGATTTTATCAGTGATAGTTTTGCTGATTGCTAATGTTACATGTTACAGCAAACCATTAGTATGCATAATGTCATCACTCTGACTGATATCAAGTTGTAAGGTTTTCTTTTTGTTACATGATGATGAATCGACTCCAGGGTCACATGCCGTGTTTGCTTCTCAACACTTCGGGGTTTACACACACAGACATTGATGTAACTGTAGAAAGTTAGTGATTTATTTTTACTGGAGAAAAAAATCAGAAAATTTGATGAATCTAAAAATATGATTTCAAAGTGTACTTACTGATACTTTTCCTTAACCGATCATAGAGTGTGGGTATGATGTCTAGTTTCTGTTCTGATTTTGAGGTTCAGAACGACAGATTTTGACACAAATTGTGTTCTCAGGTGCAAAGGAATATCTATGATCTGTCTGTTTTTCATATTCCTGACACACGCTTTTATTTATTTATAGAAATGTTTTTATTGTTTTTTTTTCCTCATCAATTTATTGTAAACGCAGTACTTTTGTCCAAGCTGCATTCTGTAGAATCATGACTCAGTTTTAGTAAGCAGGCCCCATGTTGATCTGATCCTCTGAAGTTCATCTGCTCGGCAGCCTGGTCTCACCAAATGGTGTATGAATAACATGCCAATTTCTTAAGTTATTTTTTTGCTTTTCACATGTCATTTCACACCATTTACCTTGTAAAAAGTGACCTGTAGTTACATTTGAGTGACAGGGGAATTTATACATTTCAGATGACATCAGTATAGTGTGCCTTTAATTTCTTATGAGGTCATTTTGGAGGTGGTTTTTCAGGTTGGATGGGTGCTAGATAATTTGCAAAAAGTTGCTAAAGCAGCAGCAGAATACTAATTAAATTCATGTTGGACATTTTACTGGTGTTAAACTTGATATTTTTACTGATCATTTCAACCCAAACCAATGGCAATAAATGACATGGGAAAAGTTTAGAATGCAGAGACATGACCCGCGAAATTGTCTTAAAGTGGTGTGCTATCACGTTGGCTTCCAGAGCAGGTTAGCAGTGCAACTGAGGAGTGCATACCTGAAAACCTGAGGTTTCTATAACCATGGATGTACAAACTACAATCACTGGATTACTTTTGAAATTTTTGTAATTCTTTTAAATTTCAGCTTTAAAAAGTGGATTTACAGCCAAGGATAAGGAAAAACTCCCCCTAGAATGAATATAATCTTACCGCTACATAAGTAATGTAAGGGGGACATTAGTCACTTAAATAGAGTGCAGAGGGTCCAAAATTTAATTCAATTCAATTTTATTTATATAGCACCAAATCACAACAAAAGTCTTCTCAGGGCACTTTTCACACAGAGACCCAATGATTCCTCAGATGCTAAATCAGAGCCAATAAGTCACAGTAGCTACATTTCCTGAAGGCAATGGAAAGCCCTCAGCCTTCTTTGTTATTCTGTCACTCATGATTCCACGCCCCTTTCTGTTGATGCCACGCCCCCCCATGCCAGATCAGGGCCAAAAGTCTGAAACTGAAAAAATATGATCTGAAAGTAAAAAAAAAACCAAGATTTGAAACTGTTAAATTTTCATTTTTCAGTTACAATTTTCTGTTTCAAATGATCAAACTTATTGGCCCTGATTGAGCACCAA
Organism: Euthynnus affinis; assembly: GCA_029490765.1. Lineage (NCBI taxonomy): Eukaryota > Metazoa > Chordata > Actinopteri > Scombriformes > Scombridae > Euthynnus > Euthynnus affinis. The sequence goes on along the minus strand of CM055844.1, from coordinate 34,140,549 downwards.
ACATGAGCAGCGGTGAGGAAAAACTCCTCTTTGATAGGAAGAAACCTCAAGCAGAATGTCACATATACTTGAACATGCTGCTAATTACAGAGAATAATACGGTGGCCCTGAAGTGCACATCACAACAACAAATAGGAAAACACGACAACAAATAAAAAAAACGCAACAAAAAACAAAATACAACAACAAATCATAAACACAATGACAAATCAGAAAACACAACAAAATTAACTCAAACCAGAAAAGGTAGGTACCTATAGCTTGTTGCTTGTTGGTTAGGCGCACTGTTGGTCTTTTTAACCAGGAAATGTGCTGAACGCCTTCATTTGGTGGCGGTGTTACGCATGGATGTATAATAAGAGCTCTTATAATACTTCCATGGTGTTATGTCCCAACTGGTTTTCAAGCTAACTGGTTTCCGTACCTAGCAGCAACAGCTGTTTTCTGCCTTAATCAGCAGATTCATCACACATACATAAACATATAACTTGCAATTTTCAAGTCACCTCTCAGATCTACTGTGGTGAATATGAGCATATATAAGTGAGCATTATATCACAGCCACCTACAAAAAATAAATTAAATTAAATATAATCTTTGCAAGATCGCTTCGAGCTGGATTCAATGTTACTAAAGCAAAGTGATCTCTTATCATTCTAATACAGCTAGTAAGCAACCAATATTGGACCATTTTGCAGTTTTTTTCCCCCCAAATACACTTGTAAAGCCAGCTCTGAGATAACCTTGGTGTTCTATCTTTCAGTAATTCCTCTTCTTATCCGTGAAATACGAGACACTAAAATTGCAACTTTGTATTAACTTGGAACCATGATGGTTCAGCTTAGCATGCCTATAACTAGTAGCAGCTGCTAGTAGATAAGGCTACCAGTATTTAACCCACATGCAGCTGCAGTAGGCCTCTAGTGTTGGCAACTGAGTGAATGTATGTCACTTTGGATAAAAGCATCTGCTAAATGAAAAATGTAAAATGTAAAACACCTGAAAGTTTTTTGTAAATAATTCATCTTCAGACGAACCTTACAATAAAAATGCAAGCGCTACAAACTTCAACGTTGCCACGCCAGTACGGTACCAGCTGACTGACTGAGAGTGAGAGATGCTTTGCTGAAGCAAATCGTTAGAGATATGTTATGTTATTATGAGAAATATATTTTCGGTGCCCCCCAATTCAGAAGCTCTGTCTAGTATGAGCTACATGAATTACATACATTACCTATTTTGGATTCAAAACAGTATTTTTTTTCCTGAATGGTGATGAGTTTGCACCCCTGTATGACTTTTCAACCTTTCCTTCAATACCCAGTTCAATCAGCCAACTCAGCTCGACTTGGTGTCTAGCGTCTGACTTTGTCAGTAAATAGAAGCATACACTTAAGCCTACATACATATAGGATGCGCAATAGCACAGCAGGTCAACAAGCCTACAGTGCTGCCCTGGATCCAGGAGTCCTTCATGTGTCATTTCACCTGAATGTCTAAAACTATGGTTTGCTGGGCAATGTCTGTTTGAATAGATATGCAGCATAATGCCAGAACTGTGGATCTTTTTCCACTTTGCAAGATGGCCGCCGCTGCGAATGGGGATGGACTGTATAGTAGTGCAATTAAAGAAAAGGTAATTGGTTGAAGAATTAGGTGGTCAACAGCGCCCTCTGTGGAGCAGGTGTATACATTACAATCTACATTTTAAGAGAAAATTATGAATGAATCAGTCTGCCATGAAGTTGTTACACTCAGTGGTGACATCTGCTGGGCAAGATGTGATACTGCATTTGCATAGATGGATTAAATCTGACACTGTAATGAAAAATAACACATGTGATCATACTTCCTTTGCTCAATAAAAAACTGATTACTTGTAAATTGTGTAATTTGTCAGACAGCTCTGTTGTGAAGAGGAGAATCTGGAAATACTTTATTGTGCCTTACAGCTTGACAAATTAGCAAATGATAGAGAATACAATCAACTGTTTCAAAAGTGGTCTTTGGGTGAGACAAGTGGATTGTAAAACAAAAAAAACCCCCTGATGTGTTCACTGTCCATTCCACATTTGAGGAAAATATGTAACCATAATTCCTTTTCTTGGTAGGGCATGGAGCTGGAATGTATTATTTCACACTGATTTAATAAGAACTTAATAATGCGGTTTTATTGAAGTTCTCACTGTTCTTCTCTCCTTTTCCTTCCTGTGACCTTCATTTCTCCTGAGGTCACAGTGGCTGCACTTGGCTGGCACATTGGGGAACTCCCTGGAGTCTACAGGAGTCTGCAGGAGCCTGCAGGGGACTACAGGAATCTATAGGAGTCTGCAATACTGCCCTATTTACAAACTATTTACAACATATACATGAACATATATATCAAAAAGAAGACTATTTACAACATTTTTTATGAATAGGAAACTATTTACAACTTGTATACAAACGTATCCATGAAAGTGGAAACTATTTACAACTTGTATACAAATGTATTCATGAAAGTGGAAACTATTTACAACATTTTTTATGAGTAGGAAACTATTTACAACATGTACATGAACATATATATCAAAAAGGAGACTATTTACAACATGTATACAAATGTATCCATGGAAGTGGAAACTATTTACAACATGTATACAAATGTATCCATTAAAATGTGAAACTATCTACATGTTCACAAATGTATAGATGAAATTTTACAATATTTTTTATGAATAGAAAACTATTTACAACATGTACATGAATAGGAAACTATTTAAAACTTGTACAGTGTTACTGTACAAAATTTACAGACATTTACAGGTCATTCCTTCAACTGGTCCACAACAGAGGTGAAGTGTTCATAGCTGTCATAGACTGTGTTTTCCAAACCTTTCGACGTTGACATCATTTTCACAGGGCAGAAAGTCTTTTTTTTATATTTTTTATGACCCTGGGTTGCTTGGCCACACAGCGAACAGAGTGGGAACTTCTGCACCCGGGACAGTTTTACTCCTACCTCTGTGGGCTGCTCCTTCACCTTACACTTGTAAGTCGTAGCTCTGGACCAGAAGGCAGGACAGGGCAGAGTGGGAGGGGCTGACAGAGGTGGACCAGCCACCGGTGTGGGTGCCTGACTGGCAGGCGTTATGGGTTGTTTGGAGGGGCCAGCAATCGGTGGGGTTGCCTGACTGGCAGGCACTATGGGTTGTTTGGAGGGGCCAGCAATTGGTGGGGTTGCCTGGACTGCAGGCATTATGGGTTGTAGGTAGGGGCCAGCGGTCCCAGAGGTTGCTGTGGAAACAGAGAGGGAGGGCACAGGTCTGGTGACGGTGAAGGTGACAGGAGATTTTCTCACTGGCCGTGGCATGAGCACAGGCGATACTTGAGGCCTGGAGAACGTTGTGGATATGTCTGCCCTTTCCTTTATTTTCTTTGTCCCCGCCGTGCTGGGTGTGGGCACATACTCCGTCTGAGGGTAGTCTGGTGGAGGGAGAACCGCTGGCTGGTGTGGAGCTGGCGGTAGTTCTGCCGACGAGATGGAGGTCGTCTTCGTGATGACAGACGGCTGTCTGGTGGAGTGTAAGTTGAGGAGCCTCTCCTGGCGACGGATGAAGTCCCGGACGGTCTTGATATTGATTTTTGGCAGAGGAATGCCTGCTTTGCACAAGATGGGATCCTCTACCAAAACGCGGTGCTGGATGCGCTCGTAGGCCTTCAAGACTGTGGTCTTCTCTGGACTGATGTGCGAGCCTTGGGGTGAGCGCAGCCACAACAGCTTAACCAGTGTGTACATCAGTCTGTTGTGGTGAGCACTGATGTCCTGTTGCGCTGGTGCATAGCGCTTGGCCATCTTGACCCGCTGTATGACAGCAGCATCGACAAGATCGTCCCTTTTTGTCCGGCAGTAGAGGGTGTTGCCCCAGTGTGTCCTGTACAGCTGGTTGAACTGCTGCGGCTGCTTGTCATGCTCCTCCACTGCATTCCAAGCTTCAAGGACTCTGTTCCTCTGGTCAGTGGTGAGTGACAGCTTGTCCTCTGTCACTCCAATCTCCACCAGCACAGAGCAGAACGTTTCCAACTTGTGGAAGCCAGGAAGAGGGTTGGAACTGCAGGCATCCTCCTGTTACAGAAAAATAGCCACAAGAATACGTTAATTTCAAATTTGTACATTGTCCAGCAGGCTGTGAGTCGTATTTCATTCTAGCAGACACACGGTTACTCACAAAGGCCGGAGGGTTAACAGTGGAGGTCTCGTCGCTGGTGAGCGTGATGTGGGCCAGGGTGGCATCCAGCACATCATCACCGTGTGTCTCCACATCGCTCTGATACGCCTCGTCCACCTCTGCGTCCGGATCGAGCTGCCCAGGCTGAAGCACCTCCTCCTCTGGACCGGGTCCGTCGTCGACAATGTCCCGAAGAGAGAAGGGTCCAGATACACCCGTGCTCTGGCTGAAGAGGTATTCCAACCCGAGCAGCTCGTTGGAGGAAATGTCAGCAGGGACCCGGAAATTCTCCTCCACAGTCTCTCCAAACAGCCGTTGACAGCGGCTGTTCAAACGGTCGATCAGCGGCGCAGAGTAGGTCCTGTGGCGCCGTCCTCTGCCACCAAACACGGCATCTGAGCTCCTGTCAGAGTTCCACTGCGCGATTCCACTTATCAGATATACCTGATAGGGCCGTGCTGCACAGTGGGGACCTGAGCAGAGCAGAGTAAAGCTTTAATGTCCCCGAGGGGCTTGCAAACAGCAGTAAAAATGGAATCCATACAATATGAACAGACGCACACACAGTACATTTAGCTCTGCCAACATTACTGTTACTTATCACTTGTCACCAGAACCATCAGAAGAAGCAGCAAGAACAAAAAGAAAGATGGGAAGCAATGTATCACATCCACGTGTGTGTGTGTGTGTATGTGTGTGTGCGTGTGTGTGTGTGCGGCAGGGTCACATGTTTAATTCATTACAAATTTACAGACACTCATGTACCTGGAATCATGTGTGGCAGAGAACAGTGGAATCCTTCCAGGCTGTTGCTTCCACGCAGACATTTGTAGTAGGGCACGTCCACATCGTTGATGATCGAGGTACGTGCCACCCTATACATGCACATGTCTGGCGGATCCTGGATGCACTCCAGGTGTCGCTGCTGGGCATCCCACATCTCATCAATGGCCGCTGTAAATACACAGACAGATATATAGATGTTAAATTTACTTGTACACTAGACTATCCATATCTATGTTGTAATAACTTTTTTTTTTCTTCCCATACCAGGTGTTTTGAAGAGGCTCACTCCACTGTCATCCAGCCCAGCAGGACCTTTCAGTTCCTCGATGGCCAGCTGGATGAGCCGGAATGTTTTCTGAGCCCCGAGTGTCACCCTCCGCACATGATGTTTGAGCTGCTCCCTGGAAATGTAGAGGCGGACAATATCCTCATCGGAGACAGACTTCAGCGTCGCCGGGTTCTTGGCTCTGACGGCACTGATGAGCAGCTCCAAGTCCGCACGGTTGTAGGCCAGCACTGCCCCAGCTAGAGCAGACTTGAACGCAGTGTACTTGGAGTGAGACTCTGTGCGTATGGCTGCGTCAAAACGGTGGATCCAGTGGAAGATGTCCAGACGCACAACCATCCCACTGTCCACCCAAGGCTGGAACAAAGTTTCCACCGCTGTTCGGCCCTGCGCACGGCAGCACCCATGGTCCACGTACAAGATTTTGGGCACAGGTTGGTTGGCCAGCCGAAATCTCTCCATCACTCCATGGCACATCGGTCCCAGCTTCTCAGTGGACTCCTCACAAGTCAGCACGAATGTCACTATTTGGGAGTGCTCATTTCCGATGCTGGTGAACCACTCGGCTGAGCCTTTACCCTCCCCAGATAGCTTCTTCACTACCTAAAAAAAAAAAAAAAAAAAAAGCGTAATAAGTAGTGATGAGTACAAGTTTGCATAATGTCATAACCCCTGTTAGATTCTACTGTTTTTTCAAAATCATTTTTACAACGGTCTGAATACATACTTTCTTGGTGGAGTCCATTTTCAGCACAGTGCCAAAAGTGGAGAGGATCTGGCTGCGGTAATCCTGCACGTTGTCGGCCTCTGATAGCAGGAAGGCGTGGCGCAAGAGCCGTGCGGAGGGAAGCTCTCGTGGAGGAGGTGGAGGCTGGAATGTGTGTCCAAGCGCAGACACAATCCCCCCGGGTTCAGCTATGGTCATAAGGAGTGTGGTATACAGGTCCTTACGCTGAAGGTACTCTTCAACGTGATTTTCCTGTATTTGCCGCCACACCTTGACCATAGTGTTCCCTTCGGTCCGGTCCCTGAGGAGGCGCACCACATTCCTGTCCACGCCACGCCTGTAAATGGAATCATAATCAGTATCACTACTTTCAAGTTAGTTTAATGCGCACATAATGTTCAGCATGCTCACCTGCTGGTGAGGATGGCAGGGAACATGGCTTGATGGGCGTCGCTAAGTTGGGACAAAATAGCGGGATCCCATGCAAGCCACCGACCCATTTTGCTGCCCTCGCCACTCCTGGCTGCCTTGAGGCACTGTCCGCAGCACAGGACCTCTGTCAGCATAGTGTACCAGTTGGAGACGTCACAAACATGACGTACCTGCAATGTAAAATGAAGTTCAACGGCAGTGTATTATTTTCATTTGTCTTCTGTCTGTGACAGTCAGTTTATCTACATCTCTCTCATAATGATGATAATAATAATAATAATAATAATAATAATAATAATAATAATAATAATAAATATTTTATTATTACACACTAATACACAATTACACATTTCATTATGACACAACAAATCTAACAATAATAATAATAATCATAACTGGAAAAAAGTTAATACCCTGTTGTGGTAGCCAGACTTGTAGAGGTACACTTCCTTTCCTCTGCCCACACACTCATCACCGCGAGGACACTTCAGGAAGTACCTCCACACACCAACAGGGCGCCAAACAAAAACGCGGCTCCGAAAAAAGAGCTGCGCCGTCGGCACACCACCCCTGACGTAGCCAGGAGGCTCGGGTGGGTAAAACCACATACGGTCTGACTTCATGACCCGTCGCCTCTTGACCAGACCGGTGATGTCCTTATATAATTGAACTGGTGTGTAGAGCCCTCTTTCTGTGTCCTCTTTGATCCATGATATGTCTGCGGACGGGATGCCACTGGGGTTCTCCCACAGACGCACCCATCCCTCTAGCTCCACCTGCAACCACACATAATATGTACAAAACATTTGGTTATTACTGTGTACAAAATTCTGTCAAAACATACAACATTAAACTCTTTGCACACAATGTGAATATCACTTACAGGAGAGTCAGCCAGAGGTGGTTCCATCGGACAATCATGGACAGCGGTGATGGTGGTGGGCTCAGGCTGCTTGGGCCGGACAGGGGTGAGCTCGGGCTGCTTGGTCTGGACAGCGGTGAGCTCAGGCTGCTTGGGCCGGACAGGGGTGGCCTCGGGCTGCTGGGGCCGAACAGCGGTGGCCTCGGGCTGCTGGGGCCGAACAGCGGTGGCCTCGAGCTGCTGGGGCCGAACAGCGGTGAGCTCAGGCTGCTTGGGCCGTACAGCGGTGGGCTGTGAACCCTGGGAGGACTTGAGCAAGTCTAAGAATTTAACAAAGAAGTTTTGTATTATGAATTGGTTTTTGAAAAATAAAAATAATACTATTATAACTCTATCTCACTCACCTTCCACAGCTTGGCTTGCAGCCAACAGTTCTGCGTCACCACCCAGCCACGATGAAGGGTCAGATTTCGACGTGCCTGCCTGCCGTTTCTGGAAAACAAATGTAATTTAACTATGTAGATATTATAAGGTATTAGGTTTAATTACCAATAGTGCCCAAACATTTAAGTGAAATGCTGAAATTATAAGTGATTTGGATCATTTTCATTTATTATACTTCCTGTTTCATAACAATTACATAATAATAATAACAATAATGACAATAATAAAAAAAAAAACATTTACCCGATCCTTGTCCATGATATATTTCCTGAACCTCTTCATCTGCAGGCTGGTGATGTGGGTCAATGGCGTGTTAAGCCATCGCCTCACAGAACTGTTTGCCCTCTTGATTTGGTCCCTCTGTTGGTCAGAGAAGTCCTCCGGCCTGTCCCTCTGAGCCTGGTACCTACCGTAGAGCTCCCACATCTCCAGAAAGGTGTGATCCTCGAACCCTTTCTGGCCATAGATACACCTATCTATGTTTGCCTCAAGGAGACAAGAGACCTGTGGAAAGCTCTCGGCGTACTCAGTGAGGTAGTCTTTCATCCACTGGTTGGATACTTCTACCTTGCCGTGCCGGCACGCCAGCTCTGCCCTGTGCTTGTCGATGACACTGGAATCATATACAACAACTTAGTAGTGTCATCATTAATATCACTGTTATTGTGATAATGATTAAAGAAACTTTGAAAAGATGAATAATAATAATGGCAATAATAAAATATTATGAGCATATAATCAAAATGCTATTTAAAAACATACTTACTACTTCATGTAGTCCACATCATTTGCCACAAGCCAGTGGAACGGCGCGTTCACATACTGACCAAATGGCAAGACCAGCTTTCCAAGGCACAGCTGACGTGATGGCACAGGGACACCTTGAGCTCGGAGGAGCTTCTCTGCGTGGGCCAGAGCAGTGGCCTGATGGAGCAGCTCCTGCGGAGGTTGGGGGAAGACTAGCTTCCTATCCCTGTATCCATGGGCCTCTTTGGTTGCCACCAGAACGGCCTGTTGATGATGCACAGGGGCATCCGGGTTGATGACAGGGATCACCGGGGTCGCCATCTTCACTACTAAAATGCACTTAAATACAATAACACAGTAATGAGTAATATAGTATTAGTAATACAGTAACAGCAGCAACATTATTATTATTATTGCATTCTAATTATATGTTAATTACTAATATATTAATATACAATGAACATTGGTAAAACCTCAAAAGTAACGTACAGTCTCCCTGACCTCTAACACATTGAATAAGAGTTCGCGCGCGCGCGCACGCACACACACACACACACACACACACACACACACACACACACACACACACACTCACTTACACACCCGCACAAATATTTGGGAAAATTGCAATATTGTTCTGGAAACCTTTGTACCAATGAAACTGTATTCGTATTGAATTGAAATGAAATGAAAATCGTGATAACAAAGCAAAGTTTAGACCAGGTCAAAAAAGACCCTGTCCGTACTGTCGAGTGTCAGGATTTGAACAATGTATATATGTATATATCTACAGAAAATGTGCCGAGGTGGGTGTGAAAATAAAATATTATACTATAACGAAATATTATTTACTGAGACGTTAACCTGTCGACAGAATTCGTGGACGTTAACTAACTAATGCTAACATTAACAGTAACGTAAACCCTATATCCAGCATTTCCAAACGAACTAAAGACGACCGGGCAGCATTTTAAAAAGTGGTATATTTATTATAACTTATTTATTACTTTTATACAGTGTATGTTTCAGACTTACCAAAAATCACCGTACGGGTCACTGCTGCTTACTCCTCGCTCTACGCCGAATTCAAATTTGCAAATCAACATCAGCGTACTCTCGGCCAATCAGAAGGCTGGATTGTCTACAGTCGGACACATGCCGCTGAGAGCTCCGTGATTGGTAGTCTACGGTCAAATCCTACGATCCGATTGGGAGTCTACGGTCACGCTAGACCAATCATAACCCGTAACCGTCTACAGTGACCGTAGACTTTGCACTACCATAGACTCAAAGCCTGCGAGTAGGGGTCAGCACAACCGGAGTGCAATGGCTGAGCCTCGCCCTGGGTGAACCACCTTCTTGATCATGGTATCTCCCCTGCCAGGTAAGTATGAGTTGGGAGGGTCAGGGCCAGGGGCGTGACTCCTAGACACAGCACTCTGGCTGACGGTGCCTACAATGCAGAACCCCAGAATCCCGTGCCTTTGCTCCTTGGTAAGTAAGCTTTTATTCATTTATATAACTTTTTTTTTTTAAACACACAGTTACAAAGCGCTTTACGGGCACGTACGCATGCAAAACACACAACCAGATAGATTGATAAAATAGAAAAACACGGCAAAGAGAGAAACCTGCGGATCCGTTGTCCAAGAACAGTGGGGTTGCAATATAGGTCTTACTCTTGCAAAACTTCTCAACTGAAGAAAACAGGACCGGACAAGCTTACCGACACGTACGTGGTCAAAGGTCCTACACCGGTCCAAGACGACTGCCGAGGCTCTTCGCGGCAGCGGGTTTGAGGTTGGGGGTGAAGCGGGCTGAGGACGGCTGTTTAGCTTTTCACAAACACACGAGGCTCTGCCGATAGGCAAAGCCTGCCAAAAATAGGTTTAACTCGTGGGTGCTCCTCTCCACGGAAGTCTTTAGTAAAAGGCGAAAGACTTGTACGTTATGAAGAGAAACCAGAGTAAGCACGGCCCGCTCCTCGAAAGCAGCCCAAAGACCCCAGTCGTCTCAGTCACCGCCTTCGCGGTGAGTCTCACTTGCCTCCCAGGCCACACCCATTCCGCTGGGTGCAATCTTTTTTCGATTGTATATCCAGTTATCGTCACACGTTTGTCTCATTCGTCTTATTCTGAGCAGCAGTGACGGAGTCAGAGCGTAATATCATCCACACTATCAGCTTCCAACTAACCTTGACAAGCCAGGGTTAAACCTGAAGTTACCCGGCTAACCCCAAATCCCGCTTCGTAGTACAGGCCTCTGGGTGGGTGAGCTGTTGCCCCTTTGACACCGTGTAGTGTTTGTTTTTTCTCTTTTTCTGAAACGCAGCCACAGGACCACCGTCCCCCTCAGGCGCTGGAGAGCAGGAGCAGGGGACATCGGAAGCGCGTCAAAATGTGGAAACGCTTCACGAGTTTGCGTGTCATCCTTTCGCAGGGGCCATGCTAATCTTCTCTGTATCGATTCCAATTTTTCATATGTGCTGCCTTAGCAAGCACACAAGTCTCCAGGGACTGCTTCCCTTTTTAGTAGCCCGTGGGCAGAGTGACCCCTTGGCCGCGGTGCAGTCTGGTGGACGGTAGGGCAGCACCATTAAGCAATGATGGGGCCTATCCGTTGCCGACATTTTCAGTTGCTATCAACTGCCTGCTACTTCCTCACGCATGCTTATGAAAGTCAGCGATTGGGTAAGGCCAGAAATGGCCTAATGCCAAACAAGGGGGGGCGGTGCACGATTGGTCTGTCACGCAGGAGGCTTCATTTCGGGACCCAAACCCTAGCATCCGCTCCTGTGACGCATGACAGGACAGCTCTGAGCGTCTGCCTGTGGCCTCAACAGCCGCCTCGGCCGCCAATCAAACGTGCAAACCTCACTCTGCGTCGCTCTGCGTTGTACGCTAGTACTCTTCCCCCAGTCGTTATAGCTGATACGCAGGAAGTGGTCTGAGATAGGGAGACCAAGGACATTGCCGAAGGCTACCTTTCCCCGAGCCATGACAAAGGAAAACCCACACCCTCTTGGGCCTGCGCATTTAGCCCTGCTCCTCCGTCTCCGCATCAGTCAGTACTTGGTTTTCCACAAAGCAAGGAGAAGGGTGCACCGTTCCCGGCGGCACTGCAATACTGGGTCGATGCGTGACGTGAACGGAGCAAGCTCCTCTTTCAGCTCCGGCTTCTAAAAATCCGTTTAATATTTTGTCCCCCGTATAGAGGACATATCAGATATTAAACTGATAAGAACAGATACTACACTTGATCTTAGCCAAAAGGCCGAGAAGCGATGCAGGCCCGTCGTCTGCTGCCCGGGGGTCCCCTCCCGCAAAGGTCTCGCTCGTCGCGGTGCGGTCGTTTCAAAAGGCTCTGACAACGACTTCTACTTAGCAGCTCCGCCCATGCTCCTTGGTAAGTAAGTAAGCAAGCTAGCAAGCAAACAAGCAAGCAAGCAAGCTAGCAAGCAAACAAGCAAGCAAGCAAGCTAGCAAGCAAACAAGCAAGCAAGCAAGCAAGCAAGCAAGCTAGCTCTTGCTCATTTCACTCGCCTGGAAACCCCTCCCTCTGCGGCCACGGCACCTTTTCGCTTGCTCTTTCACACAAAAGATCAGGGGAGAGCGCGAACGCAGTCCCCCACTACCAGAAATTATGCAGTCGAGATTCCCACATTTGGGGAATTCGCAGGGGTCAGCACAACCGGAGTGCAATGGCTGAGCCTCGCCCTGGGTGAACCACCTTCTTGATCATGGTATCTCCCCTGCCAGGTAAGTATGAGTTGGGAGGGTCAGGGCCAGGGGCGTGACTCCTAGACACAGCACTCTGGCTGACGGTGCCTACAATGCAGAACCCCAGAATCCCGTGCCTTTGCTCCTTGGTAAGTAAGCTCTTATTCATTTATATAACTTTTTTTTTTTAAACACACGGTTACAAAGCGCTTTACGGGCACGTACGCATGCAAAACACACAACCAGATAGATTGATAAAATAGAAAAACACGGCAAAGAGAGAAACCTGCGGATCCGTTGTCCAAGAACAGCGGGGTTGCAATATAGGTCTTATTCTTGCAAAATTTCTCAACTGAAGAAAACAGGACCGGACAAGCTTACCGACACGTACGTGGTCAAAGGTCCTACACCGGTCCAAGACGACTGCCGAGGCTCTTCGCGGCAGCGGGTTTGAGGTTGGGGGTGAAGCGGGCTGAGGACGGCTGTTTAGCTTTTCACAAACACACGAGGCTCTGCCGATAGGCAAAGCCTGCCAAAAATAGGTTTAACTCGTGGGTGCTCCTCTCCACGGAAGTCTTTAGTAAAAGGCGAAAGACTTGTACGTTATGAAGAGAAACCAGAGTAAGCACGGCCCGCTCCTCGAAAGCAGCCCAAAGACCCCAGTCGTCCCAGTCACCGCCTTCGCGGTGAGTCTCACTTGCCTCCCAGGCCACACCCATTCCACTGGGTGCAATCTTTTTTCGATTGTATATCCAGTTATCATCACACGTTTGTCTCATTCGTCTTATTCTGAGCAGCAGTGACGGAGTCAGAGTGTAATATCATCCACACTATCAGCTTCCAACTAACCTTGACAAGCCAGGGTTAAACCTGAAGTTACCCGGCTAACCCCAAATCCCGCTTCGTAGTACAGGCCTCTGGGTGGGTGAGCTGTTGCCCCTTTGACACCGTGTAGTGTTTGTTTTTTCTCTTTTTCTGAAACGCAGCCACAGGACCACCGTCCCCCTCAGGCGCTGGAGAGCAGGAGCAGGGGACATCGGAAGCGCGTCAAAATGTGGAAACGCTTCACGAGTTTGCGTGTCATCCTTTCGCAGGGGCCATGCTAATCTTCTCTGTATCGATTCCAATTTTTCATATGTGCTGCCTTAGCAAGCACACAAGTCTTCAGGGACTGCTTCCCTTTTTAGTAGCCCGTGGGCAGAGTGACCCCTTGGCCGCGGTGCAGTCTGGTGGACGGTAGGGCAGCACCATTAAGCAATGATGGGGCCTATCCGTTGCCGACATTTTCAGTTGCTATCAACTGCCTGCTACTTCCTCACGCATGCTTATGAAAGTCAGCGATTGGGTAAGGCCAGAAATGGCCTAATGCCAAACAAGGGGGGCGGTGCACGATTGGTCTGTCACGCAGGAGGCTTCATTTGGGACCCAAACCCTAGCATCCGCTCCTGTGACGCATGACAGGACAGCTCTGAGCGTCTGCCTGTGGCCTCAACAGCCGCCCCGGCCGCCAATCAAACGTGCAAACCTCACTCTGCGTCGCTCTGCATTGTACGCTAGTACCCTTCCCCCAGTCGTTATAGCTGATACGCAGGAAGTGGTCTGAGATAGGGAGACCAAGGACATTGCCGAAGGCTACCTTTCCCCGAGCCATGACAAAGGAAAACCCACACCCTCTTGGGCCTGCGCATTTAGCCCTGCTCCTCCGTCTCCGCATCAGTCAGTACTTGGTTTTCCACAAAGCAAGGAGAAGGGTGCACCGTTCCCGGCGGCACTGCAATACCGGGTCGATGCGTGGAGTGAACGGAGCAAGCTCCTCTTTCAGCTCCGGCTTCTAAAAATCCGTTTAATATTTTGTCCCCCGTATAGAGGACATATCAGATATTAAACTGATAAGAACAGATTTTTTTTTTTCTTTTTCTTTCGAAAAATTTTTATTGACACTCATATCAAACACATTTCATCAAAGCTGTACATGTTCATGATTTAAGATTCACCTTGAAATGCAATACATCAATAAATAAAAATGTGATCTGTAAAACCAAATTTAAAACAATAAAACCATTGTTTTAAGAGGTATCACAGATAAATCAGCATTTTCCCAGGTAAAAGCAAATCATAAAAACTCATGTGGATGACATTTGTGTTGAGTGTCCATTTAAAAGTCCTTAAAAGGGAGTGCACTTTGTTAAGATGTTCTTCCAGGTCTTTTCTTTGTGCAGGAGCGCAGTGAGTCCCTACCAAGGTTAACTCATTCCGCTCTCCCAAGCAGTGGGTCTCTCGGGATCCTGTCGTGGTGCTCAGAGGGGACCCTCACCCTGCTGCTCCTTCCCACCTGCCTCACCCGGAGGGCCAGGCTGCCGCTGCTTTGACCTTTTTGCGCGTGGCTCCGACTCCTTCCTCCGAATGGGCACAGAGGCGATGCTTCTTTGTGGCTGTGTCCTAGGCCCGCCGCCGGCAGCTCTGGCCACTTGGGCCGTCGCTGCAGCCATCCGGATCACAGCCACGGGGGGGATCTGCATGTGCTTTCTTACCAGCAAGTTTCTGGAGGTCCAAATGGCGTCTTTGATGGCGGCTAGGGTGAGCCACTGCTTGGCAAATTCACTCTTTTTTATTGCTGTTTGGCTCACCCCATACAGCACTAGCTGTGCTGTGAGGACCTCCCTTGCTGGCAAGTACGGGAATTGCAAGGAGCCGGCTGTTGCCCACTGGTCTACGGCAGCACTGCACTCCCAGAGCAGATGCCTCACCGACTCAGGCGCGCCACAACCAGGTCGGGGGCAGGTTGAGAGCGTTGACATGCCCCGGGAGTGCATAACGGACCTGACCGGGAGGATCTCGTGAGCCACCATCCATGACAGGTCCCGGAGTTTGTTTGGGAGAGCGGGATGGTTGACATTGCGCCAAACTGTTGAGGGCTCGCCGAATGCGAGCCCGCGCACTGGACTCACTGGCTCCCGCTCCTGCTGAACAGACATGAGAGAGCGATGGTTGGTTAAAATGTGCAACTCCTCCTGCTCCAATTTAAAATGCTTTAAAAACATTGGGATAAAAGCATAAACTGGTGGCAGGTTAAAAGATACAGGTACTTTTAGATCATTGGGTAAGAACTTTAATCTTCTGAGGTAAGATCCCATCCAGAAACGTGTCATTCCTGTTGTCTTGGGGTTTCTGGATGGGTCTGTTGCGATTTTCAAATGGATAGTGATGTATCTTGCTGCTAAAAACAGGTGCAGGTCAGGGACTCCTTTTCCTCCTTTCTCTTTCGGCCTTTTCATCACATCTCTTCTAAGTCTTTCCCACTTGGATCCCCATAAAAAATAAAAGATGGCTCGGTCTAGATCTAAAAGCACTCTCCTAGGTGGGATAAAAACAGAACTGATTAGTAAAAGCAAAGGTAAAATCACAGCTTTTATGATTAAAACCTTTCCTTCCATAGTCAGTCCTCTAAGTCCCCAGTATCCTAGTCTTTGCTTAACTTTCCCTACCACGTCTGGCCAATTTGTCCTCCCTCCCCCGTCCCTGTCAAATTTTATCCCCAGTATTTTTTGGTCAGTCTGGGTCACAGTCAGAGGGAGTCCTGTCGTCTCAGTCGCTGTCCATGGTCCGTAAAATTGGGCTTGGGTCTTGCTCCTGTTTAGTTTTGCTCCAGAGGCCCGTCCAAACCAGTCAGTCAAGTCCAGCGTCCTGTTGACAGATAAAAGGTCGGTGCATAAAATATTCACGTCGTCCATATATAAAACACACTTGGTGGTGAGACCCCCGCTCCCTGGAACTCCCACCCCATTGATTCGTTCGTCCCTTCTCAAGACCTGTGCCAGCGGTTCTATACAGGTGACGTAGAGGAGGGCAGATAACGGACACCCCTGACGGACACCGCAGTCAATATCCACTGCTTTTGTCAGATGCCCGTTAACCACGAATTTGCTGGTGATGCCCCGGTACAGCAATCCCACCCAAGCTATAAACCTTTCTGGGAACCCCATTTTTTGCAGTACCTGGAAAAGGTACTGGTGCGAGACCCGATCAAAGGCTTTTTCAAAATCTAGATTTAGGACTACTAGCCGGATGTTTCTGTCTCTCGCATAACAGATGGTGTCTCGGATCAGTACGAGGCTGTCGGTGATCCTCCTCCCCTGGACGGCACAGGTTTGATCCGGGTGAATCACCTCTTCTAAAAACAAAGACATACGTGAGGCTAAAAGTTTGCTAAAAAGTTTGCAGTCTATATTTAAAAGTGAGATAGGTCTCCAGTTCTTCAGGTCAGTCTTGTCTTTTTTTTTGTGAAGGAGAGTCACTATCCCTACTCTAAAACTGTCAGGAAGTCGGTCAAGTCGCTCAAAATCCATAAAAACAGCAAGCAAGTCGTGTGCTAAAATGTCCCAAAAAGTTAAGTAAAATTCCAAGGGAAGTCCATCCTGTCCTGGGGACTTCCCTTTCTTAAAATTCACAAGACATTTATTTAACTCTAAAATACTAAAATCTTGGGATAAAAGCACAGTGTCTTTTACTGTTTTTTCGATGGATTTTAAAACTTCAGTCATGGTGTCTGTTTCAATGTTTTTTTCTTCATATAATTCCCCATAAAATCTTTCAACCGTTTCATTTATGTCCTTTATTGTTTCCGCTGTGCACCCATTTTCTTTTCTTAATTTTAAAATGCTCCCCCCTTTGTTTAAAATTTTCTTAAAAAAATATCTGGTACACTTCTCCCCTTCTTCAATTTCCCTTTCTCTACTCCTTAAAATGACACCCTTACTTTTTATTTCTGCTAAAACCGACATCTCTGTTTTGACTTGTTTAATCTCTTCGTTAAAATCCAAACCATGTTGATTTAGTTTAAAATAGCGTTGTAGTCTTTTTTGCAGTCCCATCATGCGGCTGTCTTCTTTTTTCTTTTTTCTTTTACCTGCCTGTCTAAAGAAAGTCTGGGTCTTTCCCTTCACCATCTCCCACCAGTGTGCACGTGAATCGTAGAAGTCTTGAAGGGTCTGCCACTCTTGGTACTGCTCCCTGTATTGACTAATGAGTTCTTTATCTTCTAACAGGGAGCAGTTGAGTTTCCACAGACCACTTCCTAATGTCACACCCGAAGAGAGTGAAAGGGTGCAGGAAAGCATCAGGTGATCGGAAAAGAAAACAGGAGTCAATCTAGCATCGGTCGGCGGGCAGTCCCATGTAAAAATATAATCTATGCGAGAGGCTCTGGTGCCATCACCACTGAACCAGGTGAAGCCCTCCTCTCTGGGATGCATGGTTTTAAAACAGTCCTGGAGTTTAAAATCCTTGCAAATGCCCTGCAATAAAACCGATGTTTTGTCAACTTTAAAATCGTCCCCTGCTCTTTTTCTATCGTTTTTATTTAAAATACAGTTAAAATCACCCCCTACAACTAAAGGTACCCTACCTAGCATGTGGAACTGCAGGTCTTCTAAAAGTTCATACCTGTCATTTTTTTCGTTAAAGCCATAAATATTTAAAAGGTTAAAATCCTGTCCCATAAAAGTCAAATGTGTTAAAAGTGCCCGACCGTCTCTCACCACCGTGCTGCCCTTCACCAGAACCTGAGGATTTTTAATTAAAATGGCCACCCCATCATTTTTGTTTTGATTTGACCCACTCCATATCGAGGTATTTGGCCACATTTCCTCCCACTGTCTGTATTGTTTTAAAAACGGTAGGCCACATTCTTGTATTAAAAACACATCTGACTTTAAAGAGTTAAGAAAGGATAAAACACTTTGGGCTCTAACTCTCGACTTCACACTTCTCACATTGATGGTTGAGAAGGTGAGTGTCATGAGTATGGTTAAAAACAACAGGTATGAGTTTTTTAAAAAAAAGACTAGGAGATTAAGACATTAAAACCTTTTAAAAAGGGGACAATTATTATGGGATTTCTTGTGAATGTAGCTCTTCCTTCACTCCCACTGGTGAAAGGTGAAGGGGTTGAGCTCCATTCCCCGCTCGGACTCTGGGGGTTGGCCTTGGACACAATGTTGCATTTAATTTGGAGTCTCTTGGGGTTGATTGCAGAGCTATTGTTAAGAAGGAGACCTCATTTGGTGAACTGGAGGGGAAGACTCTGGGTTCCTCCACAGATGAACTGTCTGAGGAAATCCCAACTCTTCCCCTCTTCTCTGAGACTACAGGAGACCCAGAGGACAATTCTGATGCAGGTCTCTTTGATTTCTGGGCTACGGGGAGGGAGGCATCCTCACTGTCTTCTTGTGATTGTATTTCACTTTCAGAATTAGCTCCGCCCTCTACCTGCATCTCCCCATCCTCCACAGAACTCTCCATTGGTGGGGCTGATGCAGGCCCCTCCCCCACTCCCGCCTCACTTGATTCCTCTCCTCCAATCACAGTTTTTGGCGGGAGATTTGAATTTTCCTGCCCAGCCTCTTCAGATAGCTCAATTATCGGTTCCGCTTGTCCACCATTTTTTCCATTTTCCACCTGTTTTGCTGCCTTCAGTTTGTTGGCAAAAGACTTGGGGCAATCTCTGAAAAGGTGGTTCGCTTCTCCACAAAGGTTGCACCGTCTGCCATTGGAGCATTCCTCAAAGGTGTGCCCAATTTCTCTACATTTCCTACAAACAATCTGCTGGCATGCTTCGGCTAGGTGCCCATGCTCGCCACACTTGCGGCAGAGTTTGGGCTGACCCTGGTAATGAATGTAGCCCCTGTTTTCTCCCAGTACTACCATGGATGGCAGATGTTTTAGGCCTTGGAAGCCTTGGGGGTCCTGTCATTGTTGAATGGGGACCCTCCAAGCGCAATTCCAAATGCCATCCTCATCTCTCACTTTGGTAGCCTGGCC
Organism: Euthynnus affinis; assembly: GCA_029490765.1. Lineage (NCBI taxonomy): Eukaryota > Metazoa > Chordata > Actinopteri > Scombriformes > Scombridae > Euthynnus > Euthynnus affinis. The sequence continues at coordinate 34,121,519 of CM055844.1, read as the reverse complement.
TTTCACAGTGCAATATCTCCCCAGCCACAAACAAATGTCATCTGCATTCACTGTCTCATTGAACATTCTGACGATAACTGTTTTCAAAGCATTATCAGTCAGTTTCTCAACATTGAAGACAGAGAACTGGGGTTTCACATTTTCAAATCTCGTCCAAAACTCTCTTAGCAAAACAGCAGATCTAAAACTCACGTCAAATCCTTTATTGTTGGGCAAAGTCAAAATACAGTTAAGGTCATCCGGTTTAAACTTCAAAACTTTCTGTACTAACTTCCGGGAAAAGTCTAGTCTCGACATTCCCAGAAGCTTTCCATCTTGTTCTTGGAAATTAAAACGCACACTGTGGTGCCTCCGCATGCCTGCCGACATGGTGGAGGCACCACAAGCTAAAACAACTAAAAGTGACTAAAACCTTTAAAAGTGCCAATAAAACACTAAAAGGCTAAAAGAAGTAACTAAATTACTAAAACAAAATAAAACCACACAAATGCAACTAAAATGTACTTACCCTTCTGTTTGTTCTGGTCAAGGTGATACTTACCACAGGAACTCGGAAACAGTTCTCTGGAACAATGAATTCCTATTTGTGCAAGATTTACAACTACAGGTTTGAGTTGATATACTTTACACAAGGAATATAAGGAATATCCTCCCTAGCAATGGTCCAAATTAATGCCACATCAGGCAAGAATTGTACCACCAAAAGGAGGCGACCGCTGTCTTAGCCAAAAGGCCGAGAAGCGATGCAGGCCCGTCGTCTGCTGCCCGGGGGTCCCCTCCCGCAAAGGTCTCGCTCGTCGCGGTGCGGACGTTTCAAAAGGCTCTGACAACGACTTCTACTTAGCAGCTCCGCCCATGCTCCTTGGTAAGTAAGTAAGCAAGCTAGCAAGCAAACAAGCAAGCAAGCAAGCAAGCAAGCAAGCAAGCTAGCAAGCAAACAAGCAAGCAAGCAAGCAAGCAAGCAAGCAAGCTCTTGCTCATTTCACTCGCCTGGAAACCCCTCCCTCTGCGGCCACGGCACCTTTTCACTTGCTCTTTCACACAAAAGATCAGGGGAGAGCGCGAACGCAGTCCCCCACTACCAGAAATTATGCAGTCGAGATTCCCACATTTGGGGAATTCGCAGGGGTCAGCACAACCGGAGTGCAATGGCTGAGCCTCGCCCTGGGTGAACCACCTTCTTGATCATGGTATCTCCCCTGCCAGGTAAGTATGAGTTGGGAGGGTCAGGGCCAGGGGCGTGACTCCTAGACACAGCACTCTGGCTGACGGTGCCTACAATGCAGAACCCCAGAATCCCGTGCCTTTGCTCCTTGGTAAGTAAGCTCTTATTCATTTATATAACTTTTTTTTTTTAAACACACGGTTACAAAGCGCTTTACGGGCACGTACGCATGCAAAACACACAACCAGATAGATTGATAAAATAGAAAAACACGGCAAAGAGAGAAACCTGCGGATCCGTTGTCCAAGAAAAGCGGGGTTGCAATATAGGTCTTATTCTTGCAAAATTTCTCAACTGAAGAAAACAGGACCGGACAAGCTTACCGACACGTACGTGGTCAAAGGTCCTACACCGGTCCAAGACGACTGCAGAGGCTCTTCGCGGCAGCGGGTTTGAGGTTGGGGGTGAAGCGGGCTGAGGACGGCTGTTTAGCTTTTCACAAACACACGAGGCTCTGCCGATAGGCAAAGCCTGCCAAAAATAGGTTTAACTCGTGGGTGCTCCTCTCCACGGAAGTCTTTAGTAAAAGGCGAAAGACTTGTACGTTATGAAGAGAAACCAGAGTAAGCACGGCCCGCTCCTCGAAAGCAGCCCAAAGACCCCAGTCGTCCCAGTCACCGCCTTCGCGGTGAGTCTCACTTGCCTCCCAGGCCACACCCATTCCACTGGGTGCAATCTTTTTTCGATTGTATATCCAGTTATCATCACACGTTTGTCTCATTCGTCTTATTCTGAGCAGCAGTGACGGAGTCAGAGTGTAATATCATCCACACTATCAGCTTCCAACTAACCTTGACAAGCCAGGGTTAAACCTGAAGTTACCCGGCTAACCCCAAATCCCGCTTCGTAGTACAGGCCTCTGGGTGGGTGAGCTGTTGCCCCTTTGACACCGTGTAGTGTTTGTTTTTTCTCTTTTTCTGAAATGCAGCCACAGGACCACCGTCCCCCTCAGGCGCTGGAGAGCAGGAGCAGGGGACATCGGAAGCGCGTCAAAATGTGGAAACGCTTCACGAGTTTGCGTGTCATCCTTTCGCAGGGGCCATGCTAATCTTCTCTGTATCGATTCAAATTTTTCATATGTGCTGCCTTAGCAAGCACACAAGTCTTCAGGGACTGCTTCCCTTTTTAGTAGCCCGTGGGCAGAGTGACCCCTTGGCCGCGGTGCAGTCTGGTGGACGGTAGGGCAGCACCATTAAGCAATGATGGGGCCTATCCGTTGCCGACATTTTCAGTTGCTATCAACTGCCTGCTACTTCCTCACGCATGCTTATGAAAGTCAGCGATTGGGTAAGGTCAGAAATGGCCTAATGCCAAACAAGGGGGGCGGTGCACGATTGGTCTGTCACGCAGGAGGCTTCATTTGGGACCCAAACCCTAGCATCCGCTCCTGTGACGCATGACAGGACAGCTCTGAGCGTCTGCCTGTGGCCTCAACAGCCGCCCCGGCCGCCAATCAAACGTGCAAACCTCACTCTGCGTCGCTCTGCATTGTACGCTAGTACCCTTCCCCCAGTCGTTATAGCTGATACGCAGGAAGTGGTCTGAGATAGGGAGACCAAGGACATTGCCGAAGGCTACCTTTCCCCGAGCCATGACAAAGGAAAACCCACACCCTCTTGGGCCTGCGCATTTAGCCCTGCTCCTCCGTCTCCGCATCAGTCAGTACTTGGTTTTCCACAAAGCAAGGAGAAGGGTGCACCGTTCCCGGCGGCACTGCAATACCGGGTCGATGCGTGGAGTGAACGGAGCAAGCTCCTCTTTCAGCTCCGGCTTCTAAAAATCCGTTTAATATTTTGTCCCCCGTATAGAGGACATATCAGATATTAAACTGATAAGAACAGATACTACACTTGATCTTAGCCAAAAGGCCGAGAAGCGATGCAGGCCCGTCGTCTGCTGCCCGGGGGTCCCCTCCCGCAAAGGTCTCGCTCGTCGCGGTGCGGTCGTTTCAAAAGGCTCTGACAACGACTTCTACTTAGCAGCTCCGCCCATGCTCCTTGGTAAGTAAGTAAGCAAGCTAGCAAGCAAACAAGCAAGCAAGCAAGCTAGCAAGCAAACAAGCAAGCAAGCAAGCTAACAAGCAAACAAGCAAGCAAGCAAGCAAGCAAGCTAGCTCTTGCTCATTTCACTCGCCTGGAAACCCCTCCCTCTGCGGCCACGGCACCTTTTCGCTTGCTCTTTCACACAAAAGATCAGGGGAGAGCGCGAACGCAGTCCCCCACTACCAGAAATTATGCAGTCGAGATTCCCACATTTGGGGAATTCGCAGGGGTCAGCACAACCGGAGTGCAATGGCTGAGCCTCGCCCTGGGTGAACCACCTTCTTGATCATGGTATCTCCCCTGCCAGGTAAGTATGAGTTGGGAGGGTCAGGGCCAGGGGCGTGACTCCTAGACACAGCACTCTGGCTGACGGTGCCTACAATGCAGAACCCCAGAATCCCGTGCCTTTGCTCCTTGGTAAGTAAGCTCTTATTCATTTATATAACTTTTTTTTTTTAAACACACGGTTACAAAGCGCTTTACGGGCACGTACGCATGCAAAACACACAACCAGATAGATTGATAAAATAGAAAAACACGGCAAAGAGAGAAACCTGCGGATCCGTTGTCCAAGAACAGCGGGGTTGCAATATAGGTCTTATTCTTGCAAAATTTCTCAACTGAAGAAAACAGGACCGGACAAGCTTACCGACACGTACGTGGTCAAAGGTCCTACACCGGTCCAAGACGACTGCCGAGGCTCTTCGCGGCAGCGGGTTTGAGGTTGGGGGTGAAGCGGGCTGAGGACGGCTGTTTAGCTTTTCACAAACACACGAGGCTCTGCCGATAGGCAAAGCCTGCCAAAAATAGGTTTAACTCGTGGGTGCTCCTCTCCACGGAAGTCTTTAGTAAAAGGCGAAAGACTTGTACGTTATGAAGAGAAACCAGAGTAAGCACGGCCCGCTCCTCGAAAGCAGCCCAAAGACCCCAGTCGTCCCAGTCACCGCCTTCGCGGTGAGTCTCACTTGCCTCCCAGGCCACACCCATTCCACTGGGTGCAATCTTTTTTCGATTGTATATCCAGTTATCATCACACGTTTGTCTCATTCGTCTTATTCTGAGCAGCAGTGACGGAGTCAGAGTGTAATATCATCCACACTATCAGCTTCCAACTAACCTTGACAAGCCAGGGTTAAACCTGAAGTTACCCGGCTAACCCCAAATCCCGCTTCGTAGTACAGGCCTCTGGGTGGGTGAGCTGTTGCCCCTTTGACACCGTGTAGTGTTTGTTTTTTCTCTTTTTCTGAAACGCAGCCACAGGACCACCGTCCCCCTCAGGCGCTGGAGAGCAGGAGCAGGGGACATCGGAAGCGCGTCAAAATGTGGAAACGCTTCACGAGTTTGCGTGTCATCCTTTCGCAGGGGCCATGCTAATCTTCTCTGTATCGATTCCAATTTTTCATATGTGCTGCCTTAGCAAGCACACAAGTCTTCAGGGACTGCTTCCCTTTTTAGTAGCCCGTGGGCAGAGTGACCCCTTGGCCGCGGTGCAGTCTGGTGGACGGTAGGGCAGCACCATTAAGCAATGATGGGGCCTATCCGTTGCCGACATTTTCAGTTGCTATCAACTGCCTGCTACTTCCTCACGCATGCTTATGAAAGTCAGCGATTGGGTAAGGTCAGAAATGGCCTAATGCCAAACAAGGGGGGCGGTGCACGATTGGTCTGTCACGCAGGAGGCTTCATTTGGGACCCAAACCCTAGCATCCGCTCCTGTGACGCATGACAGGACAGCTCTGAGCGTCTGCCTGTGGCCTCAACAGCCGCCCCGGCCGCCAATCAAACGTGCAAACCTCACTCTGCGTCGCTCTGCATTGTACGCTAGTACCCTTCCCCCAGTCGTTATAGCTGATACGCAGGAAGTGGTCTGAGATAGGGAGACCAAGGACATTGCCGAAGGCTACCTTTCCCCGAGCCATGACAAAGGAAAACCCACACCCTCTTGGGCCTGCGCATTTAGCCCTGCTCCTCCGTCTCCGCATCAGTCAGTACTTGGTTTTCCACAAAGCAAGGAGAAGGGTGCACCGTTCCCGGCGGCACTGCAATACCGGGTCGATGCGTGGAGTGAACGGAGCAAGCTCCTCTTTCAGCTCCGGCTTCTAAAAATCCGTTTAATATTTTGTCCCCCGTATAGAGGACATATCAGATATTAAACTGATAAGAACAGATACTACACTTGATCTTAGCCAAAAGGCCGAGAAGCGATGCAGGCCCGTCGTCTGCTGCCCGGGGGTCCCCTCCCGCAAAGGTCTCGCTCGTCGCGGTGCGGTCGTTTCAAAAGGCTCTGACAACGACTTCTACTTAGCAGCTCCGCCCATGCTCCTTGGTAAGTAAGTAAGCAAGCTAGCAAGCAAACAAGCAAGCAAGCAAGCTAGCAAGCAAACAAGCAAGCAAGCAAGCTAACAAGCAAACAAGCAAGCAAGCAAGCAAGCAAGCTAGCTCTTGCTCATTTCACTCGCCTGGAAACCCCTCCCTCTGCGGCCACGGCACCTTTTCGCTTGCTCTTTCACACAAAAGATCAGGGGAGAGCGCGAACGCAGTCCCCCACTACCAGAAATTATGCAGTCGAGATTCCCACATTTGGGGAATTCGCAGGGGTCAGCACAACCGGAGTGCAATGGCTGAGCCTCGCCCTGGGTGAACCACCTTCTTGATCATGGTATCTCCCCTGCCAGGTAAGTATGAGTTGGGAGGGTCAGGGCCAGGGGCGTGACTCCTAGACACAGCACTCTGGCTGACGGTGCCTACAATGCAGAACCCCAGAATCCCGTGCCTTTGCTCCTTGGTAAGTAAGCTCTTATTCATTTATATAACTTTTTTTTTTTAAACACACGGTTACAAAGCGCTTTACGGGCACGTACGCATGCAAAACACACAACCAGATAGATTGATAAAATAGAAAAACACGGCAAAGAGAGAAACCTGCGGATCCGTTGTCCAAGAACAGCGGGGTTGCAATATAGGTCTTATTCTTGCAAAATTTCTCAACTGAAGAAAACAGGACCGGACAAGCTTACCGACACGTACGTGGTCAAAGGTCCTACACCGGTCCAAGACGACTGCCGAGGCTCTTCGCGGCAGCGGGTTTGAGGTTGGGGGTGAAGCGGGCTGAGGACGGCTGTTTAGCTTTTCACAAACACACGAGGCTCTGCCGATAGGCAAAGCCTGCCAAAAATAGGTTTAACTCGTGGGTGCTCCTCTCCACGGAAGTCTTTAGTAAAAGGCGAAAGACTTGTACGTTATGAAGAGAAACCAGAGTAAGCACGGCCCGCTCCTCGAAAGCAGCCCAAAGACCCCAGTCGTCCCAGTCACCGCCTTCGCGGTGAGTCTCACTTGCCTCCCAGGCCACACCCATTCCACTGGGTGCAATCTTTTTTCGATTGTATATCCAGTTATCATCACACGTTTGTCTCATTCGTCTTATTCTGAGCAGCAGTGACGGAGTCAGAGTGTAATATCATCCACACTATCAGCTTCCAACTAACCTTGACAAGCCAGGGTTAAACCTGAAGTTACCCGGCTAACCCCAAATCCCGCTTCGTAGTACAGGCCTCTGGGTGGGTGAGCTGTTGCCCCTTTGACACCGTGTAGTGTTTGTTTTTTCTCTTTTTCTGAAACGCAGCCACAGGACCACCGTCCCCCTCAGGCGCTGGAGAGCAGGAGCAGGGGACATCGGAAGCGCGTCAAAATGTGGAAACGCTTCACGAGTTTGCGTGTCATCCTTTCGCAGGGGCCATGCTAATCTTCTCTGTATCGATTCCAATTTTTCATATGTGCTGCCTTAGCAAGCACACAAGTCTTCAGGGACTGCTTCCCTTTTTAGTAGCCCGTGGGCAGAGTGACCCCTTGGCCGCGGTGCAGTCTGGTGGACGGTAGGGCAGCACCATTAAGCAATGATGGGGCCTATCCGTTGCCGACATTTTCAGTTGCTATCAACTGCCTGCTACTTCCTCACGCATGCTTATGAAAGTCAGCGATTGGGTAAGGTCAGAAATGGCCTAATGCCAAACAAGGGGGGCGGTGCACGATTGGTCTGTCACGCAGGAGGCTTCATTTGGGACCCAAACCCTAGCATCCGCTCCTGTGACGCATGACAGGACAGCTCTGAGCGTCTGCCTGTGGCCTCAACAGCCGCCCCGGCCGCCAATCAAACGTGCAAACCTCACTCTGCGTCGCTCTGCATTGTACGCTAGTACCCTTCCCCCAGTCGTTATAGCTGATACGCAGGAAGTGGTCTGAGATAGGGAGACCAAGGACATTGCCGAAGGCTACCTTTCCCCGAGCCATGACAAAGGAAAACCCACACCCTCTTGGGCCTGCGCATTTAGCCCTGCTCCTCCGTCTCCGCATCAGTCAGTACTTGGTTTTCCACAAAGCAAGGAGAAGGGTGCACCGTTCCCGGCGGCACTGCAATACCGGGTCGATGCGTGGAGTGAACGGAGCAAGCTCCTCTTTCAGCTCCGGCTTCTAAAAATCCGTTTAATATTTTGTCCCCCGTATAGAGGACATATCAGATATTAAACTGATAAGAACAGATACTACACTTGATCTTAGCCAAAAGGCCGAGAAGCGATGCAGGCCCGTCGTCTGCTGCCCGGGGGTCCCCTCCCGCAAAGGTCTCGCTCGTCGCGGTGCGGTCGTTTCAAAAGGCTCTGACAACGACTTCTACTTAGCAGCTCCGCCCATGCTCCTTGGTAAGTAAGTAAGCAAGCTAGCAAGCAAACAAGCAAGCAAGCAAGCTAGCAAGCAAACAAGCAAGCAAGCAAGCAAGCAAGCTCTTGCTCATTTCACTCGCCTGGAAACCCCTCCCTCTGCGGCCACGGCACCTTTTCGCTTGCTCTTTCACACAAAAGATCAGGGGAGAGCGCGAACGCAGTCCCCCACTACCAGAAATTGTGCAGTCGAGATTCCCACATTTGGGGAATTCGCAGGGGTCAGCACAACCGGAGTGCAATGGCTGAGCCTCGCCCTGGGTGAACCACCTTCTTGATCATGGTATCTCCCCTGCCAGGTAAGTATGAGTTGGGAGGGTCAGGGCCAGGGGCGTGACTCCTAGACACAGCACTCTGGCTGACGGTGCCTACAATGCAGAACCCCAGAATCCCGTGCCTTTGCTCCTTGGTAAGTAAGCTCTTATTCATTTATATAACTTTTTTTTTTTAAACACACGGTTACAAAGCGCTTTACGGGCACGTACGCATGCAAAACACACAACCAGATAGATTGATAAAATAGAAAAACACGGCAAAGAGAGAAACCTGCGGATCCGTTGTCCAAGAACAGCGGGGTTGCAATATAGGTCTTATTCTTGCAAAATTTCTCAACTGAAGAAAACAGGACCGGACAAGCTTACCGACACGTACGTGGTCAAAGGTCCTACACCGGTCCAAGACGACTGCCGAGGCTCTTCGCGGCAGCGGGTTTGAGGTTGGGGGTGAAGCGGGCTGAGGACGGCTGTTTAGCTTTTCACAAACACACGAGGCTCTGCCGATAGGCAAAGCCTGCCAAAAATAGGTTTAACTCGTGGGTGCTCCTCTCCACGGAAGTCTTTAGTAAAAGGCGAAAGACTTGTACGTTATGAAGAGAAACCAGAGTAAGCACGGCCCGCTCCTCGAAAGCAGCCCAAAGACCCCAGTCGTCCCAGTCACCGCCTTCGCGGTGAGCCTCACTTGCCTCCCAGGCCACACCCATTCCACTGGGTGCAATCTTTTTTCGATTGTATATCCAGTTATCATCACACGTTTGTCTCATTCGTCTTATTCTGAGCAGCAGTGACGGAGTCAGAGTGTAATATCATCCACACTATCAGCTTCCAACTAACCTTGACAAGCCAGGGTTAAACCTGAAGTTACCCGGCTAACCCCAAATCCCGCTTCGTAGTACAGGCCTCTGGGTGGGTGAGCTGTTGCCCCTTTGACACCGTGTAGTGTTTGTTTTTTCTCTTTTTCTGAAACGCAGCCACAGGACCACCGTCCCCCTCAGGCGCTGGAGAGCAGGAGCAGGGGACATCGGAAGCGCGTCAAAATGTGGAAACGCTTCACGAGTTTGCGTGTCATCCTTTCGCAGGGGCCATGCTAATCTTCTCTGTATCGATTCCAATTTTTCATATGTGCTGCCTTAGCAAGCACACAAGTCTTCAGGGACTGCTTCCCTTTTTAGTAGCCCGTGGGCAGAGTGACCCCTTGGCCGCGGTGCAGTCTGGTGGACGGTAGGGCAGCACCATTAAGCAATGATGGGGCCTATCCGTTGCCGACATTTTCAGTTGCTATCAACTGCCTGCTACTTCCTCACGCATGCTTATGAAAGTCAGCGATTGGGTAAGGTCAGAAATGGCCTAATGCCAAACAAGGGGGGCGGTGCACGATTGGTCTGTCACGCAGGAGGCTTCATTTGGGACCCAAACCCTAGCATCCGCTCCTGTGACGCATGACAGGACAGCTCTGAGCGTCTGCCTGTGGCCTCAACAGCCGCCCCGGCCGCCAATCAAACGTGCAAACCTCACTCTGCGTCGCTCTGCATTGTACGCTAGTACCCTTCCCCCAGTCGTTATAGCTGATACGCAGGAAGTGGTCTGAGATAGGGAGACCAAGGACATTGCCGAAGGCTACCTTTCCCCGAGCCATGACAAAGGAAAACCCACACCCTCTTGGGCCTGCGCATTTAGCCCTGCTCCTCCGTCTCCGCATCAGTCAGTACTTGGTTTTCCACAAAGCAAGGAGAAGGGTGCACCGTTCCCGGCGGCACTGCAATACCGGGTCGATGCGTGGAGTGAACGGAGCAAGCTCCTCTTTCAGCTCCGGCTTCTAAAAATCCGTTTAATATTTTGTCCCCCGTATAGAGGACATATCAGATATTAAACTGATAAGAACAGATACTACACTTGATCTTAGCCAAAAGGCCGAGAAGCGATGCAGGCCCGTCGTCTGCTGCCCGGGGGTCCCCTCCCGCAAAGGTCTCGCTCGTCGCGGTGCGGTCGTTTCAAAAGGCTCTGACAACGACTTCTACTTAGCAGCTCCGCCCATGCTCCTTGGTAAGTAAGTAAGCAAGCTAGCAAGCAAACAAGCAAGCAAGCAAGCTAGCAAGCAAACAAGCAAGCTAGCAAGCAAACAAGCAAGCAAGCAAGCAAGCAAGCTAGCTCTTGCTCATTTCACTCGCCTGGAAACCCCTCCCTCTGCGGCCACGGCACCTTTTCGCTTGCTCTTTCACACAAAAGATCAGGGGAGAGCGCGAACGCAGTCCCCCACTACCAGAAATTATGCAGTCGAGATTCCCACATTTGGGGAATTCGCAGGGGTCAGCACAACCGGAGTGCAATGGCTGAGCCTCGCCCTGGGTGAACCACCTTCTTGATCATGGTATCTCCCCTGCCAGGTAAGTATGAGTTGGGAGGGTCAGGGCCAGGGGCGTGACTCCTAGACACAGCACTCTGGCTGACGGTGCCTACAATGCAGAACCCCAGAATCCCGTGCCTTTGCTCCTTGGTAAGTAAGCTCTTATTCATTTATATAACTTTTTTTTTTTAAACACACGGTTACAAAGCGCTTTACGGGCACGTACGCATGCAAAACACACAACCAGATAGATTGATAAAATAGAAAAACACGGCAAAGAGAGAAACCTGCGGATCCGTTGTCCAAGAACAGCGGGGTTGCAATATAGGTCTTATTCTTGCAAAATTTCTCAACTGAAGAAAACAGGACCGGACAAGCTTACCGACACGTACGTGGTCAAAGGTCCTACACCGGTCCAAGACGACTGCCGAGGCTCTTCGCGGCAGCGGGTTTGAGGTTGGGGGTGAAGCGGGCTGAGGACGGCTGTTTAGCTTTTCACAAACACACGAGGCTCTGCCGATAGGCAAAGCCTGCCAAAAATAGGTTTAACTCGTGGGTGCTCCTCTCCACGGAAGTCTTTAGTAAAAGGCGAAAGACTTGTACGTTATGAAGAGAAACCAGAGTAAGCACGGCCCGCTCCTCGAAAGCAGCCCAAAGACCCCAGTCGTCCCAGTCACCGCCTTCGCGGTGAGTCTCACTTGCCTCCCAGGCCACACCCATTCCACTGGGTGCAATCTTTTTTCGATTGTATATCCAGTTATCATCACACGTTTGTCTCATTCGTCTTATTCTGAGCAGCAGTGACGGAGTCAGAGTGTAATATCATCCACACTATCAGCTTCCAACTAACCTTGACAAGCCAGGGTTAAACCTGAAGTTACCCGGCTAACCCCAAATCCCGCTTCGTAGTACAGGCCTCTGGGTGGGTGAGCTGTTGCCCCTTTGACACCGTGTAGTGTTTGTTTTTTCTCTTTTTCTGAAACGCAGCCACAGGACCACCGTCCCCCTCAGGCGCTGGAGAGCAGGAGCAGGGGACATCGGAAGCGCGTCAAAATGTGGAAACGCTTCACGAGTTTGCGTGTCATCCTTTCGCAGGGGCCATGCTAATCTTCTCTGTATCGATTCCAATTTTTCATATGTGCTGCCTTAGCAAGCACACAAGTCTTCAGGGACTGCTTCCCTTTTTAGTAGCCCGTGGGCAGAGTGACCCCTTGGCCGCGGTGCAGTCTGGTGGACGGTAGGGCAGCACCATTAAGCAATGATGGGGCCTATCCGTTGCCGACATTTTCAGTTGCTATCAACTGCCTGCTACTTCCTCACGCATGCTTATGAAAGTCAGCGATTGGGTAAGGTCAGAAATGGCCTAATGCCAAACAAGGGGGGCGGTGCACGATTGGTCTGTCACGCAGGAGGCTTCATTTGGGACCCAAACCCTAGCATCCGCTCCTGTGACGCATGACAGGACAGCTCTGAGCGTCTGCCTGTGGCCTCAACAGCCGCCCCGGCCGCCAATCAAACGTGCAAACCTCACTCTGCGTCGCTCTGCATTGTACGCTAGTACCCTTCCCCCAGTCGTTATAGCTGATACGCAGGAAGTGGTCTGAGATAGGGAGACCAAGGACATTGCCGAAGGCTACCTTTCCCCGAGCCATGACAAAGGAAAACCCACACCCTCTTGGGCCTGCTCCTCCGTCTCCGCATCAGTCAGTACTTGGTTTTCCACAAAGCAAGGAGAAGGGTGCACCGTTCCCGGCGGCACTGCAATACCGGGTCGATGCGTGGAGTGAACGGAGCAAGCTCCTCTTTCAGCTCCGGCTTCTAAAAATCCGTTTAATATTTTGTCCCCCGTATAGAGGACATATCAGATATTAAACTGATAAGAACAGATACTACACTTGATCTTAGCCAAAAGGCCGAGAAGCGATGCAGGCCCGTCGTCTGCTGCCCGGGGGTCCCCTCCCGCAAAGGTCTCGCTCGTCGCGGTGCGGTCGTTTCAAAAGGCTCTGACAACGACTTCTACTTAGCAGCTCCGCCCATGCTCCTTGGTAAGTAAGTAAGCAAGCTAGCAAGCAAACAAGCAAGCAAGCAAGCTAGCAAGCAAACAAGCAAGCTAGCAAGCAAACAAGCAAGCAAGCAAGCAAGCAAGCTAGCTCTTGCTCATTTCACTCGCCTGGAAACCCCTCCCTCTGCGGCCACGGCACCTTTTCGCTTGCTCTTTCACACAAAAGATCAGGGGAGAGCGCGAACGCAGTCCCCCACTACCAGAAATTATGCAGTCGAGATTCCCACATTTGGGGAATTCGCAGGGGTCAGCACAACCGGAGTGCAATGGCTGAGCCTCGCCCTGGGTGAACCACCTTCTTGATCATGGTATCTCCCCTGCCAGGTAAGTATGAGTTGGGAGGGTCAGGGCCAGGGGCGTGACTCCTAGACACAGCACTCTGGCTGACGGTGCCTACAATGCAGAACCCCAGAATCCCGTGCCTTTGCTCCTTGGTAAGTAAGCTCTTATTCATTTATATAACTTTTTTTTTTTAAACACACGGTTACAAAGCGCTTTACGGGCACGTACGCATGCAAAACACACAACCAGATAGATTGATAAAATAGAAAAACACGGCAAAGAGAGAAACCTGCGGATCCGTTGTCCAAGAACAGCGGGGTTGCAATATAGGTCTTATTCTTGCAAAATTTCTCAACTGAAGAAAACAGGACCGGACAAGCTTACCGACACGTACGTGGTCAAAGGTCCTACACCGGTCCAAGACGACTGCCGAGGCTCTTCGCGGCAGCGGGTTTGAGGTTGGGGGTGAAGCGGGCTGAGGACGGCTGTTTAGCTTTTCACAAACACACGAGGCTCTGCCGATAGGCAAAGCCTGCCAAAAATAGGTTTAACTCGTGGGTGCTCCTCTCCACGGAAGTCTTTAGTAAAAGGCGAAAGACTTGTACGTTATGAAGAGAAACCAGAGTAAGCACGGCCCGCTCCTCGAAAGCAGCCCAAAGACCCCAGTCGTCCCAGTCACCGCCTTCGCGGTGAGTCTCACTTGCCTCCCAGGCCACACCCATTCCACTGGGTGCAATCTTTTTTCGATTGTATATCCAGTTATCATCACACGTTTGTCTCATTCGTCTTATTCTGAGCAGCAGTGACGGAGTCAGAGTGTAATATCATCCACACTATCAGCTTCCAACTAACCTTGACAAGCCAGGGTTAAACCTGAAGTTACCCGGCTAACCCCAAATCCCGCTTCGTAGTACAGGCCTCTGGGTGGGTGAGCTGTTGCCCCTTTGACACCGTGTAGTGTTTGTTTTTTCTCTTTTTCTGAAACGCAGCCACAGGACCACCGTCCCCCTCAGGCGCTGGAGAGCAGGAGCAGGGGACATCGGAAGCGCGTCAAAATGTGGAAACGCTTCACGAGTTTGCGTGTCATCCTTTCGCAGGGGCCATGCTAATCTTCTCTGTATCGATTCCAATTTTTCATATGTGCTGCCTTAGCAAGCACACAAGTCTTCAGGGACTGCTTCCCTTTTTAGTAGCCCGTGGGCAGAGTGACCCCTTGGCCGCGGTGCAGTCTGGTGGACGGTAGGGCAGCACCATTAAGCAATGATGGGGCCTATCCGTTGCCGACATTTTCAGTTGCTATCAACTGCCTGCTACTTCCTCACGCATGCTTATGAAAGTCAGCGATTGGGTAAGGTCAGAAATGGCCTAATGCCAAACAAGGGGGGCGGTGCACGATTGGTCTGTCACGCAGGAGGCTTCATTTGGGACCCAAACCCTAGCATCCGCTCCTGTGACGCATGACAGGACAGCTCTGAGCGTCTGCCTGTGGCCTCAACAGCCGCCCCGGCCGCCAATCAAACGTGCAAACCTCACTCTGCGTCGCTCTGCATTGTACGCTAGTACCCTTCCCCCAGTCGTTATAGCTGATACGCAGGAAGTGGTCTGAGATAGGGAGACCAAGGACATTGCCGAAGGCTACCTTTCCCCGAGCCATGACAAAGGAAAACCCACACCCTCTTGGGCCTGCGCATTTAGCCCTGCTCCTCCGTCTCCGCATCAGTCAGTACTTGGTTTTCCACAAAGCAAGGAGAAGGGTGCACCGTTCCCGGCGGCACTGCAATACCGGGTCGATGCGTGGAGTGAACGGAGCAAGCTCCTCTTTCAGCTCCGGCTTCTAAAAATCCGTTTAATATTTTGTCCCCCGTATAGAGGACATATCAGATATTAAACTGATAAGAACAGATACTACACTTGATCTTAGCCAAAAGGCCGAGAAGCGATGCAGGCCCGTCGTCTGCTGCCCGGGGGTCCCCTCCCGCAAAGGTCTCGCTCGTCGCGGTGCGGTCGTTTCAAAAGGCTCTGACAACGACTTCTACTTAGCAGCTCCGCCCATGCTCCTTGGTAAGTAAGTAAGCAAGCTAGCAAGCAAACAAGCAAGCAAGCAAGCTAGCAAGCAAACAAGCAAGCAAGCAAGCTAACAAGCAAACAAGCAAGCAAGCAAGCAAGCTAGCTCTTGCTCATTTCACTCGCCTGGAAACCCCTCCCTCTGCGGCCACGGCACCTTTTCGCTTGCTCTTTCACACAAAAGATCAGGGGAGAGCGCGAACGCAGTCCCCCACTACCAGAAATTATGCAGTCGAGATTCCCACATTTGGGGAATTCGCAGGGGTCAGCACAACCGGAGTGCAATGGCTGAGCCTCGCCCTGGGTGAACCACCTTCTTGATCATGGTATCTCCCCTGCCAGGTAAGTATGAGTTGGGAGGGTCAGGGCCAGGGGCGTGACTCCTAGACACAGCACTCTGGCTGACGGTGCCTACAATGCAGAACCCCAGAATCCCGTGCCTTTGCTCCTTGGTAAGTAAGCTCTTATTCATTTATATAACTTTTTTTTTTTAAACACACGGTTACAAAGCGCTTTACGGGCACGTACGCATGCAAAACACACAACCAGATAGATTGATAAAATAGAAAAACACGGCAAAGAGAGAAACCTGCGGATCCGTTGTCCAAGAACAGCGGGGTTGCAATATAGGTCTTATTCTTGCAAAATTTCTCAACTGAAGAAAACAGGACCGGACAAGCTTACCGACACGTACGTGGTCAAAGGTCCTACACCGGTCCAAGACGACTGCCGAGGCTCTTCGCGGCAGCGGGTTTGAGGTTGGGGGTGAAGCGGGCTGAGGACGGCTGTTTAGCTTTTCACAAACACACGAGGCTCTGCCGATAGGCAAAGCCTGCCAAAAATAGGTTTAACTCGTGGGTGCTCCTCTCCACGGAAGTCTTTAGTAAAAGGCGAAAGACTTGTACGTTATGAAGAGAAACCAGAGTAAGCACGGCCCGCTCCTCGAAAGCAGCCCAAAGACCCCAGTCGTCCCAGTCACCGCCTTCGCGGTGAGTCTCACTTGCCTCCCAGGCCACACCCATTCCACTGGGTGCAATCTTTTTTCGATTGTATATCCAGTTATCATCACACGTTTGTCTCATTCGTCTTATTCTGAGCAGCAGTGACGGAGTCAGAGTGTAATATCATCCACACTATCAGCTTCCAACTAACCTTGACAAGCCAGGGTTAAACCTGAAGTTACCCGGCTAACCCCAAATCCCGCTTCGTAGTACAGGCCTCTGGGTGGGTGAGCTGTTGCCCCTTTGACACCGTGTAGTGTTTGTTTTTTCTCTTTTTCTGAAACGCAGCCACAGGACCACCGTCCCCCTCAGGCGCTGGAGAGCAGGAGCAGGGGACATCGGAAGCGCGTCAAAATGTGGAAACGCTTCACGAGTTTGCGTGTCATCCTTTCGCAGGGGCCATGCTAATCTTCTCTGTATCGATTCCAATTTTTCATATGTGCTGCCTTAGCAAGCACACAAGTCTTCAGGGACTGCTTCCCTTTTTAGTAGCCCGTGGGCAGAGTGACCCCTTGGCCGCGGTGCAGTCTGGTGGACGGTAGGGCAGCACCATTAAGCAATGATGGGGCCTATCCGTTGCCGACATTTTCAGTTGCTATCAACTGCCTGCTACTTCCTCACGCATGCTTATGAAAGTCAGCGATTGGGTAAGGTCAGAAATGGCCTAATGCCAAACAAGGGGGGCGGTGCACGATTGGTCTGTCACGCAGGAGGCTTCATTTGGGACCCAAACCCTAGCATCCGCTCCTGTGACGCATGACAGGACAGCTCTGAGCGTCTGCCTGTGGCCTCAACAGCCGCCCCGGCCGCCAATCAAACGTGCAAACCTCACTCTGCGTCGCTCTGCATTGTACGCTAGTACCCTTCCCCCAGTCGTTATAGCTGATACGCAGGAAGTGGTCTGAGATAGGGAGACCAAGGACATTGCCGAAGGCTACCTTTCCCCGAGCCATGACAAAGGAAAACCCACACCCTCTTGGGCCTGCGCATTTAGCCCTGCTCCTCCGTCTCCGCATCAGTCAGTACTTGGTTTTCCACAAAGCAAGGAGAAGGGTGCACCGTTCCCGGCGGCACTGCAATACCGGGTCGATGCGTGGAGTGAACGGAGCAAGCTCCTCTTTCAGCTCCGGCTTCTAAAAATCCGTTTAATATTTTGTCCCCCGTATAGAGGACATATCAGATATTAAACTGATAAGAACAGATACTACACTTGATCTTAGCCAAAAGGCCGAGAAGCGATGCAGGCCCGTCGTCTGCTGCCCGGGGGTCCCCTCCCGCAAAGGTCTCGCTCGTCGCGGTGCGGTCGTTTCAAAAGGCTCTGACAACGACTTCTACTTAGCAGCTCCGCCCATGCTCCTTGGTAAGTAAGTAAGCAAGCTAGCAAGCAAACAAGCAAGCAAGCAAGCTAGCAAGCAAACAAGCAAGCAAGCAAGCTAGCAAGCAAACAAGCAAGCAAGCAAGCAAGCAAGCTAGCTCTTGCTCATTTCACTCGCCTGGAAACCCCTCCCTCTGCGGCCACGGCACCTTTTCGCTTGCTCTTTCACACAAAAGATCAGGGGAGAGCGCGAACGCAGTCCCCCACTACCAGAAATTATGCAGTCGAGATTCCCACATTTGGGGAATTCGCAGGGGTCAGCACAACCGGAGTGCAATGGCTGAGCCTCGCCCTGGGTGAACCACCTTCTTGATCATGGTATCTCCCCTGCCAGGTAAGTATGAGTTGGGAGGGTCAGGGCCAGGGGCGTGACTCCTAGACACAGCACTCTGGCTGACGGTGCCTACAATGCAGAACCCCAGAATCCCGTGCCTTTGCTCCTTGGTAAGTAAGCTCTTATTCATTTATATAACTTTTTTTTTTTAAACACACGGTTACAAAGCGCTTTACGGGCACGTACGCATGCAAAACACACAACCAGATAGATTGATAAAATAGAAAAACACGGCAAAGAGAGAAACCTGCGGATCCGTTGTCCAAGAACAGCGGGGTTGCAATATAGGTCTTATTCTTGCAAAATTTCTCAACTGAAGAAAACAGGACCGGACAAGCTTACCGACACGTACGTGGTCAAAGGTCCTACACCGGTCCAAGACGACTGCCGAGGCTCTTCGCGGCAGCGGGTTTGAGGTTGGGGGTGAAGCGGGCTGAGGACGGCTGTTTAGCTTTTCACAAACACACGAGGCTCTGCCGATAGGCAAAGCCTGCCAAAAATAGGTTTAACTCGTGGGTGCTCCTCTCCACGGAAGTCTTTAGTAAAAGGCGAAAGACTTGTACGTTATGAAGAGAAACCAGAGTAAGCACGGCCCGCTCCTCGAAAGCAGCCCAAAGACCCCAGTCGTCCCAGTCACCGCCTTCGCGGTGAGTCTCACTTGCCTCCCAGGCCACACCCATTCCACTGGGTGCAATCTTTTTTCGATTGTATATCCAGTTATCATCACACGTTTGTCTCATTCGTCTTATTCTGAGCAGCAGTGACGGAGTCAGAGTGTAATATCATCCACACTATCAGCTTCCAACTAACCTTGACAAGCCAGGGTTAAACCTGAAGTTACCCGGCTAACCCCAAATCCCGCTTCGTAGTACAGGCCTCTGGGTGGGTGAGCTGTTGCCCCTTTGACACCGTGTAGTGTTTGTTTTTTCTCTTTTTCTGAAACGCAGCCACAGGACCACCGTCCCCCTCAGGCGCTGGAGAGCAGGAGCAGGGGACATCGGAAGCGCGTCAAAATGTGGAAACGCTTCACGAGTTTGCGTGTCATCCTTTCGCAGGGGCCATGCTAATCTTCTCTGTATCGATTCCAATTTTTCATATGTGCTGCCTTAGCAAGCACACAAGTCTTCAGGGACTGCTTCCCTTTTTAGTAGCCCGTGGGCAGAGTGACCCCTTGGCCGCGGTGCAGTCTGGTGGACGGTAGGGCAGCACCATTAAGCAATGATGGGGCCTATCCGTTGCCGACATTTTCAGTTGCTATCAACTGCCTGCTACTTCCTCACGCATGCTTATGAAAGTCAGCGATTGGGTAAGGTCAGAAATGGCCTAATGCCAAACAAGGGGGGCGGTGCACGATTGGTCTGTCACGCAGGAGGCTTCATTTGGGACCCAAACCCTAGCATCCGCTCCTGTGACGCATGACAGGACAGCTCTGAGCGTCTGCCTGTGGCCTCAACAGCCGCCCCGGCCGCCAATCAAACGTGCAAACCTCACTCTGCGTCGCTCTGCATTGTACGCTAGTACCCTTCCCCCAGTCGTTATAGCTGATACGCAGGAAGTGGTCTGAGATAGGGAGACCAAGGACATTGCCGAAGGCTACCTTTCCCCGAGCCATGACAAAGGAAAACCCACACCCTCTTGGGCCTGCGCATTTAGCCCTGCTCCTCCGTCTCCGCATCAGTCAGTACTTGGTTTTCCACAAAGCAAGGAGAAGGGTGCACCGTTCCCGGCGGCACTGCAATACCGGGTCGATGCGTGGAGTGAACGGAGCAAGCTCCTCTTTCAGCTCCGGCTTCTAAAAATCCGTTTAATATTTTGTCCCCCGTATAGAGGACATATCAGATATTAAACTGATAAGAACAGATACTACACTTGATCTTAGCCAAAAGGCCGAGAAGCGATGCAGGCCCGTCGTCTGCTGCCCGGGGGTCCCCTCCCGCAAAGGTCTCGCTCGTCGCGGTGCGGTCGTTTCAAAAGGCTCTGACAACGACTTCTACTTAGCAGCTCCGCCCATGCTCCTTGGTAAGTAAGTAAGCAAGCTAGCAAGCAAACAAGCAAGCAAGCAAGCTAGCAAGCAAACAAGCAAGCAAGCAAGCTAACAAGCAAACAAGCAAGCAAGCAAGCAAGCAAGCTAGCTCTTGCTCATTTCACTCGCCTGGAAACCCCTCCCTCTGCGGCCACGGCACCTTTTCGCTTGCTCTTTCACACAAAAGATCAGGGGAGAGCGCGAACGCAGTCCCCCACTACCAGAAATTATGCAGTCGAGATTCCCACATTTGGGGAATTCGCAGGGGTCAGCACAACCGGAGTGCAATGGCTGAGCCTCGCCCTGGGTGAACCACCTTCTTGATCATGGTATCTCCCCTGCCAGGTAAGTATGAGTTGGGAGGGTCAGGGCCAGGGGCGTGACTCCTAGACACAGCACTCTGGCTGACGGTGCCTACAATGCAGAACCCCAGAATCCCGTGCCTTTGCTCCTTGGTAAGTAAGCTCTTATTCATTTATATAACTTTTTTTTTTTAAACACACGGTTACAAAGCGCTTTACGGGCACGTACGCATGCAAAACACACAACCAGATAGATTGATAAAATAGAAAAACACGGCAAAGAGAGAAACCTGCGGATCCGTTGTCCAAGAACAGCGGGGTTGCAATATAGGTCTTATTCTTGCAAAATTTCTCAACTGAAGAAAACAGGACCGGACAAGCTTACCGACACGTACGTGGTCAAAGGTCCTACACCGGTCC
Source organism: Euthynnus affinis (assembly GCA_029490765.1). Classification (NCBI taxonomy): domain Eukaryota; kingdom Metazoa; phylum Chordata; class Actinopteri; order Scombriformes; family Scombridae; genus Euthynnus; species Euthynnus affinis. The sequence continues at coordinate 34,101,058 of CM055844.1, read as the reverse complement.
AAGACGACTGCCGAGGCTCTTCGCGGCAGCGGGTTTGAGGTTGGGGGTGAAGCGGGCTGAGGACGGCTGTTTAGCTTTTCACAAACACACGAGGCTCTGCCGATAGGCAAAGCCTGCCAAAAATAGGTTTAACTCGTGGGTGCTCCTCTCCACGGAAGTCTTTAGTAAAAGGCGAAAGACTTGTACGTTATGAAGAGAAACCAGAGTAAGCACGGCCCGCTCCTCGAAAGCAGCCCAAAGACCCCAGTCGTCCCAGTCACCGCCTTCGCGGTGAGTCTCACTTGCCTCCCAGGCCACACCCATTCCACTGGGTGCAATCTTTTTTCGATTGTATATCCAGTTATCATCACACGTTTGTCTCATTCGTCTTATTCTGAGCAGCAGTGACGGAGTCAGAGTGTAATATCATCCACACTATCAGCTTCCAACTAACCTTGACAAGCCAGGGTTAAACCTGAAGTTACCCGGCTAACCCCAAATCCCGCTTCGTAGTACAGGCCTCTGGGTGGGTGAGCTGTTGCCCCTTTGACACCGTGTAGTGTTTGTTTTTTCTCTTTTTCTGAAACGCAGCCACAGGACCACCGTCCCCCTCAGGCGCTGGAGAGCAGGAGCAGGGGACATCGGAAGCGCGTCAAAATGTGGAAACGCTTCACGAGTTTGCGTGTCATCCTTTCGCAGGGGCCATGCTAATCTTCTCTGTATCGATTCCAATTTTTCATATGTGCTGCCTTAGCAAGCACACAAGTCTTCAGGGACTGCTTCCCTTTTTAGTAGCCCGTGGGCAGAGTGACCCCTTGGCCGCGGTGCAGTCTGGTGGACGGTAGGGCAGCACCATTAAGCAATGATGGGGCCTATCCGTTGCCGACATTTTCAGTTGCTATCAACTGCCTGCTACTTCCTCACGCATGCTTATGAAAGTCAGCGATTGGGTAAGGTCAGAAATGGCCTAATGCCAAACAAGGGGGGCGGTGCACGATTGGTCTGTCACGCAGGAGGCTTCATTTGGGACCCAAACCCTAGCATCCGCTCCTGTGACGCATGACAGGACAGCTCTGAGCGTCTGCCTGTGGCCTCAACAGCCGCCCCGGCCGCCAATCAAACGTGCAAACCTCACTCTGCGTCGCTCTGCATTGTACGCTAGTACCCTTCCCCCAGTCGTTATAGCTGATACGCAGGAAGTGGTCTGAGATAGGGAGACCAAGGACATTGCCGAAGGCTACCTTTCCCCGAGCCATGACAAAGGAAAACCCACACCCTCTTGGGCCTGCGCATTTAGCCCTGCTCCTCCGTCTCCGCATCAGTCAGTACTTGGTTTTCCACAAAGCAAGGAGAAGGGTGCACCGTTCCCGGCGGCACTGCAATACCGGGTCGATGCGTGGAGTGAACGGAGCAAGCTCCTCTTTCAGCTCCGGCTTCTAAAAATCCGTTTAATATTTTGTCCCCCGTATAGAGGACATATCAGATATTAAACTGATAAGAACAGATACTACACTTGATCTTAGCCAAAAGGCCGAGAAGCGATGCAGGCCCGTCGTCTGCTGCCCGGGGGTCCCCTCCCGCAAAGGTCTCGCTCGTCGCGGTGCGGTCGTTTCAAAAGGCTCTGACAACGACTTCTACTTAGCAGCTCCGCCCATGCTCCTTGGTAAGTAAGTAAGCAAGCTAGCAAGCAAACAAGCAAGCAAGCAAGCTAGCAAGCAAACAAGCAAGCAAGCAAGCTAACAAGCAAACAAGCAAGCAAGCAAGCAAGCAAGCTAGCTCTTGCTCATTTCACTCGCCTGGAAACCCCTCCCTCTGCGGCCACGGCACCTTTTCGCTTGCTCTTTCACACAAAAGATCAGGGGAGAGCGCGAACGCAGTCCCCCACTACCAGAAATTATGCAGTCGAGATTCCCACATTTGGGGAATTCGCAGGGGTCAGCACAACCGGAGTGCAATGGCTGAGCCTCGCCCTGGGTGAACCACCTTCTTGATCATGGTATCTCCCCTGCCAGGTAAGTATGAGTTGGGAGGGTCAGGGCCAGGGGCGTGACTCCTAGACACAGCACTCTGGCTGACGGTGCCTACAATGCAGAACCCCAGAATCCCGTGCCTTTGCTCCTTGGTAAGTAAGCTCTTATTCATTTATATAACTTTTTTTTTTTAAACACACGGTTACAAAGCGCTTTACGGGCACGTACGCATGCAAAACACACAACCAGATAGATTGATAAAATAGAAAAACACGGCAAAGAGAGAAACCTGCGGATCCGTTGTCCAAGAACAGCGGGGTTGCAATATAGGTCTTATTCTTGCAAAATTTCTCAACTGAAGAAAACAGGACCGGACAAGCTTACCGACACGTACGTGGTCAAAGGTCCTACACCGGTCCAAGACGACTGCCGAGGCTCTTCGCGGCAGCGGGTTTGAGGTTGGGGGTGAAGCGGGCTGAGGACGGCTGTTTAGCTTTTCACAAACACACGAGGCTCTGCCGATAGGCAAAGCCTGCCAAAAATAGGTTTAACTCGTGGGTGCTCCTCTCCACGGAAGTCTTTAGTAAAAGGCGAAAGACTTGTACGTTATGAAGAGAAACCAGAGTAAGCACGGCCCGCTCCTCGAAAGCAGCCCAAAGACCCCAGTCGTCCCAGTCACCGCCTTCGCGGTGAGTCTCACTTGCCTCCCAGGCCACACCCATTCCACTGGGTGCAATCTTTTTTCGATTGTATATCCAGTTATCATCACACGTTTGTCTCATTCGTCTTATTCTGAGCAGCAGTGACGGAGTCAGAGTGTAATATCATCCACACTATCAGCTTCCAACTAACCTTGACAAGCCAGGGTTAAACCTGAAGTTACCCGGCTAACCCCAAATCCCGCTTCGTAGTACAGGCCTCTGGGTGGGTGAGCTGTTGCCCCTTTGACACCGTGTAGTGTTTGTTTTTTCTCTTTTTCTGAAACGCAGCCACAGGACCACCGTCCCCCTCAGGCGCTGGAGAGCAGGAGCAGGGGACATCGGAAGCGCGTCAAAATGTGGAAACGCTTCACGAGTTTGCGTGTCATCCTTTCGCAGGGGCCATGCTAATCTTCTCTGTATCGATTCCAATTTTTCATATGTGCTGCCTTAGCAAGCACACAAGTCTTCAGGGACTGCTTCCCTTTTTAGTAGCCCGTGGGCAGAGTGACCCCTTGGCCGCGGTGCAGTCTGGTGGACGGTAGGGCAGCACCATTAAGCAATGATGGGGCCTATCCGTTGCCGACATTTTCAGTTGCTATCAACTGCCTGCTACTTCCTCACGCATGCTTATGAAAGTCAGCGATTGGGTAAGGTCAGAAATGGCCTAATGCCAAACAAGGGGGGCGGTGCACGATTGGTCTGTCACGCAGGAGGCTTCATTTGGGACCCAAACCCTAGCATCCGCTCCTGTGACGCATGACAGGACAGCTCTGAGCGTCTGCCTGTGGCCTCAACAGCCGCCCCGGCCGCCAATCAAACGTGCAAACCTCACTCTGCGTCGCTCTGCATTGTACGCTAGTACCCTTCCCCCAGTCGTTATAGCTGATACGCAGGAAGTGGTCTGAGATAGGGAGACCAAGGACATTGCCGAAGGCTACCTTTCCCCGAGCCATGACAAAGGAAAACCCACACCCTCTTGGGCCTGCGCATTTAGCCCTGCTCCTCCGTCTCCGCATCAGTCAGTACTTGGTTTTCCACAAAGCAAGGAGAAGGGTGCACCGTTCCCGGCGGCACTGCAATACCGGGTCGATGCGTGGAGTGAACGGAGCAAGCTCCTCTTTCAGCTCCGGCTTCTAAAAATCCGTTTAATATTTTGTCCCCCGTATAGAGGACATATCAGATATTAAACTGATAAGAACAGATACTACACTTGATCTTAGCCAAAAGGCCGAGAAGCGATGCAGGCCCGTCGTCTGCTGCCCGGTGGTCCCCTCCCGCAAAGGTCTCGCTCGTCGCGGTGCGGTCGTTTCAAAAGGCTCTGACAACGACTTCTACTTAGCAGCTCCGCCCATGCTCCTTGGTAAGTAAGTAAGCAAGCTAGCAAGCAAGCAAGCAAGCTAGCAAGCAAACAAGCAAGCTAGCAAGCAAACAAGCAAGCAAGCAAGCAAGCAAGCAAGCTAGCTCTTGCTCATTTCACTCGCCTGGAAACCCCTCCCTCTGCGGCCACGGCACCTTTTCGCTTGCTCTTTCACACAAAAGATCAGGGGAGAGCGCGAACGCAGTCCCCCACTACCAGAAATTATGCAGTCGAGATTCCCACATTTGGGGAATTCGCAGGGGTCAGCACAACCGGAGTGCAATGGCTGAGCCTCGCCCTGGGTGAACCACCTTCTTGATCATGGTATCTCCCCTGCCAGGTAAGTATGAGTTGGGAGGGTCAGGGCCAGGGGCGTGACTCCTAGACACAGCACTCTGGCTGACGGTGCCTACAATGCAGAACCCCAGAATCCCGTGCCTTTGCTCCTTGGTAAGTAAGCTCTTATTCATTTATATAACTTTTTTTTTTTAAACACACGGTTACAAAGCGCTTTACGGGCACGTACGCATGCAAAACACACAACCAGATAGATTGATAAAATAGAAAAACACGGCAAAGAGAGAAACCTGCGGATCCGTTGTCCAAGAACAGCGGGGTTGCAATATAGGTCTTATTCTTGCAAAATTTCTCAACTGAAGAAAACAGGACCGGACAAGCTTACCGACACGTACGTGGTCAAAGGTCCTACACCGGTCCAAGACGACTGCCGAGGCTCTTCGCGGCAGCGGGTTTGAGGTTGGGGGTGAAGCGGGCTGAGGACGGCTGTTTAGCTTTTCACAAACACACGAGGCTCTGCCGATAGGCAAAGCCTGCCAAAAATAGGTTTAACTCGTGGGTGCTCCTCTCCACGGAAGTCTTTAGTAAAAGGCGAAAGACTTGTACGTTATGAAGAGAAACCAGAGTAAGCACGGCCCGCTCCTCGAAAGCAGCCCAAAGACCCCAGTCGTCCCAGTCACCGCCTTCGCGGTGAGTCTCACTTGCCTCCCAGGCCACACCCATTCCACTGGGTGCAATCTTTTTTCGATTGTATATCCAGTTATCATCACACGTTTGTCTCATTCGTCTTATTCTGAGCAGCAGTGACGGAGTCAGAGTGTAATATCATCCACACTATCAGCTTCCAACTAACCTTGACAAGCCAGGGTTAAACCTGAAGTTACCCGGCTAACCCCAAATCCCGCTTCGTAGTACAGGCCTCTGGGTGGGTGAGCTGTTGCCCCTTTGACACCGTGTAGTGTTTGTTTTTTCTCTTTTTCTGAAACGCAGCCACAGGACCACCGTCCCCCTCAGGCGCTGGAGAGCAGGAGCAGGGGACATCGGAAGCGCGTCAAAATGTGGAAACGCTTCACGAGTTTGCGTGTCATCCTTTCGCAGGGGCCATGCTAATCTTCTCTGTATCGATTCCAATTTTTCATATGTGCTGCCTTAGCAAGCACACAAGTCTTCAGGGACTGCTTCCCTTTTTAGTAGCCCGTGGGCAGAGTGACCCCTTGGCCGCGGTGCAGTCTGGTGGACGGTAGGGCAGCACCATTAAGCAATGATGGGGCCTATCCGTTGCCGACATTTTCAGTTGCTATCAACTGCCTGCTACTTCCTCACGCATGCTTATGAAAGTCAGCGATTGGGTAAGGTCAGAAATGGCCTAATGCCAAACAAGGGGGGCGGTGCACGATTGGTCTGTCACGCAGGAGGCTTCATTTGGGACCCAAACCCTAGCATCCGCTCCTGTGACGCATGACAGGACAGCTCTGAGCGTCTGCCTGTGGCCTCAACAGCCGCCCCGGCCGCCAATCAAACGTGCAAACCTCACTCTGCGTCGCTCTGCATTGTACGCTAGTACCCTTCCCCCAGTCGTTATAGCTGATACGCAGGAAGTGGTCTGAGATAGGGAGACCAAGGACATTGCCGAAGGCTACCTTTCCCCGAGCCATGACAAAGGAAAACCCACACCCTCTTGGGCCTGCGCATTTAGCCCTGCTCCTCCGTCTCCGCATCAGTCAGTACTTGGTTTTCCACAAAGCAAGGAGAAGGGTGCACCGTTCCCGGCGGCACTGCAATACCGGGTCGATGCGTGGAGTGAACGGAGCAAGCTCCTCTTTCAGCTCCGGCTTCTAAAAATCCGTTTAATATTTTGTCCCCCGTATAGAGGACATATCAGATATTAAACTGATAAGAACAGATACTACACTTGATCTTAGCCAAAAGGCCGAGAAGCGATGCAGGCCCGTCGTCTGCTGCCCGGGGGTCCCCTCCCGCAAAGGTCTCGCTCGTCGCGGTGCGGTCGTTTCAAAAGGCTCTGACAACGACTTCTACTTAGCAGCTCCGCCCATGCTCCTTGGTAAGTAAGTAAGCAAGCTAGCAAGCAAACAAGCAAGCAAGCAAGCTAGCAAGCAAACAAGCAAGCAAGCAAGCTAACAAGCAAACAAGCAAGCAAGCAAGCAAGCAAGCTAGCTCTTGCTCATTTCACTCGCCTGGAAACCCCTCCCTCTGCGGCCACGGCACCTTTTCGCTTGCTCTTTCACACAAAAGATCAGGGGAGAGCGCGAACGCAGTCCCCCACTACCAGAAATTATGCAGTCGAGATTCCCACATTTGGGGAATTCGCAGGGGTCAGCACAACCGGAGTGCAATGGCTGAGCCTCGCCCTGGGTGAACCACCTTCTTGATCATGGTATCTCCCCTGCCAGGTAAGTATGAGTTGGGAGGGTCAGGGCCAGGGGCGTGACTCCTAGACACAGCACTCTGGCTGACGGTGCCTACAATGCAGAACCCCAGAATCCCGTGCCTTTGCTCCTTGGTAAGTAAGCTCTTATTCATTTATATAACTTTTTTTTTTTAAACACACGGTTACAAAGCGCTTTACGGGCACGTACGCATGCAAAACACACAACCAGATAGATTGATAAAATAGAAAAACACGGCAAAGAGAGAAACCTGCGGATCCGTTGTCCAAGAACAGCGGGGTTGCAATATAGGTCTTATTCTTGCAAAATTTCTCAACTGAAGAAAACAGGACCGGACAAGCTTACCGACACGTACGTGGTCAAAGGTCCTACACCGGTCCAAGACGACTGCCGAGGCTCTTCGCGGCAGCGGGTTTGAGGTTGGGGGTGAAGCGGGCTGAGGACGGCTGTTTAGCTTTTCACAAACACACGAGGCTCTGCCGATAGGCAAAGCCTGCCAAAAATAGGTTTAACTCGTGGGTGCTCCTCTCCACGGAAGTCTTTAGTAAAAGGCGAAAGACTTGTACGTTATGAAGAGAAACCAGAGTAAGCACGGCCCGCTCCTCGAAAGCAGCCCAAAGACCCCAGTCGTCCCAGTCACCGCCTTCGCGGTGAGTCTCACTTGCCTCCCAGGCCACACCCATTCCACTGGGTGCAATCTTTTTTCGATTGTATATCCAGTTATCATCACACGTTTGTCTCATTCGTCTTATTCTGAGCAGCAGTGACGGAGTCAGAGTGTAATATCATCCACACTATCAGCTTCCAACTAACCTTGACAAGCCAGGGTTAAACCTGAAGTTACCCGGCTAACCCCAAATCCCGCTTCGTAGTACAGGCCTCTGGGTGGGTGAGCTGTTGCCCCTTTGACACCGTGTAGTGTTTGTTTTTTCTCTTTTTCTGAAACGCAGCCACAGGACCACCGTCCCCCTCAGGCGCTGGAGAGCAGGAGCAGGGGACATCGGAAGCGCGTCAAAATGTGGAAACGCTTCACGAGTTTGCGTGTCATCCTTTCGCAGGGGCCATGCTAATCTTCTCTGTATCGATTCCAATTTTTCATATGTGCTGCCTTAGCAAGCACACAAGTCTTCAGGGACTGCTTCCCTTTTTAGTAGCCCGTGGGCAGAGTGACCCCTTGGCCGCGGTGCAGTCTGGTGGACGGTAGGGCAGCACCATTAAGCAATGATGGGGCCTATCCGTTGCCGACATTTTCAGTTGCTATCAACTGCCTGCTACTTCCTCACGCATGCTTATGAAAGTCAGCGATTGGGTAAGGTCAGAAATGGCCTAATGCCAAACAAGGGGGGCGGTGCACGATTGGTCTGTCACGCAGGAGGCTTCATTTGGGACCCAAACCCTAGCATCCGCTCCTGTGACGCATGACAGGACAGCTCTGAGCGTCTGCCTGTGGCCTCAACAGCCGCCCCGGCCGCCAATCAAACGTGCAAACCTCACTCTGCGTCGCTCTGCATTGTACGCTAGTACCCTTCCCCCAGTCGTTATAGCTGATACGCAGGAAGTGGTCTGAGATAGGGAGACCAAGGACATTGCCGAAGGCTACCTTTCCCCGAGCCATGACAAAGGAAAACCCACACCCTCTTGGGCCTGCGCATTTAGCCCTGCTCCTCCGTCTCCGCATCAGTCAGTACTTGGTTTTCCACAAAGCAAGGAGAAGGGTGCACCGTTCCCGGCGGCACTGCAATACCGGGTCGATGCGTGGAGTGAACGGAGCAAGCTCCTCTTTCAGCTCCGGCTTCTAAAAATCCGTTTAATATTTTGTCCCCCGTATAGAGGACATATCAGATATTAAACTGATAAGAACAGATACTACACTTGATCTTAGCCAAAAGGCCGAGAAGCGATGCAGGCCCGTCGTCTGCTGCCCGGTGGTCCCCTCCCGCAAAGGTCTCGCTCGTCGCGGTGCGGTCGTTTCAAAAGGCTCTGACAACGACTTCTACTTAGCAGCTCCGCCCATGCTCCTTGGTAAGTAAGTAAGCAAGCTAGCAAGCAAACAAGCAAGCAAGCAAGCTAGCAAGCAAACAAGCAAGCTAGCAAGCAAACAAGCAAGCAAGCAAGCAAGCAAGCAAGCTAGCTCTTGCTCATTTCACTCGCCTGGAAACCCCTCCCTCTGCGGCCACGGCACCTTTTCGCTTGCTCTTTCACACAAAAGATCAGGGGAGAGCGCGAACGCAGTCCCCCACTACCAGAAATTATGCAGTCGAGATTCCCACATTTGGGGAATTCGCAGGGGTCAGCACAACCGGAGTGCAATGGCTGAGCCTCACCCTGGGTGAACCACCTTCTTGATCATGGTATCTCCCCTGCCAGGTAAGTATGAGTTGGGAGGGTCAGGGCCAGGGGCGTGACTCCTAGACACAGCACTCTGGCTGACGGTGCCTACAATGCAGAACCCCAGAATCCCGTGCCTTTGCTCCTTGGTAAGTAAGCTCTTATTCATTTATATAACTTTTTTTTTTTAAACACACGGTTACAAAGCGCTTTACGGGCACGTACGCATGCAAAACACACAACCAGATAGATTGATAAAATAGAAAAACACGGCAAAGAGAGAAACCTGCGGATCCGTTGTCCAAGAACAGCGGGGTTGCAATATAGGTCTTATTCTTGCAAAATTTCTCAACTGAAGAAAACAGGACCGGACAAGCTTACCGACACGTACGTGGTCAAAGGTCCTACACCGGTCCAAGACGACTGCCGAGGCTCTTCGCGGCAGCGGGTTTGAGGTTGGGGGTGAAGCGGGCTGAGGACGGCTGTTTAGCTTTTCACAAACACATGAGGCTCTGCCGATAGGCAAAGCCTGCCAAAAATAGGTTTAACTCGTGGGTGCTCCTCTCCACGGAAGTCTTTAGTAAAAGGCGAAAGACTTGTACGTTATGAAGAGAAACCAGAGTAAGCACGGCCCGCTCCTCGAAAGCAGCCCAAAGACCCCAGTCGTCCCAGTCACCGCCTTCGCGGTGAGTCTCACTTGCCTCCCAGGCCACACCCATTCCACTGGGTGCAATCTTTTTTCGATTGTATATCCAGTTATCATCACACGTTTGTCTCATTCGTCTTATTCTGAGCAGCAGTGACGGAGTCAGAGTGTAATATCATCCACACTATCAGCTTCCAACTAACCTTGACAAGCCAGGGTTAAACCTGAAGTTACCCGGCTAACCCCAAATCCCGCTTCGTAGTACAGGCCTCTGGGTGGGTGAGCTGTTGCCCCTTTGACACCGTGTAGTGTTTGTTTTTTCTCTTTTTCTGAAACGCAGCCACAGGACCACCGTCCCCCTCAGGCGCTGGAGAGCAGGAGCAGGGGACATCGGAAGCGCGTCAAAATGTGGAAACGCTTCACGAGTTTGCGTGTCATCCTTTCGCAGGGGCCATGCTAATCTTCTCTGTATCGATTCCAATTTTTCATATGTGCTGCCTTAGCAAGCACACAAGTCTTCAGGGACTGCTTCCCTTTTTAGTAGCCCGTGGGCAGAGTGACCCCTTGGCCGCGGTGCAGTCTGGTGGACGGTAGGGCAGCACCATTAAGCAATGATGGGGCCTATCCGTTGCCGACATTTTCAGTTGCTATCAACTGCCTGCTACTTCCTCACGCATGCTTATGAAAGTCAGCGATTGGGTAAGGTCAGAAATGGCCTAATGCCAAACAAGGGGGGCGGTGCACGATTGGTCTGTCACGCAGGAGGCTTCATTTGGGACCCAAACCCTAGCATCCGCTCCTGTGACGCATGACAGGACAGCTCTGAGCGTCTGCCTGTGGCCTCAACAGCCGCCCCGGCCGCCAATCAAACGTGCAAACCTCACTCTGCGTCGCTCTGCATTGTACGCTAGTACCCTTCCCCCAGTCGTTATAGCTGATACGCAGGAAGTGGTCTGAGATAGGGAGACCAAGGACATTGCCGAAGGCTACCTTTCCCCGAGCCATGACAAAGGAAAACCCACACCCTCTTGGGCCTGCGCATTTAGCCCTGCTCCTCCGTCTCCGCATCAGTCAGTACTTGGTTTTCCACAAAGCAAGGAGAAGGGTGCACCGTTCCCGGCGGCACTGCAATACCGGGTCGATGCGTGGAGTGAACGGAGCAAGCTCCTCTTTCAGCTCTGGCTTCTAAAAATCCGTTTAATATTTTGTCCCCCGTATAGAGGACATATCAGATATTAAACTGATAAGAACAGATACTACACTTGATCTTAGCCAAAAGGCCGAGAAGCGATGCAGGCCCGTCGTCTGCTGCCCGGGGGTCCCCTCCCGCAAAGGTCTCGCTCGTCGCGGTGCAGTCGTTTCAAAAGGCTCTGACAACGACTTCTACTTAGCAGCTCCGCCCATGCTCCTTGGTAAGTAAGTAAGCAAGCTAGCAAGCAAACAAGCAAGCAAGCAAGCTAGCAAGCAAACAAGCAAGCTAGCAAGCAAACAAGCAAGCAAGCAAGCTAGCTCTTGCTCATTTCACTCGCCTGGAAACCCCTCCCTCTGCGGCCACGGCACCTTTTCGCTTGCTCTTTCACACAAAAGATCAGGGGAGAGCGCGAACGCAGTCCCCCACTACCAGAAATTATGCAGTCGAGATTCCCACATTTGGGGAATTCGCAGGGGTCAGCACAACCGGAGTGCAATGGCTGAGCCTCGCCCTGGGTGAACCACCTTCTTGATCATGGTATCTCCCCTGCCAGGTAAGTATGAGTTGGGAGGGTCAGGGCCAGGGGCGTGACTCCTAGACACAGCACTCTGGCTGACGGTGCCTACAATGCAGAACCCCAGAATCCCGTGCCTTTGCTCCTTGGTAAGTAAGCTCTTATTCATTTATATAACTTTTTTTTTTTAAACACACGGTTACAAAGCGCTTTACGGGCACGTACGCATGCAAAACACACAACCAGATAGATTGATAAAATAGAAAAACACGGCAAAGAGAGAAACCTGCGGATCCGTTGTCCAAGAACAGCGGGGTTGCAATATAGGTCTTATTCTTGCAAAATTTCTCAACTGAAGAAAACAGGACCGGACAAGCTTACCGACACGTACGTGGTCAAAGGTCCTACACCGGTCCAAGACGACTGCCGAGGCTCTTCGCGGCAGCGGGTTTGAGGTTGGGGGTGAAGCGGGCTGAGGACGGCTGTTTAGCTTTTCACAAACACACGAGGCTCTGCCGATAGGCAAAGCCTGCCAAAAATAGGTTTAACTCGTGGGTGCTCCTCTCCACGGAAGTCTTTAGTAAAAGGCGAAAGACTTGTACGTTATGAAGAGAAACCAGAGTAAGCACGGCCCGCTCCTCGAAAGCAGCCCAAAGACCCCAGTCGTCCCAGTCACCGCCTTCGCGGTGAGTCTCACTTGCCTCCCAGGCCACACCCATTCCACTGGGTGCAATCTTTTTTCGATTGTATATCCAGTTATCATCACACGTTTGTCTCATTCGTCTTATTCTGAGCAGCAGTGACGGAGTCAGAGTGTAATATCATCCACACTATCAGCTTCCAACTAACCTTGACAAGCCAGGGTTAAACCTGAAGTTACCCGGCTAACCCCAAATCCCGCTTCGTAGTACAGGCCTCTGGGTGGGTGAGCTGTTGCCCCTTTGACACCGTGTAGTGTTTGTTTTTTCTCTTTTTCTGAAACGCAGCCACAGGACCACCGTCCCCCTCAGGCGCTGGAGAGCAGGAGCAGGGGACATCGGAAGCGCGTCAAAATGTGGAAACGCTTCACGAGTTTGCGTGTCATCCTTTCGCAGGGGCCATGCTAATCTTCTCTGTATCGATTCCAATTTTTCATATGTGCTGCCTTAGCAAGCACACAAGTCTTCAGGGACTGCTTCCCTTTTTAGTAGCCCGTGGGCAGAGTGACCCCTTGGCCGCGGTGCAGTCTGGTGGACGGTAGGGCAGCACCATTAAGCAATGATGGGGCCTATCCGTTGCCGACATTTTCAGTTGCTATCAACTGCCTGCTACTTCCTCACGCATGCTTATGAAAGTCAGCGATTGGGTAAGGTCAGAAATGGCCTAATGCCAAACAAGGGGGGCGGTGCACGATTGGTCTGTCACGCAGGAGGCTTCATTTGGGACCCAAACCCTAGCATCCGCTCCTGTGACGCATGACAGGACAGCTCTGAGCGTCTGCCTGTGGCCTCAACAGCCGCCCCGGCCGCCAATCAAACGTGCAAACCTCACTCTGCGTCGCTCTGCATTGTACGCTAGTACCCTTCCCCCAGTCGTTATAGCTGATACGCAGGAAGTGGTCTGAGATAGGGAGACCAAGGACATTGCCGAAGGCTACCTTTCCCCGAGCCATGACAAAGGAAAACCCACACCCTCTTGGGCCTGCGCATTTAGCCCTGCTCCTCCGTCTCCGCATCAGTCAGTACTTGGTTTTCCACAAAGCAAGGAGAAGGGTGCACCGTTCCCGGCGGCACTGCAATACCGGGTCGATGCGTGGAGTGAACGGAGCAAGCTCCTCTTTCAGCTCCGGCTTCTAAAAATCCGTTTAATATTTTGTCCCCCGTATAGAGGACATATCAGATATTAAACTGATAAGAACAGATACTACACTTGATCTTAGCCAAAAGGCCGAGAAGCGATGCAGGCCCGTCGTCTGCTGCCCGGGGGTCCCCTCCCGCAAAGGTCTCGCTCGTCGCGGTGCGGTCGTTTCAAAAGGCTCTGACAACGACTTCTACTTAGCAGCTCCGCCCATGCTCCTTGGTAAGTAAGTAAGCAAGCTAGCAAGCAAACAAGCAAGCAAGCTAGCAAGCAAACAAGCAAGCTAGCAAGCAAACAAGCAAGCAAGCAAGCAAGCAAGCAAGCTAGCTCTTGCTCATTTCACTCGCCTGGAAACCCCTCCCTCTGCGGCCACGGCACCTTTTCGCTTGCTCTTTCACACAAAAGATCAGGGGAGAGCGCGAACGCAGTCCCCCACTACCAGAAATTATGCAGTCGAGATTCCCACATTTGGGGAATTCGCAGGGGTCAGCACAACCGGAGTGCAATGGCTGAGCCTCGCCCTGGGTGAACCACCTTCTTGATCATGGTATCTCCCCTGCCAGGTAAGTATGAGTTGGGAGGGTCAGGGCCAGGGGCGTGACTCCTAGACACAGCACTCTGGCTGACGGTGCCTACAATGCAGAACCCCAGAATCCCGTGCCTTTGCTCCTTGGTAAGTAAGCTCTTATTCATTTATATAACTTTTTTTTTTTAAACACACGGTTACAAAGCGCTTTACGGGCACGTACGCATGCAAAACACACAACCAGATAGATTGATAAAATAGAAAAACACGGCAAAGAGAGAAACCTGCGGATCCGTTGTCCAAGAACAGCGGGGTTGCAATATAGGTCTTATTCTTGCAAAATTTCTCAACTGAAGAAAACAGGACCGGACAAGCTTACCGACACGTACGTGGTCAAAGGTCCTACACCGGTCCAAGACGACTGCCGAGGCTCTTCGCGGCAGCGGGTTTGAGGTTGGGGGTGAAGCGGGCTGAGGACGGCTGTTTAGCTTTTCACAAACACACGAGGCTCTGCCGATAGGCAAAGCCTGCCAAAAATAGGTTTAACTCGTGGGTGCTCCTCTCCACGGAAGTCTTTAGTAAAAGGCGAAAGACTTGTACGTTATGAAGAGAAACCAGAGTAAGCATGGCCCGCTCCTCGAAAGCAGCCCAAAGACCCCAGTCGTCCCAGTCACCGCCTTCGCGGTGAGTCTCACTTGCCTCCCAGGCCACACCCATTCCACTGGGTGCAATCTTTTTTCGATTGTATATCCAGTTATCATCACACGTTTGTCTCATTCGTCTTATTCTGAGCAGCAGTGACGGAGTCAGAGTGTAATATCATCCACACTATCAGCTTCCAACTAACCTTGACAAGCCAGGGTTAAACCTGAAGTTACCCGGCTAACCCCAAATCCCGCTTCGTAGTACAGGCCTCTGGGTGGGTGAGCTGTTGCCCCTTTGACACCGTGTAGTGTTTGTTTTTTCTCTTTTTCTGAAACGCAGCCACAGGACCACCGTCCCCCTCAGGCGCTGGAGAGCAGGAGCAGGGGACATCGGAAGCGCGTCAAAATGTGGAAACGCTTCACGAGTTTGCGTGTCATCCTTTCGCAGGGGCCATGCTAATCTTCTCTGTATCGATTCCAATTTTTCATATGTGCTGCCTTAGCAAGCACACAAGTCTTCAGGGACTGCTTCCCTTTTTAGTAGCCCGTGGGCAGAGTGACCCCTTGGCCGCGGTGCAGTCTGGTGGACGGTAGGGCAGCACCATTAAGCAATGATGGGGCCTATCCGTTGCCGACATTTTCAGTTGCTATCAACTGCCTGCTACTTCCTCACGCATGCTTATGAAAGTCAGCGATTGGGTAAGGTCAGAAATGGCCTAATGCCAAACAAGGGGGGCGGTGCACGATTGGTCTGTCACGCAGGAGGCTTCATTTGGGACCCAAACCCTAGGATCCGCTCCTGTGACGCATGACAGGACAGCTCTGAGCGTCTGCCTGTGGCCTCAACAGCCGCCCCGGCCGCCAATCAAACGTGCAAACCTCACTCTGCGTCGCTCTGCATTGTACGCTAGTACCCTTCCCCCAGTCGTTATAGCTGATACGCAGGAAGTGGTCTGAGATAGGGAGACCAAGGACATTGCCGAAGGCTACCTTTCCCCGAGCCATGACAAAGGAAAACCCACACCCTCTTGGGCCTGCGCATTTAGCCCTGCTCCTCCGTCTCCGCATCAGTCAGTACTTGGTTTTCCACAAAGCAAGGAGAAGGGTGCACCGTTCCCGGCGGCACTGCAATACCGGGTCGATGCGTGGAGTGAACGGAGCAAGCTCCTCTTTCAGCTCCGGCTTCTAAAAATCCGTTTAATATTTTGTCCCCCGTATAGAGGACATATCAGATATTAAACTGATAAGAACAGATACTACACTTGATCTTAGCCAAAAGGCCGAGAAGCGATGCAGGCCCGTCGTCTGCTGCCCGGGGGTCCCCTCCCGCAAAGGTCTCGCTCGTCGCGGTGCGGTCGTTTCAAAAGGCTCTGACAACGACTTCTACTTAGCAGCTCCGCCCATGCTCCTTGGTAAGTAAGTAAGCAAGCTAGCAAGCAAACAAGCAAGCAAGCAAGCTAGCAAGCAAACAAGCAAGCTAGCAAGCAAACAAGCAAGCAAGCAAGCAAGCAAGCTAGCTCTTGCTCATTTCACTCGCCTGGAAACCCCTCCCTCTGCGGCCACGGCACCTTTTCGCTTGCTCTTTCACACAAAAGATCAGGGGAGAGCGCGAACGCAGTCCCCCACTACCAGAAATTATGCAGTCGAGATTCCCACATTTGGGGAATTCGCAGGGGTCAGCACAACCGGAGTGCAATGGCTGAGCCTCGCCCTGGGTGAACCACCTTCTTGATCATGGTATCTCCCCTGCCAGGTAAGTATGAGTTGGGAGGGTCAGGGCCAGGGGCGTGACTCCTAGACACAGCACTCTGGCTGACGGTGCCTACAATGCAGAACCCCAGAATCCCGTGCCTTTGCTCCTTGGTAAGTAAGCTCTTATTCATTTATATAACTTTTTTTTTTTAAACACACGGTTACAAAGCGCTTTACGGGCACGTACGCATGCAAAACACACAACCAGATAGATTGATAAAATAGAAAAACACGGCAAAGAGAGAAACCTGCGGATCCGTTGTCCAAGAACAGCGGGGTTGCAATATAGGTCTTATTCTTGCAAAATTTCTCAACTGAAGAAAACAGGACCGGACAAGCTTACCGACACGTACGTGGTCAAAGGTCCTACACCGGTCCAAGACGACTGCCGAGGCTCTTCGCGGCAGCGGGTTTGAGGTTGGGGGTGAAGCGGGCTGAGGACGGCTGTTTAGCTTTTCACAAACACACGAGGCTCTGCCGATAGGCAAAGCCTGCCAAAAATAGGTTTAACTCGTGGGTGCTCCTCTCCACGGAAGTCTTTAGTAAAAGGCGAAAGACTTGTACGTTATGAAGAGAAACCAGAGTAAGCACGGCCCGCTCCTCGAAAGCAGCCCAAAGACCCCAGTCGTCCCAGTCACCGCCTTCGCGGTGAGTCTCACTTGCCTCCCAGGCCACACCCATTCCACTGGGTGCAATCTTTTTTCGATTGTATATCCAGTTATCATCACACGTTTGTCTCATTCGTCTTATTCTGAGCAGCAGTGACGGAGTCAGAGTGTAATATCATCCACACTATCAGCTTCCAACTAACCTTGACAAGCCAGGGTTAAACCTGAAGTTACCCGGCTAACCCCAAATCCCGCTTCGTAGTACAGGCCTCTGGGTGGGTGAGCTGTTGCCCCTTTGACACCGTGTAGTGTTTGTTTTTTCTCTTTTTCTGAAACGCAGCCACAGGACCACCGTCCCCCTCAGGCGCTGGAGAGCAGGAGCAGGGGACATCGGAAGCGCGTCAAAATGTGGAAACGCTTCACGAGTTTGCGTGTCATCCTTTCGCAGGGGCCATGCTAATCTTCTCTGTATCGATTCCAATTTTTCATATGTGCTGCCTTAGCAAGCACACAAGTCTTCAGGGACTGCTTCCCTTTTTAGTAGCCCGTGGGCAGAGTGACCCCTTGGCCGCGGTGCAGTCTGGTGGACGGTAGGGCAGCACCATTAAGCAATGATGGGGCCTATCCGTTGCCGACATTTTCAGTTGCTATCAACTGCCTGCTACTTCCTCACGCATGCTTATGAAAGTCAGCGATTGGGTAAGGTCAGAAATGGCCTAATGCCAAACAAGGGGGGCGGTGCACGATTGGTCTGTCACGCAGGAGGCTTCATTTGGGACCCAAACCCTAGCATCCGCTCCTGTGACGCATGACAGGACAGCTCTGAGCGTCTGCCTGTGGCCTCAACAGCCGCCCCGGCCGCCAATCAAACGTGCAAACCTCACTCTGCGTCGCTCTGCATTGTACGCTAGTACCCTTCCCCCAGTCGTTATAGCTGATACGCAGGAAGTGGTCTGAGATAGGGAGACCAAGGACATTGCCGAAGGCTACCTTTCCCCGAGCCATGACAAAGGAAAACCCACACCCTCTTGGGCCTGCGCATTTAGCCCTGCTCCTCCGTCTCCGCATCAGTCGGTACTTGGTTTTCCACAAAGCAAGGAGAAGGGTGCACCGTTCCCGGCGGCACTGCAATACCGGGTCGATGCGTGGAGTGAACGGAGCAAGCTCCTCTTTCAGCTCCGGCTTCTAAAAATCCGTTTAATATTTTGTCCCCCGTATAGAGGACATATCAGATATTAAACTGATAAGAACAGATACTACACTTGATCTTAGCCAAAAGGCCGAGAAGCGATGCAGGCCCGTCGTCTGCTGCCCGGGGGTCCCCTCCCGCAAAGGTCTCGCTCGTCGCGGTGCGGTCGTTTCAAAAGGCTCTGACAACGACTTCTACTTAGCAGCTCCGCCCATGCTCCTTGGTAAGTAAGTAAGCAAGCTAGCAAGCAAACAAGCAAGCAAGCAAGCTAGCAAGCAAACAAGCAAGCTAGCAAGCAAACAAGCAAGCAAGCAAGCAAGCAAGCTAGCTCTTGCTCATTTCACTCGCCTGGAAACCCCTCCCTCTGCGGCCACGGCACCTTTTCGCTTGCTCTTTCACACAAAAGATCAGGGGAGAGCGCGAACGCAGTCCCCCACTACCAGAAATTATGCAGTCGAGATTCCCACATTTGGGGAATTCGCAGGGGTCAGCACAACCGGAGTGCAATGGCTGAGCCTCGCCCTGGGTGAACCACCTTCTTGATCATGGTATCTCCCCTGCCAGGTAAGTATGAGTTGGGAGGGTCAGGGCCAGGGGCGTGACTCCTAGACACAGCACTCTGGCTGACGGTGCCTACAATGCAGAACCCCAGAATCCCGTGCCTTTGCTCCTTGGTAAGTAAGCTCTTATTCATTTATATAACTTTTTTTTTTTAAACACACGGTTACAAAGCGCTTTACGGGCACGTACGCATGCAAAACACTCAACCAGATAGATTGATAAAATAGAAAAACACGGCAAAGAGAGAAACCTGCGGATCCGTTGTCCAAGAACAGCGGGGTTGCAATATAGGTCTTATTCTTGCAAAATTTCTCAACTGAAGAAAACAGGACCGGACAAGCTTACCGACACGTACGTGGTCAAAGGTCCTACACCGGTCCAAGACGACTGCCGAGGCTCTTCGCGGCAGCGGGTTTGAGGTTGGGGGTGAAGCGGGCTGAGGACGGCTGTTTAGCTTTTCACAAACACACGAGGCTCTGCCGATAGGCAAAGCCTGCCGAAAATAGGTTTAACTCGTGGGTGCTCCTCTCCACGGAAGTCTTTAGTAAAAGGCGAAAGACTTGTACGTTATGAAGAGAAACCAGAGTAAGCACGGCCCGCTCCTCGAAAGCAGCCCAAAGACCCCAGTCGTCCCAGTCACCGCCTTCGCGGTGAGTCTCACTTGCCTCCCAGGGCACACCCATTCCACTGGGTGCAATCTTTTTTCGATTGTATATCCAGTTATCATCACACGTTTGTCTCATTCGTCTTATTCTGAGCAGCAGTGACGGAGTCAGAGTGTAATATCATCCACACTATCAGCTTCCAACTAACCTTGACAAGCCAGGGTTAAACCTGAAGTTACCCGGCTAACCCCAAATCCCGCTTCGTAGTACAGGCCTCTGGGTGGGTGAGCTGTTGCCCCTTTGACACCGTGTAGTGTTTGTTTTTTCTCTTTTTCTGAAACGCAGCCACAGGACCACCGTCCCCCTCAGGCGCTGGAGAGCAGGAGCAGGGGACATCGGAAGCGCGTCAAAATGTGGAAACGCTTCACGAGTTTGCGTGTCATCCTTTCGCAGGGGCCATGCTAATCTTCTCTGTATCGATTCCAATTTTTCATATGTGCTGCCTTAGCAAGCACACAAGTCTTCAGGGACTGCTTCCCTTTTTAGTAGCCCGTGGGCAGAGTGACCCCTTGGCCGCGGTGCAGTCTGGTGGACGGTAGGGCAGCACCATTAAGCAATGATGGGGCCTATCCGTTGCCGACATTTTCAGTTGCTATCAACTGCCTGCTACTTCCTCACGCATGCTTATGAAAGTCAGCGATTGGGTAAGGTCAGAAATGGCCTAATGCCAAACAAGGGGGGCGGTGCACGATTGGTCTGTCACGCAGGAGGCTTCATTTGGGACCCAAACCCTAGCATCCGCTCCTGTGACGCATGACAGGACAGCTCTGAGCGTCTGCCTGTGGCCTCAACAGCCGCCCCGGCCGCCAATCAAACGTGCAAACCTCACTCTGCGTCGCTCTGCATTGTACGCTAGTACCCTTCCCCCAGTCGTTATAGCTGATACGCAGGAAGTGGTCTGAGATAGGGAGACCAAGGACATTGCCGAAGGCTACCTTTCCCCGAGCCATGACAAAGGAAAACCCACACCCTCTTGGGCCTGCGCATTTAGCCCTGCTCCTCCGTCTCCGCATCAGTCAGTACTTGGTTTTCCACAAAGCAAGGAGAAGGGTGCACCGTTCCCGGCGGCACTGCAATACCGGGTCGATGCGTGGAGTGAACGGAGCAAGCTCCTCTTTCAGCTCCGGCTTCTAAAAATCCGTTTAATATTTTGTCCCCCGTATAGAGGACATATCAGATATTAAACTGATAAGAACAGATACTACACTTGATCTTAGCCAAAAGGCCGAGAAGCGATGCAGGCCCGTCGTCTGCTGCCCGGGGGTCCCCTCCCGCAAAGGTCTCGCTCGTCGCGGTGCGGTCGTTTCAAAAGGCTCTGACAACGACTTCTACTTAGCAGCTCCGCCCATGCTCCTTGGTAAGTAAGTAAGCAAGCTAGCAAGCAAACAAGCAAGCAAGCAAGCTAGCAAGCAAACAAGCAAGCAAGCAAGCAAGCAAGCTAGCTCTTGCTCATTTCACTCGCCTGGAAACCCCTCCCTCTGCGGCCACGGCACCTTTTCGCTTGCTCTTTCACACAAAAGATCAGGGGAGAGCGCGAACGCAGTCCCCCACTACCAGAAATTATGCAGTCGAGATTCCCACATTTGGGGAATTCGCAGGGGTCAGCACAACCGGAGTGCAATGGCTGAGCCTCGCCCTGGGTGAACCACCTTCTTGATCATGGTATCTCCCCTGCCAGGTAAGTATGAGTTGGGAGGGTCA
Source organism: Euthynnus affinis (assembly GCA_029490765.1). Lineage (NCBI taxonomy): Eukaryota > Metazoa > Chordata > Actinopteri > Scombriformes > Scombridae > Euthynnus > Euthynnus affinis. The sequence continues at coordinate 34,080,184 of CM055844.1, read as the reverse complement.
GGGCCAGGGGCGTGACTCCTAGACACAGCACTCTGGCTGACGGTGCCTACAATGCAGAACCCCAGAATCCCGTGCCTTTGCTCCTTGGTAAGTAAGCTCTTATTCATTTATATAACTTTTTTTTTTAAACACACGGTTACAAAGCGCTTTACGGGCACGTACGCATGCAAAACACACAACCAGATAGATTGATAAAATAGAAAAACACGGCAAAGAGAGAAACCTGCGGATCCGTTGTCCAAGAACAGCGGGGTTGCAATATAGGTCTTATTCTTGCAAAATTTCTCAACTGAAGAAAACAGGACCGGACAAGCTTACCGACACGTACGTGGTCAAAGGTCCTACACCGGTCCAAGACGACTGCCGAGGCTCTTCGCGGCAGCGGGTTTGAGGTTGGGGGTGAAGCGGGCTGAGGACGGCTGTTTAGCTTTTCACAAACACACGAGGCTCTGCCGATAGGCAAAGCCTGCCAAAAATAGGTTTAACTCGTGGGTGCTCCTCTCCACGGAAGTCTTTAGTAAAAGGCGAAAGACTTGTACGTTATGAAGAGAAACCAGAGTAAGCACGGCCCGCTCCTCGAAAGCAGCCCAAAGACCCCAGTCGTCCCAGTCACCGCCTTCGCGGTGAGTCTCACTTGCCTCCCAGGCCACACCCATTCCACTGGGTGCAATCTTTTTTCGATTGTATATCCAGTTATCATCACACGTTTGTCTCATTCGTCTTATTCTGAGCAGCAGTGACGGAGTCAGAGTGTAATATCATCCACACTATCAGCTTCCAACTAACCTTGACAAGCCAGGGTTAAACCTGAAGTTACCCGGCTAACCCCAAATCCCGCTTCGTAGTACAGGCCTCTGGGTGGGTGAGCTGTTGCCCCTTTGACACCGTGTAGTGTTTGTTTTTTCTCTTTTTCTGAAACGCAGCCACAGGACCACCGTCCCCCTCAGGCGCTGGAGAGCAGGAGCAGGGGACATCGGAAGCGCGTCAAAATGTGGAAACGCTTCACGAGTTTGCGTGTCATCCTTTCGCAGGGGCCATGCTAATCTTCTCTGTATCGATTCCAATTTTTCATATGTGCTGCCTTAGCAAGCACACAAGTCTTCAGGGACTGCTTCCCTTTTTAGTAGCCCGTGGGCAGAGTGACCCCTTGGCCGCGGTGCAGTCTGGTGGACGGTAGGGCAGCACCATTAAGCAATGATGGGGCCTATCCGTTGCCGACATTTTCAGTTGCTATCAACTGCCTGCTACTTCCTCACGCATGCTTATGAAAGTCAGCGATTGGGTAAGGTCAGAAATGGCCTAATGCCAAACAAGGGGGGCGGTGCACGATTGGTCTGTCACGCAGGAGGCTTCATTTGGGACCCAAACCCTAGCATCCGCTCCTGTGACGCATGACAGGACAGCTCTGAGCGTCTGCCTGTGGCCTCAACAGCCGCCCCGGCCGCCAATCAAACGTGCAAACCTCACTCTGCGTCGCTCTGCATTGTACGCTAGTACCCTTCCCCCAGTCGTTATAGCTGATACGCAGGAAGTGGTCTGAGATAGGGAGACCAAGGACATTGCCGAAGGCTACCTTTCCCCGAGCCATGACAAAGGAAAACCCACACCCTCTTGGGCCTGCGCATTTAGCCCTGCTCCTCCGTCTCCGCATCAGTCAGTACTTGGTTTTCCACAAAGCAAGGAGAAGGGTGCACCGTTCCCGGCGGCACTGCAATACCGGGTCGATGCGTGGAGTGAACGGAGCAAGCTCCTCTTTCAGCTCCGGCTTCTAAAAATCCGTTTAATATTTTGTCCCCCGTATAGAGGACATATCAGATATTAAACTGATAAGAACAGATACTACACTTGATCTTAGCCAAAAGGCCGAGAAGCGATGCAGGCCCGTCGTCTGCTGCCCGGGGGTCCCCTCCCGCAAAGGTCTCGCTCGTCGCGGTGCGGTCGTTTCAAAAGGCTCTGACAACGACTTCTACTTAGCAGCTCCGCCCATGCTCCTTGGTAAGTAAGTAAGCAAGCTAGCAAGCAAACAAGCAAGCAAGCAAGCTAGCAAGCAAACAAGCAAGCAAGCAAGCTAGCTCTTGCTCATTTCACTCGCCTGGAAACCCCTCCCTCTGCGGCCACGGCACCTTTTCGCTTGCTCTTTCACACAAAAGATCAGGGGAGAGCGCGAACGCAGTCCCCCACTACCAGAAATTATGCAGTCGAGATTCCCACATTTGGGGAATTCGCAGGGGTCAGCACAACCGGAGTGCAATGGCTGAGCCTCGCCCTGGGTGAACCACCTTCTTGATCATGGTATCTCCCCTGCCAGGTAAGTATGAGTTGGGAGGGTCAGGGCCAGGGGCGTGACTCCTAGACACAGCACTCTGGCTGACGGTGCCTACAATGCAGAACCCCAGAATCCCGTGCCTTTGCTCCTTGGTAAGTAAGCTCTTATTCATTTATATAACTTTTTTTTTTAAACACACGGTTACAAAGCGCTTTACGGGCACGTACGCATGCAAAACACACAACCAGATAGATTGATAAAATAGAAAAACACGGCAAAGAGAGAAACCTGCGGATCCGTTGTCCAAGAACAGCGGGGTTGCAATATAGGTCTTATTCTTGCAAAATTTCTCAACTGAAGAAAACAGGACCGGACAAGCTTACCGACACGTACGTGGTCAAAGGTCCTACACCGGTCCAAGACGACTGCCGAGGCTCTTCGCGGCAGCGGGTTTGAGGTTGGGGGTGAAGCGGGCTGAGGACGGCTGTTTAGCTTTTCACAAACACACGAGGCTCTGCCGATAGGCAAAGCCTGCCAAAAATAGGTTTAACTCGTGGGTGCTCCTCTCCACGGAAGTCTTTAGTAAAAGGCGAAAGACTTGTACGTTATGAAGAGAAACCAGAGTAAGCACGGCCCGCTCCTCGAAAGCAGCCCAAAGACCCCAGTCGTCCCAGTCACCGCCTTCGCGGTGAGTCTCACTTGCCTCCCAGGCCACACCCATTCCACTGGGTGCAATCTTTTTTCGATTGTATATCCAGTTATCATCACACGTTTGTCTCATTCGTCTTATTCTGAGCAGCAGTGACGGAGTCAGAGTGTAATATCATCCACACTATCAGCTTCCAACTAACCTTGACAAGCCAGGGTTAAACCTGAAGTTACCCGGCTAACCCCAAATCCCGCTTCGTAGTACAGGCCTCTGGGTGGGTGAGCTGTTGCCCCTTTGACACCGTGTAGTGTTTGTTTTTTCTCTTTTTCTGAAACGCAGCCACAGGACCACCGTCCCCCTCAGGCGCTGGAGAGCAGGAGCAGGGGACATCGGAAGCGCGTCAAAATGTGGAAACGCTTCACGAGTTTGCGTGTCATCCTTTCGCAGGGGCCATGCTAATCTTCTCTGTATCGATTCCAATTTTTCATATGTGCTGCCTTAGCAAGCACACAAGTCTTCAGGGACTGCTTCCCTTTTTAGTAGCCCGTGGGCAGAGTGACCCCTTGGCCGCGGTGCAGTCTGGTGGACGGTAGGGCAGCACCATTAAGCAATGATGGGGCCTATCCGTTGCCGACATTTTCAGTTGCTATCAACTGCCTGCTACTTCCTCACGCATGCTTATGAAAGTCAGCGATTGGGTAAGGTCAGAAATGGCCTAATGCCAAACAAGGGGGGCGGTGCACGATTGGTCTGTCACGCAGGAGGCTTCATTTGGGACCCAAACCCTAGCATCCGCTCCTGTGACGCATGACAGGACAGCTCTGAGCGTCTGCCTGTGGCCTCAACAGCCGCCCCGGCCGCCAATCAAACGTGCAAACCTCACTCTGCGTCGCTCTGCATTGTACGCTAGTACCCTTCCCCCAGTCGTTATAGCTGATACGCAGGAAGTGGTCTGAGATAGGGAGACCAAGGACATTGCCGAAGGCTACCTTTCCCCGAGCCATGACAAAGGAAAACCCACACCCTCTTGGGCCTGCGCATTTAGCCCTGCTCCTCCGTCTCCGCATCAGTCAGTACTTGGTTTTCCACAAAGCAAGGAGAAGGGTGCACCGTTCCCGGCGGCACTGCAATACCGGGTCGATGCGTGGAGTGAACGGAGCAAGCTCCTCTTTCAGCTCCGGCTTCTAAAAATCCGTTTAATATTTTGTCCCCCGTATAGAGGACATATCAGATATTAAACTGATAAGAACAGATACTACACTTGATCTTAGCCAAAAGGCCGAGAAGCGATGCAGGCCCGTCGTCTGCTGCCCGGGGGTCCCCTCCCGCAAAGGTCTCGCTCGTCGCGGTGCGGTCGTTTCAAAAGGCTCTGACAACGACTTCTACTTAGCAGCTCCGCCCATGCTCCTTGGTAAGTAAGTAAGCAAGCTAGCAAGCTAGCAAGCTAGCAAGCAAACAAGCAAGCAAGCAAGCTAGCAAGCAAACAAGCAAGCTAGCAAGCAAACAAGCAAGCAAGCAAGCAAGCAAGCTAGCTCTTGCTCATTTCACTCGCCTGGAAACCCCTCCCTCTGCGGCCACGGCACCTTTTCGCTTGCTCTTTCACACAAAAGATCAGGGGAGAGCGCGAACGCAGTCCCCCACTACCAGAAATTATGCAGTCGAGATTCCCACATTTGGGGAATTCGCAGGGGTCAGCACAACCGGAGTGCAATGGCTGAGCCTCGCCCTGGGTGAACCACCTTCTTGATCATGGTATCTCCCCTGCCAGGTAAGTATGAGTTGGGAGGGTCAGGGCCAGGGGCGTGACTCCTAGACACAGCACTCTGGCTGACGGTGCCTACAATGCAGAACCCCAGAATCCCGTGCCTTTGCTCCTTGGTAAGTAAGCTCTTATTCATTTATATAACTTTTTTTTTTTAAAACACACGGTTACAAAGCGCTTTACGGGCACGTACGCATGCAAAACACACAACCAGATAGATTGATAAAATAGAAAAACACGGCAAAGAGAGAAACCTGCGGATCCGTTGTCCAAGAACAGCGGGGTTGCAATATAGGTCTTATTCTTGCAAAATTTCTCAACTGAAGAAAACAGGACCGGACAAGCTTACCGACACGTACGTGGTCAAAGGTCCTACACCGGTCCAAGACGACTGCAGAGGCTCTTCGCGGCAGCGGGTTTGAGGTTGGGGGTGAAGCGGGCTGAGGACGGCTGTTTAGCTTTTCACAAACACACGAGGCTCTGCCGATAGGCAAAGCCTGCCAAAAATAGGTTTAACTCGTGGGTGCTCCTCTCCACGGAAGTCTTTAGTAAAAGGCGAAAGACTTGTACGTTATGAAGAGAAACCAGAGTAAGCACGGCCCGCTCCTCGAAAGCAGCCCAAAGACCCCAGTCGTCCCAGTCACCGCCTTCGCGGTGAGTCTCGCTTGCCTCCCAGGCCACACCCATTCCACTGGGTGCAATCTTTTTTCGATTGTATATCCAGTTATCATCACACGTTTGTCTCATTCGTCTTATTCTGAGCAGCAGTGACGGAGTCAGAGTGTAATATCATCCACACTATCAGCTTCCAACTAACCTTGACAAGCCAGGGTTAAACCTGAAGTTACCCGGCTAACCCCAAATCCCGCTTCGTAGTACAGGCCTCTGGGTGGGTGAGCTGTTGCCCCTTTGACACCGTGTAGTGTTTGTTTTTTCTCTTTTTCTGAAACGCAGCCACAGGACCACCGTCCCCCTCAGGCGCTGGAGAGCAGGAGCAGGGGACATCGGAAGCGCGTCAAAATGTGGAAACGCTTCACGAGTTTGCGTGTCATCCTTTCGCAGGGGCCATGCTAATCTTCTCTGTATCGATTCCAATTTTTCATATGTGCTGCCTTAGCAAGCACACAAGTCTTCAGGGACTGCTTCCCTTTTTAGTAGCCCGTGGGCAGAGTGACCCCTTGGCCGCGGTGCAGTCTGGTGGACGGTAGGGCAGCACCATTAAGCAATGATGGGGCCTATCCGTTGCCGACATTTTCAGTTGCTATCAACTGCCTGCTACTTCCTCACGCATGCTTATGAAAGTCAGCGATTGGGTAAGGTCAGAAATGGCCTAATGCCAAACAAGGGGGGCGGTGCACGATTGGTCTGTCACGCAGGAGGCTTCATTTGGGACCCAAACCCTAGCATCCGCTCCTGTGACGCATGACAGGACAGCTCTGAGCGTCTGCCTGTGGCCTCAACAGCCGCCCCGGCCGCCAATCAAACGTGCAAACCTCACTCTGCGTCGCTCTGCATTGTACGCTAGTACCCTTCCCCCAGTCGTTATAGCTGATACGCAGGAAGTGGTCTGAGATAGGGAGACCAAGGACATTGCCGAAGGCTACCTTTCCCCGAGCCATGACAAAGGAAAACCCACACCCTCTTGGGCCTGCGCATTTAGCCCTGCTCCTCCGTCTCCGCATCAGTCAGTACTTGGTTTTCCACAAAGCAAGGAGAAGGGTGCACCGTTCCCGGCGGCACTGCAATACCGGGTCGATGCGTGGAGTGAACGGAGCAAGCTCCTCTTTCAGCTCCGGCTTCTAAAAATCCGTTTAATATTTTGTCCCCCGTATAGAGGACATATCAGATATTAAACTGATAAGAACAGATACTACACTTGATCTTAGCCAAAAGGCCGAGAAGCGATGCAGGCCCGTCGTCTGCTGCCCGGGGGTCCCCTCCCGCAAAGGTCTCGCTCGTCGCGGTGCGGTCGTTTCAAAAGGCTCTGACAACGACTTCTACTTAGCAGCTCCGCCCATGCTCCTTGGTAAGTAAGTAAGCAAGCTAGCAAGCTAGCAAGCAAACAAGCAAGCAAGCAAGCTAGCAAGCAAACAAGCAAGCTAGCAAGCAAACAAGCAAGCAAGCAAGCAAGCAAGCTAGCTCTTGCTCATTTCACTCGCCTGGAAACCCCTCCCTCTGCGGCCACGGCACCTTTTCGCTTGCTCTTTCACACAAAAGATCAGGGGAGAGCGCGAACGCAGTCCCCCACTACCAGAAATTATGCAGTCGAGATTCCCACATTTGGGGAATTCGCAGGGGTCAGCACAACCGGAGTGCAATGGCTGAGCCTCGCCCTGGGTGAACCACCTTCTTGATCATGGTATCTCCCCTGCCAGGTAAGTATGAGTTGGGAGGGTCAGGGCCAGGGGCGTGACTCCTAGACACAGCACTCTGGCTGACGGTGCCTACAATGCAGAACCCCAGAATCCCGTGCCTTTGCTCCTTGGTAAGTAAGCTCTTATTCATTTATATAACTTTTTTTTTTTAAACACACGGTTACAAAGCGCTTTACGGGCACGTACGCATGCAAAACACACAACCAGATAGATTGATAAAATAGAAAAACACGGCAAAGAGAGAAACCTGCGGATCCGTTGTCCAAGAACAGCGGGGTTGCAATATAGGTCTTATTCTTGCAAAATTTCTCAACTGAAGAAAACAGGACCGGACAAGCTTACCGACACGTACGTGGTCAAAGGTCCTACACCGGTCCAAGACGACTGCCGAGGCTCTTCGCGGCAGCGGGTTTGAGGTTGGGGGTGAAGCGGGCTGAGGACGGCTGTTTAGCTTTTCACAAACACACGAGGCTCTGCCGATAGGCAAAGCCTGCCAAAAATAGGTTTAACTCGTGGGTGCTCCTCTCCACGGAAGTCTTTAGTAAAAGGCGAAAGACTTGTACGTTATGAAGAGAAACCAGAGTAAGCACGGCCCGCTCCTCGAAAGCAGCCCAAAGACCCCAGTCGTCCCAGTCACCGCCTTCGCGGTGAGTCTCGCTTGCCTCCCAGGCCACACCCATTCCACTGGGTGCAATCTTTTTTCGATTGTATATCCAGTTATCATCACACGTTTGTCTCATTCGTCTTATTCTGAGCAGCAGTGACGGAGTCAGAGTGTAATATCATCCACACTATCAGCTTCCAACTAACCTTGACAAGCCAGGGTTAAACCTGAAGTTACCCGGCTAACCCCAAATCCCGCTTCGTAGTACAGGCCTCTGGGTGGGTGAGCTGTTGCCCCTTTGACACCGTGTAGTGTTTGTTTTTTCTCTTTTTCTGAAACGCAGCCACAGGACCACCGTCCCCCTCAGGCGCTGGAGAGCAGGAGCAGGGGACATCGGAAGCGCGTCAAAATGTGGAAACGCTTCACGAGTTTGCGTGTCATCCTTTCGCAGGGGCCATGCTAATCTTCTCTGTATCGATTCCAATTTTTCATATGTGCTGCCTTAGCAAGCACACAAGTCTTCAGGGACTGCTTCCCTTTTTAGTAGCCCGTGGGCAGAGTGACCCCTTGGCCGCGGTGCAGTCTGGTGGACGGTAGGGCAGCACCATTAAGCAATGATGGGGCCTATCCGTTGCCGACATTTTCAGTTGCTATCAACTGCCTGCTACTTCCTCACGCATGCTTATGAAAGTCAGCGATTGGGTAAGGTCAGAAATGGCCTAATGCCAAACAAGGGGGGCGGTGCACGATTGGTCTGTCACGCAGGAGGCTTCATTTGGGACCCAAACCCTAGCATCCGCTCCTGTGACGCATGACAGGACAGCTCTGAGCGTCTGCCTGTGGCCTCAACAGCCGCCCCGGCCGCCAATCAAACGTGCAAACCTCACTCTGCGTCGCTCTGCATTGTACGCTAGTACCCTTCCCCCAGTCGTTATAGCTGATACGCAGGAAGTGGTCTGAGATAGGGAGACCAAGGACATTGCCGAAGGCTACCTTTCCCCGAGCCATGACAAAGGAAAACCCACACCCTCTTGGGCCTGCGCATTTAGCCCTGCTCCTCCGTCTCCGCATCAGTCAGTACTTGGTTTTCCACAAAGCAAGGAGAAGGGTGCACCGTTCCCGGCGGCACTGCAATACCGGGTCGATGCGTGGAGTGAACGGAGCAAGCTCCTCTTTCAGCTCCGGCTTCTAAAAATCCGTTTAATATTTTGTCCCCCGTATAGAGGACATATCAGATATTAAACTGATAAGAACAGATACTACACTTGATCTTAGCCAAAAGGCCGAGAAGCGATGCAGGCCCGTCGTCTGCTTCCCGGGGGTCCCCTCCCGCAAAGGTCTCGCTCGTCGCGGTGCGGTCGTTTCAAAAGGCTCTGACAACGACTTCTACTTAGCAGCTCCGCCCATGCTCCTTGGTAAGTAAGCAAGCTAGCAAGCAAACAAGCAAGCAAGCAAGCTAGCAAGCAAACAAGCAAGCAAGCAAGCTAACAAGCAAACAAGCAAGCAAGCTAGCTCTTGCTCATTTCACTCGCCTGGAAACCCCTCCCTCTGCGGCCACGGCACCTTTTCGCTTGCTCTTTCACACAAAAGATCAGGGGAGAGCGCGAACGCAGTCCCCCACTACCAGAAATTATGCAGTCGAGATTCCCACATTTGGGGAATTCGCAGGGGTCAGCACAACCGGAGTGCAATGGCTGAGCCTCGCCCTGGGTGAACCACCTTCTTGATCATGGTATCTCCCCTGCCAGGTAAGTATGAGTTGGGAGGGTCAGGGCCAGGGGCGTGACTCCTAGACACAGCACTCTGGCTGACGGTGCCTACAATGCAGAACCCCAGAATCCCGTGCCTTTGCTCCTTGGTAAGTAAGCTCTTATTCATTTATATAACTTTTTTTTTTTAAACACACGGTTACAAAGCGCTTTACGGGCACGTACGCATGCAAAACACACAACCAGATAGATTGATAAAATAGAAAAACACGGCAAAGAGAGAAACCTGCGGATCCGTTGTCCAAGAACAGCGGGGTTGCAATATAGGTCTTATTCTTGCAAAATTTCTCAACTGAAGAAAACAGGACCGGACAAGCTTACCGACACGTACGTGGTCAAAGGTCCTACACCGGTCCAAGACGACTGCCGAGGCTCTTCGCGGCAGCGGGTTTGAGGTTGGGGGTGAAGCGGGCTGAGGACGGCTGTTTAGCTTTTCACAAACACACGAGGCTCTGCCGATAGGCAAAGCCTGCCAAAAATAGGTTTAACTCGTGGGTGCTCCTCTCCACGGAAGTCTTTAGTAAAAGGCGAAAGACTTGTACGTTATGAAGAGAAACCAGAGTAAGCACGGCCCGCTCCTCGAAAGCAGCCCAAAGACCCCAGTCGTCCCAGTCACCGCCTTCGCGGTGAGTCTCACTTGCCTCCCAGGCCACACCCATTCCACTGGGTGCAATCTTTTTTCGATTGTATATCCAGTTATCATCACACGTTTGTCTCATTCGTCTTATTCTGAGCAGCAGTGACGGAGTCAGAGTGTAATATCATCCACACTATCAGCTTCCAACTAACCTTGACAAGCCAGGGTTAAACCTGAAGTTACCCGGCTAACCCCAAATCCCGCTTCGTAGTACAGGCCTCTGGGTGGGTGAGCTGTTGCCCCTTTGACACCGTGTAGTGTTTGTTTTTTCTCTTTTTCTGAAACGCAGCCACAGGACCACCGTCCCCCTCAGGCGCTGGAGAGCAGGAGCAGGGGACATCGGAAGCGCGTCAAAATGTGGAAACGCTTCACGAGTTTGCGTGTCATCCTTTCGCAGGGGCCATGCTAATCTTCTCTGTATCGATTCCAATTTTTCATATGTGCTGCCTTAGCAAGCACACAAGTCTTCAGGGACTGCTTCCCTTTTTAGTAGCCCGTGGGCAGAGTGACCCCTTGGCCGCGGTGCAGTCTGGTGGACGGTAGGGCAGCACCATTAAGCAATGATGGGGCCTATCCGTTGCCGACATTTTCAGTTGCTATCAACTGCCTGCTACTTCCTCACGCATGCTTATGAAAGTCAGCGATTGGGTAAGGTCAGAAATGGCCTAATGCCAAACAAGGGGGGCGGTGCACGATTGGTCTGTCACGCAGGAGGCTTCATTTGGGACCCAAACCCTAGCATCCGCTCCTGTGACGCATGACAGGACAGCTCTGAGCGTCTGCCTGTGGCCTCAACAGCCGCCCCGGCCGCCAATCAAACGTGCAAACCTCACTCTGCGTCGCTCTGCATTGTACGCTAGTACCCTTCCCCCAGTCGTTATAGCTGATACGCAGGAAGTGGTCTGAGATAGGGAGACCAAGGACATTGCCGAAGGCTACCTTTCCCCGAGCCATGACAAAGGAAAACCCACACCCTCTTGGGCCTGCGCATTTAGCCCTGCTCCTCCGTCTCCGCATCAGTCAGTACTTGGTTTTCCACAAAGCAAGGAGAAGGGTGCACCGTTCCCGGCGGCACTGCAATACCGGGTCGATGCGTGGAGTGAACGGAGCAAGCTCCTCTTTCAGCTCCGGCTTCTAAAAATCCGTTTAATATTTTGTCCCCCGTATAGAGGACATATCAGATATTAAACTGATAAGAACAGATACTACACTTGATCTTAGCCAAAAGGCCGAGAAGCGATGCAGGCCCGTCGTCTGCTGCCCGGGGGTCCCCTCCCGCAAAGGTCTCGCTCGTCGCGGTGCGGTCGTTTCAAAAGGCTCTGACAACGACTTCTACTTAGCAGCTCCGCCCATGCTCCTTGGTAAGTAAGTAAGCAAGCTAGCAAGCAAACAAGCAAGCAAGCAAGCTAGCAAGCAAACAAGCAAGCTAGCAAGCAAACAAGCAAGCAAGCAAGTTAGCTCTTGCTCATTTCACTCGCCTGGAAACCCCTCCCTCTGCGGCCACGGCACCTTTTCGCTTGCTCTTTCACACAAAAGATCAGGGGAGAGCGCGAACGCAGTCCCCCACTACCAGAAATTATGCAGTCGAGATTCCCACATTTGGGGAATTCGCAGGGGTCAGCACAACCGGAGTGCAATGGCTGAGCCTCGCCCTGGGTGAACCACCTTCTTGATCATGGTATCTCCCCTGCCAGGTAAGTATGAGTTGGGAGGGTCAGGGCCAGGGGCGTGACTCCTAGACACAGCACTCTGGCTGACGGTGCCTACAATGCAGAACCCCAGAATCCCGTGCCTTTGCTCCTTGGTAAGTAAGCTCTTATTCATTTATATAACTTTTTTTTTTTAAACACACGGTTACAAAGCGCTTTACGGGCACGTACGCATGCAAAACACACAACCAGATAGATTGATAAAATAGCAAAACACGGCAAAGAGAGAAACCTGCGGATCCGTTGTCCAAGAACAGCGGGGTTGCAATATAGGTCTTATTCTTGCAAAATTTCTCAACTGAAGAAAACAGGACCGGACAAGCTTACCGACACGTACGTGGTCAAAGGTCCTACACCGGTCCAAGACGACTGCCGAGGCTCTTCGCGGCAGCGGGTTTGAGGTTGGGGGTGAAGCGGGCTGAGGACGGCTGTTTAGCTTTTCACAAACACATGAGGCTCTGCCGATAGGCAAAGCCTATATCCAGTTATCATCACACGTTTGTCTCATTCGTCTTATTCTGAGCAGCAGTGACGGAGTCAGAGTGTAATATCATCCACACTATCAGCTTCCAACTAACCTTGACAAGCCAGGGTTAAACCTGAAGTTACCCGGCTAACCCCAAATCCCGCTTCGTAGTACAGGCCTCTGGGTGGGTGAGCTGTTGCCCCTTTGACACCGTGTAGTGTTTGTTTTTTCTCTTTTTCTGAAACGCAGCCACAGGACCACCGTCCCCCTCAGGCGCTGGAGAGCAGGAGCAGGGGACATCGGAAGCGCGTCAAAATGTGGAAACGCTTCACGAGTTTGCGTGTCATCCTTTCGCAGGGGCCATGCTAATCTTCTCTGTATCGATTCCAATTTTTCATATGTGCTGCCTTAGCAAGCACACAAGTCTTCAGGGACTGCTTCCCTTTTTAGTAGCCCGTGGGCAGAGTGACCCCTTGGCCGCGGTGCAGTCTGGTGGACGGTAGGGCAGCACCATTAAGCAATGATGGGGCCTATCCGTTGCCGACATTTTCAGTTGCTATCAACTGCCTGCTACTTCCTCACGCATGCTTATGAAAGTCAGCGATTGGGTAAGGTCAGAAATGGCCTAATGCCAAACAAGGGGGGCGGTGCACGATTGGTCTGTCACGCAGGAGGCTTCATTTGGGACCCAAACCCTAGCATCCGCTCCTGTGACGCATGACAGGACAGCTCTGAGCGTCTGCCTGTGGCCTCAACAGCCGCCCCGGCCGCCAATCAAACGTGCAAACCTCACTCTGCGTCGCTCTGCATTGTACGCTAGTACCCTTCCCCCAGTCGTTATAGCTGATACGCAGGAAGTGGTCTGAGATAGGGAGACCAAGGACATTGCCGAAGGCTACCTTTCCCCGAGCCATGACAAAGGAAAACCCACACCCTCTTGGGCCTGCGCATTTAGCCCTGCTCCTCCGTCTCCGCATCAGTCAGTACTTGGTTTTCCACAAAGCAAGGAGAAGGGTGCACCGTTCCCGGCGGCACTGCAATACCGGGTCGATGCGTGGAGTGAACGGAGCAAGCTCCTCTTTCAGCTCCGGCTTCTAAAAATCCGTTTAATATTTTGTCCCCCGTATAGAGGACATATCAGATATTAAACTGATAAGAACAGATACTACACTTGATCTTAGCCAAAAGGCCGAGAAGCGATGCAGGCCCGTCGTCTGCTGCCCGGGGGTCCCCTCCCGCAAAGGTCTCGCTCGTCGCGGTGCGGTCGTTTCAAAAGGCTCTGACAACGACTTCTACTTAGCAGCTCCGCCCATGCTCCTTGGTAAGTAAGTAAGCAAGCTAGCAAGCAAACAAGCAAGCAAGCAAGCTAGCAAGCAAACAAGCAAGCTAGCAAGCAAACAAGCAAGCAAGCAAGCAAGCAAGCTAGCTCTTGCTCATTTCACTCGCCTGGAAACCCCTCCCTCTGCGGCCACGGCACCTTTTCGCTTGCTCTTTCACACAAAAGATCAGGGGAGAGCGCGAACGCAGTCCCCCACTACCAGAAATTATGCAGTCGAGATTCCCACATTTGGGGAATTCGCAGGGGTCAGCACAACCGGAGTGCAATGGCTGAGCCTCGCCCTGGGTGAACCACCTTCTTGATCATGGTATCTCCCCTGCCAGGTAAGTATGAGTTGGGAGGGTCAGGGCCAGGGGCGTGACTCCTAGACACAGCACTCTGGCTGACGGTGCCTACAATGCAGAACCCCAGAATCCCGTGCCTTTGCTCCTTGGTAAGTAAGCTCTTATTCATTTATATAACTTTTTTTTTTTAAACACACGGTTACAAAGCGCTTTACGGGCACGTACGCATGCAAAACACACAACCAGATAGATTGATAAAATAGAAAAACACGGCAAAGAGAGAAACCTGCGGATCCGTTGTCCAAGAACAGCGGGGTTGCAATATAGGTCTTATTCTTGCAAAATTTCTCAACTGAAGAAAACAGGACCGGACAAGCTTACCGACACGTACGTGGTCAAAGGTCCTACACCGGTCCAAGACGACTGCCGAGGCTCTTCGCGGCAGCGGGTTTGAGGTTGGGGGTGAAGAAGCGGGCTGAGGACGGCTGTTTAGCTTTTCACAAACACACGAGGCTCTGCCGATAGGCAAAGCCTGCCAAAAATAGGTTTAACTCGTGGGTGCTCCTCTCCACGGAAGTCTTTAGTAAAAGGCGAAAGACTTGTACGTTATGAAGAGAAACCAGAGTAAGCACGGCCCGCTCCTCGAAAGCAGCCCAAAGACCCCAGTCGTCCCAGTCACCGCCTTCGCGGTGAGTCTCACTTGCCTCCCAGGCCACACCCATTCCACTGGGTGCAATCTTTTTTCGATTGTATATCCAGTTATCATCACACGTTTGTCTCATTCGTCTTATTCTGAGCAGCAGTGACGGAGTCAGAGTGTAATATCATCCACACTATCAGCTTCCAACTAACCTTGACAAGCCAGGGTTAAACCTGAAGTTACCCGGCTAACCCCAAATCCCGCTTCGTAGTACAGGCCTCTGGGTGGGTGAGCTGTTGCCCCTTTGACACCGTGTAGTGTTTGTTTTTTCTCTTTTTCTGAAACGCAGCCACAGGACCACCGTCCCCCTCAGGCGCTGGAGAGCAGGAGCAGGGGACATCGGAAGCGCGTCAAAATGTGGAAACGCTTCACGAGTTTGCGTGTCATCCTTTCGCAGGGGCCATGCTAATCTTCTCTGTATCGATTCCAATTTTTCATATGTGCTGCCTTAGCAAGCACACAAGTCTTCAGGGACTGCTTCCCTTTTTAGTAGCCCGTGGGCAGAGTGACCCCTTGGCCGCGGTGCAGTCTGGTGGACGGTAGGGCAGCACCATTAAGCAATGATGGGGCCTATCCGTTGCCGACATTTTCAGTTGCTATCAACTGCCTGCTACTTCCTCACGCATGCTTATGAAAGTCAGCGATTGGGTAAGGTCAGAAATGGCCTAATGCCAAACAAGGGGGGCGGTGCACGATTGGTCTGTCACGCAGGAGGCTTCATTTGGGACCCAAACCCTAGCATCCGCTCCTGTGACGCATGACAGGACAGCTCTGAGCGTCTGCCTGTGGCCTCAACAGCCGCCCCGGCCGCCAATCAAACGTGCAAACCTCACTCTGCGTCGCTCTGCATTGTACGCTAGTACCCTTCCCCCAGTCGTTATAGCTGATACGCAGGAAGTGGTCTGAGATAGGGAGACCAAGGACATTGCCGAAGGCTACCTTTCCCCGAGCCATGACAAAGGAAAACCCACACCCTCTTGGGCCTGCGCATTTAGCCCTGCTCCTCCGTCTCCGCATCAGTCAGTACTTGGTTTTCCACAAAGCAAGGAGAAGGGTGCACCGTTCCCGGCGGCACTGCAATACCGGGTCGATGCGTGGAGTGAACGGAGCAAGCTCCTCTTTCAGCTCCGGCTTCTAAAAATCCGTTTAATATTTTGTCCCCCGTATAGAGGACATATCAGATATTAAACTGATAAGAACAGATACTACACTTGATCTTAGCCAAAAGGCCGAGAAGCGATGCAGGCCCGTCGTCTGCTGCCCGGGGGTCCCCTCCCGCAAAGGTCTCGCTCGTCGCGGTGCGGTCGTTTCAAAAGGCTCTGACAACGACTTCTACTTAGCAGCTCCGCCCATGCTCCTTGGTAAGTAAGTAAGCAAGCTAGCAAGCAAACAAGCAAGCAAGCAAGCTAGCAAGCAAACAAGCAAGCTAGCAAGCAAACAAGCAAGCAAGCAAGCTAGCTCTTGCTCATTTCACTCGCCTGGAAACCCCTCCCTCTGCGGCCACGGCACCTTTTCGCTTGCTCTTTCACACAAAAGATCAGGGGAGAGCGCGAACGCAGTCCCCCACTACCAGAAATTATGCAGTCGAGATTCCCACATTTGGGGAATTCGCAGGGGTCAGCACAACCGGAGTGCAATGGCTGAGCCTCGCCCTGGGTGAACCACCTTCTTGATCATGGTATCTCCCCTGCCAGGTAAGTATGAGTTGGGAGGGTCAGGGCCAGGGGCGTGACTCCTAGACACAGCACTCTGGCTGACGGTGCCTACAATGCAGAACCCCAGAATCCCGTGCCTTTGCTCCTTGGTAAGTAAGCTCTTATTCATTTATATAACTTTTTTTTTTTAAACACACGGTTACAAATCGCTTTACGGGCACGTACGCATGCAAAACACACAACCAGATAGATTGATAAAATAGAAAAACACGGCAAAGAGAGAAACCTGCGGATCCGTTGTCCAAGAACAGCGGGGTTGCAATATAGGTCTTATTCTTGCAAAATTTCTCAACTGAAGAAAACAGGACCGGACAAGCTTACCGACACGTACGTGGTCAAAGGTCCTACACCGGTCCAAGACGACTGCCGAGGCTCTTCGCGGCAGCGGGTTTGAGGTTGGGGGTGAAGAAGCGGGCTGAGGACGGCTGTTTAGCTTTTCACAAACACACGAGGCTCTGCCGATAGGCAAAGCCTGCCAAAAATAGGTTTAACTCGTGGGTGCTCCTCTCCACGGAAGTCTTTAGTAAAAGGCGAAAGACTTGTACGTTATGAAGAGAAACCAGAGTAAGCACGGCCCGCTCCTCGAAAGCAGCCCAAAGACCCCAGTCGTCCCAGTCACCGCCTTCGCGGTGAGTCTCACTTGCCTCCCAGGCCACACCCATTCCACTGGGTGCAATCTTTTTTCGATTGTATATCCAGTTATCATCACACGTTTGTCTCATTCGTCTTATTCTGAGCAGCAGTGACGGAGTCAGAGTGTAATATCATCCACACTATCAGCTTCCAACTAACCTTGACAAGCCAGGGTTAAACCTGAAGTTACCCGGCTAACCCCAAATCCCGCTTCGTAGTACAGGCCTCTGGGTGGGTGAGCTGTTGCCCCTTTGACACCGTGTAGTGTTTGTTTTTTCTCTTTTTCTGAAACGCAGCCACAGGACCACCGTCCCCCTCAGGCGCTGGAGAGCAGGAGCAGGGGACATCGGAAGCGCGTCAAAATGTGGAAACGCTTCACGAGTTTGCGTGTCATCCTTTCGCAGGGGCCATGCTAATCTTCTCTGTATCGATTCCAATTTTTCATATGTGCTGCCTTAGCAAGCACACAAGTCTTCAGGGACTGCTTCCCTTTTTAGTAGCCCGTGGGCAGAGTGACCCCTTGGCCGCGGTGCAGTCTGGTGGACGGTAGGGCAGCACCATTAAGCAATGATGGGGCCTATCCGTTGCCGACATTTTCAGTTGCTATCAACTGCCTGCTACTTCCTCACGCATGCTTATGAAAGTCAGCGATTGGGTAAGGTCAGAAATGGCCTAATGCCAAACAAGGGGGGCGGTGCACGATTGGTCTGTCACGCAGGAGGCTTCATTTGGGACCCAAACCCTAGCATCCGCTCCTGTGACGCATGACAGGACAGCTCTGAGCGTCTGCCTGTGGCCTCAACAGCCGCCCCGGCCGCCAATCAAACGTGCAAACCTCACTCTGCGTCGCTCTGCATTGTACGCTAGTACCCTTCCCCCAGTCGTTATAGCTGATACGCAGGAAGTGGTCTGAGATAGGGAGACCAAGGACATTGCCGAAGGCTACCTTTCCCCGAGCCATGACAAAGGAAAACCCACACCCTCTTGGGCCTGCGCATTTAGCCCTGCTCCTCCGTCTCCGCATCAGTCAGTACTTGGTTTTCCACAAAGCAAGGAGAAGGGTGCACCGTTCCCGGCGGCACTGCAATACCGGGTCGATGCGTGGAGTGAACGGAGCAAGCTCCTCTTTCAGCTCCGGCTTCTAAAAATCCGTTTAATATTTTGTCCCCCGTATAGAGGACATATCAGATATTAAACTGATAAGAACAGATACTACACTTGATCTTAGCCAAAAGGCCGAGAAGCGATGCAGGCCCGTCGTCTGCTGCCCGGGGGTCCCCTCCCGCAAAGGTCTCGCTCGTCGCGGTGCGGTCGTTTCAAAAGGCTCTGACAACGACTTCTACTTAGCAGCTCCGCCCATGCTCCTTGGTAAGTAAGTAAGCAAGCTAGCAAGCAAACAAGCAAGCAAGCAAGCTAGCAAGCAAACAAGCAAGCTAGCAAGCAAACAAGCAAGCAAGCAAGCAAGCAAGCTAGCTCTTGCTCATTTCACTCGCCTGGAAACCCCTCCCTCTGCGGCCACGGCACCTTTTCGCTTGCTCTTTCACACAAAAGATCAGGGGAGAGCGCGAACGCAGTCCCCCACTACCAGAAATTATGCAGTCGAGATTCCCACATTTGGGGAATTCGCAGGGGTCAGCACAACCGGAGTGCAATGGCTGAGCCTCGCCCTGGGTGAACCACCTTCTTGATCATGGTATCTCCCCTGCCAGGTAAGTATGAGTTGGGAGGGTCAGGGCCAGGGGCGTGACTCCTAGACACAGCACTCTGGCTGACGGTGCCTACAATGCAGAACCCCAGAATCCCGTGCCTTTGCTCCTTGGTAAGTAAGCTCTTATTCATTTATATAACTTTTTTTTTTTAAACACACGGTTACAAAGCGCTTTACGGGCACGTACGCATGCAAAACACACAACCAGATAGATTGATAAAATAGAAAAACACGGCAAAGAGAGAAACCTGCGGATCCGTTGTCCAAGAACAGCGGGGTTGCAATATAGGTCTTATTCTTGCAAAATTTCTCAACTGAAGAAAACAGGACCGGACAAGCTTACCGACACGTACGTGGTCAAAGGTCCTACACCGGTCCAAGACGACTGCCGAGGCTCTTCGCGGCAGCGGGTTTGAGGTTGGGGGTGAAGCGGGCTGAGGACGGCTGTTTAGCTTTTCACAAACACACGAGGCTCTGCCGATAGGCAAAGCCTGCCAAAAATAGGTTTAACTCGTGGGTGCTCCTCTCCACGGAAGTCTTTAGTAAAAGGCGAAAGACTTGTACGTTATGAAGAGAAACCAGAGTAAGCACGGCCCGCTCTAAAGCTAAAAAGAATCGTGGGCTTGGAGGGATAGTTCAGGGCTTCTGCCCTTTTCTATCCATGGGTGGGTCTTGGTTGGCGGAAGTTAGAGGTGGAAGGAGGGTGGGATGGGGCTCATGGTGGGCACTTGTGGGCCAAGGCACAAACAAACAAAAACAAACAAACAG
This sequence comes from Euthynnus affinis, assembly GCA_029490765.1. Classification (NCBI taxonomy): domain Eukaryota; kingdom Metazoa; phylum Chordata; class Actinopteri; order Scombriformes; family Scombridae; genus Euthynnus; species Euthynnus affinis. Next base: position 34,060,800 of record CM055844.1, on the reverse strand, counting down.
AAACAAACAAAACAAAAACAAACGAAGCAAAAAACAAACAGGAAAGAAAAGAAGAAGTGTGATTTACTTAAATATATGGCGTGTGTGTGTGTACATGTGTGTGATGTTAAGTGGTGTTAGGCAGCAGTGATGGAGTGGTTCGGTCCAGGTTGTTCAGTCATGGGGGGGTTGGTGGCTGGGGGGCTCGGTTAACTGTAGGATATATGACAGGGGGGTGTTAACTGACAGCTTGGCTTCTTTTATTGTACTTTGGAGTGAAGGGTTGGTGGTCGCTGTTCTTAGGTATTTTAGTGCTATTGTTTGGTGTCTCTGTCGTATAGTTTGGATTCCTGTTATGGTGTGTATATAGTGGTTGCTGATGTAGGATGGTAGTCTGTGTGCTAGTTTGAGTGCTTTGTTCTGGATTGTTTGTAGTCGTTGAAGCTGGTTGTCAGAGATGTTGATCCAAGCAGGGACGGAGTATTCGAAGAGTGGACGGATGTATGCCAGATAAACTTTGATAACTGTAGAGGGTGATGCGCCATGTTTTCCACAGAGGGCTTTGAGGTGGTTGAGTCTATTGTTTGCTTTTTGTTCCAGGTTATTGACGTGCTTTGTCCAGGTCATGTTGTGTTGGAATGTGACACCGAGGAATGTTGCTTCTTTGCTGATTGTGATTTTCTGGTTGTATAATTTAAGACTGGTGCTGTTGTTAGGCTGCAGGTGTGGGTTTTTTGTGAAGAGGACGCACTGTGTTTTGGTGGGGTTGAGTTTGATTCTCCACATGTTTGACCAGTTTTCTATTTCAGTTATGCATGTGTGGAGTTTTTTGGCTGCGAGGTTTGGGCATTTTGAACTTGACCAGTAGCAGAGGTCGTCTGCGAACTGTGAAACTTTGGCTATGGTGGCTGGGGGGTAGTAGATGTCGGAAATGTACAGTAAAAAGAGAAGTGGACTAAGAACAGCTCCTTGTGGAACTCCTGCTTGGGGGGTGAAAGGTGGTGATATGGCTGTGGCAACTTTGATCTTGATTTGACGGTTGTTGAGGAAGCTGGAGATGATAGATTGGGTGGGTTTTGGGAGTTTGAGATTTGTATCTAGTAGTCTGTATCTGAGTCCATTGTGCCACACTTTGTCAAAGGCTTTCTCGATGTCAAAAAATATTGCCATGGTTATTTCTTTTTTGTTGAAGTTTCTATGAATGTCCTCTGAAAGTCGGGTTATGTTGTCTGTGGTGGCTCTCCCTTTTCTGAAGCCGGCTTGGTGAATTCCTAGGAGGCCCATGGAGTTGATGTGGTCGGTAAGTCGTGCAGTGAGTATTCTTTCAAAAAGTTTTCCGAGGTGACTTAAGAGGCTTATGGGACGGTAGCTTGTGGCATTGTGTGGGTCTTTTCCGGGTTTATGAATCATTGTGACAATAGCGGTCTTCCATGGTGAGGGGAAATGACCGGTTATGAGGCAGGTGGAGAAGAGCTGTCCAAGGTGCTGGAGGTAAGTGGCTGGTGCTTGTTTTATTAGTGTGGTGTCGACATTGTCTTCCCCGGGAGCTTTGTTTTTCATTTTTTTCAGGTGCAGCTGTATTTCTTGGATGGTTACTGGCTTTGTGAGATCGTGATGCTCTACAGTGGGATTGGCTGTGTTTGTGTTGTGTTTTGCCATTTCTTTGTCAACCAGGTCTTTCCATGTATTGTCAAAGTGTGGGTCATTTGGGCATGAGTGGATTTTTTCAAGGTGATTGCGGAAGAGTGTTGCTTTTTCATTGTTGTCACTGATGATTGTGCCTGAGGATTTGATTGGTGGTGTGTTGTTGTTTTCTGGGTCTCCGTTTATGCTTTTTATTTTTTGCCAGAAGGTCCGGGGGTTAGAGTCCTGGTTGAGTTTTTTGTAGAATGTGTTCCAGGTTTTCTGCTTGTGAAGGGTAAGTTGTGTTTTAATAGTGTTTTGGAGTCTATTTATTTCTGTTTTGGTTTGGGGTGATCTGTGCCTTATAAATTCTCTTCTCAGCTTTCTCTTTTGTTTTATGAGTTGGAGCAGGTGATAGGGTAGTGTCTGTGTCTGGGTTTTAGCAGGGTTTTGGGGTATAGTTTCTTCTCTGGCTTGGATGAGAAGTTTGCTTAGCAGAGTTGCTTGTTGGTCCAGATCCTGAGGGGCGGTTCCGTGGGTGATGTTGTGCAGTCTTTCTTCTATATGTGATCTGTATGTTTCCCATTCTGCTGTTCTGTAGTTGTACTTCTTCCTTGGAATTGCTTGTAGATGAAAGGAGAATGCTGTGAGAACAGGTAAGTGGTCACTGGAGAGATGATTTGTGGTGGAGAATTTTTGTAATTTGGAAGCCAGGTCAGGGGAGCATATGATCAAGTCCAAAATATCCGTGTTGCCTGTTTGGGGGGATATATAGGTGGGTTCATTCGTATTGATGATTGACAGGTTTGTGTTATTGAGGATCTGTTTGAGTGCTATGCCACTTTGGTTTGTTTTCCTGCAGTGAAAGTCAGCGTGCTTTGCATTAAAGTCTCCCATTATGAGGGAGTGGCTGGGGTTGGAGATGGCTTGGAGCAGTGCAGCTGAAGGTTTTGTTCTAGGTGGACAGTAGATGCTGGTGACTGTGATAGGATGATGTGAGTGGATTTTCATTTTGGTTGAAATGTATTCATTTCCTTGTAATTGTTCTGGTGAGAGACCGAAATCAATTTCACTGTATTCAATGTTTTTCTTGATCAAGATTGCTACTCCTCCTCCATTTCCTGTCTGACGTTCTTTTCTGATGATGTTGTAACCGGGTATCTGAATTCGTGATTTGGTTGATAATAGTGTTTCATTTATGGAAGCCACAGAGACATTCTTCTCAGTGAGTAGATGGATTAACTCTTCTTTGCTTCCCCTTATTCCTCTGATGTTTATGTGTAAAAAAGTAGTAAGAGCCATTTAAAAAGTGTTAAGAGGATGAAAGAAAATGAATGGAAATATAGATAATGGGAAATACTTCATATATTGAAGTGTGAGTGTTTCCGGATGGTTTGTAGTATTTCCTCTATTTTCTTGTCGTCCATGGTGAGTTTTTTTAAGTCATCACGTAGATGAGTGTAGTGGGTGTCATCGTGAGAGGTGGTGGGTTTTCCGGCTGGGGGTTTGGCAGATGGTGTCTTTTTGGTTAATGGAGTCATGTGTGAAAGATAAACTGGACAGGTCTTGGAGGCAGCAGAGTGTTCCCCTGCACAGTTGGCACACTTAGCTTCTCGTTTTTCCTTTTTGCAGGTTTTGTGGTGGTGGTTTTCTCCACATCTCAGGCAGACGACTGGGTTGGTGCAGTTGACAGAAATATGGTTGAATTGCTGACATTTGTAGCACTGTTTGATGGTGGGTGGAGGTTTTGCCTTCTCTACTCTGTAATGGAAGAGGTCCATGAAGAAGCCTTCATGAAGAAGGCCAGCAGCTTGGTCTGGGTTGGTGAGGTGGATTTTGATGAATGTGGTTGGCTGTTGAGTGGATTTACTTATGATTCTGTGTATTCTGGAGATACTGATGCCTTGTTTTTCCAGTTCTTCTTTTATTTGTGTCTCTGTGATATTAGTGTGGATACCTTTAATAACCAGCAGTTTTGTCGGGGTTTCGGATGGGGGCATGGTGTTGTGCTTACGTGCTAGTCTGCATGTGAAGTGTGCTCCATTAAATGCTCCCTCGGGCCATGGTGAGAGCAGGGAGTTCAGAGAGGGGATGTCCTTGGGAAAAATGAGGATATTGTTGTTTCTCATGTGGACCAGTTTTTGAAGTTGGGCTTGTGGCTTGAGTTTTTGTATTTCCTTGAGGATGGATTTGTTGGTTGAAAAAGAATTACTGGAGGTTTTGTAGTTTTCTATGACAACCGGTGTGAGGTGTTGGTTTTCTGCTGACTCCCGTCTTGCTCTTTTCCTGGGACCTGTGTTGAATGATTGGTATTTATGCATGTTTGTGCTTACAATATTCGAGTAGCTGGCAGAAAGGGGTGGGAGGGGAGTGTGTGGGTCTTGTCCGTTCAATAGGATCTGCTCCATGGTGGTTAGAGTGGATTGCATCTGTGTAGTGACATTGTTGAGGGGAGTGGTTTGGGTGTATTTGCTGAGTTCAGAGAATAAGTGGTTGATTTGGTCGAAAATATTCTTGATGATTAGATTGTCGATTTTATCAGTGGTCGGAGGGACTGGTGTCTCAGCCGGGGTGGATGATTTAGAAGTGGGTTTGGGAGCAGTAGTTGTCTGTTGGTCAGCTTTGGGTGGTTTGGATAGCTTTACAGTTGCCGGTGCTTTTTCTTTGATGGTTGGATTGGGTTCCAGAGGTGAGATAGGGTCCATTTTTTCCAAGTTTTGGAGTGTTGTAGTGATGAAGCTGCGTACTGCTGGGGAGTTGGGGCTCTTTCTTGCTTGTATGGATTTTTGTGTTTTGGGATCAGGTATTTGCTTCTTTCTTTGCGTTCTTTCATTTGATGCAAAAGCTGCAGTCCATATCTGTTTTCTTTCCGATGCATTAGTAGGTTGTGCAGTAGCCATTTTCTTCCTTCTCACTCCTTTGCTGTGTGTGTGTGTGTGTGTGTGTGTGTGTGTGTGTGGGGGGGGGGGGGGGGGGGGGGGGTGTGTACGGGGTGCTTAAGTGCAGTGTGAGAGAAGAAGAGTAGAGAGAGTTTTTTTTTTTTTTTTTTTTTTTTTTTTTTTTAAATAAATAAAATAAAATAAAAATAAATAAAAAGTGCTTGTGGACTTATTTGTGAGTTTAACGATACAAAAAGTGCCTTGGCCACCACATTGGATGATACCTGTGTCTGTTCAGTCCATGGAAGAGACCAGGGAGGCCTTTAATGCCGTGTCCAAAGCAGCATCACCGGGATCCCGTACGGGCAGAGGTCTCAAGTGCTGTGTGTAAGACGCTGAATATCCGCATGTAAGACCGTGCAGGTGACGTGATGATACGGCGGTGTCGCGTGTCGCGGTGTCGCGGTATGTGATCCGAGTATATCCGAGTATATCAAGTGACTCACGAGGCTGGAATGATGGAATGACAATCGAGTGACAAGTGGCCCGCTCCTCGAAAGCAGCCCAAAGACCCCAGTCGTCCCAGTCACCGCCTTCGCGGTGAGTCTCACTTGCCTCCCAGGCCACACCCATTCCACTGGGTGCAATCTTTTTTCGATTGTATATCCAGTTATCATCACACGTTTGTCTCATTCGTCTTATTCTGAGCAGCAGTGACGGAGTCAGAGTGTAATATCATCCACACTATCAGCTTCCAACTAACCTTGACAAGCCAGGGTTAAACCTGAAGTTACCCGGCTAACCCCAAATCCCGCTTCGTAGTACAGGCCTCTGGGTGGGTGAGCTGTTGCCCCTTTGACACCGTGTAGTGTTTGTTTTTTCTCTTTTTCTGAAACGCAGCCACAGGACCACCGTCCCCCTCAGGCGCTGGAGAGCAGGAGCAGGGGACATCGGAAGCGCGTCAAAATGTGGAAACGCTTCACGAGTTTGCGTGTCATCCTTTCGCAGGGGCCATGCTAATCTTCTCTGTATCGATTCCAATTTTTCATATGTGCTGCCTTAGCAAGCACACAAGTCTTCAGGGACTGCTTCCCTTTTTAGTAGCCCGTGGGCAGAGTGACCCCTTGGCCGCGGTGCAGTCTGGTGGACGGTAGGGCAGCACCATTAAGCAATGATGGGGCCTATCCGTTGCCGACATTTTCAGTTGCTATCAACTGCCTGCTACTTCCTCACGCATGCTTATGAAAGTCAGCGATTGGGTAAGGTCAGAAATGGCCTAATGCCAAACAAGGGGGGCGGTGCACGATTGGTCTGTCACGCAGGAGGCTTCATTTGGGACCCAAACCCTAGCATCCGCTCCTGTGACGCATGACAGGACAGCTCTGAGCGTCTGCCTGTGGCCTCAACAGCCACCCCGGCCGCCAATCAAACGTGCAAACCTCACTCTGCGTCGCTCTGCATTGTACGCTAGTACCCTTCCCCCAGTCGTTATAGCTGATACGCAGGAAGTGGTCTGAGATAGGGAGACCAAGGACATTGCCGAAGGCTACCTTTCCCCGAGCCATGACAAAGGAAAACCCACACCCTCTTGGGCCTGCGCATTTAGCCCTGCTCCTCCGTCTCCGCATCAGTCAGTACTTGGTTTTCCACAAAGCAAGGAGAAGGGTGCACCGTTCCCGGCGGCACTGCAATACCGGGTCGATGCGTGGAGTGAACGGAGCAAGCTCCTCTTTCAGCTCCGGCTTCTAAAAATCCGTTTAATATTTTGTCCCCCGTATAGAGGACATATCAGATATTAAACTGATAAGAACAGATTTTTTTTTCTTTCGAAAAAATTTTATTGACACTCATATCAAACACATTTCATCAAAGCTGTACATGTTCATGATTTAAGATTCACCTTGAAATGCAATACATCAATAAATATAAATGTGATCTGTAAAACCAAATTTAAAACAATAAAACCATTGTTTTAAGAGGTATCACAGATAAAATCAGCATTTTCCCAGGTAAAAGCCAATCATAAAAACTTCTCATGTGGATGACATTTGTGTTGAGTGTCCATTTAAAAGTCCTTAAAAGGGAGTGCACTTTGCTAAGATGTTTCTTCCAGGTCTTTTCTTTGTGCAGGAGCGCAGTGAGTCCCTACCAAGGTTAACTCATTCCGCTCTCCCAAGCAGTGGGTCTCTCGGGATCCTGTCGTGGTGCTCAGAGGGGACCCTCACCCTGCTGCTCCTTCCCACCTGCCTCACCCGGAGGGCCAGGCTGCCGCTGCTTTGACCTTTTTGCGTGTGGCTCCGGCTCCTTCCTCCGAATGGGCACAGAGGCGATGCTTCTTTGTGGCTGTGTCCTAGGCCCGCCGCCGGCAGCTCTGGCCACTTGGGCCGTCGCTGCAACCATCCGGATCACAGCCACGGGGGGGATCTGCATGTGCTTTCTTACCAGCAAGTTTCTGGAGGTCCAAATGGCGTCTTTGATGGCGGCTAGGGTGAGCCACTGCTTGGCAAAGTCACTCTTTTTTATTGCTGTTTGGCTCACCCCATACAGCACTAGCTGTGCTGTGAGGACCTCCCTTGCTGGCAAGTACGGGAATTGCAAGGAGCCGGCTGTTGCCCACTGGTCTACGGCAGCACTGCACTCCCAGAGCAGATGCCTCACCGACTCAGGCGCGCCACAACCAGGTCGGGGGCAGGTTGAGAGCGTTGACATGCCCCGGGAGTGCATAACGGACCTGACCGGGAGGATCTCGTGAGCCACCATCCATGACAGGTCCCGGAGTTTGTTTGGGAGAGCGGGATGGTTGACATTGCGCCAAACTGTTGAGGGCTCGCCGAATGCGAGCCCGCGCACTGGACTCACTGGCTCCCGCTCCTGCACAACAGACATGAGAGAGCGATGGTTGGTTAAAATGTGCAACTCCTCCTGCTCCAATTTAAAATGCTTTAAAAACATTGGGATAAAAGCATAAACTGGTGGCAGGTTAAAAGATACAGGTACTTTTAGATCATTGGGTAAGAACTTTAATCTTCTGAGGTAAGAACCCATCCAGAAACGTGTCATTCCTGTTGTCTTGGGGTTTCTGGATGGGTCTGTTGCGATTTTCAAATGGATAGTGATGTATCTTGCTGCTAAAAACAGGTGCAGGTCAGGGACTCCTTTTCCTCCTTTCTCTTTCGGCCTTTTCATCACATCTCTTCTAAGTCTTTCCCACTTGGATCCCCATAAAAAATAAAAGATGGCTCGGTCCAGATCTAAAAGCACTCTCCTAGGTGGGATAAAAACAGAACTGATTAGTAAAAGCAAAGGTAAAATCACAGCTTTTATGATTAAAACCTTTCCTTCCATAGTCAGTCCTCTAAGTCCCCAGTATCCTAGTCTTTGCTTAACTTTCCCTACCACGTCTGGCCAATTTGTCCTCCCTCCCCCGTCCCTGTCAAATTTTATCCCCAGTATTTTTTGGTCAGTCTGGGTCACAGTCAGAGGGAGTCCTGTCGTCTCAGTCGCTGTCCATGGTCCATAAAATTGGGCTTGGGTCTTGCTCCTGTTTAGTTTTGCTCCAGAGGCCCGTCCAAACCAGTCAGTCAAGTCCAGCGTCCTGTTGACAGATAAAAGGTCGGTGCATAAAATATTCACGTCGTCCATATATAAAACACACTTGGTGATGAGACCCCCGCTCCCTGGAACTCCCACCCCATTGATTCGTTCGTCCCTTCTCAAGACCTGTGCCAGCGGTTCTATACAGGTGACGTAGAGGAGGGCAGATAACGGACACCCCTGACGGACACCGCAGTTAATATCCACTGCTTTTGTCAGATGCCCGTTAACCACGAATTTGCTGGTGATGCCCCGGTACAGCAATCCCACCCAAGCTATAAACCTTTCTGGGAACCCCATTTTTTGCAGTACCTGGAAAAGGTACTGGTGCGAGACCCGATCAAAGGCTTTTTCAAAATCTAGATTTAGGACTACTAGCCGGATGTTTCTGTCTCTCGCATAACAGATGGTGTCTCGGATCAGTACGAGGCTGTCGGTGATCCTCCTCCCCTGGACGGCACAGGTTTGATCCGGGTGAATCACCTCTTCTAAAAACAAAGACATACGTGAGGCTAAAAGTTTGCTAAAAAGTTTGCAGTCTATATTTAAAAGTGAGATAGGTCTCCAGTTCTTCAGGTCAGTCTTGTCTTTTTTTTTGTGAAGGAGAGTCACTATCCCTACTCTAAAACTGTCAGGAAGTCGGTCAAGTCGCTCAAAATCCATAAAAACAGCAAGCAAGTCATGTGCTAAAATGTCCCAAAAAGTTAAGTAAAATTCCAAGGGAAGTCCATCCTGTCCTGGGGACTTCCCTTTCTTAAAATTCACAAGACATTTATTTAATTCTAAAATACTAAAATCTTGGGATAAAAGCACAGTGTCTTTTACTGTTTTTTCGATGGATTTTAAAACTTCAGTCATGGTGTCTGTTTCAATGTTTTTTTCTTCATATAATTCCCCATAAAATCTTTCAACCGTTTCATTTATGTCCTTTAATGTTTCCGCTGTGCACCCATTTTCTTTTCTTAATTTTAAAATGCTCCCCCCTTTGTTTAAAATTTTCTTAAAAAAATATCTGGTACACTTCTCCCCTTCTTCAATTTCCCTTTCTCTACTCCTTAAGATGACACCCTTACTTTTTATTTCTGCTAAAACCGACATCTCTGTTTTGACTTGTTTAATCTCTTCATTAAAATCCAAACCATGTTGATTTAGTTTAAAATAGCGTTGTAGTCTTTTTTGCAGTCCCATCATGCGGCTGTCTTCTTTTTTCTTTTTTCTTTTACCTGCCTGTCTAAAGAAAGTCTGGGTCTTTCCCTTCACCATCTCCCACCAGTGTGCACGTGAATCGTAGAAGTCTTGAAGGGTCTGCCACTCTTGGTACTGCTCCCTGTATTGACTAATGAGTTCTTTATCTTCTAACAGGGAGCAGTTGAGTTTCCACAGACCACTTCCTAATGTCACACCCGAAGAGAGTGAAAGGGTGCAGGAAAGCATCAGGTGATCGGAAAAGAAAACAGGAGTCAATCTAGCATCGGTCGGCGGGCAGTCCCGTGTAAAAATATAATCTATGCGAGAGGCTCTGGTGCCATCACCACTGAACCAGGTGAAGCCCTCCTCTCTGGGATGCATGGTTTTAAAACAGTCCTGGAGTTTAAAATCCTTGCAAATGCCCTGCAATAAAACCGATGTTTTGTCAACTTTAAAATCGTCCCCTGCTCTTTTTCTATCGTTTTTATTTAAAATACAGTTAAAATCACCCCCTACAACTAAAGGTACCCTACCTAGCATGTGGAACTGCAGGTCTTCTAAAAGTTCATACCTGTCATTTTTTTCATTAAAGCCATAAATATTTAAAAGGTTAAAATCCTGTCCCATAAAAGTCAAATGTGTTAAAAGTGCCCGACCGTCTCTCACCACCGTGCTGCCCTTCACCAGAACCTGAGGATTTTTAATTAAAATGGCCACCCCATCATTTTTGTTTTGATTTGACCCACTCCATATCGAGGTATTTGGCCACATTTCCTCCCACTGTCTGTATTGTTTTAAAAACGGTAGGCCACATTCTTGTATTAAAAACACATCTGACTTTAAAGAGTTAAGAAAGGATAAAACACTTTGGGCTCTAACTCTCGACTTCACACTTCTCACATTGATGGTTGAGAAGGTGAGTGTCATGAGTATGGTTAAAAACAACAGGTATGAGTTTTTTTTAAAAAAAGACTAGGAGATTAAGACATTAAAACCTTTTAAAAAGGGGACAATTATTATGGGATTTCTTGTGAATGTAGCTCTTCCTTCACTCCCACTGGTGAAAGGTGAAGGGGTTGAGCTCCATTCCCCGCTCGGACTCTGGGGGTTGGCCTTGGACACAATGTTGCATTTAATTTGGAGTCTCTTGGGGTTGATTGCAGAGCTATTGTTAAGAAGGAGACCTCATTTGGTGAACTGGAGGGGAAGACTCTGGGTTCCTCCACAGATGAACTGTCTGAGGAAATCCCAACTCTTCCCCTCTTCTCTGAGACTACAGGAGACCCAGAGGACAATTCTGATGCAGGTCTCTTTGATTTCTGGGCTACGGGGAGGGAGGCATCCTCACTGTCTTCTTGTGATTGTATTTCACTTTCAGAATTAGCTCCGCCCTCTACCTGCATCTCCCCATCCTCCACAGAACTCTCCATTGGTGGGGCTGATGCAGGCCCCTCCCCCACTCCCGCCTCACTTGATTCCTCTCCTCCAATCACAGTTTTTGGCGGGAGATTTGAATTTTCCTGCCCAGCCTCTTCAGATAGCTCAATTATCGGTTCATCATTTTCCACCTGCTTTGCTGCCTTCAGTTTGTTGGCAAAAGATTTGGGGCAATCTCTGAAAAGGTGGTTTGCTTCTCCACAAAGGTTGCACCGTCTGCCATTGGAGCATTCCTCAAAGGTGTGCCCAATTTCTCTACATTTCCTACAAACAATCTGCTGGCATGCTTCGGCTAGGTGCCCATGCTCGCCACACTTGCGGCAGAGTTTGGGCTGACCCTGGTAGTGAATGTAGCCCCTGTTTTCTCCCAGTACTACCATGGATGGCAGATGTTTTAGGCCTTGGAAGCCTTGGGGGTCCTGCCATTGTTGAATGGGGACCCTCCAAGCGCAATTCCAAATGCCATCCTCATCTCTCACTTTGGTAGCCTGGCCTTTCACAGTGCAATATCTCCCCAGCCACAAACAAATGTCATCTGCATTCACTGTCTCATTGAACATTCTGACGATAACTGTTTTCAAAGCATTATCAGTCAGTTTCTCAACATTGAAGACAGAGAACTGGGGTTTCACATTTTCAAATCTCGTCCAAAACTCTCTTAGCAAGACAGCAGATCTAAAACTCACGTCAAATCCTTTATTGTTGGGCAAAGTCAAAATACAGTTAAGGTCATCCGGTTTAAAGTTCAAAACTTTCTGTACTAACTTCCGGGAAAAGTCTAGTCTCGACATTCCCAGAAGCTTTCCATCTTGTTCTTTGAAATTAAAACGCACACTGTGGTGCCTCCGCATGCCGGCCGACATGGTGGAGGCACCACAAGCTAAAACAACTAAAAGTGACTAAAACCTTTAAAAGTTCCAATAAAACACTAAAAGGCTAAAAGAAGTAACTAAATTACTAAAACCACACAAATGCAACTAAAATGTACTTACCCTTCTGTTTGTTCTGGTCAAGGTGATACTTACCACAGGAACTCGGAAACAGTTCTCTGGAACAATGAATTCCTATTTGTGCAAAATTTACAACTACAGGTTTGAGTTGATATACTTTACACAAGGAATATAAGGAATATCCTCCCTAGCAATGGTCCAAATTAATGCCACATCAGGCAAGAATTGTACCACCAAAAGGAGGCGACCGCTGTCTTAGCCAAAAGGCCGAGAAGCGATGCAGGCCCATCGTCTGCTGCCCGGGGGTCCCCTCCCGCAAAGGTCTCGCTCGTCGCGGTGCGGTCGTTTCAAAAGGCTCTGACAACGACTTCTACTTAGCAGCTCCGCCCATGCTCCTTGGTAAGTAAGTAAGCAAGCAAGCTAGCAAGCAAACAAGCAAGCAAGCAAGCTAGCAAGCAAACAAGCAAGCAAGCAAACAAGCTAGCTCTTGCTCATTTCACTCGCCTGGAAACCCCTCCCTCTGCGGCCACGGCACCTTTTCGCTTGCTCTTTCACACAAAAGATCAGGGGAGAGCGCGAACGCAGTCCCCCACTACCAGAAATTATGCAGTCGAGATTCCCACATTTGGGGAATTCGCAGGGGTCAGCACAACCGGAGTGCAATGGCTGAGCCTCGCCCTGGGTGAACCACCTTCTTGATCATGGTATCTCCCCTGCCAGGTAAGTATGAGTTGGGAGGGTCAGGGCCAGGGGCGTGACTCCTAGACACAGCACTCTGGCTGACGGTGCCTACAATGCAGAACCCCAGAATCCCGTGCCTTTGCTCCTTGGTAAGTAAGCTCTTATTCATTTATATAACTTTTTTTTTTTAAACACACGGTTACAAAGCGCTTTACGGGCACGTACGCATGCAAAACACACAACCAGATAGATTGATAAAATAGAAAAACACGGCAAAGAGAGAAACCTGCGGATCCGTTGTCCAAGAACAGCGGGGTTGCAATATAGGTCTTATTCTTGCAAAATTTCTCAACTGAAGAAAACAGGACCGGACAAGCTTACCGACACGTACGTGGTCAAAGGTCCTACACCGGTCCAAGACGACTGCAGAGGCTCTTCGCGGCAGCGGGTTTGAGGTTGGGGGTGAAGCGGGCTGAGGACGGCTGTTTAGCTTTTCACAAACACACGAGGCTCTGCCGATAGGCAAAGCCTGCCAAAAATAGGTTTAACTCGTGGGTGCTCCTCTCCACGGAAGTCTTTAGTAAAAGGCGAAAGACTTGTACGTTATGAAGAGAAACCAGAGTAAGCACGGCCCGCTCCTCGAAAGCAGCCCAAAGACCCCAGTCGTCCCAGTCACCGCCTTCGCGGTGAGTCTCACTTGCCTCCCAGGCCACACCCATTCCACTGGGTGCAATCTTTTTTCGATTGTATATCCAGTTATCATCACACGTTTGTCTCATTCGTCTTATTCTGAGCAGCAGTGACGGAGTCAGAGTGTAATATCATCCACACTATCAGCTTCCAACTAACCTTGACAAGCCAGGGTTAAACCTGAAGTTACCCGGCTAACCCCAAATCCCGCTTCGTAGTACAGGCCTCTGGGTGGGTGAGCTGTTGCCCCTTTGACACCGTGTAGTGTTTGTTTTTTCTCTTTTTCTGAAACGCAGCCACAGGACCACCGTCCCCCTCAGGCGCTGGAGAGCAGGAGCAGGGGACATCGGAAGCGCGTCAAAATGTGGAAACGCTTCACGAGTTTGCGTGTCATCCTTTCGCAGGGGCCATGCTAATCTTCTCTGTATCGATTCCAATTTTTCATATGTGCTGCCTTAGCAAGCACACAAGTCTTCAGGGACTGCTTCCCTTTTTAGTAGCCCGTGGGCAGAGTGACCCCTTGGCCGCGGTGCAGTCTGGTGGACGGTAGGACAGCACCATTAAGCAATGATGGGGCCTATCCGTTGCCGACATTTTCAGTTGCTATCAACTGCCTGCTACTTCCTCACGCATGCTTATGAAAGTCAGCGATTGGGTAAGGTCAGAAATGGCCTAATGCCAAACAAGGGGGGCGGTGCACGATTGGTCTGTCACGCAGGAGGCTTCATTTGGGACCCAAACCCTAGCATCCGCTCCTGTGACGCATGACAGGACAGCTCTGAGCATCTGCCTGTGGCCTCAACAGCCGCCCCGGCCGCCAATCAAACGTGCAAACCTCACTCTGCGTCGCTCTGCATTGTACGCTAGTACCCTTCCCCCAGTCGTTATAGCTGATACGCAGGAAGTGGTCTGAGATAGGGAGACCAAGGACATTGCCGAAGGCTACCTTTCCCCGAGCCATGACAAAGGAAAACCCACACCCTCTTGGGCCTGCGCATTTAACCCTGCTCCTCCGTCTCCGCATCAGTCAGTACTTGGTTTTCCACAAAGCAAGGAGAAGGGTGCACCGTTCCCGGCGGCACTGCAATACCGGGTCGATGCGTGGAGTGAACGGAGCAAGCTCCTCTTTCAGCTCCGGCTTCTAAAAATCCGTTTAATATTTTGTCCCCCGTATAGAGGACATATCAGATATTAAACTGATAAGAACAGATACTACACTTGATCTTAGCCAAAAGGCCGAGAAGCGATGCAGGCCCGTCGTCTGCTGCCCGGGGGTCCCCTCCCGCAAAGGTCTCGCTCGTCGCGGTGCGGTCGTTTCAAAAGGCTCTGACAACGACTTCTACTTAGCAGCTCCGCCCATGCTCCTTGGTAAGTAAGTAAGCAAGCAAGCTAGCAAGCAAACAAGCAAGCAAGCAAGCTAGCAAGCAAACAAGCAAGCAAGCAAGCAAGCAAGCAAGCTAGCAAGCAAGCAAGCAAGCAAGCTAGCTCTTGCTCATTTCACTCGCCTGGAAACCCCTCCCTCTGCGGCCACGGCACCTTTTCGCTTGCTCTTTCACACAAAAGATCAGGGGAGAGCGCGAACGCAGTCCCCCACTACCAGAAATTATGCAGTCGAGATTCCCACATTTGGGGAATTCGCAGGGGTCAGCACAACCGGAGTGCAATGGCTGAGCCTCGCCCTGGGTGAACCACCTTCTTGATCATGGTATCTCCCCTGCCAGGTAAGTATGAGTTGGGAGGGTCAGGGCCAGGGGCGTGACTCCTAGACACAGCACTCTGGCTGACGGTGCCTACAATGCAGAACCCCAGAATCCCGTGCCTTTGCTCCTTGGTAAGTAAGCTCTTATTCATTTATATAACTTTTTTTTTTTAAACACACGGTTACAAAGCGCTTTACGGGCACGTACGCATGCAAAACACACAACCAGATAGATTGATAAAATAGAAAAACACGGCAAAGAGAGAAACCTGCGGATCCGTTGTCCAAGAACAGCGGGGTTGCAATATAGGTCTTATTCTTGCAAAATTTCTCAACTGAAGAAAACAGGACCGGACAAGCTTACCGACACGTACGTGGTCAAAGGTCCTACACCGGTCCAAGACGACTGCAGAGGCTCTTCGCGGCAGCGGGTTTGAGGTTGGGGGTGAAGCGGGCTGAGGACGGCTGTTTAGCTTTTCACAAACACACGAGGCTCTGCCGATAGGCAAAGCCTGCCAAAAATAGGTTTAACTCGTGGGTGCTCCTCTCCACGGAAGTCTTTAGTAAAAGGCGAAAGACTTGTACGTTATGAAGAGAAACCAGAGTAAGCACGGCCCGCTCCTCGAAAGCAGCCCAAAGACCCCAGTCGTCCCAGTCACCGCCTTCGCGGTGAGTCTCACTTGCCTCCCAGGCCACACCCATTCCACTGGGTGCAATCTTTTTTCGATTGTATATCCAGTTATCATCACACGTTTGTCTCATTCGTCTTATTCTGAGCAGCAGTGACGGAGTCAGAGTGTAATATCATCCACACTATCAGCTTCCAACTAACCTTGACAAGCCAGGGTTAAACCTGAAGTTACCCGGCTAACCCCAAATCCCGCTTCGTAGTACAGGCCTCTGGGTGGGTGAGCTGTTGCCCCTTTGACACCGTGTAGTGTTTGTTTTTTCTCTTTTTCTGAAACGCAGCCACAGGACCACCGTCCCCCTCAGGCGCTGGAGAGCAGGAGCAGGGGACATCGGAAGCGCGTCAAAATGTGGAAACGCTTCACGAGTTTGCGTGTCATCCTTTCGCAGGGGCCATGCTAATCTTCTCTGTATCGATTCCAATTTTTCATATGTGCTGCCTTAGCAAGCACACAAGTCTTCAGGGACTGCTTCCCTTTTTAGTAGCCCGTGGGCAGAGTGACCCCTTGGCCGCGGTGCAGTCTGGTGGACGGTAGGGCAGCACCATTAAGCAATGATGGGGCCTATCCGTTGCCGACATTTTCAGTTGCTATCAACTGCCTGCTACTTCCTCACGCATGCTTATGAAAGTCAGCGATTGGGTAAGGTCAGAAATGGCCTAATGCCAAACAAGGGGGGCGGTGCACGATTGGTCTGTCACGCAGGAGGCTTCATTTGGGACCCAAACCCTAGCATCCGCTCCTGTGACGCATGACAGGACAGCTCTGAGCGTCTGCCTGTGGCCTCAACAGCCGCCCCGGCCGCCAATCAAACGTGCAAACCTCACTCTGCGTCGCTCTGCATTGTACGCTAGTACCCTTCCCCCAGTCGTTATAGCTGATACGCAGGAAGTGGTCTGAGATAGGGAGACCAAGGACATTGCCGAAGGCTACCTTTCCCCGAGCCATGACAAAGGAAAACCCACACCCTCTTGGGCCTGCGCATTTAGCCCTGCTCCTCCGTCTCCGCATCAGTCAGTACTTGGTTTTCCACAAAGCAAGGAGAAGGGTGCACCGTTCCCGGCGGTACTGCAATACCGGGTCGATGCGTGGAGTGAACGGAGCAAGCTCCTCTTTCAGCTCCGGCTTCTAAAAATCCGTTTAATATTTTGTCCCCCGTATAGAGGACATATCAGATATTAAACTGATAAGAACAGATACTACACTTGATCTTAGCCAAAAGGCCGAGAAGCGATGCAGGCCCGTCGTCTGCTGCCCGGGGGTCCCCTCCCGCAAAGGTCTCGCTCGTCGCGGTGCGGTCGTTTCAAAAGGCTCTGACAACGACTTCTACTTAGCAGCTCCGCCCATGCTCCTTGGTAAGTAAGTAAGCAAGCTAGCAAGCAAACAAGCAAGCAAGCAAGCTAGCAAGCAAACAAGCAAGCTAGCAAGCAAACAAGCAAGCAAGCAAGCTAGCTCTTGCTCATTTCACTCGCCTGGAAACCCCTCCCTCTGCGGCCACGGCACCTTTTCGCTTGCTCTTTCACACAAAAGATCAGGGGAGAGCGCGAACGCAGTCCCCCACTACCAGAAATTATGCAGTCGAGATTCCCACATTTGGGGAATTCGCAGGGGTCAGCACAACCGGAGTGCAATGGCTGAGCCTCGCCCTGGGTGAACCACCTTCTTGATCATGGTATCTCCCCTGCCAGGTAAGTATGAGTTGGGAGGGTCAGGGCCAGGGGCGTGACTCCTAGACACAGCACTCTGGCTGACGGTGCCTACAATGCAGAACCCCAGAATCCCGTGCCTTTGCTCCTTGGTAAGTAAGCTCTTATTCATTTATATAACTTTTTTTTTTTAAACACACGGTTACAAAGCGCTTTACGGGCACGTACGCATGCAAAACACACAACCAGATAGATTGATAAAATAGAAAAACACGGCAAAGAGAGAAACCTGCGGATCCGTTGTCCAAGAACAGCGGGGTTGCAATATAGGTCTTATTCTTGCAAAATTTCTCAACTGAAGAAAACAGGACCGGACAAGCTTACCGACACGTACGTGGTCAAAGGTCCTACACCGGTCCAAGACGACTGCCGAGGCTCTTCGCGGCAGCGGGTTTGAGGTTGGGGGTGAAGCGGGCTGAGGACGGCTGTTTAGCTTTTCACAAACACACGAGGCTCTGCCGATAGGCAAAGCCTGCCAAAAATAGGTTTAACTCGTGGGTGCTCCTCTCCACGGAAGTCTTTAGTAAAAGGCGAAAGACTTGTACGTTATGAAGAGAAACCAGAGTAAGCACGGCCCGCTCCTCGAAAGCAGCCCAAAGACCCCAGTCGTCCCAGTCACCGCCTTTGCGGTGAGTCTCACTTGCCTCCCAGGCCACACCCATTCCACTGGGTGCAATCTTTTTTCGATTGTATATCCAGTTATCATCACACGTTTGTCTCATTCGTCTTATTCTGAGCAGCAGTGACGGAGTCAGAGTGTAATATCATCCACACTATCAGCTTCCAACTAACCTTGACAAGCCAGGGTTAAACCTGAAGTTACCCGGCTAACCCCAAATCCCGCTTCGTAGTACAGGCCTCTGGGTGGGTGAGCTGTTGCCCCTTTGACACCGTGTAGTGTTTGTTTTTTCTCTTTTTCTGAAACGCAGCCACAGGACCACCGTCCCCCTCAGGCGCTGGAGAGCAGGAGCAGGGGACATCGGAAGCGCGTCAAAATGTGGAAACGCTTCACGAGTTTGCGTGTCATCCTTTCGCAGGGGCCATGCTAATCTTCTCTGTATCGATTCCAATTTTTCATATGTGCTGCCTTAGCAAGCACACAAGTCTTCAGGGACTGCTTCCCTTTTTAGTAGCCCGTGGGCAGAGTGACCCCTTGGCCGCGGTGCAGTCTGGTGGACGGTAGGGCAGCACCATTAAGCAATGATGGGGCCTATCCGTTGCCGACATTTTCAGTTGCTATCAACTGCCTGCTACTTCCTCACGCATGCTTATGAAAGTCAGCGATTGGGTAAGGTCAGAAATGGCCTAATGCCAAACAAGGGGGGCGGTGCACGATTGGTCTGTCACGCAGGAGGCTTCATTTGGGACCCAAACCCTAGCATCCGCTCCTGTGACGCATGACAGGACAGCTCTGAGCGTCTGCCTGTGGCCTCAACAGCCGCCCCGGCCGCCAATCAAACGTGCAAACCTCACTCTGCGTCGCTCTGCATTGTACGCTAGTACCCTTCCCCCAGTCGTTATAGCTGATACGCAGGAAGTGGTCTGAGATAGGGAGACCAAGGACATTGCCGAAGGCTACCTTTCCCCGAGCCATGACAAAGGAAAACCCACACCCTCTTGGGCCTGCGCATTTAGCCCTGCTCCTCCGTCTCCGCATCAGTCAGTACTTGGTTTTCCACAAAGCAAGGAGAAGGGTGCACCGTTCCCGGCGGCACTGCAATACCGGGTCGATGCGTGGAGTGAACGGAGCAAGCTCCTCTTTCAGCTCCGGCTTCTAAAAATCCGTTTAATATTTTGTCCCCCGTATAGAGGACATATCAGATATTAAACTGATAAGAACAGATACTACACTTGATCTTAGCCAAAAGGCCGAGAAGCGATGCAGGCCCGTCGTCTGCTGCCCGGGGGTCCCCTCCCGCAAAGGTCTCGCTCGTCGCGGTGCGGTCGTTTCAAAAGGCTCTGACAACGACTTCTACTTAGCAGCTCCGCCCATGCTCCTTGGTAAGTAAGTAAGCAAGCTAGCAAGCAAACAAGCAAGCAAGCAAGCTAGCAAGCAAACAAGCAAGCTAGCAAGCAAACAAGCAAGCAAGCAAGCTAGCTCTTGCTCATTTCACTCGCCTGGAAACCCCTCCCTCTGCGGCCACGGCACCTTTTCGCTTGCTCTTTCACACAAAAGATCAGGGGAGAGCGCGAACGCAGTCCCCCACTACCAGAAATTATGCAGTCGAGATTCCCACATTTGGGGAATTCGCAGGGGTCAGCACAACCGGAGTGCAATGGCTGAGCCTCGCCCTGGGTGAACCACCTTCTTGATCATGGTATCTCCCCTGCCAGGTAAGTATGAGTTGGGAGGGTCAGGGCCAGGGGCGTGACTCCTAGACACAGCACTCTGGCTGACGGTGCCTACAATGCAGAACCCCAGAATCCCGTGCCTTTGCTCCTTGGTAAGTAAGCTCTTATTCATTTATATAACTTTTTTTTTTTAAACACACGGTTACAAAGCGCTTTACGGGCACGTACGCATGCAAAACACACAACCAGATAGATTGATAAAATAGAAAAACACGGCAAAGAGAGAAACCTGCGGATCCGTTGTCCAAGAACAGCGGGGTTGCAATATAGGTCTTATTCTTGCAAAATTTCTCAACTGAAGAAAACAGGACCGGACAAGCTTACCGACACGTACGTGGTCAAAGGTCCTACACCGGTCCAAGACGACAAGCTCCTCTTTCAGCTCCGGCTTCTAAAAATCCGTTTAATATTTTGTCCCCCGTATAGAGGACATATCAGATATTAAACTGATAAGAACAGATTTTTTTTTTTTTTTTTTCGAAAAAATTTTATTGACACTCATATCAAACACATTTCGTCAAAGCTGTACATGTTCATGATATAAAATTCACCTTGAAATGCAATACATCAATAAATAAAAGTGTGATCTGTAAAACCACATTTAAAACAATAAAACCATTGTTTTAAGAGGTATCACAGATAAAATCAGCATTTTCACAGGTAAAAGCCAATCATAAAACCTTCTCATGTGGATGACATTTGCGTTGAGTGTCCATTTAAAAGTCCTTAAAAGGGAGTGCACTTTGTTAAGATGTTTTTTCCAGGTCTTTTCTTTGTGCAGGAGCGCAGTGAGTCCCTACCAAGGTTAACTCATTCCGCTCTCCCAAGCAGTGGGTCTCTCGGGATCCTGTCGTGGTGCTCAGAGGGGACCCTCACCCTGCTGCTCCTTCCCACCTGCCTCACCCGGAGGGCCAGGCCGCCGCTGCTTTGACCTTTTTGCGTGTGGCTCCGGCTCCTTCCTCCGAATGGGCACAGAGGCGATGCTTCTTTGTGGCTGTGTCCTAGGCCCGCCGCCGGCAGCTCTGGCCACTTGGGCCGTCGCTGCAGCCATCCGGATCACAGCCACGGGGGGGATCTGCATGTGCTTTCTTACCAGCAAGTTTCTGGAGGTCCAAATGGCGTCTTTGATGGCGGCTAGGGTGAGCCACTGCTTGGCAAAGTCACTCTTTTTTATTGCTGTTTGGCTCACCCCATACAGCACTAGCTGTGCTGTGAGGACCTCCCTTGCTGGCAAGTACGGGAATTGCAAGGAGCCGGCTGTTGCCCACTGGTCTACGGCAGCACTGCACTCCCAGAGCAGATGCCTCACCGACTCAGGCGCGCCACAACCAGGTCGGGGGCAGGTTGAGAGCGTTGACATGCCCCGGGAGTGCATAACGGACCTGACCGGGAGGATCTCGTGAGCCACCATCCATGACAGGTCCCGGAGTTTGTTTGGGAGAGCGGGATGGTTGACATTGCGCCAAACTGTTGAGGGCTCGCCGAATGCGAGCCCGCGCACTGGACTCACTGGCTCCCGCTCCTGCACAACAGACATGAGAGAGCGATGGTTGGTTAAAATGTGCAACTCCTCCTGCTCCAATTTAAAATGCCTTAAAAACCTTGGGATAAAAGCATAAACTGGTGGCAGGTTAAAAGATACAGGTACTTTTAGATCATTGGGTAAGAACTTTAATCTTCTGAGGTAAGATCCCATCCAGAAACGTGTCATTCCTGTTGTCTTGGGGTTTCTGGATGGGTCTGTTGCTATTTTCAAATGGATAGTGATGTATCTTGCTGCTAAAAACAGGTGCAGGTCAGGGACTCCTTTTCCTCCTTTCTCTTTCGGCCTTTTCATCACATCTCTTCTAAGTCTTTCCCACTTGGATCCCCATAAAAAATAAAAGATGGCTCGGTCCAGATCTAAAAGCACTCTCCTAGGTGGGATAAAAACAGAACTGATTAGTAAAAGCAAAGGTAAAATCACAGCTTTTATGATTAAAACCTTTCCTTCCATAGTCAGTCCTCTAAGTCCCCAGTATCCTAGTCTTTGCTTAACTTTCCCTACCACGTCTGGCCAATTTGTCCTCCCTCCCCCGTCCCTGTCAAATTTTATCCCCAGTATTTTTTGGTCAGTCTGGGTCACAGTCAGAGGGAGTCCTGTCGTCTCAGTCGCTGTCCATGGTCCGTAAAATTGGGCTTGGGTCTTGCTCCTGTTTAGTTTTGCTCCAGAGGCCCGTCCAAACCAGTCAGTCAAGTCCAGCGTCCTGTTGACAGATAAAAGGTCGGTGCATAAAATATTCACGTCGTCCATATATAAAACACACTTGGTGGTGAGACCCCCGCTCCCTGGAACTCCCACCCCATTGATTCGTTCGTCCCTTCTCAAGACCTGTGCCAGCGGTTCTATACAGGTGACGTAGAGGAGGGCAGATAACGGACACCCCTGACGGACACCGCAGTTAATATCCACTGCTTTTGTCAGATGCCCGTTAACCACGAATTTGCTGGTGATGCCCCGGTACAGCAATCCCACCCAAGCTATAAACCTTTCTGGGAACCCCATTTTTTGCAGTACCTGGAAAAGGTACTGGTGCGAGACCCGATCAAAGGCTTTTTCAAAATCTAGATTTAGGACTACTAGCCGGATGTTTCTGTCTCTCGCATAACAGATGGTGTCTCGGATCAGTACGAGGCTGTCGGTGATCCTCCTCCCCTGGACGGCACAGGTTTGATCCGGGTGAATCACCTCTTCTAAAAACAAAGACATACGTGAGGCTAAAAGTTTGCTAAAAAGTTTGCAGTCTATATTTAAAAGTGAGATAGGTCTCCAGTTCTTCAGGTCAGTCTTGTCTTTTTTTTTGTGAAGGAGAGTCACTATCCCTACTCTAAAACTGTCAGGAAGTCGGTCAAGTCGCTCAAAATCCATAAAAACAGCAAGCAAGTCGTGTGCTAAAATGTCCCAAAAAGTTAAGTAAAATTCCAAGGGAAGTCCATCCTGTCCTGGGGACTTCCCTTTCTTAAAATTCACAAGACATTTATTTAACTCTAAAATACTAAAATCTTGGGATAAAAGCACAGTGTCTTTTACTGTTTTTTCGATGGATTTTAAAACTTCAGTCATGGTGTCTGTTTCAATGTTTTTTTCTTCATATAATTCCCCATAAAATCTTTCAACCGTTTCATTTATGTCCTTTATTGTTTCCGCTGTGCACCCATTTTCTTTTCTTAGTTTTAAGATGCTCCCCCCTTTGTTTAAAATTTTCTTAAAAAAATATCTGGTACACTTCTCCCCTTCTTCAATTTCCCTTTCTCTACTCCTTAAAATGACACCCTTACTTTTTATTTCTGCTAAAACCGACATCTCTGTTTTGACTTGTTTAATCTCTTCATTAAAATCCAAACCATGTTGATTTAGTTTAAAATAGCGTTGTAGTCTTTTTTGCAGTCCCATCATGCGGCTGTCTTCTTTTTTCTTTTTTCTTTTACCTGCCTGTCTAAAGAAAGTCTGGGTCTTTCCCTTCACCATCTCCCACCAGTGTGCACGTGAATCGTAGAAGTCTTGAAGGGTCTGCCACTCTTGGTACTGCTCCCTGTATTGACTAATGAGTTCTTTATCTTCTAACAGGGAGCAGTTGAGTTTCCACAGACCACTTCCTAATGTCACACCCGAAGAGAGTGAAAGGGTGCAGGAAAGCATCAGGTGATCGGAAAAGAAAACAGGAGTCAATCTAGCATCGGTCGGCGGGCAGTCCCGTGTAAAAATATAATCTATGCGAGAGGCTCTGGTGCCATCACCACTGAACCAGGTGAAGCCCTCCTCTCTGGGATGCATGGTTTTAAAACAGTCCTGGAGTTTAAAATCCTTGCAAATGCCCTGCAATAAAACCGATGTTTTGTCAACTTTAAAATCGCCCCCTGCTCTTTTTCTATCGTTTTTATTTAAAATACAGTTAAAATCACCCCCTACAACTAAAGGTACCCTACCTAGCATGTGGAACTGCAGGTCTTCTAAAAGTTCATACCTGTCGTTTTTTTCATTAAAGCC
Source organism: Euthynnus affinis (assembly GCA_029490765.1). NCBI lineage: Eukaryota > Metazoa > Chordata > Actinopteri > Scombriformes > Scombridae > Euthynnus > Euthynnus affinis. Next base: position 34,037,309 of record CM055844.1, on the reverse strand, counting down.
ATAAATATTTAAAAGGTTAAAATCCTGTCCCATAAAAGTCAAATGTGTTAAAAGTGCCCGACCGTCTCTCACCACCGTGCTGCCCTTCACCAGAACCTGAGGATTTTTAATTAAAATGGCCACCCCATCATTTTTGTTTTGATTTGACCCACTCCATATCGATGTATTTGGCCACATTTCCTCCCACTGTCTGTATTGTTTTAAAAACGGTAGGCCACATTCTTGTATTAAAAACACATCTGACTTTAAAGAGTTAAGAAAGGATAAAACACTTTGGGCTCTAACTCTCGACTTCACACTTCTCACATTGATGGTTGAGAAGGTGAGTGTCATGAGTATGGTTAAAAACAACAGGTATGAGTTTTTTTTAAAAAAAGACTAGGAGATTAAGACATTAAAACCTTTTAAAAAGGGGACAATTATTATGGGATTTCTTGTGAATGTAGCTCTTCCTTCACTCCCACTGGTGAAAGGTGAAGGGGTTGAGCTCCATTCCCCGCTCGGACTCTGGGGGTTGGCCTTGGACACAATGTTGCATTTAATTTGGAGTCTCTTGGGGTTGATTGCAGAGCTATTGTTAAGAAGGAGACCTCATTTGGTGAACTGGAGGGGAAGACTCTGGGTTCCTCCACAGATGAACTGTCTGAGGAAATCCCAACTCTTCCCCTCTTCTCTGAGACTACAGGAGACCCAGAGGACAATTCTGATGCAGGTCTCTTTGATTTCTGGGCTACGGGGAGGGAGGCATCCTCACTGTCTTCTTGTGATTGTATTTCACTTTCAGAATTAGCTCCGCCCTCTACCTGCATCTCCCCATCCTCCACAGAACTCTCCATTGGTGGGGCTGATGCAGGCCCCTCCCCCACTCCCGCCTCACTTGATTCCTCTCCTCCAATCACAGTTTTTGGCGGGAGATTTGAATTTTCCTGCCCAGCCTCTTCAGATAGCTCAATTATCGGTTCCGCTTGTCCACCATTTCTTTCATTTTCCACCTGCTTTGCTGCCTTCAGTTTGTTGGCAAAAGACTTGGGGCAATCTCTGAAAAGGTGGTTTGCTTCTCCACAAAGGTTGCACCGTCTGCCATTGGAGCATTCCTCAAAGGTGTGCCCAATTTCTCTACATTTCCTACAAACAATCTGCTGGCATGCTTCGGCTAGGTGCCCATGCTCGCCACACTTGCGGCAGAGTTTGGGCTGACCCTGGTAATGGATGTAGCCCCTGTTTTCTCCCAGTACTACCATGGATGGCAGATGTTTTAGGCCTTGGAAGCCTTGGGGGTCCTGCCATTGTTGAATGGGGACCCTCCAAGCGCAATTCCAAATGCCATCCTCATCTCTCACTTTGGTAGCCTGGCCTTTCACAGTGCAATATCTCCCCAGCCACAAACAAATGTCATCTGCATTCACTGTCTCATTGAACATTCTGACGATAACTGTTTTCAAAGCATTATCAGTCAGTTTCTCAACATTGAAGACAGAGAACTGGGGTTTCACATTTTCAAATCTTGTCCAAAACTCTCTTAGCAAAACAGCAGATCTAAAACTCACGTCAAATCCTTTATTGTTGGGCAAAGTCAAAATACAGTTAAGGTCATCCGGTTTAAAGTTCAAAACTTTCTGTACTAACTTCCGGGAAAAGTCTAGTCTCGACATTCCCAGAAGCTTTCCATCTTGTTCTTGGAAATTAAAACGCACACTGTGGTGCCTCCGCATGCCGGCCGACATGGTGGAGGCACCACAAGCTAAAACAACTAAAAGTGACTAAAACCTTTAAAAGTGCCAATAAAACACTAAAAGGCTAAAAGAAGTAACTAAATTACTAAAACAAAATAAAACCACACAAATGTAACTAAAATGTACTTACCCTTCTGTTTGTTCTGGTCAAGGTGATACTTACCACAGGAACTCTGAAGACAGTTCTCTGGAACAATGAATTCCTATTTGTGCAAGATTTACAACTACAGGTTTGAGTTGATATACTTTACACAAGGAATATAAGGAATATCCTCCCTAGCAATGGTCCAAATTAATGCCACATCAGGCAAGAATTGTACCACCAAAAGGAGGCGACCGCTGTCTTAGCCAAAGGGCCGAGAAGCGATGCAGGCCCGTCGTCTGCTGCCCGGGGGTCCCCTCCCGCAAAGGTCTCGCTCGTCGCGGTGCGGTCGTTTCAAAAGGCTCTGACAACGACTTCTACTTAGCAGCTCCGCCCATGCTCCTTGGTAAGTAAGTAAGCAAGCTAGCAAGCAAACAAGCAAGCAAGCAAGCTAGCAAGCAAACAAGCAAGCTAGCAAGCAAACAAGCAAGCAAGCAAGCAAGCAAGCTCTTGCTCATTTCACTCGCCTGGAAACCCCTCCCTCTGCGGCCACGGCACCTTTTCGCTTGCTCTTTCACACAAAAGATCAGGGGAGAGCGCGAACGCAGTCCCCCACTACCAGAAATTATGCAGTCGAGATTCCCACATTTGGGGAATTCGCAGGGGTCAGCACAACCGGAGTGCAATGGCTGAGCCTCGCCCTGGGTGAACCACCTTCTTGATCATGGTATCTCCCCTGCCAGGTAAGTATGAGTTGGGAGGGTCAGGGCCAGGGGCGTGACTCCTAGACACAGCACTCTGGCTGACGGTGCCTACAATGCAGAACCCCAGAATCCCGTGCCTTTGCTCCTTGGTAAGTAAGCTCTTATTCATTTATATAACTTTTTTTTTTTAAACACACGGTTACAAAGCGCTTTACGGGCACGTACGCATGCAAAACACACAACCAGATAGATTGATAAAATAGAAAAACACGGCAAAGAGAGAAACCTGCGGATCCGTTGTCCAAGAACAGCGGGGTTGCAATATAGGTCTTATTCTTGCAAAATTTCTCAACTGAAGAAAACAGGACCGGACAAGCTTACCGACACGTACGTGGTCAAAGGTCCTACACCGGTCCAAGACGACTGCCGAGGCTCTTCGCGGCAGCGGGTTTGAGGTTGGGGGTGAAGCGGGCTGAGGACGGCTGTTTAGCTTTTCACAAACACACGAGGCTCTGCCGATAGGCAAAGCCTGCCAAAAATAGGTTTAACTCGTGGGTGCTCCTCTCCACGGAAGTCTTTAGTAAAAGGCGAAAGACTTGTACATTATGAAGAGAAACCAGAGTAAGCACGGCCCGCTCCTCGAAAGCAGCCCAAAGACCCCAGTCGTCCCAGTCACCGCCTTCGCGGTGAGCCTCACTTGCCTCCCAGGCCACACCCATTCCACTGGGTGCAATCTTTTTTCGATTGTATATCCAGTTATCATCACACGTTTGTCTCATTCGTCTTATTCTGAGCAGCAGTGACGGAGTCAGAGTGTAATATCATCCACACTATCAGCTTCCAACTAACCTTGACAAGCCAGGGTTAAACCTGAAGTTACCCGGCTAACCCCAAATCCCGCTTCGTAGTACAGGCCTCTGGGTGGGTGAGCTGTTGCCCCTTTGACACCGTGTAGTGTTTGTTTTTTCTCTTTTTCTGAAACGCAGCCACAGGACCACCGTCCCCCTCAGGCGCTGGAGAGCAGGAGCAGGGGACATCGGAAGCGCGTCAAAATGTGGAAACGCTTCACGAGTTTGCGTGTCATCCTTTCGCAGGGGCCATGCTAATCTTCTCTGTATCGATTCCAATTTTTCATATGTGCTGCCTTAGCAAGCACACAAGTCTTCAGGGACTGCTTCCCTTTTTAGTAGCCCGTGGGCAGAGTGACCCCTTGGCCGCGGTGCAGTCTGGTGGACGGTAGGGCAGCACCATTAAGCAATGATGGGGCCTATCCGTTGCCGACATTTTCAGTTGCTATCAACTGCCTGCTACTTCCTCACGCATGCTTATGAAAGTCAGCGATTGGGTAAGGTCAGAAATGGCCTAATGCCAAACAAGGGGGGCGGTGCACGATTGGTCTGTCACGCAGGAGGCTTCATTTGGGACCCAAACCCTAGCATCCGCTCCTGTGACGCATGACAGGACAGCTCTGAGCGTCTGCCTGTGGCCTCAACAGCCGCCCCGGCCGCCAATCAAACGTGCAAACCTCACTCTGCGTCGCTCTGCATTGTACGCTAGTACCCTTCCCCCAGTCGTTATAGCTGATACGCAGGAAGTGGTCTGAGATAGGGAGACCAAGGACATTGCCGAAGGCTACCTTTCCCCGAGCCATGACAAAGGAAAACCCACACCCTCTTGGGCCTGCGCATTTAGCCCTGCTCCTCCGTCTCCGCATCAGTCAGTACTTGGTTTTCCACAAAGCAAGGAGAAGGGTGCACCGTTCCCGGCGGCACTGCAATACCGGGTCGATGCGTGGAGTGAACGGAGCAAGCTCCTCTTTCAGCTCCGGCTTCTAAAAATCCGTTTAATATTTTGTCCCCCGTATAGAGGACATATCAGATATTAAACTGATAAGAACAGATACTACACTTGATCTTAGCCAAAAGGCCGAGAAGCGATGCAGGCCCGTCGTCTGCTGCCCGGGGGTCCCCTCCCGCAAAGGTCTCGCTCGTCGCGGTGCGGTCGTTTCAAAAGGCTCTGACAACGACTTCTACTTAGCAGCTCCGCCCATGCTCCTTGGTAAGTAAGTAAGCAAGCTAGCAAGCAAACAAGCAAGCAAGCAAGCAAGCTAGCAAGCAAACAAGCAAGCAAGCAAGCTAGCAAGCAAACAAGCAAGCAAGCAAGCAAGCAAGCTAGCTCTTGCTCATTTCACTCGCCTGGAAACCCCTCCCTCTGCGGCCACGGCACCTTTTCGCTTGCTCTTTCACACAAAAGATCAGGGGAGAGCGCGAACGCAGTCCCCCACTACCAGAAATTATGCAGTCGAGATTCCCACATTTGGGGAATTCGCAGGGGTCAGCACAACCGGAGTGCAATGGCTGAGCCTCGCCCTGGGTGAACCACCTTCTTGATCATGGTATCTCCCCTGCCAGGTAAGTATGAGTTGGGAGGGTCAGGGCCAGGGGCGTGACTCCTAGACACAGCACTCTGGCTGACGGTGCCTACAATGCAGAACCCCAGAATCCCGTGCCTTTGCTCCTTGGTAAGTAAGCTCTTATTCATTTATATAACTTTTTTTTTTTAAACACACGGTTACAAAGCGCTTTACGGGCACGTACGCATGCAAAACACACAACCAGATAGATTGATAAAATAGAAAAACACGGCAAAGAGAGAAACCTGCGGATCCGTTGTCCAAGAACAGCGGGGTTGCAATATAGGTCTTATTCTTGCAAAATTTCTCAACTGAAGAAAACAGGACCGGACAAGCTTACCGACACGTACGTGGTCAAAGGTCCTACACCGGTCCAAGACGACTGCCGAGGCTCTTCGCGGCAGCGGGTTTGAGGTTGGGGGTGAAGCGGGCTGAGGACGGCTGTTTAGCTTTTCACAAACACACGAGGCTCTGCCGATAGGCAAAGCCTGCCAAAAATAGGTTTAACTCGTGGGTGCTCCTCTCCACGGAAGTCTTTAGTAAAAGGCGAAAGACTTGTACGTTATGAAGAGAAACCAGAGTAAGCACGGCCCGCTCCTCGAAAGCAGCCCAAAGACCCCAGTCGTCCCAGTCACCGCCTTCGCGGTGAGTCTCACTTGCCTCCCAGGCCACACCCATTCCACTGGGTGCAATCTTTTTTCGATTGTATATCCAGTTATCATCACACGTTTGTCTCATTCGTCTTATTCTGAGCAGCAGTGACGGAGTCAGAGTGTAATATCATCCACACTATCAGCTTCCAACTAACCTTGACAAGCCAGGGTTAAACCTGAAGTTACCCGGCTAACCCCAAATCCCGCTTCGTAGTACAGGCCTCTGGGTGGGTGAGCTGTTGCCCCTTTGACACCGTGTAGTGTTTGTTTTTTCTCTTTTTCTGAAACGCAGCCACAGGACCACCGTCCCCCTCAGGCGCTGGAGAGCAGGAGCAGGGGACATCGGAAGCGCGTCAAAATGTGGAAACGCTTCACGAGTTTGCGTGTCATCCTTTCGCAGGGGCCATGCTAATCTTCTCTGTATCGATTCCAATTTTTCATATGTGCTGCCTTAGCAAGCACACAAGTCTTCAGGGACTGCTTCCCTTTTTAGTAGCCCGTGGGCAGAGTGACCCCTTGGCCGCGGTGCAGTCTGGTGGACGGTAGGGCAGCACCATTAAGCAATGATGGGGCCTATCCGTTGCCGACATTTTCAGTTGCTATCAACTGCCTGCTACTTCCTCACGCATGCTTATGAAAGTCAGCGATTGGGTAAGGTCAGAAATGGCCTAATGCCAAACAAGGGGGGCGGTGCACGATTGGTCTGTCACGCAGGAGGCTTCATTTGGGACCCAAACCCTAGCATCCGCTCCTGTGACGCATGACAGGACAGCTCTGAGCGTCTGCCTGTGGCCTCAACAGCCGCCCCGGCCGCCAATCAAACGTGCAAACCTCACTCTGCGTCGCTCTGCATTGTACGCTAGTACCCTTCCCCCAGTCGTTATAGCTGATACGCAGGAAGTGGTCTGAGATAGGGAGACCAAGGACATTGCCGAAGGCTACCTTTCCCCGAGCCATGACAAAGGAAAACCCACACCCTCTTGGGCCTGCGCATTTAGCCCTGCTCCTCCGTCTCCGCATCAGTCAGTACTTGGTTTTCCACAAAGCAAGGAGAAGGGTGCACCGTTCCCGGCGGCACTGCAATACCGGGTCGATGCGTGGAGTGAACGGAGCAAGCTCCTCTTTCAGCTCCGGCTTCTAAAAATCCGTTTAATATTTTGTCCCCCGTATAGAGGACATATCAGATATTAAACTGATAAGAACAGATACTACACTTGATCTTAGCCAAAAGGCCGAGAAGCGATGCAGGCCCGTCGTCTGCTGCCCGGGGGTCCCCTCCCGCAAAGGTCTCGCTCGTCGCGGTGCGGTCGTTTCAAAAGGCTCTGACAACGACTTCTACTTAGCAGCTCCGCCCATGCTCCTTGGTAAGTAAGTAAGCAAGCTAGCAAGCAAACAAGCAAGCAAGCAAGCTAGCAAGCAAACAAGCAAGCTAGCAAGCAAACAAGCAAGCAAGCAAGCTAGCTCTTGCTCATTTCACTCGCCTGGAAACCCCTCCCTCTGCGGCCACGGCACCTTTTCGCTTGCTCTTTCACACAAAAGATCAGGGGAGAGCGCGAACGCAGTCCCCCACTACCAGAAATTATGCAGTCGAGATTCCCACATTTGGGGAATTCGCAGGGGTCAGCACAACCGGAGTGCAATGGCTGAGCCTCGCCCTGGGTGAACCACCTTCTTGATCATGGTATCTCCCCTGCCAGGTAAGTATGAGTTGGGAGGGTCAGGGCCAGGGGCGTGACTCCTAGACACAGCACTCTGGCTGACGGTGCCTACAATGCAGAACCCCAGAATCCCGTGCCTTTGCTCCTTGGTAAGTAAGCTCTTATTCATTTATATAACTTTTTTTTTTTAAACACACGGTTACAAATCGCTTTACGGGCACGTACGCATGCAAAACACACAACCAGATAGATTGATAAAATAGAAAAACACGGCAAAGAGAGAAACCTGCGGATCCGTTGTCCAAGAACAGCGGGGTTGCAATATAGGTCTTATTCTTGCAAAATTTCTCAACTGAAGAAAACAGGACCGGACAAGCTTACCGACACGTACGTGGTCAAAGGTCCTACACCGGTCCAAGACGACTGCCGAGGCTCTTCGCGGCAGCGGGTTTGAGGTTGGGGGTGAAGAAGCGGGCTGAGGACGGCTGTTTAGCTTTTCACAAACACACGAGGCTCTGCCGATAGGCAAAGCCTGCCAAAAATAGGTTTAACTCGTGGGTGCTCCTCTCCACGGAAGTCTTTAGTAAAAGGCGAAAGACTTGTACGTTATGAAGAGAAACCAGAGTAAGCACGGCCCGCTCCTCGAAAGCAGCCCAAAGACCCCAGTCGTCCCAGTCACCGCCTTCGCGGTGAGTCTCACTTGCCTCCCAGGCCACACCCATTCCACTGGGTGCAATCTTTTTTCGATTGTATATCCAGTTATCATCACACGTTTGTCTCATTCGTCTTATTCTGAGCAGCAGTGACGGAGTCAGAGTGTAATATCATCCACACTATCAGCTTCCAACTAACCTTGACAAGCCAGGGTTAAACCTGAAGTTACCCGGCTAACCCCAAATCCCGCTTCGTAGTACAGGCCTCTGGGTGGGTGAGCTGTTGCCCCTTTGACACCGTGTAGTGTTTGTTTTTTCTCTTTTTCTGAAACGCAGCCACAGGACCACCGTCCCCCTCAGGCGCTGGAGAGCAGGAGCAGGGGACATCGGAAGCGCGTCAAAATGTGGAAACGCTTCACGAGTTTGCGTGTCATCCTTTCGCAGGGGCCATGCTAATCTTCTCTGTATCGATTCCAATTTTTCATATGTGCTGCCTTAGCAAGCACACAAGTCTTCAGGGACTGCTTCCCTTTTTAGTAGCCCGTGGGCAGAGTGACCCCTTGGCCGCGGTGCAGTCTGGTGGACGGTAGGGCAGCACCATTAAGCAATGATGGGGCCTATCCGTTGCCGACATTTTCAGTTGCTATCAACTGCCTGCTACTTCCTCACGCATGCTTATGAAAGTCAGCGATTGGGTAAGGTCAGAAATGGCCTAATGCCAAACAAGGGGGGCGGTGCACGATTGGTCTGTCACGCAGGAGGCTTCATTTGGGACCCAAACCCTAGCATCCGCTCCTGTGACGCATGACAGGACAGCTCTGAGCGTCTGCCTGTGGCCTCAACAGCCGCCCCGGCCGCCAATCAAACGTGCAAACCTCACTCTGCGTCGCTCTGCATTGTACGCTAGTACCCTTCCCCCAGTCGTTATAGCTGATACGCAGGAAGTGGTCTGAGATAGGGAGACCAAGGACATTGCCGAAGGCTACCTTTCCCCGAGCCATGACAAAGGAAAACCCACACCCTCTTGGGCCTGCGCATTTAGCCCTGCTCCTCCGTCTCCGCATCAGTCAGTACTTGGTTTTCCACAAAGCAAGGAGAAGGGTGCACCGTTCCCGGCGGCACTGCAATACCGGGTCGATGCGTGGAGTGAACGGAGCAAGCTCCTCTTTCAGCTCCGGCTTCTAAAAATCCGTTTAATATTTTGTCCCCCGTATAGAGGACATATCAGATATTAAACTGATAAGAACAGATACTACACTTGATCTTAGCCAAAAGGCCGAGAAGCGATGCAGGCCCGTCGTCTGCTGCCCGGGGGTCCCCTCCCGCAAAGGTCTCGCTCGTCGCGGTGCGGTCGTTTCAAAAGGCTCTGACAACGACTTCTACTTAGCAGCTCCGCCCATGCTCCTTGGTAAGTAAGTAAGCAAGCTAGCAAGCAAACAAGCAAGCAAGCAAGCTAGCAAGCAAACAAGCAAGCTAGCAAGCAAACAAGCAAGCAAGCAAGCAAGCAAGCTAGCTCTTGCTCATTTCACTCGCCTGGAAACCCCTCCCTCTGCGGCCACGGCACCTTTTCGCTTGCTCTTTCACACAAAAGATCAGGGGAGAGCGCGAACGCAGTCCCCCACTACCAGAAATTATGCAGTCGAGATTCCCACATTTGGGGAATTCGCAGGGGTCAGCACAACCGGAGTGCAATGGCTGAGCCTCGCCCTGGGTGAACCACCTTCTTGATCATGGTATCTCCCCTGCCAGGTAAGTATGAGTTGGGAGGGTCAGGGCCAGGGGCGTGACTCCTAGACACAGCACTCTGGCTGACGGTGCCTACAATGCAGAACCCCAGAATCCCGTGCCTTTGCTCCTTGGTAAGTAAGCTCTTATTCATTTATATAACTTTTTTTTTTTAAACACACGGTTACAAAGCGCTTTACGGGCACGTACGCATGCAAAACACACAACCAGATAGATTGATAAAATAGAAAAACACGGCAAAGAGAGAAACCTGCGGATCCGTTGTCCAAGAACAGCGGGGTTGCAATATAGGTCTTATTCTTGCAAAATTTCTCAACTGAAGAAAACAGGACCGGACAAGCTTACCGACACGTACGTGGTCAAAGGTCCTACACCGGTCCAAGACGACTGCCGAGGCTCTTCGCGGCAGCGGGTTTGAGGTTGGGGGTGAAGCGGGCTGAGGACGGCTGTTTAGCTTTTCACAAACACACGAGGCTCTGCCGATAGGCAAAGCCTGCCAAAAATAGGTTTAACTCGTGGGTGCTCCTCTCCACGGAAGTCTTTAGTAAAAGGCGAAAGACTTGTACGTTATGAAGAGAAACCAGAGTAAGCACGGCCCGCTCTAAAGCTAAAAAGAATCGTGGGCTTGGAGGGATAGTTCAGGGCTTCTGCCCTTTTCTATCCATGGGTGGGTCTTGGTTGGCGGAAGTTAGAGGTGGAAGGAGGGTGGGATGGGGCTCATGGTGGGCACTTGTGGGCCAAGGCACAAACAAACAAAAACAAACAAACAGAAACAAACAAAACAAAAACAAACGAAGCAAAAAACAAACAGGAAAGAAAAGAAGAAGTGTGATTTACTTAAATATATGGCGTGTGTGTGTGTACATGTGTGTGATGTTAAGTGGTGTTAGGCAGCAGTGATGGAGTGGTTCGGTCCAGGTTGTTCAGTCATGGGGGGGTTGGTGGCTGGGGGGCTCGGTTAACTGTAGGATATATGACAGGGGGGTGTTAACTGACAGCTTGGCTTCTTTTATTGTACTTTGGAGTGAAGGGTTGGTGGTCGCTGTTCTTAGGTATTTTAGTGCTATTGTTTGGTGTCTCTGTCGTATAGTTTGGATTCCTGTTATGGTGTGTATATAGTGGTTGCTGATGTAGGATGGTAGTCTGTGTGCTAGTTTGAGTGCTTTGTTCTGGATTGTTTGTAGTCGTTGAAGCTGGTTGTCAGAGATGTTGATCCAAGCAGGGACGGAGTATTCGAAGAGTGGACGGATGTATGCCAGATAAACTTTGATAACTGTAGAGGGTGATGCGCCATGTTTTCCACAGAGGGCTTTGAGGTGGTTGAGTCTATTGTTTGCTTTTTGTTCCAGGTTATTGACGTGCTTTGTCCAGGTCATGTTGTGTTGGAATGTGACACCGAGGAATGTTGCTTCTTTGCTGATTGTGATTTTCTGGTTGTATAATTTAAGACTGGTGCTGTTGTTAGGCTGCAGGTGTGGGTTTTTTGTGAAGAGGACGCACTGTGTTTTGGTGGGGTTGAGTTTGATTCTCCACATGTTTGACCAGTTTTCTATTTCAGTTATGCATGTGTGGAGTTTTTTGGCTGCGAGGTTTGGGCATTTTGAACTTGACCAGTAGCAGAGGTCGTCTGCGAACTGTGAAACTTTGGCTATGGTGGCTGGGGGGTAGTAGATGTCGGAAATGTACAGTAAAAAGAGAAGTGGACTAAGAACAGCTCCTTGTGGAACTCCTGCTTGGGGGGTGAAAGGTGGTGATATGGCTGTGGCAACTTTGATCTTGATTTGACGGTTGTTGAGGAAGCTGGAGATGATAGATTGGGTGGGTTTTGGGAGTTTGAGATTTGTATCTAGTAGTCTGTATCTGAGTCCATTGTGCCACACTTTGTCAAAGGCTTTCTCGATGTCAAAAAATATTGCCATGGTTATTTCTTTTTTGTTGAAGTTTCTATGAATGTCCTCTGAAAGTCGGGTTATGTTGTCTGTGGTGGCTCTCCCTTTTCTGAAGCCGGCTTGGTGAATTCCTAGGAGGCCCATGGAGTTGATGTGGTCGGTAAGTCGTGCAGTGAGTATTCTTTCAAAAAGTTTTCCGAGGTGACTTAAGAGGCTTATGGGACGGTAGCTTGTGGCATTGTGTGGGTCTTTTCCGGGTTTATGAATCATTGTGACAATAGCGGTCTTCCATGGTGAGGGGAAATGACCGGTTATGAGGCAGGTGGAGAAGAGCTGTCCAAGGTGCTGGAGGTAAGTGGCTGGTGCTTGTTTTATTAGTGTGGTGTCGACATTGTCTTCCCCGGGAGCTTTGTTTTTCATTTTTTTCAGGTGCAGCTGTATTTCTTGGATGGTTACTGGCTTTGTGAGATCGTGATGCTCTACAGTGGGATTGGCTGTGTTTGTGTTGTGTTTTGCCATTTCTTTGTCAACCAGGTCTTTCCATGTATTGTCAAAGTGTGGGTCATTTGGGCATGAGTGGATTTTTTCAAGGTGATTGCGGAAGAGTGTTGCTTTTTCATTGTTGTCACTGATGATTGTGCCTGAGGATTTGATTGGTGGTGTGTTGTTGTTTTCTGGGTCTCCGTTTATGCTTTTTATTTTTTGCCAGAAGGTCCGGGGGTTAGAGTCCTGGTTGAGTTTTTTGTAGAATGTGTTCCAGGTTTTCTGCTTGTGAAGGGTAAGTTGTGTTTTAATAGTGTTTTGGAGTCTATTTATTTCTGTTTTGGTTTGGGGTGATCTGTGCCTTATAAATTCTCTTCTCAGCTTTCTCTTTTGTTTTATGAGTTGGAGCAGGTGATAGGGTAGTGTCTGTGTCTGGGTTTTAGCAGGGTTTTGGGGTATAGTTTCTTCTCTGGCTTGGATGAGAAGTTTGCTTAGCAGAGTTGCTTGTTGGTCCAGATCCTGAGGGGCGGTTCCGTGGGTGATGTTGTGCAGTCTTTCTTCTATATGTGATCTGTATGTTTCCCATTCTGCTGTTCTGTAGTTGTACTTCTTCCTTGGAATTGCTTGTAGATGAAAGGAGAATGCTGTGAGAACAGGTAAGTGGTCACTGGAGAGATGATTTGTGGTGGAGAATTTTTGTAATTTGGAAGCCAGGTCAGGGGAGCATATGATCAAGTCCAAAATATCCGTGTTGCCTGTTTGGGGGGATATATAGGTGGGTTCATTCGTATTGATGATTGACAGGTTTGTGTTATTGAGGATCTGTTTGAGTGCTATGCCACTTTGGTTTGTTTTCCTGCAGTGAAAGTCAGCGTGCTTTGCATTAAAGTCTCCCATTATGAGGGAGTGGCTGGGGTTGGAGATGGCTTGGAGCAGTGCAGCTGAAGGTTTTGTTCTAGGTGGACAGTAGATGCTGGTGACTGTGATAGGATGATGTGAGTGGATTTTCATTTTGGTTGAAATGTATTCATTTCCTTGTAATTGTTCTGGTGAGAGACCGAAATCAATTTCACTGTATTCAATGTTTTTCTTGATCAAGATTGCTACTCCTCCTCCATTTCCTGTCTGACGTTCTTTTCTGATGATGTTGTAACCGGGTATCTGAATTCGTGATTTGGTTGATAATAGTGTTTCATTTATGGAAGCCACAGAGACATTCTTCTCAGTGAGTAGATGGATTAACTCTTCTTTGCTTCCCCTTATTCCTCTGATGTTTATGTGTAAAAAAGTAGTAAGAGCCATTTAAAAAGTGTTAAGAGGATGAAAGAAAATGAATGGAAATATAGATAATGGGAAATACTTCATATATTGAAGTGTGAGTGTTTCCGGATGGTTTGTAGTATTTCCTCTATTTTCTTGTCGTCCATGGTGAGTTTTTTTAAGTCATCACGTAGATGAGTGTAGTGGGTGTCATCGTGAGAGGTGGTGGGTTTTCCGGCTGGGGGTTTGGCAGATGGTGTCTTTTTGGTTAATGGAGTCATGTGTGAAAGATAAACTGGACAGGTCTTGGAGGCAGCAGAGTGTTCCCCTGCACAGTTGGCACACTTAGCTTCTCGTTTTTCCTTTTTGCAGGTTTTGTGGTGGTGGTTTTCTCCACATCTCAGGCAGACGACTGGGTTGGTGCAGTTGACAGAAATATGGTTGAATTGCTGACATTTGTAGCACTGTTTGATGGTGGGTGGAGGTTTTGCCTTCTCTACTCTGTAATGGAAGAGGTCCATGAAGAAGCCTTCATGAAGAAGGCCAGCAGCTTGGTCTGGGTTGGTGAGGTGGATTTTGATGAATGTGGTTGGCTGTTGAGTGGATTTACTTATGATTCTGTGTATTCTGGAGATACTGATGCCTTGTTTTTCCAGTTCTTCTTTTATTTGTGTCTCTGTGATATTAGTGTGGATACCTTTAATAACCAGCAGTTTTGTCGGGGTTTCGGATGGGGGCATGGTGTTGTGCTTACGTGCTAGTCTGCATGTGAAGTGTGCTCCATTAAATGCTCCCTCGGGCCATGGTGAGAGCAGGGAGTTCAGAGAGGGGATGTCCTTGGGAAAAATGAGGATATTGTTGTTTCTCATGTGGACCAGTTTTTGAAGTTGGGCTTGTGGCTTGAGTTTTTGTATTTCCTTGAGGATGGATTTGTTGGTTGAAAAAGAATTACTGGAGGTTTTGTAGTTTTCTATGACAACCGGTGTGAGGTGTTGGTTTTCTGCTGACTCCCGTCTTGCTCTTTTCCTGGGACCTGTGTTGAATGATTGGTATTTATGCATGTTTGTGCTTACAATATTCGAGTAGCTGGCAGAAAGGGGTGGGAGGGGAGTGTGTGGGTCTTGTCCGTTCAATAGGATCTGCTCCATGGTGGTTAGAGTGGATTGCATCTGTGTAGTGACATTGTTGAGGGGAGTGGTTTGGGTGTATTTGCTGAGTTCAGAGAATAAGTGGTTGATTTGGTCGAAAATATTCTTGATGATTAGATTGTCGATTTTATCAGTGGTCGGAGGGACTGGTGTCTCAGCCGGGGTGGATGATTTAGAAGTGGGTTTGGGAGCAGTAGTTGTCTGTTGGTCAGCTTTGGGTGGTTTGGATAGCTTTACAGTTGCCGGTGCTTTTTCTTTGATGGTTGGATTGGGTTCCAGAGGTGAGATAGGGTCCATTTTTTCCAAGTTTTGGAGTGTTGTAGTGATGAAGCTGCGTACTGCTGGGGAGTTGGGGCTCTTTCTTGCTTGTATGGATTTTTGTGTTTTGGGATCAGGTATTTGCTTCTTTCTTTGCGTTCTTTCATTTGATGCAAAAGCTGCAGTCCATATCTGTTTTCTTTCCGATGCATTAGTAGGTTGTGCAGTAGCCATTTTCTTCCTTCTCACTCCTTTGCTGTGTGTGTGTGTGTGTGTGTGTGTGTGTGTGTGGGGGGGGGGGGGGGGGGGGGGGGGTGTGTACGGGGTGCTTAAGTGCAGTGTGAGAGAAGAAGAGTAGAGAGAGTTTTTTTTTTTTTTTTTTTTTTTTTTTTTTTAAATAAATAAAATAAAATAAAAATAAATAAAAAGTGCTTGTGGACTTATTTGTGAGTTTAACGATACAAAAAGTGCCTTGGCCACCACATTGGATGATACCTGTGTCTGTTCAGTCCATGGAAGAGACCAGGGAGGCCTTTAATGCCGTGTCCAAAGCAGCATCACCGGGATCCCGTACGGGCAGAGGTCTCAAGTGCTGTGTGTAAGACGCTGAATATCCGCATGTAAGACCGTGCAGGTGACGTGATGATACGGCGGTGTCGCGTGTCGCGGTGTCGCGGTATGTGATCCGAGTATATCCGAGTATATCAAGTGACTCACGAGGCTGGAATGATGGAATGACAATCGAGTGACAAGTGGCCCGCTCCTCGAAAGCAGCCCAAAGACCCCAGTCGTCCCAGTCACCGCCTTCGCGGTGAGTCTCACTTGCCTCCCAGGCCACACCCATTCCACTGGGTGCAATCTTTTTTCGATTGTATATCCAGTTATCATCACACGTTTGTCTCATTCGTCTTATTCTGAGCAGCAGTGACGGAGTCAGAGTGTAATATCATCCACACTATCAGCTTCCAACTAACCTTGACAAGCCAGGGTTAAACCTGAAGTTACCCGGCTAACCCCAAATCCCGCTTCGTAGTACAGGCCTCTGGGTGGGTGAGCTGTTGCCCCTTTGACACCGTGTAGTGTTTGTTTTTTCTCTTTTTCTGAAACGCAGCCACAGGACCACCGTCCCCCTCAGGCGCTGGAGAGCAGGAGCAGGGGACATCGGAAGCGCGTCAAAATGTGGAAACGCTTCACGAGTTTGCGTGTCATCCTTTCGCAGGGGCCATGCTAATCTTCTCTGTATCGATTCCAATTTTTCATATGTGCTGCCTTAGCAAGCACACAAGTCTTCAGGGACTGCTTCCCTTTTTAGTAGCCCGTGGGCAGAGTGACCCCTTGGCCGCGGTGCAGTCTGGTGGACGGTAGGGCAGCACCATTAAGCAATGATGGGGCCTATCCGTTGCCGACATTTTCAGTTGCTATCAACTGCCTGCTACTTCCTCACGCATGCTTATGAAAGTCAGCGATTGGGTAAGGTCAGAAATGGCCTAATGCCAAACAAGGGGGGCGGTGCACGATTGGTCTGTCACGCAGGAGGCTTCATTTGGGACCCAAACCCTAGCATCCGCTCCTGTGACGCATGACAGGACAGCTCTGAGCGTCTGCCTGTGGCCTCAACAGCCGCCCCGGCCGCCAATCAAACGTGCAAACCTCACTCTGCGTCGCTCTGCATTGTACGCTAGTACCCTTCCCCCAGTCGTTATAGCTGATACGCAGGAAGTGGTCTGAGATAGGGAGACCAAGGACATTGCCGAAGGCTACCTTTCCCCGAGCCATGACAAAGGAAAACCCACACCCTCTTGGGCCTGCGCATTTAGCCCTGCTCCTCCGTCTCCGCATCAGTCAGTACTTGGTTTTCCACAAAGCAAGGAGAAGGGTGCACCGTTCCCGGCGGCACTGCAATACCGGGTCGATGCGTGGAGTGAACGGAGCAAGCTCCTCTTTCAGCTCCGGCTTCTAAAAATCCGTTTAATATTTTGTCCCCCGTATAGAGGACATATCAGATATTAAACTGATAAGAACAGATACTACACTTGATCTTAGCCAAAAGGCCGAGAAGCGATGCAGGCCCGTCGTCTGCTGCCCGGGGGTCCCCTCCCGCAAAGGTCTCGCTCGTCGCGGTGCGGTCGTTTCAAAAGGCTCTGACAACGACTTCTACTTAGCAGCTCCGCCCATGCTCCTTGGTAAGTAAGTAAGCAAGCTAGCAAGCAAACAAGCAAGCAAGCAAGCTAGCAAGCAAACAAGCAAGCTAGCAAGCAAACAAGCAAGCAAGCAAGCTAGCTCTTGCTCATTTCACTCGCCTGGAAACCCCTCCCTCTGCGGCCACGGCACCTTTTCGCTTGCTCTTTCACACAAAAGATCAGGGGAGAGCGCGAACGCAGTCCCCCACTACCAGAAATTATGCAGTCGAGATTCCCACATTTGGGGAATTCGCAGGGGTCAGCACAACCGGAGTGCAATGGCTGAGCCTCGCCCTGGGTGAACCACCTTCTTGATCATGGTATCTCCCCTGCCAGGTAAGTATGAGTTGGGAGGGTCAGGGCCAGGGGCGTGACTCCTAGACACAGCACTCTGGCTGACGGTGCCTACAATGCAGAACCCCAGAATCCCGTGCCTTTGCTCCTTGGTAAGTAAGCTCTTATTCATTTATATAACTTTTTTTTTTTAAACACACGGTTACAAAGCGCTTTACGGGCACGTACGCATGCAAAACACACAACCAGATAGATTGATAAAATAGAAAAACACGGCAAAGAGAGAAACCTGCGGATCCGTTGTCCAAGAACAGCGGGGTTGCAATATAGGTCTTATTCTTGCAAAATTTCTCAACTGAAGAAAACAGGACCGGACAAGCTTACCGACACGTACGTGGTCAAAGGTCCTACACCGGTCCAAGACGACAAGCTCCTCTTTCAGCTCCGGCTTCTAAAAATCCGTTTAATATTTTGTCCCCCGTATAGAGGACATATCAGATATTAAACTGATAAGAACAGATTTTTTTTTTTTTTTTTTCGAAAAAATTTTATTGACACTCATATCAAACACATTTCGTCAAAGCTGTACATGTTCATGATATAAAATTCACCTTGAAATGCAATACATCAATAAATAAAAGTGTGATCTGTAAAACCACATTTAAAACAATAAAACCATTGTTTTAAGAGGTATCACAGATAAAATCAGCATTTTCACAGGTAAAAGCCAATCATAAAACCTTCTCATGTGGATGACATTTGCGTTGAGTGTCCATTTAAAAGTCCTTAAAAGGGAGTGCACTTTGTTAAGATGTTTTTTCCAGGTCTTTTCTTTGTGCAGGAGCGCAGTGAGTCCCTACCAAGGTTAACTCATTCCGCTCTCCCAAGCAGTGGGTCTCTCGGGATCCTGTCGTGGTGCTCAGAGGGGACCCTCACCCTGCTGCTCCTTCCCACCTGCCTCACCCGGAGGGCCAGGCCGCCGCTGCTTTGACCTTTTTGCGTGTGGCTCCGGCTCCTTCCTCCGAATGGGCACAGAGGCGATGCTTCTTTGTGGCTGTGTCCTAGGCCCGCCGCCGGCAGCTCTGGCCACTTGGGCCGTCGCTGCAGCCATCCGGATCACAGCCACGGGGGGGATCTGCATGTGCTTTCTTACCAGCAAGTTTCTGGAGGTCCAAATGGCGTCTTTGATGGCGGCTAGGGTGAGCCACTGCTTGGCAAAGTCACTCTTTTTTATTGCTGTTTGGCTCACCCCATACAGCACTAGCTGTGCTGTGAGGACCTCCCTTGCTGGCAAGTACGGGAATTGCAAGGAGCCGGCTGTTGCCCACTGGTCTACGGCAGCACTGCACTCCCAGAGCAGATGCCTCACCGACTCAGGCGCGCCACAACCAGGTCGGGGGCAGGTTGAGAGCGTTGACATGCCCCGGGAGTGCATAACGGACCTGACCGGGAGGATCTCGTGAGCCACCATCCATGACAGGTCCCGGAGTTTGTTTGGGAGAGCGGGATGGTTGACATTGCGCCAAACTGTTGAGGGCTCGCCGAATGCGAGCCCGCGCACTGGACTCACTGGCTCCCGCTCCTGCACAACAGACATGAGAGAGCGATGGTTGGTTAAAATGTGCAACTCCTCCTGCTCCAATTTAAAATGCCTTAAAAACCTTGGGATAAAAGCATAAACTGGTGGCAGGTTAAAAGATACAGGTACTTTTAGATCATTGGGTAAGAACTTTAATCTTCTGAGGTAAGATCCCATCCAGAAACGTGTCATTCCTGTTGTCTTGGGGTTTCTGGATGGGTCTGTTGCTATTTTCAAATGGATAGTGATGTATCTTGCTGCTAAAAACAGGTGCAGGTCAGGGACTCCTTTTCCTCCTTTCTCTTTCGGCCTTTTCATCACATCTCTTCTAAGTCTTTCCCACTTGGATCCCCATAAAAAATAAAAGATGGCTCGGTCCAGATCTAAAAGCACTCTCCTAGGTGGGATAAAAACAGAACTGATTAGTAAAAGCAAAGGTAAAATCACAGCTTTTATGATTAAAACCTTTCCTTCCATAGTCAGTCCTCTAAGTCCCCAGTATCCTAGTCTTTGCTTAACTTTCCCTACCACGTCTGGCCAATTTGTCCTCCCTCCCCCGTCCCTGTCAAATTTTATCCCCAGTATTTTTTGGTCAGTCTGGGTCACAGTCAGAGGGAGTCCTGTCGTCTCAGTCGCTGTCCATGGTCCGTAAAATTGGGCTTGGGTCTTGCTCCTGTTTAGTTTTGCTCCAGAGGCCCGTCCAAACCAGTCAGTCAAGTCCAGCGTCCTGTTGACAGATAAAAGGTCGGTGCATAAAATATTCACGTCGTCCATATATAAAACACACTTGGTGGTGAGACCCCCGCTCCCTGGAACTCCCACCCCATTGATTCGTTCGTCCCTTCTCAAGACCTGTGCCAGCGGTTCTATACAGGTGACGTAGAGGAGGGCAGATAACGGACACCCCTGACGGACACCGCAGTTAATATCCACTGCTTTTGTCAGATGCCCGTTAACCACGAATTTGCTGGTGATGCCCCGGTACAGCAATCCCACCCAAGCTATAAACCTTTCTGGGAACCCCATTTTTTGCAGTACCTGGAAAAGGTACTGGTGCGAGACCCGATCAAAGGCTTTTTCAAAATCTAGATTTAGGACTACTAGCCGGATGTTTCTGTCTCTCGCATAACAGATGGTGTCTCGGATCAGTACGAGGCTGTCGGTGATCCTCCTCCCCTGGACGGCACAGGTTTGATCCGGGTGAATCACCTCTTCTAAAAACAAAGACATACGTGAGGCTAAAAGTTTGCTAAAAAGTTTGCAGTCTATATTTAAAAGTGAGATAGGTCTCCAGTTCTTCAGGTCAGTCTTGTCTTTTTTTTTGTGAAGGAGAGTCACTATCCCTACTCTAAAACTGTCAGGAAGTCGGTCAAGTCGCTCAAAATCCATAAAAACAGCAAGCAAGTCGTGTGCTAAAATGTCCCAAAAAGTTAAGTAAAATTCCAAGGGAAGTCCATCCTGTCCTGGGGACTTCCCTTTCTTAAAATTCACAAGACATTTATTTAACTCTAAAATACTAAAATCTTGGGATAAAAGCACAGTGTCTTTTACTGTTTTTTCGATGGATTTTAAAACTTCAGTCATGGTGTCTGTTTCAATGTTTTTTTCTTCATATAATTCCCCATAAAATCTTTCAACCGTTTCATTTATGTCCTTTATTGTTTCCGCTGTGCACCCATTTTCTTTTCTTAGTTTTAAGATGCTCCCCCCTTTGTTTAAAATTTTCTTAAAAAAATATCTGGTACACTTCTCCCCTTCTTCAATTTCCCTTTCTCTACTCCTTAAAATGACACCCTTACTTTTTATTTCTGCTAAAACCGACATCTCTGTTTTGACTTGTTTAATCTCTTCATTAAAATCCAAACCATGTTGATTTAGTTTAAAATAGCGTTGTAGTCTTTTTTGCAGTCCCATCATGCGGCTGTCTTCTTTTTTCTTTTTTCTTTTACCTGCCTGTCTAAAGAAAGTCTGGGTCTTTCCCTTCACCATCTCCCACCAGTGTGCACGTGAATCGTAGAAGTCTTGAAGGGTCTGCCACTCTTGGTACTGCTCCCTGTATTGACTAATGAGTTCTTTATCTTCTAACAGGGAGCAGTTGAGTTTCCACAGACCACTTCCTAATGTCACACCCGAAGAGAGTGAAAGGGTGCAGGAAAGCATCAGGTGATCGGAAAAGAAAACAGGAGTCAATCTAGCATCGGTCGGCGGGCAGTCCCGTGTAAAAATATAATCTATGCGAGAGGCTCTGGTGCCATCACCACTGAACCAGGTGAAGCCCTCCTCTCTGGGATGCATGGTTTTAAAACAGTCCTGGAGTTTAAAATCCTTGCAAATGCCCTGCAATAAAACCGATGTTTTGTCAACTTTAAAATCGCCCCCTGCTCTTTTTCTATCGTTTTTATTTAAAATACAGTTAAAATCACCCCCTACAACTAAAGGTACCCTACCTAGCATGTGGAACTGCAGGTCTTCTAAAAGTTCATACCTGTCGTTTTTTTCATTAAAGCCATAAATATTTAAAAGGTTAAAATCCTGTCCCATAAAAGTCAAATGTGTTAAAAGTGCCCGACCGTCTCTCACCACCGTGCTGCCCTTCACCAGAACCTGAGGATTTTTAATTAAAATGGCCACCCCATCATTTTTGTTTTGATTTGACCCACTCCATATCGATGTATTTGGCCACATTTCCTCCCACTGTCTGTATTGTTTTAAAAACGGTAGGCCACATTCTTGTATTAAAAACACATCTGACTTTAAAGAGTTAAGAAAGGATAAAACACTTTGGGCTCTAACTCTCGACTTCACACTTCTCACATTGATGGTTGAGAAGGTGAGTGTCATGAGTATGGTTAAAAACAACAGGTATGAGTTTTTTTTAAAAAAAGACTAGGAGATTAAGACATTAAAACCTTTTAAAAAGGGGACAATTATTATGGGATTTCTTGTGAATGTAGCTCTTCCTTCACTCCCACTGGTGAAAGGTGAAGGGGTTGAGCTCCATTCCCCGCTCGGACTCTGGGGGTTGGCCTTGGACACAATGTTGCATTTAATTTGGAGTCTCTTGGGGTTGATTGCAGAGCTATTGTTAAGAAGGAGACCTCATTTGGTGAACTGGAGGGGAAGACTCTGGGTTCCTCCACAGATGAACTGTCTGAGGAAATCCCAACTCTTCCCCTCTTCTCTGAGACTACAGGAGACCCAGAGGACAATTCTGATGCAGGTCTCTTTGATTTCTGGGCTACGGGGAGGGAGGCATCCTCACTGTCTTCTTGTGATTGTATTTCACTTTCAGAATTAGCTCCGCCCTCTACCTGCATCTCCCCATCCTCCACAGAACTCTCCATTGGTGGGGCTGATGCAGGCCCCTCCCCCACTCCCGCCTCACTTGATTCCTCTCCTCCAATCACAGTTTTTGGCGGGAGATTTGAATTTTCCTGCCCAGCCTCTTCAGATAGCTCAATTATCGGTTCCGCTTGTCCACCATTTCTTTCATTTTCCACCTGCTTTGCTGCCTTCAGTTTGTTGGCAAAAGACTTGGGGCAATCTCTGAAAAGGTGGTTTGCTTCTCCACAAAGGTTGCACCGTCTGCCATTGGAGCATTCCTCAAAGGTGTGCCCAATTTCTCTACATTTCCTACAAACAATCTGCTGGCATGCTTCGGCTAGGTGCCCATGCTCGCCACACTTGCGGCAGAGTTTGGGCTGACCCTGGTAATGGATGTAGCCCCTGTTTTCTCCCAGTACTACCATGGATGGCAGATGTTTTAGGCCTTGGAAGCCTTGGGGGTCCTGCCATTGTTGAATGGGGACCCTCCAAGCGCAATTCCAAATGCCATCCTCATCTCTCACTTTGGTAGCCTGGCCTTTCACAGTGCAATATCTCCCCAGCCACAAACAAATGTCATCTGCATTCACTGTCTCATTGAACATTCTGACGATAACTGTTTTCAAAGCATTATCAGTCAGTTTCTCAACATTGAAGACAGAGAACTGGGGTTTCACATTTTCAAATCTTGTCCAAAACTCTCTTAGCAAAACAGCAGATCTAAAACTCACGTCAAATCCTTTATTGTTGGGCAAAGTCAAAATACAGTTAAGGTCATCCGGTTTAAAGTTCAAAACTTTCTGTACTAACTTCCGGGAAAAGTCTAGTCTCGACATTCCCAGAAGCTTTCCATCTTGTTCTTGGAAATTAAAACGCACACTGTGGTGCCTCCGCATGCCGGCCGACATGGTGGAGGCACCACAAGCTAAAACAACTAAAAGTGACTAAAACCTTTAAAAGTGCCAATAAAACACTAAAAGGCTAAAAGAAGTAACTAAATTACTAAAACAAAATAAAACCACACAAATGTAACTAAAATGTACTTACCCTTCTGTTTGTTCTGGTCAAGGTGATACTTACCACAGGAACTCTGAAGACAGTTCTCTGGAACAATGAATTCCTATTTGTGCAAGATTTACAACTACAGGTTTGAGTTGATATACTTTACACAAGGAATATAAGGAATATCCTCCCTAGCAATGGTCCAAATTAATGCCACATCAGGCAAGAATTGTACCACCAAAAGGAGGCGACCGCTGTCTTAGCCAAAGGGCCGAGAAGCGATGCAGGCCCGTCGTCTGCTGCCCGGGGGTCCCCTCCCGCAAAGGTCTCGCTCGTCGCGGTGCGGTCGTTTCAAAAGGCTCTGACAACGACTTCTACTTAGCAGCTCCGCCCATGCTCCTTGGTAAGTAAGTAAGCAAGCTAGCAAGCAAACAAGCAAGCAAGCAAGCTAGCAAGCAAACAAGCAAGCTAGCAAGCAAACAAGCAAGCAAGCAAGCAAGCAAGCTCTTGCTCATTTCACTCGCCTGGAAACCCCTCCCTCTGCGGCCACGGCACCTTTTCGCTTGCTCTTTCACACAAAAGATCAGGGGAGAGCGCGAACGCAGTCCCCCACTACCAGAAATTATGCAGTCGAGATTCCCACATTTGGGGAATTCGCAGGGGTCAGCACAACCGGAGTGCAATGGCTGAGCCTCGCCCTGGGTGAACCACCTTCTTGATCATGGTATCTCCCCTGCCAGGTAAGTATGAGTTGGGAGGGTCAGGGCCAGGGGCGTGACTCCTAGACACAGCACTCTGGCTGACGGTGCCTACAATGCAGAACCCCAGAATCCCGTGCCTTTGCTCCTTGGTAAGTAAGCTCTTATTCATTTATATAACTTTTTTTTTTTAAACACACGGTTACAAAGCGCTTTACGGGCACGTACGCATGCAAAACACACAACCAGATAGATTGATAAAATAGAAAAACACGGCAAAGAGAGAAACCTGCGGATCCGTTGTCCAAGAACAGCGGGGTTGCAATATAGGTCTTATTCTTGCAAAATTTCTCAACTGAAGAAAACAGGACCGGACAAGCTTACCGACACGTACGTGGTCAAAGGTCCTACACCGGTCCAAGACGACTGCCGAGGCTCTTCGCGGCAGCGGGTTTGAGGTTGGGGGTGAAGCGGGCTGAGGACGGCTGTTTAGCTTTTCACAAACACACGAGGCTCTGCCGATAGGCAAAGCCTGCCAAAAATAGGTTTAACTCGTGGGTGCTCCTCTCCACGGAAGTCTTTAGTAAAAGGCGAAAGACTTGTACATTATGAAGAGAAACCAGAGTAAGCACGGCCCGCTCCTCGAAAGCAGCCCAAAGACCCCAGTCGTCCCAGTCACCGCCTTCGCGGTGAGCCTCACTTGCCTCCCAGGCCACACCCATTCCACTGGGTGCAATCTTTTTTCGATTGTATATCCAGTTATCATCACACGTTTGTCTCATTCGTCTTATTCTGAGCAGCAGTGACGGAGTCAGAGTGTAATATCATCCACACTATCAGCTTCCAACTAACCTTGACAAGCCAGGGTTAAACCTGAAGTTACCCGGCTAACCCCAAATCCCGCTTCGTAGTACAGGCCTCTGGGTGGGTGAGCTGTTGCCCCTTTGACACCGTGTAGTGTTTGTTTTTTCTCTTTTTCTGAAACGCAGCCACAGGACCACCGTCCCCCTCAGGCGCTGGAGAGCAGGAGCAGGGGACATCGGAAGCGCGTCAAAATGTGGAAACGCTTCACGAGTTTGCGTGTCATCCTTTCGCAGGGGCCATGCTAATCTTCTCTGTATCGATTCCAATTTTTCATATGTGCTGCCTTAGCAAGCACACAAGTCTTCAGGGACTGCTTCCCTTTTTAGTAGCCCGTGGGCAGAGTGACCCCTTGGCCGCGGTGCAGTCTGGTGGACGGTAGGGCAGCACCATTAAGCAATGATGGGGCCTATCCGTTGCCGACATTTTCAGTTGCTATCAACTGCCTGCTACTTCCTCACGCATGCTTATGAAAGTCAGCGATTGGGTAAGGTCAGAAATGGCCTAATGCCAAACAAGGGGGGCGGTGCACGATTGGTCTGTCACGCAGGAGGCTTCATTTGGGACCCAAACCCTAGCATCCGCTCCTGTGACGCATGACAGGACAGCTCTGAGCGTCTGCCTGTGGCCTCAACAGCCGCCCCGGCCGCCAATCAAACGTGCAAACCTCACTCTGCGTCGCTCTGCATTGTACGCTAGTACCCTTCCCCCAGTCGTTATAGCTGATACGCAGGAAGTGGTCTGAGATAGGGAGACCAAGGACATTGCCGAAGGCTACCTTTCCCCGAGCCATGACAAAGGAAAACCCACACCCTCTTGGGCCTGCGCATTTAGCCCTGCTCCTCCGTCTCCGCATCAGTCAGTACTTGGTTTTCCACAAAGCAAGGAGAAGGGTGCACCGTTCCCGGCGGCACTGCAATACCGGGTCGATGCGTGGAGTGAACGGAGCAAGCTCCTCTTTCAGCTCCGGCTTCTAAAAATCCGTTTAATATTTTGTCCCCCGTATAGAGGACATATCAGATATTAAACTGATAAGAACAGATACTACACTTGATCTTAGCCAAAAGGCCGAGAAGCGATGCAGGCCCGTCGTCTGCTGCCCGGGGGTCCCCTCCCGCAAAGGTCTCGCTCGTCGCGGTGCGGTCGTTTCAAAAGGCTCTGACAACGACTTCTACTTAGCAGCTCCGCCCATGCTCCTTGGTAAGTAAGTAAGCAAGCTAGCAAGCAAACAAGCAAGCAAGCAAGCAAGCTAGCAAGCAAACAAGCAAGCAAGCAAGCTAGCAAGCAAACAAGCAAGCAAGCAAGCAAGCAAGCTAGCTCTTGCTCATTTCACTCGCCTGGAAACCCCTCCCTCTGCGGCCACGGCACCTTTTCGCTTGCTCTTTCACACAAAAGATCAGGGGAGAGCGCGAACGCAGTCCCCCACTACCAGAAATTATGCAGTCGAGATTCCCACATTTGGGGAATTCGCAGGGGTCAGCACAACCGGAGTGCAATGGCTGAGCCTCGCCCTGGGTGAACCACCTTCTTGATCATGGTATCTCCCCTGCCAGGTAAGTATGAGTTGGGAGGGTCAGGGCCAGGGGCGTGACTCCTAGACACAGCACTCTGGCTGACGGTGCCTACAATGCAGAACCCCAGAATCCCGTGCCTTTGCTCCTTGGTAAGTAAGCTCTTATTCATTTATATAACTTTTTTTTTTTAAACACACGGTTACAAAGCGCTTTACGGGCACGTACGCATGCAAAACACACAACCAGATAGATTGATAAAATAGAAAAACACGGCAAAGAGAGAAACCTGCGGATCCGTTGTCCAAGAACAGCGGGGTTGCAATATAGGTCTTATTCTTGCAAAATTTCTCAACTGAAGAAAACAGGACCGGACAAGCTTACCGACACGTACGTGGTCAAAGGTCCTACACCGGTCCAAGACGACTGCCGAGGCTCTTCGCGGCAGCGGGTTTGAGGTTGGGGGTGAAGCGGGCTGAGGACGGCTGTTTAGCTTTTCACAAACACACGAGGCTCTGCCGATAGGCAAAGCCTGCCAAAAATAGGTTTAACTCGTGGGTGCTCCTCTCCACGGAAGTCTTTAGTAAAAGGCGAAAGACTTGTACGTTATGAAGAGAAACCAGAGTAAGCACGGCCCGCTCCTCGAAAGCAGCCCAAAGACCCCAGTCGTCCCAGTCACCGCCTTCGCGGTGAGTCTCACTTGCCTCCCAGGCCACACCCATTCCACTGGGTGCAATCTTTTTTCGATTGTATATCCAGTTATCATCACACGTTTGTCTCATTCGTCTTATTCTGAGCAGCAGTGACGGAGTCAGAGTGTAATATCATCCACACTATCAGCTTCCAACTAACCTTGACAAGCCAGGGTTAAACCTGAAGTTACCCGGCTAACCCCAAATCCCGCTTCGTAGTACAGGCCTCTGGGTGGGTGAGCTGTTGCCCCTTTGACACCGTGTAGTGTTTGTTTTTTCTCTTTTTCTGAAACGCAGCCACAGGACCACCGTCCCCCTCAGGCGCTGGAGAGCAGGAGCAGGGGACATCGGAAGCGCGTCAAAATGTGGAAACGCTTCACGAGTTTGCGTGTCATCCTTTCGCAGGGGCCATGCTAATCTTCTCTGTATCGATTCCAATTTTTCATATGTGCTGCCTTAGCAAGCACACAAGTCTTCAGGGACTGCTTCCCTTTTTAGTAGCCCGTGGGCAGAGTGACCCCTTGGCCGCGGTGCAGTCTGGTGGACGGTAGGGCAGCACCATTAAGCAATGATGGGGCCTATCCGTTGCCGACATTTTCAGTTGCTATCAACTGCCTGCTACTTCCTCACGCATGCTTATGAAAGTCAGCGATTGGGTAAGGTCAGAAATGGCCTAATGCCAAACAAGGGGGGCGGTGCACGATTGGTCTGTCACGCAGGAGGCTTCATTTGGGACCCAAACCCTAGCATCCGCTCCTGTGACGCATGACAGGACAGCTCTGAGCGTCTGCCTGTGGCCTCAACAGCCGCCCCGGCCGCCAATCAAACGTGCAAACCTCACTCTGCGTCGCTCTGCATTGTACGCTAGTACCCTTCCCCCAGTCGTTATAGCTGATACGCAGGAAGTGGTCTGAGATAGGGAGACCAAGGACATTGCCGAAGGCTACCTTTCCCCGAGCCATGACAAAGGAAAACCCACACCCTCTTGGGCCTGCGCATTTAGCCCTGCTCCTCCGTCTCCGCATCAGTCAGTACTTGGTTTTCCACAAAGCAAGGAGAAGGGTGCACCGTTCCCGGCGGCACTGCAATACCGGGTCGATGCGTGGAGTGAACGGAGCAAGCTCCTCTTTCAGCTCCGGCTTCTAAAAATCCGTTTAATATTTTGTCCCCCGTATAGAGGACATATCAGATATTAAACTGATAAGAACAGATACTACACTTGATCTTAGCCAAAAGGCCGAGAAGCGATGCAGGCCCGTCGTCTGCTGCCCGGGGGTCCCCTCCCGCAAAGGTCTCGCTCGTCGCGGTGCGGTCGTTTCAAAAGGCTCTGACAACGACTTCTACTTAGCAGCTCCGCCCATGCTCCTTGGTAAGTAAGTAAGCAAGCAAGCTAGCAAGCAAACAAGCAAGCAAGCAAGCTAGCAAGCAAACAAGCAAGCAAGCAAGCAAGCAAGCAAGCAAGCTAGCAAGCAAGCAAGCAAGCAAGCTAGCTCTTGCTCATTTCACTCGCCTGGAAACCCCTCCCTCTGCGGCCACGGCACCTTTTCGCTTGCTCTTTCACACAAAAGATCAGGGGAGAGCGCGAACGCAGTCCCCCACTACCAGAAATTATGCAGTCGAGATTCCCACATTTGGGGAATTCGCAGGGGTCAGCACAACCGGAGTGCAATGGCTGAGCCTCGCCCTGGGTGAACCACCTTCTTGATCATGGTATCTCCCCTGCCAGGTAAGTATGAGTTGGGAGGGTCAGGGCCAGGGGCGTGACTCCTAGACACAGCACTCTGGCTGACGGTGCCTACAATGCAGAACCCCAGAATCCCGTGCCTTTGCTCCTTGGTAAGTAAGCTCTTATTCATTTATATAACTTTTTTTTTTTAAACACACGGTTACAAAGCGCTTTACGGGCACGTACGCATGCAAAACACACAACCAGATAGATTGATAAAATAGAAAAACACGGCAAAGAGAGAAACCTGCGGATCCGTTGTCCAAGAACAGCGGGGTTGCAATATAGGTCTTATTCTTGCAAAATTTCTCAACTGAAGAAAACAGGACCGGACAAGCTTACCGACACGTACGTGGTCAAAGGTCCTACACCGGTCCAAGACGACTGCAGAGGCTCTTCGCGGCAGCGGGTTTGAGGTTGGGGGTGAAGCGGGCTGAGGACGGCTGTTTAGCTTTTCACAAACACACGAGGCTCTGCCGATAGGCAAAGCCTGCCAAAAATAGGTTTAACTCGTGGGTGCTCCTCTCCACGGAAGTCTTTAGTAAAAGGCGAAAGACTTGTACGTTATGAAGAGAAACCAGAGTAAGCACGGCCCGCTCCTCGAAAGCAGCCCAAAGACCCCAGTCGTCCCAGTCACCGCCTTCGCGGTGAGTCTCACTTGCCTCCCAGGCCACACCCATTCCACTGGGTGCAATCTTTTTTCGATTGTATATCCAGTTATCATCACACGTTTGTCTCATTCGTCTTATTCTGAGCAGCAGTGACGGAGTCAGAGCGTAATATCATCCACACTATCAGCTTCCAACTAACCTTGACAAGCCAGGGTTAAACCTGAAGTTACCCGGCTAACCCCAAATCCCGCTTCGTAGTACAGGCCTCTGGGTGGGTGAGCTGTTGCCCCTTTGACACCGTGTAGTGTTTGTTTTTTCTCTTTTTCTGAAACGCAGCCACAGGACCACCGTCCCCCTCAGGCGCTGGAGAGCAGGAGCAGGGGACATCGGAAGCGCGTCAAAATGTGGAAACGCTTCACGAGTTTGCGTGTCATCCTTTCGCAGGGGCCATGCTAATCTTCTCTGTATCGATTCCAATTTTTCATATGTGCTGCCTTAGCAAGCACACAAGTCTCCAGGGACTGCTTCCCTTTTTAGTAGCCCGTGGGCAGAGTGACCCCTTGGCCGCGGTGCAGTCTGGTGGACGGTAGGGCAGCACCATTAAGCAATGATGGGGCCTATCCGTTGCCGACATTTTCAGTTGCTATCAACTGCCTGCTACTTCCTCACGCATGCTTATGAAAGTCAGCGATTGGGTAAGGTCAGAAATGGCCTAATGCCAAACAAGGGGGGCGGTGCACGATTGGTCTGTCACGCAGGAGGCTTCATTTGGGACCCAAACCCTAGCATCCGCTCCTGTGACGCATGACAGGACAGCTCTGAGCGTCTGCCTGTGGCCTCAACAGCCGCCCCGGCCGCCAATCAAACGTGCAAACCTCACTCTGCGTCGCTCTGCATTGTACGCTAGTACCCTTCCCCCAGTCGTTATAGCTGATACGCAGGAAGTGGTCTGAGATAGGGAGACCAAGGACATTGCCGAAGGCTACCTTTCCCCGAGCCATGACAAAGGAAAACCCACACCCTCTTGGGCCTGCTCCTCCGTCTCCGCATCAGTCAGTACTTGGTTTTCCACAAAGCAAGGAGAAGGGTGCACCGTTCCCGGCGGCACTGCAATACCGGGTCGATGCGTGGAGTGAACGGAGCAAGCTCCTCTTTCAGCTCCGGCTTCTAAAAATCCGTTTAATATTTTGTCCCCCGTATAGAGGACATATCAGATATTAAACTGATAAGAACAGATACTACACTTGATCTTAGCCAAAAGGCCGAGAAGCGATGCAGGCCCGTCGTCTGCTGCCCGGGGGTCCCCTCCCGCAAAGGTCTCGCTCGTCGCGGTGCGGTCGTTTCAAAAGGCTCTGACAACGACTTCTACTTAGCAGCTCCGCCCATGCTCCTTGGTAAGTAAGTAAGCAAGCAAGCTAGCAAGCAAACAAGCAAGCAAGCAAGCTAGCAAGCAAACAAGCAAGCTAGCAAGCAAACAAGCAAGCAAGCAAGCAAGCAAGCTAGCTCTTGCTCATTTCACTCGCCTGGAAACCCCTCCCTCTGCGGCCACGGCACCTTTTCGCTTGCTCTTTCACACAAAAGATCAGGGGAGAGCGCGAACGCAGTCCCCCACTACCAGAAATTATGCAGTCGAGATTCCCACATTTGGGGAATTCGCAGGGGTCAGCACAACCGGAGTGCAATGGCTGAGCCTCGCCCTGGGTGAACCACCTTCTTGATCATGGTATCTCCCCTGCCAGGTAAGTATGAGTTGGGAGGGTCAGGGCCAGGGGCGTGACTCCTAGACACAGCACTCTGGCTGACGGTGCCTACAATGCAGAACCCCAGAATCCCGTGCCTTTGCTCCTTGGTAAGTAAGCTCTTATTCATTTATATAACTTTTTTTTTTTAAACACACGGTTACAAAGCGCTTTACGGGCACGTACGCATGCAAAACACACAACCAGATAGATTGATAAAATAGAAAAACACGGCAAAGAGAGAAACCTGCGGATCCGTTGTCCAAGAACAGCGGGGTTGCAATATAGGTCTTATTCTTGCAAAATTTCTCAACTGAAGAAAACAGGACCGGACAAGCTTACCGACACGTACGTGGTCAAAGGTCCTACACCGGTCCAAGACGACTGCCGAGGCTCTTCGCGGCAGCGGGTTTGAGGTTGGGGGTGAAGCGGGCTGAGGACGGCTGTTTAGCTTTTCACAAACACACGAGGCTCTGCCGATAGGCAAAGCCTGCCAAAAATAGGTTTAACTCGTGGGTGCTCCTCTCCACGGAAGTCTTTAGTAAAAGGCGAAAGACTTGTACGTTATGAAGAGAAACCAGAGTAAGCACGGCCCGCTCCTCGAAAGCAGCCCAAAGACCCCAGTCGTCCCAGTCACCGCCTTCGCGGTGAGTCTCACTTGCCTCCCAGGCCACACCCATTCCACTGGGTGCAATCTTTTTTCGATTGTATATCCAGTTATCATCACACGTTTGTCTCATTCGTCTTATTCTGAGCAGCAGTGACGGAGTCAGAGTGTAATATCATCCACACTATCAGCTTCCAACTAACCTTGACAAGCCAGGGTTAAACCTGAAGTTACCCGGCTAACCCCAAATCCCGCTTCGTAGTACAGGCCTCTGGGTGGGTGAGCTGTTGCCCCTTTGACACCGTGTAGTGTTTGTTTTTTCTCTTTTTCTGAAACGCAGCCACAGGACCACCGTCCCCCTCAGGCGCTGGAGAGCAGGAGCAGGGGACATCGGAAGCGCGTCAAAATGTGGAAACGCTTCACGAGTTTGCGTGTCATCCTTTCGCAGGGGCCATGCTAATCTTCTCTGTATCGATTCCAATTTTTCATATGTGCTGCCTTAGCAAGCACACAAGTCTTCAGGGACTGCTTCCCTTTTTAGTAGCCCGTGGGCAGAGTGACCCCTTGGCCGCGGTGCAGTCTGGTGGACGGTAGGGCAGCACCATTAAGCAATGATGGGGCCTATCCGTTGCCGACATTTTCAGTTGCTATCAACTGCCTGCTACTTCCTCACGCATGCTTATGAAAGTCAGCGATTGGGTAAGGTCAGAAATGGCCTAATGCCAAACAAGGGGGGCGGTGCACGATTGGTCTGTCACGCAGGAGGCTTCATTTGGGACCCAAACCCTAGCATCCGCTCCTGTGACGCATGACAGGACAGCTCTGAGCGTCTGCCTGTGGCCTCAACAGCCGCCCCGGCCGCCAATCAAACGTGCAAACCTCACTCTGCGTCGCTCTGCATTGTACGCTAGTACCCTTCCCCCAGTCGTTATAGCTGATACGCAGGAAGTGGTCTGAGATAGGGAGACCAAGGACATTGCCGAAGGCTACCTTTCCCCGAGCCATGACAAAGGAAAACCCACACCCTCTTGGGCCTGCGCATTTAGCCCTGCTCCTCCGTCTCCGCATCAGTCAGTACTTGGTTTTCCACAAAGCAAGGAGAAGGGTGCACCGTTCCCGGCGGCACTGCAATACCGGGTCGATGCGTGGAGTGAACGGAGCAAGCTCCTCTTTCAGCTCCGGCTTCTAAAAATCCGTTTAATATTTTGTCCCCCGTATAGAGGACATATCAGATATTAAACTGATAAGAACAGATTTTTTTCTTTCGAAAAATTTTTATTGACACTCATATCAAACACATTTCATCAAAGCTGTACATGTTCATGATTTAAGATTCACCTTGAAATGCAATACATCAATAAATAAAAATGTGATCTGTAAAACCAAATTTAAAACAATAAAACCATTGTTTTAAGAGGTATCACAGATAAATCAGCATTTTCCCAGGTAAAAGCAAATCATAAAAACTCATGTGGATGACATTTGTGTTGAGTGTCCATTTAAAAGTCCTTAAAAGGGAGTGCACTTTGTTAAGATGTTCTTCCAGGTCTTTTCTTTGTGCAGGAGCGCAGTGAGTCCCTACCAAGGTTAACTCATTCCGCTCTCCCAAGCAGTGGGTCTCTCGGGATCCTGTCGTGGTGCTCAGAGGGGACCCTCACCCTGCTGCTCCTTCCCACCTGCCTCACCCGGAGGGCCAGGCCGCCGCTGCTTTGACCTTTTTGCGTGTGGCTCCGACTCCTTCCTCCGAATGGGCACAGAGGCGATGCTTCTTTGTGGCTGTGTCCTAGGCCCGCCGCCGGCAGCTCTGGCCACTTGGGCCGTCGCTGCAGCCATCCGGATCACAGCCACGGGGGGGATCTGCATGTGCTTTCTTACCAGCAAGTTTCTGGAGGTCCAAATGGCGTCTTTGATGGCGGCTAGGGTGAGCCACTGCTTGGCAAAGTCACTCTTTTTTATTGCTGTTTGGCTCACCCCATACAGCACTAGCTGTGCTGTGAGGACCTCCCTTGCTGGCAAGTACGGGAATTGCAAGGAGCCGGCTGTTGCCCACTGGTCTACGGCAGCACTGCACTCCCAGAGCAGATGCCTCACCGACTCAGGCGCGCCACAACCAGGTCGGGGGCAGGTTGAGAGCGTTGACATGCCCCGGGAGTGCATAACGGACCTGACCGGGAGGATCTCGTGAGCCACCATCCATGACAGGTCCCGGAGTTTGTTTGGGAGAGCGGGATGGTTGACATTGCGCCAAACTGTTGAGGGCTCGCCGAATGCGAGCCCGCGCACTGGACTCACTGGCTCCCGCTCCTGCACAACAGACATGAGAGAGCGATGGTTGGTTAAAATGTGCAACTCCTCCTGCTCCAATTTAAAATGCCTTAAAAACCTTGGGATAAAAGCATAAACTGGTGGCAGGTTAAAAGATACAGGTACTTTTAGATCATTGGGTAAGATCTTTAATCTTCTGAGGTAAGATCCCATCCAGAAACGTGTCATTCCTGTTGTCTTGGGGTTTCTGGATGGGTCTGTTGCTATTTTCAAATGGATAGTGATGTATCTTGCTGCTAAAAACAGGTGCAGGTCAGGGACTCCTTTTCCTCCTTTCTCTTTCGGCCTTTTCATCACATCTCTTCTAAGTCTTTCCCACTTGGATCCCCATAAAAAATAAAAGATGGCTCGGTCCAGATCTAAAAGCACTCTCCTAGGTGGGATAAAAACAGAACTGATTAGTAAAAGCAAAGGTAAAATCACAGCTTTTATGATTAAAACCTTTCCTTCCATAGTCAGTCCTCTAAGTCCCCAGTATCCTAGTCTTTGCTTAACTTTCCCTACCACGTCTGGCCAATTTGTCCTCCCTCCCCCGTCCCTGTCAAATTTTATCCCCAGTATTTTTTGGTCAGTCTGGGTCACAGTCAGAGGGAGTCCTGTCGTCTCAGTCGCTGTCCATGGTCCATAAAATTGGGCTTGGGTCTTGCTCCTGTTTAGTTTTGCTCCAGAGGCCCGTCCAAACCAGTCAGTCAAGTCCAGCGTCCTGTTGACAGATAAAAGGTCGGTGCATAAAATATTCACGTCGTCCATATATAAAACACACTTGGTGATGAGACCCCCGCTCCCTGGAACTCCCACCCCATTGATTCGTTCGTCCCTTCTCAAGACCTGTGCCAGCGGTTCTATACAGGTGACGTAGAGGAGGGCAGATAACGGACACCCCTGACGGACACCGCAGTTAATATCCACTGCTTTTGTCAGATGCCCGTTAACCACAAATTTGCTGGTGATGCCCCGGTACAGCAATCCCACCCAAGCTATAAACCTTTCTGGGAACCCCATTTTTTGCAGTACCTGGAAAAGGTACTGGTGCGAGACCCGATCAAAGGCTTTTTCAAAATCTAGATTTAGGACTACTAGCCGGATGTTTCTGTCTCTCGCATAACAGATGGTGTCTCGGATCAGTACGAGGCTGTCGGTGATCCTCCTCCCCTGGACGGCACACGTTTGATCCGGGTGAATCACCTCTTCTAAAAACAAAGACATACGTGAGGCTAAAAGTTTGCTAAAAAGTTTGCAGTCTATATTTAAAAGTGAGATAGGTCTCCAGTTCTTCAGGTCAGTCTTGTCTTTTTTTTTGTGAAGGAGAGTCACTATCCCTACTCTAAAACTGTCAGGAAGTCGGTCAAGTCGCTCAAAATCCATAAAAACAGCAAGCAAGTCGTGTGCTAAGATGTCCCAAAAAGTTAAGTAAAATTCCAAGGGAAGTCCATCCTGTCCTGGGGACTTCCCTTTCTTAAAATTCACAAGACATTTATTTAACTCTAAAATACTAAAATCTTGGGATAAAAGCACAGTGTCTTTTACTGTTTTTTCGATGGATTTTAAAACTTCAGTCATGGTGTCTGTTTCAATGTTTTTTTCTTCATATAATTCCCCATAAAATCTTTCAACCGTTTCATTTATGTCCTTTATTGTTTCCGCTGTGCACCCATTTTCTTTTCTTAATTTTAAAATGCTCCCCCCTTTGTTTAAAATTTTCTTAAAAAAATATCTGGTACACTTCTCCCCTTCTTCAATTTCCCTTTCTCTACTCCTTAAAATGACACCCTTACTTTTTATTTCTGCTAAAACCGACATCTCTGTTTTGACTTGTTTAATCTCTTCGTTAAAATCCAAACCATGTTGATTTAGTTTAAAATAGCGTTGTAGTCTTTTTTGCAGTCCCATCATGCGGCTGTCTTCTTTTTTCTTTTTTCTTTTACCTGCCTGTCTAAAGAAAGTCTGGGTCTTTCCCTTCACCATCTCCCACCAGTGTGCACGTGAATCGTAGAAGTCTTGAAGGGTCTGCCACTCTTGGTACTGCTCCCTGTATTGACTAATGAGTTCTTTATCTTCTAACAGGGAGCAGTTGAGTTTCCACAGACCACTTCCTAATGTCACACCCGAAGAGAGTGAAAGGGTGCAGGAAAGCATCAGGTGATCGGAAAAGAAAACAGGAGTCAATCTAGCATCGGTCGGCGGGCAGTCCCGTGTAAAAATATAATCTATGCGAGAGGCTCTGGTGCCATCACCACTGAACCAGGTGAAGCCCTCCTCTCTGGGATGCATGGTTTTAAAACAGTCCTGGAGTTTAAAATCCTTGCAAATGCCCTGCAATAAAACCGATGTTTTGTCAACTTTAAAATCGTCCCCTGCTCTTTTTCTATCGTTTTTATTTAAAATACAGTTAAAATCACCCCCTACAACTAAAGGTACCCTACCTAGCATGTGGAACTGCAGGTCTTCTAAAAGTTCATACCTGTCATTTTTTTCATTAAAGCCATAAATATTTAAAAGGTTAAAATCCTGTCCCATAAAAGTCAAATGTGTTAAAAGTGCCCGACCGTCTCTCACCACCGTGCTGCCCTTCACCAGAACCTGAGGATTTTTAATTAAAATGGCCACCCCATCATTTTTGTTTTGATTTGACCCACTCCATATCGAGGTATTTGGCCACATTTCCTCCCACTGTCTGTATTGTTTTAAAAACGGTAGGCCACATTCTTGTATTAAAAACACATCTGACTTTAAAGAGTTAAGAAAGGATAAAACACTTTGGGCTCTAACTCTCGACTTCACACTTCTCACATTGATGGTTGAGAAGGTGAGTGTCATGAGTATGGTTAAAAACAACAGGTATGAGTTTTTTTTTTTTAAAAAAAGACTAGGAGATTAAGACATTAAAACCTTTTAAAAAGGGGACAATTATTATGGGATTTCTTGTGAATGTAGCTCTTCCTTCACTCCCACTGGTGAAAGGTGAAGGGGTTGAGCTCCATTCCCCGCTCGGACTCTAGGGGTTGGCCTTGGACACAATGTTGCATTTAATTTGGAGTCTCTTGGGGTTGATTGCAGAGCTATTGTTAAGAAGGAGACCTCATTTGGTGAACTGGAGGGGAAGACTCTGGGTTCCTCCACAGATGAACTGTCTGAGGAAATCCCAACTCTTCCCCTCTTCTCTGAGACTACAGGAGACCCAGAGGACAATTCTGATGCAGGTCTCTTTGATTTCTGGGCTACGGGGAGGGAGGCATCCTCACTGTCTTCTTGTGATTGTATTTCACTTTCAGAATTAGCTCCGCCCTCTACCTGCATCTCCCCATCCTCCACAGAACTCTCCATTGGTGGGGCTGATGCAGGCCCCTCCCCCACTCCCGCCTCACTTGATTCCTCTTCTCCAATCACAGTTTTTGGCGGGAGATTTGAATTTTCCTGCCCAGCCTCTTCAGATAGCTCAATTATCGGTTCCGCTTGTCCACCATTTTTTTCATTTTCCACCTGCTTTGCTGCCTTCAGTTTGTTGGCAAAAGACTTGGGGCAATCTCTGAAAAGGTGGTTTGCTTCTCCACAAAGGTTGCACCGTCTGCCATTGGAGCATTCCTCAAAGGTGTGCCCAATTTCTCTACATTTCCTACAAACAATCTGCTGGCATGCTTCGGCAAGGTGCCCATGCTCGCCACACTTGCGGCAGAGTTTGGGCTGACCCTGGTAATGAATGTAGCCCCTGTTTTCTCCCAGTACTACCATGGATGGCAGATGTTTTAGGCCTTGGAAGCCTTGGGGGTCCTGCCATTGTTGAATGGGGACCCTCCAAGCGCAATTCCAAATGCCATCCTCATCTCTCACTTTGGTAGCCTGGCCTTTCACAGTGCAATATCTCCCCAGCCACAAACAAATGTCATCTGCATTCACTGTCTCATTGAACATTCTGACGATAACTGTTTTCAAAGCATTATCAGTCAGTTTCTCAACATTGAAGACAGAGAACTGGGGTTTCACATTTTCAAATCTCGTCCAAAACTCTCTTAGCAAAACAGCAGATCTAAAACTCACGTCAAATCCTTTATTGTTGGGCAAAGTCAAAATACAGTTAAGGTCATCCGGTTTAAAGTTCAAAACTTTCTGTACTAACTTCCGGGAAAAGTCTAGTCTCGACATTCCCAGAAGCTTTCCATCTTGTTCTTGGAAATTAAAACGCACACTGTGGTGCCTCCGCATGCCGGCCGACATGGTGGAGGCACCACAAGCTAAAACAACTAAAAGTGACTAAAACCTTTAAAAGTGCCAATAAAACACTAAAAGGCTAAAAGAAGTAACTAAATTACTAAAACAAAATAAAACCACACAAATGCAACTAAAATGTACTTACCCTTCTGTTTGTTCTGGTCAAGGTGATACTTACCACGGGAACTCTGAAACAGTTCTCTGGAACAATGGATTCCTATTTGTGCAAAATTTACAACTACAGGTTTGAGTTGATATACTTTACACAAGGAATATAAGGAATATCCTCCCTAGCAATGGTCCAAATTAATGCCACATCAGGCAAGAATTGTACCACCAAAAGGAGGCGACCGCTGTCTTAGCCAAAAGGCCGAGAAGCGATGCAGGCCCGTCGTCTGCTGCCCGGGGGTCCCCTCCCGCAAAGGTCTCGCTCGTCGCGGTGCGGTCGTTTCAAAAGGCTCTGACAACGACTTCTACTTAGCAGCTCCGCCCATGCTCCTTGGTAAGTAAGTAAGCAAGCAAGCTAGCAAGCAAACAAGCAAGCAAGCAAGCTAGCAAGCAAACAAGCAAGCAAGCAAACAAGCAAGCAAGCAAGCAAGCTAGCTCTTGCTCATTTCACTCGCCTGGAAACCCCTCCCTCTGCGGCCACGGCACCTTTTCGCTTGCTCTTTCACACAAAAGATCAGGGGAGAGCGCGAACGCAGTCCCCCACTACCAGAAATTATGCAGTCGAGATTCCCACATTTGGGGAATTCGCAGGGGTCAGCACAACCGGAGTGCAATGGCTGAGCCTCGCCCTGGGTGAACCACCTTCTTGATCATGGTATCTCCCCTGCCAGGTAAGTATGAGTTGGGAGGGTCAGGGCCAGGGGCGTGACTCCTAGACACAGCACTCTGGCTGACGGTGCCTACAATGCAGAACCCCAGAATCCCGTGCCTTTGCTCCTTGGTAAGTAAGCTCTTATTCATTTATATAACTTTTTTTTTTTAAACACACGGTTACAAAGCGCTTTACGGGCACGTACGCATGCAAAACACACAACCAGATAGATTGATAAAATAGAAAAACACGGCAAAGAGAGAAACCTGCGGATCCGTTGTCCAAGAACAGCGGGGTTGCAATATAGGTCTTATTCTTGCAAAATTTCTCAACTGAAGAAAACAGGACCGGACAAGCTTACCGACACGTACGTGGTCAAAGGTCCTACACCGGTCCAAGACGACTGCCGAGGCTCTTCGCGGCAGCGGGTTTGAGGTTGGGGGTGAAGCGGGCTGAGGACGGCTGTTTAGCTTTTCACAAACACACGAGGCTCTGCCGATAGGCAAAGCCTGCCAAAAATAGGTTTAACTCGTGGGTGCTCCTCTCCACGGAAGTCTTTAGTAAAAGGCGAAAGACTTGTACGTTATGAAGAGAAACCAGAGTAAGCACGGCCCGCTCCTCGAAAGCAGCCCAAAGACCCCAGTCGTCCCAGTCACCGCCTTCGCGGTGAGTCTCACTTGCCTCCCAGGCCACACCCATTCCACTGGGTGCAATCTTTTTTCGATTGTATATCCAGTTATCATCACACGTTTGTCTCATTCGTCTTATTCTGAGCAGCAGTGACGGAGTCAGAGTGTAATATCATCCACACTATCAGCTTCCAACTAACCTTGACAAGCCAGGGTTAAACCTGAAGTTACCCGGCTAACCCCAAATCCCGCTTCGTAGTACAGGCCTCTGGGTGGGTGAGCTGTTGCCCCTTTGACACCGTGTAGTGTTTGTTTTTTCTCTTTTTCTGAAACGCAGCCACAGGACCACCGTCCCCCTCAGGCGCTGGAGAGCAGGAGCAGGGGACATCGGAAGCGCGTCAAAATGTGGAAACGCTTCACGAGTTTGCGTGTCATCCTTTCGCAGGGGCCATGCTAATCTTCTCTGTATCGATTCCAATTTTTCATATGTGCTGCCTTAGCAAGCACACAAGTCTTCAGGGACTGCTTCCCTTTTTAGTAGCCCGTGGGCAGAGTGACCCCTTGGCCGCGGTGCAGTCTGGTGGACGGTAGGGCAGCACCATTAAGCAATGATGGGGCCTATCCGTTGCCGACATTTTCAGTTGCTATCAACTGCCTGCTACTTCCTCACGCATGCTTATGAAAGTCAGCGATTGGGTAAGGCCAGAAATGGCCTAATGCCAAACAAGGGGGGCGGTGCACGATTGGTCTGTCACGCAGGAGGCTTCATTTGGGACCCAAACCCTAGCATCCGCTCCTGTGACGCATGACAGGACAGCTCTGAGCGTCTGCCTGTGGCCTCAACAGCCGCCCCGGCCGCCAATCAAACGTGCAAACCTCACTCTGCGTCGCTCTGCATTGTACGCTAGTACCCTTCCCCCAGTCGTTATAGCTGATACGCAGGAAGTGGTCTGAGATAGGGAGACCAAGGACATTGCCGAAGGCTACCTTTCCCCGAGCCATGACAAAGGAAAACCCACACCCTCTTGGGCCTGCGCATTTAGCCCTGCTCCTCCGTCTCCGCATCAGTCAGTACTTGGTTTTCCACAAAGCAAGGAGAAGGGTGCACCGTTCCCGGCGGCACTGCAATACCGGGTCGATGCGTGGAGTGAACGGAGCAAGCTCCTCTTTCAGCTCCGGCTTCTAAAAATCCGTTTAATATTTTGTCCCCCGTATAGAGGACATATCAGATATTAAACTGATAAGAACAGATTTTTTTTTTTCTTTCGAAAAATTTTTATTGACACTCATATCAAACACATTTCGTCAAAGCTGTACATGTTCATGATTTAAGATTCACCTTGAAATGCAATACATCAATAGATAAAAATGTGATCTGTAAAACCAAATTTAAAACAATAAAACCATTGTTTTAAGAGGTATCACAGATAAAATCAGCATTTTCACAGGTAAAAGCCAATCATAAAAACTTCTCATGTGGATGACATTTGTGTTGAGTGTCCATTTAAAAGACCTTAAAAGGGAGTGCACTTTGTTAAGATGTTTTTTCCAGGTCTTTTCTTTGTGCAGGAGCGCAGTGAGTCCCTACCAAGGTTAACTCATTCCGCTCTCCCAAGCAGTGGGTCTCTCGGGATCCTGTCGTGGTGCTCAGAGGGACCCTCCCTGCAGGTCCTTCACTGCACACCCGGGGGCCAGGTGCAACTGCTGCTCGATCCTGCCCCCCGAGCCTGGTTTGTGGCGCTGCCTGAGGCGGTGAGGCATCTGCTCTGGGAGTGCAGTGCTGCCGTAGACCAGTGGGCAACAGCCCGGGGGCTCCTGCAAGTGCCCTTACTTGCCAGCAAGTTTGGAGGTCCCTGGGTCTACATGCATGTGCTTTCTTACCAGCAAGTTTCTGGAGGTCCAAATGGCGTCTTTGATGGCGGCTAGGGTGAGCCACTGCTTGGCAAAGTCACTCTTTTTTATTGCTGTTTGGCTCACCCCGTAGAGCACTAGCTGTGCTGTGAGGACCTCCCTTGCTGGCAAGTACGGGAATTGCAAGGAGCCGGCTGTTGCCCACTGGTCTACGGCAGCACTGCACTCCCAGAGCAGATGCCTCACCGACTCAGGCGCGCCACAACCAGGTCGGGGGCAGGTTGAGAGCGTTGACATGCCCCGGGAGTGCATAACGGACCTGACCGGGAGGATCTCGTGAGCCACCATCCATGACAGGTCCCGGAGTTTGTTTGGGAGAGCGGGATGGTTGACATTGCGCCAAACTGTTGAGGGCTCGCCGAATGCGAGCCCGCGCACTGGACTCACTGGCTCCCGCTCCTGCACAACAGACATGAGAGAGCGATGGTTGGTTAAAATGTGCAACTCCTCCTGCTCCAATTTAAAATGCCTTAAAAACCTTGGGATAAAAGCATAAACTGGTGGCAGGTTAAAAGATACAGGTACTTTTAGATCATTGGGTAAGAACTTTAATCTTCTGAGGTAAGATCCCATCCAGAAACGTGTCATTCCTGTTGTCTTGGGGTTTCTGGATGGGTCTGTTGCGATTTTCAAATGGATAGTGATGTATCTTGCTGCTAAAAACAGGTGCAGGTCAGGGACTCCTTTTCCTCCTTTCTCTTTCGGCCTTTTCATCACATCTCTTCTAAGTCTTTCCCACTTGGATCCCCATAAAAAATAAAAGATGGCTCGGTCCAGATCTAAAAGCACACTCCTAGGTGGGATAAAAACAGAACTGATTAGTAAAAGCAAAGGTAAAATCACAGCTTTTATGATTAAAACCTTTCCTTCCATAGTCAGTCCTCTAAGTCCCCAGTATCCTAGTCTTTGCTTAACTTTCCCTACCACGTCTGGCCAATTTGTCCTCCCTCCCCCGTCCCTGTCAAATTTTATCCCCAGTATTTTTTGGTCAGTCTGGGTCACAGTCAGAGGGAGTCCTGTCGTCTCAGTCGCTGTCCATGGTCCGTAAAATTGGGCTTGGGTCTTGCTCCTGTTTAGTTTTGCTCCAGAGGCCCGTCCAAACCAGTCAGTCAAGTCCAGCGTCCTGTTGACAGATAAAAGGTCGGTGCATAAAATATTCACGTCGTCCATATATAAAACACACTTGGTGGTGAGACCCCCGCTCCCTGGAACTCCCACCCCATTGATTCGTTCGTCCCTTCTCAAGACCTGTGCCAGCGGTTCTATACAGGTGACGTAGAGGAGGGCAGATAACGGACACCCCTGACGGACACCGCAGTTAATATCCACTGCTTTTGTCAGATGCCCGTTAACCACGAATTTGCTGGTGATGCCCCGGTACAGCAATCCCACCCAAGCTATAAACCTTTCTGGGAACCCCATTTTTTGCAGTACCTGGAAAAGGTACTGGTGCGAGACCCGATCAAAGGCTTTTTCAAAATCTAGATTTAGGACTACTAGCCGGATGTTTCTGTCTCTCGCATAACAGATGGTGTCTCGGATCAGTACGAGGCTGTCGGTGATCCTCCTCCCCTGGACGGCACAGGTTTGATCCGGGTGAATCACCTCTTCTAAAAACAAAGACATACGTGAGGCTAAAAGTTTGCTAAAAAGTTTGCAGTCTATATTTAAAAGTGAGATAGGTCTCCAGTTCTTCAGGTCAGTCTTGTCTTTTTTTTTGTGAAGGAGAGTCACTATCCCTACTCTAAAACTGTCAGGAAGTCGGTCAAGTCGCTCAAAATCCATAAAAACAGCAAGCAAGTCGTGTGCTAAAATGTCCCAAAAAGTTAAGTAAAATTCCAAGGGAAGTCCATCCTGTCCTGGGGACTTCCCTTTCTTAAAATTCACAAGACATTTATTTAACTCTAAAATACTAAAATCTTGGGATAAAAGCACAGTGTCTTTTACTGTTTTTTCGATGGATTTTAAAACTTCAGTCATGGTGTCTGTTTCAATGTTTTTTTCTTCATATAATTCCCCATAAAATCTTTCAACCGTTTCATTTATGTCCTTTATCGTTTCCGCTGTGCACCCATTTTCTTTTCTTAATTTTAAAATGCTCCCCCCTTTGTTTAAAATTTTCTTAAAAAAATATCTGGTACACTTCTCCCCTTCTTCAATTTCCCTTTCTCTACTCCT
The DNA here is from genome assembly GCA_029490765.1 of Euthynnus affinis. Classification (NCBI taxonomy): domain Eukaryota; kingdom Metazoa; phylum Chordata; class Actinopteri; order Scombriformes; family Scombridae; genus Euthynnus; species Euthynnus affinis. The sequence goes on along the minus strand of CM055844.1, from coordinate 33,993,736 downwards.
TAAAATGACACCCTTACTTTTTATTTCTGCTAAAACCGACATCTCTGTTTTGACTTGTTTAATCTCTTCATTAAAATCCAAACCATGTTGATTTAGTTTAAAATAGCGTTGTAGTCTTTTTTGCAGTCCCATCATGCGGCTGTCTTCTTTTTTCTTTTTTCTTTTACCTGCCTGTCTAAAGAAAGTCTGGGTCTTTCCCTTCACCATCTCCCACCAGTGTGCACGTGAATCGTAGAAGTCTTGAAGGGTCCGCCACTCTTGGTACTGCTCCCTGTATTGATTAATGAGTTCTTTATCTTCTAACAGGGAGCAGTTGAGTTTCCACAGACCACTTCCTAATGTCACATCCGAAGAGAGTGAAAGGGTGCAGGAAAGCATCAGGTGATCGGAAAAGAAAACAGGAGTCAATCTAGCATCGGTCGGCGGGCAGTCCCGTGTAAAAATATAATCTATGCGAGAGGCTCTGGTGCCATCACCACTGAACCAGGTGAAGCCCTCCTCTCTGGGATGCATGGTTTTAAAACAGTCCTGGAGTTTAAAATCCTTGCAAATGCCCTGCAATAAAACCGATGTTTTGTCAACTTTAAAATCGTCCCCTGCTCTTTTTCTATCGTTTTTATTTAAAATACAGTTAAAATCACCCCCTACAACTAAAGGTACCCTACCTAGCATGTGGAACTGCAGGTCTTCTAAAAGTTCATACCTGTCATTTTTTTCATTAAAGCCATAAATATTTAAAAGGTTAAAATCCTGTCCCATAAAAGTCAAATGTGTTAAAAGTGCCCGACCGTCTCTCACCACCGTGCTGCCCTTCACCAGAACCTGAGGATTTTTAATTAAAATGGCCACCCCATCATTTTTGTTTTGATTTGACCCACTCCATATCGAGGTATTTGGCCACATTTCCTCCCACTGTCTGTATTGTTTTAAAAACGGTAGGCCACATTCTTGTATTAAAAACACATCTGACTTTAAAGAGTTAAGAAAGGATAAAACACTTTGGGCTCTAACTCTCGACTTCACACTTCTCACATTGATGGTTGAGAAGGTGAGTGTCATGAGTATGGTTAAAAACAACAGGTATGAGTTTTTTTAAAAAAAGACTAGGAGATTAAGACATTAAAACCTTTTAAAAAGGGGACAATTATTATGGGATTTCTTGTGAATGTAGCTCTTCCTTCACTCCCACTGGTGAAAGGTGAAGGGGTTGAGCTCCATTCCCCGCTCGGACTCTAGGGGTTGGCCTTGGACACAATGTTGCATTTAATTTGGAGTCTCTTGGGGTTGATTGCAGAGCTATTGTTAAGAAGGAGACCTCATTTGGTGAACTGGAGGGGAAGACTCTGGGTTCCTCCACAGATGAACTGTCTGAGGAAATCCCAACTCTTCCCCTCTTCTCTGAGACTACAGGAGACCCAGAGGACAATTCTGATGCAGGTCTCTTTGATTTCTGGGCTACGGGGAGGGAGGCATCCTCACTGTCTTCTTGTGATTGTATTTCACTTTCAGAATTAGCTCCGCCCTCTACCTGCATCTCCCCATCCTCCACAGAACTCTCCATTGGTGGGGCTGATGCAGGCCCCTCCCCCACTCCCGCCTCACTTGATTCCTCTCCTCCAATCACAGTTTTTGGCGGGAGATTTGAATTTTCCTGCCCAGCCTCTTCAGATAGCTCAATTATCGGTTCCGCTTGTCCACCATTTTTTCCATTTTCCACCTGCTTTGCTGCCTTCAGTTTGTTGGCAAAAGACTTGGGGCAATCTCTGAAAAGGTGGTTTGCTTCTCCACAAAGGTTGCACCGTCTGCCATTGGAGCATTCCTCAAAGGTGTGCCCAATTTCTCTACATTTCCTACAAACAATCTGCTGGCATGCTTCGGCTAGGTGCCCTTGCTCGCCACACTTGCGGCAGAGTTTGGGCTGACCCTGGTAATGAATGTAGCCCCTGTTTTCTCCCAGTATTACCATGGATGGCAGATGTTTTAGGCCTTGGAAGCCTTGGGGGTCCTGCCATTGTTGAATGGGGACCCTCCAAGCGCAATTCCAAATGCCATCCTCATCTCTCACTTTGGTAGCCTGGCCTTTCACAGTGCAATATCTCCCCAGCCACAAACAAATGTCATCTGCATTCACTGTCTCATTGAACATTCTGACGATAACTGTTTTCAAAGCATTATCAGTCAGTTTCTCAACATTGAAGACAGAGAACTGGGGTTTCACATTTTCAAATCTCGTCCAAAACTCTCTTAGCAAAACAGCAGATCTAAAACTCACGTCAAATCCTTTATTGTTGGGCAAAGTCAAAATACAGTTAAGGTCATCCGGTTTAAACTTCAAAACTTTCTGTACTAACTTCCGGGAAAAGTCTAGTCTCGACATTCCCAGAAGCTTTCCATCTTGTTCTTGGAAATTAAAACGCACACTGTGGTGCCTCCGCATGCCTGCCGACATGGTGGAGGCACCACAAGCTAAAACAACTAAAAGTGACTAAAACCTTTAAAAGTGCCAATAAAACACTAAAAGGCTAAAAGAAGTAACTAAATTACTAAAACAAAATAAAAACCACACAAATGCAACTAAAATGTACTTACCCTTCTGTTTGTTCTGGTCAAGGTGATACTTACCACAGGAACTCGGAAACAGTTCTCTGGAACAATGAATTCCTATTTGTGCAAGATTTACAACTACAGGTTTGAGTTGATATACTTTACACAAGGAATATAAGGAATATCCTCCCTAGCAATGGTCCAAATTAATGCCACATCAGGCAAGAATTGTACCACCAAAAGGAGGCGACCGCTGTCTTAGCCAAAAGACCGAGAAGCGATGCAGGCCCGTCGTCTGCTGCCCGGGGGTCCCCTCCCGCAAAGGTCTCGCTCGTCGCGGTGCGGTCGTTTCAAAAGGCTCTGACAACGACTTCTACTTAGCAGCTCCGCCCATGCTCCTTGGTAAGTAAGTAAGCAAGCTAGCAAGCAAACAAGCAAGCAAGCAAGCTAGCAAGCAAACAAGCAAGCTAGCAAGCAAACAAGCAAGCAAGCAAGCAAGCAAGCTAGCTCTTGCTCATTTCACTCGCCTGGAAACCCCTCCCTCTGCGGCCACGGCACCTTTTCGCTTGCTCTTTCACACAAAAGATCAGGGGAGAGCGCGAACGCAGTCCCCCACTACCAGAAATTATGCAGTCGAGATTCCCACATTTGGGGAATTCGCAGGGGTCAGCACAACCGGAGTGCAATGGCTGAGCCTCGCCCTGGGTGAACCACCTTCTTGATCATGGTATCTCCCCTGCCAGGTAAGTATGACTTGGGAGGGTCAGGGCCAGGGGCGTGACTCCTAGACACAGCACTCTGGCTGACGGTGCCTACAATGCAGAACCCCAGAATCCCGTGCCTTTGCTCCTTGGTAAGTAAGCTCTTATTCATTTATATAACTTTTTTTTTTTAAACACACGGTTACAAAGCGCTTTACGGGCACGTACGCATGCAAAACACACAACCAGATAGATTGATAAAATAGAAAAACACGGCAAAGAGAGAAACCTGCGGATCCGTTGTCCAAGAACAGCGGGGTTGCAATATAGGTCTTATTCTTGCAAAATTTCTCAACTGAAGAAAACAGGACCGGACAAGCTTACCGACACGTACGTGGTCAAAGGTCCTACACCGGTCCAAGACGACTGCCGAGGCTCTTCGCGGCAGCGGGTTTGAGGTTGGGGGTGAAGCGGGCTGAGGACGGCTGTTTAGCTTTTCACAAACACACGAGGCTCTGCCGATAGGCAAAGCCTGCCAAAAATAGGTTTAACTCGTGGGTGCTCCTCTCCACGGAAGTCTTTAGTAAAAGGCGAAAGACTTGTACGTTATGAAGAGAAACCAGAGTAAGCACGGCCCGCTCCTCGAAAGCAGCCCAAAGACCCCAGTCGTCCCAGTCACCGCCTTCGCGGTGAGTCTCACTTGCCTCCCAGGCCACACCCATTCCACTGGGTGCAATCTTTTTTCGATTGTATATCCAGTTATCATCACACGTTTGTCTCATTCGTCTTATTCTGAGCAGCAGTGACGGAGTCAGAGTGTAATATCATCCACACTATCAGCTTCCAACTAACCTTGACAAGCCAGGGTTAAACCTGAAGTTACCCGGCTAACCCCAAATCCCGCTTCGTAGTACAGGCCTCTGGGTGGGTGAGCTGTTGCCCCTTTGACACCGTGTAGTGTTTGTTTTTTCTCTTTTTCTGAAACGCAGCCACAGGACCACCGTCCCCCTCAGGCGCTGGAGAGCAGGAGCAGGGGACATCGGAAGCGCGTCAAAATGTGGAAACGCTTCACGAGTTTGCGTGTCATCCTTTCGCAGGGGCCATGCTAATCTTCTCTGTATCGATTCCAATTTTTCATATGTGCTGCCTTAGCAAGCACACAAGTCTTCAGGGACTGCTTCCCTTTTTAGTAGCCCGTGGGCAGAGTGACCCCTTGGCCGCGGTGCAGTCTGGTGGACGGTAGGGCAGCACCATTAAGCAATGATGGGGCCTATCCGTTGCCGACATTTTCAGTTGCTATCAACTGCCTGCTACTTCCTCACGCATGCTTATGAAAGTCAGCGATTGGGTAAGGCCAGAAATGGCCTAATGCCAAACAAGGGGGGCGGTGCACGATTGGTCTGTCACGCAGGAGGCTTCATTTGGGACCCAAACCCTAGCATCCGCTCCTGTGACGCATGACAGGACAGCTCTGAGCGTCTGCCTGTGGCCTCAACAGCCGCCCCGGCCGCCAATCAAACGTGCAAACCTCACTCTGCGTCGCTCTGCATTGTACGCTAGTACCCTTCCCCCAGTCGTTATAGCTGATACGCAGGAAGTGGTCTGAGATAGGGAGACCAAGGACATTGCCGAAGGCTACCTTTCCCCGAGCCATGACAAAGGAAAACCCACACCCTCTTGGGCCTGCGCATTTAGCCCTGCTCCTCCGTCTCCGCATCAGTCAGTACTTGGTTTTCCACAAAGCAAGGAGAAGGGTGCACCGTTCCCGGCGGCACTGCAATACCGGGTCGATGCGTGGAGTGAACGGAGCAAGCTCCTCTTTCAGCTCCGGCTTCTAAAAATCCGTTTAATATTTTGTCCCCCGTATAGAGGACATATCAGATATTAAACTGATAAGAACAGATTTTTTCTTTCGAAAAATTTTTATTGACACTCATATCAAACACATTTCATCAAAGCTGTACATGTTCATGATTTAAGATTCACCTTGAAATGCAATACATCAATAAATAAAAATGTGATCTGTAAAACCAAATTTAAAACAATAAAACCATTGTTTTAAGAGGTATCACAGATAAATCAGCATTTTCCCAGGTAAAAGCAAATCATAAAAACTCATGTGGATGACATTTGTGTTGAGTGTCCATTTAAAAGTCCTTAAAAGGGAGTGCACTTTGTTAAGATGTTCTTCCAGGTCTTTTCTTTGTGCAGGAGCGCAGTGAGTCCCTACCAAGGTTAACTCATTCCGCTCTCCCAAGCAGTGGGTCTCTCGGGATCCTGTCGTGGTGCTCAGAGGGGACCCTCACCCTGCTGCTCCTTCCCACCTGCCTCACCCGGAGGGCCAGGCCGCCGCTGCTTTGACCTTTTTGCGTGTGGCTCCGACTCCTTCCTCCGAATGGGCACAGAGGCGATGCTTCTTTGTGGCTGTGTCCTAGGCCCGCCGCCGGCAGCTCTGGCCACTTGGGCCGTCGCTGCAGCCATCCGGATCACAGCCACGGGGGGGATCTGCATGTGCTTTCTTACCAGCAAGTTTCTGGAGGTCCAAATGGCGTCTTTGATGGCGGCTAGGGTGAGCCACTGCTTGGCAAAGTCACTCTTTTTTATTGCTGTTTGGCTCACCCCATACAGCACTAGCTGTGCTGTGAGGACCTCCCTTGCTGGCAAGTACGGGAATTGCAAGGAGCCGGCTGTTGCCCACTGGTCTACGGCAGCACTGCACTCCCAGAGCAGATGCCTCACCGACTCAGGCGCGCCACAACCAGGTCGGGGGCAGGTTGAGAGCGTTGACATGCCCCGGGAGTGCATAACGGACCTGACCGGGAGGATCTCGTGAGCCACCATCCATGACAGGTCCCGGAGTTTGTTTGGGAGAGCGGGATGGTTGACATTGCGCCAAACTGTTGAGGGCTCGCCGAATGCGAGCCCGCGCACTGGACTCACTGGCTCCCGCTCCTGCACAACAGACATGAGAGAGCGATGGTTGGTTAAAATGTGCAACTCCTCCTGCTCCAATTTAAAATGCCTTAAAAACCTTGGGATAAAAGCATAAACTGGTGGCAGGTTAAAAGATACAGGTACTTTTAGATCATTGGGTAAGATCTTTAATCTTCTGAGGTAAGATCCCATCCAGAAACGTGTCATTCCTGTTGTCTTGGGGTTTCTGGATGGGTCTGTTGCTATTTTCAAATGGATAGTGATGTATCTTGCTGCTAAAAACAGGTGCAGGTCAGGGACTCCTTTTCCTCCTTTCTCTTTCGGCCTTTTCATCACATCTCTTCTAAGTCTTTCCCACTTGGATCCCCATAAAAAATAAAAGATGGCTCGGTCCAGATCTAAAAGCACTCTCCTAGGTGGGATAAAAACAGAACTGATTAGTAAAAGCAAAGGTAAAATCACAGCTTTTATGATTAAAACCTTTCCTTCCATAGTCAGTCCTCTAAGTCCCCAGTATCCTAGTCTTTGCTTAACTTTCCCTACCACGTCTGGCCAATTTGTCCTCCCTCCCCCGTCCCTGTCAAATTTTATCCCCAGTATTTTTTGGTCAGTCTGGGTCACAGTCAGAGGGAGTCCTGTCGTCTCAGTCGCTGTCCATGGTCCATAAAATTGGGCTTGGGTCTTGCTCCTGTTTAGTTTTGCTCCAGAGGCCCGTCCAAACCAGTCAGTCAAGTCCAGCGTCCTGTTGACAGATAAAAGGTCGGTGCATAAAATATTCACGTCGTCCATATATAAAACACACTTGGTGATGAGACCCCCGCTCCCTGGAACTCCCACCCCATTGATTCGTTCGTCCCTTCTCAAGACCTGTGCCAGCGGTTCTATACAGGTGACGTAGAGGAGGGCAGATAACGGACACCCCTGACGGACACCGCAGTTAATATCCACTGCTTTTGTCAGATGCCCGTTAACCACAAATTTGCTGGTGATGCCCCGGTACAGCAATCCCACCCAAGCTATAAACCTTTCTGGGAACCCCATTTTTTGCAGTACCTGGAAAAGGTACTGGTGCGAGACCCGATCAAAGGCTTTTTCAAAATCTAGATTTAGGACTACTAGCCGGATGTTTCTGTCTCTCGCATAACAGATGGTGTCTCGGATCAGTACGAGGCTGTCGGTGATCCTCCTCCCCTGGACGGCACACGTTTGATCCGGGTGAATCACCTCTTCTAAAAACAAAGACATACGTGAGGCTAAAAGTTTGCTAAAAAGTTTGCAGTCTATATTTAAAAGTGAGATAGGTCTCCAGTTCTTCAGGTCAGTCTTGTCTTTTTTTTTGTGAAGGAGAGTCACTATCCCTACTCTAAAACTGTCAGGAAGTCGGTCAAGTCGCTCAAAATCCATAAAAACAGCAAGCAAGTCGTGTGCTAAGATGTCCCAAAAAGTTAAGTAAAATTCCAAGGGAAGTCCATCCTGTCCTGGGGACTTCCCTTTCTTAAAATTCACAAGACATTTATTTAACTCTAAAATACTAAAATCTTGGGATAAAAGCACAGTGTCTTTTACTGTTTTTTCGATGGATTTTAAAACTTCAGTCATGGTGTCTGTTTCAATGTTTTTTTCTTCATATAATTCCCCATAAAATCTTTCAACCGTTTCATTTATGTCCTTTATTGTTTCCGCTGTGCACCCATTTTCTTTTCTTAATTTTAAAATGCTCCCCCCTTTGTTTAAAATTTTCTTAAAAAAATATCTGGTACACTTCTCCCCTTCTTCAATTTCCCTTTCTCTACTCCTTAAAATGACACCCTTACTTTTTATTTCTGCTAAAACCGACATCTCTGTTTTGACTTGTTTAATCTCTTCGTTAAAATCCAAACCATGTTGATTTAGTTTAAAATAGCGTTGTAGTCTTTTTTGCAGTCCCATCATGCGGCTGTCTTCTTTTTTCTTTTTTCTTTTACCTGCCTGTCTAAAGAAAGTCTGGGTCTTTCCCTTCACCATCTCCCACCAGTGTGCACGTGAATCGTAGAAGTCTTGAAGGGTCTGCCACTCTTGGTACTGCTCCCTGTATTGACTAATGAGTTCTTTATCTTCTAACAGGGAGCAGTTGAGTTTCCACAGACCACTTCCTAATGTCACACCCGAAGAGAGTGAAAGGGTGCAGGAAAGCATCAGGTGATCGGAAAAGAAAACAGGAGTCAATCTAGCATCGGTCGGCGGGCAGTCCCGTGTAAAAATATAATCTATGCGAGAGGCTCTGGTGCCATCACCACTGAACCAGGTGAAGCCCTCCTCTCTGGGATGCATGGTTTTAAAACAGTCCTGGAGTTTAAAATCCTTGCAAATGCCCTGCAATAAAACCGATGTTTTGTCAACTTTAAAATCGTCCCCTGCTCTTTTTCTATCGTTTTTATTTAAAATACAGTTAAAATCACCCCCTACAACTAAAGGTACCCTACCTAGCATGTGGAACTGCAGGTCTTCTAAAAGTTCATACCTGTCATTTTTTTCATTAAAGCCATAAATATTTAAAAGGTTAAAATCCTGTCCCATAAAAGTCAAATGTGTTAAAAGTGCCCGACCGTCTCTCACCACCGTGCTGCCCTTCACCAGAACCTGAGGATTTTTAATTAAAATGGCCACCCCATCATTTTTGTTTTGATTTGACCCACTCCATATCGAGGTATTTGGCCACATTTCCTCCCACTGTCTGTATTGTTTTAAAAACGGTAGGCCACATTCTTGTATTAAAAACACATCTGACTTTAAAGAGTTAAGAAAGGATAAAACACTTTGGGACCGCGGTGCGGTCGTTTCAAAAGGCTCTGACAACGACTTCTACTTAGCAGCTCCGCCCACGCTCCTTGGTAAGCAAGCAAGCAAGCTAGCTCTTGCTCATTTCACTCGCCTGGAAACCCCTCCCTCTGCATCCACGGCACCTTTTCGCTTGCTCTTTCACACAAAAGATCAGGGGAGAGCGCGAACGCAGTCCCCCACTACCAGAAATTATGCAGTCGAGATTCCCACATTTGGGGAATTCGCAGGGGTCAGCACAAGCGGAGTGCAATGGCTGAGCCTCGCCCTGGGTGAACCACCTTCTTGATCATGGTATCTCCCCTGCCAGGTAAGTATGAGTTGGGAGGGTCAGGGCCAGTGGCGTGACTCCTAGACACAGCACTCTGGCTGACGGTGCCTACAATGCAGAACCCCAGAATCCCGTGCCTTTGCTCCTTGGTAAGTAAGCTTTTATTCATTTATATAACTTTTTTTTTTAAACACACTGTTATGACCTTTTCTGTCTAGGGGGGAACACAGAGGCGTAACATAAAAAAAAAGATATACATAAACAAAAAGGAAGCAGCGAACAGATAGCAACGTGGGTAAGTTTATTTACACGACAAAAAAAGAGAAGGTGAGGAACACCATTAGCCAGCAATTGTAACAAAAAAGAAAAAAAAGGAAGCAACTTAAACGTCGGGGTCTCCAAGGCCAAAATAACAAACAAAAGAACCCCACTCTAACTAGAAATGAAAATCTTCTGTACACTATAGATTCAAACAAAAGACAATGCTAAGGCTCCCTAACTAAACCACAAAACAAGAGAAAACTGAAGAACAAAAACGGCAGAGAACCCCTACTAGGCTTCCAGCAAAGCCAGCCGAATACACCGTGTGTATAGCACAGAAGTACGAGCAGCAGAGGTCAAGCACCAGCCCATCCAGCGGCTCAGCAGTGAAGAAGAAGAAGGGCCGAAACACTGGCTCACAGGGCTTATATGCAGCTGCACCGATGATTGGACGCAGGTGCAGACAATCCAACCAATCAAGGGGAGGGGCATGGCAGACCTGAAACACAGACTTAGAAAGAGGGGGAGAGAGAAAAATCAGTGGCCGTAACACCCCCTCCCATAAGAACGAACACATCCCCAAAACTTACATAGTGTGTTTTTAATCAATGCTAGTCTGCTGAAAACTACACTCGAGACAAAGTATCAGCAATGACATTGTCAACTCCCTTTTTATGTCTAATGTCAAGGTTAAATTCCTGGACCAGCAAGGCCCAGCGCATCAACCTTTGGTTGTGGTTGTACATCCTGTTTAGGAACACCAAGGGGTTGTGGTTGTGTTGAAAATGACCGAAGTTCTGTCTAAATCGCTATTTTACTCAGTTTTTAGCCGCAGTTTTATAGCGCACTTTTAAACCTGACCGTTTTATATTCTTGTTTCAATTCGGTTTAAGGTTTTTAGTCATCGAACGTTTGGATTTTTTAACACCACAACCTGACTGCTAGTACCGGCAGTTTTAGCACTGTTTTTAGCCCGGCTTGCATTGTTTTTAGCCTTGCTAGCATGGCAGCTACATCCTGCAATGACAACACACGGCTGGCGAAAGCAAACAAAAAGATTGCCGACCTGAAGGAGGATATCCGACGGCTATCCGATGAGCTGCTAAGGAAGGATTCGCTACTGTCCAGCTTTATGGATGCGGCACACGGGCAGTCAAAACAGCTGGCGTCGCTCAGCGCAGCCCTCCAGGACACAATCACATGGGATCCCGCCACTTGTCCACGGCCTTCCTCCTGCTCAACACCCAACAACCACTCGTTTTGGGCAGACGTGGTGTCCCGCGGTCGCAAGAGGGACTCCAGCGGAGCTGCCACCTTTTATCAGCGGTCCCCTCCCTACATTAGCCCATGGGGCAGGGCGTTTTAGCAGAATCCTCAGTCTCAACACCTGGCTTCAGTCTGCCTGCAGAGCTCATCACATAGGTTTTATTGACAATTTCAATCTGTTCTGGAACCGTCCTTCCCTGTACAAGACTGACGGAGTTCATCCCAACTGGATGGGTAGCCGAATGTTAGCGGCTAACATACAGCACGCTGTCCAGTCTGTCACACCTGAATGACTATCATCATCACACACCTCCTGCCCGGTGCCTTCCTCTCCACCTACAAGACCAGCTCTCAGTACCTTTCCCCCCACCAGCTCCCCCCACAGGCTTCATCTGTCATTACCACCTACACCGGCTACCTTCCCCATACAGACCATCATTTCTCACCATAGACGCTCTGCAACTGGCTCATCATCACACACCGCTGCTGTCAATCATAACAACTTAATCCAGGTATCTCGGAAAACTCTTTCAACTACTGCTCTTGTGATGCGGCCCGACCTGAGTGGCTGTTTAGTAGGAGGCAGACACAGGAAACCTTGTCCAGGTATCACAAAGTGTTTTATTTACATCAGTGGAGTCCATGTTGCACATGTAACAAAATAAAAAAAAATATGTACAAAACAAAAAAAACTCAAAATAATTAACTTGGCCAAACTGATCAAACTCAACTCATGTAACTCAACTTATAACTTACATCATGTGCACACAGCTACACACTGATGTACTAACCCCCTGACAGTCAAAAAGCAACTGCTTAAATAGGCCCTTCCATCAAGGTCTAGAGGAACTCTGGACTGTACCATTACTGCAGGTAAATCCTATCTCTTTACTACTCACAGGTAAGAAATAAAGTTATTAAATCTCACCAATCACAAAGGTAAACCCTTTTCTATAGCTTCCTAACAACCCACTTGCAACATATGTACACAAATCAAAATCACAGTAAACAAATGACTTAAGCTAATTCACCATCACCCCTCCCCACATGATCCAACCTAGTGACATCACCAATGATGTCACTCAGTGCATAAATACAGGTCATCATTGGGTGCCTCCTCCTTTTGTCTGTGGAGCACATGGTGAGTATGGTGAGTAACACAAAGAGTGATTGAATAATGAAACAGAACTAAGTCAATAAATAACTAAACTTAATACTTGTCAGTGTTTTACTTTAACCTAAAATGTTGTTGAATGTGAACTGTAACCAAACATAACACAAACTACAAACAAACCCGGGATAGTAAGAGTCTGCAAATGAAAAGTTACTGAACATATGGTTAAACAACAGTGAACAAGCATGGTTAAATATGTAAGCTATGATAGTATGATGGTAAAAGTAGGGACAAGTGGTGTACCCTCACCCACTTTGTCACACACCCCCCCCCCCTTAAGACCGTTACTCCTCAGAGTCACGGGACAGGAAGTCAGCGATGACATTCTTGTGTCCTGGTCTATACTGGACCTGAAAACGATAAGGTTGGAGAGATAAATACCATCTGGTGATTCTAGCATTAGTGTCTTTCATCTTATGGATCCACTGCAACGCACGATGGTCAGTCTCCAGAACAAACTCTTTACCAATGAGGTAATATCTCAAAGTGTCTAAAGCCCACTTAATAGCCAGAGCTTCCTTTTCAATCGTCGAATACCTCATTTCCCGTGCGAAGAGTTTCCGACTGATGTACTGCACAGGCAACTGGGTTCCCTCTCCTCCTTGCAGTAACACAGCTCCAAGCCCTACTCCAGAAGCATCTGTCTGAACAGTAAAAGGAAGAGTGTGTCAAGAACCTGTGCTGCAATGTCCAGATTTCAGACAGTTTTTCAAGTCTTTGAAAGCATTTTCACTTTCCTGAGTCCACTTAAGCTTTACTGGGCTGGATTTACAAGTCATCTCAGTTAGTAAAGCAGATCTTGATGCAAAGTTGGGGATGAGTCGGCGATACCAGCCTACTAACCCCAAGAATGACCGTAGCCTCCTCTTGGTGTTAGGTAGCGGTGCAGCTGCAATTGCCTCAACTTTTCCTACCTGAGGTCGAATACCTCCACCTCCAATCACATAGCCAAGGTACTGAACCTCAGACTTAGCAATGTGACACTTCCTGGCATTGATCACCAAACCAGCATTTTGGATGCGTTGGAAGACATCACCCAGATGTTGCACATGCTCCTCCCACGTCCGACTGTAGATAACAATGTCATCAATGTAGGCTGCTGCATAATCCTCTGCTCCTCTCAACACTTCATCCACAAGCCTCTGAAATGTTGCTGGTGCTCCATGCAAACCAAAGGGCATCATTCTGAATCTATACAGGCCACTTGGTACTCTGAATGTGGTGAAGTCCTTTGAAGCCTCTGTCAAGGGCACTTGCCAATACCCTTTGCAGAGGTCAAGGGTCGTCAGAAAGTTAGCATTTCCCAAACGCTCAATAAGTTCATCAACCCTTGGCATTGGATAGGAATCGAAGGCAGAAACCGCATTCAACTTAGAAAAGTTCACACAAAACCTCAGTTTAGGATCATCTTTCTTTGGCACTAGCACCACAGGGCTACACCACTCACTATGAGAAGGCTCAATGATTCCTGCAGCCAGCATCTCCTCCACTTCTTGTTTGAGTTCAGGAACGAGCCTGGCTGGAATGCGACAGGTGGTGTCCCTAATCGGCTGCTGCTCTGGTGAACGCAAACGGATTTCATGTTCAATGAGGTGTGTACAACCTGGCTTTTGACTGAAAAGCTCTTTTGCCATGTGGGCTTGCAGCTCCTGGCGTTTGTCTGCCGCCAGATGACTCAAATCTGGTAACACTGGAATTTCTGTTGTAGTTGGAAAATACTGCTCCTGCAGCTCTTCCTCATCCACGACTGTGCGTGCCCAGAAGGCTCTAGACTGCTCTTGTTCAACCCACTCTTTCAGCAGGTTCACATGGAAGACTTGATGCTTTTTCCGGCGGTCTGGCAAAAAGAGTTCATAGGTAACTGGGCCTGTCTTTTTTGTGACCTTGTATGGTCCCTGCCACTTGGCCAGGAGGCCACTGTCTGATGTTGGCAGCAGTAGGAGAACTTTCTGGCCCTCCTGGAGAACTCTCCATCTTGATGCTGTGTCATACCTCTGCTTCTGTCGCTGTTGTGCCTGGCCCAGATTGTCATTTGCAAGTTCTTGAAATTGCCCCAGTTTGTCTCTCATCTTCAGAACATATGACAGCTCACTGCACTGCTGTTGTGGCATAGGGCCCTCCCAGGCCTCCTTCAAGACGTCCATTGGACCTCTCACTGAGTGTCCATACAGCAGCTGGAAAGGTGAAAACCCAGTTGATGATTGTGGGACCTCTCTATAAGCAAACAGCAAGAATGGAAGCCACTGGTCCCAGTCTGACCCTGACTCACTAACAAATTTCCTCAGCATGGACTTGAGGGTCTTATTAAAGCGTTCAACGAGGCCATCTGTCTGAGGATGGTAGGGACTGGTCCTCACACCTTGAATTCCCAGCAGCCTGTAAACCTCCTTCAACATGCTTGAAGTGAAATTGGTGCCTTGGTCAGTGATGATCTCCTTTGGGATTCCAACTCTTGAGAACAGTTGAATGAGGCAGTTGACAATCTGGCGGGCCTTAATCTTCCTCAAAGGAAAAGCTTCAGGGTATCTTGTAGCATAATCACAGATGACCAATATGTACTTGTGGCCTGCACCACTCCTTTCTAGGGGGCCTACAATGTCCATGGCAATGCGTGAAAAGGGCGTGTCAATGATGGGCATACTTATCAGGGGAGCCCTATCTCCTTTCCTACCTGGTGCTGTTAACTGACACTGTGGACAAGACTGACAATATTTTACTGTGTCAGCATACTGCTGGGGCCAGTAAAAACGGGGAACCATCCTAGAGAATGTTTTTGTCTGTCCTAAGTGTCCTGCCCAAGGGATAGAATGGCTCAGGTTAAGGACTGTGGGCCTCAAACTCTGGGGGATGACTAGCTGATCACCAATCTGACTGCGTCGATACAATATACCTCCTTTGACCACAAATACTTCCTTTTCTTTCCCTGTCACTTGGGTTGACTCAGGCTTGCATCTAGAGAACAAAGTTGTGAGAGTGGGGTCCTGTCTCTGCAGCTTAGCAATGTCACTTGGAATGAAAAAAGGGTCAGGCTCTAAAGGCTTAGATCCCTGCTCAGCTACCTTTGTCCCCCTGACTCTGTCCTGTCTCCTCTGGCTCCTGCTTTTTCTCTCCTTAAACTGTTTGATATGCTCCACCTCAGGCACTTCCTCCCCTGAAAATGGTAACTCCTCCCATGCTACTGCAGCACTAGCCTGTTCCAGCTTACCTTTGGACCTTGTGACTGCTAGCAAGCTTTCACTGGTACAACCAGCCCTAGCCTCACGAGACTGCTTAGCTATCAACTCAGCAAGGATGGGAAGATCGTAGCCTAACACAACCTGATAGGGCAGTTGCTCCAATACCCCTACTGATAGCAAGTAAAGTTGGCCTTCAACGTGGATAGCTACCTCAGCTATGGGGTAACCTACTTTGTCACCATGGACACAGAACACATCCACTGTCCCTCCACAATAAACAACATCCCTAGGGAGACTATCCTGTCTGACTAGGGTGCGGTTACTTCCTGAATCTAGAAGGGCTACACAGGGTCTGTCTTCAATTAACACACCTATTGTAAGTTCCTCACCTTGACAATCTGTGACTTCTTCCCTCTCCAGCTCGCTTACCACTAACTTGGGAGCAAAACACATGTAGTTCTTACTAACATGGCCCCTAGGACAGTCTGCCTTAAAATGACCTGTCTGACCACAAGAGTGACACACTAAGGGGGCTCTATTTCTAGGTTCAAATTCAGCCGAATTTGAGGGGAAGGAACTATGTCTTGTGTTTCTGGCTTTAAAGTCACTGCCACTGATAGGCTTACCCGAAGGGGTGGGTGGGCGGGACTTGGCTGGAAGATACTCTTTTGATGGACGGCGGGCAGCCAGGAAAGCTTCAGCCAATTCTGCGGCCTCTTTGGAAGTTTTTGGGTTCCGCTCTTTAATCCATGTGCGAAGCTCAGGATTCAGGACTTTGAGGAACTGCTCCATGATGATGGTATCTCCAATCTGTTCCTTTGTCTTTTCCTTGGGCGCCATCCACTTGTCATACAAGTCTTTAAGGCGGACCTGAAGCTCTTTAGGTGTTTCCTCTTCTGCTGGCACACTCGAACGGAATCTCACTCGGTAGGTCTCTGCACTGATTTCAAACTTCTTCAAGACCGCACACTTTACTTTTGCATAATCCATGGTGTCATCAATGTCCATAGCTACATAAGCAGAACGGGCTCGACCAGTGAGCAATGGAGCCAGGTGAAGAGCCCACTCTTCCTGCGGCCACTGACAGGCATGAGCAATTCTTTCAAAGGTGATTAAGTAATGCTCAATGTCCTCACCATCACTGTATGGCTGCATTTTGGGGCTTTTCCAGTTTGAGGGCCTCACCAGGCTGGAACGCTGACCTCCATTAGCCAACTGTGATGAGTCAACCTCCGGCCTGCCTTGGATTGCTGAGATTTGAGGAGGCTCCGCTGTCAGCTCAACAGAGGGGGTGGGTGTGGGTGTGGTTGCTGAATCTCCCATCAGCTGCTGACGATCCTGGCGGTCCTGTTGCACCTCATGTTGGAGCTGGGAAAATTGGTGCTGGATTCGCTTCCACCTCTCCTCCTGTCGTTTGCGCTCCTGCTCTATCCTGGCATCACCATCAGCCTGCTGTTGCACCAGACGTCTTAGAAGATTTGCCAGATCAGCTATACTCTCTTGCTCCTGGGCTTGACCACCTGCTGCCCCCTGCTGGTGACAGACATCTTGAGGCACCTCTGGAGGACACTCAGTTGCTTGAGGTTTCTTTTGCCTGGTTGACATTTTCTTCACTGCCTCCTACTGGCCTGGATCCCACCACTGCCACCAAATGTGATGTGGCCCGACCTGAGTGGCTGTTTAGTAGGAGGCAGACACAGGAAACCTTGTCCAGGTATCACAAAGTGTTTTATTTACATCAGTGGAGTCCATGTTGCACATGTAACAAAACAAAAAAAACTCAAAATAATTAACTTGGCCAAACTGATCAAACTCAACTCATGTAACTCAACTTATAACTTACATCATGTGCACACAGCTACACACTGATGTACTAACCCCCTGACAGTCAAAAAGCAACTGCTTAAATAGGCCCTTCCATCAAGGTCTAGAGGAACTCTGGACTGTACCATTACTGCAGGTAAATCCTATCTCTTTACTACTCACAGGTAAGAAATAAAGTTATTAAATCTCACCAATCACAAAGGTAAACCCTTTTCTATAGCTTCCTAACAACCCACTTGCAACATATGTACACAAATCAAAATCACAGTAAACAAATGACTTAAGCTAATTCACCATCACCCCTCCCCACATGATCCAACCTAGTGACATCACCAATGATGTCACTCAGTGCATAAATACAGGTCATCATTGGGTGCCTCCTCCTTTTGTCTGTGGAGCACATGGTGAGTATGGTGAGTAACACAAAGAGTGATTGAATAATGAAACAGAACTAAGTCAATAAATAACTAAACTTAATACTTGTCAGTGTTTTACTTTAACCCAAAATGTTGTTGAATGTGAACTGTAACCAAACATAACACAAACTACAAACAAACCCGGGATAGTAAGAGTCTGCAAATGAAAAGTTACTGAACATATGGTTAAACAACAGTGAACAAGCATGGTTAAATATGTAAGCTATGATAGTATGATGGTAAAAGTAGGGACAAGTGGTGTACCCTCACCCACTTTGTCACAGCTCTTAACTCAAAAACTGTAAAATTTGGCCTTTTAAATATCAGATCACTTAATAACAAGTCGTTCTTATGTCAGGATTTTATTACCTTTAATAATTTGGACTTTTTTATAATCACAGAGACTTGGTTGTCTGAGGGAGACTGCAGCGCTCTTATTGAAGCAACCCCCCCTGATTTTACACACGTACATCAACCCCGACTGTCAGGCAGGGGAGGGGGGGTTGCTGTCATTTACAGAAATGATTTTAAATGCACTCGTATTTTATATAATAATTTCACTTCTTTTGAACACCTTGGTTTTATGGTACACTCTAAAGAGCCTGTAATCATTTTAATAATCTACAGACCGCCCAAACCAAACAATGTTTTTATCCAAGAGTTTGCTGAGATACTATCTCACTTTATGTCAAGGTATCGCAAAATTCTCATTTTAGGTGATTTTAACATCCACATCTGCTGCCCTTCTCAGTTGTTTGTAACTGATTTTATGGACACCTTAGAATCTTTTAATCTCACACAGGCAATACACGAACCAACACACTCTAAGGGTCACATTCTTGATTTAGTTTTATACAGTGGTCTCCGCCCCGACAATATCATCATTAAGGATATCTGTGTGTCTGATCACAAAGCGGTTTTATTCAATGTGGTTTTAACCCAAGTTCCTTTTAATTGCAGTACTGTCATCCGCCGTCGTGTTTATTTAAAACAATAGATTCAGTCCTCACACCCTCCACTTGTCATTTTATTGATGCATCACAAGAAACCTGTGAAAAGTTTTTAAAATTTTTTAGTGAAAAGGTCATGGAGATAAGACAACAAATCCCACCTCCAGCCTATGTTTTACATACCAGTAGGGACGTCAATTGTCATTTTAGTCATTTTAATCCTATTTCACTGTCATTTTTATTTGATATTATAGCCCATATGAAGCCCACCATGTGCAGTCTTGATGCTATCCCCACAAAATTTCTCAAAGAGGTTATTGACACAGTTGGCCCCAGTATTTTATCAATTATCAACAGCTCCCTCATAAATGGATTTTATCCCTCTATTTTTAAACATGCTGTTGTGCAACCCCTTTTAAAGAAACCCAATCTTGATCCCTCTCTTTTTGATAATTTTAGACCAATTTCTAAACTTCCCTTTTTAAGCAAAGTTTTAGAAAAGGTTGTTTCAACCCAACTCTTAGCTTTTATGTGTCAAAACAATATCTTTGAGAAATTTCAGTTTGGTTTTAGAGCTTTACATAGCACAGAAACTGCCCTCCTCAAGGTAACTAATGACCGCCTTTTAGCAGCCGACAGAGGAGAGAGCACAATTTTAATTCTTTTAGATTTAAGTGCTGCTTTTGATACAGTAGACCACACTATTTTAATTGACCGTCTTAAAACCTGGGTGGGCATCAAGGACACTGCACTTGATTGGTTTTATTCTTACCTTTTACACTGCGTTCCAAATTATTATGCAAATGATGTTTTTGTTTGATTTTCCAAAATACTTGATGCAAATGATGATCAGCATAATTTTCAAGTCATTAGCTGTCAACCTCAATCCTATTGAGAATGTCTGGAGCATCCTCAAGCGAAAGATCTATGAGGGTGGGAGGCAGTTCACATCCAAACAGCAACTCTGGGAGGCTGTTCTGACATCCTGCAAAGACATTCAAGCAGAAACTCTCCATAAACTCACAAGTTCTATGGATGCAAGAATTGTGAAGCTGCTATCAAACAAGGGGTCCTATGTTAACATGTAACTTGACCTGTTAAGATGTTTTGGATTGAAATGGCTTTTTATTTCAGTAAATATGACCTCATTATTGCTATAAATTCAACAAATTACTATTTTCAGTTCTTTACAAACTAGAAAATGTCTTGAAACTATGTTGTGCATAATAATTTGGAACAGTGTGTTTCAAGTTTTTTATTTATTTTTTAAATACTGTTTTCATTAGGAGGTTTGTTCAATAACATTTGAAATAAAAATTGACAGCTAATGACTTGAAAATTATGCTTATCATCATTTGCATCAAGTATTTTGGAAAATCAAACAAAAACATCATTTGCATAATAATTTGGAACGCAGTGTAGAAAGAACCTTCTCGGTCACCATTGGTAATTTTACTTCCTCCTCAGCCAACATTACCAGTGGTGTACCACAAGGTTCAATTTTAGGTCCAATTTTATTTTCTATCTATATGCTGCCACTTGGTCAAATCATTCAACAACACAAAGTTTCTTTTCATTGCTATGCAGACGACACACAGATATACCTTCCCCTGAGACCCGGTGACCCAAGAAGCCTAGCTGCTGCTGTAGATTGTCTCAGTGATGTCAACTGTTGGATGGCACAAAATTTCCTTCAACTCAACAATTCAAAAACAGAAGTCATCTTGTTCAGTCCCCCTAACCCAAACAACCCCATCAGTCTCGGTCCCCTCTCCACCTACATGAAGCCCACCGCCAGAAATCTCGGAGTACTGTTTGACCCCGATTTAAGTTTCAAACCTCACATCAACAAATTGTCCAGTCCTGCTTCCTCCACATCAGAACCATATCCAGAATCAAGCCAATGCTCTACCAGTCTGACCTTGAAAAAATCATCCACGCATTCATTTTCTCCAGACTTGATTACTGCAACTCCCTCCTTTCCGGCATTACACAAAGATCCCTGTTTCGCCTCCAACTAGTCCAGAACGCAGCAGCTCGGCTTCTTACTGGTTTTAACAGACAGCAGCACATCACTCCGGTTTTGGCTTCACTCCATTGGCTCCCTGTTCGTTTTAGAATTGATTTTTAGATTTTACTGATCACTTTTAAAGCACATCTGGGTCTGGCTCCAAGCTATATAACAGATATGTTGACCCCATACCAGCCAAGCCGCAGCCTTAGATCCTCAGGTGGGGCCCTTCTGGTCGTTCCAAAGTCGAGGCTCAAATCTAAAGGTGACCGAGCTTTTTCGATCAGAGCCCCTCGACTTTGGAACAACCTGCCTAAGGAGATAAGGCTTGCAGATTCAGTAACTTCTTTTAAATCACTTCTTAAAACCCATTTGTACAGACTGGCTTTTATGTGATGTTGTCTTTTAACCATCTTTTAATCATCTGTGTTTTAAACCTTTTACAATTCTCCATCTGTATTTTAAACTTTTATAATTTCTTGATTGTCCTCTCTTTTTGACCATTTGATTGTTTTCTGTTTTATGTCTTTGTTTTGCATTGTCTGCTTTTGCTGTCAAAGCACTTTGTAAACTTTGTTTTTAAAAGGTGCTATATAAATAAAGATATTATTATTATTATTATTAGAGATCTAGTTATTTATACGTTTCAATGATTTCATCCTTGTTCATTGCGACAGCTCGGACAGAAGAGGGTATGCTATCAAATGAGAAGAAGTCAAGGTTTGGTATAGCCTGACCTAAATACAGTATATACAGCTTTTTTGGGTGCCAGGTGTATTGTGGTGATGTGCGTTCAAAGCAGTCTGATGAGTTGTAGCATCTACTAAACTAGACTGAAGATAGCCTTTTTTAATAGTGCCATTGTCCAGTTAGCAAGAGTATACACTGAGTGCAAACATTGTATAAATGAAATCCATACCCTCCCACAAACTGGCTAAACTAGAGGAATATATAAACAACAAATGCAAATCAAAAAGAAATAGCAAGCAACTTCGGACTTATGTACTGTATGAACTAGTGGTCAGTTACAAATATGTTTTTGTTGTTGTTCTTTCAGTTGGATGTTTGAGCTTCACTGAGTAGAATGATGTCTATGCAGAGTTTGACACTAGAAGACTATATTCATCTGCTTAAATTGAAAAATTCTCTGTACTCAACGAAAATCAGATTTTTAGGGTGAGTTTACAAGCATGAGAACATGACTAGTTTAGAAGCAAATCCTTTGTGACGTGGACTGTAGTACACATACACTAAGAATTGACTTTACAGTAAAGTAGGAGACAACTTGTGTCCAGCAGTAAAACTTCTAAAATGAAAAATCTTTGCATACTCATAGATACTTTAATGAGGGAGAATGAGTAGATGCAATTTTAAGGACATTAACAAGATAATAGAACTTTTTTTGTTGATAAATCATATCAGATGCACATTATAGTTCCAAGCAGAGTATTATTACATGTCCAGAGGGGATCTTTAAGTAAAGGTGTGTGTTTGTCTAATAAAGCAAAGCAAGACACTTTTATTTGTATAGAACCTTTCAATAACAGAGGCAATTCAAAGTGCTTTACATAAGACAAAGAAATGCATTAGAGTGGCATTCAAAGACATGATAAAAGGCTAAATAAAATCAATTAAAGGTGTGAAGCCCCACCCACGGAGCCAGGTTATCAAAACCAGAGTTTCCTCTCTTATCTTCTCTTTTTTCTCCTGGAGCTGCTGGAGCAGCTCCTTGCTCTTCTCCCCCACAGCTTTTGAAGGAGCAGCTCCCTGCTCTTTCACACCTCCAGCAGCAGTTGCTGGAGCAGCTCTCTGCTCTCTTGTGTGGCCTGCTCACAACAGATACACACAGTCTTTTCTTTACGACAGAAGATGCGAGAGCCTGTCTAAGAATCAGAAACTAAGTTTCAAGTGCCAGCAGCTACCACACAAGTCTGCTGGCCAGTTTAACAAGGACAGGAGCCACGGAACAGAGTTAGCTTGCTGCTAACTCCAACAAAGGAGTGACCTTTGCCTCTGCACAACTGGAGTGCTGTCTCCCCAGCAACACCTGCATCTACAGCTTCAGAGTCAAAGCCTTCTCAGCCTGACTCATCCACGGATTCACCAGCTAAGAAGCAGCACACCATAAAGCATCTCTTTCCTTCATGGACTGGTAACAACTGGGCATAGCCTAGCAACACAGTGGAGCATAGCACGGCTAAGCAAGAATGTTTAACTTAATCAATGTACAGCACATATATTGATTTGGCTAAAGTTATACATTGAACTGTTGTTGTGATGTCCTTGTTGTCTACAGTCAGGTTACAGCATAGCTACACTGCTAGGTTATTGTTAGCATGTTTAACACAGGTTACATCCAGTAACTAGGCCTTGCATGCAACTAACCTCTTCTTAACCTGGCACCTTTAGCATTCACCAGTTTTAATGTTGCACAAGAATGAGTTTTGCCAACCTCTGCTCTGTAAAGAACTCCAAATCCTTCAACCATAACTATCTACTGATATGGTGATTTTGTATAGTTATTAAGTTAATTATTAATCAAAATCCCCAAATTAATAGATTAGTATATTTTGAGACTGAATTGGCTATCCTTTTCCCTGACTCCAGGGTGGTGCCCTGTTATTATTAATCTATTAATAATTTTATTGATTTTAATAATTAATAATTATCTTTGATAATCATTAATTACTTCTGATAGCCAAACTTGAAACCAAGCCCCAACAGTATTTAGTGTCATTGAAGGGGACCTACCTATGCTTTTTTAAAATTTTCAGTCATATGTAATATTACACTGCCAGATGTTCATATTAATGTGGCCAAAATGTCAAATAATGAGGTAAATGTATGTAGAATCCCTGTGAGCTTCAGACTGCTCTGAATGCTTGCTATCCAACATTTTTTCTACTTTCAGCCCAGTGACTCCATGTTTCCAGGGATCTGATTGGTCACTAGTCAGGCTGTTGGCCTGGAGCAGGTTAACTCTTCAGCATAGGTTACCATGGTGATGTACCCCGGTTAGCTGGCTAGCCCACTAATCTTGCTTCATGATACTGTATTGCATCACCCAGCTCCATTCAGTTAACTAGAGCAGTGATATCTCTGACTAAATGGTGTGTGTATGGGGGGCACACACACTGTTTGTTTACCAGACATGTGACTGTAATGGAGAAGGTGATACAGCTGAAGACTCAATGAAACATTATCAACTTTCAAATGACTATTGTAAGTGCTCTGAGATCATGGCTGAGGTCCTTATAGAGAGAGTTAGTGGTGGTTTCCTGTAGTGGAAAAATGATATCCAGACTGAGGAATCTCCTCTTTTCAATAACACACACACACACAAGATGGAAAGAGATGTACAATTGCTATAGCACCAGCAATACACTCATCATTTGATGAATATGGTCAACATGTTTTTGAAATCTGAAATATGTTTCTGAAATCCAAACTTGGCCACCTGCTGTACTTTGTGGTCAGTCAATTGCCTGCTGTCTTTCTTTAAATATTAATGAAACTAAACCTGACTCCTCCCTTACTGCTGCAGATAAATTCATTCTGTTTCACCGATGGATAGGCATCTACCCTGCAACTCTATACTGAGGGGCCACAGAGATCAGTCTGTGTGTGTGTGTGTGTGTGTGTGTGTGAGAGAGAGAGAGAGAGAGAGAGAGAGAGAAGAGAGAGAGAGAGAGAGAGAGAAGGAATGACAGACTCCTACTCAATCACAGGGGAATGCTGGGGCCTCCCACTGGGGTCCTGAGGCCCACCACTGGGGTCTCGCAGGATCCTGGGGCCTGCCACTTGGGTTCTTTAGGGTCCTGGGCCCCCGCAGCATAGTCCTGGGGGGGCCCTGAAAAAAAGAGCTGAGCACTTTTGAAGGTGACATTCACAGTCCTCTGCACTTGGGGTGTCAACGCATATGATCATACAGATGATGCACTGAGCTGTTGTAGCATTTATCTGATCCCTGATCAGTTCCAGTGCTGAATGATCTGTTTGGGTGAGGGAGTGGCAAGAGTGAAAACCTGTCGCGCTCTTAGTACATTATTACAATTTAGCAATGTGTTGGTGTTAGTTTATGGGTAGCTGTTGGCTGTGGTGTCATCGTTATCAGCTCTGAACTCTGCTAAGGATTTTAAATGTGTCTGCAACTTAGATACCAAGGATTTATGAATTAGGACACACATATGCTGATGCTTTCTAGTTGTCAGTGATGACCTCTGACCTTTTCATATATTCACAGTGATGAGTGTGATAGCTGTTGTGTGTAATTAATCGAACGGCACTGTGGTAGGAGTGTAAAGGACGAAAGGAACTTTGTTAAAAATTAGAAGTTGAAATTCTATATTCTGCCCACATCACATTTCATATTTAAGTGAATGGGAAGGTGTGTCCAAACTTTTGACTGGTACTATATATATGTATATATATAATAATAATAATAATCACATTTTGATTAAAAATGTATTTTGTGATTTCAATTTAAACAAAGCAAACATCCGCAAACATTGAATATTCATTTTCTAAACTTGATCTTTCCAATTTATCATGTGATCAGAAGTCCCTCCGTAATGCCCAAATTTTTACACAGGAGTTGCAAGAAGCCATTAGGCTACTTCAGAGTGGTAAGGCGACAGGCCCTGATTGACTTATTAGTGAACAAAACCCATGCTAATCTGTCAACGTGTTCATGTGACACTGGCCTCCTACCTCCATCACTATGAGAGGCTGACATTTCTTCAGTTCTCAATAAAGAGATCTACCTACAGACTCAGATTACTATGTTGACCTCATAGTTTTTCCTCAAAGTTTTAGTAAGATCTAATAGGCCTGATCAAAGGCTGCAGCTCATTTGATAATAGGAGAATAAGACTAACTGTGATTCAGATTAGCATCAGCAACAATTGTAGTAATCCATTTTCACCTTCGAGCAATTTGGATTAGATACTAACTTTTAAATGGATGAAGGTCCTTTATGATCATTCATTGGGAGTGGTCATCACCAGTGATATTAGTGGGGTTATTTGACCACTTAATTTAACTTTAATTTGATTGGACAGATTGGATTTATAGGGTTGCCAATTTGTCTATGAGCTTGTTTTTCTTTCTAGTATTGCATCACAAGATCACTGATTAAAGTTTGTGTTTATTCTTTATTTTGAAAGATTGTCATGCTGACAATTTTAGAAATGGAGACAGATCCTGGCAATCTCAGTATTTTTCTCAATGAGTCTGTAGCCTAGAACTACGCTGACAACTGTACTTCATTAAAAAAAAAACGTATAGTGAGTAAAAATTTCAATTGGCATTTCAATGTACCTGTATTTAGATATACACTGGCCATTCAGTCATTCACAGTCATTTAATAAAAAAGGCACAGAATGCAATTTTGATTATTATACAAATCAGATCTGGAGGCATTTGACATTTTGTAATTTTTCTGGATTATAGAGAGGATTGACTGTTCATTTTAATGGCATTCATGTGTGAGAATGATTACTCACAAGTCTAAGATATATTAAATATTGTTCAGATTACTCCAGGCCTCCTTCTATAGGGGAATTTCTCTATACTCATTTTATTGATCCAGACGAGACTGAGAGCTGCAGTGACTGAATGTCAATTACTTCAGATTGTAAGCACGCCTCATTCAGTGTCAGTTTTTTCCCTGCTCTGTGGTTCCATACTAATGTAGCCAGGTGAAAAAGGTGTTATTAATGTTAACCACAAGAGGGCACGTATTTCCTAAGAATGCAGGGAGGAGGGTGAGAATGCTGTGCAGCATGATGATATACATGCCACAGAGGTGTCTGGAGTATTTTATGTGGGACTCACTTGTAAAGTGTGAGTTGAGTTGTTTGACTTTAAACTAACCCATTTTGCCTCAAGGGCTCAAAAGAGAAGAGACAACATTTGAGAAAATGTTTGTTTTGTAATATTGATTGTAAAAGTGTGGGAAAAAATATGTGCTTTTTGTGGCATAGGTGACAGCAGCTACCAACTGTAACCATGGATAATGACTCCACTGACACAATGCACAATCCAACAAACAACAAAATGAAACACCAGTGTTTGCACCTTTGGCATTCTAAAAAGCAGATTTAGATGTCTGGTTTGTAGCAGTGGAGCGATACTGTATAGTCCTCCCAAGGTATGCCAGATAGTCATGTGCTGCATCCTCCACCCACAACATAACCATGAGAGTGGGTCTGCATCTTAAGGAGCACAAAGAAGACACTGAGAACAAATGAAGAAGAGCCACCTTTGTGTGACCTAAAAAAAATTAATTTCTGTGAAGACTTTATGTGAACATTTTAACATATAGAACTTTAGATTTTGTTTGTGAAACACAGTATTTCACAAACAAAATCAAATAAATCAGTAAAACCTAACAACTCAATTTCTCACTCTGAAAACAGCAATTCACTAGCTTAATTGGTAGGTCAGCACAGTGGGCCTCATTCAAGCCTAAGATTCAAGATTCAAGGTTCAGTTTATTGTCATTATGGCCCAAGCAGCGACTGGTGCTACAAGGCCCTATTGGATATGAAGGAATTATTTTTCTTCTCTAATATTCTTCCAAAACGAATGCACTTTTGAGGATCTAAACATGTATGAGAAGTTGTTCAACTTTGCACATACATCAGAAATGGTGAAAAATTGTATGGGTCTCGCAAAAAGGCAGAGCAAAATGGCTCGACAGCATCCCCTAGAAAATTAAGAAAATTGAGCCCCTCGATACAGATTATCATAGGAGAACGAAATTCGGTATGCTTATGTGTCATGACCAGACGCACCAAAAAGTCTCTTGGACACATACCCTAAATACAACAGGAAGTCAGCCATTTTAGATCAAAGTTGTGATTTGATGCCAATTTGGTCATTTCCAGCCCATATACTTAACTAACTCCTCCTTGAGATTTGACCTCAGCAACTTCAAATTCAGTTAGTATCATCTACAGGCATAGGAGATGAAAAGTTACTAAAACGATGAGTTTTTGACATTGCCAAGGGGGCGTGGCCGGGGGGTGAATTTCGATCCTTCGCCATGAAAATTGAAACAGCCATAACTTTGACATACATGATCCTTTTTGCTTCATAAGAGTTCCGCCCTGAACACATCCATGTGCCAATATTGGATCTGAGTCATAGCACCACCTACTGGTAACAGGAAGTTACACGTTTTACTCTCTGACACCCTGTGGGAAGAATGGTGATTGGATTGACCTGAAATGTACTCAGAATAGCCTTTGACTTTGGCGATCATATATTATAAAGTTGGTGACTTTTTGTCAAAAAGTGTTGCCTTTTGGTGACGTGGCGAGAGTCAATGTCTCACCATGAAAATTCAAAGCCTTATAACTCCACATAGTCTGATCTTTTCCAAATTTCATATGCTTGTTAAGAGTCTTGGTCTGAAGACGTACAGGCCCGTATTTAGCAAAATTCATAGCACCACCTACTGGCAACAGCAAGTAACACGTGTCATACTTTGTCTTATTACTCCTAGGAAATTTGGCCGATGCACCTGAAATTGACTTAGCTAAGAAGCAAGACCTTGGTGATGCTACATTCAGTAGGTCATGACCCAAAACCAAACGCTGTTGCCATGGTGATGCATCCTTCATCATGTTACGATGCTGTTAACTCTAGTCATGAAACCTGACACTCATTTCTTGAGTGACACCAGTTAAAATCCTATGTAGTTAATTTGAATGGCTGTGGCAATATGGCTCAACAGCACCCTCTTGAAAATTTCAAAATTGAAGCCCTGCCTTCCAGATTAACATAGAAATATGAAATTCAGATGGCATATGTATCATGTCAAGATGCACAAAAAACCTCTTAGAGCCATGCTGTAAGTCCAACAGGAAGTTGGCCATTTTGAGAAAACTTGGCGTTTTTTTGGCCATTTCTCATACCTTTTATTTTAACAAACTTCTTCTACAGAATTCATCATAACAACTTGAAAATCAGTGTGTGTCATCTAGAATAGTTCATGATCAAAAGTTATTAAACGATTTAGTCATCATTGAAGCATGTGTCCATGACGTGGCATTGAGTTTTAATGTTTCACTATGAAAGAGGAAATTGCTTTAACTTTGGTGTACATTGTCATATCTGCCTGAGACTTCACAGGTTTGATAACAGTCCAAGCCTGAACATGTCTACATGCCAATATTCAGTCAGTGATGCAAACTGGCTCCATAGCGCCCCCTACGACATATGAAGGAAATAGCCCCAGCAGCAGGAAAAATAGTGGACAAAGGAAGTGATGTTTATCTCCTTCTTGCACTGTCTGAAAACAGCCCTGGTCTGGAGACATCTACGTGCCTGTGACTGAAGCACTTTGACTGCGCCCCGATGTACGCCAGGACGTGAGGGCCTGATCATCGCTGCTTGCAGCTTTAATTTTCTTGTGTACTTGCATACACACACACACAAACAAAACAAATGAAATGCTGTCCCTCCGTCCCACAACAGTGCAACAACAACAGAAGAGATACCGATAAGCTGTACATCTAAAAATTCCTGTTAAAAATATAAAAATATAGATAAAAACATATAGGAATTCCAAGAGAAAAAAAAACTCTAAACAAAACAAAAAAAAACAAAACAATGAGCAGTTAGCAGCACAGTGCATTAAAGTGCATTTAAAGAGAAAAGTACATATCTCAGTTCGATGTAGACAGCTCTTACATGTCAACGACTGACCAGCACTGATGGGAGTTATATAATCAATTTTTAGAATAAACATTATTGCATGATTGTTGGAACTGCCAGTTTGTATGGGTTAGCAGTAAGCCGAGCTTGTATTCCTCCGTGCTTGCCCCACTTCCATGTCCTGTTCCACCGCTTTCCTTGTTTCCTCTCCAGCGCAGCTCCAGGCAAGGCTGTGGTCTCCTTTGGGTCCACAGGGTCCAGCAGACCAAGCATGCTCAGCTGACTAAGCGCTCCTGGCCAATATTGCTCATAGCAAAAGTCTTTGTTACAAATGTCCAAAAGAAACTGATGATCATAGATATATTTCCTTTGCAGTCCACACAATGACACAGTTGTAGACACGGACATGGACAAAGACACTGGATAGTCTGAACTAGGAGAGGCCGTCACAAACGTTGGTGGTGCTGCAATGACACCAGTTCATGGAGACAGAGAGAGAATACCACCAAAAAGGACCCCTTAATTTCAGCTCTTGTCTTCTGTTAGCTTCCTCAGTGTGGTTTCTCCTTTGGAAGGTTGGTAACAGTGGCAGCTAGCAGTTGACAGCTAGTTTGTTGTTTTGATTTAAAATAATATATCAAAAGATATATTTCCTCTTCTGTTCATGCTGATTAATGCTGTTACCATTTCATTATCATTATCATTTGATTATTTGAAGGTTATTTTGCAAAATGTCCCATGTTTTAGGTCCAAATTTGAGATGTATTCAGGAGCCCATCTCTAGTGGAGCCACTCTCTCTCAGAACACAGCAGACAAGATTGAGGACCATGGGCAACTCTGCTCAAACTCATTTATTTTGTCAGAGGATGCAGTGGCAGGGTGCAATGACAGTAGTTTCATGAAAAAAATGAATAAATCTCCCCTACATTGTCAATTTTCAAAATAACAAGAAAATAGATTTAAAAAATCTCCCATCTCTCTCCTTTCCAAAATCATGGACTGACATTTTTCCCTTTCCTCTCTTAATTGCCTTCAGGAGGTTTGGATAGAAGTGGCACTCTAGCAAGCCTCTCCTGACAAGACCTCTGGCTCAGGCTGACTCTCACAACCAACACATTAGCCTCAAGCGCAGCAGCAGTTCAACTCATGACCCCCATCATTTTGCTGTGGCTAGCCTGCATTTAGGATCTTAAGCTGAGATGTTCCTGTTCAAGCCTGCCAGAGCGCTGACTACACTGTACAAGAAATCTCTGTAATTCCATGAAATCTTCTACTTTTAACATATATTAATTGTTAGAACAGTCATACACCTCTAAAAACCTCTTTTAGTCATTCTTCATTTAAATAAGCTGCAAAAAACAAAAGAAAAGAAACATCTTAATGAAGTAGGATAAGATTTGTCTGCATAATAACTTTTAAAAACACCTAAATATAATGCTATAGAATTAAAACTTTATGCCTGTAGCAACAGTATCAAAATATTTCACAATTCAAATTTTTCATTGATATAAATTGCTCCACAACATAATATGCTTTTGTTCAGTATATTATCTCTAATAACTCGTTAGTAGTGGCTATGCTTCTGCATATTTTTCACAGCAGCATAACTAAGGTCTGGTCCAAGGCGAGCCCGGTCAGACCTAACTATAAGCTTTATCAAAAAGGACGGTTTTAAGCCTACTCTTAAACATAGAGAGGGTGTCTGCCCCTTAGATCGAATCTGGGAGATGGTTCCACAAGAGAGGAGCCTGGTAGCTGAAGGCTCTGCCTCCCATTCTACTGTAGAAACCACCAGTAAGCTGCATACTGGGAGCACAGTGCTCTAGTGGGGTAATATGGTACTATGAGCTCTTTAAGATATAATGGTGCAGGTTCAGTTTCTGCAAGCTGTGGTTGGACAGGTACAGGAAGGTTTCTGATGACACCATACTAAACAAGATACAACCCTGTCTCCTCAAAATTACGTTCCCCCACAACTAAATTGCATTTTCAATTACGTTTCTCAGAAAACGTATTTTGTCCGCGATTACGTTTGTCTGTAACGTATCACAAATATGTTTCTAATCAACATATTTTTGCTTTCCTACAATGCTATTAGCTATTTTATTTGGAACAACCGTTCTCTACTTTAACATACATATATTGATGACGTTTTTCTTAACAAACCTGGATTTATCCTTTTTCAACATGACGGTACTCATTTTAATTAATGGATTGATTTATAATTACTGTGTATCTTGTATCTCCACTGACATCTGATGATTTGCGCATAATGACCGCTTTTTAAGTAATCGCCTGCCATTCCTGTGATGGATAAAATGAGAGAAAGAAACAACCAACTCAAATTTTCTGGCCACTGTTATCTAACCTTATAAGAAGGGGTCTGAAAAAAGAAAGAAATCCTAAATGCGTCAATGGGAATTCCCAGTGACGTCATGCGTAGTAAGGTCCCCCTCCCCCTTTTCTTTATTTATTTTGGGAACAAAGCCCTCTGAGTTGTGCTTAAATAATAATATGTAGGCACTGATGATTTATACCCGTATGGACAGGGTGCTGCTCACTGAACCTGATATTATCCTGCTAGCTTCATGTTGACTAAATGTGTGTGTACTGGTGTACTGGTTACTGGATAAATGATCACAACAAAGTGTTTTGTCATTTCAAAAGGTTATATAAATAATATATAAATCGAGCCTTTTTGTGTCAGACTACATGGAGGCACTCTATTATTCAAAATCATTCTAGCTACATATCAGCGTGTTTTTATATTTTTACGAGGCAGTCCGAGTGCGGCATTTGAACTGTTAACCACCTGATGTGTTGCAAAGTTTTCTTCATTGATCACTAAATCAGTGCACTTTGCTCGCTGTTAACTGGGAATGTTTACCTGTCGGACAGGAAACACATCGCGTTACTTCGTCTTCTTCTTCGCTCTTTTGACAATCGGTGGCTCAACGAACCAGGTAGAATGGCGACCCCACGTATGTCTACATTGCAACGACATCTTCATTCTTGACAACCCGAGGTTGCAAAGTTCAGACTGTGTTAGGTTTATTGTATCTTGTGAAAATATCTTAATATTCACCAGTATTCAATTTCAATAGAGCACTTCATTAAGTTCAGGAAAAACTTTGCTAAGCGTTAAATTGGTGTTTTTGAGTGCCGCTGGCTTTTCTCAATGGTTACAAGATTAATATGACACACATCTGATTTTTGAACAGGGTGCTTTATTTCATTCAAAATATAACATAACAGCACTGTCCCTCTGAACTTCTCACATGTATTATTTCAAAATATAACATAACATAAGATCTTGGTACAGGAGAGTTGCTAGCTTCCAATAAATGGATGAAAAGGACATTTGCCAAGTCAAATTTGCGAGGTCACTTAAACTATCAAACAATACAGGTTAAGGTGACAAATATCAACTATTACCTTGCTCTATACTATAATTCTCACTCATGTCGGCTTGGTTAGGCTGGAGACACCTTCTGAAGTGTACTGTGATAAAAAAAGAAAAAATTCAAAAATATCATTGTTCACTCAAGGAATGAATAATAATGAACCTCAAAATTTCAGATTTTAAAACAAATTATTTGACATTAGTCTCTAACATTCAAAGAAATCATCAATACAGTACATGAAATACTCACACTGTAATACTTTAGTGTAGACACTTTTTAGGTCCTCTTCCAAGGTGTTATCCAGCCTCATTTGCATGCTGGTGAGGACATCAGCTGTGTAGCTGTTCTTGCGTTTCTTTCCCAACATCAGAAGAGGAAAGTATCCCAGAGCAGCAAGACGGTCCAACTGACATGGTAAAGTAAATGCAAAGTAAATGCAAAGTCATAAAGCCATTTCACAGCAGAAAAGTATGAAGATCCACATGTTTAACAAAGCATGATACAGTCTGATTTATTTTCCTGTAAGCTAAAAATACATAAATAGGAAGTATATTAGTCTTTCAAATAACAATAGTTCTTTCCACATTTCACCAACATTTCAGTCTGTTTATTTCTCTAGCAGGACACCCAATACAGATGCTTTAAATTAATGAAACACTAAATGTGGGGTTGATCCATGGGCTGTACTCTGGCAATTTAAAGCTTTATGTACTCAAAGAAGGTCCAGTGTATAAATGAAACTGAAAGTCTTTTAGTACAGCCTTATTACATGTTTTTGTCTTTGGACATCAGCAAAATATCTAACAATGATTACACTAATTCTAAAACATTACTTCAAAATTAAAATGAATGATTTAAAGCCACATTATTAAGCTATGACTGGTGTTCCCTTCCAATGAAACAGGTGACTGTTAAGGGGAAACACTATCTTCATCATCTCAGTAGTATTCCCAGACTTGTTAACTCTTGTGCTTACCATTTTGAAGCAAGAGTCTAACACATGTGTGCCATTGCAGTTTTTCTTTGTTTTCTTTCCACTCCTTTTTGTCAGCTGCAAACTTCTGCCTTCCCTTGACCAGTCTGTCCTTGTGTGGTTACACGTAGGACACTTTTTGTAAGCGATACAAATGTTTTCCTTGCATGTCACACATTTCTTTAAATTGCGTGTCCCTTTCATGCCTGCAAAAATAGGAAGGTGCGAACTTAGTTTTTGAGGGAACTTTAATATATTATTATTAGTCTGTCAGAGTATATCATGCAATATGGTGCTGGTCAAGTGTTAGTAGAGCTATTTCTTGTACGGTCTATACTACTGCCTCTGTTGTAAGACAGTATTAAAACTTGTCGATACCAGCGATTTTTATTTACATATAGCCCAATGTTACTTGCACAATGACCTTTCTCTGCATCATTAACAATGGAAATTCTTTATAAAGGCATACAAAGATGGACCAATAGCTAACACAACTAGCTACCTTACATTGTGTTCAGTAACGTTAATGTAATGTAATAATGACGCCTCCTTATTTTTTATTTTCTTCTTTTTTTAGTCTTTACGTCGTAAATAATGCTCATATTCATGACGTTTATAAGTGGGTTCGATATTATCTATGGAAAATAAAACGTAAATGTCTTACCGTTTGAATTCTTCCGTGTAGACATTGTCTGTAACGATTGCTGTAAAGCAAGACGAGTTGCCGGGTTTTCAGTCCGCCAAAAGAGTCCCGTGTAACGATATCCATAGCAACGACTGCTGGCATGTGCAAACACATACACACACAAATAAAGCAATATCTTAAATCTCATAATCTCATATTTTATCTGTCAAATTTAGGTATTTGATACATGTTAACATGTGATCTTTCACATCTGTCTAGCATTTAATTATGCACTCATATGTATTAGGTTGGCACAATATCTGGCGAGACTTTCCAAAGAAGTTTCTTGGAGTGGACATACAGCCGACACGAGATAGAGAAACTTCTCGGATATGACCATTTCTCATGTCCTGCCTGTGCAGATAACATGGTGGCTGTGTCTCTTGACGGCAACAGAAAAATGTATCGTTTCAATCGTAAGGGGTAAGTATCAGAAAAGCAACATTGATATTATCTTTACATACTATATTCATCAATTAACTGCTTTTTTATTCATAGAATGGATGAATGCCCATACTTTGAAGGGACGTTCATTGCCAAAGACATTGATGTGGAACATTGTGAAAAGATTCGAGACAAAGTAAAATCTGAGTTTTATCGTGACTTGTCTCATAGCATCATCTTGTGTGCTGAAGTTCATGATGGAATGCATCAAATGTAGTTACTTTTTGGAATGGCTGTTGTACAGTATTGCTTATTTCAATAGGCACCTGGACGCCCATCCTGTGGTAGATCAAATTTCAAAGCAGGCAGGGAGGCTACCAGAAAGTCAGAGCCAAGACTGGATGAAGAGGGCATGATGACATAAGTCTGCAGACACTATTCTATTCAGTGGTAAGAAAAAAAAAAAAATTGAGTGATTTTAGTGTAAACCTACCTACCTTTTTTGAATACTTATCATAATAATACATTGTCATACTAAAATGGTCTTGACATTTCAGTTATGATTCATTGTTACGACCTTTTCTGTCTGGGGGGGGGGGGGGGGGGGGGACACGTAGGCGTAACAAAAAAAAAAAAAGATACACAAAAACAAAAAGGAGGCAGCGAACAAACATGGGTAAGTTCAGGATTTATTTACACAACAAAAAAAAGAAGGTGAGGAACACCATTAGCCAGCAATTGTAATAAAAGAAAAAAAGCAACTTAAACGTCGGGGTCTCCAAGGCCAAAATAAACAAAAGAACCCCACTCTAACTAGAAATGAAAATCTTCTGTACCCTATAGAATCAGACAAAAAGACAATGCTAAGGCTCCCTAACTAAACCACAAAACAGGAGAAAACTGAACAACAACAAAAACGGCAGAGAACCCCTACTAGGCTTCCAGCAAAACCAGTCGAATACACAGAGTGCGTATAGCACCGAACTACAAGCAGCAGAGGTCAAGCACCAGCCCATCCAGCAGCTCAGCAGCAAAGAAGGAGAAGGGCCGAAACACTGGCTCACAGGGTTTATATGCAGCTGCACCGATGATTGGACGCAGGTGCAGACAATCCAATCAACCAACCAAGGGGAGGGGCATGGCAGACCTGAAACACAGACACTTAGAAAGAGGGGGAGAGAGAAAAATAATCAGTGGCCGTAACACCCCCTCCCATAAGAACAAACACATCTTCAAAACTAACAGTGTGTTTTTAATCAATGCTAGTCTGCTGAAAACTACACTCGAGACAAAGTATCAGCAATGACATTGTCAACTCCCTTATGTCTAATGTCAAGGTTATATTCCTGGACCAGCAAGGCCCAGCGCATCAACCTTTGGTTGTGGTTGTACATCCTGTTTAGGAACACCAAGGGGTTGTGGTCAGTGTACACGACTACAGCAGATGCACTGGAACCCACATACACTTCAAAATGCTGTAGGGCTAGGAGCATAGCTAAGGTTTCCTTCTCAATTGTGGAATAATTGAGCTGGTGGCGCTTGAACTTAACTGAGTAGTATGAAACCGGATGACTGAGGTTATCTACTCCATCTTGAAGCAGCACCGCACCAGCTCCAGTAGCACTCGCATCCACCTCAATCTGGAAGGGCTTGGAGAAGTCAGGGGCAGCAAGCACAGGAGCACTACAGAGAAGAGACTTAGCACATTCAAAGGCATGTTTACAATCACTGGTCCACACAAAAGGTTGATTTGGACTACACAACTGGGTGAGGGGGGCTACCACCACAGAGAAATTCCGGCAGAAACACCGGTAATACCCAGCCATTCCTAGGAAACGGCGAAGCTCATGTCTGGTGGTGGGCACAGGGTAGGACAGGATGGCATCCACCTTTGCCATTACAGAGCGCACCTGTCCACGGCCGACTTGTTTCCCCAGATAGGTCACGACAGCCTTCCCAAACTCACATTTTGCCAAGTTCAAGGTCAGAGAGGCCAGGTAGACATTACAGTTGGGAATGCCACTCAACACCAGGTTCATAAGCCGTTGAAATGTGGCTGGCGCATTGCGCATCCCAAAAGCCATCACGGTATATTGGAGGAAGTGATCAGGAGTGACGAAGGCAGAGATCTCAGAAGCTCTAGGAGTCAGAGGAACCTGCCAATATCCCTTCAACAAGTCCAACTTTGTAATGTGGGTAGCAGCACCTATGCTATCCACACAGTCCTCCATTCGAGGTAGAGGAAACGAGTCTGGCACAGTGACAGCATTCACTTTGCGGAAATCTGTGCAGAAACGAGGGGAACCATCCGACTTAGGTGACAAAAGACAGGGAGAACTCCAGGAGCTATGACTGGGCTTGGCAAGATTGTTTTCAAGCAAATACTCCACCTCTTTCTTCATCAACTCCCTCTTAGGCAAAGGACACAGTAAGCATGCTGTTTGATGGGGTAGGCATTGCCAACATCAATATCATGCTCCAACACAGAGGTACGAGAGGGTACATCTCCAAAAAGAGTGGGATAGGACCAGAGTAGGTTCTGCACATCCTCTTTTTCGGTGTCTGAAAGATAAGAGAGGTGAGTGTCCAGGTTAGCAAGGATGGTTGAATTTGGCAACCGACCACATTGTTGTAAGTCCTCATGCAGCTTCAATCCATCAGCATGATCCACCAGGTTGGACATCAGGGAGACAGAGGCCACAGGGGTTGTAGGTTCAGGCTGCCCATCCTTCAGGTCCAAGTTACATGGGACATTTTCTCTGGAATGAAAGCTTGAGCATGTTTACATGACACAGACGTGTTTTTCGTCTCCGATCAGGAGTGTGAATGATGTAGTCTGTGTCTCTGACTCTCTCCTTCACTACATAGGGACCTGAAAACTGTGCAGTAAGGGCAGGGCTGGGTGAAGGCAACAACACTAGTACTCTATCTCCAGGCTGAAATGTACGTTCAACTGCTTTCCTATCATAGCTCTGTTTCATGCTCTCCTGGGAGGAAGAGAGGATCTCTTTGGCTAAGGAACAAGCATGATGGAGACGTTCCCGGCACTGGGTAACAAAATCAAGAACATTTGTCTGAGGTGAGGGCTGAGCTGACAACAATTGTTCTTTAAACACTTTTAATGGTCCCCGCACACTATGACCAAACACCAATTCGGCTGGGCTGAAACCCAGAGAGTCCTGCTTTGCTTCACGGGCAGCGAACAGTAAGAAAGACAGACCATCATCCCAGTCTCTCTGTTTCAAAGCAGTATCTGCGGATCATGGCTTTGAGTGTCTGATGCCACCGCTCTAGAGCCCCCTGGGACTGAGGGTGGTACGGACTGGAGACAACATGGTCAATACCCAGGGACTGTAAGGTCTGCTTAAATACCTTGGATTAAAAGTTTGTGCCTTGATCTGTTCGAATTATTCTGGGGAGACCAAAGGTGAAGAACTTCAGCAGGGCTTTGGTCACAACAGGAACAGATATTTTGCGAAGGGGAATAGCTTCAGGAAAACGAGTAGCAGAACACATAAGTGTGAGCAAGAACTGATTACCAGACTTTGATCTTGGTAATGGCCCAACACAATCAATTCCACGCTCAAAAGGTTCACCAACCACTGGTATGGGTTTGAGAGGGACTGGTGGTACCACTTGGTTAGGCTTACCAGTAAGTTGGCAAACACTGCAGGTTTTGCAGAACTTTGCTACATCAGTTTTCAACCCTGGCCAGAAAAAATGCTAGAGGATACGGTCATAAGTTTTTGTAATTCCTAAGTGACCAGACCATGGATGCTCATGAGCCAACTGCAGCACCTGTTGGCGGTACACTGTAGGAACAACCACTTGTTGCACTGTGCCCCAATCTTCATCTGTTCCTAATTCTCTTAACATAGGCCTGGAAACCCATTTCCGCATCAATATCCCATCGTCTATATAGAGGAAAGGTGGGCCTTTCCCAGCTGCCACCTCAGTCACTGCTGCGAAACATTTGGTGAGACTAGCATCAGCTTTCTGAGCTTCAATCAGAGACTCACGTGTTACCGGCAGTGGTGGGAGAATCCCAGTGGGAGTGGTTGCGTCCTGTTGACGAGGTGCAGGACCCGGAGGGTCAACAGGGAGCAGCTTATCCTCAGAAAGAATCGGGGCCAGCATGGAGTCAGCCAAGATTGCATCATCATCATCATCATCATCATCATCCTCCTGTTTGTGAGCCTGGGATCTGGTAAGGACACTGACAGAAAACACATCAGGATGATCTTTCACCACTTCATCCTGATCTAGGCTGGTATCAGGAACATCCACCACGTCAGGACTAGGAAGTACTTTACCCTTAGCTATATCATTTCCCATGAAAGTCAACCCCCTGTATAGGAAATGAGTCACGTGCAGCAACATTGAAGAACCCTAAAATTAACTTGGACTGGACATGTACACGATGAAGTGGGGCAGGGATGTAACCCATTCCAATGCCATGTACTATTGTACTTGCTTTACAGGAAGTCTCGGTGCTGAGAGGCAGAAGATCAGAGAGAATAAACGATTGTGAACCACCAGTATCTCTCAGCATCTTCACTGGTCGTTGGTCCTCCACAAGTCCTGTTAATGACACATATCCATCAAATATGAATGGCTTAAAACATTCATCAGGTGTACTGGGTGTTGCCATGCGGTTGTGTGGATGTACAGTTTTGATTAAACCAACACCTTTGGCTTGTCTGACTGGTGGAGACTGTTGTTTACGTTTAAGAGCCATACAATCAGCAATGATGTGACCAGTTTTGTGACAGTAGAAGCATTGCCTATCAGACTTAGGGCTTGGAGGGGCTCCTTTAAGTCGTTGAGACTGAGTCAGCATGTTTGGGAGTAGGTACAGAGGTTGGTGTTTCATGCTTACCCACAAAGACGCTCTTGTGTGTCAAGGCAAACTCCTCTGCCCTGACTGCAGCCTCCTGTATAGTGGTTACCTTTTGCTCATTCAGGTACACTAAGGTTCGCTCTGGAACACAATTCTTAAATTCTTCCAACAACATTAATTCACGTAGTGAGCCAAGGTCAGTTACTTTGCTTGCTAGACACCATCTGTCAAAAAGTATCCCCTTTTCTCTAGCAAACTCCACAAACGTTTGAGAGGCAGACTTCCTCATACTTCGGAAGCGCTGTCTGTATGCATCAGGTACCAACTCATAAGCTTTAAGTATGGAACTTTTGACTGCATCATACTGGAGACTGTCCTCAAGAGAAAGCAGCACAGGCCTCTTGTGCCTTACCCACTAACTTGCACTGCAGCAGTAGAGGCCAGACGTCCTTTGGCCAGTGCAAGGCAGCAGCAATCCGTTCAAACACACTGAAATAGGCTTCCACTTCACTCTCCCGGAATGGAGGGACGAGGGCAATGTTCTTGCTTATGTCAAAAGCTGGAGAAGTTGAAACTGGTGGAGAGAATACAGCACAAGGTTCAGAAGTACTTTTATGTGACTGTAACTCAAGTTGGCGGATCTTAATAGCAGTTTCAGCTTCAAGCTTACGGCAGCTTAACTGGAACTCTAGCTCCTCTTTACGGGCTTTTTCTTTTGCCTCAAGTCCCAGACGAGCTAAGCGTACCTTCAAACGGCACCCACCGTTGACAGGGGAGAGGAATCGACAGAGAATGGCTCAAACCGTGGCAATGAGGGAGGTGGTTTTTCCCCAACTGGTCGAGTAGCAACAGGAGGGCTTGCCACATCCTGCAAGACCTCAGGGTGACTTACCCCCACATTCACCTCTGCGGCAGCAGTTTCAGAGTCTTGTACTGGGGCCTGCTGGTCCGCACCTGGTAGGGGAAGCACACCTTTATCAATCAAGCCATTTAAAACAGTAGCCTTCAACTCCCGTTTAACTAAAGACTTAGACACAGGTATATCATAATGTGCAGCAATAACACATAGGTCATCTTTCCTACAACTATTAAGCTGTTCTAATGTAGGATTATTTACAAAGCTATCCAAGCTAAACTGAGCCATATCCCGGACGAGCCCCCACTTATGTTACGACCTTTTCTGTCTGGGGGGGGGGGGACACGTAGGCGTAACAAAAAAAAAAGATACACAAAAACAAAAAGGAGGCAGCGAACAAATAGCAACGTGGGTAAGTTCAGGATTTATTTACAAAACAAAAAAAGAAGGTGAGGAACACCATTAGCCAGCAATTGTAATAATAAAAGAAAAAGGAAGCAACTTAAACGTCAGGGTCTCCAAGGCCAAAATAACAAACAAAAGAACCCCACTCTAACTAGAAATGAAAATCTTCTGTACCCTATAGAATCAAACAAAAAGACAATGCTAAGGCTCCCTAACTAAACCACAAAACAGGAGAAAACTGAACAACAACAAAAACGGCAGAGAACCCCTACTAGAAAACGAGAAAAATAATCAGTGGCCGTAACATTCATGAATAATTATGCACTTTTGTAATGGTATTAGGACATTTGTATGTTTTTGAATATACACAAATATAGTAAAAGCTATAAAGCCCTTTCAGAGAAATCTATCTCTGTTTTGGATACAGGACTCAATATGTTTCGCGGGGAAATCTTTGCCTACCCTCTCT
The DNA here is from genome assembly GCA_029490765.1 of Euthynnus affinis. NCBI lineage: Eukaryota > Metazoa > Chordata > Actinopteri > Scombriformes > Scombridae > Euthynnus > Euthynnus affinis. Next base: position 33,952,710 of record CM055844.1, on the reverse strand, counting down.
ACCTACAGCAAGATCTTGCAAAAGGGCACAAGATTGAGTTTGTTTGCACTGACGTCATGTGTAAATACTACCCATATGTAAAGAGGGTAGTCCTTTCCGGAACTGCAGTATGTCTTGCAAATGAGGCCATTTTTATCAGTGATGCATGCCAAAGGTCACTCAATTATTTGAACTACCATTTGAACTACAACCATTTGGCATGTATTTAAGTCTTCCGCATAATGGCCCCTATGCCATTTTGTCTATCGCTCTTAAGGAGTTATAGAAGTTTTCAGTTATTATCATTTATGGAAGTTTGTTTTCATTACTGTTAGAGAAATTTAATATAATCACTTTATTGCAGCATCCACAGTCCCCCTAGAGATGAAGAAAATGGCTTTCGACAAAATAATGCTGCTGTCTCGACTTCGGGAAGAGGATGAGATTCTCATTAAAGAGATGAGGAACCACTGCCGCTACCTGACTGGAACCTCAAAGGCTCTAAAAAGAGAGATCCAGCAGATTGAGGAGGACCTGTGTATACAGAGTAACTATCAGAAATACAATGACTCAAATGATCATTATGTAAGAAGGGTTTATGTATTTGATTGTGATTCATTTAAATATGAAGTTACAGTATTTAAAGGTCACAAATGTATACAACATTGTGAGCTCACATAGACCAGTATCTCTGTCATCATTATCATCAATCTAATATCTCCCCTTCCCTCCCCATAGGCTGTCCTCTTATGTCCATGAAGGCATACAAGGGACTGAAGACTTTATTAAAACAAAAACTCCAGGAGATGGAGAAGCAAATAGATGAGGTTTTCAGGACATACAGGTCAGTAGACTAAAAACAGACCTCTTTAGAAGAATATAGTCTGGCTGCAATTGTTGAGTAGAATTTATTGAAATTGGTGAGAGATTTTTTTTTTTTGCAATCTATCTACACATGATACCCATATAGTCTGAATGGAGACAATGCCACATTAATGACTCAAAATCTCTCTTATATAGTATATGAGCATTATCTGCCCGACTATGTAGAGATCCCTCACTATCGCTTGCATACATGAGTGACAGTGGTTAACAGTTCAAATGCCGCACTCGGACTGCCTCGTAAAAATATAAAAACACGCTGATATGCAGCTAGAATGATTTTGAATAATAGAGTGCCTCCATGTAGTCTGACACAAAAAGGCTCGATTTATATATTATTTATATAACCTTTTGAAATGACAAAACACTTTGTTGTGATCATTTATCCAGTAACCAGTACACTTAGTCCAACGGATTTGGTCAACATGAAGCTAGCAGGATAATATCAGGTTCAGTGAGCAGCACCCTGTCCATACGGGTATAAATCATCAATACCTACATATTATTATTTAAGCACAACTCAGAGGGCTTTGTTCCCGAAATAAATAAAGAAAAGAAAAATCCGCTTAAAAAAAAAAAAAAAGAGGGGGACCTTACTACGCATGACGTCACTGGGAATTCCCATTGACGCATTTAGGATTTCTTTCTTTTTTCAGACCCCTTCTTATGAGGTTAGATAACAATGGCCAGAAAATTTGAGTTGGTCGTGTCTTTCTCTCATTTTATCCATCACAGGAATGGCAGGCGGTAACTTAAAAAGCGGTCATTATGCGCAAATCATCAGATGTCAGTGGAGATACAAGATACACAGTAATTATAAATCAATCCATTAATTAAAATGAGCACCGTCATGTTGAAAAAGGATAAATCCAGGTTTGTTAAGAAAAACGCGAAGGCCTGTCATCAATATATGTATGTTAAAGTAGAGAAAGGTTGTTCCAAATAAAATAGCTAATAGCATTGTAGGAAAGCAAAAATATGTTGATTAGAAACGTATTTGTGATACGTTACAGACAAACGTAATCACGGACAAAATACGTTTTCTGAGAAACGCAATTGAAAATGCAATTTAATTGTGGGGGAACGTAATTTTGAGGAGACAGGGTTGCAAGAGAACTGCAGGAACAGAGAACTAGAGAGTTGAAGACCTGCAGGGTGAGGCAAGGTGGATTTCTGTTGTTTTTGTGCCTGCCAGCAGTTCCTCCTCCTGTGGACAGCCATAGACAGAGAGAGTCCCTCCAAGCAGGCCAGCGCTGCTGTTAGCTGCCATTAGCCTCTGAGGTTAAGACTGGGTGAGCCGACAACTTCACAGACTCTCAGTCAACGACGTAGAGAACTCCCAGACAGTCGACTCTACGTCAGCATTGGCCCCACATTTTCAGGGCTCATTTAAAAAGGTATAATTATATATATATATATATATATATGTAATTATTCCACATTAAAATGTCTAAAAACAACTAGACCTATGTCCTATATGTTGTTGAGTTGTGTACTTATCCCATTATCACAAATGTTTCCAACAATTTTCAAACCCAGAGAAATCTGTAATTTAATAAAAATAACGGACCTTTCAGAGAAACATACATTAGCAGCAGCTAGGCTAACAGCCCCTCCAGGAAACAAACAGCTGTAGAAATATTGATTTTTTAGGTGAAACAGCTTTAAGTAGTATTTTTAACTATTTTAATCTTTGTGTACGTTTGATTTTGGAGAAGAGGAGACTTCTGCTGATAATTCGGCTCCCGGGAGAAACCAGACAAATGTCTGGATCTTATGTTATATGAGAAATAAGCCGAACAAGTGTTAGCAGCTCAGCTAACAGCCGTCCGGTGGTCACCAAACATCATCGGACAAACACTGGCTTTTAAGAAAAAACAGCTTTAATTAAAATTTTAACAATTTTAATCTGCATTTACGTGTTTGTTTTTGGAGAAGAGGAGACCTCTGCGGAGAATTCGGCTCCTGGGAGAAACCGGTCAAACGTCTGAATGTAAAGTTATAAAAGAAATAAACCAAACAAGTGATAGCAACTCAGCTAACAGCCCGTATCTGATGTCTGTGGGTCGCCGTACATCGTCAGAGAAACGCTGATCTTTTAGATGAAACCGCTTCATTCAGTGTTTTTACCTGAACTCTTCAAGAGAAAATAAAATGTAGTAATGTAGCTTTTGGTCACTCTACCACACTGTTAGTAAATAGCTTGCAACTGAAAACGTTACATAATTTGGGAAGTAGCAAAGCTACCCATCCTCCACTGGGAAGTAGTAGTAGTAACTGTGTGTTTATGAATTGCAGTCACATTCTCAGGCAAAAGTGTGATTGAGTGCTTGTCTTGGTGCATTTGTCTATTCACTGTCCATCCAAGATGAAATTAAGAGTGAATATTCAGGGTCGTAAGATAATAATTCTGGATTTGGGGACCTCCTGAAAATAATAATAAATAATTTAGAGTATGATAAAACTGGTTAATTCATTAAATGTGTATATGTCAAGTCCTTATGATGAAGGAATTTCGTGTATTACTATCATAAATTTGAGTTTAAGGCATGTACCTACAAGAATGATTTGTGACATCACAACTAATCTAGCAGTTAAACTTTTAACTCTTTAACTTTTGCATTTTGATTTTTCAATGAGGCATTTGTAGTAGACATATTATCATATTAATAATTTTAAACTAATTGATTCAACTTTTTCATGGAAAAGCCAGATTAGACAAAAATTGTAAATCAAAACCAGGTATTTCTATATATCTGAAAACATGTCTTCAGGGAATCTTTAAGGTTGATAAAATTGGTTGAGGTTAATACAAATACCTGATTATGAGGCTACAGTATGAAAGACATGCTCCCCCCTCCCTCCTCCTCATCACAATCTCCTCATCTTTTCTCCTTATCTCTCCTAAGCCCCATGTGACACCCAAAATGCTGACACCTCCACTCCTCTTTTCCCCACTGGAGCCTATAGCCTGGAGAACATCCTCACTTCTTTTCTCCTCTCCTCCTCTCTTTCATCTCCTCTTTCATGTTTTTTCCCCTCATCTATAGTCCTTTCCTTATAGTTTTCTTGCTTTTTATCTTGTTCATCACTTTTTCTCTCATGCGCATGCGCACACACACACACATTCACACAATTCTTTCCTGAGCAAATTGGCCAACCTGCCCTGACAGAGGCTCATTTCCCAGAGGTCACCTCTCCTCTCTCTGTTGTCAAGCTAACAGCACGAACACACACATGCACACACACATATAGAAAAAGCTGGCATCACTCTCCAAATCTCATTTTCTGAGGCTGAATCCTCCTATGCTCTTGTCCAAACAACTGCGGCCCGCTCTTAAGGTAGGGAGAGAAAGACAGAGAGAGCCAGACAGAAAGGGAGAGAGGGGGAAGTGGAGAGGAGCCAAGAAGAAACCAAGACAGAAATAAAGAAACAGAAGGGAATGACAAGATAGAGGAAATGCAAGTGCAAATGCAGGCCTAGAGGATATTTAGAGGAATTGGCTGATTTTTAAATCATGTTTGGCAGCAGGAAGAAGAAGAAGAGAAAAGTGATGTCATGCACACTGCAGCCAGTTGCCTGTTGCAGGATAAGTCAGTCTTCATCTTCCACCATATCTATCAGATATGTAGGAGAACCAGTACTCTTCTCTTTGTTTTCTGACAATTTCAGACCAAAGAAGGTCTGGGCTCAATCAACGACAACCTCTAACCTCAAGAATATGGATGTATATTCTACTTTGGTTTGGAAATACTTTCAAAAGTAAACTGAGGATCCTTTCTCTGCATTAAAGTGTCAGTTTTGGAGATGGAACAATTCTATATATTCCTTCTAACCATGCCTATACACACACACACACACACGTTTATTTTTCACCCTGGCGTGACTCCTGACTGTTACCAGGCACATGTCATAAATTAAGGGAAGTCTTGGCTTGAGTTTCTGTGTTCCCTAAGGCCAGGGGTCAATTCAATGTTTACTTGTAACCTGCATATTATTAGGCATAAAGTAATGCCAATCAAAATGGTCTAACTCTGAATTCTCTGTGATAAAGTATAGCTGAGATACAAATATTTAGATTATATTATTGTGATAGTGATTACATTATAGATATGTGTCTCTGAATATCTGGGTAACATATTGAACTATGCAACTCATGTTTAAAAGTCAATGACCACAGTGAAACATGTCAAATTTAAATTAAATTTACAGATCATGTTTTCTCTCAGACATAAAAGGATTTTCTGTTTTGCATGGGAGAATATCCGTCTCATCCATTCATGACATGGAGGAATGGAAATAAATTCAATGATACTGACAAAACAGAGATACAAATAATTACGGAAATCTATGAAATTTTCCTAACCGTATGAAAGAGGACGGAAAAGCTGAAAGAACCCATTTTGCTGGTTATTAATATTCGTCAGCAGCAAACAAGCCTAAAACTCGCAAAAGAGGCGGGGAGCACTATGAAAGTCATCGTGCCTTTGCTCCTTCTACTATTTGCAAGTTTTTCTGTTTGTATACTGCCTACAGTGATCAAGACATCTTGTGTTTTGCAGCACATAAGAGATATTGAATATTCCCCTTACATTCTGTCAGGATTATCATAAGGTATTGTATTATCTGTATCTTTTAGGGATTATGTAAGTTCCATGCGTTTTTGCTTAACTTCTACCCATTCTAGCCAGACTGGAGCAGTGTGCTGTGTAAGCTTGCGGTGTGTGCATGGAGTACATAAGCAGCCCACAACAGTTGATTGTTGAAAAGATGATATTATGTCTTAAAAAGAAGAGAAAACTAGAGCGGTGTTCTTCTCAGCAGTAGAACAAACCTGCTGAAACTATATGAAGAATATAAAGGAGTTTTCACCAAAAAAGGGCAAAACTGCTACAAATGACAAGGTGAAGGAGATGACTTGACAAAAAAACTGATGACAGATTAAAGGTAATGATGGTAGGTAGGTAGGCAGTGATGGTTTACAGGTTAGAGGAGTGGATTTATTACTAGAAGGATGATGGTTCAATCCCTGCATCCGACTTGATGAGTCTGCATGGTGAAAGTGAAAAGCAGTGCTTGTTCCTGCTCATGGTTTTATCTTTATTTGTTAATAAATAATACATCTGATCAACGACTGTGATTATATTATCACTAGGCTAGATATGTCTATATCTGTCTGGGTCAAATATCACTATAAGCAGATGATTATTATAACCTTTTGTTTTTCTTTATTTGTCATGCAGAATAACATCTTATTAACATTTGTATATTTATTAGCCTACATGAATATAAAGATACGGATGTTAATGACTATTTCAAAATACAGAACAGCTGTTTCAAATGCAGTGCGCACATTTTTGAAGCGGTGGAAGCAGTGAAATTTACTTGAATACCTCACAGTCATAAATTTAGGAGAGACTACCTTTGTCATTGAGAGAAAATGTGTTCACACAGCAGCAGCTACTTATCATGGGAGTAAAGTACAAAAATACTTTTAAAATGTTTTTCCAAATGTTGTCATTTATGAAGAGATTCCGACAGTGAAACAAGTCATTTCGCGGGGGTTGTGATGCTCAAAAAAACGTATCCACTGATTTACGGACGTCTCTTTCACAATGTAAGTCTATGGGGAAAAAGTCTTTTTGGGCCCAGTAGCGTCACGTGACATTGTCATACCACGGTTTGGCCGCTATGTCAGATTTGCATCACCGCTCGGCGCTGTCCCTGGGGGCTTGTACAACACCCCATTTTTTCCGCTTTACTTGGTCTTCTTCGTCGCTCTTTTGACAGACAGTGGATGGCTCAACGAACCAGACAGACTAGTGACCCCATGTGTGTCTACATTGAAATGACATCTTCATTCTTGAAAACCCGAGGTTGTGAGTTGGCGGGTTTTCAGTCAGCCAAAAGAGTAATTCGTTCGAACATCCCTGTTTGTTGCCTGCCACACCCTCTTGTCTTCACTGTTAACCAATCCCTGTGTTTCAGTCTTAATTCCAGTGCCTGTCCCACTCAGCTGTGTATTGTTCGTGATTACTGCCTGTGTATTTATACCTGTCTGTTTTTTGGGTTCTTCGTTCATGGTCAATGTATCCCACTGTCTGCAGTTGTTGTTGTTTATTCCTCGTGTTATGCTCCTTGTGTTTCAAGCCAGCCAGTCCTGTTGCCTTTGTCTGCCTACAACCTGAGTCTGCCAATAGCATGGTTATTTCTATAATAGTTATAATAGTTATTTCTTCAGCTCCTGTTGCCTGCCTGTTGCTTCTACATTTGGATACACCTGCCTGGCTAACCATGAAAGTAATTGTTCTTTCTGTCCACGCTGGCCACAAAAAAGATCCTTTTCAAAAGCAATTCCAGTTCATTTCAGCTTATATGAAGCTTGTCACTCTTCATCTTCCACCGTATCTGTCAGTTAAGATAACACTCTGCACAATAATGGCTGAAATCTTGGATACAACAAAGTCCTGCAGGGCAAAAAACACAATCAGACAGGTAACCTTTCTATGAGGAATAATAAGTACACTGGGAAGCACAGTGATATTTTCATTTGGGCTATGAACCTCTCCGGAATGTAACTGTACAACATGACACTGTAATACCCCATTCAGACCAACCCAGTGAGGTGTCAGGGGTCTATCTAAAAGGGTTAACCTGTGTTTGAGATTGTCCTGGTTTCATGACTTAGAGTTGCTATGAGGGATGGAAATAAATTCAATGATACTGACAAAAAAGAGACACAAATAATCTTGAAAATTTATGAAATTTTTATAATCAAATCAAAATGGACAGAAAAGCTGAAAGAAAACATTTTGTGAATTACTGAATATTCGTGGGCAGCAAATGAGCATAAAAACTTGCAAACAGGCAGGAGCACTATGACAATTATTTAACAGTAAAAGAGTGCCACTTACACAGGCTTGAACATTATTTTAGAAAAAAATTAAATGACATTAATATTAGTGACATTAGTGATCTCTAGATAGCACTTTGCAGAACAGTTAAGTGACAAGTGCTTAGCAACCAAGGTGGAACAAGTGGGAAAAAGACCTATACATTAATATAGTACATTAACAGAAAAGGAGAGTGGGAGAGCATTGTGTATGTGTGTGAGCGGTGAGAGGGATACATTACAAGGGACCATTGTACCATGAAGGACTAGAGATTTCAGCACATTCATTTCAGCTCTCCAAGCCTAGATAAACAAGTCCATGATGCTGCTGGTCAGCAAGCTGAAATCCATTCATATTTCCTCTGTGATCAATTGTTAATCTCACACATAACACATTACACCATTCAATTTTCCTCAGTCCTCCTGCTCGTGACTGCTTTCATTAGTGGTCTTGTGTGGGCGCAAGTGTGTGTATGAGTCACTTAGTGACAGTGAATTATTATGGTACGACTCTTGAAAATAATTTTATACACCTCCACTCTGTTTGTTCTTTCTTTCTTTCCCTATGCTTCCCATATGTAGGCATGTATACACATCATTCCACTTATTTCTCTTTGTTTTGTTTGATCTGTATAATTTTATTTTATATGAAAACATTCTTTCATTTCTTGCCATGTATAATGGTAGTGATTCATTAAATAAGCAGCTAGTTCTGAATATGACATCAGTGTGGCAGCATGACAGCATGTACAGTCTTGTAACCTTTTGATGACAATTTGTTGGTAAATTACTTCCATTATGTATTATATAGATACTGTGGATGCTCAAAATAAGAATGTTAATAATAACTGTTGACGAATAATACAAGTAGAATACACAGACAGAGGCCTACCTAATGTATCATAGTAATAGTGTAAGAAAGCCAATAAATCAACCAGAGGCAACAATGTGTTTTTGTAATGGTGCTCATTGGCAGAACTCTAATATATGCAGCTCATCATTGGCACCTTTTGCATCCAGCTTCAATTTTAATGGGCCCTGGAGATTAGTTTTGAGTTTTAAGCAATGCTTAAAATTTGGATACTTCCTGTAGGTATAGACAAATCTGGGTTGCAGACGGAAGTCGCCCAGTCACCATTACTGCAGTATCACCTCTTACAAACTTGCATTAATAACTCAATGTTTTGACGTTTTTGCCAACAGATAATAAAATTATTATTTTATGATCAGGACATCGTATGACAAAAGGAACAGACGAAGAGGAGACTTCTGTGGATAATTCGACTCCCAGCAGAAACCGAACAAACATCTGGAACTTATGTTATATGAGAAAAAGCCGAACAAGTGTTAGCAACAGCTCGGCTAACAGCCTGTATCTGACGTTCGAAGTCTGAGTCAAGGTACTATAGCTGCCATGTGGAACAGTCTCCTGCTAGAAACCTCAGATCGGGCATATGGGAGCAATAGGCATATGCTATTTAATGCATGTTTACTTGCATCAGATAATAAACATGCATTGCAATCTACTTTTTAAACAGAAAAACATGAGCTACAAACCTTGCTTTTTATTCTATGATATGTTGTACTGTTTCATGCTTTTGGTATTTTGTCTTTTCTTCTTGTCACACTGATATCTATTACCACATTTTTTATGTTACCTGTTGTTGTTGTTGTCTTGCTTTTATAATAAAGTGTTCTATTCTCAGCAATCCACCTGAGCAAATTTGGTGTCAATGTGTTTTTGTTTGTTTTTTCAGGCAGAAAAGTAAAACACCACACAGCATGCCAAAGCATCAGAGAACATCCTATCCCACAGACCTTACAAACACAAACACACACACACACACACACACACACACACACACACCTATAGCCTTTATAGAGAGCTTGACAGACTATTCCAAGTTGGAGAAATAAGATCGATAAGGCCTCAGAGTACACTTTGAGTACACCTGGTACACTTCCAGAACGTCATTAAAAATATATATATGACAATGTGGCAATCTCAGCAAGCTCCTCAAGAGAGAAGAACGTGGTTTGTGTAGGAGTTTTTTGAGTATGTGTGTTCATCCTGTCTCCTGCAGTATGTCTATCAGCAGTTAATTTGTTTTCTGCACATATACTTGGATAAACCTAATTGCTGCCGAAATTGTGTCTACATTCAAATGCAGGGAGTGTGATGTTACAGGTTAGGATCAATGGCTGGATATAAAAAGCACAAAACTTTAACACTTAAGACCAAGGTTCACAGACCAAAGCCAACAATTAATGTATCCTACTGACAAGAATTGTGTATGGATCCAAAGCCTAATGTATCTTATTTTTCTGTTTCTTAAAAACATGTCACTGACCCACACCATTGCACTGGCATGTTCCTTCACTGCCATGGACACACACTCTTCAGTTCATTTTGACTCAGTCCCACACAGACACCATCCTGCTGCCAGATATACTCACTAGAGCACAAAATGTGGATTAATCCTCAACTGAAAATTGTCCCAAAGAAACGCACTATTTTCTCCTGTTTGAGTAACATTTGTTAAACACTACAGTGACCAGCTGATTTAGGAAATTACTGTGTCTTGAAAAATCAATCAGTCATCTGTATATTTGTGAGCTGTTTTTAATGATTTATGTGTGACCAAGGGAAGACAATGCATTATGTTTAAGACAAGTGGTAAAGTGGAGTTAGAGGACTAGCCCTGAGTCAAGCCCTCAGTAATGGGTTGCCACATGGGTCTATCCTTGGCCCATTACTATTTATATTATACGTGACATCATTCTTCCTAAGGCAGCACTTCAATGTCCATTTTTTGCAGATGATACAATTCGCTCCTCAGACCCATCATCATTCAGTCTTTGATGCTTTCCAATTATCACATCTTAATCACTGACTTCTTTTAAGTGTAGAAAAGAGTAAATGGTATTTAACCCCACCAGTATCTCTGACTACCCTGGCGTTAAAGCTTTAAATGGTACCCATACTACTCTTTCTGAGTCATACAAATAGTTTCAAGATTCAAGAATCATATTCTACAAAGCCTCTAAGGGGATATGGGGTTTCTGGTGTGCCATACGTTTTCCATTTCTTAATGATGCTCTGAACAGTACTCAGAGGGATAGCTAAAGCGTTCAAAATCTTTTTGCAGCCTTCACCTACCTTGTGCCTTCTTACAACTTGTGATGAGACAAAACATGGAGACAGGACAAAAAAACCCAACTAAATTTCACCACGGCGTGACACAACCATTTTGAATTCTTTGCAGTACTAGACACTACTAGTAGTGGAATCCTCAAGAAACAGCTGACTTTATTCAGAAGTAATCAAAATCACTACAGTTGATGCCAGGTGGGGGCAGTTTGCCTGGTGTTTGATCTGGAAGTTGATTAGTGGCACCATAGCAAGTTTATAATGGTATACTCTAAGGGGCTGACCACTTAACCAAACCAAGTATTTCACAGATTAATTTTTTGTAATTGTCCAGAATTTTTTTTTTAAATGTTATTTTCGCTTTGATGAGGGTTATAATGTGTACATACAGCTGAAAAAAAGTTAGATTTAAGTGTAATGTGATCAAAGGTAAAGACAGGGTTTGATGACTTTCTATTGGCACTATAAGTGAATGTACACAAAATGCAAGGAGAATGGATTACACATCAAGAAAGAAGACATTTGTTTAATTCTAAAAGAACTAGAGCCAAGACCCAAGATTGTACTCAGAGGAACTCTGAGTACAATCTCCATCATCGATTCTGTTTTGCAAAAAGGTCCAATTATATTTAGCACTTGGACTCCTATGCCAAATTAAAGCCATTTGTTATCTGTGTCATCATCTGTATGAATGCATTTAAGCAGTGACACAAAAACTGTTGTAGGCTACTAGATGGAGGCAGTCAAGAGATTAAGGGATTGACCAAGGACTGTCAGAGGTAACCAAGGTGCAGAAAATGTTAAAGTCAGAGACCTCCAGCATTTTCTCCATAACAGTGTACAAATCAATAATTAATGGCTCTGTTATTGACAGCTGTATTGAAGGGGCAAGCACAGCAAATCAGAGAATAGTAAGTAATCGACGGCTGGTCTGTGTGTGTTGTCAAAAAACAAGGCAGCAAATTTTGATAAGTACAGAACACGCTGATACAGATCCCATCTGTCACTCAAAATCCTGAATTATGAATTTGAACATAGGCTATGTGAGATTACTAAGGTAGAAAAGAGCACAGAGTAGGCATGTGAAGATCATAGTCCTACTCATTATTTCATCTTACAGTGAAAATGGGGTTGTTTCGTATGATCAGATAACTTTGTTGGTCTTTTTTATAATCAATTAATCAGTCATTAATTCTATGGGATCATGAATATCCATAAAAAGTAAAGGGAATGTATCCAATAGTTGTTATTATGGAATTGAATTTTCTTCTTGGCTATAGAAATGCTTCTATAAATGATTTAAAAAGTGAAAATAAATTGTTAGGGTTTTTTTTTTTTTAAGTATATGAAGGTTTTGTCTTTGTAACATGCATGTGAACCTTTTCAGTTTTCATACATTTTGTGCATGACAGCAGCATGATGAACTTGTAGTTATGACTGCAGTAACATGCTTAGCTTGTAAATGTAAATGTAAAATTACAGTAAAAATGTGTCAATGATTAACTGCTAATAAACTGAGAAACATGAAGAAGAAAAATGCTTTCTACTGGTGCAAAAGTAAGTATTCACATGACTCATTAATCAATAATGTATGGATCTAATGGAAACTTGAAATGGATGATCTGTATTCAGTAATAAATACATTCTCTAAATAAGTTTTACAACTTTGCCTGGAGAGGTGCTGGCTGAAATAAAGATAAAGAAAGACATGAGGACACAGCTGTTCATAGATGGAGTAACTTTTAATGAGTCTGAATCATATACAGCGCCACCTTAAAAGTTCACCACATCTGAGCTTTTTAAAAAGACATTATATAAGTTGTCAAATTATTCTAATACATAGAGTTATAAATGATAGTATGGAGACAGATATACAACACTTTACCCAGAGAGAGAGACCGAGCGACAGCAGAAGAGAAAGACAATGACTTATTATTGAGTAATGATGGCTTTAACATATTCAGCTTTAATACGTTATATGGGAAACATGATGCAGGAAAACACTTGAGAGAAAGGGAGAGAGTGGCTGAGTACATGAGCAAGTCAGATCGAATAAATATCATGGGGGAAAAGAGAGAGAAATATTCCAGGTGAGTATAGAAAGAACATGTTGAAAAAGAACAAAAAGAAAAGAAAAGAAAACAAACAAAAAAAAACAACAACATAACTATAACTGTCATGTCAAAAGCCAACAGAGAGAAAAAATAACCATTTTGACAAACTCAGGTATACAAAAAAGCTTAAGGCTGTAATTACACAGGACACATTTTAGCAGCACATGTGTCTGTTTCTAATATTTGTCAGTGAGTTTGAGGTGCACTGATTTTGTCCTCCAGGAAGCTTCCATGCACTAGTGCAGGCCTAGGTGTTTCTAGTGTTTCAGAAAAGTGTCCTGAGGTGCTAAAAATGTGTCAGGTCTGCTGTAAAAAAGGAAAAAGTCAGACCTTGTAGCTTCCCTGGCTACCTGACTCAAAGGAATCTGTCTTACATGAGTGTGTCCTTTAGAGCCCTAAAGGCAAGCAAGCTGAACCTTCCCTCATTTGTGACCTCAGCACGTACATCACTTAGTGATTCCCTGCAGCAGTGAAGTGTGCAGTCTGTGAAACTATGGGATTTAAACATTTCTTTTGCACTTTCTTCCCAGACAGGCTGACTGTAGACATCTGTGGGATCACTAAAGTACCTTTTGAAGATATACCGGTAAAAAAAAAAAGGGAGAACACAGGTGTAGGGAATACTATGTGACTGAATCACGGATTAATGTACAAAGATCACAAATGGGGATAGCTAAACCTGTGCCACCTCCTGAAATGGTGTTCTAGAGAGGATTCACAGCTGGGTCCACATCTGTTACCTCTTCTACCCTCACTGAGATCAAAGCCTAACAATTTACCAGCATATAGTACATTTTGGAATAGTTGTACACCAATTCTATTCAACATATTAGAACATATTTGTAGTGTTTAATGCCAGTGTTTCATAATTTAGTGTGTGTTTGTTTTCCCCATGTTTCAAAATCCTTTTTTACAATATCATGGCAGATCTGTGACACCTAGAAAGTTGGGTGAGCTACACATCCATCTACCACCCTTTACCCCCACACCCTGACCTACCTCACTAAATTGCAAGGCAGAACACACTCCTGCATTGGCTTTGGATCTAAATCATGACTGAAGTCCTAGGTTACTATGCTGGGCATTTAGGGGAACTTTTTCGACTAGGACGCTAGCATCCGTACATTTATATGTAATTGGTCTAAAAAGAAGAGCTAGAACTTCCCCTGAATTTGGAAACAGCTGTGATCAATAAAAAACAGCATGTTTTAAGTGTGGTAACTAAAATGGATGGTGAGGATTTCTGGTGAGGGTGTCATCAGTTAGGCCATCTAATTGACTGACTGAAAGGATGCTGTCTCTGAAAGCAAAGCACTGGGCCTGGCATTTTTAAGTCTACCAACCTCGTCCTTGAGAAGTGTGAGTGGGCCCACAATTCTCATGCATTGTACGAAGTTACACTGGTCAACTTCAGTGCCCAGAAATCCTGTTAAGACTGGCATCCAGCAAGTCATGTTTACTAACCCTGGTTTCTGCAATTCTTTTCTCATTATCACAGGGATGAATGAACCCCAGTCTGAATTTCTAATTCATAACTTCCTGTCTGATGAGACTGACGGCAGAATTTAATTTGACAACCCAAAGGGATGTTTTACTGAGATGCTCCTCTTTGTTGCAGTCACTTAGTAACTGAGACTGCTAACACATATGTGATTTTATATTGCTGTCTAGCCTTGTGCAGCTTTAATAAGTAATACTTGGAGTCTGTGAGAAATAAAAGAATCAAGGTAACAACTGTGAGATTTCCTGTAAGTATACCTCTGCCACATGATTGCATTGACTAAATACAGGAAAGATTACCATAGGGTACTGTGTTCATTTTTTGTCTTTTCTGACTAGCATTAGAAAGAGTTCAGCGATATATTGAAGACTGACTCAAGAACAATCTTTAAAGCACATATTATAGCTGCTGAAAGAATTCTCACTTGTTGAAAGCATCAGAACAAAATATTGACTTTGTAAGAAGGAACTATGTCACACCAGTTTTAGCCGATGCATTGGGGTTGTTGCACTCGAAGTTGATTAGATTCAACAAACGGTTATGGACGTTTAAGTCATCGGGCACATGAAGCTATTGACTATGTTACGTAGGACAAATTTACTATTTACTCTGGCTGATGAGCTAGTTGCTCAGCACTGCTCACGCCATTAACATTTAAAAGACTGTCTTACCAACAAAATTGAGTGTAATAATAGCACAGAATCAATGGTAACAACACACAAATGTCAAAAATTAAAAATTAGGAAGGCAACCAAGAAAAAGATTAAAAAGTAACTTAACATCCTCTGAAACTGTTGTTTTTTCTGACCTCCAGTGGTTTCACTTCTCATCTTGTTGTGACATCACTGTTGGGGCTAGTTAGAGGTAAAAGAAAGCACACTCCTGACCACACCCAGCCAAGGTGAAACAGTTGAAACCTTCAACCAGAAAGGGTAGAGAAATACTGTTTTTATGTTATTTATTAAAAACGCTATGGTAGTGGTAAATTTTTATGTTTTGGGAGAGAAGGGCCATTAGTAAATTGAGGTCAACAGTGGTATCCAAGATTGTCAGAAAACTTTGAGAGAATATATACATTAGAGTGTAGCTCCAGAACTTTTAGTTCAACTAAACAAATAACTTTTCAGCCCTACTGGGTGTTCAGCCAACATCAGGCAAAAAAAATCTGGATTTATCGTCCACTTTGAAAATACTGCTCCATGTAAAACACTGTGAGTATGGTCTAGACCTGCTCCATGTAAAAGTGCCCTGAGATGACTTTTGTTGTGATTTGGCACTATATAAATAAAATGAGAGTTGAATTGAAATTTAATTTAATTTTTCTTCCGCTGAATCTGCTGTCCTACGCCTAGATTGGATGTGCTTACAACAACCTTTTTCTGTACCTGCAAGATTGTTATAATGCTCCAACATGTTCATCTTTAAATGTGTCAGTATTTATGTCTATTATAGGTCTTTCATCATTTATTCAAGAGGCTTCATCGGCTTAAACAAGTGATATCTTCAGCTTCTGGTTTTTAGGACATGTGAAGATGTTTGGTTGATCATTCAGGGGGCTTTGTCAGTTCGCATTTGGATGAGTACTCAAACATCTTCAGGTCCAGCTTCCTTTGACATACGTCCTCTAAGAAGTTAGTCTTTATTTTTGGAACTTGTAACTTGTTACTTTTTTTTAACACTTTTACTTTGGCATATTGTCCTTCATTGTTATAGGTGTAAGTGCAGAAAGACAGGAGAAATGGGCAGAGTAAGGGGTATGACAAAGGTCCGTATGTTGCAGTTTGTGTGGTATGCATCTTAACAGCAGGTTACCAGGGCGCCCCAGAACTGATTAACTTTAAAAACCGAGAGAGCAGTCTAAAATATCTTTGTGAAACCAATCCCAGGGGTGTAAGCACACTCTGAACTACTTATGCATGGCTCCTCGCTACAAAAACATTGCAGTGTATCCAATTTTTGTAAGCTCTGTGCATGGAAAGTCCTACACATGAGCATATAAAATGAGTGAACTTCTTCCTCCTAAGCACCTAATAGACCTTATTAGCAAAACAAGACTTCCTGGAGGACATTTATAAACAAACAAAAAAAAATTCATAGTGGGAGAAAGATGTAATGTACAGCCTAAAGTATTGATCCACCAGCTTTTGTACACTGTCTTTTTCACTTTGTAACAGACACTTTTTCAGTGCGAAAGACAATT
Organism: Euthynnus affinis; assembly: GCA_029490765.1. Lineage (NCBI taxonomy): Eukaryota > Metazoa > Chordata > Actinopteri > Scombriformes > Scombridae > Euthynnus > Euthynnus affinis. The sequence goes on along the minus strand of CM055844.1, from coordinate 33,935,990 downwards.
TGCTATGAGTTGTTGCGTTCACTGAAGAGCTGCTGTAGCTGAAATGAGTTACTGCGCCTGCTAAAACTCCATCTTCATAAATATGTATATTGTGGAATATAACTGTTTAATGTGGTTACAGTCAAATCAGAAAACAGCCACTAATAATTACAGTAGTAATGGTATCATACAGTAGTTGTTGGGCTTACAGCATGTCTACACAGGCCACGTAGCGGCTCACGTTCCACATGCTTAACTGTGACCCGAAGCGTATTTTAGGCTTCAAGTCTATTTTCCTCCATTTTACATACATACAGTGATTGTGTTTTGGGTTCCTAGCACTTCCAAAATGTGGCTGACCTACACTCAACACTGTACCTGAATGCTTTCTGTGTAGACACACAAATAGAACACTTGCTGCTGCTCACGCTATGCTTTCTGTGTAGACACAGTGTTAGAGAGAAAAGCTGGAAAAGTTCACACTCTGGGCAAGGTTTCACACAAGCACCTTTGCTGTAACATACTTTGACCTATTTTATCCTGGCATTGTAACAATAATTTACTGTACACATGGAAATATCATTTAGTAAAAACTCAAGGCTGCTTTTCCTAAGTTATAAAAGCATTGAAATGAGATTACATCTGTTCTATCTGGATATACTGTCTGTCATCATTACAAGTTAATGCCAGGAAGAAATTTGGAGTTATTTTGCAAAACAGTGCTTTTGTGAAACTGGTTCTTAGACAACAACATCAGATACATGACATTCAAACAGCAGTACACGGAATAATATGACAGTTGCTTACATGGCTTACATCTCACGGCTATCAGACCACGCTAAACCTTTCTCAGTCTTTTCGCCCTGAGGGACAGAAGAAAACTGTAGTCCTTTCTTTACCTTTAGACAGATAACACATTAATACTGTTATGGCTATCATCTATCATTTAGGACAAAAATTGAGCAAAGGTTCATTATTTTGTGATTAAGCTGACTCATCCACGGTTTAGCATGGGGTTCATGTGTTAAGCTAATGGATAGAGTGCTGCATTTTGATTTGTTAGTTTGTGTTGAGTAAAAAAGACAAAGTCATCATTCTTACTCATTTTTTCAAGATATCAGCTGAAAATTGTGAGTTATGGGCACAGTGACCCAATGCTAAACCAAGCCTTTGCTCACTGACCCAATGTTTTGCCTTTGACAATATATCAGGTCTATCAAACATGTATAGCATGTCTAGCTAACAACCCAATATGCTGATTTGTTATTTCTGGTGAGATTTGGATCAAAAGTATTGTCCCTAAATGTGTGTATTTAATGATTTATGATCAGTTTAATCAGCAAATCTGACAAGTATGTAAGGATGGAGACAGATATCTGGGTGCTCACTTGAGTGAGTGAGGCTAACGACATATATATATATGTTAGCATTTTCTGGCAAAACTGTAAGATCGTTTCATCAGGCCTCTCAGAGTAAAGCTGTGTTAAGTGGAAAAAACAATGTACAGTGTAATAAAATTAAAAGTTACAAAAAAGGATCCCAAAGTGACCAAAATAAAAATTACATGTTGATTATTATTTATGGAACAGTCCGACATTTTGGGAAATTTTGTGAGCTTGTGGTAAAACTTATGCTCTGTTGAGATGGATTTGGAATTGTTTGCAGATGTATGTTTTTCACTTTTGTGGGACCTCGGTTAGCAGTTTCACACTGCCCCCACCCTTTATGGTAAACTAGGCTACACACAGAGCTTAAATTGATGTCAATCTTCTTTGGATATGATGGCATCAAAAATAAATCTCAAAATATTGAACTGTTCCTTTAAGACTGAGGAACATTTTTGATCCTAAAACAGTGCTTGCACTCTGAGCAGGTTAATTAACACTTTCCTCTACTGCCCTGGCTCATACATTACCATCCAATGGTTAATGAAAAGTAGGATGTATTCAAATTATTTAAATGTGATTATCATGTTTAAATGTTGAAAAGACAGATTATGACTAGATAAAGTAAATAACAGTACTTACAACTGGAAAGATTATCAAAATATCTATTGGCTTTCACTTAACCATATAACAACACATCAAGAAGCTAAAAATAATCAAACTTGGGAAAAGGAAATAAGTTAACATAGCCTGTCTGAAGATGTAGAGATTTACAGTATATACATTCTTTTTAAAAGTAACAAGATTTTGTTCATTGACTGGTTAGTCAGTCGCTATCCCCTCAGTTCAGACTTTCTGTTGCCACAAAGCTGTTTTTGCTTGATCATGTCCCAGGATCTGATGTCTGAGTGGATCCTGATGAATCAAACTACACAAAAAGGCTTCTGTTAAGTCATCATTAAAGGCTTCCTCTCAGCCAGTTGTTTGTTTTTAATGGTGACAGTTTTTTCCTACCCAGTGTCAGAATATTCCAATGGCTTTGGAGCATGGCAGAGGTCCACCCCTTGGTTTAAAATAAAAATAAATAAAAATATATTGAATATGTTTTTTTTTAAAAAAAAAAAAGGAAAATGTAACTTCACCCTGGGTAGTTCAACATTCTTGTCACACTGCAAAGGATACAAAAAAGCTCTCTTTTTTTTCTTTTTGCCCTGGGGGTTAATTTATTTTTGTGATTTTTGTAATTTTATTCCTGTTTGTGAGTGTTTTTTGCAATATATAGAGTGCTGAAAGTAGGTTTGTTTGTAAGAAAGAAGAGGAAAATTTACAGCTAGTGTACATTTTTTTAAGCAGGTAAACAAAATGTAAAAGTGCTCTATTTTGAAAGACTATTTTTTTTGATTTCCCAGTGTTTAGAAAGAAGTAGGAGGCACTTAGGTCCATCTCTATGGCGACAGACAGTCATTCAGGCCACGCTTCCAGGCTCAGGATTGGAAGGTCTGATCAGGATCTTGCAGAAGTGAACATCTCAATGGGCTAACATGAGGCCAGGACTAGAAGGTGTATCTATGATGGCTTTGCCGATGAAAACATTGAAGCATGCTGACATTGGACTAGCACTTACGAACGCAGAGGTTGCTGTACATGACATGATTGATTCGTGCATGCTGTCCTTTCTTGGTAACCTGCTTCCTTTCAATGAGGAACAGTTGAAAAATGAAATCTGGTCCTTTTGCTTGGTCCTCTTGTTGACATCTAGAATGCAGCAGTTTACTCTCAACATGATGTTTGTGTCAGGGCAATTCTGGTTGTGATCACAATAATGTTGCTGATTTCAGCACTAGTCATGGTCAAAGAAAGGTTCCCCCCAAAAATGATGCAGCAGTTCAGTTCCTCTCTTCATGGTTTTTCTAAGAACCACCCATCCAAGAATACGATCATCTGTGTGAATGAAGAACTTCATCAGAGGCAGTCAAGGTTTCACACCAGGTTAGTAGGTCATTAAATATCAATAGAAATAAATCCTATCTGATTTAATTAACAGACATATTTAGAGGAGTCATATCATCATGACGATACTATAATGATGTTCTTGAACGTTTGCCATAAACATGTTCAGGTTTTACGAGAGGCATTCAGTACAGTTGGGCAAGATTGTGAAATATCAGGCAATCCCCTGAATCTGAAATTACAGGCAAACAGACAAGTCTGAATAAAAAAAAAAGATTTCTTTTGGTTACTCTGATTTACCAAGGGACACAGAATTAAAAAAAAAAACAGTTGAACAATATAATCTAAGACAGAATATTTGTCTATGTGGCCAATCCCAGACTGACTCTACCAGGCTACATCAGGATTCTTCAATACCTAGAGAGAACCAAAGCTGCACCATTCTAGACAAGGTGAAATGAGTATGCATAGGTGAGGGAATGATGGTACCTTAGTTACTAGGATAAGAAAACTAACCCAAACCCTACCAGTAAAAAGTGTATCCAGTCGTAATCCATACTTCATGATCAAGTCTTTTTCATCATGAGTTCATTTGAAAAGGAGCAAGACAAGACCACAGATCAGACCATTTATGTAGGTAAGGTCAAAGACAATTGCTTTGATTATAATGTGATACAATGCAATGTAATCCAGTTCGTTCCAATCCTGTTAAACAAGCATCACACCACTACAAGGTTCAATCCAATCCTTATTTGTCAGGCAGTTGGATGCAAGATACTGTTCATTCTTAATCCCAATTCTCATCATTCCATTCCAGACTATGTAAATCCAGGCCAGATTTACACTCCACAGCAATCCACTTCAGTGATGTTTTAGTCCAACCTAAAACACATCGCATTCCTCTCCATTCTGCAGTGTTTCTATCCCAGTATGTCCAGATAGACTGGTGTGGCTTTCATCAAAGTAAACAACATCTTCTGAATGTCCTTAATATTGAGGCGCTGTTGTGGCTCCCTCTGCCAGCAGCCCAGCATCATATCATAGACTTCCTTGGGACAAAGCCTGGGGCGCTCCAGTACCCTACCCTGAGTTATACACTCTATCACCTGGAAATACAGAGAGACATGTGATTAAACATGTTACAACATCTCACATTATTAAGGAAATGCTATGGTTATGCAAGGATTTGTCACATCTGAAGTGCTGTACAAGCGTATTGCATCATTTGATACACATTTTCTGGCTCCTGTAGCACACACTGGGCTATCATACAGAAAGATAAAGTAGTCAGGATACAGTACAGCACAGTATTTGGAATGGATGTAACAATACACAAAATTCACGGTTTGGTATATACCACCGGTTTTGGGGTCACAGTCCAGTACATTTTTGGTACAGCAGAAAAAAAACAGGTAAGGTAGAAAACATTACAAAAACATTTTGGTCCTTTATTTTGAAAAATGTAAACATCCCATCAAGCTGATTTATGGTCACTCAGAGCTGGTTCTTACAACGTGCTGTCTGACTACATTGGAAATCAAATGTATTTATAGTATGTGGTTATAAACTGACCACTGCAGAGAGGGGAAGGGGATGGAGGAGACGTGACATTGTTTAAATACAGAGATAATGGCACATATTTAAATAATAATGTTGCACTCAGCTAATGTCATGGGAGGATCGTCCAGTTCGAGTCTCTTGTTTGTCAATCCAACAGCAGAAAAACCACATGAGCATGGTTACCTGGATATATATATATATATATACCTTTCAGGGTATGGGCCTGCATTGCTAGTGTGCTTTTAATATCACAACTGGGGGCGCAAAAGACTGGGCTTGTTAAATTATACAAATAGTGGCCTCAATATTGTAACGTAGACTCAGACATTTAGCACTGTAAAGATAGGCCTGATTGGCTTATCTGTCTCTGGGGGCAAGTCTTATATGCATATCAAAGTGTGATTGACACATATCGGGCCAATTGTTTGGGAAAAATTTTGAAAAAGCAGTTTGTAGATGGTGTCTGGATTAACATGAAGGTTCATAGTAATCTGGATGGTGCTCGCATTCACGTCAGATGAAGTGCCTCTTGCTGGTGGGTGATCATGTTTTAAAACCAGTACTTTGTGGACGTATACCTCTCCCCACCATGTCATGTTGTTCAGGAGAAATCAAGGTGTGTTGATTTCTCCTAAACACCTGCCTTTGGAAAGTAGAGATTGGTCAAAGTTGAAAGAGATGGAAACAAGGATGATTCATATATTATATACAGAATTTGTGAGAAAAGGTCAAGTGTCTGGAATACTTTGATGTCTGGAATACAGCGAGGCTACGGTAAGTGTTGTCTGTGAACTTTTCAATTCTTTGCCAATACACCTCTGAGTTTGATGTCTTTTTGCTCGAAAAGGTCTATAAAAGGACATCAAGAAAGGATCCCCCACACACCTAATAAGGTGCAGACTACAGGTATACTTAGTAGTATACAATACTAGTGAGGATTAATCCAACTGCTATTATCATGCAGTATGCATGCATGATTGGTGTTCACTGGGACTGAGAAGGTTAGATCATTCAATATGTGTTCTGCTGAGCAAAAAGGTCATTTTGATATTAATTCATTTAATTAAGTCCTCATAGCCTAAAGGTTCATTTCACATTTATTATTTTAAACAGCTCCATGAATAGTCTGAGGTTCCTACATTTTATTGTGCTGTATATGACAGTGAATATCTCCTGTTTATATTCATGTGAATAATGCTACACACATATCTTTTTGTATTTTTAAAGCAGTATGGCGCCCTCAGGGGCCATGTGGTAGAAATAAGAGTGGAAATCTGTGTGCACTGACTGGCAAATCATGCCCATTTGATGGCCAACACAACCTGTTAAACCTTCATTTTTGCCCATCCTGTTTTCTGTTATCTCCTATACTGTGTTGTAGTTAAGCCAAACTCAAAATATAGTTGTTCTCATTTACATGCTGTATGTGACAAATATTGTACATAATGTGCACATGTGCAACATATTTGCATATGTATCTGATTCAGAGTTCAAAATTTGATCTCGGCTTGAAATGTTGACCAGCAGTCATTACCAAGCTGCTGCTGTCAATCAGGACATTGTCAGACAACATAAACAAAATCCAGGTCAGTGACAGCAACTGTGCTGTGAGGTCGGCTCTGCTGACTTCTAAAACTATTGATTTTGCATAGTGTTAGAGGAACTATTTGTATTTGTTGACTTAACCTAGCATTTGAAGGCAGTTCATTTACTGATATTACTTAGTTGAAACAACAAGTTACATTTTACAGTGTGGTACTCCCTGTATTCCTGGCTGGACCTTTAAGGTGATATCCTGGTGTTATCCTGAGAAGATCATTTAATCATATCTGTTGCTCTCCGCTGTTGGGGAGGGTTTATTATATTTTACCTATGCTCAGCACTTTTCACAAGAGCTTTAGTTCCCATTTGTTTTCCTATGTGTAGTTATTTAAAACAGCCACACTGACACTTTCCACTTGAAAATGTCTTCACTTGACCAATGAACTGATTATATGAATTTTGCTCATAATAGTCAAAAATAGTCAACTTGTTGTTTGGATAAATTCAGTATGATGTTCATTTCCACAGCCTTAATCATGTCATACTCATCACTCTGCTGTTCTTGTTTTCTCTTTTTGACAGATATAATCAGCTTAATTTGGTTATACGTTTTTTTTTTTTTGTTTTTTTTTTGAGTTTCTATTAAGCAACTGTCAATGAAACTATTTTCTTGTATAGACAGAATTCATGAAATAAATTTCGGCAGCTGGAAGTTCAGTCTTCCTGTATTGTGTTTCTTTGTAGGTTTTAATGTGAAATATCTCCAGGAAGTGTTGCCTTTCATGTCTTTCTGTCATCTCCCATTGAGATGGCAATGTAAAAGCAATTGGAATTAGAGAATAAATTCAGTATTTCTGGTAAAAAGAGAAAGTGAGATATGCAGATTGGTGAGTACATGACTATGGATGAAGTTAGTGCTGACTAAATTTACATTAAGCTGAATTTACCATGTGAGCCATTATAATGCAGGTAAATTTACCCCACCTCCCTGGCCACTGACCTTAAAAGCAACTCTCCTTTATTTGTTAATACCCCTGGCTATTATTCAAATAGTGGTTTTCATTTGAGAATTAATGGCAACTCAGCATGGTTAGATGGAACAAACCACCGACATGTATACCATTTCTGCTTTGAAAGTTGCATAAGGAATGTCCTGTCCTTTTATGACAGCTATTACAATCCCACTGTTTAAAAGTGCTGTTCTGCACTTACACTTAATATTCTACACATATAGACATGCTCTTTGCAGCCATCATTGAGTGAATGAGGTGAATCCAGGTAATAGGCTATCTTTACTGATCTCCCTCATAAAATCTATACAATTGACAAAACAGTGTATTAAGACAAATAGAGGCAGACCAATGAAAAGGGGATTCAATAGGCCACAACACAATATCAAGACTGTCCTTAATATTATGTTCCCACGGTTTTCTGTGCAGGTGAACATAACCCAGCCCAATAGACAAGGTTTCCACCACCATAATACCACCACAAGCCAGAGTGTGCATGAATTTCATAACAGACTTTATGATTTCTGCAAAGGAAGCATTTCTACAACTGATTCTACAACATATGCACCTAAGAATAGATGTTTGTCAGACTGATCACCTTGAGATTTGCCCATGACTCCAAAATTCACTTTTGCCAAAAAGACCTAAAGTGAATCTGCAGCAAGTTATGTTTTTTGATCAATGCCTTCTGACTCGACTATTACTATTACACCAGATGTTGGATTTGCTGTCTTTCAAATGCCCCTTTCTGGTCCATACTCTTTGAAGCAAAAACTGCACATTCACTGAAATGTCAATGTATCTCTCTACACACTAAAGACTAAAAAGTCTTGTTTTTGAAGCCAAGTCTGAATGCCAACTGTATTTGTCAAGGAGTATTCCTAATTTGGCATTGTAATAAATCCCCTAATGTCTGAACATCTCTGAAAAATGCAGAGGCCAAGTGTTTCACATGCAGACATGTAGATCCAGGAGCTTTAAGATTAGTGGTGTAATGGAACATAGTTGATCCACGATCTGTACAGATCGCCCCCACAGTTCGGCATGCATGTGAACTGCTGGGTAACTGCAAAATTGAATGTCTCATTGGAGACAAAGTAAACAAACAGCTACAAGTCATGGGCAGACAGTGTGTTGCTAACAGGGATTTTGAAGAGCAACGATCAAACCAGCATCTAATGGGTCCAAAGTGACATCTGCAGGTTTGTTTACACACTGTTTAATGTGCTGCAGCTGAGCAGCTAATTAGCTATCTAGCTGCTAACTGGTGTTAGCGGTGAATGTTTGGTGGCTTGTTCAACAAGCTGAAGGACAAGATGTGTTCATGTTTGTAAGTTATCATCAAGTTTTTGATAATGTGGACAGAGGCCAAATATCTCCTGTTTATATTCATGTGAATAATGCTACACACATATCTTTTTGTATTTTTAAAGCAGTATGGCACCCTTAGGGGCCATGTGGTAGTAATAAGAGTGGAAATCAGGATGTTTTCCTGATTTTTTTTCCTGATTTTGTTTTTGTCAATTACACATATTCACCACTGTGTGAGAGCACGTTCAATAAGCCTTGAAGGATATTCCTTGTTTATTACAACTTGGGCCTCATTTACAGGTTGTAAACAAACCTTCTGGTGAGACAATTTGCCCATGTTTTCTCCTCCAAATAAGGAGGAGAAAACATGGGCGAATGGTAAAACTGTTATGCAAGCAGTCAAACATTTCAGTTTGACCTCTAAATGGTGTTCAGATAATAAATGGTTATAAATAATTTGGATAAACCGTTGGTTTGTTTATAAATGGATGATCGTCTGACTGCTGTGTCTCTTGACTCACCTGACTTCATTTTAGTGATGTTGCCACATTCCCTTAATTCAGTTTTATGCATGGTAACTAACAGAAATGATGGACAATACTATGAAAATAAGAATATGTAAACACATATAGGTGATTGGGTACCTCATTATTGGCCAGCTGGAACCATGGCTGTTTGCCGTAAGTGAAGATCTCCCATAGAATGACTCCGAAGCTCCACACATCGCTCTCTGTGGTGAACTTCCTATACATGATGCTCTCTGGGGGCATCCAGCGGATAGGCAGCATGGTGTGACCTCCCACCTGACCACAACACACACACAAATGCAGACATGCATACACACACACACACACACACACACACACACACACACACACACACACACACACACACACAAACACACACACACAGGAGAGACACTGCAATTAAATATAAAAATTCAGCTTGTCTTCAAGATTCAAGATTTAGTTTCTTGTGTATTTGCATACACACACACACAAAAATGAATCGCTGTTCCGCCTAGCAGAATATAGGGATCCTTATATATATATATAATCCCTTAAAAACAATAAAAATATGTAAATCCCAAAGAGAAAAATAAAAAACAAAAGCATAAGCATTAAAGTGCACTTGGAGAGAAAGTACATATCTCACTCACTTCAATGTTCAGCTAATGCATGTCATTGAATTACCGGCACTGATAAGGGGGTTAGAGGGTAGATGGGTGGGTAAGGGGATGAAGGGGCATGTTTGTATGTTTGTGGGGGGCACAGTCTGTTGATCCTGACTGCATGAGAGTAAAGGCTATTTAGTATTCTTCTGAATTTGGCACAAATGCTTCTGTACCTCTTCCCAGACTGCAGGAGGGAAAACAGACTATGAGAGGGGTGGCAGGGATCCTTGACGATGCTGGAGGCTCTGTGAACACAGCGTTGATGGTAAATCTCCAGAAGGAAGAGGAGAGGGTCATCAGTGATTTTGCTAGATGTCTTCACTGTTCAGATGATGTTGTTTTATTGCTTTGTGAAGTGAGGGTGTATGTTACAGTGCTTCCAATGGTGCCTCGGTAGAAGGTGAAGAGACCTGGAATGGGGAGTCTTGCCTTTTTAAGTCTCTGGAGAGGATGGAGCCGCTATTGTGCTTTTTTAACGATGGCCAAGGTGTTAGTGGTTGAGGTCAGGTGTCTGCTAGGTGCACTCCTAGGAACTTGATGTTACTGGCGCCAAACGTTGGTCATGCCACCATTACACCAGCTCATGGAGAGAGCTAGAATGTCACCAACAAGGACTCCTTCATTTCTAACTGCTAACTCTTAGAGTTAGAGTTACCGGATACATTTCTTAATAACAAGTCCTCATTATGTCAAAAGTTTTTGATACCAAATCACAGCATGATTTTTCTATGGTGTTTCTCAGGGTCTTAGTGTCTTTATGTGGTATTTTGAAGGGATTTTTGACCATTTTTATCAATTTTCAATTTGCGTAACAAATGGTATCAACCCAAAAATGGAACAACAGTCCTGCAACAACTTATGAGACTCAATTGAGCATGGAAATGACCATATTATACTCCCATTACAATGTCCTGTAAACTTTCCAAACTTGAATAGGTGCTAACCAAAAGACAATGTTTATTACAGATTTATGTATAGAAAAACTCGGCACACAGTTCTGAGCATTATACAACTTCTATGTGGCATATAATGCTATCACCCTCTAACGAACAGGTCTATAGTGGGTCTTTAAGGGTTAAAGTTAACTGACTCTAACAAACTTGAATGCCTCTTAAAATACATAGTACTCACATCTGATTAGACTAAGGGCCAGCACCTTTTGTAGTTTTTCAGGACCACGTCACCACAGTAATAATAAAAAATCTTGCTTAGTCTGTCAAAATAGTCTTAAAACATATAGGAAGGCCTTCTGTGATGCCAAAATGCTACACTCATCATTAATAGAGGAGAATAAAATCAGCCCAAGTTTCACTCTCAGCACTTTGGCCAGGCTGACAAAGAGTCATAACTCTATTGATCCATGTATTTCTATAGCTCGCAGTAGTAATCACTTCATGAGCTCCTCTGATGATAAATTTCTAACCATTAGAGACAAAATTCATCACCTCCTGCCCTCAACAGGCACCAATTTATCCCCAAACACAGGAACCTTAGAAAAAGCTGTAAAACCTGATATACATATATAGACTGTTTTTCTAACTGTTAACTAACTTCAATGATTTCTTTATCTAAACCATCAACCCATCTGTGTCTACCACAAGTAGCTGTGATTAAACCTCTTCTTAAAAAGCCTTAAAAAACTATATTAGCAAACTATATTATAAAGCAGTCACCAATCAGTTGTGTGACTTTCTACATAACAACACTTTATTTGAGAACTTTCAATCAGGATTAAGAGCACATCACAGCACAGAGACAACACTGGTGAAAATTACAAATGACCCGAATCGCATCAGGCAAAGGACTTGTCTCTGTACTTGTCTTGTTAGATCTTAGTGCTGGATTTGACATCATTGAGCATCACATCCCATTACAGAGATTGGAACATTTCATTGGCATTGAAGGAACTGCATTAAGCTGGTTTGAATCCTATTTATCAGATCGATTTCAGTTTGTACATGTTAACATTGAATCTTCCATGCATGTAAATGTTAGACACACAAATTCTACAAGGTCCTGTGCTTAGACCAATACTGCTTACCTTATATATGCTTCCTTTAAGTAATATTATTAGAAAACATAACATTTTTCTTGTTATACAGATGACACCCAATTATATTCATCAATGAACCAATCACTTGACCAAACTCCAAGAATGCCTTAAGGACATAAAGACCTGGATGACCTATTGTTTTCTGCTACTAAACTCAGATAAAACTGAAGTTATTGCGCTTGGTCCTAAACACCTTAGAAACACTTTATCTAATGATACAGCTAATCTAGATGGCATTACCCTGGCATCCAGCATCACCATAAGGAATCTGGGGGTTATCTTTGATCAGGAGGTGTCATTTAACTCCACACAAAACAAATTTCAAGGACTGCCTTTTTTCACTTACGCATTAAAATCCTTCTCCTCACCTGCAAAGCCGTTAATGGTTGGGCATCATCATATCTTAAAGTTCTCGTAGTGGTTTATTAATTAAAATTAAACACTGAGTACCTTTTCTCACCCATACTAGCTGCTCCAGTCGACGTTTCGTCGATACACACTGGTAAAATTGCACTCTTTTAGCCGTTTCATTGACAGGACTACAGATTGGTGGAGCAGGTGTAAATATTAATTGTACTGACTGATTAAAAGCTAATTAAGGCCATTGACAGGTTTACAGATTGGTGGAGCAGGTGTAAGTATTAATTGTACTGATTGATTAAAAGCTAATTAAAGGCATGTCCACATCCATCGATGGCTAACTGTGGGAGTGGAAATGAGGCGTGTGTATTGTTGAGTGAGGTGAAGAAATGTGCAATCTTGCTGATCAGGAAGCTGAATTAAGTCCTAACTGAATGCAGTAGAGAGTAACATAGTTCTTAAAAGAGAAAAAAGAAAGACGAGAAGCTATTTGCCTCTAATTTGACTGTATTAAACCAGTAAGATGCTTTAGGCCTTAAAGGACCCGATATATGTATCAAACAAGTTATGTATATCAAAAATCTCAAAAAAAAAAAACCTTAAGGAGGATGCCTCCACAAGTGTGCCGACAAGATGTTGTCAGAATTAAGAATTAGGCCTTAGAGGGATTCGAACTATTGAAATAGGCCTGCTAGAGTGTGACCTGTGTCTCATAGACATGTGCCATGCGAGTAAGGTTTTTGACAGGAGAAGCATACCCTTTTTAAATTTTTCTTATTATAATCTTTTTCCTTATAATCCTTTTTTCTGTTTTTGGATTTTTTTCTTACTCTTATGATAGACCATTTATAGGTTAAGGCCTGTTAGGGGCATTCAAACGATATAATTACTCTCACATGTTTTCTATTTTGATGATCTCTATTTTTGAATGTTTCATAAGTTTTTGTGACATACTGCAGAATGTGTATCGCATGAAATGTAAACCTGAGATAAGAGCAAAAGAGTCTGTGCTCCGTGGGTGTGGGTCTTTGGGGAGACATGTACCTTAATAAAATGAATGTGTTGAGTGCATGTCTCCTTATTGGTCTGCAAACACGTACTCACTCGTGAAATGCATTGACAATGTAACCTGATATGTAACCTGCAGATTTCATGTTCATTTTATTTTCTTTTGTTCATTTTATTATGTTTCTTCAATTTTTATCTTATACTCTCGCTCACGTACCCCTGACATTTTTATCAGCTATTGTTAACTTGTCTAACCTTTTGGTAGAAACATGCTTGCTTGCAAAGAGGAAATCATGAAAAGCAAGGAAAAAATTGAGACGCACCGTCTGTGGTTAACATTCTTGCAGACGGAAGCCATTTAGGCTCACCTGACGTGTGCAAGTGTGCCTTTCACCCCTCGGTTGTGAAAGGTCACAGCTATGCAAAAGCTTGGGTGCTACCACTAGACACGTGCTAGGTTTTTTTTTTTAACCTTTCATAAGATAGGGCGTGGGTGTTTTTAAGCTGTGATTTTTTGCTGATGGAGAATTTTTAAAAGCTGCAGACACATTGGTGGCAGGATGTTGTACTGCAGACACATTGAGTGCAGGATGTTGTGCTAAGCACGACACAAGTATAAGAAGGTCTGATTCCTGCCGCTCGAGAGAGTCTCTCAGGAACTGAACCTTGATGGAGCATCTTGTACCCTCGAAGCAGAGCATCATCCTTGACTAATCTGAAAAGGTAATTTTAGATTAAACTAATTTTCATATTTTTATAAAACTGGTGATAATTGACTGTGAATCTAAGTGGACATTTAGAACCCTTCTGGGTTCAGAATCGGTGCTCAGGGGAGGCCTCAATTCTACCTGCATGGAGACTGAGCTCTCCTGTGAGGTTGCAACCTGGCCGGTTTCCTCGAGTAAGCCGCCTTGCTGCACAAACAGGCTACTTGGGTTTATGCTCCTGAAGGTGAAACAGCCAATAATAACCAGTTGCAAAATTGATAGTGAATTAGAATATTAATGTGTATGTAGATAAATATACGTTGATATTTAGGAGATGAGTGGCTAAATCTTAAGCCATTCCCCCAAATTGACCCCAGACCATAACACATAGCCTTAAAATTAAAGACATGTGATAACCAACGAAAATTTCTCTATTATTGCTAAATCTAAAAATTGTAATCCCTGACTGAATAAAAAAATCACATAATTTCACAAAAACTCTGGTGCAGTAGTTTATTCCTCTGGAAGAGACACGGACCTAAATTTGGGTTTTTCTTCACGAAGGACGCCCTCAAGCCCCCGTGAGGTAAGCTTGCACGACACCCACACCACGGCCACACTACTGATAGCCACTAGGCACACTCACACTCCACACCCAGGGTAGGGAACTTTGATTAGGACCTCTCACCGGACCGACCCATAGTGTACTTGTGTTTCCTGGTAGAAACTTTATAACTGTTGGGTTTCTTAGCTTTTGTAATAGTTTGTTTGAAAGAAGTTCCTGAGACGGAGCCACCGAAGGCAGGTTTGTGGACGTGCTGACGTTTTCTCTCCAGAGTTAGAGGAACGCTCAGCGCGACCCCGCGTTAGGCCAGTGGTTTGAACCATATAGGAGGACCCTTCATTTTTCCAGCTCCGCTCCTCTCCCCTTCTTTGTGTTTTTGCAGCTTTCTGCTTTTTAAAACCCTCAGTGTTTGCGTGTTCGCCTTAGGTCAGGGACGAGGCCAGTGAGCGTAGGGTTACACATAGGGGCCCACGGTAGTGACCGGACTTCAGATAGTAAAACTGGCCGAATAAAAATTCCCTGAGGGTTTAGGGCCCACCAGTCTATTCTGTTGATCCGTGAGCTCTACAGGCGATAGATTAATGAACGTGCCGTCGCCGCCGGGAAAGTCTCCCCACTGAGAGCAACCGGTTTTTCAAAAGAAGACTTAGTTTAGTTTTCTTCCTGCCCCGTATCTGAAAGCAATAGACTTAAAATTTTGAAACGTGAAGTGGGCGGCGGTGGACCGGGTGCTGCGGCACTGACACTAAGGTGCGCAGGCTCCGTCTGCTTCCCCGGCCATGACATGCGACAGTATACACTTCTGCAATGACAGAGATTCATAAAACAAGTGCCTTTTTACATGATTTCCAAACAGATTCATGGACATTTATCCTGGTCGACACTGGAGAACAGTGTATTATGTTGATTCTAGCAGTGTGAATGTGTGTGTTTGGAATCATGACTTGTGGCAAATTGCATCAGTTGGTTGACAGTGAGCGTTGTGTGGTTGGGGATGAATACAGAATTACAGATGCACACATACATACATATACAGTATCTTCCTTCACATGCCATATGCAGATAGATGTAATCATACAAAAACACAACATAAGAATGCCATCCTCAAAACAGTATTCAGTAGTCACCAAATCACAAACAGCAAGAAGTGACTGATTAGATGATCTAAGACTATTTACTTTCAGACTCATAGGATGTTAGAAGATCTGATATATATTTTGCAAAAGTCCAAGATGTGCTTTCAACATAAGTAATACAATTTTAAAATCAATTCTAAAACGTAGGAAGCCACTGTAATGATACAGGGATAGTTGCAATGTGTTCACTTCTGTTAACCACCCACTGTCTGTGGAGTGTGTGATTGATTGTTGGATTTTCCCTTACATCACACATGACTAATGGTGAGGACATTGAGCCCAGAATGTCTTCTCTATTATATGACACCATGTAGATCATAGAGTGAGTGAATCTTCATTCATTTTCTCTTGCCTGCTCTCTGACTGCTGTGAAATCATTGAGCAGCTTGACTAATTTAGTCAAATGTGTGCCTCCTAATCAAGACTCACATAATGAATGACCTCCAGTGTGCTGCTGACGAATCGTCCTTCCTGCTCCATTCCTCCTCTAATTTCCCATCACCTCTTCTTTCTCCGGTCCTGTCTTCCTTTACCCATTACCCACTATGAATTACTAATTTCTTCAATATTAAATAAGCACTAATAGAGCTTTAATTTAATTGCTTATTAGTGATGATTAGTATTTTAACCTAGCTTTTTCTCTCGAATTATTACCGTCCTTTAAAATTGCTCCAGGCAACAAGAAATCAGTGAAAGCTGCCATAAAGAATGAAGGTAAAACTAAAATTCGATGCATTCAAGAACACTAATTTATTTTTGAATGGTTACTCATTTATTTAGAGCTCATTCATTCATTTGATAAAGTACAAAGTATACAGTATAGTATACAGTATACAGTACTATATTTTTGTCAAAATATAATACATAGTAATACCCTGAAAATTATTTAGCTGAATTACAGTTTCACCTGAAATTATAGTATTGTTTGAGTATAAAATTGTTCAATTTTTAAAGTAAAGTATTAAAGTATTTGAGTAAAAATGGTTTGTAATGTGCAGTGGGCCTCATACAAGAACTTTTCATATTTATATCCTAAAAGTCTCTTTCTTTCTTTACTCTTTTCTGTGAGGTTTGCTCATATGAGCAGTCTGTTCTCATAAGATTCAATAAACTCTCTTAACTGCCCAAACTTATCGTAAATTGCTCGTTTTAATTTTGTATGAATGTTGTTTTTTGTATTTTAGTTGATTTCAGGATCATATTAAACTCCAAATTCATTCAGATAAGGACATTATTCAAAGTCAAACAAGTGTTAGCCTTAGGCTAACAGCTAGCCTGGGGCTAATCTAGACCACCTTCAACAGTGCAGCAGTTAGCTCACAGCTATGGGATGGTGTTCATGGAGGATTTTTTTTTTTTTTTTGGCAAGAACAACTCAGAAGATGCTCAGTGACGCTTCTGTTTCTGTTAAAGGTAACACTTGTCTGCTGCTTCAACAGCAGGTCCTCTGGTTGGAAATAATAGTTCAACTCCATTAAATTTACTCATGAATTTCAGTTTTCCAGTCACAGAAAACTTCTATGACAAAGTGTGGAATCAGGTCTTTAAGAAGCAGAAAGGGTTTAGGGAGGACATCTCTTCCTCTGCTGCTTTGATTTTGACCATTCTTTCTAAGACTGCCTATTGTGAGTCCCCTAACATTATAGAAGTGCAATAGGAAATAACTGGAATACTCCTTTAAATGATTAGATGGTCAACAATTTCAGCAGCTCTTTCCTGACAAAAGACAATCACACCTCAGTCTTCTTTACATCTATACTGTTCCTCAGAAACATGACACAGTTATGTTACATCGCCTGCTGGTTCTGGCCTGACTGCTGCTGGTTCAAAAAAAAGGATAAAAAATAGACTTAAAACACATCATTTTATATCCTAGGGGATAACTCATACTGACAATATCTGCTTACTTAATTACTTCTAGACTTTTCTTTTTAATTGTCAAAAGTCTTTTCCCCAGCAGTTCAGTTAAAGCAAAGCACTAGCAGGTAGGAAAAACCTTAATCTAGTGCTGAAACAATTAGTCAATTAATTAATTAGCCAACAGGCAACTTTAGCCTCAAACAACAGACCAGCTCTTTCTTCAACACCCAAGGAATGCTGGCCCATAAAGTGAGAGCTAGAACCAGACCATCTAACCCCTGCAAACAAAAAGGATCAGACAAGGAACCCCCATCTCCTACATGGTCACCAAACCAGACCACTGACCCAAACCATCTTTGATCTTTCAAGCTATAAGAGCCAGAAAGATAGGAAGACCAATTCACACTCCATTGTGAATTAAGGGCACCATTTTGATAAACAACCCCCATATAAGAGCCCATCACACACAGAGATGAGCTGGCACCAAACTTTAATTCCATTGTCGACTTTGCCCACCTTCTGGGCGAGCAGACTGAAACTTTAAAACAGTTTCTTATCTGAGAGTCGTTGGACTTGACTGAGGCGTTTTTGGCACCTTTTGGCATTTTGCCCTTGTTCTTTTGCTGCTTTTAGGCAGGTGCTTTTAGGCAGCTGTTTTCATGTGGCTCTTTTGGGCTGCTTGATGCTGCTTGCTGGTTCTTCTTGCTTTCCACCATGCCAGTGGAAAGCTTGCAGTTTGCTGGTCTGAAGAGCATCTCTTGAATGAGGGTCATGAGTCATGAGAGTCATGAGTTGAGGGTCAAGCCTAGGAGAGCATGAGAGCATAAACCAGGAGCTCTTTCTCAATGGGAATTTTTCAAGTACGGACCAACCGACTCACTCATAACCACCAGATCCAGACTCCAGCTCCTCACCGCAGCACAACGCACTCCATTCTCAACAAGAAGCTACCCCAGGGAGCAAGCAAGTATTTGTACAAAACTTCCATCAACTTGCTGAAACCTTGGTGCTTTCATGACTGGTATTTGGAACTAAGCTGTGGTACCGTTGATTAGACTTGCTGCTTCTCAGGTAACAGTCATCTCATCTGTTTATCAGGTTTCTCATTCCAACTACACAATAGATAATGCTGCATCATGCATTTAAAACTTTCACTAGCCAGTTTCCCTTTCCCTCTTGTGTCTTGTTTGTAGAATGTTGTAGTGTTAAATACTTTGAGTTGTAAGTATCAGTAGTAAATGTGTGTGTAACTAAGGTGAACTTGTTTGTGTTTTCTTGTGCTTGCATCTCAGTCACTTAACCTTAAAAGACCTATACCCTTGCAAAATCATAATTATGATTAATAACAATCATAATTCTAATAGACCTCTTTTGTGTGCCCAACAAAGAGGGCTATTTCCCTATTATTACACATACTCTAATATGAGTTATGTCACTGGACAATTAATTTCATGTTGGAGTTGTGCACAATAATTCATAATTCCTCATAACATCACAAAGATTTTACAAACAATGTGTCGATGTCACTTTTTACTATCTAAGCAGTAAAAAAAAGTCAGAGTTTGGGTAAATGGAAAAAAAAACTACTTGAAGCTTTAAAGTGAACCCTGACCCGGAACAGCCACGAGAGTGTAGGACAGAGATGTGCACCCTGTTTCACCCTGAAGTCCTGAATGACTCGAATAATTCAGACATATGGCTGAAGTGAAATCTGCTCAGTCTGACCTGCAGACATAGTTCCCTGAGTTCTGTTTGACTGCAGGCCAACAGTCAGCCCAGGGAGAAGAATCATTGTAGGAAAATTATATCCTCTGTCAGTTTGGGTGTCTGAGCCTGAATTGGAGACAGTGGATGCATGTTAATCAGCAAGTTATTCTGTCCTCTCAGACAAGGTACAGCTGGTATGATATCTGTGCCTGTGCAGTGTCTGGAAAGGATGTTTTTGTCTCACGTGCCAAGGGAGGAACAAGAAAAATTTGATTTATTGACACAACTGACACATATTTGTACATAACCATTGACCATTGCTTGTTGTGTGTCATAATTTGTGTGTGTGAATCCTGACTTTGGTGACCATCTGACTTTTTCTCTAACACAACCAGTAGGTTGCCATTCCTGGCTTTTAGTGAAATGTCTATTGGATGGATTGGCATAACATTGTGTACAGATGTTCATGGTGTCCAAAGGATAACTCCTAATGACTTTGATGATCCCTTAATTTTTCCTCGCGCCTAGCAATTAAACTTATGAGATGAAATATTTTTACATATTCATAGATTTTGGAGTATTTTTAATGGAGTAGAAGGAAGAGATGCCATTTTAAAGATGTTAACCTGGTAATTATACTTTTTTCTGGAAAAAAACTTATCAAACACATGACTATTTCAAGTAGAGTTTTTGTATGACTTGGTAAATGTCTGGAGGGGATCTTTAACATTCATGTTTTTACATGTCTTTACTGCAAGCTGCAAGATTTGTAGTCATATTCATGTGTCCTGTGCTTTGCAGATGCACATACTATTCTTTTTAACCTATGACAGTGAGCTGATGAAATGTATGAAAAGATACAAAAAAACAAACAAAATAAAAACCTCCAAAATTATTCCATTTAGGTTAGACTGGCTGATGTCTCTGTGTGTACCTTTCTTCTCCTGTCAACTACATTCTATCATTCAGACTCTGGGAACACACCTCCAGCCTGACACAGTCAATATACAACATATTTATTCCACAGTTCAACAGCTCAACATTATGCTGCATTGAGATGGGAGTGTGAGCACATGAAAAATATAAATAAGAGAGAGATAATGTACATCTGTGTCTGTAAAACCAAATCACTGAACCAGTTCACTGCTGATCAGGGTTAAATTAAAAAGAGAGTCAGTCAGCCTTTTCTGCTTCTGTCTAAATGCCACCCTACTGGGACTTTGGACCGGCCATTAAAAAGAAAACATTCCACAGAAGCTACTTAAGATGATGGGACTCAGTGGAGTCATTGACATTTACTGCCAAATACAAATGATTTCCCACCATGTCAATTACAGTTCTGAGAGAGTATCCTGAAAACCCCCCTGAGCTGCTGTTGCTATCATCTATGAAGACAAACCTCTTCGACATAGGCTGGAAATGTATAGCTAGGGTTCTTCATTTTCTATATCTGGGACCCACATGAGAATCTCAACATCTTGTCCAAGGTCCAGGGCTAATTATAACATAACAAATCTTTAAAAATTAATAATTTAGAGAAGCTGTACAGTGAGTCATAATGTTATTGTCAGTCAAGGTAGCAATCTCCTGTCCTGTGGCTGTTATACACTAGTAGAATGCAATAACTTATCCAGTCAGGATTATGTCAACCCTGACACTTCATTTGTTTCTTCACTCCGCCTGCATTTACATGTCTACATGGAGGATTCACCATTTTAATGGTCATCCCAAACCAGTTGGGATGGAAGTGATTAACAAAATCCATCAACAGCAATTCTGCATGTCGTGTTGACTTGTCATTGTCCCCTATACTCAGTGGAAGTGCAGGTGCTGGATGGTGGAGGAAACCCCATGTTAATTTAAGTACATATTTTACACATTCCTTATACTGCCTTTTCACAGTCTGAATGAGCAATAAAGTAAACTATAAGGATTTATCACTTTGTCTGTGGCTAAATTAATTTGATTGGTCTAAGGCGTTTAGTCACACCCTGGTTCCAAACCTCTGAATCATCTCTGATTTGTTCAGCGATTCAAATAGGTCTGGTGTTGTGCTTGCTGACTGCTGTTTTCCCAGTTGGAAAAGCAATCAACCAATGAAAGCTCTGAAAACAAGACTAAGAATTGCGATGTCATCTCCCCTCATATCTACCTAGCTACATCCATGAAAAATCGCTACAGAAAGAAATGGTGAGAAGTGTGAAAGAGATCCGCACATACATGTACACCTTTTTTTTTCAATAAAAAGTCATTGAGGACAGAAAATAAAGCTCAGTCAGCAAACTCGTTAGCTTAGCTTAGTTGCTAACGGGACAGTTCACACATTTTTTTCAAAAGATACAGCATGCAAAAAATGCATTGATGAATGGATTCATTTAGTCCCCAAAAGTGAATCAACTGATGGTGGCAGTTCTATAGGAATGACCTGAATTCACTACAAGATTTAGCTGTTTTAAATGCTGGTGTGACCAGGCCTTAAGTCTACATATGGCTACTCTTTAGGCATAGGTTTGGGAAAGGTTGTAAAAATGTGTCAAATCTAAGGCCCACTAGAAGCCTGAGGGTTCACTGTCCTTTACAACCTGGCCCAAAAGTGAGACAAACAAAAAATTCTACTCTTACAGATTTCTCAGTCACTTGTCCTTAAGATTTGCAGTACAGTTAAAAATCAAGAAGGTTCCTTACTTTGGAATGTGCTCAGCAAATTCTGCCTATTTGGTTTCTGCTATTTATTAGATTACGAGATATCTCATATGCAAAAGTGGCAAAGTTGACATTTTGTCCTTCAGTCCTTGTGAAAAGGTCATAAATGTCCAAAATGGTTAGTCTGTTAGTACCCAAAACTCAGCCTTCTCACTACCAGCCAGGAAGAAAATGACCAGTTTAGGAAATTAAATGTTTTTAATTGTTTTTCCTTTTCAGGTACAAACAGATTACCCAACCTGGATGGACAATTCTCCTTTCTTCTGCTAGCCAACTATCACTTAGGTCATAAATTTAAGGGAAGCCCACATTCCTCTCTGAGAGTGTCCCTCTCTTCCTCTCTTTTTTTATACATGATAAGTGTCTGAGTTTCACTTTTACTGTGTTTTAGAACTTAATTAGATTGCTGGGTTCTGCTTGAGGTTTCTACCCATTAAAGGGGAGCTTTTCTTTACTGCTGGGTAAATGGGGGTATTGTTGGGTTTCTGTAAATTTAAGAGTACGGTCTAGACCTGCTCTAGGTGAAAAGTTCCCTGTGATTTGGCACTATATAAATAAAAACTGATCAATTGATTGATAGATGTTATGGAAATTTTAAACTCTGCTTCAAAATTTGATAATTATAAGTCACATACATTATTGTATTTGATTTATTTGATATTAACCAGTGTACGTGTGTTAATTAGCTGTGGTTTGATCACTAGGATAATGCTTTCTCAATAGATTTTATTGGTTAATAGATTGAGAAATTAAGATTTATTAATTGTATTCTGTATTTTGTAATCAATGCATCCTTCAAAAGAGTGCCGTGGATCCTCTTTCTCCCAGAACAAGCCTCCTAGACTATAAAACTTGTACAACTCTTTGTTAGGCGGCTGTTGCTCTTCTTCTGCCTTGTTGGCTTGCCTACCGCTGCTGCTGTCTCTGTTTTCTTTCAGCCTTATCAGCCATGATAGTTGTCCATGCATTTTGTCCTTTTTTCCCTATGGCTGAGAGCTGAGAGCTCCAGAATGAGACTCAACTAAGAAGCAATAGACTGCAAAGATGTCTAAGCCACAAACCAAGCTACTAAATCAAATTTAGTTATAATCATTTCAATTCTGTAAATGTATACGTATTTAACGTATTGAGCGTGTCTATGAGCTGTGAAGAAAAAGTAGGCTTCTAAACAAACAAAAAGAAGAAACAAAACACACATGTTCTTACCCTGTAATAATCTGTGCTGTATATATCTCGTGACATGCCGAAGTCTCCTATTTTCACCAGGAGGCCATTCCCCACCAGGCAGTTCCTGGTAGCCAGATCACGGTGAACAAAGTGTTGAGATGCCAAGTAGATCATCCCAGCTGCAATCTGACTGGCTATATGAAGCATCTGGGACAGACCCAGCTCCCCATTGGTCTGCAGAGGCTGTCCATCAACCAGGATCATGGCGTCTGGCCCATGGGCTCTGAGGAGGGAGGTACAGATTTGGTTAGAGCCTCGAATTCAAGAAAATCCACTGGTGTGACACAACCTCACCTTCAGTCAGTATGTTGCTTGACGTTTTTTGTTTTAAAAAGCCGTATTGCTAGTTTTGCATGCTCATGGCTGCTGGACATTTTCAAAATCATACCACCAGTTTTTGATTTCCTTCCTTCCAGGCAGCCATTGATTCCTGTTCAGTACAATATGAAAGTCAAAACTTGCTTAAATAGTCCATCACAGTTAACATTTAATAATCTTTAGTTTTTAAATTATCAACATAGGAGTTGAGAGAAGGCTGAACAGGGAACTTTTCTAATCTGCAAAGTGACAGAATTCACAGGATCCATGTTTGAATGTGATATCTCAACAGCACAATGCTTCTCAGTGACTGACTGATCAGTCCTTTCATGTCTAAGCATCCTTAGACAGACCAACATAGAAAATTTAGAAAAATGGTCCCTGAAACTAACTGCACATGTACAGGATCCACATGATTTATGTAAAATATAGGTGGCGATTCATTATCTCAAGTGACTGTCACATCGCAATTGATTGATCTTCATTGTGTACTGAAAGTAAGTGAAGCAAAGAGCTACCTGGGAAGTAGGAAATTCAGGTAAATGATGGCATGCTTTGGAAAATGGTCAGCATGAAGCATGTTGACATGAATTCTGATCCGATTGCTTTCCTGGCTGATACTAATTTAATATAAATTTGCTCTTTGAATTTGTACTGTTTGTTGTGTTTGTAAAAAGTTTTGGTCGCACTTTATTTTACAGTATTAAGACTTATTAGTCTTATTAGTAGATATGAATAAAATGTAATAAGCTGTACTTTGTATCAAATTAGACTAGACAAACTAGAAATAATAAGTTTATGACATAAATAAACAAATAGATAGATAGATAGATAGATACTTTATTAATCCCCGAAGGGAAATTCAAAATGTCATAGCTCAATAAAAAAAAACAAAAAAGCAGTCCAAGTCAATTTAAATTCAAATTAAAGAGTCTGATTGCTGTGGGGATGAAGGACATATTGGCACTGGCATATAGCAGATCAAGTGTTTTACTTTCTCATTGAATGAAATAGAAAATGAATAAATGAAATAAATGAATAAATGAGTAGTGTCTAAGTATATATTTTTTTGTATAATACAGTATTGCGTATGGTTGCTAATTACAGCGTAATTTAGATGTATGATGTCTAATTGGGTCATAACTGTCTATTTACTGTCTAATAAAGCATAAATTATTCCTAGTTTTTGTCTAATTTGATACAAAGTACAGCTTATTACATCTTATTAGTGTACTATAAAAACCCAAGTTTCTTTTTCAACTGTATAATCTTGGTCTATTCTGTACGCACAATATCTATTGCATGTCTGTCCTTGACTTGACTTGGCTTAATCCTTAAATAGCTTGGCCACAATTCCTTAACAACCAAAAACAACAACATTTTTATATTATATATGTAATAATGTTAATAAACCGATGTTGGCCAATATGTTTCTATCAGATATCTTTAATTCTTAAATATTGATATTGCTATCACCTTCAAATACCAATTATCAGATGTGCTACAGTCAGCTGTTTGAAGTATATGTCATTTGTACCTTAATAGCTGAAACATGCAAAATCACCACTATAGCCCATTAGGTCTGTAAAAGAAGTGAAGTAGATGAAGTAGCTTGGTGTGAGTGTGTGTGTGTGTGTATGAGAGAGAGAGAGAGAGAGAGAGAGAGAGAGAGAGAGAGAGAGAGAGAGAGAGAGAAAGCAGCACCATACTAATATATTTTATTTCCCATGCAGCATGAGTGTATGATCTGCATACACTCACAAAATGCCTGCTATATAATGATGCATCGCAAAGTGTCAGTTACACTTCTGACAGATGCCTTGTTGTGATTCAATTTTAGTGATGTATCTCAGTGGTCATTATAGCCTCTTTTTTTTTTCCTGGGATAACCTTTTTTGCACCACTAATGGTTTTCACTACTCACGGATGCATCTACATTGAGGAACATTTCTGTCTTGCACCTTTTCACACATGTCATGGCAATGCCAGAATATATGGGGTAAGGGACAGTCCAGCAGAAGGCTGTAATGGAACACTTGTGGATGCCAACCACCATAAAACTCAACAGGAGAGGGCGAAAATAGCATAATTCAGATCAAACTTTCAAACTAGGCAGTCCTGATCACCCATGAATAAAGATTCTGTTACTGCATTGCCTATTTCTCACCTCAAATGTTTTCAGAAATATATTTTAGTGTACTGTTTAGCTGTAATATGAGAGAGTTTGTGGCATGTTGAAAAAAGATGAGCCAAAACCAAGCACCGCCAAACTCGCAGTACATCATTCACACGTCAAGTCTTGTGATTGGTTTGCTCGTTCCATTTGAAAGCGTCTTTCATCAGACAGATGTAACCCTTTACTTGCTTGTCCCTGCAATGTTACTGCTTTCATTCACAGCACAGCTGTGAAGGCATTTTCCCTGAAATGTTGCTAGTTCTTGAGGTGGGAAATTGATGTTACAAATTTCTGTGAATATTCATTGCTACTCCCATTCACACCACATGCAGGAATGTTCCTGAATATTTCAGGGATAGACTACATGTATGAAAAGGGCTTATGTTCAAATAGTGTCAGTGCTGTTTTGGAGGGAGGGATGGGGTAGAGAGTGAGTAAGGAGGAAGGACAGAGTGTCAGCTGAGCTGTGGTGACTTGTGTAGTTAAATACCCACTGACTGTACAAAGTGAACCTTGTAGTCAACCTTTGTGTGTGTGTTTGTGTGTGTGTGTGTGTGTCTTTTCAGCTTCACAGACTTTTAAGTCTCTAACAGAGGAACTGATGCCAGTGAAGTGGCAGTGTGTGTGTCGGTGTATGTCTGTTAGTGACTCTGTGGGTGTGTGTGAGCATGGTGGTTTGGAGGGCAACGGGTGCTGGCTAAATTAGCACTGTGTCCTGGATGAATTGATGCCAGCACTTTAATGGAAACACAATTACTGAGCTGAAATTAGCATCCGAGGCACAGAGAGACTCACTGAAACACTGTCCCGTACAAGCATGCACACACATACACACACACATATAGAGTCATACATAAGCACTGGCAGACTTCACTTCCTGACGGCGGACTAAGTACCAATGTTCTATTCTGCAGGCCAAAGCATCCTGGGAGCAAATAACATCTAATCACAGCAGACATAATGCAGCTCATTAGCTTATCAACCGCAATTTACAATTTGGGCATTTAGCTTGCGCTCTCATCCAGAGCAACTGGCAGTGAGAGCAAGTCAGGCTGCAGAGTTCAACTCAACCTGAGACGTTCTTTTGAAGAGATAAGTGAGGTAAGGCCTCAGCAAAAGAAGAAAAAAAAATAGGTAATTGGTTCCAAATTCATAACTCATGTATTGCCAAGTGGTTGTATGTTCATTCATTAATTCTTTATATTTTGGAATCGGGTGTCAAAGCATGATTTTAGCCAATGCTTTCACTAGTGGGACACTTCATTACAGAAAGTAATCTATTATATATTAGATTGTAATAAAAATCCTGTTTTTAATAACTATTTGCTTATGTTTCAGTATTACTGCACATCTCATGATAGCCCAACTTGCCAACCAAAACACTTTTGGTTGGTCTTTTTTAGTTAAATGTTTGAAACCTCTTGATTTAAAGGCTTATGTGCTTGTTATACGTCATATATTTTTTTTTTATCTTTAGGACAGGACAGATTACTCAGAAATCCATTTGAAATTGTGCCATCTTTTTTCCTGTATGTCCACAGGTTTTCAACACACCTCAAATATCTGCGTGTGAATGGATAAATCCTGTCTCCTAGAAATTATGTTATTTTTTTGCACTCCATAAAGTGTTGCATTTTCCAACCTCACAACACTGATAGGGAGAATGGTGTGTGGCAGGTTTACGAAGAACAGGACTTTGGAACTGGTCTCTTCCTGTGACCCGCATGTGGTTAGGTTTAGGCAACAAAAAAATCTTTAACTTTTAAGTAAAAATTTAAGGTTAAATTTAAGTTAAATATTGAAAAGTACATATGTTCTTACTCATGTCAGTGTTCATTTTTTCCAATATTGAACCAAGGACCATTTTACATATATAAAAATTCAAGTTACGAGGAGTGTCTTTGTCCTGGATGTGTCCAGAGCTTTTGACTGAATTAATCATGGTAAATTGTTTGTTAATTTACAAGAGTGAGGCATCCCCTCATATTTCATAAGGGTCATGGACTTTTGGTATTTGCATCAAACCATGCAAAGAGTAAGAGTATATTGGTGACCAAAGGTGTGTGACCATGTGGAATATTGTCACCTTTTCTCTTCCATCTCCATAGGGATGATCTTTCAAAAAAGTTGTGTACAAAGGAGTGTAATGGGGAATAGTCTTATCAATCATATGATGTACGCTGATGACTTTGGTGCTCTGGTTTCTGGCTGCTCGCTGGCAGCTCTTCAGCTGTCACTGGCAGGGGGCGGGTCATTCAAGCAGAAAGAAAAATATACCGAGTCTATTTTTCTGTCATTTAAAAAACAAAAAAGCTATTTTACATTCAAAATCACATTGTTGGCCGAGTAGCCTATGGACAACAAACAAACAATGACGAATTGCACAGCTCCAGGACACTGGAGACCGCAATGATCTCTTCCATTGTCAATATGGAAAGGAATAGATGTTTGCTAGGAACTTAAGTACAGTGGTTGCTGTGGGGAGAAAATCAAATCCTTATCTACAGTTGGGTGCTGTTTCAGCAGTGTCACTGCTAATGTGCATGGAGTTCTCTGCCCTGCTCTACTTCAACTTGTCGTTCTTGGCTCTGGCACTGGGTTGCTCGCTGTTGCCAAGGTGTCTAAAGCTCTTCTTTGCAAGCTTTCATTGAAAATGAATAACTGCAGGCTGCTTTTATTGCTTATGAATCTTTGGGTGTGAGTGCACAGTTAATTGTCCTGTCTCCTTATAGTGGTCGCTTACAGCAACTGCTCAAGTTATGATGTGCAGTGCAGTAACATTAAATTGAACTCTAAAAAGTGTTCTCATGATTGCTGAAACCAAGGAGGATCACAAGCAAAATTTTCCTTAATTCCTTATGGCATACTAAGTGCTAAATGTAGTGAACAAAGTAAGATATTTACTTTCTATAGATACTTTCTGCACAAGCCAATATGCTGGCATGCGAATTTCATAGATAGATAGATAGATGGATAGATGGATAGATAGATACTTTATTAATCCCCGAAGGGAAATTCAAAAATGTCATAGCTCAATAAAAAACAAAAAAGAAGTCCAAGTCAATTCAAATTCAAATTAAAGAGTCTGATTGCAGTGGGGATGAAGGACCTCCTAAATCTCTCTGTCCTGCAGGACAGAGAGAGGAGCCGCCTGCTGCAACTACTCCTCTGTTGTTCCAGGAGACTGTGGAGAGGGTGTCTGCTATTTTTCATTATAGCATTCAGTTTCTTCACTGTGCCTCTCTCCACCACCGATCTTAGAGGGTCCAGTTTCCTGCCCAGCACTGAGCCCGCTTTTTTGACCAGTCTGTCCAATCTTTTGGCATTTTTGTCAGCAAGGCTGCCTCCCCAGCACACTGCAGCAAAAAAGAGAGCACTGGCCACCACTGTGTGACAGAAGATGGTCATTATACAGTGTGAACAGGGATGGAGCCAGTATAGTCCCCTGTGGAGCCCCCATGCTGCTCATTACTTTCCCTGAAACACAGTTCCCCAACCTGACAAACTGTGGCCTTTCTGTCAGGTAATCTGTGATCCAGGAAACAAGGGAGGAATCCACTCCCATCTCTCTGAGCTTGTCTTTGAGTATGATGGGTTGGATGGAGTTAAATGCACTCGAAAAATCAAAAAACATGACTGTAACATAAGTGCCTGATTCCTCCAGATAAGAGCAAGCACAGCGAAGCATATAGAGAACAGCATCATCAACTCCCATGTGTTCTCTATATGCAAACTGCAGGGGATCAAGTAATCTGTGATCATTGTCATTGACCTCTAGCTTCAGAAGACGAAGAAGAAGATGCTCCAATGTTTTGACGATATGTGAAGTCAGGGCCACTGGTCTGTAGTCATTGAGTTCAGATGGAAATTTTATTTTTGGTACCGGTATAATGCAAGATGTTTTCCATAGAGCTGGTACCTGCCCCAACTGCAGACTCAGGTTGAAGATCTTCTGTAGAGGTTGACAAAGTTGGGCAGCACAGTCTTTGAGCAGCCTTGGGCACACACCATCTGGACCAGCTGCCTTCCCAGAGCAAAGTCTCCCAAGCTCCAAGTTCACTCCCATTTCAGTGACAGACAAGGGTGGAGGCACAGGTGTGACAACAGGAGTAGCTGCAGCAGTGGAGATGGACACATGTATAGGTGGAGGAGGAGGAGGAGGATGAGGATAAGGAGGAGCTGTGTTGGAGAAACACATGTGAAGAAGAAGGAGCCACGGTGGAGATACATCTATGAAGAGGAGAAGGAGCAGCAGTGGAAGCGGGTGTGACCACATTGTCAAATCTGTTGAAGAACTGGTTAAGTTCATTGGCTCTATCCACATCACTCACTATTGGCTGTCTTTTCTTTTTGTTGTAGCCAGAGATGGTGTTGATTCCTCTCCATAACTCTTCAGTCTCCTCTTCAACTCATGTTGCACCTGTTTGAGCTGTTCTTTGTTACCGGTTCTAAAAGCTTCCTTTTTCTGGTTAAGGATTGCTTTTATGTCACTAGTGATCCAGGGTTTGTCATTGGGGAAACATCGTACAGTCTTTGTTGGTATGACTGTATCTCTACAGAAGTTGATATACTCAGTAAAACAGTCAACCTGACCATCAATGTCCAAACTGTTCCTGTCTGTTTCCAGCAGCACATTCCAATCTGTGCATTCAAAGCAGTCCCTTAGAGCCTCACTAGCTTCAGGTGTCCATTTCCTGACTGTGATGGTAGTTGTAGGCTGACTCAACACACAGGGCTTGTAGCAGGTCTGCAGAAAAAACTAGGTTGTGATCTGACCGGCCCAGTGGTGGTAAGGCAGTAGCTTACAATACTCAGTAGCTTACAATACTCAGAGAACTAATGTACTCCACTCTATAGAGCTCATTTGTGGTGCAGTTATAGTAAAGCAAAAATGAAAAAACTTCAGGTGGCATTTAACGATGCATTGACAATTTTGCTCAAGCGCCCAAGATGGACAGGTACAAGTCATATATTTGTGACTAGTAATGTTATGGCCTCTCATGTTATGTTGAGGAATTTTATGTACAAATTGATGGGTTTATTAATTGATTCAGAAAATGTAATCATAATTGCCTCAACTGTGCCTACACAAAGTGATGCAAGGTAATTTTGTTTTTAGAAACACTGGAATGAATGCCTGTATGTGTTTTAATCATTGTGTTAATCACAGATAATGATACCACATGAGTAAGTTGTGCTGATCCAGCAAAATATAGTATATAGTAAGTCTAGTATATGCTTGACTGACTTATTGCCCTGAGGAGGGGAGTTTTTAATGCATATTGATGATCAAATAATAAAAATGTTTTTGTTTTTTGATTGAAATGAATTTGTACTGTATCATGATCTTTGCTTGTCAGGAAACAATGTTTCACATTTTATACAAAACCATTTGTGGAATTTATGTAGTTGCCCTGGTGTGTAACTCCCTGTTTCTGCTAACACATCAGTAGCATGGTCAGCTTGTTGCTTAAACACTAGCTTCACTGCAGTGTGTGAGATGGGAGTGCTAACAGAGCTGACAGTTCTGTTCCCTGTGTGTTTGGACAGCAGATCCAACAGAGTAGTGTAAACTGAATGAGTTTCCTCAGACATCCTCAGCTGCAACAGAGAACACAGTGGATGTAATGTCTCCCTCCTGATTCTCTGTTTGTCTATTTGTCTAGAGCTTTGCTCTTTCAGGCAGCCTCATCTATCAATCACAGAGCAGCTCACACAGACTCACAGCCTGTACTGCACTGAAGCAGGCCACAAACACTGACGTACAATTAGCTGCTGCGTGGTTTCACACAGCAAGCCATGACAGCAAGTTAAAAAAAAAGTCAACCTTCATCTACTCAGATGAGAGTGGAAAATAACAGTGCACATTCTGATGACTAATGAGTCTGATGATGTACAGGAAAAATGCTTTGCTCACTCCTTAACCTACAGAATGTACAAATATATACCAAGATGTTTTAAGCTGGTCCAGTGTAATGGTTTTACGTGTGTGGCAAGATGCTTACTAAATATATATATATATATATATATATATATATATATATATATATATATATATATATATATATATGTGTATGTATATATGTGTATATGTATATGTATATATATATATATATATATATATATATATATATATATATATATATATATATATATATATATACACACACATATATATATACATATATATACATATATATATGTCAAGTTCCCTGGAAACAGCCACAAAACCTGATTTGAGTTTGGACTGTTTCTCTCAGATTGACCTTCCTGAATTAATTACATTGTGTTTACTCCGAGTCTGTTATTGTGGGTTTTGGAATAAATCTTGAATGTTTTTTTTATCAACTAGTCATCATACATTTCCAAAACATCTTAATAAATTTGTTATCAATTGTATGCTCTACTTCTGTGCTGTCTGTATAGCTGTCTGTTTGAAAATATAGTATACAACAAAAAACTGTGGGGTGGTGGTCAGCTCATGAAAACACAAATCTGCACATTTTACAGAAAAGTGCATCCTTACACTCTATTCTAGCAGCAAAACCAGCCATCCAACTATGATGATTGATTTTCCATTCCAATGTGGTTCATAAATGACATATAAATCAGCCGGTGAACCCATAGCCAGCAAGGTGTGGGGGTGCTGACTATTAAATACCCTCTCCAAAAATATGTTTGAGTTTATTAAATACTTGCAGTGATCCCACCACAGCAGAAACAATAAGCACATCGCCCCAGTGAGAGAGATGCATTTACGCACAAGACATGCAGCCTAACTATTTTGATTAGTTAAATCTCTTGACATGCCGACAGGATCAGTCAGGATCTAATGTTAATTAATGTTGTGTGTTCTTCTACAAATCCAAAAGGTCACACACACAGTCGAGGTTCATACAGTGAAATTGTGTCAAGTAAAACAGCCATCCTCCTGAACCTCAGCTCCACTAGAGCTGTCTAAAAATGTATTTCAGAAGCTAAAAGGGATCCCATGAGATGCATGCAAGATTCAATTCTGTTTACTCTGGAGAGTTTCCTTTGTCTAGCCAAGTTGTAGTTGTCCAGTCAACTACAGTTTTTAGTACTCAGGCTTGCTAGAGACCATTTAAATAAGCATGTATCAGCCACAGATCTCATGAATGGTTCTTTTCCCCACTCCACTATCTTTACGCACAGTGTCTATTTTTGCTGGACCAGCTTACACATGACAGAAAAAAAAAATATTGCAACATCACAAATGGGCCTATAGGCTGCCAGCAACCTGGAGGCTACAGCAACCCCAGAACCCTTACATGCGGCAGCTATGGGTGAATCTGCATCAGGAGAAAGTGCTGTACCACCAGGGAGAGAGCAGCCGCGCTGACTTAATTGTGGGCTAATGAGTCTGGCGGACTCAGTCTGAGGCAGAGGAGTATCTCCTCCCAGATAGCATACAGAAGTGGGCCACTTCAGGCAATGATATGGCACTGCTGGTCTTCTGGCCTGCACAAAACAGATGTGAGCCTGAAGTGGCCTACCTGTAAAATGACAAATATGGCCAAAATATCCCAAAACAAATGTGGGCCATTTTTTGCAAAGGCGCGGTGCTCTCTGCAATGTATAAACTGGATGTGACCCTAAAGTCGCTCATGTGATATATAGTGAATATGTGGATGTAAACCAAAAATCAAGCCAGTTTTCGCAAATATACGGCACAGGCAGCACTGGCTGATCAGGGTGTGAGCCTGAGATGGTCCATATTTGAAATGGTGAATATGGCCCAATTATGGTTGAACAGTATTGGACCACTATAGGTAAAGATGCAACACAATTAGTACTGGATTATCCGAATTATCACATTCCATATCCTCTTCTGGCCCAAATACCATGTGGAATGATGGCATCTGGACGGTCGGCTCCTGTTTGCCAGATCCGGGCCACAAGCCCAGTTTGCTGGTGGCCCGGATCTGGCAAACAGGAGCTAACCAGTTAGTTCTTGGGCGGCTGTAGCTCAGGAGGTGGAGCAGTTGTCTACTAATCGGAAGATTGGCAGTTTGATTCCTGAGCATCGCAGCCTGTAACAGGCTGGATGTGCAAGCTTGAGATTTAAATGGCACAGGCACATCCGGACACATCCGTCGCTACATGTGAGATGCACATCACTCTCAATTTAATGATGCACTTAATGTTGTAAAGTTCTTCACTCACTGTAAAAATAACTATGCTCATAACATTCGGAACTGACGCAGCGGCGGCCCACAGGTTCTACAGGATGGACCCAAACCTTTGGCACCGCACTCACAGCTGCATTTCATTGTTGCTGAACATGAACACAAACAAGAAGCAGCAGGTTTTCTGTGAATGATACACATCCAGTGAATTTTGGACTCATTTTAACTCTCAGTATTGAGGAGAGCAAATCATCTTTCTTTCATCTTCTGGGGGAATCTATTGTCCAGTCAATTATATATATCGGGGGGAACAAATTTCCATGTTTCATATATTGAGGTCTGAACTGTGTTGATGGATGGTTGGCTTAAATTTTTAATTTTTACTCTTAAATATTTCATCCCATTCATTTGTATCCAAAAGATCAGACCTATATGTATGGGAATTGAGAGGCATTGCCTCACTTTTATTCCAGTTAATATTATTATTATATTATTATGTGCTTTCTAATCCACAGGAAGCCCCATAAACCATGCTGATATGTTGGCATCCTTCTGTCCTTCGCTAACTGATGTTGCAGCTAATCATGTATCTGTTGTTGATTGTTGTGGTTGTTGTTTCTCTGTGTCCCCATCCCCCCACCCTATTCTCTCTCTCTCTCTCTCTCTCGACCCAACCGGTCAAGGCAGACGGCTGCCCACCCAGAGCCAGGTTCTGCCTTAGGTTTCTTCCCGTTAAAGGGGAGTTTTCCTTACCTCTGTTGCCAAGTGCTTGCTCACGTAAGAGTGCCCTGAGATGACTTTGTGCTGTGATTTGGTGCTATATAAAAATTGAAAATTGAATTGAAATAAATTGAATTGATAGTATACCCTGAAAATCTTCCAGAGGTATTGATTAATTTGAGAACTGCTGGTTAGGAAGATACTACCAAGATGAGTAATATATCATCTGCATACACGTTAAATTTATAATTATATCTATGTACTGTAAGTTCATGCCTTGTAAACCTATTCTAGGATAGATTACACAGTCTAAAGGCTCAAGAGCAACAATGAAAAAGAGGGGACTGACAGGGCATCCTTGCCTTATTCCATGTTGAAGAGGAAAAGATTCTGAAATTAGGCCATTAGTCCTGAGTGATGAATGTTAGGAACAATAAAGGGCCTTAACTCAACTAATGAACCTTGGAAGCCAAATTTTTTGTATAAAACAGATAAGGCTATTTGATTCTATGGGATGGGATGGACCGTCACACAGTGGAAATGTGTATTGTGGTCAGACGAATCAGTATTTCAGTTCTTTCTAGGAATAAATGGATGCCGTGTGCTCTGGACCATAGAAGAAAAGAACTATCCAGACTGTTCAGTTCAAAAGCTAGGGTCTGTCATGGTATGGGGTTGTGTCAGTGCCCTTGGCAAAGGTAACTTACACTTCTGCAATGGCACCATTAATGCAGAAAAGAACAGAAATTTTGGAGCAACATATGCAGCATATGTTGCAGCAAGATGACATTTTTTTTCCAAGGACAGCCATGCATATTCCAACAAGACAATGCAAAACCAGATTCTGCACACATTACAAAGAAGGGTTAGTAAAGGTTAAAATGCAACAACAAAGACCCTGTACTGTTGCATACCTTAAGACTTGTTTGCATGAAGAATGGGACAAAATTACACCTGAAACGCTTCATCACTTGGTGTCTTCAGTCCCTAAATGTCTTTTAAGTGTTGTGAAAAGGAATGGCAACATTACAAAGTGATAAATGCTATATTGTCCCAACTTCTTTTTGAAATATGTTGCAAGAATCAAAATTAAAATAAGCCTTTATTTTGAAAAAAAAAACAACAATATCATTCACGAGGTAAAACATCAAACAATGTGCTGTTATATCGTTTTCAATGTAATGCAGGTTAAAAATAATTAACAAATCACTGTTTTCAGTTTTAATTTTAATTTAACCCACCATCCCAACTTTTTCTGGTTTGGGGTTATATATCTCCTCTCATGGTCTGTGTGTACATTAAAAAGTGTAAATGCTATATTTTACGAAATTAAGATCCTTACACCTCTACTACCTTGGTTACCTGGCCCACCCATTGTTGTTTTAAGTTTTCTGACTGTTCAGAATTTACATAACATTAGCAATATTACATATAAGAGATTTGAGATGCATGCAAGATTGTATATCTTTTAACGGGGTTCTGAATGCTATTTACATTCAAAGTCACCACTACAATACTATTTAACCTTGTATCCATCTAAGGTATGAAAGAAATTATTCAAACCCTGAGCTATAATTGACTCAGTAAACTATATATTTATTTTTAGCCTACTTTTTTTATTTTAGCTAGTATTTTTGGCTGTGGTTGTTTGTTTGCTGAAGTTGTTTTAATTTGTTTCATTCTCCTGTGTCTTTTAACATACTGATCAGGAGTAGCACTCCTAATGATGATGACATGCGAACTGATGCAAGCTTAACTCCTCTGTTACTTCTTAAAAGAGTGCAAAAGTAGTAAATACCTGCAGTTTTGCATAATGCAATATGCATGCATACTTTGGTGTTTCTGTTCTTTGTTAGTTCAGGTGAAGTTGGCAGGTTGCAGCAGCAGCAAGTAACCTGTCAGAAAGTACCACTAGGAGCACTGACTGAGCACTCAGCCTGGCTCTGTGAGAGTTGGCTTGCAGCACTGGCTAAATCTCAGGACTTGCTTTTTTTTAACCGTCTACTCCCACCTGCACCAAAGTTAAAATTGCCTCCTCCCACAAGGTTTGTGTTGGGTCCTGCCAGACCCTAGGGATCCCAATCCCAATGCAGTCCTCAACTATGGAACTCTCTGATCCACTTCTTTCACTTTGCCAGTGATGTAACGTTGCAGGGCTGTTGCTAGAGACTTTGGCAGTTTTGATTCTCATGCCATGCTAAGGCTGCATTTTAATTTGGTGCGGTGAATCGCCGCGGGTGAATGAGGATTTGTGGGCGTGTGGCTATGTGGGTGTCACGCATGAAAGTAGTTTGCCAACCACCATCATACAACGAAAGAAATGAAGAAAAAGAAGAAGCACTCATATTAGGTTGTGAAATTACTCACAGTGGCGATGAGTTTCTCCTCCATCATCTTTGTAATAAAGTAATATCAATCATCTTCGGTCCAAAGCAGAATGCCAAAATGCTACAATGATACATGGTAAATAAACAATGTACCTCTTCCAGTCTTTCGTCTTTTCGTTTTCAGGTCTAATCGCCGACCTACGTGATTGGCCACCGCAGCGTGACGTCGGGGTGCGGTCCTCCAAAAGTTGACTCCAGCTCAACTTTTCCAGCTGCAGTCCAGTGCGGCACCGCAGCGGCCAAAATGGCCAAAGGCAAACAATGCTACCTCCATTCAAATGAATGAGACAACTAACAAAACTGGCATGTGCTGGCTAACATGAACCCTGGGTGGAGGAGCCCAGTGGCATTTCATGCAACTTGAATGAAGTGTGGCATGTTTATATTTGTAGTGTTAGCGAATAATCTGCTGAATTAAAAAATGCATTGGTGCAAAAGTTTGTACCGCTGATGGTAATTTGCGACAGGCTCAGTAAATATCCTCCCACTGAGTTTCCAGATGAAAGGTGACAGGGTCACCAAAATTCTAGGATTTATCGACCGGGGATAATAAATATCCACAGCAAATTTTGGGGTACATTTTCCATTCATTCATTTTAAGGAACCTTTTCAATGGACCAAACTGTTGGTGAAGATACATTTTTAACCTGATGGTGCCACTAGTTCTCTGAACACTTCAATTTAGAAATATATGACACCATATTATATATCTATCTGTTTTCTTTGCCTCAGCCATAAATAACCATGCAAGAGGTTAGCTAGGGCAGTTAGACACTGTAAGACACAGCATGGGTAATATTTTTACTTAAGGCTGACTGTATTTTACATAATGCTCTAGGTGGAACAGCTCCCCATGTCAGTCTGTCACTCTACATGACAGGCTCATTCATCACTCACTGTACAACACACTTGTATGGCACATGACAAGGCTCTAACAAGGCTCCCACAGTGAGGCACATTGACTATAGTGACAATATTTGAAGCCAGAGTATAGTCTGTCAATTATATTTATAACTTTCTTACAGACAGCACCACTTTATAACTTCTTACCAGGCAGCTCACTAAAAACATTTTTCATATACAGGCCGGTAGGAATCAGCAGGGATTTCACCTTTAGAGAAGAAAAGTGAGGGAACGGTACTTAACAAGCAGGTGGTCATGGTCTGCTGACAAGGTTCAAAATAAGGTATCAACCTGCAGACAGGCCCATCCATCACTCAGTGTCTACAAGCTAACACACTGCTCTCTGTGCCATACATAGACCTGGCAGCTGTGGTCAGCCTCCGCAACCTTTCTTCGTGTATTAATGAGGTCAAGTTGAAATTGACTTTTTTGCAGTATTTCAATCATTGGACAGGACCGACGAAGAGCCAAAATATCACAGTAAACTCAACGAAGTCAAAGGAAGTCAAGTCAAAAAGGTGAGTACGAGACATTGGAGAAATTGAAATTGAATTGAAATTGAATTAATCTCTGTTGTCTAAAAACATTTACAAGGTTCAGTCCTCACTGTTATGACAGACATGTCTAAACTAGCCGTGAACTCTCAACTTGCCCATCATGGTCTTTGCCCATCTGTCAAGCCATGATGTTAAACCATTGTGTGGCTTTGAACATGTTGCTGCATAATGTTGCATATAAATAAGATAGAATGAATTATACACTGATCAGTCACAACATTAAAATCACTGTCAGATGACTGAATAACATTGATCATTTTGTTAGGCACCAAGTGAACAGACAGTTCTTAAAGTTGATGTGTTGGAAGCAGGAAAAATGGACAAGTGTAAGGATCTGAGTGACTTTGACAAAAGCCAAACTGTGATGACTAGATGATTAAGTCAGAACTGTGGGGTGTTCCTGGTACGCAGTGGTTAGTACCTACCTGAAAGTGGTCCAAGAAAGGACAACTGGTGAACTGGCGACAAGATCATGCGTGCCCAAGGCTCAGTGATGAGCATGGGGATAGAAGACTAGGGGCCCTATTTTGACAATCTAAAGCGCAGCGTCTAAAGCGCATAGCGTAATTGCATTTAGGGTGTGTCCAAACCCACTTTGCTATTTTAACGGCGGAAAAATGGTTGATGCGCGGGGCGCATGGTTCAAAGGGGTTGTACTTAGTCTCCTCATTAATCATGGGTGTGTTTTCGGCATAACATGAAATAAACCAATCACAGTGTCATCTCCCATTCCCTTTAAGAGCCAGATGCGCTTGCTCCTAGGCGGATTGCTATTATGACGGCGCATTTGCCAAAAGGGAGCGCTTCTCTGCTTGTGCCGAAAGGGAAAGCGCACGATCCATAACGCACACACTGGCCCCTGCTGCCCTGAGATCCTGCTGTGGTCAGCCCCAGACCACCAGTTTAAGATTGTGTTCATTCATTTGC
Organism: Euthynnus affinis; assembly: GCA_029490765.1. Classification (NCBI taxonomy): domain Eukaryota; kingdom Metazoa; phylum Chordata; class Actinopteri; order Scombriformes; family Scombridae; genus Euthynnus; species Euthynnus affinis. Next base: position 33,896,615 of record CM055844.1, on the reverse strand, counting down.
TGCAGTTTTATCCTCGTTTGGTTTCTGAAAAATCGTTTTGTTCAGTCATGGAGTAACAGGTCAAATCAGCGGAGTTTAAATTGCTGAACGTGTGGAAACCTGATCACTGTAATCTCAAAAATGTTAAAGAATATATATAAGAATATAGAATCAGTGCAGATTTATTCCCTTCGTTAGTTTAATAATTGTTTTCACCTCATTTATTTCCTCATGTGTTCCTCATGTGTTCCTCATGTCATCATGTATTGATGAAGCAGGAAAGTCGATCTGTGTCTGATCAGCTGTTGTCTGTCTGTTTAAATACCTACATGTCACAATTTAATGAAACAAACAAATGAAACAATTTAATCCATAATTACTGCGATTAATTCTGATAAATATTATGACTGACATGTAATTTCTTTAATTATATTAATATACACAATAATAATCTTTCACATTGTAACACTTTTATTTGTTACCTTATGCGTGTGTGCGCTGCTGTGCGTCCTGTGTGTGTAACAGGCAGAGTGTATGTTGTACACCCGCCTGTGTTGTATATTACATAATGCGCCCTTAAAATAACATGTTGCGCCATTGACTTTAGACCAGGTTTTTGTTGGTCAAAACCGCAATCGTTCTCTGCTTCCTCAAGATAGCAATGCGCCAACAATGCGCCTGGCCACACCTTACTTTTAAATCAACACGCCCATGGGCGCACTGATGGGCGCAAGTTCCATTGCTATTTTAACAACGTGGGCGCTGGGCGTGAAAATGACAAATGCGCCAGTCTTAAAATAGCAATGCGACTTGCGCTGCGCTTAGTGACACACTAAGGGCCCTAGGCCTCCTGGTCTGATCCCACAGAAGAGTTACTAATTTCTGAAAAAGTTATTGCCCGCTAGCTGCAGACCGGTAAGAGTGCCCATGCTGACCCCTGTCCACCACCAAAAGCACCTACAATGGGCACATGAGCATCAGAACTGAACCATGGAGCAATGGAAGAAGGTGGGCTGGTCTGATAAATCACATTTTCTTTTACATCATGTGGACGGCCAGGTGAGTGTGCATCGTTTACCTGAGGAAGGGAATGCATCAAGATACACTATGGGAATAAGGCAAGCCAGCAGAGGCAGTGTGCTGTTGGGAAACCTTGAGTCCTGGCATTCATGTGGATGTTACTTCGACACATACCAACTACCTAAACATTGTTGCTGAGCAAGTACACCCCTTCATGGCCACGGTATTCCTTGATGCCAATTGCCTCTTTTAACAGGATAATGCACCCTGCCACACTGCTAAAATTGTTCAGGAATGGTTTGAGGAACACTGGCCTCCAAATTCCCCACATCTAAATCCTAAGTATCTGTGGGATGTGCTGGAAAAACAAGTCAGATCCATGGAGGTCCTACCTCGCAACTTACAGGACTTAAAGGATCTGCTGCTAATGTCTTGGGATACCAGAGGACACCAGTCTCATTTAGTCCATGCCTTGAGGGGTCAGAAGAGTTTTGGAAGCATGAGGGAGACCTACACAATACTGGAAAGGTGGTGTTGTGGCTGATTAGCGTATATGACCTTGTATATTGCATGAATGTATATGAAACTGCAGTGCTAAGAGGAAATACTAGATTACTTTGGATAGTTGCAATTTCATCCCTTCAGATCTACTCAACATGAAGTCCACATCCTCTGGACAGGAAAGGCTGTCACTGTCATAACTCACAGCCTCCTCCACCACCTGCTGTCTGTCTGCTGAACTCACCTGAGAAACTTATTGAGATCGCCATGTTTCATGTACTCAAAGACCATAATGAGAGGGTCTCCATCCACACACACGCCATAAAACTTCACTATGTGCTCGTGCTGAAGATTGGTCAGCAACTCAGCCTCACGCTGGAAATCCTTCCTGGCTGCAAGAGTAGGGTCCTTCAGAGTCTGGAAAGTGAGAAAGAAAGAGAAAGATTTAAACATCTTGTTGTGGATTGTATGACCAAATTGTGACCAAATCAAGTGTTACACTTTTGTAGCCATAGTGACAGTCCTCCCTCCTGAATCTATCCTGCAGTGGTACCCTTGCAGTAGCCATGGTAACATCCCTCCCTCCTGTATCTCTCATATTGTTATATTCCATTTCTTTTGCTTGGAACACCACTGTAGTTTACTGTAGCAAACATTTAATGTAGCAACACTGCAGTAAATACACAGGTTTATTCTTGTAATAGTAAAAGCTGCAGTTTAGGACAAATTAAAAAAAGAAACAGAATGAAGAGGAGTGTGCAGACTTGAGAACAGGTTGTTGTATAACTGATACTTTAAGAAAAAACACAGAAAAAAAATAAAACCACACAAACAATGAATCTTTTAGAAATGTCAGTAAATTGCACTATAGGAACACAGCATATAACACTGTTATACATAATACAGTACACCACTGATTTACAAACAAAAAGGTACGTAAGCAGTTTATAGCTTTGTTTTTCATGATTTTTCATCATTATTTTAATGGCTTTATTTGATAGTTGAAATTAAAAACATGAAAGAGGATTTGGGCAGGAAAAGATAAGAAATAAAATGCAACCTGGTGAGATGAGAACCAGAGATGTTGTAGTTCATGGTCAGCACCTTAACCACTGGGCCACTAGGCCATCCCTTCATAGCTTTCTTTTAAGAGTTTTATCTAAAGAAAGGCCATATTCACACTATAAATTACAGGCAACAGTATACGCAGGAATTGATGAAGAATGTCAATATTTGGCTCACAGTGCAATTCACACACGGCATTGCAACACGCCATTTGATGACACTTATAGAATACACCGGTGGGCCTAAAAGACAGATGAAATTGGTGGCAGGAGTTTATGTATCCAAACAGCTAGAATAATTCACCCCCACCCCAGAAATAATAAGGAGTGTAAGTCAAAATGTTTCTGCTAATCAGACAGATGGAAACATACTAACACCAACATATAAACCTATATGGGAACCAATATGACAACAGAAAAAAAATCAGAAGAGCAAGACCCCATAAACGCTCATCAACTAGGCTGTTGTAATGTCAGCTACAGGTGGGTACTGCTGTTGTCTTTCAGGCATGTTTTTACACCTATTTGTTAACATTTTGGCAAATTGGTGCAATTAAAAGTATGCTGAATTAGCGACAGTAACAACAGTTCTTGTTTGCAATGTACCCATGGATGTACAGAAAATCACTGGATTACTTTGATACGGAAAAAAAACTTCTGTAGCCTCTTTTTCTATGGTTTCTAAGTGGATTTATGGAGGTTTATTGGTGATGAACATCAAAGATAATGATAATGATATATGATAAGTCACACTGAATTATATCAACATGTGTTTCATGTCTCCAAGAAGGAGGACAATTGATGACTCTTCTTCACCTCTTGCAGTATCTTTGCCTCACCTTCAACTCTCCGGCTGAATCTCCCATCTGAATGCAGCTTTAAATTCACAAGGAGTCACCGATTACATTTCATTCAACACCTTAAGTTCTCTGTTGGTACACCTCAAAGACATGACACCCCTGACCGAAAATTTTATGACATCATCATGATATCACATGCAACAACTGCAGGGAACAATATAACAGTGAAACCAACTCCTCCAGAGAAGCTAGTGAGTGGACCCTTGAATTCGGATTACTTTGTCAAACATACTTTTCCAAAGGTCAAAAGGGAAATTGCATGCTCAGTTGAGGTGGTTTATTGCTGTCCTATGCCTACTATACATTTTATATGCACTTTAAAATGCCACAATGCGGAATAAAACATTAAGTATTCAATCTGTTAGTGGATGTAGACTGACCCCAATAAAGGAACAACCTGTATATACAGACAGTACAAGCACATATGTTTATTGCCGCCGTCTTTCCCTTGTCCTTCATTTTCTCTCATCCCTTCCACTTGCATTCCCACTCAACATTTGTTTTTGTCTTTCATCATCCTCCTTATTTCTTGCCCTTAACGCTAGAGCATGTTCTGCTTTCTTTAAAAAGACAAAAAGGTTCTGTGAGGTCAGAGACAAATCCAACTCAGAAAAATAACACCCATTCATGAGGCAGAGAGGATGAACAATCTTCTGTGAATGACAATAATTGGTTGAAATGCTCCGATTACTGTTAATAGCTTTAATGGCAGTACTGCTGCCATAGTTACCCTCTTGTTTATCTCCCAAAGATATCTTCTCTTTCCCTCGCAGAGCTCTTTATTTCTTTCCATCTCAACCCTTGTTAATGCTGAGAGGTCTTCTGCTGATATATTCATATTCTAAAGGTGCTCCAACTACCTTGTATAATGTACTTTCACAATGACACAAATCAACAGTCAAGTGACAAGTAAACTCAGGTGTGAAAAAAACAAAATAAAATAAAATAGTAAAGGCTGCTAGTTGTACAGAGTGCTTAAGAGCGCTATGCATTAGATCTCAAACAAGGGCCATGAGAAATTAGCTGGGTGAGTTACTCATCCTCCCCCAGGCCTCATCTAGGTAAGCAAGAAATGAGTCAGAGAAAGCTGAGAATTTTTTAATTGAATTGGTTCTCAAGAACCTGAGTCTTTCCATCTGTATGACTGAAATCATGTCAGCCAACCATCTAAGCCAAGGAAGGGGGAGAGGACATTTTCCATTCCTTAAAAACAACTCTTTTGGCGACAGTCATTCCCAGCATCGAGTACTGTTGCATGCACATGGTGGATTGTGAGCAGCTGAGGATGGCAAGTCCAGCTCCTTTTATAGGCCTTTGAGTACTAATTGAATATTTTGGGCAGAGTGAAGGGCAGAGCCAGAAAATGTGACACAGTGCACCTTTTATCTCTTGACATCTTTCACACAGTGATAAGACAGAAGGGTAAATCTTGTGCAACCAAGATGGTCAACAACTTTGAACTGGATTAGCTGGTGGCTGTTAACAGAGCCGAACTGTATTAGAGACAGACTCTTATCCCATGCAACTTCAGATAATTCAGTGCACAGTTCCCCTTTCCAAGCCTCCATGATTTTCATAGTAGAGGCTATAGTATTGCCATCAAACAAATATACAAACTTAGAAACAAGACGCCTGGAGTCAGGAGGGTTCTTTAAGATATCAAAAATGATGCGTCTTTTTTATTTTTGAAAGGATTCAAAGATCTTTGAAAGGATTCAAAGATACAAATTTTGGATTGGGCCTAGTAACTAATTTGTATGTATCAAAAAAAATTTGAGGGAATGAAAAGTGCAAAGCAAGAATTACCTTTGAAGTCTGTCAGCAGTGAATGTATCTAATACAGCAATAGGCTTAGAAATCCTGTTTTTGTTTTTATTATGCTTTTAATTTTAGGATATTATACTGTAAAATAATAATTGTACAAAGAGTAATAAGTGTTTATGAACAAACTATCTCACAAAGGAGGTGCCCACAACAGGCCTCAATCTCAAGTCTACCAGATCATAGACAACTGTGCTAACTACTCAGCTAGAGCTTAGTTCATTGCAAATGCACAGACAGATCTGCAAGTATTTATACTCCCATAACAAGGAGACAACATAGCCTGTAACATGTAGGGAAGAACTTCAAAGGCGATTATTGCTTTGCACTTTTCATTTTTTGCCTTTTTTTTTACAACCTAACTGTGGAAATGGAAAGGGGAACAACAGGTTATGGAGAGTCCCTTGAAAACTCTCTGCGTGTGTTAGTAACTCAGTCAGTAATTTTGTCACTTGCCATCACCCCTAACTCTGGGAGTGATGTCCAAATTAGGACATGTGTGTCATGTAGCAGGTCGATGTGACTCCCCTTGTTGAGAGACCAGCTAAAAGAGGAAAGATAGAGGAAAGAGACTGAGATAGTGATGTAACTGACCTGCACACTGCACCTTTTCTTTCTTCCTGGACACAAATTTATTTCTCATGAAATAAATGTTTGTAAAAAAAAACACCCCACTATTTGTGCTTTGCCAAATAACATATTTGAATTCGGTACCACCCTTAATACAGATATTTGTAGGGTGTCGAAAACTTGTGAGTATAGAAGCAGAAAACTCAAATTTTATCCATTGAAACGGTCCCAAAATATGTGTTGTACCAAACAATATATGGCATGCCAAGCTAAGCCATGCCGTAAGCCTGTAAATAAAGGGAGCAAAAACCCAGATTGTCTGACTGCTGAATTTTTCTCGCCCCATCTTCCTGTTGGCAGTGACACTGAGTATAATGCTATTATGACAGATCAACTATTCCTCAGAACTACCGATATATAGTAAAAGATCGGAATTAGCTCTTATTAATGTCTGTTATTTAGGTTTTAAAAATTATTTCACTATTTTGAGTGCCATTTAAAGCTTTGCACAGCCAGACCATAAATCCCTTCACTCACAAAGGATTGGAGAGCTTAACATATGTGCTTGAGTGGCCAGTGAGCCTGGATGAAAATGACTTAACAAGCGACTGAATCAGTCCTTAACCAACCCTCTGATGAACTGTAACTAAAACACCATCATGGGGCCTTCCTGCAGCTGACTGCATGAACAAACACTTTCAGTCTGTCTTTAGGGTTGCATCAGGTTTTCAAATTGGTAAAACACGAGGAAACATACAGTCTGGACACAGTCAGAAGGAGTTTATTATGAACATTGCTAAGGTACAATAAATTAAATCTTAGCATTCCTTACGTCTACACACTATGGTAACTGCTGAGGAAGTAGAGGGACTCTGGTTTCCCCTTTGCTTTACAACAAGGATCTATTACTGGTGACAGTAATTACTGATTGAATTAGAGTTGGGATCAAACTGCACTTCAATGATCCTTAAAAGAAATTACAAGTCACACAAGTGTTAGAAATACTAATTAATCTGTCATGCATCAACATACTAAGGCAATAATTTGCCCAATTATCAATGTATACAAACCTTCATCAGATTCATCAAGAAACCGTGGCTGTACAAATTTAATTAATGAAGAGATGACTTCCTGAACCTTCTTGTCAAACAAATACAAGGGGATACTCTAGTATTTGCTCCAATCACTAATTAAAATGAAATGTATGGTTGCATTTTGATACATGGCCTCAAGGGCATTGCAAGCACTTAACTTTTTTTTTTATGAAAGAACCTATGCCCTGTGCAGGTCATTTCGAATTAGATGTCAATGCACTTGTAAGTGCCCTGTAGACTAAGTTCCCTACAGATAGATATGAGTTGTAGGCAGGTATAAACAAGCTACAATACCTGGTGTCTCACTTGTAAAAAAAAAAAAAAAAGACATACAGTATATGCAGTTTAGGGATGTGCAGAAAGCCCAGTACCCAGTATCTGTGTTTGTATCTAGATTTGTTGAGTTATTTGTATTTGTGTTCGAATAAAAGTGCAAAGAGGCTTAAAAATCCTGTTTTTGTTATGCTAATAAAGTGTTACAATAAGTGTTCATGAATAAACTACCTTACAAAGGAGGTCGCCACACTGAGTCTCGAACTGGAGTCTTCCAGATCATAGGTGACTGCGCTGACTATTGAACTAAAACTTGCTTGCGGACAGACCTCTACCTATTTATACACCTATAACATAGACACAGCACACTGTGTAATGTGTGGGGAGGAACGCTTACTTTGTGGAAAGGAGAAAGGGAACAACACAGCACACAGCATGTGTCAGTATCTTAGCTTTATCTCTGGGGAACACCCCCAACCAAGAGTGATGTCCAAATTAGGAAATGTGCGTCATGTAACAGGTGGATGTGACCCCCATCATTGAGACCCGCTGATAGACCTAACAGTGGAGCAGAGGAGAGAGACTGCGATAGTGTTGTAACCGACCTGCACACATTTGCCATGTTGACAAACAAATCATTTTGAAAATATTGAATATGAAACAAATATTCATAAGAGTCCCACTTTTGCCAAATTACATATTTGTATTCTGGCACATCCTTAGTGCAAGTGAAACAAACTAATTCTGGAGCAGTTTGATGTGGTAGGAACATGATCCAACCTTGATCCAGCCCATTTACTGGGCGTACTCTGTGAATATGAGCTCCACTGCTCTGGTGAGCAGGTGTGCTTTGCATGCTGGGATGCAGATGAGTGACTTTAACAGTTACTATCAACTAGCCAGAGAATGAATCATGATCCAATCTGGACTACTACAATGTAGTACGTTGTATTTGGCCAGAGAACCTTCTTCAGCACCTTCTTCCTGTGTTTACGATCTTGCTCCCAACCCAGACACATCCCATTGGTAGGCGATTGGAACAATCTTGTGCAGCTTGTAGTAATGCATTTTGGTTTGCTTGAATTTTTATTCACCAACTTAACCACTGATTCAGATCATAGCAAGGGAACTATAGTTGTGAAAATGTCCTTAGATCCTCTGGCAGGTCTTTACTTATCATTCCAAACTCTAGATTTATGACAAGGGGGATCGGGCCCTCTCCATCAGGGCTCCAAAATTATGGAATAGCCTGCCAGAGGACCTGAGGCTGGCAGACTCACTACACACTATTAAATCTCTTCTAAAAACATACGTTTAAAAATGTGATGTCGTTTTTCACCATCTTTTATCATTTAGCACTCATGGTTTTAATGATCTCCTTTATTTTATTCCAGTGGGCATCATTGTATTTTTTTTAACATTAATTAAAAATGCATTGATTATTCATATGTGTCTCTTTGTAAAGGTGCTGACAGTGTAAAGCAGTTTGTAAACAATTGTTATGAGTATACATGTCACTCTTGTATTATAAAATTATACATACTGTTATAGATTGTATCTGTATGACTAACCTTTGATTTGAGAAACCTGAGTTAATTTCACAAAATTATACATGTTCAGTGGCCTGTCTTATGACATTAACAGTTGACTTGCAGATGCAAGACTTTTACCAAAATGGGCTACATCCATGTGCAACATCCAAAAAACAGATTTTAAACAAGAAGAGAGTTCTAAAGAGAGTTCTCACTGTCAATGTTACTTATATATTGCATATTAGAAGTACACTGACATCACATATGCAGTACAAACACCCACACACACTGCCTTGTATCCTGTACTGCATTGTGTGACTCAGCAGAAGTGAACTGTCTATGCATGGACACATGCTTGATGAAAACAGATCCTGACAACGACGTGTGTGAGAGAGAATTAGACAGTGTGTGTGTGTGTCATGGCATAGCATAATGCAGCAAAGGGCAGTAAATCCTGCAGGATTAAAAAGTCTGCAGCTGTAATCCCCCAATATCCTCACTAAGACTAACACCTGTCTGCCGCAGGTCAACGTTTTGGTCATGTTTCCATTAATAACTGCTGCTGTACTAACAAGAGATCCTCTGTTTTCAACATATGTCATGTTAATAAGCCATATTAGCCAAATATTAGCTAGATATGGGTTAGAAGCGGCCTGCTACACCTACTAGTAGATTGAGAAGAACGTTATCATCCATTTGTAAGCCCTTGCCAAGATATCAAGCAAGCAGGCAAGCAAAGTTAAAAGTTTATTTTTATAATCAAATACAATCAAAATAAATAAAAACAGACACCAGATAAAATATATAAGGAGAACAGACATAATTAGTGACACAAGGTTCACAAGGTCGTCAGCTATTAAACTTGTATTTAACTTTGATATCTTTTATATTTTTGATCTGTGACTTTTAAAGTTTCATGCCCAATTTTGGATGACTTTTGAGTTTAACATGAGTATATTGAATGGAATGTTCAGAAATAGAGTGGGTTACATCATCACTACAGTGGAAGATGCTGTTTAAATTTATCTGAAAAATTACTGGATAAAATGTTCTTTCAGCCACGTATTTTGGTCTATACAAGGGGTTACCAGCTAACTGTACCATAGACTCCCATATTAATTAAGGAGGAGATTTCAGGAGGAGAGCTGAATCGACACCCTTTTTTCTCTTGCTCTCCCGTCCACATTTTTGGGTCTCGGGACTTAAAAATCATCATATTGTGCAGAAAGATCTTGCGGTGGTCCGGGTCTGCTCAGATTGCTGATAGGACTTATGGTTCTTTAAAAAAATACCTTTTTTGACAGGTTCACGGAGCTAACATTTTCACTCTGCTTTGGCAAATTAACACACCAACACACACACGCATGCATACAACTGTGCGCTTGTGCACGGGTTGCCATGGGGAGCAGAATAAGTCTGTGTGTGTGTGTGTGTGTATGTGTGCAAGTTTGCGTGTTGGTGTGCCTGTGGGTGTGTGTGTGTGTGTGTGTATCCGCTGTGTGTGAAGCTATGTGTGTTCTGGCTAAATCAGAGGGCACTGCATACCAACCACAACGTTATCAGTCATCTGATTGAGGTAAGTGAATGTTTTTTCTCTTCAACTTTGTTATCTTAGTAGCATTAACCTACATTATTCTTGAATCTAGACATTATGCTCTCATGTTTTAGGGCAAAATAATTAATATGGACAATAAAAATATACAGTCAGTACTGAGCAAGAACACTATACATTTGGTGTGAAACTGTGACTCAGTGTAATTAAATGGTACAGCTGTCAACGTCCATTAAAGTGCTTGTGTTTGCTTCTGTCACGTTCAGAGTGATGTTAAAAGTGTTTGAGGACATCATTAATATGATTTGTATCGAGATAGACCGTCTCTGTTGAAAAGTAAGGTCCGTTTTGTTTAACCAGAAATAGTCGCACTATAAAGCCGACCGGACTCCTTTGAAAAAAACACAAATTTAAAAATTTAGGAGTATGGGAAGTGCTGCTATAGCGCAGCTAGCTACTTAGTCTGTGTGTGTGACTGGGTGAGTTTCAGCAGTTGAAGAAGTATTCAGATCCCTTCGTGAAGCAAAGTACCTAACAGTAATGCCAAAAAAAGAGAGTGTGTGAGGTAGTGGTAGATCTGTGTTCTGCCAAGTAAATTTAGTTATTTTTGTAAATACTGTCAGTATTTACAAAAAGTATTCAGATTCTTTTCTTACAAGTAAAATGAGATATGAGATATAATGTATAATGTACAGGTGTGCTCCTGGTGATGAAGAAAACCAATAAATAATATTTATTATGTACATGTTGTAACTCCACATCATGACTTAAAAGTCCATGTAATAAGTAGTATTATTAGAAATATATATATGTTTATATATTTTTATGTTTTGTGTATACATGATACAGAAAAACACACAAAGTATAATGATCAGCAATAATCAATGGCCATGCCACTGCCTGAAATCATAACAGAGCTATCAGTGACACAAATACCATTGGCTCCTCCCGGATGATTGTTCCCCATCAGCCGCTGGGGCTCCCTCACACATGACTGACTGGCACTGGCCCGTGTCACTTTCAAAATTTCTGCCGCAGAGATTTTCTAGTTAAACATAAAATACCACATGCTACCCAAATGCCTGTTTGAACAGATGGGTTTTTAGCTGTTTTTTTTTAAGAGTCCACAGTAGCTGAGGACCTTAAGCTTATTGGGAGGCTATACCAAAGCTCAGGGGCTGCTGACTGGAAAGCACGATCTCCCCAAGTCTTCAAATGTGTCCAGGGTACACTTAGAAAGCCCTGGGTGGAGGACCTGAGAGCTCTGCCCGTGGTGTAAGGGTGCAGAAGGTCCATAATATACTTTGGGGTCTTCTCAAATAGGGCTCTTTAAGTGAGTACCATTTTTTTTAAATGAATTCTAAAATGAACTGGAAGCCAGTGCAGTGAGGTTAAAATAGGAGTAATATGTGACCATCTGTTGGATCATGTTAAAAGCCTAGCAGCACATTTTGGACAGTTTGTAATCAGTGTAAGGAAGATTTATTAAGGCAGGTAAAATGAGAATTACAGAAGTTCAAATATGATGAAATAAAAGCATGTATTAGCATCTCCATTCAATTTCTTGTCACAACAGACCAGAGTTTAACTATGTTTCTCAGGTGAAAGAAACATGATGAAGTCAGAGTCTTGCGAGGTTCAAAACTCATGGACTTACACCAAGATTACAAAGAGAAGGCAGAGAAGATGAGGATAAGGCACCAAGGTTCTGCCTGATTGATGAGTGAGGATTATAAGGACTGCATTTATTTGCAAAAAAATATTTGCCATCCAATTCCTGATTGCATTTAAATAGTTGTTCAGTACAGAGAGTTTGTTAAGCTAATTAGATTTAAATGAAAAATACATCTGGATGTCATCAGTGTACAAATGGTAGGCAGAGTTGCTGAAACTGCTGATTATCTGTCTCAGTGGCAGCATGTGTATGGAGAATAAAATGGGTCCCAAGACCAATCCCTGGGGAACACCACATGACAAAGCTGCAGTGTCACAATTTCACCTACAGACACTGACAAAGATGTGAGATATGAGGAGAGCCGCCACTCCAATGCAGTCCCAGAAATGCCCACCATGGGATTTAGACTGTGGATTAGTATGTGGTGGTGCACAGAATCAAATGCTGCGCTTAAGTCCAGTAAAACTAAAACAGAACAATATCCAGCATCTGCAGCCATTAAAATATTGTTTCAGTTCTCTGACAGGGAGGGGTCTAGGTTTGATTTCTTCATCAAAGTTTGAGCAACAGCTTGCTTAACGTAGCTGAGGACACACCCTGATAGAAGAGAGTGGTTTATAATAGCGACTATGCAGAGGCCAATAAAGTTAAAAACCTTTAAAAACACAGAGGTTGGTAGGTCATCTAGTGGGCTTGAGAAGGGTTTCATTTGTCCTAACAAGACTGCAATGTCATCAAAGGACAGGATTTGAGGAACCACTTGTAAGCTGACTGGACGTGGGTGACATACTTGCCCTAACATTTACAACCTTGTCTATAAAATATTTAACAGTTATTGCAGTCACCGTTTGATAAGATTAGAAGTTTAGGGGTGCTTGGAGAGACAATCTAGTTTACAGTGACATACAGGACTAGGATTACCCTTACTGGAAGAAATTAGATCAGAGAAATAAGATCTCTCAGCCTTCAACATATTGTTGAGGGTATCCATGAGTTCTTTGAGATGTAGTCTGTGTACTATGAGCTTCATGGCTTTCCACAAGCACTCAGTCTTTTGACATTTGTGCCTCAATATCCAGATAATTCCTTTTTCCATGGGGATGGATTTTTGGAGATCTTTTTAAGTTTCAGAGGAGCCTATTAATCCAACACTGAGGAGCAATGAGTGTTAAATGATTGGACTAAAGTGTCCATGCCTTCATCCTTTAAAACAATATTGCTATCAAACACCATAGAAAAACTGACAGCCACAATCTCATTTATGATACGGGTGCTTCTCATATGGCAAGAAGAATGTCAAATAAAATACTTTTATGGTCAGTGACATAAGTCCTGAGAGCCAACAAATTCAATATTGGTACCATGCGTGAAAACAAGGTCCAGAGTGCCCACCACTATAGATGATAAAAAAAAATCTGTAAAATCTGAAAAAAAGGAACTAATTGGCCCGGGTTGTCAGTAAATTAAAATACAATAGTTAGGATTTAGCCAAATGACTCTGGATGTTTGCAGTTCAAAAGAACAACAACAAGACCACCACCACTGCCCATCACCCTTGGTGTACTGATAAAAGAGCAGTCTGCAGGTCAAAGCTCAATCAGATACAAATAATCCATATTATGCTGCCATGTTTCAGTCAAGAACATAAAGTGCAAACTTTCATCACAAAATAATTCATTCAGGATAAATTACTTATCTCCAATAGACCATGCATTGATCAGGGCCATCTTGACTGTGAAAGGCTGAACAGCATCAGAGCATTCAGAGCATGAACAGCATCATTTAACACATTGTGTCTTTTCAGGGAGATAACTTTCAAACTAGCCAACAGCCTGCTCAGACAACCCAATATTGAGCAGCCATTGTTTCAGGATGAGTTAGTCAACTGTATCGAAGGCCTTTGAAAGATCGATTAAAAAAGAGTGGCACAGGTTTTTTTTGTGATCCAGTGACTCACTTACATCGTTAACAACCTTAAAGGATGCTGTGATGGTTCTGCTTTGTTTCCTGAAGCCAGAGTGGTACAATGAAAGGATATTATTAGCATTCAGGAACTACTTCAGTTGAAGGAACTCCTTCAGTTACCAATCGCAGGTGGGTTGGGTGAGTTGCTAGATATTTAGCTGGCAACCTGCAAGTTGGAAGCAAGAGACAACACTTCGAGATCACTGTTTGGAGACAACAGTTCAAGACCACTGTTCACCTCCACTCTGACATTTTTACCACATTTTACTGCATTCGTAAACCAACGGTTGCCTTATTTAATTAAGTTTCAAGTGATTTAAACCATGCTCTTTCCTAACCATAACCAAGTGGTTTTTGTGCCTAAACCTAACCAGACCTTAACCATAGTGTTGGCTTTCACTGACTGAGTAGTTCTACAAGTGACTAGTAAAATGACTTCAACATGTAAAATCTGACTTTGACATGTAAAATCACTGGAATGCCCCTTTAAATACAATTTTGCGACCCTCTGCTTTGTTCAGAAATGCTATATGTTAAATGGTCATGTAATTTATCAATCATTTCAAAACCATTTCCTGGAAAGGCCTGTCTAACTGGTCATAGGGAAAGTGGATCCAGTTTTCATTTGGTAAATCTTATTTCAGTTTCTAAGAAGGAAGCAGGAAACCATATGAAGCATACATGCATACATTAGCTGACACATATACCTGAAATGCTTTCATGACCCCCAGACACAGAATTTGAGAACAACAGATCTAGATAATGTTCAAAGGGGCACACATTAAGATTATCACTATTGATGAATCTCATGATTAGCTCTACTCAGTATGTGAAAAGAGTTGTATAATGTTTTCTGTGGCTCTGGATAAGTAACCTTGATGTTGTCATAGTGCTGTCATCAAGGTTTTTGTATCTTGGCTTGAACATGGATAAATACATGTTACGATAGTTCAAAGAGGTTGTTTCTGGGATTTAAGGCAGACAGACAGACAGACAGACAGGATGTTCCACTTTTGTTTTTATCTATGCTTTCAGGTGAAAAGTAATGTTTGTGTAAGTGGGTGTATAGATATTAGCTGATTATCAACTAGTTTAGGTTGAAATAAAGAATTTTCTTTGCTTTGTATAAACGTCAGGCCAGATTGACTGATGGAGCATGTGACGGGGCGACGGTAACGCAGAGAGAGAGCGCGGTGCCGGGAGCGCACAGCGCGCCGCAACTACACTACAACTACATGCTCCAAATAAACTGTAGAGTGCAGGCCCGCACTTGCGTCCTGTGGTCCTGCACCACCACAAACTTTCCCCCACAGCCCGGACTTTTTCTTCCCGCTTGGCGTTTCAGAGTGCACACTCAGCACTGACGTGTCACACACACACACACACACACACACACACACACACATCCATACACTCACTTGTTGTTGCCTCTCACCGCCAAACTGAGGCACTTCCGGGGCACCTCCTAAATAGTGCTCGGGGCACATCAAGGAGGTGCATGTGACCATGGACTCAACCATAATGATGTACATTAACTGATATGTTGGGATTTCTTGTTGCTTGGGGGTATTTGGCACAGCCGTATGGAGGGTGATTAGTGCCAGGTGACACAAAATGTGAAGATGTCATTCATTGCCATCTTTGGGGGTTTTTGATCTTAAAAGGGATCCTTTGTTACCCTAATGGGGTAATTGGTTTGCCCGGGGGAGGGGCTAAGTGTATAAAAGGCCAGCTCTGCTCATTCAAGTTGTTGGTTGTTGGTGAGAGTGTTTGCATGAGAGATCTGGTCATAGTCAATACATGGGAGGTATTGTACTGCCGATTTTGCCCTGTAAATATTTTTTCCGTTTTTGCCTTTTGCTTGTTTTTTTTCCCCCTCACTCTTCACTGTACATATTTTTGTCACTTTTTGTCACTTGGTTCTGGGACTTGGTGTGAATAAACAAACCCACACTGAAGTTGTGTCGTCTGCGCCATCATTTGTCCCGGTTCAAAAGACAAAGCTTAAAACCATCGCAGGGCAGATTCTCTTCAGAGAACCAGGAGAGAGTGTTTATGAAAACAATAAGCATCAGTCTGTTACAGTTTGTTCAGTCTATAATTGTGGAGCTTTTAAATTCACAAAAACACACAGCAGCTGTGTGAATGAGTGTAAGTTAGCCTGTGTGTGTGAGCAATCAAACAGCTTGTCAGCATCTCTGTCTGAGATGCAGCTGACTGTTGCTGCTGGCTGAAGCACACTTGTTCCATCAGCTGGAACAATTTCGGTATGCATCCCCCCCCCTCCCCACTCCTCAGACAGGCAGCTGCCGGTGCTTACACACGTGCGCGAGAGTGCGCGCGCACACACACACACACACATTAACACACACAAATACTGCTTCTCTCTCTTACCTTTACAGCCACAAGCATCTTGTCCTTGGTGGGGCTCAGATTGTAACATTCAGCAAGAAAGACCTTGCCGAAGGCTCCCTCTCCAAGCTCCCTCTTCAAAATAATGTCCCTCCGTTTAATATGCTGAACATCTGAAAGAAACAGAGAGAGACTGAGTTAACTCCTATCATATTCTGATTCTTTTTAAAACTGCCAAACCACATGGCCCGTTAAAGAAGCTGCACAATATCCCAATGCTTAAAATCTCACTCTCACGCTCTCTGTTTTCATTAACCCTGGCTATTTGTAACTGTACTAATTATCCTGTATGAGTATATGTGTATGCACACACACACACACACAAACATTGTGTGTGCAAACATTGCACAGTATGAATATCTTAAGTTTCACACCATCAGCCACACATATGGGTGAATTACCTTAAGTGTGTGTGAAGTGTGTATTTGTTACGTTTCCATGACAACCATTTTTCCAATCTCCCATTTGTCTATTTGAAGTTGAGACTTTAATACAAATAAAACAAGATGATGATGGATGTCTTAATAACATAATTGAATACATAAGTAAATTAAACCAGATCGATAACTACAGATACAATATATGACAACCCCATACATACATACATGTGAAAAAATTCAACAAATTTTGAGTGAACATTTATATATATACTGGAATGCCTCTAAGTATTAAATACTGTGTTTGTACTGTAAGTGTGTGTCAGAGACAAACATAATTAATTATGTGATTGGCTATTGTTTTGGTGTCAGTGAGACAGGCAACTCTGCAAAACCTCTGCATCATAAAGATGTTTTATTTAATGCCAATTAAAATGTATCCTCAATACAGTGCATTATCCATTCATGGCATCTGGTTATAGGATATGGATAACGTTAGGAAACTTATTTACTTGGTGTCATTTAATGAAACATACTTCTGGTATAATATTAATAATAAAATAAACAAAAGAAAATAAAATACTGGTAAAGATGAGATTGAACTCCCCTCTAGTATTAAAGTTGAGTGTGGTACCTCCACACTTCATACTACAGCATGCTACTTTCTGCGCTGGCCATAATCTTGGCATTTGTGCTGAAGAATGTTACGATATGATGTAATTCCTAGAGAGACTGATATATAGCAGTTTATATAAAAATCACATTGCTCATTTGTAAAAAACAATAATTTAAGGAGTATGGGGAGCTTATTTAACAGTTTACTGAAGTGCATATAATCTGGGATCTTTTCACAAAGAAGATTTAATCTTGTGTACAATTCTGTGGGTTTTTGGTGAGAAAATGGGTGAGCTAAATTTTGACTAAACCTAAAAGGATGAAACATAGTCAGTTTTTTTCATGACTTTTTGGGCTCAATGATGGTCATGATGTTTGGAACACAAGTAGCCATTACTGTATAAGAATGTCAATGGATGACATGCTAGGTAGATGTGTTTTCTGCTTCCAAATCCAACCCATCTGGGTATTTCCACCATCCAACAAGCATGTCTGAAGGAGTATACAGCCACCTTAACTCAAGCAGGAAGCGCCCGTCAGCCTCTTCATCACTGGATTAGCTCTACAGACTTGATACTACTGGTCTGAGTTTCCTGACCTTCCCTCCCTCACCTCTGATCAAGCTCATGGATCAACACTATCCATTATGTTTTCACAGAGCTGCTGAACCACCACAGAACACCTTTTGCACAAACATATTTGACAGCTTCATAAAGATAAAAGCACATGTCTGCAGCATTGACTGATGGCCTCTGGGTGATTGTTGCCTTATTGAAAGGGCTTTGTTTCACTCTCTGGTTGACTGCCTTTGTGTCCAAACAAGATAAATAGTGGATGGCGGTGAGACAGCTCCAGAACTATGTGGGAAAACAAAAGAAAAAAAAAGTATTAAAAAAAAATGTTTTAATGTCTACATGTGAACCTTAACTGATAGACACAGTTGGATTGACATCCGACATCAACATTGCACATATTACTGTATATAATTCCCTGTTAAAACAGTTTGTTTATTTTTGTCTTTTCACCAGACCATTTATTTACAATATCCGATTTACATTTCATTTAGCAGACGTTTCTATCCAAAGCAATGTACATCTGAGAGCTCATACAACACAAGCAAGGATCTAGTCAAGAGTTGCCGTAATCAGTGCATGATATTACAAGAACCTTGACCAGGAGTTGTGCTGCATACTCAGACAGGTAGTATCTGATCTTCCTGATGTTATACAGGGCAAATCGACACAACCAAGAAATTGAGGCCATGTGAACCTTAAGGGTTAGTTGATCATCAATCATGACACCCAAGTTCTGGGCAGACTTTGGACTGGGTTATGATGAGTTGGATCAAGCTGCATAGTGATCTCTTGTTGTATAGAGAGGGACAGGCTGGGATGACAAGGAGCTTGGTTTTGGAGAGGTTAAGTTTGAAGGTGGTGTTCTTTCATCCATGTTGACAGGCAAGGTATGACAAGATCCAAGCCAAGACTGTGTGATCCTCCGATGGGAATGACAGGAAGAGTTCGGTATTATCAGCATAGCAATGGGAGCAGATGATTGCACTAAGTGAGTGGGTGTATATTGAGAAGAGAGAGGGACCGAGCACTGACCCTTGAGGAACCCCTGTGGATAAGCTGTGCAGTTTGGACACTTCTCCCCTCAAAGATACTCTGAAATATCTCTCTGAAAGGACATGAACCAGCGGGGGGCAGATCCTGAGATAACAACCTCAATGAGTGTGGAGAGGAAAATTTGGTGATTAATCATGTCAAAGGCAGCTGATAGATCTAGCAGTGATAGAGCTGAGGCCTGACCTGCAGCTCTAGCTGAATGCAGTGATTCTATTACCGACAGGAATGTAATCTTGGTAGAGTGACCCCGCTTAAAGGCGGACTGATCTGAGTCATATATGTTCTCAGAAAAGAATTCAGAGACTTGGTTAAAGACTGCACTCTAGTATTTTTAATAGGAGGGGCAGGACTGAAACTGGTCTGTAGTTTTCAGCCTGTGCTGGGTTGATTTAATTATGAACAGTATTCCTTTGTCCTGATTTCCACATTCTCTGTATGGTGTTTAAACAATTCGGATGACAAATATTTCTGCTCAGTCCCAATATGATAAATGCATTAATTAGTCCGATCATTAGTTTCATCATGAACAACTAACTATTAACACCTAAGTATTCAGTTCAGCTCCCTGCAGGACAACAGTAGGAGTGTGTTTCATGAGTCAGGGACCTAGATGGACATCTCATTTGGGTCATTTGTCACTTTTTGTTCAGCAATTTAAATATATGAACCAGTTAGCCCTTGTCGCATTTGGAGCAAGATCTCTAAGCATGTAAACATTGAAAATTATCTTGCAGGGTGCATGGAGGACAGGGAATTGGACAGGCGAGTGGGTTAATTACTGCACTTACCAACATGGCTTATGCAATGAAATGATTGCCTTGGGAGGTGCTGTCACCCCTGGCATTCAGGCTTCACAGCTCTCAGAACTCTATATGAATAATTTCTGATGAAAAAGTGGGACCCTGAATGCATAATGCTTTAATATGTATCCTCTCTTACTTTGCTGTATGTCTTACAACTAGAATTTTAATGCTTGGTTTTCAAACAGACACTCACTGAGTGGTGGTGATTATTGGTCTGTAGAGAGTCTGTTAGTGGTTAACTGTTCCTTAAATCCCAGAGAAACATGCATTTTATGAAGTGAAAATAGATTCTAGCAAATTGGAATGACAGGTCAAGCTATGACACAGGGATGGAGCAGTGATTTTAAAAGTATGGGGGTTACAGGAGTGGGACATGAGCACTGCAACCGTTCACCTTCGACCCCTAGTCCAGTCTTCACAACGTACTAAGTCAAAATGAATGCCATGCATTTTTACATTTCTTTATACTACGGCCACTGCCTTAGCTCACCATTAAATAATTACCGAGATCATATGAGAGTAACAGCAGATTAGAGTCTGGTAGCAGTTTACTACCCATATCCACTTATTTGTATGAACTGCTGGATTGGGGCATAGCTATCCTTACTACACTTCATATAATCACAGAGTATCCTTATCCTACTTCCTTACATACTTTATAGACATGAAATTAAAGGAAACTTACACTCCCATTAAAATGAGATGGATAGTTATACAAAACAAATTGAACCCTGGTAACATATCAGTATCTTCAAATAATTGGCTTAATAACATGAACATTTACAGGTTGAACCTGAAAATGTTGCCCTTAAATTTTAAAGAGCCCTTCCTGAGTCCATGGACTAGTAGAATCCAAATGGTCTTCGGTTGATTCCTACTAACAGTCTTTAGTGAGGGTAAATTAAATACCAAACGTTGTCCAGGAGGTTTTGTTGCAGCAGCAATCAATTCTTGTCCAAAAACCACAGGGAACAAGCCATCCCTCTTCATTCGAAGTCTGCCAAAAAGCTAACAGGAGAAAATCACATAAGCAGGTGGTTTGAGGCTAGTGAGTGCAGAGAGTGAGCAACTGGCTCTGACAGGCTTACTGCCGCATCTACAACCATCACCTTTTTAAGCTCAGTAGTAAATGGTAACATTACTGTGTTCTAGTTTTAATACACAACACAAACTATATGATGTTGAACTATCTGATAAGTGATGATAAGTGCAGCTGTACATCAGCTGTAAATCAACATATTTCTTTGATTATCATGACAAACATTAATTGTGTCAAGCAACCATCACCCCAACGTGTGTGTCAACTGAAACTGGTGTTGATGGGATGGATATGTTGCTTGTAGTCTCACTATACCATGCAATCTGAGATCTCCGCCTACCGAAGTCTGGGGATTTCTAAATGCACAGTAGTTGCTTGAATGGCTGTGAGAACAGCCTATGCCCCTTATATTTTGTCAAGGACACACCTTAACGGAAACTATGCTCTTCCCCATTCTCCTCCTTAGTGAACTGCATGTCACTGCACCGCTATGAAGAACATGCACCCACTATGAAGGGTCACCCTAACGACTTTGCAGTGCAGTTTTTTTTAAACTCTAATTGCTTCCCAATTTTAACAAACAAATCTGGGAGATTGTCCTCAGTCTCTATGAGTGAAGTGTTCAGAAACTGACGTGTGAGTTTATGTTGCTGGCGTCCATTCACTTACAGCATAATCAAACAAAAAACCTCTCCCTCCCTGTAATCACAATGTCACAACTTTAAAGAACTTTATTACTGAAGGCAAATATATCTCCAAAAAGCAAATTAAGACACTAGGAGCTTCCTATAGAACAATCAAACTTAAGTAAAGTTTAGCAGTAAGAATGATCTGTATTAAACCAAAACATGTATGACCTTATTAGGAAAAAAATATTTAACACCATGCCTTCCCCTCTCCTTTCCTTTGTATAATGAGCTATTAGTCAAAGTTATTATTGTATATGGGTCAATGTGACATGAACATTATTTAGAGGATAAATTAGCCACAGCCTGTTCAACTTATTTATCCCAAAAATATCCCCACCAAAGTTAAAAACATACCAATGCTCTTGGATAATTCAGGTTATGATATTGTATGTACAAAAATGAAAATGTAGTAGAGAAAAATTCTGGGAAGAATTAATGTGCTTAATCACAATCTTCTGATTAGATTTTGATATTTCTGGTGTACAATAGAGGCAGAAGCCCATACAACAGGTGCAATACAGTCTCACCTGTGTAGAGTTTGAATGTTTTCTTCCCTGTTCTCTTGATTTATTTCTTGCAGAAAGGAGGATTGGCAAGTTTATATTCCAAAGAAATGTGTGTGTGATGGTCTGCATACTGTATCTGAGTTAGTGTGTTGAGAGAGTATAACTCACTGGATGGAAGCATGTACTGAGCCCCGTCACAACATGCATGAAACCCAGCCAGAAACTGCTTGCAGCTCCGGTTTAAAAAAATATGTGCTGTGACTTCTAACTTTGAACAGTCTGTCAAATTCTTTCAAGTTTTAGCTTGTACCACTTGTATTCTAGCTGGCAGTGAAGTGTGCATGGTTGAATAGCTAAGCAAAATGGGGGGGTGGGCACACATACCTGCACTCATACACTAAAATGCACACAAAACCCACATACAAGTAGGTATATGCAATATATGAGCAAAGACACACAAACGAATACACACCTTTCACTGGACACTCAAACCACAAACACCTACACACACACATACACAACGGTAAGCTGAATGAGATGACCGTTACGCCAATGAGTTGCAATTAGCAAGACTGTAATGAGCTCTGGGACTCACATCATCCAGCACCATGCATATAGCTGCTATAGAGGCTAGGAGGGAGGAGCTGAGAAAACTGCAGGACCTTTCAATCATTTCAATAATATTTTACTTGAAGTGGTGATTTTAATTGTAAGCACATCATAATAGAAGAAACAATGTGTAGAAACTTTTGCCATAATAGCACAGCGATATACTTAATGGCCTGATATAATTGTAATGTGAAGGTAACACTTTAGTGAATTTAATGTATAGCTTACTCCAATGTTGTCCTTATGAAAAGTCAATTAGTCAAGCAGCTCTAAATTTATTTCTTGGCATAAAAAAAGTTAAATTATTTTTCTTTCTCTCCTTATCTGTCCTCATCTTCCTTATCTAGGCTTTGTGTGAAAAAGCAGATAACTGAAAAAACCTGTACAGCAACATGAAGACAGTGTAATACAATTTAATACATCCATTAATCTAAAGAATGGAACTATTCCACTGCACCAGTTTCCCTTTCCAAAAATATATATTCTAGTGCAGTCCTTTAGCACCAGCTGCATCCATCGGTTCAGAGGTTGTGGTATTAGGTCTATTAATTCCATCATCTCTTGGCTTCTTTTGCATATCTGCTGCACGCAATTGACAGCGCAGGAACTAGAGTGCGCTTTACGTAGAAAGAAGAAAGTCGGGGGTGTTGGAGGTACGGGTTGGTGGATGGGGTTGTAGTGCCAGTGGTTCAAACTGGAGACTGACGTTTGCATCTTGGCGCAGACCAACAACAACCTGTCATCATCAACCGTAACCACAGTCTTTCTCTGATTTTAATGATACATTTTAGTTTCCATTATTAACCTCAACCATGGTTCATTTGCCATAACTCAGATTTTTCCCTAATCTTAACCATATTTTAAAATGTTGACATCGCACACTCAATAAAATGCTGATTTTGCTAAATTGTCCAATATCAGCATTGCTGAGTTTGAACACTGGATTGGCAATGATGGTAGTGAGGGTAAAATTGTTATGTCCGTCACACTGGTCTGCGCTTTCTTAAATAAGAAAACATTACATTATACATCAGTTATTCATTATTTTTCTATCTTGAAGATGGATGAAGATGGATTAATGATCCTAAGCACATTAGAGGAAAACATTGAGTAGAGACACAGACACATACACATTCACACACATACATGCATGCACATACACATGCACGCAGGCACACACACACACCGCACCAGTGGAAATATATAGCTAGTGATAATAACACAAGGTGACCCTTGTGATTGATCAGCATCACCACTAGTAATGGCATCAGAAGTGTGTGGGTGTGTGTGTGTGTTTGTGTGTGCTGAGGGGAAGGGGTGTTGGTCTGTGTTTGTGTATGCACCTGTGTTTGTGTGTGTGTGTATTGTCTCCCAGGGGATGTACTGACATTTATGTGGTTGTAAAGGCAAGAAGCGATTTGCTCTGCTGGTATGGCAGAATAGTGTGTTCAATAGAGACACACACAGAGGGTGGGGTGACTACTGGAATAAAAGACAAAAAGAGAGAAAGAGCGAAAGAAGAGGGAGAAACAGAGAGATGCGGATGTTATAAGAGTAGTGATATAAGAGAAAAGGAAATTAATGCTAACAAAAATATAATTGTATTTTAATGTATCAGTGCTGTAGATGCCCATTTAGCAGATGAAAGAAAGCTTCCATGACAAAAGAAATCAGAAATCCACATCAGTGTGAGTTCTTTGTGCTTTTTGATCCACGGGAAGCTCCATAACCCATAGACCATGCTGGTGTGTTGGTGTCCTTCTTCTGCCCTCCGCTGGCTGTTCCTGCTGCTGCTGCTGCTTGTTGATTATTGTTGTTGTTGCTGTTCTCCTTCACTGTGTACAACCCATCCCCCCTCTCTCTTTCTCTCTCTCTGTCTCTCTCTCTCTCTCTCAACCCAACCAGTCAAGGGAGATGGCCGCCCACCCAGAGCCGGGGTCTGCCTTAGGTTTCTTCCCGTTAAAGGGGAGTTTTTCCTTCCCGCTGTCGCCAAGTGCTTGCTCATGGGGGGAACTGTTGGGTTTCTCCTTCTGTAAATTATAGAGCATGGTCCAGACCTGCTCCATGTAAAAGTGCCCTGAGATGACTTTGTGTTGTGATTTGGCGCTGTATAAATAAAATTGAATTGAATTGAACATGTAGACCATGAGCATGCGGACCGTCAGAAAAGATGGAAACAAGCCAAAAGTTTTTCAAACCATTTGAAATGTTGTTGTAATAGTCCCTCATTGCAACCAACAGTTTGGGTTAGAAATCTATTATTCATCTGCTCAAAACAAGTTTATCGTTCTGCATTATCAGAACTCAGCAATGACTTTGGTGAGTACACTGTTATAACCAGGTTTGCTGACTGACCATTGGCAAGTTTGTTAGCTTGGTGAGCTTTGTTTCCCATCTTCAGTCATTTTTTATTGACTGAAATAGTGTGAAACAGTGAACAAAATGCCAGAGGGAAGTAAACAGAACTGTGAAAAGAAAAGGGAAAGAAGCTCAGGGAGCTTTTCTTGTACCAGAAGGATTTTTTTCCTCATCCTTGGGATGTCTCTGGGATGTTTTAACAATGAGCTTATGTCATGATCAACAGTTTGACTTAACGTTGGAATGCTGTGGAGAAGACAGAGGCATTTGAGAACAGAACACATTTTCCTTATGAAGACCCAGTGAGACTGAAATGTTGCCTTTTCCAGTCAGTAATAAAAAGACATTGAGAGCTACAATTCAGTGTGTGGACACTTTTTTTCCCAACAGGACACTGTGCCATTGTTTATGAGTTCATCACAGACTCACCCAGAATCAATGAGTGAATTGATTTAAACTGCAGAATTCTGCTGCCATGATGCTGGCGTGACCTGGCCTTTAATTTCACTTTGAACTAATCCACTTTATAAGCACTACATTCAAATGAACTAAATTCAGTGCAGAATTTCTTTGTCAGAAATGATGCTCTGAGGAGATGAAACCAAACCACTGTACCATATAGCCAATTTGTCTTTTTTTGTGTGAAAGAGCATGGGCTGTAAAATGCAAACTGCATTATGGGACTGTAGTGTTCTTTAAGTCAAAGCGTTTTTTTTAAAACACTTTTTAATTGTATTTAAATATCTTTTTATATTGTCCTTTGTTGCTTTTGCATTGTTGATGCCTTTTATGTTTTATGTAAAGTACTTTGAATTGCCTTGTTGTTGAAATGTGCTAAAATAAACTTGCCTTGCCTTTCTTTTTTCTATGCATGGTAAAAACGTCACTCAGAGTAAAAGTGAGAATTTAACCAGCTATCATGGTTAAAGGCCTGATTTGTACACTTCTACTTCCCACCTCACTGTATAAATATGAACCTTTGGCCTGTTTCTAGTTGTATCTAATTTTCTGTGGCAGGAAGCATATTTCCTTGACTGTTTCTGCAGACAGAAAGTTATTATGCAATCTAGTTTGACAGTGTGGTGAACAGTGCTGCTTCCTGCTGAAAAACAAGTTAGAGTACATACGTTTTTGATATGTTGATATGCACATTCACACCTGTAGTTTGGCTGATTTAGTCCGGACCAATGAGGATTATAAATTGATAAATCTTAGTTCTGGACTTTCTCATGTCAGCACTGACTAATTATAAATGAACCAAGAGCTGTAAGCATGAAATCATACGTTGTTGCTGAACTAAACTGTCATTTATTGCATAGTTTTGGTCATCAGCATCATCAGCACTACATGATCCCTCGAGGGAAATCAAAACACAGTTTATTCCAGAGGCTGAAACAGTTCATGCTGCAGTTTACTTTAGCTTATGTGTTTATTTATGTTATTTGATGTCAAAGAGCTCATGTAGAAATCAGTGATTATTAGTTGAGACAGCAGTAAAACTTAGTATGGTCCTTGTAACAATGTCGGAGTCTACACAGACAACAACTCTGTGATAGATTCTCTTTGATGCCCAGATCAGAGACAATTAAGATATAACGAGCTTGACATTCATCATATTGAAGGAACAGACAATGTCATAGCAGACGCGCTGTCACAAGCTTCAAGTACTATTGCTGTGCTGATCCCTGGATTTACTGTACTATACAAGTCATACTGCCTTGCTTTGACCTACTCTTCCCACTCTTCCGGTGCCTTTCCTCTTGATTTCTTTTTCTTGTAGATTCTTGTAAATAATAATAATAGTAAACTGTACTTATACAGACCTTTTCAAAACACAGTTACAAAGTGCTTCACATGGTTGAACCAGGATTAAAATATTTTACGGCTAATTAAAATAAAACAAATAAATTATCCTAAATATGAAATTAAAAAACAATAAAAAACAACAGTAGTAATAAAACAGATAAGATGTGTTGGAAATAAAACAGTGGGCTATCAATTAAAGAAAGCCATTTTTAAAAAGATTACTTTTGAGAAGTGATTTAAAAGATGTCACTGATTGTGCAGCTTCAGATCTTCAGGCAGGAAGTTTCAGAGCTGAGGGGTCTTGATTGCAAAAGCACAGTCACCTTTAGACTGGAGCTGTGATTCGGGAAGAGCCAGCAGGGTCCTGCATGAAGAACTGAGGCTGCACTCCAACTCACAGGGGAGTAATAACTTGTAGCTGGGAACTAAACCATTAAGTGCTACAGGTAATCAGTGGTAACCAGTGAAGAGAGGATTTGTTAAATACAATGCAGTTTGCGTTTTGTACCAGCCAAAGTTGCTTTGTGGCTTAACCCTGAATACATTGAATTACAATAATCCAACCAAGATGAAATAAAAATATGAATGACTTTCTCAAGATCAGGTCGAGAGAGAAAGAAATTTTTTTGGGAGATACTCCTCAGTTGATGAGAACATGATTTTGTAAATTGTTTTAAAATGTTAGGTCACTGTTATATATTACACCCAGGTTTCTGGCTATAGGTTTGACATTTGTAGACAGGAAGTCAAGATGTTTGTGTAAAATTTGTAAGGACTTAGGTGATAATGATTTTCATTTAGGTGGAGAAGGTTTTGGGACACCCAACACTTTATCTCTAATACACAAGGTAATATAATGAAAATGTCTTCAGTGGGACATAATGTGTGTGTAATCTGGTATTGAATATTGTGTTTATGTCCCAGTGGCAGCATTCATATATATAACAGGAACATTCCATGGAAAGAGCCCTGGGGAACACCACAGGTTACTGGGGCTGCCAAAGAGGTCTGTTTGCTAGGTAAGATTTGAACTAGTTTAGGGCAGTGTTCCTGATGCCAACTCACTTTTCAAGGTGGTCCAATAGAATAAAGGGATCAGCTGAGATCGATAATAATTAAAATCGAACAATTTCCAGCATCAACTGAAAGTAAGATTGACTTGTTACTTTTATGGGGGCAGTGTCTGTACTGTGATGTGAATGGAAAGCGAACTGAAAATCAAACTCTCATCTTAACTCTCAGCAAGAAAGCGAAGAAGCATATATCCAAAAATGTTTCTTTAAGGCTCTGTAATAACCAAAAGTGGCACACTGTAATTAACAAGATAGTTCTAGTTATTGCCAATACAGTAGCATGTTCCTGTTGTTTGTCTACTGAGCCACTTACTCCCCCCTGGTATGTTGTTCTGAGGACTCTACACCATTTTGTTTAGTGAAGAGTTATTAAAGGGGGGAAATAAGCAAACTAGTTATCCTGGTGTCATAATTATCTGTGGACCATTCTTCTCTTATGGAGCAGTTTATATTCCAGCAAGGAGGTTAAATAAAACTGAATGGTGACATGCACCTAATTAGCTATGCCAGCATTCTTCAATTTACACTCTCCAACTCTCTGTTTCCTGAAAGGTCAACTCTATCAAGGTAGTTTGCTTTTAGTTAATGAGGTGCGTTTGTGTGTCAAAGTTCATCAAAGCGCACTCAATGTGAAAAGTCTACACAAATTTTCTTTATCTCTACAAGTAACAACAGGGAATTGATTCCACTGCAAAATCCCCCCCATTTAAAATATACAAAGTGACTGGGCTTTTAAGGAAAACCATGGCTCATGCTCATTTCCATGGCAGTTACCACAAACCATAGAAGATTCACACACATGCAATAGTAGTTCTGCATTTTACTTTTCACTTTTTCCTTTCACCTAGTGACCTCTTTTTGTGGTTGGTCCGATTTATGTTTGAACCACAAATAAAAAACCCTAGGGTTTAGTTGGAAGCATATGGAGACCCACCTGAGTTTGAATGTTTACACCAGTCAAAACAGAGTTTGATTGATCCGATTCTGATTTGATTTGATTTTGGAAATGTTGAAAAAGAGTTTATGTGCAAAATGGGTGATGGAAACGCATTTGTCAAATAAATAATGTCGTAGGAAATGTTTAACTCACATGACTGATCAGCTGTTTCTCTTGGCATCTTCTGACATCTCCAGAAAGCATGAAACATTGCCGATACTAGCTGACATGAAAGAACAATGACAACTTGCCTAGTTGTTCCTGAAGGCAATATAACTATTTGTTTTGTTTCTGTTTGGCCACCTCTACTTCTTTTACTCTGCTAACTGGTGGATGATTTAAGTTTATACCACCATCTACTGATTAAACTGTGTTTTGCATATCCTAGTTTATTTGCTTCAAACCAGTCGATAGAAACGCACATAATTCACTTTTTGCTTTTTGTGACACTTTTTAAGGCTCTCTTTAAACTATCTTGCAGATCTAATGGAAACACTGCTAATGTCGTCTCACAGTAGGAAACACCACTTTTGATGCATTGTGTGTATTGTAATCAGTTCTATCAATCTAAAACTTGGTATTTTTCAATGAAGATCAGTGGAGACAGAAAATAATGATACAGACACTGAATATTAGAACTCGTGCACAATGTGGGGTTCCATTTCGGTATCTGTACTTACAGGTGGTGGGTTTGTTACAGTTGTGTCCATGTCTGAAGTACTGTGGGTTCTCTATGACGGGGATTCTGGTCATTCCAATTACCACAGCATCCGGCCCAGTGTCCAGTGTGCAGGGGCTGATAATCCCGTGGTTCACATGATGAAGGGGGCTAGCAGAGTCTTCCTCGCCACTTATCACTGCTACCGGACCTGGAAAGATACAGAGAGACTGGATTGGACTGGATTGATTACCCTCAGTTCAGAGTCACAAGCTGATGACCTGTAGGTGAAACAAAATATTCACCTATTTAAATTTAAAGAAAGCATTTAAAGAAATGGAAAAGAGAGTTTGGGGCAGCTGTGGCTCAGGAGGTAGAGCACGTCGTCCACTAATTGGAAGGTTGGTGAATGGGTGAATTTGTATCGTTAAAGTGCTTTGAGTGTTTAGAAGACTAGAAAGGCGCTATACAAGTACAGTCCATTTACCATTTGCTCTTTGTGATGACTGGTAAACAGAAGTGCATCTTATGACACCAATCAATCAAATGCGACTTCATCAGTCAGCAAACCAACATCCAAGCAGCTAGTTAATCAGCTGGTCAACCAATCATCTAAACAGCCAGACTCTCAGTCACCCACTCAGTAAATCATGATTTCACTAATGCAGTCAATTACTCAGTCTGTGAGTCAGCAAGGCTGCCGCGTAGTCAGTCATCAATTCCATCTGTGAGGCAGGATAATATTTAGATCCCAGATATTATTATGGTCACAAAGGAGATTGTGATAAAAATGCAACACCAGATGCAAAATGCAATTACAACATCCCCACAAATTCATCTATAGAGTAATAATTTGTTTCTAAAATGATCCATTTAGCTTATTGAAAACCAAGTAAGGCATAGAATAAGATCCTCAATTAATGCAAGTGGATTAATCACCAAATGCAAGAGATGACTCAGTGATGTACAGACATAGAAAGATGAGAAATGATTAGTTGTGGGGGGGTTACAGATAATTTGAAAAGAAGCTTAAACCAAGCTGATAAAAATAAAATACGTGGTGTAGGCAGGAGAAAGGAAGCTAAATGTTCACGTTCTCTGGTTACAAGCGATACATATCTCAAGCACATGGAGACTGTGTTGATTCAGATCTTGTCAGCAATTTTGAGTTTCAGCCTGGAGCCTCTGTTTCACGGCCAGTAAATGCGGATCATCCCGTGACTGTCATTATATACATTCCAATTGAAAAAAGATTGTTCAGCACTGTTGTTGTTGATGTGCAAGCCTCACACGTTCCTCAAAGTACTGTGCAATGTCTAGTTGGTTCAATGGAGGAACTGGTTAATGACATCTATGCTTAGTGAAGATCATCCAGGTGTAACTCTTTCGAAAGACCTTCATTCAGAACACTGTGGTGCCATTCAACCAAATCCTGCTACGACATCAACATTTGGTGTCCAAAGAACCTGTCTGCTCAATTCTCTCCAGCTGTTCAATACTTCAGACAGCTATGTAGTAGACAATCTACTGGAAGGAGGGGTGCAGTATGAGTTAAAGCTTGAATTTCACTTGATTAAGAACTCCACATCCCTGAGTTCATTGTTAGAGAGAATTATGAGCTTTAATTATGGATACACATAGAAAAAACAAACGGCCAAGTGGGCAAAAACTGGATGACAATAGGAAAAGCTCTTAATTGTGTTCAGTCATGATGCCTCTTATGCAATACCCCACTGGTTTTTGGAGATTTAGTTTGCAGGAATGATGACTGTCGGAACTTGCTACTCCCCTTATTCAAATCACAAACATTGTGTTTTCATCTATTGTAACCTATGATATGACTTGCTATTTGAAACATCTGATCAACCCAAGCTTTTAACATCTCTCTTGAGAATTTTTATTTTAAAACATTGCACAATTTGGCCCCATTAGTCAAGTCTTGGTCAGTAGTTCAAAGGGCAGTGAGGCACTGAATGAAACTTTTCATGTGTCTTGTTATGTTTCCACTTCCTGGGTTAAAAGCTAAGCTATGGCATGGAGTATCAGGTTGGGATGTATGTATATTCTGGTGTTGAAAATAAGATGCCTTTGTTCAACAGGATTGTCAGAATAATTGTTAAAGATGACAACACTTAAAAAGTCTCAACAATGTATACTAAAGACCTTATGATAGGCATTTTTTGTGTGACACTGATGATAAAATGACTCCATGCTGAACTGAATTATGCTTATTATATACCTGCCTTTTAATACCCAATATTTTTTTGTGCAAGTTGTTGTCTTGTATTTTTTGTAATTGCTAGGTAAATGGTTGTGGTAGGCAGAGCTGCTGGAGAGGACATTGGCTGTCCACAACATTCTACATCTACATTAACTGTCTTACACTCATTAGTGTTGCTATATTAGAATCAAGTGTAGTCTGCTAGTGTTGATTTTCAAGCTACTATCAACACTGCTCAGTGTTAACTTTCAACCCCTTACAGTGTAGAAATAACACTTAAAAGATTGGACACATACAGACACTTTTCTAGTGTTATATTTAACAGTGTTCAAGTCAGTTTAACACTGGTGATTTTGCTGTGTGGTTTTAGATGAAGGGGAGGAGGTGTAGGGATAGAGAAGGTAGTTTAAAGGCAATGAAGGCGCTTTAGAAGCAGAGCAGTAGTTTAGAGGAGTGTATGTGTCAGAGGGTTTTTGAAAAGATGATTCAACAGAGACAGGGCACTGTGGTTTCAAACACTCTCCTTTAAATACACACACACACACACACACACACACACACACTAAATGACTGTGTGTGTTCAGCATGCAATTTTGACAAATCACAGCACTTGGACTGCATAAAAGCACTCACACCTATTTACAAAACAGCTGGATCTGCTGTTAAATACACCACTGCAATTTTATCAAAGCACACAGTTATATCCAAACATTTGTCACCTAAAAAGATCATGTCAGTGTTTTTGGATGGATGTTTAAGGATTGAAAAAAAGGTTTATGGCCTCTCTGCTCTGCATGTGTGAAGCCCAGCTCCGGCCTCAGCCAAACAGACAAACTCACCCGCAGCTCTTCATACATCCATGACACAGAGATAGCAAGCAGAACAGAGCAGAGGAGAGAGATGGAGACAGCAATGTACATTGGTTAATGCCCCACGTGTCCCAACATCATACCCTGTGCGGGGGTTACACACCCGGTGTTCAAAGGTTGACACAACATAATTAATGGGAGGTATATTACAAAACTAGAAACTACCACCCTGCAACATATTTCAATTTCAGATTAATTTTTCAACTGACACAAGAGACATTAAACAAATTAAACAAAACACTCCTTTTATTTCCTGTTCTGAATTCTACATCTAAAAATGTTGAATGTTGGCCATTTTAAATCATTCTTGCATTGTTGGTTTTTTATTCATGCTTTTATTTATGGTACTGGAGACAACTCAGGCATGCAGTGCATTTCTGACTGTAATGCAAAAATAATTACTTTACCAACCTTGAGCCTACTTTTCCCTGCGTTATCTATTCACCTGTTCTACTATACTTTATGTATAGTAGAACTCATTAACTTGTTCTTGTCTGTATATATAAATGTGCATTGTTCTATTCCCTGTTCAGTTTTCTTCCTGGCTGTAATCCGTTATGGTGCTCTGCTTTAGTAATTGAATTCTCCCCATGGGAATCATTACAGTTTTATCATTGTTGGACTCCACAGACTGCGTATTGTTTACGTATATGCCCCCCCCCCCCCCAAGGGTGTTATGTATAGACACCAGCTGAAAACTACTGACGTGGAGTCCTCAGTATTCTCTGGTGGAACAGAACACATCAGCCTGGTGTTAATACGACTGACACAGTCAACCTTCACAGCTGACAGAAAGCGAGGAGGCATTTGGGCTGTGGGATGGAGGGGGAGGGAGGCTGTTGATGGAAATGGGGACGACAGGAGGATAAAATGGGAGAGGAAGAAAGATAATGAAAGACATCAGCTTATAAGAGCATGAATAAAAGGATAGGACGGGGAATGAGATGTGGAGGAAAGAAGGAGGGAGGGTGACTAATTGCAGGGTTGGACCACAGCACCTCTCAGGTATATGACCACTAATTTCAGTTACAGACTTTCAACCAATGGTTGGAATGCAGAGGGATTTCCCCTCCTCAACTTGAATACAGAAATAACAAGAGGTCAGTCATAGAAGCATTTATAACAGCAAGATTTCACACTCCCCGATCAGTAGATTTACTCATGGAATCAAGGAAATCCATGCTGAGTGTTCATATGGAAGCAAATTTTGGGTAAGTTTGACCAATAATTTTGCACGGTTGACAAGCTAAAAACTCTCTTTGCAGTGCTAACCTTTAAGGAAACGCAGGGGCAGAGAGTCCAACATGGAGGAAGCCATCACATTAGTTTGCAGTCAGTCATGAGACAGGAGTGAATAGCAGCATTAGATGTGTTTGCTGTCCAGTTAGTGACCTAAAGTGCAAGTAGTCACCACATCACCAAGCAAGCTCCCAACACCACTTTTTTCTCAAAGATGTGCAATTTAATTGAGCAGACTAAAAGCCCCGTGAGCAGCCCCTGGAGGTTGAAAAAGTCGTTACACACTAGAATACAAAAGTGTTGGACGGAACATAAAATTGGTGCTAGTCACTTAAGGAACACTTAATCATTTTGGGAAATGTACTTATATCAGAGGTGTTGGTAGATATGTTTTTTATTTGGTATAATTTACTTTGAACAGAACACGGTGTAATTGGCTGACTGGTCAGAATGTCAAGAGGAACTGTATATCACATACAGACTTATTATAACCAGAAGCAAAAACAAAAAGCAACAAATAACACTTTATATTTTTAATTGTATGTTTAACAGAAGAGCTGAAACTAAAAGGTTAACCACAGTTTGTTTTTACAACTGAACATACAGCATGTTTAACATCAGTTTTTCCAACTTCATTGTTTCCATGATTTTGTGTTCATCATTTTCAGCTCAGGTTTGTGGCTGATATCGTATCCAGCAGGACTTTCATTGAGCAGGGTGGGGATTTGGGCTTTAGCTGAAGGACACTTGAAGAGAACATGGGAGGATTGATGGGCACACTGGCTGCTGCAGGGATCAGACCTGTGACCTTTGTCAGTTACTGGACAACCTATGCTAATATTTAGGCCATGTGTCAGACAGGCTGACATGTAGGCTGAACGGTCAGCTGGTAATGGATAAACAAGGACACAGAGTGACTGACAGAGAGGGACAGCGGAATAATGGAGAAGGAAAGAGAGAGGGGGGACAGAAAGATAAATGGTGAGAGAAACTGCGAAGTAGACAGTTTCCATGGTGTACAGAGGTCAGGGGTTGAAAGATGTTAGGGGACCAATGGGCAGACAGACTGATGAAGTGGGGATAGAACTTACTGCACTTTGACAGCCAGCAGACGTGTATCTGCTGTCTTCCTACATTTCATGACCTATTTACACACTATACTTGTTCAGGACACTGAACATCACATATCTAAAGCATCACATATCACAGGATATTTATATAAAAGCAGGGCCTGACTGGGAAAATCAGCCTGGAAATTTAGTGTGAAATACAGCCCTTGTCAGGCCACTTTTTAAGTCTGGGGGACCCCTATGAGGAAAATTTTAGTTACAAAGACTTGATTTCATCAATTATGATGCATTTTAGTACATGTGAATAACAAACCAATGAGCCCACGACTGCTTAGTACAATATACTGTTATGAACCTGAAATAAAACCAAAGATATATATCATTAAGGAGGGAGACAACCCTACTACCAATATACTACAGTTAAAAACTCTGTCCACCTATTCAAAGAACAGAGGAAGAGTGCAATACCCTACTCATGTTTACTGATATTCAATTCAATTCACCAAATCACAACAAAAGTCATCTCAGGGCACTTTTCACATAGAGCAGATCTAGGCCATACTCTTTAATTTACAGAGACCCAACAATTCCCTCATGAGCAGCCCTTGGTGACAGCAGCAAGGAAATGAGAAAGGTCACTACCACTTTTATTATTGATTGGCAAGTTTCTTGGCCGCTAAAAAAATAGCTATAGTGACACCACCAAGAAAACAGTTCTATAAATGTTGCCTTTATAATTTTGGATAAGACTGGACCACTGTGTTCAGTTTGGTGGATTTCCATGATTTTGTCAAAATAGATAGATAGAAGAAAATACATCCAACAAAAAACATACAATACATAACTTAAATGTAATATAATTACTTTCATATATATACTTTTTAATGTTGAAGTGAACCAAAAATTCTGATCGGCTGAATGGTTTGAAAAAAGAAAAAAAGAGAGAACAGCCTGGAAATGGCCGAATACATGTATTTCAGTTCATATAGTACTAGACGCTGAGGCAATATTAGTCATTTAATGGGAGAAAAAAGATGGTAAATGAACTGTACTTGTATAGCACCTTTCTGGTCTTCTGACCACTCAAAGCACTTTGCTCTACAAGCCATATTCACCCATTCAAAAACACATTCATATGGGCACAGGAGCTACCGTACAAGGTTCCAACCTGCCCATCAGAGGGAACTAACCATTCACACACATATCAGCACAAGAACCAGAGATATTGTCTTATTTATTCAATGCATTTTTCTTCCTTGTCAAAAGCTAGTAGGCTGGTGCCTACATTACCCACAGTGCATCTCAGACACCTACTGAGATTTGAGCGCATTATGCCAGTGTTAACTCATGTAGCCTGGAGTTGCTAGCCTCAGATAGCGATGAGGAGTGGGCTACAGGGGTCTTATAGATCTAACTTCTTTCACATTTTTGTCATTTTCAGACTTGTAGTATTCAGCTCCAACTGTTGCTGATTCAAGTGACATCACTTGAGGCAATTTATCAGTAATACTACCTCCCAACACATGGAAACGCACTGATATGGGAAATCAGTGGAATCCTCCTTTACCTGAACTTTTCTCCTTGAACTTTTCACTACAGTGAAAAGAAGATCAGGCTTCAACACAGGAGATCACTGTTCATTTCAACTTCCTACTAACTAACTGTTAAAGTTGGTTTCTGTTAACCATGACCATGCTTGACAATCAAAATGCTCTAACCCAGGGATCTTTGCATAACCCTGACCAAACTGATTTGGTATATATTTTTGGTATATATATATACCTTGTGTCTGAATTAAAATAACAGTCTTGTCAAAGAGAATGCATCCATGTTGCATAGATGCAGTAAGCATTCAAAGTTGAACTCTTCAAGGGCATCTGTATCCAATTACTTGCTTTTCTGGAACACAGAGACTCTAATGGCTTATTGGAACTACCAGGGAATCCACTTGTAGAATAAAGAAAATGTCCTTTGGTCATCGTGATTTATGCTGCAGTTTACAACATGACCACCTCCTCCATTTTCCTTAGTGCCCAATTGGCACCACAGTCTTTCAATCACACTTTATTACTCACATTAATCTAATAGGCCTGCAGTATCAATACCTGCTTCTCACTGGCTCACAGAGCAGTCAGTCAGACTTTATTACCTCAATAAATCACCTGATCAGCTGTTAGCGTCACTCTGCCAGTTCTGGCCACTGGAGCATGCAAGATGTTTCTCTGTAAGTCTTTTTATACCAACCTAAATGGCCTCTCATCAACATTCTTAACAGCCTCCCTGTCTGTGTTAATGCTGCAGAGTATGGGGATAGATGACACATCACACTGCACTCTGGATATTCCAGGAGCTAGTCTACCTTAGTGGCAGAGGATTGAGTGTCTTTTTTTGGTACATTTTACAGATTTTGACTAAAAATGTAGAATGAGTAATCAAAAGAGCAGGTAACATTCTGGGATGAGGTGAAACATCAAGGCACAGCTGGAAGATTTTTTAAAAAGCATTCTGCCTGTGACAAAGTGAGTTACTGTTAACCACCTGTGACATCAAGAAAACTGATGCCTTCTTTCATGAACTGTGTATACATGATGTGTATGTGCACTTAAATAAATTCAAACACAATGTTTACTGACGTCAGGCATGAGTCATATTTTGTGCAGTGGTACAGCTGATCATTTTTAGGCCTGGGGTCAGCAGCAAGGTTTTGCAAAGGGACCCTTATCAATACTGTATGTTTTAGAGGTGCATATCATATGTACAACATATTTCTGAAACATGCCTATAAGCTCTAATGAAGCACAATTAGGGGAAATGGGCAGTGATAGCAGCACCAACACAGTCAATACACTGCTTTTCTTTCAGAAGATGATTAATGTGGCATCTATCCTCCATTTCTCTCCTGTCATCCTCTCAGCCCTCCATCATTGTCTACCTAAAACCTGTAAATAAGACACTTTCTGAATGTACCTTCACATTCACCCTGCCTAGCATATGCACACCCACACACGCACACACACACACACACATACACAAGTGTTGTCATGACACCTGTGAGTGTTACAGCTTAACTTCTCTCCCTCTCTCCCTCCTATTCTCTCTCAGCTTGTTTCCAATAAGCACTCTCTTTCACTCTCTCACATGCTCTCAAAGGATGTAAATCAAGCTGAGGACTGACTACAAACATCAATCATACAGGAGCATTCCCCTCACGCTGCCGATGTGTCTGTGATGTGTCGGTATGTGTTCTCTATCTTGGTATGAGGCACCATTAGCGTCTATGATAAATCAACATGTCACACACATATATGGGTGTTAGTATTCTTGTGAGGAGCCTCCACTGTCTACATTTATTTAACAACCGTCAACCACCTGTCCTTTACTACCTTTACCTTTACTCTTATCTTAGACCCCGGTTCTAATCTTACAGGAACAGTTGAACCTCTGGTCAAAATCTGCTTGCTTTCCAATGAAAAAATTGAAATCAGTTTAATCTGCATGTAAATGGTGGGCTCCTGTGTTGTGTTGGTTAGAGGGTGCTGTAACATCGGGATCTCTTTGTGTTTGACCTCTATTTACTCTGATGGAGACAAACAGTAAAACAGAATCTCCAAGTAAAATGCTTCTGCCTGCTCCAGCTCCTACACAAATAAAATATACAGACAAAGTGGGAGTAAGCTTAGTTTGCCGCAACTTTCAGATAGCTGCACTCAACTGCCAGTATGCTGAAATCTGTATTTTTACAGGTGAAGACAGATATTATAACATTGCTGGAAACAAAAATATATGCAACAAACTAAAAGAAATAATGGGATGGATCACAATGAAAAAAAAAAAAATGAATGGGCAAAAAATGACAACCACCTCTCCTACAGGAAAATTACAAAGGAGAGAGGTGAAGGGGCAAATGGATTTATAGTGAGGACCACAGAAAAAGAAATAAAGGAGGGGGGGGCTCTGGATTTCAACCTGACATGTACATGTAGACATTTTGAGTTTGGAGGTCTTCCCAGTCGAGTCATGTGGTCTCTGTCATATAAAAGATTATCTCATGCATTAAGCACTGTTCAATAACTGCACCTGGACCCGCCTTCAGCTGCCAGGAGGATTTGGGAAGAAAGCCTTTTGTTTCTTTATTTTAGAGTTAATTTTTGTAAAACTAATTTGGAGTTACTGTATTTAGATTCTGCTTAGATTATTGAGAACTGTCTATGTAGTGTTTATTAAATGTAGTTATTGTGTTTGTACACCCTCACGTTTGTTAAATGGTTTGGTCAGCCAGTATATGTGTTCTCTTCATGTGTTGTTCATGCAGTCAGTCTCTGTTGAGGTCAATTAAGTTGTGCAGTTCAGTCTGCTGTATTCTGAGTTCAGTTCTGTTGACCCTTTTAGGGCCCAATTTATTTATTAATCATGATTCCTTTGTTCTTTTTGCATTTTTGGATAAATAAAAACCTACATTTTGAAACCACAAAAACCTGCATCCTGTGCTTTACTGTTCAGCCCCCAACAAGGCCAACTTGGTCAAATACATTTGTGGATTTTAGTTAGAGTGAAGGCAGTATGGAATAGTGACATTCATTTTGAGTAGCTTTGAACCTGGTGAAGTAAGTAAAACTGTGCATATAACATCAACCCTTACTCAAATTCACACCAGAAGTAACACATATATAGCAGAAGCATCCGTTACAGCCATCACTGTCCTCACAACCAGTTGTCCTTTCATAACTACAGACACCAGCTGGCTAAAGGGGTCTGTACACTCAAAACTAATGAGGTTATGCGATTTGTTGGGGAACCATGAACTGCCGGTTCTGAGTGTCCACACTTGAAAGCAGGGTGAAAAGCCTAACATAATAGCCTCTTCCTGGTTGCATCCCACTGCCTCTGTGATCTCTCTCCAACAGCTCTGTTCTTTGAGTCTTTTTCTCAAGACCATGAATCATACAACTGGAGATAACAGCACATACTTTCAGACAGCCTCTACTTAAAGACATTCATGCTGTTTCACTCAATGGTGTCAGGTGCAGTTGTGCTTAGAATTAAAAAATACAGCTTGAGGGAGAAGTTCAAAGCCTGCCCCTTTTTTCACACCTCCACACACCTGGGCAATCACAGCGTAAAGTGGGTGTGATTCTTTGATCAGATTGGATCCAGCCCACTCACATCTGATGCTGGGAAGGAGTGGAGGGAGGGGGTTTCAGATGGTGGGAACTCCACCGATCAGCACACATCAGTGTGTATTTCAAGGTGTTGGGGTCTACCACTGCATATGTGAAAAAAAGTGTTTCCAGCGGGAGCTATCTATCTAATAAACTGCCTCAAGTGGTGTCACCTGAGTCAGCATCAGTTGGGGCTGAAGACTACAAGTTTGAAAATGAAAATAATCTGAAAGAGGTGATGTTACTAGACCTCTGTAGCTGCTCCTCATCTGGTAGTTCCAAGCTACATTAGCCTCTATTAGCACAACACATTTAAATCTCCAACGAAACTGTCAGCAGTCTAGTTGCAATGTGGACAATGTAGGTATTGACAATGAAGAAGGATGCATGAAATTAAAAAGTCGATATCTTTGGTTCAGGTACTGATATCAGAAATACCATCAGGAACATCAATCTGTTGAATGCACAAACATAATTTGAGTAGACTACACAAGAAGTACACAGAAAGCAAATGGGCCTTGTCTTTATTGAATTATTTTGATTATGATTCATGTTATTTCACCAACACCAAAGCTCCATATGCCTCCATAGAGTCATACATTTGTGAAAAAAACATATTCCTGTGTGTCTCTCTCTCATTCTTCAACTCCCTTTCTATTCACAATGAGTATCTGAAATGGTCAAAATGTCTTCTATAATGTGTAAAAATATGAACCTGGACTTGTCTAACCAGTGATAAGCTCAGCTGTGTTTCAGAATCATCTAATTATCTAATACATCTTCAAAATTTGCTGTTAATTGACATGATATAGGTCACACATTATTATATCCACCAAAGTGTATTATTTAGCTGTTAACCATTCTTACAGATTTAGAAGGAATGAAAGTATTGATTGTATTCAGTTTTTATTTGGTTAACCAATATGATATTATGATATGTCAGCATTGACAACAGAAATGAGTGAGTATCCAATTGCAAGCATGTAGTCTTCAAATATTCTGTAGGAATAAAATTATTGAATGCCTGTTTTTTTTCCTCACACAGAGGAATTCATTAGTAATCCAATCTGCCCCCAAAAGTGTGTCAAGGATCCTATTTCTTCCAAAACATGCTTCCTAGACTATATGAATTTTCAGCTTTTGTCTGGTGCTTGCTGGCTGCTGCTTCTGTTTCTTCCCTTTTTCTCCTGGCCTTGCTGTGGTGGTCCATTCGTTTCATTTCAGGCATTCTCTTTTACCCTTTTCCGTGAGCTGAAAACTTCAGAAAGAAAACTCCTAACTAAGAAGAAAGGCTGCAGGGATTCCTGAAGCCACAAAGCAAGTACCAGTTAAGCCATCACATGCCATTTGCCATTTGAATAGATATTATTTTGTTTTTATCATGTAGCTTATTTCCACATTTCCATGGACTCTTTTGTTAGAGGTCCTGCATCCAACTGTCCAAACAACCATT
Source organism: Euthynnus affinis (assembly GCA_029490765.1). Taxonomy (NCBI): domain Eukaryota; kingdom Metazoa; phylum Chordata; class Actinopteri; order Scombriformes; family Scombridae; genus Euthynnus; species Euthynnus affinis. The sequence continues at coordinate 33,855,188 of CM055844.1, read as the reverse complement.
TCAATGCACCAAGACTGGAACACACAACCCTGCTGTGTGTTTGTTGTGTGGCCAGCTAGTCTCAGACTGGATTTGCCCTTGACAACGCTGAACCAGAGTGCCTCACTGAACCTGCAGTGGTTCTCATCTGGCTGTTACCTTGGTGACCTGAGGATCATGGAGTCAGCTTCACCATGCTAGGCACTTTCTGAGAACTCATTATCAGCCATTCATCACCACAGAAACAGTAGGAAAACCATTTGCCATGTATTCTGTCAGACAGTTGATGAAGGAGCTATATTCTAATCTTATTGGCTTCAGTTAGGGTCTTAGCCCCTCATCGTGCTTTTGACAACCATCGATTTCATTCATTCATTCTGTTGTCGTTTACTTTTTAATTGAATTTTTCTCATTTATTCATTCATTCTAGCTGTACATAGTATGTATATATGCTTAGCTGTTCCTTATTCATCCCTATCCCTTGGTAGTTCAATAAATATCTTGATTTATTGCCAAGTCTGTGTATTTGTGTATTCCTTTACAACAGAGATGAAGAGTCTTGTACTCAGAGTTCACGGCTTTCACAAATGAAGACTCGTTCATTTGAAGTAATTAATATTCCCCCCAATTAATTCATTACATAATAGAGGTGTACCTCCTATAATTTTACAAGTGCATAATATTAATTTCTAAGTGTAGTAACCCCTACAAAGATTATTGTGTGTGCCTTTGTGCTCAGAATCTGCTTCAGTTAGCAGTACTGCCAGTATCAGCACCTGGAAACACACCACTGTACATTGTGCTACTGTCATTTGTCATTAGTCTAGCATGAGTCAGGTCCTTTTGGCTACTTGAGGGTAAGCTCAAAGCCCAAGGGCTCTGTGACATTTTCACTCATGGAGGCGATGCAAAATTGCCACATGCATCTGCTTCTGCTGTTGACCAGTTGCCAACCGACTTTGCAATGCAGATATTTAAAGGAACATAGTCTCACGGCATCAAAGATGCAGGAAGCCGTCATACTAGCTGTGCTGGAAAATGTTGTAGAGCTTCACTCTTTGTATTTTGCCACAAATAGAAGAGTACACAAGCAACAGCAACTCCATGATTGGGAAGTAGTCACTACATCGTCAAGTGTCCAGCTGGTCTACTCACTTCAAAAACATGTCCTCACTCTGCAGGTCTAAAACTCAAAGTGGTGCCCACAAAGATAGATGTGCAGAAATACACACACACATACACAGGGGATGGAAGAGTGTGTAAATTGATAGCACATCATTTATACAGTGTGGAGCTCTGTGCAGTGTTGCTAAATGATGGCTTATAATTACTTCACCTTTAACACCTCCCAGTGTCCCTGGAGCTGAGAGGCCTGAGCTCCCAGCAGACTCCCTCTCTCGGCAAGCGCACAGCCTCTCTTACCCTTCTTGCCTCAGTACCCACTCTCCTTCTAACCCCTCTTCACTGACTCTACTTTGCTTGCTCCTCTCTCCCTCCCTGCACTCATTGTATTTCCTCTCTCCCTCTCCCTATGCCACACGTCTACTCCGTGTGCTGCTCTGTCTCTGTGATGTTAAACGATAGAGGCAGACAGTGCATTCTTATCTGAGAGCCTTGAGCGCCAACTTGCCCCCCCCTCCCCCTCTCCCCAATCCTCTTTTCTCTCTCTCCTTTTGTCTCTCTCTCTCGTAATTGGTTTGCTGCTCGGGGCTTTGGGGGGGTGGGAGGTGTTGGAGGTTGAAGGAGGATGTCACGGAGGTTGACAACAAAACAATGCCATGTAGACAGACATGAGAAAACAACAAACGAGAAACAATTACACTGGCTGGGTGGTGCTGGTGAACACAGTGGCTTGATGACTGACTGCTACTGGAAACAACACTGAGTTTAAAACACATCTACCAGTAATGCATGCTTGCATGCATTTTATTGGCCAAGGTAGAACATTGCTGGGTGATGTTGTACTGCAGTAAAAGTTGAACAAGGGTCAACTTTGTTGCCAATCAATCCTGTGTTTTACTGCCTGGATCAGTCTACCAATCTACTTTAAATCAATTAGTATTTTCTGATGCAGTGTTTCACTCAGTGGTGTCAGGTGCAGTTGTGTTTAGAATAAAAAATAGAGCTTGAGAGAGAAGTTCAAACCTTGCCTCTTTTACACCTCCACACACTTGGCCAATCATAGCATAAAGTGGGCATGACGGTTTGATTATATGTTCAGGTTGGATGTAGCACCTTCACTTCTGATGTCAGGAAGGAGTGGAGGGAGGGGGTTTCAGATGGTGCACTTTATTTTAAAAGGGAACTCCACTGAGAAGCACACATCAGCGTGTTTCCAGGTGTTGAGGACTATTACTGCACATGTTAGAAAGTAGTATGAAGCCTTTTGTGTCTGCAGAGGGAGCTGTGTGAAACTGATTGAGACTCAAGACTTACTTTATTGTTATCCACGCGCACTGCCTGCTTCATTCACGATTGGCTGAAAGTACTGTTGTTGTGGTTGCCATTGATAAAAAATTGGCATCAACACACCATTTCTGTTCAACTGCCAACTATTTGTATACGTGAAAAATGAATTTGTTATGGTCAAACAGGCTATAGTTGTGGGATTAAAACAGTATTGCAATTCAAAATTAATTTCTGGCCGGTTTAATAGATGTAATTTCAGCACCATGCACTGTTCAAATATGTTAAAATATAATGGTACAACCACAGTTTTAATGCCTCGCCTTCAGTGGGGACAGTATAGAGGTAACAAATTGACTGGGATTTACTTTGGCCTTGTGTTTATTTTGTTACCTACAGTAGATTTGAGAAGAATTCATTAAAAGTTTTGATGCAAATTATTTAAGTCAAAACAAAATATATTTTCTGAAGGGCCAGATTTTGCCTCTACTGTCTTAATCTATGTTTTTTTTTCTGGCTTCCTGTACTCTGGCAATGAAAATGACAGAAAAAGGTGAAAGCTTTCACTGCTGAATATGTACAAATTACTAACAGCAAACTACCTGTGAATGTTTTGGCTCAGTGCGTGTCTGTACAATGCATCAGTGGAAAATTGACTTTTCAGTACAAAGATGTATTTCTCTTATATGTTTGAGGACAGACTGTATCAAGGATTTCTACAGTGAGAAAATGTTACACATATTTAACGGTCTGGTGAATGCAGGTCTCTATATATGTTCAATAGCAAAGCTATATATATATAAAGTAGCTCAGTTCTCAGTCTGTGGCCATCAAGACATGTGGATGCTTAGTATGTGTAATGCTTTGTATCTGTGCTTTGAAGGTTTAATGTGCACACACACGTACACACACACACACACACACACACACACACAGATTTACACAGAACATCTCACAAATTGTAACAATTGCCTCAACAATCTTTTTTTTTTTTTTTACCTTCATTCTACCTTTCATCTCCTTCTTCCTTTCCTGAGTGGTGTGGATTTAAGAGGTGATATCAATGGAGGATGAAAGCTTTCACTCTGATTCATCTCATCACCCTGTTTCACGGTGATGAAAACAGGTGGTATGGCACTTTGTACCTGCCCTGTACTGATTTACCAATTCAAATCAATGTGTTGATTCAAACAGCTTGGACAGAGCCAAAACTGAGACATCAGTTGATGTCATAGCTACAGGTTCGACTGGTTCAGAACCTCACTTTGGACACGCCTTCGCATTCCACGCTTGGCAAGGTATAGCGAGTTTGAGATTGTCCACTCAATAAAAACGGTTTCAACAAGTGTCCCAAACAAAATATAGGTGGGCGACAAATTAAAGGAAAAACTGGTACAAGGCTGAATGCTTTGACCCCTACAGTGAGGAGATCTGGTGGTTCTGTTATGCTGTGGGCGGAATTTTGCTGGTATGGTTTGGGTCCGCTTGTCTCCTTAGAGGGAAGGGTGAGTGATCACCTTTATCCTATGATGAAACATTTCCACCCTGATGGGAGTGGTCTCTTCCAGGATGACAATGCCAAAAATGATGATGATGATGATGATGATGATGAAAATAATGATGAAAATGATGTGAATCATATGCTTCTAGAATACTAGCTAAAGTATCTTAAACCAACATACATATGAGCCAACTTTACTTTCAACTTACTTTCTAAACATTGATCATGTATAGATACATTGTAAATATTAGTTTGACTGTACTAGATATTTTATATTCAGTAGATAATCTTTTTACAACCCTATTTACAACCCTACTTTGCAAACTGGAAGAACTATAACTGTGGTGCTGATTTGTATCGAGCTGCATGACTCTAAGGAATTGTAGTTTCAAAAAGATATTATTATTTTTCATTGAATATAATTTTGTAAATAGTGAACTGAGAGTACACTTAGGAGTTTAAGGGGATGGTAAACACATCTGTGTAATCAGATTTTAAATATCTAATTGTTAAATGGGTGAAAATTAATTTTATGCCCATATTTGACAGCACCCCCAGTTGTTACTCACTATACCCAAGTGATAGCTGAGGTCAAGAACTTGTTATAACAGTTGGTCCCATCACCGTCGCCCCTTTTGTTACTGAATTATAAGCCTTCAAACATGCATCAGGGACAAGGTTCAAAGGTCAGTATTTCAAAACAGGAGCCATGTAGAACTTTCATACAAACATATGTTACTCCCCAGAAAGCACTTTGAGGACCCAATATATAAACTGAAGCAATCTAGGGCATTACTACAGGCTTAGAGTGTAGGTTTGGGTTAGGGTAAGGGCCAAAAAGACCGACCTGTTGTGACCCATGCGTAGGCTACTATTCACACAACCCTGGAGATTTTTTGTATCTTTTTGATTCTTGGTTTTGGAACTTTATATCAGCATGACATAACCCATACAATCAGCATCTGTTTTATTAGCCAATGCCAGCATACAAAGAATGTGTATTGGTGTTTTCTCCTAAAAATGCAACACAGGAATAACTTCACACTAAATGCACTTCTTAGAAGAACTCTATCTATCTATCTATCTATCTATCTATCTATCTATCTATCTATCTATCTATCTATCTATCTATCTATCTATCTATCTATCTATCTATCTAGTTTATTGAAGATTATTAGATAATTGAATCTGAATTAAATCTGGATTGCTATAAGGTGTTGGTATAATATAATAAAGAGAAGTGATATAAACTGAAAAGAGGTAGAGAGAAAGCAAAGTGTGAGGCCCCAGGAGTATATCTTCTCCTCCTCTTATGTCCCAGCAGTGAACAGATTCTAGTGTTCAGTCATAAAACCAAAAATGTCTTATGTGTTTCCATCCAATTATTTTTAAATGAATCATGGTGTATTGGATTGAAATGCCAAATTTTGATTTAGGTTCAGGTCCAAGTTACTTTATTTGTACCCATAGGTAAATCTGGATTGCAGTGGACAAGGCATCCACCTGGCAATAGACACACATGATGAAACTGCTCAAGGCTCCAATAATCAGGACTTAAAAAGAAAAAAAAAAAACTACTTAAACATTGCTTCTATAGCATCTGTGTAATGTTGCTGCATCTTGTTCATCTGAGTGATGGCTGCTGGAACAAAGCTATGTTTATAGTGCTTTGTTCTTCACCTTGGGACTGTAAACCTCTGTCCAGAAGGAAGAAGCTGAAATTCACTGTGCGAAGGGTGGGAGTCATCGTTTAAAATCAAGCTGGTTATCCACTGTAACTGTGTGGTGCAGGAGGGATTCTGGGTTAAGCTGTGACTCGCCAATCAGCCTACTAGACCATTTAACAATGTGATTCAGAGAGTTTCTGTTCTCAGAGATAGCTTTCCAAACCAGGCCACCAAATAAAAAGATAAAATCAATTCAGTAAAAAGATGAATAAAGTCACCATGGTTTTTGTCAATGCGGACATAGGACACTTTCTTGTGCTCCTTTTTGCACACGGCTTCACAATTTACTTCAAAGTTCAGATTTGAGTCAGTAATTGTCCCAAGATATTTGTAAGATTGCACGCATGTCCTTTACATATCTCCTTAATATTGCCCCAAAAAGTATTTTTCACTCAGCTGAGACAGGAACCTTTTGCTGATAAAGAGATAATGAGATAAACAAAAAAAGAAATTAATTTGTGGGATGAGTAATACCAAATCATAGCGTATATATATATATATGAGGTTTCCAACATGAGTAAGTCTTCATCATCATTGTTTTTTTGGTACATTAAAGCATATACTTTTCAACATTTACAAGGAAAACTCATATAATCCAACACAGTGAAGTGTGATCTGTGGTAGTTTGACTGAATGACATCACCATACTGAAAACCTGAATAATTGCGTGTAGAAAAATAATAAATACCAGTTCCATGCAGGTCACAGGTCTCACTCAATGGTTTGAAAATGATGAGAATAATATGTTGTAGTCTTCAGTCACCAGATCTCAACCCAAATTTACATCGGGAGATTTTGGAGCAAGTGCTCTCCACCCTCATCATCTAAACAGCGGATGAGAGAATAAGTTAAAGTTCCACACACGGAGAATCTATGACAAGGAGTCCTGAAGCTGCTCTTAAGCCTCATGGTGGAGTAACACCTTCACTATCACATGTTGCCATCGTGATTTTCCTTCAGATCTTGCTAATGTTCTCATTCTGCAAATGTTACACCGCCTTTGACACTGTCAGCCATTATATGACATCCTCTTCGTTACTTAAGACCATGTCCTAAGACGGCTAATTCTTAAGCACATTTTTTTTCTCTACATTTTGGCCCTACATCCAGACTTTTTTTTCCCCCCAAAAAATAGGGCATTTCCAAAATGGCCACCAGAGTGTGTAAATGTAGAAATGCCGGCTTGGCATTGTAGTGTGTACAAGGAAAACAGAGTTTTGTGGAAATGCTGTCATGTCGCTGACAGAACAGTTGATGGCAGTAGTGTGGAGTGAATGGCGGATCGCTTATTGCAAGTGTTGTGCAATTTTCATTTTTTTAATTCAATTTTAGTTACATAGCGCCAAATCATAACAAAATTATCTCAGGGAACTTTTCACATAGAGCAGGTCAAGACCATACGAAGTTACTTTATCCCATTAACAGGCTAAGAACAGCCCTGCATCCTGAGGCATCACTTCCATCCTTCCGAAGCCTACGCTTAAAGCCCTGGTGTCTATAATTAGTATTTTGATTTGTACATATACCGATGAACTGCTGTTCTCTGTCAAAACATACTCCACTGATTTTACTGTGTTATCTGTTTTGTTAATTGTTCTGTTCATTTTCTCCTTTTGATTTCAGTTCTCTTTTCATCTGTAGTTAGCACTGTTCACATTTTTATCTTGACTTGTAAAGCTCATCGTAACTCTGTTTGATAAATGCTTTGAATAATTCCTCGCCAAATTCACAGAGGAAACAGCTTTCGTCCTCATAGTATTTACTATCCCCCCTTTTCTGCCCATCCCTCCCCATTTTTACGCTGGACTGGCCTCCACAATTGTTCAAACACCACCCACCAGTACACCAGCCTCGCAGCCCCCTTAAATATACTCACTGTATTATTCCGCCAAACCATTTAAAAGCTAAGTAGAAAGTACAGTGGACAAGTGATATCACTGCAAGTGGACCAGTGTCTCATTCACTCTTGACTGATCCAAATATTTTTTTCAGGGCATCATGCTAGGCCCAGGGGTTCTCTCTAATTGTAGCAATGTACCTGTTTCTCTTGTCGTGGCTCTCTGGTATGGTATGAACACTGCTGTGTCATTGAAGAGATCAAACAGCAATCCACTCTCAATCACTATATCAGTTGTATTGGATAGCACAAGACTGAGGATATGTGCATAGCACCACACAAGCCCATGGTTGGGAGACTGCAAGGCCAGCAGTGGAGAGAAGCCTCTACTGTCCCTGCACGTTTTAAGCCCCATCTGTGGCATTTCCAATGCAGAGGCTTGTGTCAAGTTTCAAATGCTCAAGGACCTCTGTCAGCAACTTGACAAAGGACTGTCCAGTGGACACGCTGCACCAGACCACTGCGACAAGCCTCTCATTGACAACATCAGTCACATACTTCAAAACGTCTAAGCACTGGTCTTGTGCTGTAATGTCCTGTGTAGTATCCAGCTGGACAGAAAACATTCCAGCTGTCTGGATGTAGGTGGAGTTTTGCTGAATCAAATTTTGGATTGTAACAACAGGTTTAAGTTGACTCTTAAACCTAGCAATTTTTTGCTCTTCTCAATCACATTATTTAGACGCTCATTCATACTTTCCCAGCAAAAGGGTCAGTTCCAAAAGAATTCCATGGTCAAGGCTACTTTTGTACAGGGTATCTGCAGCCTCATTCTCATTCTGTCTGTAGCTTAGCCACTCTTCTCAATAACTCTTACAATCTCCACTACCTGTTCCAAAGCTTGACGCCTCTTCTTGATCTGATCTCTTTGCACTGTCTGCTGTCTGTCCCTCATCAGATTGTTCATGTCAGCTTTTGAGCAGTTTGAAAAATATGCTTCGGCACAATTTCCTCTGGTACACATTTCTCAAGTCTGACATTCCAGTCATGATAATGCTGGAGTCAGTTGCCTTACTGGAGACATTACAATAAGTCAGCCACTTTCCACTTGTGCCATCTCTAATGGTGAAAACCCTTTTCACCACTGGGTTTTTAGCATCTTGTTTGGGGTAGTGCATCATTAGCAGGCTTAGGACAGGCAAAGTAGTGTACAGCTTCTTGTTCCTCCCTGTCTCTCTCTCCTCCACTGTTACCTCAACAACCAGGCTTGACTAAACAATTACAAACAACAAGGAGAGACGGTAATTACAAGTTGGCTGGGCTGGCTAAAACACTAGGCCATATAGGTGGTTGACTAGGGCACCACCTTGTCTGATGGGCACTGGTCACCCTCAAAGAAAAAAATAAAATATTATATATATATATATTTTTTTTTTTTCTGGTGGGAACTCTTACTCACTTTCTGCCTTGAGGTAAAAAATATTTTGCACACTTGTTTCTTACAATGTTTCATCTGCTCTGCATCTATACTGTGAGCACTGAAAAACAGGGATGATGCATCACAGACAAAGTCTGTGAGGCGATGTCAAGAGGCAGATATCATCCTGTACATCTGGAATGTTTTGTCCATTTGTCCACAGATGGATGCTATGGAATCTATTTTTATTATGCCAGTACTTTGGCCAAACCTTTGACCATTTTCGAACCCTCTCAATGAAAGAAAGCCATGGGAACTGCAGCTTGCACACACACATTTCATTTCTAAAATTTTCATTGACTCATTCTTTTTTTCCATTCATATTTGAGACAATATCACCACGTTTTTCAAAATAAAATTTCAAATGAGCTAGGACAACACTGAACTATGGGTCCATTTAAGAAAATACCAAAATTTCTATTATTAAATGGTTTTATTTCCATTATCATGGTAACACTAGTGCAATAAAATGAATCACAAATATAATTTAATTTTAATATAGGGAACATAGCTAACTTAAATACCAATCAATATTAGACTGCAACTATCCATAATAATTCAAGTTGTCTACAGGACACATTAAAGTTAGAATAACTTATTTCCATCACAATAATTTAAACATAGATTCTCACTATATGAAAGCTTTCCAATCATGTTATGTTGTCTCATTATCATCATCATTAATTGAATTCGTCATCATTCATCATCATGGCATGGCATAGCAAACCCACTCCGTTTCCCTGCATGCTACTCACTGCTACTCACCGCTTTCTGCTTTTACTACACTCCTGTTCCTCAGCTTCCCTGTCACATGCCTGCTTCTCTGCCTGGCAGTGGCCATGGCCAGCATCCTATCTTCCTTCCATGTGTTGCTGCATAATGGCGGGTTGAAGCTACTGCTGCAGCTCCTGCAGCAAACATATCTGTGATTTTTGATCTGTGAAATGTGACCGGGCCAGCTATAGTGTCATTACAGAAAATGAACCAATGAACTGCTGCCTCTGCATTATGGGCCGGTTATAGCAATGAAAAAAAAAACAAAAAAAACAAACAAACAAACAAAAAAAAAAAACCTTTTTTTTTTAATTTTAAAAATTAAAAATTCAAATTTTATCACCCCAAGGTATGTTGGCCCACTGGGAAAATGCCAGGTATGCTAGATTATCAGTCAAGCGCTGCCTCTCTCTCCATCTAGGCCAGGCCAGTAATGAGAGGAAGAGCAGTGAATGTTTGATGAGTGAGAGTTTTAATTTTTCAGCATAGCACGGATGAAATCAAAAAATAGAGAAAAATACACCACTCATTCGATATCAAACTTAGCTAAGGTTCAACCTGAATGAAAAAAGCTTTCCGCACACTGTAATCTGTGCAATAATCTTTTCAATTAGAGCTTGCGGTCAGAGACCTTCTTCAAGGCATAAACATGGAGCAAGTGAATGCAGCATTATAAAGGGCTAAGAGAACATCACTTGATTAGCCTTTATGCAGAACACTTGTGCTGAACTTGTGTGGCTAAACATCGAGGGAATTATGATCCTTTATACAATTTACAATACAAATTTATCATATACAAAACACAATAAAATAAAAAAAACAATAGAGATAAATGCTATGTAAACATCAGGCTACAGCCATCATATAACATAGAACATACTGGATCTATTATATTTTGTTCATAGCAAAACAAATGTCAAAATCCTCATTTACACCCAGTGGTTGCTACTAAGGAGTGGATCCAAAAAAGTTTTCTCTGGTATAACCTCCTGTCAACATCACCCCCTCTTTGAAGAGCAATCTGCTTTTCGCCCTGGAACCTAAGGAAGGAAAGGTATAGAGCAGGGAGGCTCACGATTGCAAAGCATTCACGTGTTACTATTAAGAATCCAGAATGAGGGCCCTGGTATCAGCTGGACGTAGCTAGTTACAATTCTGAAGGGGCCAAAGATATTTTTCCCAGAAATCTTGTAAGGTGATATCAGAAAACTCACTTAGTGTCTGTTGATGTAACTTTGACCATAATTCCTTATATGTGTAAACCTACTTGGCAATAAACCTGTTTTTTTGATTCTAATTAACATTTACTCTGGTTTGAACCAGTCATAAATAAAACAAACAGGCTTTTATTAAGTAATAGCTTGAGAATGTTTTTTCAAAGAGCATTTTAAATTAAGGGGAAAAGAGATCTGACTTCCTCTGGCACTGGCACTACTGAAGAAATTACAAGGACAAGACACCAAATGAAAGCAAATGGTCCCACACTGAGCAACTGTTTAAAAAAAATGCAAAAATATCTGGAGATGATATTACCTAAGTACAATTAAAAAGTGAAGGTAGCCATTTAACTATGTAAACTGTTAACATACAGATTGGTCCCATAGCCCATATTTCATGGAACAAAACTGTGTAATTTGTTTTGAAGCAGGCACCACTCCCACAGGCTTCCACTGTACATCCAAGCCAAGAAATTCTCTGTGACATTCAGTGTTTGCTGCCTTTCATTTACAAAAGTTATTAGCCAGAGGCCTATATCAAAAGGACAGAATCCCTGTGGGATTTCTATAAGGCTGTGGTATGTGCCAGAAAGCCAGACTGAAGACAAAATGATTCCATATTCCCTCTCTCTGAACTCTGCTAATGTTCTCATGAGCCAGTCATGAGGAAAGATGATAACTCTTTATTCTAATTGTAATGAGTGAGTGCCTTTTCCCATAGGCTTTCACTACTGAGAGCATTAACCAATGAGTACTGGGAGATAATGTATGTGTTTGTGTGTGTGTGTGTGTGTGTGTGTGTGTGTGTAGGGGCTACATTGCCATTGTGTAACAAAGCAATATTTAAATCTACATTAGAGAAGGAAAGAAGCTAAGAGTGTAATTATGTATATGTTTGATGGTCCCATTTAAATGGTAATGAACAGTGAGCATGGAGAGTCTTCCTTAAGGGAATGGTACGGGATAAATACCTTCATTCATCTGCTGTGACTCTTGGAGGAGCAGCTTCTTGTCCTCTCTTCATTTCTATTTGTTTTTTTTTTTGTTGTCCTCTTTGGTATCGATTTCACTTCCTTAATTTCCATGTCTCTTAAACAGGAACAGCATAGCCAAAAGAGCATAAATATGCACATATGTCATGTATTTAGATATACACAGTCCAGTTAGTTTGCATAAATAATAATAATAATAATAATAATAATAATAATAATAATAATAATAATAATAATAATAATCCCAGACAAATCAAACAGCAATTTACACTTAAGAAATTAAGTTATCTGACATTGTATTATTTGACTTATTTTATCTTCTTTATCTTATTTTATTTATTTATTTAAACTTAGTTAACAGAACATTTTCACAGCCAAATAAAAGTAATTGTTGCATTCTTTCCTGTAAAGGCTGTACTAACACTGTTATCTGTATATATAATGGTTTACAAATGTGTCTCATAAAATCACATTTATATACTGCTGAATTGCGTTAGAAAATATGATTTGAAGGAAGTCCAATGCTGCTAGGGTGATGTTTTTAATCAATATAATAAGGAAACGCCTTCTTATTTTTGTGCATCATTCACTATCACTTTCCTTTGTATCGTCAGAGTTGCAAAATGTTCATACTGAATGTAAATGCTAAATGTTCACAGCCACCATGTTTTATTTGTTTCCCTACGACATCCACTTATGGCAACTAGTGCATGACAAAAGTTTTGTATGGCTCTTTTTAGGCACCAATTTGATAAATGGATATGTATGGTAATGTTCTATATTACAATGTTCATAGTTGAGCCAAATCAACAATGAACTGATATACTGACAAGTATTGTGCATGTCCAGAGCCTGATATATATTATTCCTCTGTGTTGTCCCAAAATGATCAAAAACATGTTTGTTCCACATCGCTGCACTGCTTGACTTTCAATATTAAGATTTTTGGTCACATTGGTGTGTTTAGAAATGGCTCCAAAGTCTAATAACAGTGTTCACATTTTCATCAGAGATTCACTAGCTTGTTGTGGTACATATCACAACCTTATAATGTAGAGACAATACAGTGTAGATGTTATTGCACATATAGATATTTTCTAGTTCTCATATTGAACAATGATCAAATATGGGTATCTAAAGACAGAAATAACACACACAGTGATTACAATGCTGATGTTTTCTTCACACAGTCACACATGCTGTCAGACAAAGAACTCACAATTTGGAGATGCAGCCTGAGCCAGTGTTTGTGTTTGTGAGTGTGTGTGTGTGTGTGTGTGTCAGTGTTTTTGTATGTGAATAAGTAAAGCAGGCCTTGAGGAGGCTGTTTGGTTTTTAATAAAACACCAGAGCAGATGGTAGTATGATCTGGGACAGAGAGAGAGAGAGAGAGAGAGAGAGAGAGAGAGAGAGAGAGAGAGAGAGAGAGAGAGAGAGAGAGAGGGAGAGAGAGAGAGAGAGAGAGAGAGAGAGAGAGAGAGAGAGAGTCAGAAATAACAAAGTGAAGGAGTTGGGAGATATATATGAGATAAAGCCCAAAGGCGTTCACTTTTTCCTCTAGTTTCTCTTTTTTGTTGCACCACTTTTGTTTAGGAGTCTCTTCCTACACTGTAAATAAATTTACATGATTTTATTTATTTACTCACCTCTTTAGTTACATGTTAACTACATGTTAACTACATGTTGCTGCACAAGAGAAATTATCTAAATGTGATTTCAAAGCTGTAAGCACACTGGTGAAATATCATTCTGGGGACAAAATATGTTTTTTTTTATATTATTTTGTCTTTATGGAGCCTCTAAAGATACAGTAGTCAAATATAAGTGTGAATGCATAATAATATGTGAGGCTCTAGTAACTAATTAAAAAAAAGTTGCTCGCGTCACACCTTAATTAGTGGGTCTGTGGCGTTGGCCCGGGGGTTTGAGGGAAGTGCTGCAGGAGAAAAGTGTTTGTGAAAATAAAATGTGTAAAAGAAACGAAACAAATATTATGCATTGCAACAAGACACATCACCCTATGCACATTCTGTGAAATAAAGAGATCTTGTGAAGGTGTGATCGAGGAATCACCTAATAGAAAGAATAATAGATATAGGTAATAAAGGCAAAGTAAGCTGTTAAAGGCTACAGGGTAGAGGTCTTCACACATCATATTATTAACCTCAGGGTCTGGGTTAGTGTCATCATCTGAACTATGGACTCATGTCCTTGTACATAAAACAGCTTGTGGCTTCAGTAACAGTTCTGCCCTCAACTTGGGGGGAAGCTAAGATAAATTAGCAAGATGTGCTACTCGCTACTCGCTATATTTTAGGATACCGCTTCGTGTGTTCAAGACTGCAAATGTAAACCTCGGGCAGCGATGAACACGTTGGTACCAACATTTCGACCAGTGTGGGAATGTGGTTTGAAGCAGGTGCGTGTAACCAACACAGCCAATCACAGCTGTTGTGATCACCACGTGGTATCTCTGTAGCCGCTGTAGTCCTGACATGTGCTTACATTTTTGATGAGGCACTCATCGGCTACAGCGTAGCTTTAGAGTGTTACACAGATGGCGTCTGTAGCTGCCATAACACCTTCACTCGCAACTATAAGTCAGCCTTTATTCAAGTGGCGTCCCTGCTTTCATTTCAAGGTTGAAACATTGCAATTCTAAGTAGGTACTTAGCCAAGTCTCTTTGTGTTTCTTTTACCTTTCACTTCCTGTATTTATTCTCAAATAAATGAAGAAATACAATTTTGGTTTTTCACCTCTTTGAACTAAACAGTGTTTCAGTGTGGATGACTTATTCAGTTGAATTTAATTTTTACTCTGCACTGTGCAAAGAACAATTTTGGGAGGAAAAAAAAAAAAACGTGGTGCAGGAAATTGATTAGATTCCACTTAAAAGCTGAAAAAGACTGGTGCTGGTGGCCCTGATCACACATCAGAATGATAAATTGCATCGATAATGTGTGGATTCAAAAACAGAGTTTTACTGTGACAAAAGAGCCATGCTCCATACAAGTGTGCTGAAAGTTTGATCTAATACTAGTTGTACAATATTAAAGTGTATCAATGTTTGCACACTTCCCCAACTTCTCTGCATTCTGCATTATGTATGTTGCCTGTTTGAATAACACCTCTGCCTGCAGGATACATATCAGGCTGTCTGATGATCCTTTTAATACTTTACCTGGTGTTAATTAGAGACAGGCCTAATTAGAGGCTTTGGTTAGAAAATCTATAGGGCTACAAAGCCAAGCAAGTCGCACATTAGATGATTTTTTAGAGTTTCTGAATTTTTTTTGATGATGGACTCCTCAGTGCCACTGGTGTATTCTAATGTTATTTCCAGTCCAACTTGCCTTTAGCTATAACCTTAGCTAGTCTGTCTTGCCTCAGGCCAGCTGCTCACACAGTTGCTACAGGAAAGAAAAAATAGTTGTAACATTTCAACCTTTCACTGGCTGGTAGTGAGGCTCTAAACCTCTCCATCTCTGCAAGAAAAGGACCAAAATATGTAACTATAAGAAGATCTGCAGGTGGACTCTAAAGGCATGTCCTGCATCTTTGCCTATACCCCTATACCTTTCAATGCCTCTTCTCTTTCTACAACTGTAGTTCAATTCATGTCAGTCCACTCAAATTTACTCAGACTGTACTTTAATAGCATGACAATGTGATTTAATGGAGGGTCCTCCTACAATGTATGTCTTAGGTTTGATCTTAACAACGCTGGATTATCAACAACATGAAGTGAGCAACTGCCACAGGGGCCCCAAGACACCCACCAGAGCCTGAAGCCCCATGTTGTGTTTTGTTCATATGATTAAAAGAACAGTTCCACATTTTTGGGAAATATGTTTATTTTCTTTCCTTCTGAGAGCCAAATGAGAAGGATCAATATCAATCTGGTGTGTGTGTGGGTTGAGTGGAGAGCTGGAGTCATGGTTAGCATAAAGACTGGAAGCAGGGGAAACAGCTAGCACGGCTCTGCACAGTGTTCACCAATACCAGCAGTTGTTGTTGTTGTTGTTTGTATGCACAGATTAAACACATGATACAACATTTTCATTAGTTTTAGAGGTGCTTCACTGGTGAATTTTCTTTATTTTTTCAAGACTAGCTTCTCCCCCCCTGCCTCCAGTCTTTATGCTAAGCTAACCGATTATTGACTGCAGCACTGTACTCAACACACAGTGCATGTGACTTACATCTTCCCATTCCACTGTCAAAAGTTAATAAGAATGCTATCACAGATTTTGAACTGTTGTTTGACAATTAGGTCTTGAAAAGAAGCCCTGTGTCAAAATCCAGTTTTGAGACCTTCGAGACCCACAGCCATTGGTTGAATCTAAAAACACTGCTAATACCTTCATATCCTTTTCACCGGGTTCAGCCAGACTACTCCTGAAGAGACTTTGAGTTGTCACAGCAACAAGCTGAGTGTAATGCTGGAGTAAGATTGCTTGCATCTGTTATCACTTGTACTTTTGTGGATGAAGACTGTGTGTGTGCCATTGGAGATTAGTGATTTCATATGAAACTGGACCATGTTCAAAGGTTTGGCATAGAGTCACAATCATGGAGTCACAAATCAGTCACGCAGCCTCTATTGTGGTGATGGAGAATAGAGTAAAGTTAGAGCGTATTCAAACCAAATCAGGCAGCGTGGCACACCTCTGCAGGGTTAAGCGGAGGTGTGTTGGGTTGTGGGTGTGTTCATTTGTGCTCTAGAATGTAACTGCTGTGAAACAACGAGAAACGTTTCATCGGTCTGTTTCACTGGCTTCCTTATCATCAGCACTCCCTCTCTTCATTCACACTCCAGCTGGCTCGACCACAGCTGCTCTCTCTCTCTCTCTTTAACCAGCACTGATGAGAAGTCACAAATGACCCGAAGGAAGGTCAGGGGTAAGGCCAGGGGTTGATACAACGTATCCTCTCAGGAGCAGCTGATTCAGGAATTTCTTGAATACTCCATCCTGTATGTAGTACGGACTAGAGGTCTTCACAGGTATAACATTTTGGACCCAATCCAGACAGAGCTATAGAAAATCTTGATGTGCAGGAATTCATTTTCAAAAAAAGAGAGGCCTGATTGGAAAGGGACTTGGGGACAGTCAGACTCAATCTAAACAGACTTAGGCAACATGATGCTCTACCAATTATCTAGCATCGTTCTTTCATTTTTCACACCTGCGGCCATAGAACAGAGCCTACTTGCCTTGACTGGACTGAACCGACTCTCATCAGCTCTCAGAAACCTGGAAGTGAAGTGGACCTGTGAAGAGCTCCAATAAGGACAGCAGTGGCGAAGGGCCATTGACCCACCAGTTTGAGAAAGTGGAGCGCAGTTGAGCGATATCATCATCCCCTTCTACAATTCATTAATATGTGCTTCTATTCAGAGCTTCCTACATTATCTCTCTTGCTCTCATTCACCTATGTACTGATGGCAGCAAGCTCCCATACAAGGCATTGGCTGAAAGGAGCCATGCGGGGGCAATATCTTGCACAAAGAACTGTCAACAATGTGATTCATGGACAACTCCTCCTCATGCTGCCACCCGATAAATAAGTGAAGTTACTGACCATTTTTCTAACGGGGAGTGCTTGTAACTATTTGCCGAAATAATAAAAACATTCAAATAAATATAGGCATTTGGTAATTTGCATATTTATTGTTGAGTGCAGATGTACTGGCCGAGCCTTATGTGTTATGCACTTCCACTTCAGCGCCAGAAGACAGATACTATCATGTCAATAAAGCTTCAAGGAGACAGAAAGATGGAGAGGGACAGACACTGGCAGACAGAGGGATAGATATCACGCAGTCCTCTCTGGACATTAAAAGGGATATAAGGGATATAAAAGCAGATTACAGTATGATAAAGATGACAATATTCCTTCTGAGGAGAAAACAGAGATGTAATTTCCCCCTCAAGCAAAGGGACAGAGTGTATGAAGAGGGGGACTTAAGGAGACTTAATGGAATCATTAGTATGTTGTTTGGCTCCTTCTTCTTTAAAAAGCATCAATTTTGAGGGCCTGAGACTCCATATCAACACACTTCATCTCTGTGTGCCTTGAGTCAAATGTCAGTGTAATATGTGTGTGTGTGTGTGTGTGTGTGAGTGTGTGTGTGTGTGTGTGTGTGCCCTACAGGCAGTAATGCGGGTTGGCTGTAAGACAGCACTAAATGAACAGATGGATGTAATTAACAGATGGTTGATATGGTGTTTCTGTTTGTGCCCTTAAGACATGGGGTGTATGTGTGTTTGTGTGTGTGTGTGTGTATGTATCCTGTGCAAGTCCATGTGTTAGACCTGCTAGCACACGCGTGCTGTGAAAAGCTTTTAACACAGAGAACTACTAAAAAGGCTTTAAAATATGTTTTGAAGCATGTGAACTGGAGTTCAGCGTCCTGACCCTCAAGCTGTTTTTTTGTGTCAAGCTTCAGGCTCAGTTTCTCTCTCTTTCTGCCAATTGTTTAAGTTTGTGCATGTTATGTGTCGCAAGTTCATACACACTGCTCACTGGAAAGCATAGCCAATGTGTTAGCATTAGCCTGGTGATCTAGCAGTTACTAATGGATGAAATGAGCAAAAATCTGCAAAACACAGCTTCCTAAAGTTAACCAGTCATTAGAGAAGGCCGTTGCATTGTGCAAGCTATGTTCATAGAAAAATGCCTTTAGTTTGGATTGATAAGAGGTCCTATTTACTTACTAAAATTAAAAAAAAAATTCTTCCAAGTAATCTCTCTTGGATCTTTTAGAGCTGACATTCTAATCTTCAGATATGGTAAAAGGTGTCACATAGGTCAAAAGCATCTCTTTCATGTGCTTCAAGGAAATGAAAACACATGAAAAGTAATTATTGCTCCAACATGCAGGTAAGAATATCAGCCAGTCTGTATAGATTCATGAACAGGTATTTCTAGTTGAGGCTCAGAACAAATTAGAGCGTCAAACCTTTTGTTTAAAGGAATACATTTTCAAGCTGGAACTTAGTAAAAGTAAAATTAAAAAAATATTAGAGGTCCTGTGACAGGAAAGAGCACCATCTCCCTTAATAAATAAGACACTGGAAATGTAGTCAGTTCCCCTAAATGGATGAACTGTCAGGAAATAATTTCTATTCAAGCAAAGTAAAACTGAAGAGCTAAATCCAAACTGTCTGCTCCTTCCAGGGTAAAGCTGACTCATCAGCAGCACTGGATCTTTTCCCCTCCCTCATCCCTTTTTGTATCTGCTAATATGAGTCATCACAGACGAGTCAGGTTGGTAAATGCGAGCGCTCTGTGGGCAGTTTACTTTCACCGTCTCTGAGTTTTAAAGTCTGCAGACACTCACCTCTTGCTACCAGCGCGAGAGACTGCATGGTACGAGCTTTTAATCCTGCACCGGAGCCGCTACAGTCACTGGCAGGAGAATGTGTACTGCTACATGCCCAGATGCTCAGTCTACTTTTCCTTTAGATAAACGGCGATGTTGGTGAATATATCTGCTCTTAAGCAGGAACAATTTGTTCTTAAGCAGGAACAAATTCCTTTTTTCATTGTTTGCTCGTGTTGTAAAGACAAAAAACAAATGGAGAAAACTCTGGATTGGTGAAAATAGGAAGCCGAGGGCATAGTTGCTCATTTTCATTAATTCATTATCTTGAGATCATGATTTAATTATTTAATTTTTTTGAAATTACAAACTGTTTTGTTATCTTCTCCTCTCAAAACAACAATAATTATCTGTAGTAACCCTTAATGATTAAATTACTCTTTTACCTTGATAAAACCAATCAAAACTTAATAACATTATATTAAAATGTAGAATTATGAGCAGCTATGATGATGTCATTTCTCTTAAAAGGGGGAACATCGACAACTACTTAAAAAGACATCAGTAAACTTTGGTTCCATCAACACCAGCTCACCAAAAACAGCTTCAAAACTCAAGTACAAACATGCAGCCTTGTGTAGAATGGAGGGTTTGTCTCCGATAGAGCTCACATCCTTATAACAGTTTTTTTTTTTTATTTTCTTCCACACTGATAGCTTGGACAGATGGAAGGATGCTGCAACTGCAAGAAGCCAATCACTCCTGAAAATGTCTACGGCAAAAAGTGGGAGACACATTAAGAGAAATAGAGGGGGGGCAGCTGGAAGGGAGGGAGAGAGGGAAGGAAGGAAGCCAGACAGACGGAATTGAATACTGAAAAAAAAGCAGTCTAACACCTCCCTTACCAAGCACAACCTTTTAGACAATTCTTCTAAACCACTTCCCTTCCCTTGATCTTCCATGGCCTTCTTCTATCTATTCTCATATTATACTCCCCGTGTTCATAGATCCCTCTGTCATTTCAGGCCCACCAAACTGAATGGTATACAGTGATTACGCATCATTACTACAGAGATGTTATATAGCTGACAGTTTCAGACTTCAGCCACTTCCATCCATGAACTCTGACCTTCAAAGTGCCGAGACAGTCACATCTTAGAGCTTCCTTCAAAACCTCAGTCACACACCGTGAGCCCGACTGAATATATGACAATCCACCAGAAAGAAATGGAGAGATATTCTGGATTCCTACCTTTCATGCCAAACTTGGAGCGTCGTCCATATTTGTTGATAAGAAGAAAGAGAACCACTAGCATCACACAGGCAAATCCTGCTAGTCCAACCGCTATGGAGACCTGGATAGGAGGAGAAGAAGAAAATATTTTTTTTAGGAAAATCATCACAGTTACAGTTTCTGTGCTTTTGCAACAGGAAGTATAGGCAGGCCTTAGGTTTGAGGATATTTGGTGGTCAGGACCCATGTGGTTCACAGTAAGATATTTCTATCTATCCGACTATGAGACTGGATTTCCAAGAGATTTGCTCTGGATGGTTGTGGTCCCCAAAAATCAAGCACATCAGTGTGTGGGGAGTGCTACTGCATATGTGCAAAAGCTTTTATGTCTCCAGAGGGAGCTGTGTGAAATCTGACAAACTGCCTCAGGTGATGTAACTTGAGTCAGTGTCAGTTGGGGCTGAAGAAGAAAAGTTTTAAAATGAAAATAATCTGAAAGAAGTGAAACAACCAGACCTCTGTAGCACACTCCTCATCTCTGTATGAGGCTAGCAGCTCCAGGCTACATTAGCCACTACTAGCATACACACACACCGAATCAGTACAATCAAGTGAATTGACTGGAGTTACATTCTGGGTGATGTAGGCATCAGGTTTTGACAGGAAGGAAGAATGCATGAAATATAAAAGATGTTATCTCTGGCCAGTGTGACAATGTTGAGATAACAACGCTGAATCAGTGGAAGATTCTTTTCAATTCTGAAATAAATCTATAGTAAATTCATTATCCTCAGTCTAGAGGTTGCAATCTTTCCATTCTGGACACTCAGCTTTTCTGTAGCACCACTCTCATGTCAAATTGTGAAGACAATGGCTGAACTGAAATGAAGGTCACCGTACAGTGTTCAAATCACATCACTGCAGAGGAGATGAATGCTTTAGCACCATCATTAGGACAAACTTTATATTTTGTAGCATAACTGCTAAGTAATCCTCAGAATGCTGTTTGTTCTGTCCAACATTTTCAAACGACATGGTTTAATTGGAATTGCAGTCTTGCTAGTGGGGCTCTTAATGTCTTTTTTTTTTTTTCCATACATCCATCATTACATTAAGATATTGTCAGTATGTGTCACACACACATACACTTGAATGTATACATGCATGAATACAGGCACATATACATGTACACAGAAGCAAAGCTCGAACACAAACGTATAAAAGGAAAAAAAATGAACACACAAAACTAACCTACTCTCCTCCTTAAAGAACCGCAGCCTCAACAGTTATCTTTTCCCAGTCAATTACAGGAAAAAGATGAACTCAATTACATTTCAAACCAACTCTCAGGCTCACCAACCACCAGGGGATTTCAGCAGATAAAATGAAACGGCTGAGAGTGAATAGAGGAGAAGAAAAGGCTGGATTAAAATAGCACCCTCTGTTCTCAGCACTTCCAATTTCTTGAACTACATTTTCTTGTTGTTTTTTTTTTTTTCTTCTTTTGCGCTGTGTTTTTTCTTCTTTATATTTTTTGTACATCTAATGGTACATGTAATGGTCATTAGGTTGATGGAATCCCCCAGAAACATGAATTTGTGTATACAGACGGTGATACAGTTGCTGCTGTCAACTGTATTCTAAAATCTAAATTAGTAAGAGCATTCAAATGAATTGAATGCTTTTTTTTTTACTGTGTATTTGTTAAAAACTGGAAGGAAATTCTAGATACTTACACACATGCATGTCTATAGAGCTTACACACAACTAGTTCCAAAGAAAATTAGCTAGTAATTAAAATGTATTAAAATGACACAAAATATTCATAAATTCAGCAGCATGGTATTGTGTTGACAGCTGCTGAAAAAAGACACACACAGTGTTATGATTTGCATGAATAGATCTCTTGATGTGAAGAGCCAAACCAACAATCAGTTGATAACATTCTGTGCAGACCAGAGCCTGATATGTCTTATTTCCTCTGTGTTGTAGAGCTCCACAAAACTATTAAAACACATCATTGAATCACACTGTTGCACTGGGTGACATGCTCCTTTATCACTATGAACACACACATTGTAGTTATTTTGACTCCCACACACATCATCCCACTGTCAGGAATATTCACTAGAGCACCAAATGTGGATTAATCCACTGCTGAAAATAGTCACTAACAAATGCACTACTTCCTCCTGCTTGAGTCATGTTTGTTAAAAACTACAACGACCAACTGTTTTAGGTAATTATCAAGCCCTTTTAAAAAACTAAATATTGGTGAGCAGTTTTTAAAGATTTACGTCTTCAGTAGGAACCAGTGAGTACAGAAGTCAGGAAATATTGAGAGACAGACTAACATATTGTTGGTTTTGGTTCTTTTCATAGTATCTGTTGATAGCAACAAAACAATATAGAATATCATCAGACTTATCATTTGAACCCAAAGATTCTGACAACTAACAATGTGGCTTTCATTTTTTCTGGCTTAAATGAGGACTGTCACATGTATATTCAGCCATATGCAGCTAATCAAGGTTAATTCCAATAGTGGCTAAACTCTATAATCTCTGGTTAATATGCTACCTGCATGCTGGTGTCTGTACAGGGCTGTAGTCAACACACCCTAAGTCAATTTCAAGTCTGTGCTGAGTTTGAAATGTGAAAAGGAAAGAACACAAATCTGTGAAAATTTTGTTTTATCTGCTAATCAATAACTCAAGAAATGACAGCAGAGGAGCCAGTTTGCTGTGAGAGCTGCCAGCAACCTGGACTCAATCAAGACCAAAGACTGAAATAGGAGAGACTGGGTCCAAGTCCCAGTTCAACCAGCCATGAGACAAGACACGATAATGAGTTTTTCAGTCTGGGCTCATTTGAAGTTTGTTTCTCTACCTGGGTAATCAGGAAAAAAAGGGAAGACACACAATCCAAAATCTCAACCAAGCACTCAACATGTTTAATATTCCGGTAACTCACCCCAAATGTTTCGTCCTCTGGTTTGTGAGTCTCTGCAGTCGGGGTGACTTAAAGAAGAAACACAAGCAGATGCAGACAGGATTTCAAAATCACAACAGTTACTGTCATGCTACTCACATGAATAATAAACATACAGTATCGACAATGAGCAACAGATACGAGGTCACAGACACATCATAAAATTATTAGTATTAGTATAAGTATTATAGGTCAGTAAATAGACAGACTGTGGACACAATATCATAAAGAACTATACAATCAAATGCAATCCAGTTAAGCAGCTCTGCAACAAATCCTTTCTTAGAGAAGATTATACTGTAACTTTTCTTCAAAATATATGGTCACTTTTAACACAAGTTAATATTGATTCATTATTTAATTATTAAAGGGGACTATATTCTTCCTGGTTGCTGCTGACCTGTTATGCACTGACTAGAGGACTGGCAATTAATTAGAATGACTTAATTGTAAGTATACCAGTCTGCATTTCACCTATAACTCCAATCCAGTTCCACATTTCTTCCCAGGAAATATCTGGGAAATTATTTATAAATTATGAAATCATAACATAAAGAATTACCATTTTTTTCAACTTTAAAATATCCTTACTCAGATTTATCTTCATAAAAAAAAATACCTTAATATGACACATATGAGACATAATCATAATCATATCAAACCCTGTAATGCATATAATGCAGTATAAGCCTCTAAAATCCAGTTCTGGTCAACGTGGTGTGTTAATGAGGCAGATGTGGAGGTAGTGTTCATTCACTTTATTGGGCCATATTTCTTGTTTCAGCTCAACGCTCATGCGCCACTTATAACTCTTTAACTTAACATACAAAATATAAATGAACGTCTGTTACATTCAAGTCCTTGCCAAGTTAGTTCTAACAACGCTGATTAAGCCCATCACTGCCAGATAAATCTCTTTGTATTTTACAGTCTATGGGGTTCAGGGGTGATATTTCCATGCTGGCTGTTTGGCTGTTAATTGTGCAGCTCTTCTAGACTTTCCGAATGTTATGATCGAATGGATCAAATTCTGATGAAACATATATCCAGTATTGTTGTCTAGTATAACAGTCAGGCAGACAGGCAGTCAACAGAACTGTAGCTTCACAAAGCTTTTACTGTATATATTTAGTAGAGAGTAAAGGCAGGGTCATCCAAAGCCTTATTGTTTGTGGATTCAAGTTTTGTATGGAACCTGAATCATCAGTGACTTTTCTGTTAAGTTCATTTTATGCTTTTCTGTAATAGACTTCAACACTGTTTTACAAACACACAAATTGATACATTTCAACTGAACTTCTCTTAGGGACAGATATCTAAATTATATTTATTCTGACTCTGAATAATGCATTAAAAAAAAACCTACTTTGTGATTTTTCAGCTCAGTTTTCTTCAGCACTCTACAATGAATATTAAAAGCGATTCTATGACAACAAGCACACTGGCTAATCAAATCTATGACAGCATAAATGTTAGGGGGACTATTGATGTAGAATGTCATAACAGATGCTGACAATCCAGTGAAAACAAAAGCATAGTGCTAGAATGAAATTCTTCTTCTTCTCACCATAATCATAATCCGTTTCTGGACCTGTGGAAGAAGAAAGAGAGGTGGGGAAGAAAGAAAGGAAAAGAAAATGTAAAGCATTCTGCACAGACAAGGTAAAGAAGAGTACAGACAGGTCACAAGAAACAAGAAAACACAAATGACTAGAGGGTAGAGGGCAGATAAAGAAGAGCAAGTGTGACATTAGAGACAGAGAATGTGTTTAATGTGTGAAAAGAGCAAAACACCAGAAATAACAGTTAGTAAGATGTCACCTCTTGTCTAGATTTTTTTTTCTCCACATCTCATTTACACTTCAACTAAATATAAGCTTTATGTCAGCACATCATCCAACACAGACACAGACAGATGCTGATTAGAAGCTGACATAACATGATCCACTTGGCAACACATTGCTGTTACATTGTGTTGACCTGAGCCTTGGGGATGGACTGGAGGAATAATATCACCAGAGGGAATGTAGATATTGGATAATTCTGCAAAAACTACCATTTTTAAGGAGTTTACTTCTATAGTGTCTGTGCATGTATAGGGTTAGACAAGGTTAAGGTTAGCTTGAAGATACAAACTGGGGTGGTGGATACCCCAACATCCACACCCTTACTTTCCAACACACAGCTTCCTGCATTGGCACTGAACATTGCCATTGAACTTATTGTGTTTTACAGAATCAGGTAGGATGTTTAATTTCTATTGATTTCAATACCATGCACTGTTTAAAGAATAAGCATGGAATAAACATGGTTTTAATGGTTTTCTCGTGGAGGCAGTATTAAATGATCCAAGGTGATTAATTGGAATTTACACAAGCCTTGAATCCCTATTTATTTTGTCACAAATCTACAGATTTAATGTAATAAAAATGGTTTAAATATTTAAATGAAAGTTCAGTTTTCATCAGGGGGCCAATATATATCTGCAGCATTTTATCACCAAGCTTCCAGAACTACCAAGTTAGTGAGAATGAGTTTTACTGTGGTGGTTTCTGGTGTGACAGAGTTTTATACTGTGTATATGGATATTTTCATTGCAGAAATCACAGCATTATCACTTTAACTTTTGGTGGTCTGTTGTGTTTAGTTGAATGCAGGTTCTTTGGGTAACAGTTCATTTAGACTCAACATGGGAAATACCGACTCACACTTGAAAAAGAGTTCAGTGTGAAGAGATGAAAAGGAGGAGAAAGGAAGAAAATTCTACTCTATCACACTACTGCTTATGTACAGGGGTTGGATAGGATTATTGCCTTGGACATTGGACTTTTCATATTTGTTGTGTGAAAAAGTGGAACGGTAGTGATTTTTTAATGAGACGTTTCATTATTGCATTATTCTTTAATATAAAGTTTATGCTTCAGTGAAATAAAATATTCACTGTTCGTCCAGCAACACTTCAAGATCAATATTTCTCCTTGACAAACATTTAGTCTATGAACATAGCATAAAAGAGCATAAAAAAACTAATGATTTATACAATATTTAGCTACAGTATATTCATTGGTAACAAGCTGACCATTCTTCAAGGTTCACTCTTAGGACAAACAACATTTTTGCCCCACTAGGGTAAGGCTTCAAGCTGCTTCATCAGTATGTGTTTGTTCAATACAAACCTTTCCTATTGTGAGCATGGACATTGGCAATAGTACTGTACTGTTTAACAAAATCTTAATTTACAGCTCACTAATGGGCTTTTGCAGTGAATGGTGATGGAAGAACCAAGCCAACCCCACCCTGATGTCAGTAAGGTAGGATTAAAAGTTTTGGAAAAAGGGTGACTATTTTGTCAAATGATCTATTGTTGCTGATAATGGCAATTCTACCTAAGCCATTAAGCAGACACTTATAATCAAGACTTAAGTCATTATGTAAGTATCAAATCCAACATAA
The DNA here is from genome assembly GCA_029490765.1 of Euthynnus affinis. Classification (NCBI taxonomy): domain Eukaryota; kingdom Metazoa; phylum Chordata; class Actinopteri; order Scombriformes; family Scombridae; genus Euthynnus; species Euthynnus affinis. Next base: position 33,828,272 of record CM055844.1, on the reverse strand, counting down.
TGGGGGTTTGTCATTGCTTCTTGTCAATCTTGCTCAAACTCTATCAAGTTGGATGTTGGCATGTGAGTGGAGTGGCGATTACAGTATATTTTGGGTCACTGCACTGTTGAATAGTCTAGTATAAATCTTGCAGACTGCAGATTTTCCTCTAGGGTGTCTCTGCTCCATCAATTTTTTGTCTTTCTTTATGAGTTTGCCAGCTCCTGTTGCAGATAATAATGCTCAGAAAGCCAAGAAAACACTACAGAAGTTAAAAACCCAACATTTTGACCATGAAAAATGATTTTCAAGATAAAGTTACTGGCTAGGAGGACACTAAACTCGGTTGTAGCGTCATATTCAAAATGTTTTTTCCTTGTTGAGTGTCAGACCCATTAGAGCTGTCATGATTTTAAGGTTTTAAAGAATTTAACAGTGTTTACAGCCTGACGTTCTTCTTTTTGACATGTCAGTAAAATCCTTCATGGTTCCATGTTCTAACAGAGAGAAATATGAAAGAGTCAGAGGGGATGGTTGGTGTTGGTACTTCCAGCCACTCAATGAAAGCCTTGTATATGATAGTTGAAGAGTAATGAATCACTACATCACCATTACAGTCAGTTCGTTACATTCTGATCATTTCATTTGAAAGTTAATCACTACATATATTCCTATGTTGCTGATAGAAAACACAGCATAGTATATACCATTTGATTTCTACTTTTCCGCCATATGACATGAACTCAATGTCCCAACTTACCATCGAAGGGCTTGTTGAGGAAATGTCCGTACACAGTGCTGGTGGCCACACCCAGGTAGTTGGTGGCCTCCAGAGTGTAGTTGCCATTGTTGTGATGTGTTGGGTTTTTGAATGTAAGGCAGCCCTCTATGTAGTCCTGGTAAATGTCCATATCAGGACGCACATACTCAGTGTGTGAAATTTCCTGAAAGGAGAATGAAAGAGGAGATAAAGAGTAGCATCATGTTGCTTCTGAGTCATGGAAGTAACATCATTTTCTTGTCTAATACACTGACAGTAGGCTGATGTGCTAAACAGCTACTATTATATGTAGCTATTATAGTAAAAAAAAGTATATGTGCTGGTATATATAGAAAGCAGGGGAGGTACACCTAATGAAGCTCTGGAGGGCAGGAGTGGATGAACGCGGTTGAAGAGTAACTGCTCGTATTGGACGCTTTAAGAAGTAACACAAACGCATCTGCAAGGAGGCAGGGATCATTTCATTGGTCAACATTACACCTGGCCTTCTATTGGTTGGGCAATTTTGACAGGGTTGTTGCAGCAAACATTTTGAGAGCAGAGCAGAAATCTGAGAGCAGATGTTTCACAAGTGCACAGAAGCAACCTGAGTGCGAGGAGAAGAGCTAAAGCTGGAGCGGGAAATCTGTGCAAGCAACAATATAGCTGAGTGCAAGCACACAGTTTGAGCAGAGGCAGAGCAAATCTAAATACAAACAGGGGCTATTTAAGTGCAAGGGCAGGGTTTGAGGGAAAGAACTACAAAGTCTGAACGTGAAATCAATAGCTCATGCTCTCTGATTGAAAGATAACACTTGAATAAATATAGGAAGAAAAGCCCATACACTAACAGGTAAACAAACGCACCTTATCCTTGTAGAACCATCGTAAGGTTGGGTGGGGTGACCCTCTGACGGTGAACTCTATGCATGTGTCATGGCGGCGCTCTGGTTCATTCAGCTTCACGATGGAGGGAGGAACTGAAGAGGAAAAGAGAAAATAAGGCCAGATGAGCACTGCTCACTTTGTAATTGAAACAGAGGAAGACATAAAAAGGATTTGATTGGATTACGATATCGCATGTACCTGCACTACAGTGAAGCTTATACAGTCTGTCATTACACTTGATGTATTATTGCAGTATATGAAAGGACAAGAGAGGAAGAGAGGAAACAAAGAGATGGAGGAGAGAGACCTTGATTATCATTTTAATATGCTGGTCTCATCACAATCTGTTCAGATCGATTTGGAGTGCGTGAGTGTGTGTTCTCATGTTTCTCTGTGTTGACTGAAAAAAAGACTGTACCCGAATGCAAACACAATTTACCATTTGCAGCAACAGTGTCATCATCTTACCGCAGCCTACTCTGAGAAACCCATACCAGCACAGAAGAAAGATCATTGTTGTTATTAGCCATCATATCAAATGCTCATAGAATGTATCCTTTTATGTGTACACACACATCCACACATACATATCTGCAGACTTGCATGGATGAGGTTTCCGAGCTTCAGATACCCAAAACTGTTTAGATAATGCAATCTGACCTATTAGAATCAGACAGTCAAATAATAAAAGGAGTTCTGGGTGAAAATACCTTTATTCATAATCATACAGAAAAACATAACAAAATACCGTGCCAATTGCACCTCAAGGCTGCAGTGTTCATTACACACATACACAGTCCAAAGGTGTTGGATGGAATAAATAAACTAATCATGTTGATGTTCCACTTTTACCTCAAATCATTTGCATTAATTTGACCTCTCAAGTGATTTTGCAGTCTCTGTTTAGTCACCAGCATAACAACCAATATAGCAACTGTACAGGCATTACCAAAGTTGGGATTTTTATATTTGCACACGAGGGGACTAAATTGCTAATAATACAAACAACTGGTCTCACTATTTATGAAATGAATTTAAGCCTTGTTATGGTAGACTCAATAAAACCATTGCACTTAAGAAGTCAGTACTTAAACAGGTTTTTACACGAAAAACCTGCGGGTTTGATGAGGAAAGGCATTTTTGATGCACACTACCCTTCAGTTTCATTTTGACTGCATTTTATGATTGTACCAAATAAAATAAAAACAAACACAAAGAAAAGTGTCACTCAACGCTGTTTGCAGCATGTAATCATACATTTTAAGAAACTGGATGCCTGCTCTGTGTTTGTCATGTTTTTTACATGAAATGAAGTCATTCAGGTGAAGCCAGTTTATCACAGTCTGTTTTCAACTGCATGCAGTGAGACATTTGCGTAAAGAAAACACATAATATTATTATCAAGGAAGCAGTATTATAACATTATCCATTATTTCCAGACAGAAAAAGTCTACCTCTGTTGAAGTGACTTCTATAGAACTGTTCGCTGTTCTCTAGTGAATCAATATGCTGTACAACATTAGCTGCAAGCCCACAACATAGATGAATGGGATGTAACTACCGCAGCTGGCTGTCTGCATGGAAACTGTGTATTCATTGTTTAAGCAGGGTTATATAGGAGAAGTACAATCAGACTGGCAGGTGGGATGTTTGTTGAAGGGACAGCATCCTTCCTTTGCTGCTCCTGTGGCTTTTTGCTTGGAAGAATATGAACAATAAAGATGTGACAAAGACAACAGCTATGACAAACACAAAATCAACCAGAAAGGCAGTACCCAACAGAGGTAACAAGAGAGAGCTACTCTATAAGAAAGTAACAAGATGTTCCAGCAGGGAAAGATACAACATCAACAAATCAGATGCTCGTGTTAGTGTAAACTGAAAGGATGATGTGATGTGCAAAATTTGGCCCAAATGAAAAATGTAACCCACTTTAAACAACAGCTAATAGTAACAGACCAATTCAGATAAACAATAACACAAATGCAATACACAACAGCAAGGAAACATGTATAAACACAGACAATCTAATTATATAAGACCAAAACCATTTTCAGTTCAATACAATGCACTGCACTTTTAGCCCACATAGAAACGCAAAGCATCATGGAAAGGAGCCGTCAGTGCTACACTTCCATGAATATTACCTGCTGTGCATTGTCTATGTGTGGACTCCATTATTTTATTTATTGATTTTTTTTACTACCAGATGTCTGTGCCGAATTTAGATTGGGCCCTTCTAAATCACATGACATGATAATGGATAATGGTTTCATCATTTTAGAGATTGTACTTGTTAGTTTAAAAGTGAACTCCACCACTTCTACTACTACTTGGCCCATAACAATGTTGGACTCACTATGGGGAGTTTAAAAGTGTCAAAATCAGCAGAGTCAGATATTCCGTTCATTCCATGGATTTTCCTTGCCTGCATTACCCACGATGCAACTCGCACCTGACATCACTTGGAAAATTTTATCAGATTTCACACAGATTTTCTCTTGGACCACAGATAGCATTATAAAACTTGTTTTCATGAATGTATGAATTTTTCATGGTTCACATGTGCACGTGGTTGTACGATGAGCATCACTGCCACAAATAAACAAGTAAATGAAGAATAATGTAACAATTCTCCACTAGAGAATTAAAAGGACAGGTTCACAGTTTTTCGAGTGCGTCTTAAAACAACAGCCAGGTGTTCATATGTAAAAGAGTTTTACAGTGAAAGAAGTTTTCCTCACTGCAATCGTTCCTCCTGTTCATACTGGCTATTAAAAGATCTCCTTCAAATGTGCTTTCAATGGAAGTGATGGAGGTCATTTTGTGCAAAAATGCATTTAAAGGTGCAGTGTCTAGAATTTAGTAGCATATAGCAGAACAGATTTGGCAAACAACAAAAAGGGGGGAGTATGGTCAGTATGAACAGGAGGAATGATTATAGCAAGAAAATACAAACATATAACTGGAATACTCCAAAGACACAATCGTGATTAAGATACAAAGTACAACTCTACCTCACTAATGAGGCATATGCATTTTTATTTTTGAAAGGTTAAAGTACCAATTCAAGCATTGACGTTGCTAGGCTAGCTAATTAGAGTCAGTCAGTCCTGAAAGTGTTTGGTTAGTCCAATTTAAAATGAAGGAGTGTCTGAAGGCTCAGGTAACATGTTTTTCTAATAGAGAGGACATAAATTCATGACGAGTGAAAACAAGTATCTTCCAACATCTACCAAGCTGCCAAATACCACTGTCACAGATGATAAGTTACTAAGGTAAGTTGTATTCAGAAAGTAAAGGATTTTTTTAACAGTCGTTGGAAAAGGGGGGCAGGTCGTCTTGTAATCACAGCTTTATATCGAGTAGCCAGTACGATACTAGCACTGTGCTGTACCACATTATGATCAAGCAGAAAGTGCATGCTGTTCCAAGACCATCACGCAGTTGGTATGCTGATATGCTGCCGGTCAGTGTGGTAAAGGGTGAAGGATTGAAAGAGCCAGTTTTGTATCTTGATCCCAAGTATGTCATGCTATTGAGAGCTGCTGTAACTAAACATATTAAAAACACTTAAAGAAGAAGAAGTATGAGCTAAAAGTCGAGCTAACCAGAGCAGACATGCTAGCTCTGACCACCTACAGCTGGACAGCTCTCACAAGTGAAAGCTACATCACCACTTTTCTTAAAAATGAACTGGTTAGTTAATGGATGTCGGTCTATCATGAGCAAAATTAACCGAAACTGACATTTGTAATCATAACCCCCAGAAACCACAGATGTATCTACACTACAGCTTTCATGGATTCATTAATAATGCAACTATGTCCAGAAGCACAGAGATGCATGGATGTAATATGATGAATATGTTGCGGTCAGAGTCATCTATCCTGCCAGTCCTTCCATTAAAACCAGCCGGGCACTTCATGATGGGGGAAGTCCAGTAATAATGTTGAGTTTATAAATGCAGTTGAAGGCAGCAAGCACAGTTTTGGCTCATCGTGCTTACCTGCAAAATTAAGTTCCTTGACAGAACAACTTAAAATAGTTTCTACGGTGGACTTGTGTTTTTAAATTTAAGCCTACAGGCGTAGATAGAGATATTCATGATGGTGGAGCTCACACTGAAAATAGATTGTGCATCCATGGGTGTGTTACATTATCATACACAGGCTTGCGGGGGGTGCCGCATTCTTCCAGAATATTTCAGTCTGTACACATTGGACACACCTCTAAACTCAGTTCATGAATAAAGTGAATAGATTTTTACAACATTCATCTACATATCTTAGCATACGCTGTGCACACAGTATGAGTCCTCTTCTCATAAACACATCACACTTTTTAATCCTCTATTCAGGATGATATTTTATTCATTATTATTATATTCTGTTGGAGCCATCTCAGTTGACTATGGCCATATATTACATAATAATCAGATGTATCACCACACGAATTACTGTCTATTTAGGAAGTCTCACCACAGCATCCTTTGAGATGAAGTGATAATTCCACTGCAGATGTGATATACTGTAGTCTCATGGAATTAACCAATAATTTTGTTGAATTGTGCGTATTAATGTGTCTCTATCTGGATAAAATCCAAAATAGAGGGCATTCATTTCTGGCTGCTGCTGTCGGTGGAGTACTCAAGGTAATATTTAGTTGATGTTATTTTGTAAAAGCCACTTGACCAGTCATTCAGCTTCATCTACAGCCAGCACAAGATGTGTCAGTTTGTTTAGAAAGATGGACATTAGAAGTTAAAATTGAAGAAAAGACATATGGCCTTATGTTCAAATGATGAATGATGATCCATAATGTTCCATAACTGTCACACTAGAGAACAATTAAAGTAAAATAAAATTGGTTAGTTAAAATAAATACAATGATATTGGAATATGATTAATGTTCATCTAATGTACATATATTTAAATATATATAATGAATGAACAGGTTCTCGTTGACTTTAATGAGATTTAATTGTGTGCTGAACAGTTCGATGATGCATTTTCTTTTCTTAAACCTGTGATGCTGTTTTTGGGCTTTTGAATCACCAAATGACAGGATAATTTATGTGGTTTTTACTGTATGACAACACATTCATGCAAATGCCTCCTTTTGTAGATCACATGAATATAAACATACAAACAATGGCACGCACACAAATGCACGCTCTCTGTAGCTGAGATGTATATGACCCGCGATGATGACGAATGGGCCTGTTTAACACTATGAAAACACTAAGAAGTACTCTCCCAGAGTGACCATTAAATGAAAAATGTAACACTCTGCTAACAGAAGTGCATTGTGTGTGAATATGTGTGTACTGTATGTGCATGTGTGTGTGTGTGTGCACTTACAGTGAACAGTGAGCTGGATGGAAGCGTTGGTCATGCCCACGACGTTGGTGGCAGTGCAGGTCAGCAGGAAGTTGTTGTCGTCTCTGCTCACATTGACCAAAGTGATGTTGATGGAATGAATGGTGTTATTGCCATAGACTCTGGCCTGGAGGGAGAGCAGGATGGAGTCAGTGAAGAGGCAATGAGCAAATAATGGCTGAATGTGAGGCAGGAGTATAGTGTGGGAGCAGATAGTCTAATGAAAGCAACAGGAAGTAGTGCACATTTTAGCTAGGTAACAGCCAGCAAGCTAATTTGTACTTTCGAGTGTTCACACATTATTCCAAGATGATTCCCCCACTACTAGCCTTGTAATCATATAATTCCAACCTCCTAAATTGGCTGCTTTTGAAGTGTGTATTTTGAGGATCATGTATTGGGCCTTTTAAAATAGCTGTATGAATATTGTATTTTTGTAACTGCCAGTGATGGATGATTTGCAGGTATTTACGCCAATAATTTGTGACACTTCTTTAGTTCTTTTCACCAAGGCTGTCATGAATTCCTGACATGTATGACTTGGAGTTACATCTTTGAAGCTGACATGAACAATTTGTCAGACTCAGTTGCCCATCATTACAATCTGAACATGGCTTTAGCCCCATTATTGACTTTGGCAATCTGTTGGTTATTCAATGACTTGGTCACAGAGCCCACAGACTAAGCTTAATGTATGTATGTCTAGCAATGAAGAATGGCACAGAGTGTGAATGTAATTGTTGCTTCCACCCCAGACAAATGTTTTATCATTTCTGGCAGAATGGTATCTGTAAAATGTAATGTAATACTAGATAGCAATTAAAAATACTGAAAGATTTAGATTTTACCTCTAACATTTGCAAAAGGCTATGTGGCCAACGCATGGTGTAAGGTACAGAGTGCTGAGGTCACAATTGGAGCTATGTCAGTACAACCGTTAACACAATGACACTGTCCACATCATGATATACTCATATGTATCAATGTATATTTGTATATACATACTTTTATTTAGATGTACTGTAACAGTATGACAGCACCAGTTATGTGTTACTCAGGAATTTTTTACAGTGATCACTGGGAAGCTCAGTTAATTCAGCAGCTGGTTTGCTGGATTTATCTGGAGGTGGGTAGGAGAAACTATGTCAAATTATATCAATTTTGGCTTGTTGCGTTTAGTGGAGAGACCAGTCGTGTGTTAGGATGGCATGGGAACTGGAGGAGAGGAGGCAGCAAGCCAAAAGAAAAGGAATATGCCTTTGAAAAGTTATCTTATCTTTAGCTTAGCTGTCTAACCATGAAACTCACCATTAGGTTTTGTTCAGAGTTGCAGGCTGTGAGAAGTCTGTGGCTTAACTGTAAGGAAGAACTTCTGAGGTTCCAGGCTAAAGCTAACTGTTGATTTTTTTCTATTAGAGAGAAAGTATTTCTTTCATTTGTGGGTTTGGTGCCTTTGGAATTTTTGAAACATACCTTTGACAAAGCTGGTAGGAGGAAAATAAAGCAAATACTTCCTTAATCTCCTCTACTGTTAGTAATAAAGCAATAATCTATCTGTGTGGATGATACGTCAACACTTCCTCTGTCAGAAAGACTCCACTGCTGTACAGTAGTTTGTTTCTGCTGGAGGTTATGTCACTGACGGATGCCAACAGACACACATCAATTATTGATGAGGTAGCTTGATTGTATCACGTGTGAAATGCAACACTCACAAGTCTAGATGTTGTGTGTTTTCCTCTGTGCTGTGTGTGTGTGTGTGTGTGTGTGTGTGTCCTACCTACCTCTTGTGAATCAAAGGTGCGCAAGCCATTCACAGGCCAGTCCACCTCAGGTAAAGGGGATCCAGAGCCGTTGCAAGTTGCTGTTACTCGATCACCCTCAATAACTGTGAGGTTACTGTGGCTGACGCTAATATCTGGCAGGTCTGGTACAGGGAGAGAAAGGAAATACAATATAATTCCTCCCATACAGGCAGAACTCATTAAAAACACTAAAAGACTCTAAAGATGGACAGTTTTTTCTACAAAGTCAATATAAGCAGTCAGAATTGCCAAATCATCATAGTCAAAGTTTGTATTGTACATGTGTATGTTTGTATGCAAATATGCATTCTCTAAACTTACCGCAGTTGCTAATGTTCATATCCTGCAGCAATATCTTAGTGAGGCCATCAGCACAGTATAACTGCTGGCTACTTAGCCCCGCCTCTCCCCTCTGTTGCCATAGCTGCAGCCAGCGGATCTCACAGCCACATTCAAACACCACATCTTCTAAATGACTGGAGAGAAAAAGAAAGAAAAAGCATTGACAGCGTTAGCAATGTAATAAAACTAATGTATTAAGCCTCTTTCACACATAGTTCCCGGTAAATTACTGGGATAACCTTTCAAGCACCACCACCTAGTGATTTTCACTATTCACACATGCAGCTACATTGAGGAACATTTCCGTACTGTGACTTTTCACACGTCATGGCAATACCAGAATAGATGAGGCGAGGGGCAGTCAAGCAGATGGCGATAATGCACCACTTATGGATGCTAACCACCATAAAAGAAGAAGATGGTGAAACTAACGAAACTCAGATAAAACTTTCAAACTAGCCAGTCCTGATCAAATATGAATCAGGATTATGTTACCGCATTGCCTATTTTTCATCTCAGATGTTTTCAGAAATGCTGTAATATGAGAAAGTTTGTGACAGGACCGCCATGTTGTAAGTTTGTGAATGGTTTGCTCACTCCACGTAAAAGTGTCTTTCGTCAGCCAGACGTAACCCTTCACATACGTGTCCCTGCAATGTCACTGCTTTCATTCACAACACAGCTACGTTCCTTGAAATGTTCACTAGGTGCTGAGGTGGGAAATTGGCATTTCAGATTTCTCTGAATATCCATCCCTGATCGTATTCACACATGACCCCATGCAGTAAATGATACTAAACATTTCAGGGATAGACTGCATGTGTGAAGCGGGCTTTAGACATACTATACAGCATTCCAGAGGAACAAAGCATGTTTGTCACATCAGACCTCCTTAAGACGGTACAACGTGACAATGCTTACATATAATGAAGACCTTGTAAGCAATCTGTGTTAGGCAGGGATCCCCACACTAAGACACCTGGGTGTGCAATTTCCCCCAGTGGGTCTGATGTGGGCCTGGACTATTCTAGCTCAAAATACAAACTACAGAATTGGGCAGTTAGAGAAAATAAGAGAAAGTGGATATACACATAAACAGTCAATTACAAAGCTTCTTCACAAAAGAAAAAAAATATAGCAAGGAGTGGCAAGCAGATTGCTAACATTTGTATGAGCTGATATTTCAGATATTTACTGGAACCTTCTCAGCAGAAAAGGCTTTCAGAGGCTTATATAAAAAATAAAAAAGCGATGCCAGAGCTATATTTAACAAATGTTGTTACCGTGTATATTTCCCAACAGTGAGTGACATCACAAAAATAATTTTCCTCATCTGTAAGGGTACATAAGTTAATAGAGATGTAGCCACAGTCCATTTGCAGTCATTGCTATTTAGGCTGACTGTTGTATCACACAGCTGAGTCAAATAATCGAGCCTACAAGTTTAAATGTATATTATTTCAATTCCACGTGAGTGTCTTGTCAGAGTTTTCTAACGACCTTTTGCAAATGATTTATTGGTAAAAAAAAATCTTGTAAGATGTATTATTTTTTGGCATCATATGACATAAGGTTACATAAGACTGACTTTATAAAAGAAGGATGAAAAACATAGCCACACTGGGCTACGTGGGTTGAAAGGTATGTTTCTTGAACCTGGGACCACACCTAACAGGTCAGCTAGGTATGGTCAGGTTAGGTCTGTTGTTAGGAAAATACTGTAGTCATGGTGAAAAGAAACCAAAGTGAACAGTTGGTAGGAGGGATGTGAAACACACTACTGTACTTCAGTACTTGAAATCACTTCATTGGCTCCCAGTGTGAATTAATAGTTTGGCTCTTCAGTACACTTCTGCCTCACTCACTGAGTGTAATCCAGTGACAGTTCTCAGATCATCAGATGCTGGTTTTCTAACTGCACCCAGAATAAGATCCAGATGGGATGAGGGTGTTTTAGTTGTCTTACTCCTATTGTATGGAATAAACTCATTTTACCTCCAGATGGACAAATTTATGAGCTCCAGCACAGCTGCTAATACCCATGTACGGACCACTTGATCAGCCTGTGTCAGTTTTGTCATGGTGAGAGCTACTCCATCCTCTCTCCTCTGCCTCCAGCTTCTCTCATCAATCAGTTCTTTCCAAGAAGCTAACATGCCACCTCATTTTCCTTACCTGTCTCTCCTCTAGTCTCAGCTTCACCTACATACAGTGGAAGGAACAATCCAAAGTATCACATGAGATATCACTAAGCGTTGTTTTGAAATCACTGCAATTCAAATCAACTGAATTCAAAATTGGTACAATTTTTTTTTTTTTGCCGTGGAGGCCTTAGTGTTGTAGCAATTTATTACCTGCCTGATTTGCTACCTGTTCTGACTGCCTTCACTCTTTGCTGGGTTGCCTGTCTGAGTTTGGGTCCCAGCGCTGTCATAACTCATTACATGTTTTGTTCAGTAGAAAAGCCGGCCACGCTCTGTGCACAAATACTGCTTTAGCTGGAGAGCAACTCAGGATGCTTATCTTATCTACCGTATCAGTCGTTTCATACTGATTACCAAGCTAATCAGCATCAGACCATATGTGCAGCTCAGACAGCAAAGGACTAGCGGTTCTTTTTAAAAGAACTACCTCAAACTATAAAACTATAAACCAGCCTTTGTTTGTTTTTTAATTAAAGAGAATTTCACTCACTCTGACTCCTGCTGAAAGTGAGTTTCACTCAGGGCTCCACTGTAAACACCCCCCATTTTGAAAGAGCAACAGCCAATGAGGAAACACTGGGCTGGCCGACCAATGGTGCAACTTCATCACTCAGTGAGTCAGTCAGTCAGTGACAGACATTCAGGCTTATAAGGGTGGTCCTGTGGCTGGGCCAGCCAAAAAAGAGGACTGCACCAAGACTGCTGTGGTGGAAAACTGTCCTTTCATGAATAGGCCAGTAATCGTGAAAAGGAAACATTTACATATATAGCAAATAGTTCCGAAAAGAATATTGAAGGGGAGAATCAGCAATGTCATTTTTTAATCTTCTATGTGTGATGAATGAAGGCCACTAGGCTGTGTGCATTGTGAGAAATGTGGAAGAGGCCAAGTACAACTGAAACATGTTAGAGAATTGTGAGACACCTTTGTTTTCTGTAGCTGAGTCATGTCTGGATTATAAAAGTGTTAAAATCAAGTTTTCTTTAGGTTATTTGTCAAAGCCTCGCTTTGCTCTGTATTTCACTTCAATGCACAGTAAACCTATTCTCTTTCAGCTCCCAGTGTATTCTTAGTCTTTTTCATAATAAGTGGTCAATTAATCGCGGGTGACCTGAAGATCTCTGGCCCATCTGAAGATTTCCCATGACACTGCAGGTGGTACTAATCAAGTCAAGTCAAGTCATTTTATATGTGTAGCCCAATAACACAAATCACAAATTTGCTTCAGGGGCTTTACAGTCTATAGAGCAATACAAAACTCTCAATCCTTACACCCAAGGAAAACTATTTTCGAGCAAAGACAAGACATTATTGTGTCAGTCACCTAAATTTGGTCTATTCTACCATATCAGACTCTTCCCTTACTTATCGCCCTTGTATTTTACTGAATTGATTTACATGCACTACAAAGCATTCTTCTTCAGGTATCTCTGTTCTGTGTTGTCACATCAATCATTTGTGGACAGCCATTTCTCCACCAGCGCTCCATGATGTCACCGTTTGTGGCTGATGGGAGATTTGTGACACAGCTGCTTCTGTAAGATTCATAGAGGCATGAAGGACAGAGAGTCAGAACAAGAGGGCATCTTTTTTTTACTGCATTGAAATGAGTAGTTTCACTTGAGGTGATAGGGATGTTATTACGTTATTTGTTGTTGCATTATTTGAAAAAGCATAAATAATGTATCTTTTACAAATATTTATTTTGTACAAATATTTATTTTTCATAATATTTGTTTTCAGGAAGAAAAAAAAACCCATGTCAAATATCAGCGTGTATTTATTGCCTGTTTTTTGCAACTTAATTTTTTGCAACAGAGAAGGGGAACAAAAGATTATGGAGAATCCCTTGGGAGCACTTCTTCTTGCCTGTCAGTAGCTCAGCTTTATCTCTGGGGAACACCCCCAACTCTGGAAGTGATGTACAAGTTAGGAAATGTGCATCATGTAGCAGGTGGATGTGACTCCCCTTGTTGAGACCTGCTGATAGATGTAACAGCGGAGCAGAGGAGAGAGAATGAGAGAGAGAGATGTAACTGACCTGCACACTGGTATTTGACATGTTTTTTCTTCCCAAAAACAAATCATTCTTAAAATATTTGTATGAAACAAATATTCCTATATATTATATCTTATATATGTAGATGTTTGTCTACATCGAGGCAATTAGCTGGTTTTTAGCTCAGTAGTTAGAGCAGTCGTCTATGATCTGGGCGACTCCAGTTGAAGATCCGGTGTGGGGGGCCTCCTTCTATGCTTATCTCTGCTCAGTTTATTTAGCTACCAGCATTTTCAAGTAAGCTAGCTAGCACACACACATGAACAGACACTCATAAAAACACACTCAAATACAAACCAAACCAATCCTATATATATATATGTGTGTGTGTGTGTGTGTGCACATACACACACACCTACACACAGCAGAGATGGAGTAGTTATTTACCACCCTGCAGGCATGCTGTGATGAATGCTAGCTATCTAGTGTGTGTTGGTGTGTTTGCTAAGGGGAAGGGGCAAGAGTAATGAACATTTGTTGATCCGCACCCTAAGCTGATTGCACACACACGCAGACACTCACACACAAACATAAACATAGACACAGTGCCGTGCTTATACCCAATCTTGTGATCAATAGGTGCATTATTACAGCCAAAGCCACAGGTTTGATAGAACAAACTGGATTTGTCTGCAGAAAAAAAAGCCTAAGGACTGAAACACAAGGTGAGTTACACTGGATAAAAACACAGACTGAGATAGACCCGAGTAACAAGCAAAAGCATATCCTCAAAAACATTAATTTCCCAGTAAAGAAAGAAAATTATTTTGCCCATATATTATTATTATTTTTTTTTATAGAAAATGTATTTTGCAGAGAGGCAGGGTGAGATGATACTGTGTGATAGTGATCAATTTCCAGATATGCCCTCTCCTCTGCAGCACCACCCAGGAACTCTCTCTCTCTCTCTCTCTCTCTCACACACACACACACACACGTCATACCTCACAGTACAATCCTGCAGGTTCTGTAGCTGTGAGCTGAGGAGTTGCTGTTGATGAAAAAAGAAACCTCAGCCAAGACAAAAACTAAAACAAACTCTACTCAGGATCACTGTGCTCTGTGCCTGTTTGCTCTCAGTCTGCTGGCTCGTATTCAGTGGCTCTCATTAGCATGTCTGAGGCACAGCATGATGTGGCACTACTCAATTTTTACAATTTCATGCCAGCCAAAGAACAGTGGGATTATAAAATGACAAAAGGAGATAGATTTGATTGAGATTTAATTAGAGATGCTTGAATGTTATCTGTAAAAGAGGGATCAGCTCCGATGACGCTGTCTTGATATCGTTACTGTGATAAATAATCTGTTATGCATCTCCTTACCAATTATGAAGAGTTACTCTATCTGAATAAGACTTTGTCATCTGTTAATTTAAACTGAATGAGCCATTTAGGCCCTGCTAGCGGAGGAGACAATCAGTCTGTGACCAGCTACAGTAAGCCCAGAGGGACAAACATGTATAATTCACCACCTGCACTGCTAAAGCCGAAGTTAACCTTTGTCACACAAACACTGAGCGAGTCTCTCTGTTAGTTCGGTAACATGTAAAAGCAGAGTAGGCAGGAGAAGGCGAGGGCTTTACAGTGTGAGCATATGGCTATTTCCTGGAGGCAGTATGTACTAGTGTAAACCCTGTAACCCCCGAAAGAGAATTGGTATAAATGAACCGTCCATGCTATCTTAAACAATAATAGCCCTATAGGCTTAGAGAAGACCTGTAGATATTTGGAGCTATTAGGTCAGTGAATCAGTGATAAATCCTGCATAGAGGAATAGAACAAGCAGATGCAGCCACAGTGAGATGTTTGATGGAGAGCTGTAGGCAACAGACTCTTACTGCATTTTCTGCAAAGCGCACACCTTCAAGGCTCACTGCTTGTGCCATGGCTCAGCATGACTATACCCTAAAAACCACAGACACACCCTATTAATGCCATTTAGTGACATGTAATTTTGCTTTGTACCTTTTTTTTTTTTTACTGCAATGGAAAACTATGCATTATGGATTATTCCTTTGAGCAAAGTCTGCCGAGTTGACTTACAGAAGTGTGCATAAAGAGCTCAAAGAGTGAGCCAAAGAGCCTAGAATTGAATGATTTTAGTTCTGAGCCCTCACAGACTCCACTCATATAACACTGGACTGTTTTAACATAGAAAAAGATCAAAAACCAATGCAGCAGAACTCAAAAGCTGACCATTTGAAATGAGATTCAGGTGTGATACGCTGGTAGTGGCTAATGTAGCCTGGAGGCGCTAGCTGAAAGCAGAGATGAGGAGCAGGCTACGGTCTGGTAACCTTCTAGGACCACCATCAGACCAAACGTACATATGTGCACAAGTAATATCAGACAGATACTATATAATTCTTGCTCAAGTCAAACTTGGACACTAACAACTATACTAAACCACAACCAAAAATCACATTGCGGTATTTTTTTTTTTTTTTTTTTTTCCCCAAATAGAAGCTTATTTAATGAGTGGACATTGATTCATTTTGTTTGGGGCCAGTTTTGGTCTGGCACAGTGCATGTTTGGCATCTTGCTGAACACTGTGGAGACTCTGAGCCAAGAGCTGCACAGCCATGTGTCCCAAAATATATTTGGATGAATTTGAATGAATTGAAAGTCATGTTTGTGTTTGATCTCCACTTTTTTGCATGTTTGAGCTACATTTCAAGCATGTTAGTCAGCAGCTTGGCAGACTTAGGCTCCAAACAGAATGACACATTCACTAATACTCATTGACAAAGTAAGTATCATTTACTAGCAGTACAAATGTCACTACTTGTGTGTTTTAATATAACAGTCAGGTGTCCATATGAGCAGTGAAAGAGGTTTTCCTCACTGTAATCATTCCTCCTGGTCATGCTGGCTATTAAAAGATCTCCTTCAAATGTGCTTTTAATGTAAGTGATGGCGGCCAAAATCCACAGTGTTTCCACACAGTCATTTTATGCAAAAAGGCATTTAAAAATTGATATGAATCTTATATGAGGCTTCATCAGACTGAGTTAGTCATATCAAGTGGATATCCGACACATTTACAGTCTTTTTAGCATCAGATTCTCCTCTTTGTGTTTCCTCACACAGTGTTTCCCTGTTGAGCTGCAGGTAGAAGTATAGCAACAAAAAGAGGGACTTTGGCACTAAAAAGACTGTAATGTTGAAAGATATCTACTTGATTTGACTCATTTGAAGCTGAAGCTTCATATCAGCTGCAGATAAACTTTTTAATACATGTTTGCACATGAGGAAGACTGTGGATTTTGTCCCCCATCACTTCCATTATGAAGGGATCTTCTAATGGGTCAGTATGAACAGGAGGAATGATTACAGCAGGAAAAACATGTTTCAATGTTCAATTGGGAACCTGAGTGTTATGGTACTGTCCTTTAACTAAATATGTAAGAATGGCCAGGAAAACCAAACAGAGCTAATGTTCATTCTAATTTAAATTTTACAAGATTTTAGAAGTGGCCTCAATTAATGTACAGCAGCATATTTACCTACTTTATTGACTCCATTGTAACCGAGAGTGAAGTAATGAACAATCTGAAAAGCTCTGAGGCTCATCATCAGCGCATCCATTTGAATAAAGTTGTGTGTTTTTGTTAAAGGAGGTGGAACAGAACCTTATCTGTCTCAAAGGAGACATAGCCAAGTCAGAATGCTACGTCACTGAGCTAATGCAAAGCTAATCACATTATCCTGTTTACAGAAAAGGTTTGACATTTTGGAGAATACACTCATTAGCTTCCACACCATGAGCTGCATGTGTGTACAGTGAATATGAAGGCACTGCAAGCAACCAGAGAGAGACTGGATGGGAGGAAGACTAGCTGAAGGCGTCTTGTAAGCCATCATGTTACCCCCCTAGGTTGATCCAAGTTTACCTGACGACATGTAACAAATGCTTTGTCTTTGCTCCTCTGAAACCAGCTGAATTAACTCCTTCATCTACCTGGCTAAGGGAGTGAGATGTAAATGAGTCGTTCCACTTTGTAGTGGAGATAACCTCTCCCTTCATTAATACTGCACAGATAACCTGGAACTTTCATTTAAAGTGTAGAGGCAGATAGACAGAGAGACGAGCTGGATGTGAGAGAAGAGGGTAAGAGAAGATGTGAGGGTAGACCGAGTAGAAAAAAAATGTGATGTTTAACTTCACAACTAACTTAGAGTTTTTTTGAGACACTCTTCTTCAGCAAGAGGCTGCAGTCAATCAAGACCAAAACCTCATCAGCACAGCCCAGGACCAGCGCCGACACAGGCTCTTGACCCGTCCATGGACAGCACACATTATGTTAATGTCAAATGTTACAGTCTTCTGTTATGCATCTGTGAACTCCATCTAACACTCTACAGTGCATTAACACAAAATTTGCACATGACATGTACGGTTCATACTATGAACGTTTGCACATTGTTGTACATTGCATCCTTTCAATTTAAGCTTGTAACAATTATTTCACTTCAGAATATACAATATTCTACATATTTGTATTCTAAATTCTATTCGATGTTATTTATGACTACTTGATTTTTGTGTGTATTTGGATTGATGTGCACCATAACACCCGGGGAAATTCCTTGTATGTGCAAATGTTGCCTACTTGGCAATAAACCTCTTCCTGATTCAGATTCCATTCCAGCATAATTTACAGGTAGCGTTAGTCGGATCCTTAGTTGGAAAGTAAAGGCACTGAAAAGGCAACCTGCTACACAATAAGGGAAGGCTGAGAAAGCCTCAACTTTGTGCAAATATTATCTGATACAGGTTCTGTGCTACTACATCTCTCAGCTATATGAAAGAACTCACTTTCAATGCAGATACTGTGCAGAGCCACAATGCAATCAGTTGTGCGAGCTCAGGCATGATTGTTGTGGAATCAGTTCTATGTCATGCAAGGTTAAAAAAAAGAAAAAGAAAAAAGAAAAAAAGAAAAGACCACAAACAAAGCTATCCTGTATTCAGGAAACCAACTGTGCCACAGGAAAGGAACTACTTACTTGTGCACAGTGTGGCAGCTATGTCAGAAAATAACTGTCCAGTTGGAATGGAGCTTATAAATTGTGTGCTTCAACACAACACACCCACGGAGCTGCAGATTCATGAGAGAGCATTACTGCTGTGTATCTGTGTGTATGAATGCAGCGTCACACTCGGCTCTACGTTGAGAGATGTAGGTTCAACGTTCATCTGAAGCTAAGGTTTTGAGAAAAATGCTAACGTATTAACATTATCACCCACTATTAGCACATCAACAAATACTGGATGTCGAGAGATGTTCGAGGGTGCCAGGGCCTTGCTGTCAGGGGTGTCAGCTGCAGAAACTCCTGCCAGAGGATCTCAAAGGATTTAAAAGACAACCACTAAAATCTGCTGCCTGTTCGGTAGCAATAGTGTGCACAGCCTGCAGAACCATATCATACAGTATATGCTAGATATCAATAACAATTAAGAAGATATTAAAATCTAATAAAATGAATTAAAGGCCTCTGCAGGTAACGTTCTTCATAGGGTTCAACAAAACCATTTCTCAAAATGTCATCACATGAGGTAAGTAGGATTATCTTTTAAAAGTGAGATGGGTAATAATATGAGCAGGGCTATCAGCCCAATAAATGAAAGAAAACTCAATTACGTTGGGAACCATAACATAGGGCAGGTATGTGGTGGAGTTGAAATGGAGGAGAGATGAGAGAGGAATGTGGAGGGATTAGGGTGGAAATAGGAATTTAGGAAGAAGGCCAGGAGAAGAGAGGAGGGCAGAAGAAAGGACAGGGAGGAAAGGAGGAAGGGGGGGAAGGATGGAGCAACAAAGAGGTGGGCAGGATGGAGCTAAGGTTCAGTTTACAGTTAGGGTTTGGATTAAGGTTAAATTAGGGTTAGCCTATAAATCTCATGAGTTTCACAAACTGTCCCTCCAGCCGATTCAATGGAGCACCAAATTTGCACAAAGCAGCACATCTTGGCATTAAAATTCCATTTTAATTCAAACAATTACAATGTTTTTGAAAAAATATATCAATAAAAAAACTGATGGCAAACAAAAAGCTTGTTAGCATGTTATCAATATATTATATATTATGAAAGAGAGCAGCTGACTCACTGAGGTCATTTTCAATTTCAGAGAAATCTATGGAGCAATAAATACCATCCAATCCAGTTCAAGAAGACACACCCACACATCCTATCACCTGAAATCACACTGTGAAGTGCAGACGTATTTTTAGGGCTGAATACATCCTTGATGGGAAGAGTGTGGTCTGTGTGTGTGTGTCTGTGCATGTAACACATAAAGTAATCACCGTCTGACCTTTTTTGTGGATGTTTGTCACAGGTTTTATCCACCACAACAACACAGCAGGCTGGCCTGTGTGCCTCATCAGTGCCAGGAGATGTAGACACACAACATGAATGAAGAAAAGCCTGACCTTAAGGATCGATGTGCCTGGCAAACATTTTGACATTTCATAGATTGGGATATGATAGCCTGCACTGATGTTGAAAATCTGTGTAAACGCACAGAGAGGTTGACTCTGTAGTCATCAGAACTACTAATTGAAGTCATGTTTCAGTTCTCTCCTCACCTAAATTGACACATTTGTCCAGCCCAAGTTTCCCAGAAAACAGAAAAAAAGCCAAAAGAGTAAACTGCAGCTGTCTGTTCATTTGATGTTTAAAAGCACACATCACCTCTATATCCAGGTGTGTCTACATAGAAACGCGACTCAATTTCATGAATAATTTGTGACCTTAAACTTTTGACCAATCAGCTTCTTTGGGGCCACTATAGCAAAATCCAATTGGTCAATCATGTGACAGCCATGCGCTAGCTAGAAGATCCCAGACAGACCACAGACTTCACACTGGTGTCCTCTTAGAACCAGGTAAAATGACTTCTTCAAAATCTTGAAATTCAGAATTCTCCTGTTTAAAAAGCCTGAAGCTGGTGTTTTGTCACCGTGTCTGTATGAGAGCGCAGGTATTGAGTGAGGAAGTGCGCACATTCTGGGTGCACATGTGGGTGGTCTTTGTTGAATCTGTCATTCTTAACGTGGCTGAGTACTGAATAGATATCCATTATCAGGAGTCATAGCAGGACCAACGGGAGTCAATGTGGGCTGAATGGAAAGGAATAATCTGCTTTCCCAACAGAGAAAGAAGGCTGCTGAATGGTGACGGAAGGTTTGTCAGATTTAGTGATCCACCACCCACAGTCAGTCCCGTGTTTAACGTTCTGAGGCTTCACATTCGACAGGTAGGACTGAATTTAACCAAACGGTGTAAATTCATTTTAGCGCGCTCATTCAAAAAACGAACAATTGTTTTGTTGTTCCATCTCTTATGAGCTTACATTACAAAGCAAGGGGATTTGCTAGAGAAGTGACCCCAATTCCCATGTACATTTGTTTCCCTATTTTTCTATAAAAGGATGTACTGTACATGAACTTATATTGGTTCTTGTTTAATGCTTTTGGTCTCTTGTCTCTGCAGGGCTCTTAGTGTTTATTCCAAATGATCCCTCAGTCATTAAATAAAACAATTCTCAGCTCTGAATCAGCCAGTGATGCAACCGGCTACAGTCACATTGAACATATGAATATTCAATCCCATGATCTCATCACGATGCAACGTGTTGATCTGTTGACTGAACAATAAACTGTTGAATTGAGAGCTCAGAGGAGACACAGGAAGAAGCTTTTGGTTTACATCTATACACACCACAAGGGGATTTGACTTTAGAACCAGTTACAAGATGGAAAGTTGCGAAAGGTTACAGAGCCTCTGTTCTCTGGGAAGGCTAAACATCACATGCATTATACAGTCACATTTAAAACTTGCAGTTGTTGAACGGTTCATACTCAGACTGTGTCTAATATAGCAATTTTGCAACACGGAGTCTGTCAAATCCTCGGGCATATAAAAGGGGGAAGGTGTGGGGAAATCAAGCACTTCATACTACTCACATTACTCAGTCACAAGCTGATGGTGCAGTTATATAATGTAAATAACTCTGATGTTGTCGTTATAGTTATTGTGAATTGACACATTAATAAGAGAAAGCCTGAATAAGATATGGTAACAAAAAAAAATTCCAATATTTGTATTATGGAAGGGTCTCTAGGGCTGAATTCCTGTGGACTGAGAGTCAAAATATCTGCTGCACAGATTTTAACTTCTTGAGAATCATCCACCTTTTATGGAAATGCGATCTTAAACCACTGTAGTGCTACATTAGACCATGCGTTTTGGAAGCTCATGTAGCCTTCTTATGAAACTTGGTTCGTTGCGTAATATTCTGTTTGCTTTCAGATACTTATGATGGGCCATTCACCTTTCTAGGAGACCTCATGCTGACTTGTGATACTACTGTTACTGCTGTTACAGTAAAAGCACAATAAAAAGTCTTCATATTAAAGCAGATGGAGACTCTTATATGTCCCACTCTGCCATTCACCAAGTCACAACAAAGAAACACTTTCCTTACTTTGCAGAATACCAACACCTCCATTATCAGCTTTTGGTTCCCCTCTGCCTGACCATACAGGTGTCCTCTAAATGCAGAATCCCCTCTGTCTGGTATACTTGTCTTGTGAGTCATGAGAAGATTTAAGTCTGTCTAATGCAGTTGACCCAGGTGCCATCCAATCTTTTTTGCTAAGAACCTGGACTGTATAAGGGCAGGAAAGAGGACTGATCACAGTTTCTCAGGTCAGTCAGCAGATCTGGATAGCATCATTAGCTGCCGATGTCTTTTGCCTTCTTTTTTGTTATTTAATGTCAACTCATTAGCCTGATGGTGCATTTGCCAATCACTTTAAAAAAAAATCCTATTTGCTAATAGTGAAGTGCATGAAAAGTTTAACTTTGTAGGAAAAAAAAATACATAGATACACTGTTTAAAATATATTCCTCCTTACATTTGTATGTTATATGATCCATTGCTGTAATTCTTCTAATCTATTTTCCTTTCTGCTCTTCTGTGTTTCATCCTCATCTTATCCTAATTCTCCATCTAGGTTAAAAAGTAGAGAAATGTATTGTAGCAATGAGCGTATCACACTGGTGTGCGTTGCAAGTTGCTCGTTGCCACAGCAACCTATCATCCACTCTCCATCCACTCATGATGTAATGGGAAACACAAATCAATGTTGTCGTTTGCCGGACAAAAAACCCAATTTTCTCTGTTTTCTTTCTTCCAGCAGTATCCAATCCATTTGTTCTTATTACAGTTGGGTTCATTTTTGCGCCTCAATACAAATAGCATTGAAATGGCTAATTTTGTAGTAGAACACACAAATAGCAATGATATCCAAACTACAAGCTGCTGATCTACACCACAGCACAAACCTGTTCCTGACTGACTTCATTATTTTCATAATAACTACATATGAAACAGTCTGCAGGTCAAAAGAAAATGGTAAAAATGGTAATAATAGTAATAACAACAATCATAATAATACATATTTTGTATTTTTAGGACATTTCCTGAACAAAAACCATAATGAATGTGGTAATTGAAGTGAAAATGGTAATATCATCTACAGATGGGACATTTAACTACTTGACTTCCTGATATATTTAAGTTTCTTTTCCAAAAAAAATGCAGAAATTAAATAGCACTTACTGTACATAGAAAAGCAGAGAGGTTTCCCTGTGAACTCAACCTGTCTCTCACCCAATGCATGCTGGGATAAACTAGAGCATTCCATGACCTTGTGCAAGATAAGTGGAAAAGACAAGACAGCTAGGTGGACTGTTACAGTATTGTACGGTTTTGTGTCTTTTTTTTCCTCAGATATTCTCACATCTTGTACATTAGCACAGATCACATGACCATATGAACTCCTTTCTAGGAAATAAGTGGGAAACTAAAAGATCCACAGACTTGTCCAGACAGCCACCTGTTATTCTGCCCCAGCAGCCCACAACACAACACCAGCCTTCAACCTTCCTTTCCTCTCTGCTTGACAAGAGAGAATAGGGTTTGTGTGTGTGTGTGTGTGTGTGAGAGAGAGTGTGTGTTGTTGTGAGAATTGCATCTTTGCATCTGTTTGTGTCTATCTCTGCTCCATAGAGGAGGGTAGCATATTCTTGTCTAAGGAGCTGTCCTGCTTCCAAAAGACTAAAATACACACACACACACACACACACACATACACAGAGGGCAGCGGGTTCCCATCCAGTATACAGCAAATGATAATGTACTGAATAAGAAAAATGACTTAATAATAAAATGAAAGAACACAATGTGCCAAAAAGTTCTTCAACGTAAAAAAACAAAACTCGTTTTGTCTGACTGAGGTGTAAAGTTGTTAGTGACAAACTTCAACAATGTAAATGTTGATGGAAAATAATATTTCAAATAAATAAAAGCAGCATGATGAAGTCTCACTGCACTTGAAAACTTGAAATGATGCCTTTAGACATGAATCCAAGTAACGTCCATTAGAGTTTTACAACTATTATCACAGGTAGTCTGATAATAAGGCTGAGCTTCCATTTGGTTTGGTATCATTCATGTCTGACCTTATGTTCACTTTTGTAGATTTCTGTATTTTGTTTTGTTTTGCCTTAACCAGAGATGTCCTGATTCAGTTTTGTTGGCCCTGATCTCCTTTAACTTTGGTTATCTGCTGATGCCAAGCCCAATTATATATATATATCTATTGATTAAGTACAGTATGTGGCACATAGAAATAACAGTTGTAGCTACTAAATTTGGCACATTGTATTTTTTTTAATGTAAATACTGAATATCTTGGTTCAATACTATAAAGTTGATCAGCTTAAATAATGGATATGATATGAATGAATGTGACAACTGAAACTGTGATGTGATCCACTAGAGAGAAGATGTATCACTCTGTTGGAATTGTCGAACTAACAAAAACATCTTTGGCTGAGTACAGACAGACCAACTGCCAACAGCCGACTTTCATTTTGGCCTGTCATCAAGTTACTCGCACATTTAATTTTAATTAGCTGATATGATCGGCCACAGGCCACAGTCATTGTCACCTGCGGAGCAGTGATCAGTATTGACAAAGAGTTAGAGTCAGAGTTTATCTGTGTACTCTTTTTAGAGTCGTTCTTTCCAGTGCACACAAATCATTTTTCACATTCACATACACTACTTTTAACTTGCACTTTGAGTGAAATGCTGCACTGTAGGCTTTTGTAAAGGAGAGAAATGGTGCAACATTACAGAGTGCAGAAATGAAATGATACGATTTTGATCCTCAGGATCAGTTCCAGACATCTCTAGCCCTAACCAATCAGTAGCAAAGTGATGTTTCTGCCCTGGTGACGTCATTTTCAGTTGACATAGAAACTGTGTTAACACTTGCTAGGAGCAGTTAACTTAACCAGACTAACCAAACTCGGTTGTGTGTTTCTTCAAAGAGCAAAATGCTGAGTCAAACCAGAGATATGGACAGTGATCCAGCTGTCTGGAACCAGACTAATTCACTGGTGCACTGTAGTGCTGTTTTTTTGTAAATGTTGGGAGACACATTTTTGTATACACACTTCATTTTTATAGTTATTACAGAGGCAGGCGAGCAGTTTTCTTCTGTTTCTAGTCTTTGTGCTAAGATAGGCTACACACATCCTGGAACTCTCTCTGTACTGACCACTTAATATGTGTTTTCTTTTCATTCAAAGGGGCCAAGTAATGGTTTTGTGGTATTCTGTTATGGATATCCTGTTATGATGTCAGATGCTAAACATGGTCAGAGTTCCAAAATTTGAGGTGTGTATGTATGTAGAAATGCTCAAAAGTCGGGGCTTCAATCTTCTCTGAATGCTTTGTGTGCAATGTTCTTTCCTACCTTGCTGAAGAGCTGACATCAGACCACCGTGCATGCCCATAATCAGCCATCTGTTCCATAGCCTTGGTTGCTAAGGTTTTTCAATGTGTTGTTCACATTGTCCACTCTCATATTTCAGATTGAACAGATGGATTTGGAAATTTGACATTTCAAGTAAAGAACAAAGAGAAGTTGTGAAATCCTCCTCCTATAGTTTCATGCTTTGTGGATATAGCCTCCCGAGTGGCTGCAAGTCTGCAGAGAGGCAGCTTCTTATCAGAACAGAGTGGATTCATAAAGAGACAGGAGCTAAAACAGCCTATTCCAGACAGAGACTGAACTGAGGGGCTGCATAAAGGACCAGTATAAAGTGGTTTTTTGAACTGCTGGGTATTTCCAGCAGATTAGAATAGTCAATATTGACCTGAAAATATGCATAATATGTCCTCTTTAACATTTCTTTTTATCTTTTGAGTTTTGAGAAATAAGCTGTAAAAAACAGATTTGGGCACCTGCACACATACAAAACATTTATTCCAGTCTATACCTACCCCAACACAACAGCAACAGTCACAACATAGAGCGACAATAAGCCGACATACATCTAGCCATCATTTCAACAAAGTTCCAGAGCAGCACTCCTTCCCACACAAAAGTCTCTCAATGAAGAGAAAGGAGACAAAAGGGCAGAAAGAAAAGCCGCGTCATGTACTTTGGAACAAAATCTTCTGGACTTCCTAAACTCAGCATCTCCTCCACAATTCAATATATCAAGTTGTCCTCATAGCTTAACATTTTGCAAAAATCTAAAATATCCAATTTCTTCAACTCATATTTATCCGTCCCAGCTACACAGCCTTACCATTAATCATTTATTCTTTATGATACCTGAAATAGCTCGAGCAAATCTCAAACAATTCACAGAAAGCAGTGATTGATTGTTGACCTCTAGTTACCTGTGTTTCAGTGAGTGTTTGTCCCACACTCGGCGCTGCAAAATAGTCCCAGCAGCCTAAACCAGCTCATAGCTTGAAATATCATGCTATTAGCATCTCAGCAGCCCTGCTTTAAATATCCCTGCCAGAATACTGGAGCTGAACAGCACCTTCACAGCTACATGCTGGCAGAACATGCTGTAACACACACACGCATGTACACACATACCTTCACATGATTCAAGGGCTGTGACGCTTTAGTCACTAGAAAAACCCCAAGAGGTGCTGGAGGACGCTGCCGGGGAGAAAGACGTCTGGGATAACTTGCTCAGTCTCTTGACAAATTTTGGGTCCGTGCACCCAAATAAGCAGCAGAGAATGGATGGATGGATGAGTGGATGGATGGCTGGATGGCTGGATGGATGGATGGATGGATGGATGGATGGATGGATGGATGGATGGATGTCATATGACACAAAGTGATAATATGACAACCTGACAACATGACAATTTGACATAATGAGGAGTTAACATTCCGACCTATTTTATTTTTCAACATTAAAGTCAGCTATTACGCTGAAAATAAAGGCAATTTCAATTCTGCCTCTTTGATTCATTTTACCCTTCACTAATCCCAACTAATTATATAACTGCTTTATATAATAGATATTTTGACCCCACCTTCTTGCATTTTGTTATGCCTTGCTCCAACCCAAGCCTCTAATCTACCAAGTAAAGGTGAAGCTTTCTCTTTACCTTTCACATCCTTCCTCTCCTCCCCTGTTCTCTGCCTCTGATGCCATTTCCCCTGGCGTCTGGCCAGATGACAGGACATGAAAAACATCTCAGCCCAGCATGTTCTGCTGCTGTCCTCACTGACTGTCTGAAGGAGCAGTGATTTAGATCATGAATCATGCAGGGCACAAAAAAAAGACAGTACTCGAAATGAGCTGCTGTGATCATATTGACTGAATAAAGCATTTGCATGTCGCTTTAGTTTAGTCTGGGTGTCACTGACAGTATGCTTGATTCTGGTTTGTATGAGATATAATGGTGAAAAAGCAACAGTCAAAGAGACTCATGAGCAAGTGTGGTCAGAGAACTTTCCAATGATAACAAAATACCAAGAGAGGATTCAGCACCCTGGACAGCAGCCATGTGTAAGAATTACTGAATGAATGTGAGAAAGTGGGAATCACAGTGTAGTCATGGTTCACAATGTGTGTGTGTGTGTGTGTGGGGGGGGGGGGGGGGGGGGGGATTTTCAACAGACACCAAACCCCTGTTTGTTTCAAACCCAGTAATACCCTCAGACAAAAACGGGTACACCGCAATGACAAGTTACCACACACCCAAAAAAGCAACCTGGTATACGCAGTCCAATGCAGTGAAGACTGCAAGGACCTATACATTGGTGAAACCAAACAACCACTAAACAAACGAATGGCCCAGCACAGGAGGGGCAAACTCCTCAGGTTCAGTTTCAGCCGTCTATTTACATCTAAAGGAGAAGGCTCACTCCTTTGAAGACAGTAATGTCAGGATCTTGGACAGAGAAGACAGGTGGTTTGAATGAGGGGTAAAAGTGACAAAAGTTATCCATGTTAAAGTTGAAAAACCATCACTTAACAGGGGAGGAGGTTTGAGACACCATTTATCTCCTATTTACAATGCTGCACTTTCAGCCATACATCAGGAGAAGGAAGAACAAAAGCTGCCTGAAACCAAACACAAGTGACGACTGGAACCTGCCAGTAGCCCCATTCACTCTGACTCCCATTCACCACTGTCGTTGACCAACATGGCCAAACATGGTCAGGTGAAACTTCACTAACAGACTATTGTCTTAGAAAACGGTTGGGCAGTTACTTTAGCAGAGATAAATACCTGGGTCTATCTCCACTGTGTGTCAGACTAGTGAGGACTAGTCAGGCCGATGTGTTACGAACCGATGAAGCCACTTGGATAAGAGACGAAACGTCTACATAAGACAAATCTAAGTCCAGTCGCCTTTGAAACAATGGTTTACCCAGAAAGAAAGGGTGTGTGTGCATTTCCCTGCAAGCTTTGAAATGAAAATGAAGTGTAACATGTTACCTAACTGAGCACTGACGCGTAGGGAAACCTTCCTTCTTTATATCAGAATCTTCAATATAAAGACTTGAACTATTACCATGAAAATGGTAGTTATTATACGTCTGATTATTATAATCACATGCTGATTCAGTAGTGCTACTGTTCAACACCCCTGATGGATTCTGTTTGGTTTACTTATCTCTTACTTACATTGGCATTAAATGTTGGTTTTGTCAAACATGATTTTTTCTGCACGTTTCCATCAAATATTCAGGAGGATGATACAATATTAGCACACGCATCATTTCTTGAAATGAGTTTGTCTTTTCTGATCCATTTTTATCAGCTGCTATACTGATGGAGACAGAGGTGACAGGCAACAAGGACTCAAACCGGGGAGGTTGTGGTTATGTTCACCACAGAAGAAGAAGCAGCAGAGACTGTGACATCAAGACCTATAAAAAAAAACTGGCAAACTTTATTTACACATTTTCCACCTCACCTGATTTTTGGCCCTTTTCATTTCTAGCATTTTATGTGCAAATTTAAAAAACAGAAGGACTGAAACAAACATATTATAATGCCAGTAAAAAAAAAACAAAAAAAAAACATTAAAAGCATGAAAAGTGATGTTTGAGGATTTCTCCCTGATGGCATCTCCTCTCTCTCACATCCTCAGTTCTTTTAGTTGGATTGCATTATGAGCTATGGGTGTATGGGGGTGCTTTGGATTATGACTAAATACCTTTAAAACATTCCCATGAGTGTCAGATCTACATTATGTTTAGTGCTAATTGGCACATATTAGCATGCTACTTTGCTAAACCAAGATGGTGAAAAGGGTAAATATTATGCTAGCTTAGCATAAGTATGAATTGTCACTGCAAACATGTAAGCATCGAGACATTAGCATTTACCTTAAAGCACAGCTTATTCTCATTCTCGGGTCATCAGATACAGAGGCTTTGTTTTGCCCCTCAGTGTCTAATACTAATGCAAAAGGTGCCCTTTAGCATGTGTATGAAACGCACCAGACTTTCAACTAAAGGTGCGCACAGACTGGATGTGATGTCAAATCAACTGATTCTATTCATTTTCTATGGGAGAGCAGGAGATATGGCCCTTGCAGTGCATGGTGGATATGGCGCAGCGAGTTGACGGACCATTCGCTGTATATGTGTTTGCATAAACATGACTCAGCCTCAGCTTTATGCAAATGAGTCCGTCCAGCACAATGCACCGGGCTTAAGAAACTCAGATCCAATTGCCCAACTAGACTGTGCTGATCAAATATGAATTAAGAGTCTGTTATTTCACGGCCTATTTTTTAAAACCAAGCACCGCCCACCTCTCAGTATGTCACCCACCAGCCGGAGCATTTAGTGGTCTGGTGCATACAGATGCAACCTTGCCGAAGGCGGTCTGTGTGCTGCTTAACGCCAATGTAAATGCATCTGCGTCATTATTAGACGCTCAGAGCAACTGCTCCTGTCGTCCATTCACTCCAATATTTACCCTCCCGTGACACTATGAGATGCAGTGAGCATCAGTCTGGTGGGCGGACTGGAGGACCTGCCACCCAGAAGTATTTTCCTCGCTGTCACCATGAGTTAGTTGAAAGCCCGGTACATCTTATACAGACGCTAAAGGGCACCTTGTGCATTGGTATCAGATGACAGGGAATGTGACAAAGCATCAGGATTTGACGCCCAAGGAATGAGAACGGGTTGTAAAGCACCACTGTGCCTTATTGCTGTCTCCCAGAGCTGTTAGCTGTATACTCTTATTTTCAGCTTAGTTTTTAGCAGCAAAGCGCTGAAAAATGACACTGTTGATAAAAATAACGATAATAATTGATTATGATATGAGCTGCTGTTTCTGCACCACCCATGTGTGGGTCAAGATATCCAGTAAACCCGGTGGTGTGATTTTGTGCAGCACAATTCTATTCACTTTACCAGCTAAACTGGAATTTTAAGATACTGGAAAGTCTACTTTTCTATTTTTCAATGGAACATATAGTTAAAACCACAGAAATTCATTAAAACCACCTTTTAAACAAAGCTCCTTGATTGAAGGCGGATATTGTACAATGATTCAGTCACCTTACCAGACTCATCCCGATATGACGGAATGGACGTAAGGAGCGTTTCCTCGTAGCCACAGAGAGGACTCTTTACTGTGATTGTGCAGGTAACAGTGAAGAACAGTGTGAGCATGATGTGTCAGCTCCAGGACTAAACTAGAAGACAAGGTGTCAACTCACAGTTCCTGGAGCTGCAGATGTTCAAAGACCTGCCAGGAGAATGTAGTCAGCATAGGGTTCTTGGACAGGTTTCTGAGGGAGAGAGAAAAGGAAGACACAAATGTCAGAATTGTTGCAGTTATTGTGTATTGGTATGTTTATTATGCTAAGAGTGCCAAAGTATTGATGGCTCTTCCTGTCTAGTTATTGGACCACACTGGGTCTTTCTTTCATCAGTCATTCTGAAAGTGGGAAATTGTTTTTGGCCCACCCAGCAGTTCATTAAAACATCAACACACACACACACACACACACAACACACAACAACACTGACAGTGTAAATATTCCATATAGTAAAAAGCAATACACAACATTTAAGAAAAGCGCCACAAGATATGAATCAACATTTGCTGGTAGAATTTGCACCCTTGATCATTTATAAAATAAAGTTGAATTAAAGATGATTTAATTAAGATTTCTAGTCAATTTACTCATGATCAAATGAACATCTGATATGAGGGGGTATCACTGAGCAGTACTATCACTCTCAACCATATTGTGCTGCCTGCAGCTCCTCTGTTGTTCTTTTGGTCCCGTGCGCCCTGTGTTGTCAAAGTACGGCCTGTAACTCATCGAGCTGAGGTTAGAAAGCGATGTGATTCAAATAGTGGCCAGACAGACTATTCAGCCAGTGATGGATGATCCTGCAGCCACCACCAGACAGACTGAATCTGAAACAGTACAGGTTAAACCAAAAAAGACAGCGTTCCCTTGCTCAAAGAGAGCGGGCCGGAGAAAGAGCTAAAGTTTTTTGCTTTTGGGTGATCACTATAAAAAGGTTCCCATTCCAGTGACATCACCAACTCAGCATGTTGTACATGTATCATCAGGAGGTGTTATAAAGAAGAAATTTAAGATTTTGCTGACATTACAAACACATCCACACATACTTGTACACACAGAGAGAGGAGAGGATTTTACACTGACACACACACACACACACACACACAGCAATGTTTGAACTTTTCACAGTCATGACTCATTTCCCTTGTAACCTCTTCTGGGTCGCAATCACACTCGCAAAACACAAACACAGGTGTCTGTTTCCACGGCAACAGAAGACCATGAAGAGGTGCTCAGGCTAGTGTAACTGGAGGAATGAGACACTCACTGGAATCCAAATCACCTAATTATGATCAATAATGAGATTATTAAGGCCTCCTGTGAAGGGATGTCACTGTGTGTGGATGTATGGGCACTCAGTAGTTTTGAAGGCTGCAATTTGTATTAAAGATTTTTTTTTTCTTTTTACATGCACATTTTTCTTTAATCTTAAAAGGAAACATCTGGTGATATTCCATATTTTTTTTTTCCTGTGAACATTTGTTCACAAGAAGAAATGTTGGATCCAAACCACCAATGAACTGATCTACTAACAACTATTGTGTGTGTATCCAAAGCCTGATATGTCTTATTCCTCTGTGCCGTGGAGATCTGTTGTTGTCCACAAAATATTAAAAACACATCAATGAGCCACACTGCTGCACTGGGTGACATGTCGCTTCATTACCATGTCCTGCTGCCAGAAATACACAGTAGAACAAATCCACCATTGAAAATGGTCCCCAACAAATGCACAATGTCCTTCTGTTTGAGTGATGTTTGTTAAAAACTACAGTGACCAGCTGTTTTAGGAAATGACTGGACCTTTTTCAAAAAAAAATTAAACTATATATCTGTGAGCTGTTTTTCAAATATTTACAAACCAATGGGATTGAAGCCGAGTGCCACAGAGTAGAGAAGTCAGAAAGCATTGAGAGACAGTCAAATGCATTGTTGGTTTGGGTCTTTTCAGGCAGCCCTGCATCATGGCAGTTAGTAAAATAGTCAAAATATTTCATCAATAGATTCATGTACATGGACATGAATTTTCCTTTTTTTTTTTCCATAACATTTTGCACGACTTTCAAAGAGCCTGTCAAGTTGTCAGTTTGGATGATCTATATGAGGTGACAAATTTCCATATTCTTAGGTGGCAGGTTGGGTGGACTTCACTTCACTTCCCACTTCCAATCAAGTGATCATTTTAACCCAAACCATTCATTCCTCAACCCTAACCTAGTGTCCATGTACATGAAACTATAATCTATTAAATTTCATAACTATTTCACGAACTGCCATGATGCTGGATCGTTTCAAGACAGAGTATGTGAACAACTGTCTTCAGTGTCAAAGTGCATTCAACTATCCACCCTATTCTTTTTAGCTTTATAACAGTATACTACTTCCTGCTTTTGCTTTTTTTTTTTTTAATAGAGGACAGTACGTATTACTGTGGCATGACCACAAGAGGTCTCTTGTCATAAAACCATCTGTAGTTTAGAGTGTTGGAACAAACATTGAATGCTGTTGTTTTTCTGGTAAGGTCTCAACTTTATTTTGGATGGTGCATTGACATATGACACTTAAAACATGCAATGAACAAGGACTATAAACACTTCAATGTTAATCTTTTCTTGCATGTAATCCCCTAAATTAGCAATTGGAAGATTGCCAGTAACTTTTTAAGGCCCATGTGATCATGACTTTTTTTTTTTTTTTATCTCAAGTTCATTAGATAATGAAGTTGTGGTTACACTATAGTAGCCTGGTGTCTTGACAGAATCAGATAATTAAGTTCTGATTTCACAGTAATTTAACAAACTGCAAAAATGAAGTTAGCAACTGAGGAGATGTTCAGCTTTGGTAAGTTTGCAATTTATATGACATTTAGTGGTAATACAGTCACTTCAGAAAATAATAAAGCGCCAGTTGAGTCAACACATCAGTTTACAAGTGGTGAAAAATAACATTTAACTGACCAGAAAATGAAAATGATTAAATAAATAATTTCTCACATTACTGAATGGAATTGCTATTGAGAGTTACCACTCAACATTCAGGCCACAACACAATCAAACACACACACACACTCACACAGTCAGAGTCAAAGCTATATTTCCTCCCCTTCATCAGGGCTTTTGTTTGGGTGACACACAATTAGAGCAGTTGATACTGATTGCCATCCTTTTCAGCGGAGAGGTTAGAGAGTAGACTGCAGACAGGCGGGCGGGCAGGGAGGGACAGAAATAGAAAAAATAGAGAGAGAAAGACAAAAACAGGAGGGAATAGAGGAAGACAAACGAGGAGGAGAAGGTGAGACCGATGGTGAGAATGAGAAAGAGACTCACGGGAGATCACCAAGAGAGACGTGGTTTCTTTCCAGAGTCACCTTCAAACTTGGTCAACAGGAAATGAGCGGATAATAGAAAAAACACACACACACATACTGACAAATCGTCTCACGACATTAGTGAATCATGGGGACAAATGGATGAATGTCCTCTCCTGTGTCTGGGGAACAATGCAGCTCTCCAAAATAATTCCTTTGATTGCCTCTGACTCAGACACTGTGCAGCAGACTTGAAACACTGCTGTGTCCTAATTCCATATTATATAGCAGCACTTACAGGTGATAAGTTGCATAAGTACACCTCTGAGGTCCTTGCACTGTACTGGAGCATTTCAATTTTGTTCTACTTTATACTTTTACTGCATTTCAGAGGGACATCTGGTGCTTTTTCTCTCCACTAAATTGATCTGACAGCACAAGTTATAATCTACTTTTCACATTAAGATTTTACATGACATAAGACATGATGAGTTTATAAAATGCAACACATTGTTAAAGATGAAACCGGTTACTCCCAACCATTATGGCTTGTGCCCTTATAAACAGCAGTGTCTAGTTGTGTCTCTTGTTATGTTTGTAAATGGTAAATGGCTGCATTTATATATTGCCCAAAGCACTTTACTGTTTCACCTACTCAAACATACACTCACACATTGATGGCAGCAAGTTGGCATCATCATCGGGAGCTGCCAACCCTGTGGTTAGTGGATGAGCTCCTATTGAGCCTACAGCTATCATGTCTATGAGTTGTTAGTCGTTCCAACATAGAAATAATTAACCTTCTAAACTTCTCTCATGATTTTGTTTCAATAACAGTTAAAAAAAACCCTGAGACATCAAATCATCGCTTACCTCACAAAAAGCAAAAGGTCAGAGGAAAAAGTCAAAAACGTGTGTCGTGGGTTCACTTTTTGAACCGGGACAAATGATGGTGCAGACGACAAAAACTTCAGTGAGGGTTTTTTTTTTATTCACACGAAGTTCCAGAACCAAGTGACAAAAGTATTTACAGTGCAGAGTGAAAAAAAACAAGCAAAGGGGAAAAAGGGAAAAATATTTACAAGGCAGCTCAATACCTTCAATGTAGTTGCAATAACCAGCTCTCTCATCCAATCAACTCTCTCCAACAACCCAACACCTTGAATGAGCAGAGCTTGCCTTTTATACCCTTAGCCCCTCCCCCGGGGAAACCAATTATTTCATTAGGGTAACAAAGGATCAATTTTAAGATCAAAACCCCCAAAAATGGCAATGACTGACATTCTTCACATTGTGTCACCTGGCACTAATCGCCCTCCATACGGCTATGGCCAAATACCCCCAAACAACAATAAATCACAACATAACAGTCAATGTACATATTCATGGTTGCGTCCATGGTCACATGCTCCTCTTTGACGTGCCCTCGAGAACTATTTAGCAGGTGACCCGGAAGTGTCTCTGTTTGGCGGTGAGAGGCAGCAACAGGTGAGTGTGTATGGATGTGTATGTGTGTGTGTGTGTGTCGCGTCAGCGCCGAGTGTGCACTCTAAAACGCCTAGAAAAAGCCCGGGCAGTGGGGAAAGGTTTGTGGTAGTGCAGGACCGCGGGACACAAGTGCGGGCCTGCACGCAACTGTTTATTTGGAGCATGGCTCCGCAGGATGAGTGGAGTTGCGGCGCGCGTGCGTAGTAACGTGCGTTTCTCTCTCTCTCTCTCTGGCCGAGAGAGAGAAACGCACGCCGGTTATGAGATGACGGAGCGGCGTTACCGTCGCCCCGTCACAACGTGAATGATAATTTGCATGATGATGAAGATGATGAAGAGATGTGACTCCAATGAATGATAGTGTTTCTTTGTGTCTACTGTGTGTTTGAATAAGCACCTCTTAATAAGCCCCAGCTGCATCACAGCATCCATTCCTTCTACAGTGATAGAGGTGTTTGTCTTTTAGTATGTGGAGTTACCAAACCCCAAAACAGCTTGAAACATACTTCATTTCTATTCTAGTCTTCAGTGTCAATGTACTCTATACTCAATAGAAATCTAAATTAGTATAGCATCACCTGAAAGGCTGAACCTGAGGCTCCAAAGTAGAGAGCTCTACTTAAAGACTACTTGCGTCACAAGTGTCACATTTAGTTTAAAATCCAATGACGTTCACTTTAATAAAACTTCACGTCCTCTCATGCTGGCTAATTAAACAGGTAAGTAGCGAGTGTGTTTTCATTTTTGCTTGATTAAGAGGAAAGCATAACAGCTCCATTTCCATGTGAGAGTGATCAGCACCTCTACAGGGGGTCATCAATTCTGCAGGAGCAGGAATGAAAAAAACAAAAAAAACAAAACAACTCTACTAAAAAGACTTTTTACAGAGGCCTAATCATCCATTACAAACGGCTCGGTAAATCTCCTGAGCATCACACATTTCCAAAAAGTTAAATTAATCAGAACAATGTGAACCAATAAGTTCAATTCAGAATATGAAAAATCAAATGAGAGCTGCATGAGGTTTTTATTGCCATGCTGTTCATGAATGAGTGGGTAGTAGAGCAGCCTTAGCCAGAGAAAGCTCATGTATTAGTGGCACCAGAGTAATAGAAACTTGTTAACCTACGCACTACTAATGAATGGGCAACATGTTGTACTTCACCCATTCTTTAATACATTCACAGACTCAGAGAGCTTATGGTATGTTTATCCAAAATCCCTAGAGTAGCTCTTTAAGTGTGATGTGTGAGGAACTGACTCAAATACACTTTATTAATGTTTTTATCACTTTCTAAATTTGATAGCAGCCAGTATGATCATGATGAAACGTCCTCCCTGAGCACTGCTTCGCCAGTCAGTGTTTGATCTCCCATGTTGTTGACCCATCCATCCACCCCGACCTTCCTCCTACACAAACATCGTCTCTCTATAAGAACATCACTTGATTTCCTCCTTTTACTCCTGTCGTAATGACTACAGCTGCTGGATGGATTCTGTCTCTTGAAACTGAATCTGTTTTTTATTTTGCTGCTGATCCTGCCTCTACATTTAGTATGGACGTGTTCTTTCTCAGACTGCACTGGAAAAACCTATATGTGACTTATTTGAGCTTGCTCTGTCCCACAGACCATTTTTATTACATTTGAAGGGCTGATCAGGCAAAACACCTGCGGTTTCCAGGCGGTTGTGTTTTCATAGCTCAGGTCCCAGATTTGCATTCGAAACGACTTTTTGTATCGACCACCGGAGGCAACAAATGAACCTTGAGCAGAACAGAGGAGCATCTCATGTTACAGTTTACAGCTCGAAAAAAACTGAGATGGGCTGAGAGGATTGTTTTAGTAAAGACGACTGAAGGAAACAGTCAACAGTGTCATTCTGCCGAACTCATGATCCAACGAAATGTCACACGCACCAGCTTTTGTCCTCTGCGTCAAATAAAGGACATGTACGCATCATTTCCTATTAATCCCTCCTGCATGGTCGTCGAATTTGAATCGTGTGTGGAAAACAGTCTCTGCCAATGTAAACTACTATATAGAGAGGTCATGACAGAACTACTGCTGCAAAAACTAGCATAAAACTTGGACTTTAATATAAAAGCTTAAGGATATAACTAAATATATTTGTAAATATGCCTGTTGGATGTCTTCATCAGAGTGAGAAACTGAAATGACTAAAACAGACCAATAAGCAAAAGCTTCAAATGTATTATGTGAGTGTAAAAACATTTTGTCTGTAGACCATCTTTTAAGATTTATATTAGTTTCACAAATTAATCTAACTAAAAGGTCCTTTTGCATGCTTTTCTGGATTTTTCTGTAGTTGTGAATCACAGCTCATCGGCTTTCATCAGTTAGCTTAGTTGTAATAATAGATGGTTGCATCTGGGGATGTGGTTAAAAGCTAAAAAAAAAATAAAAAAAGTAAGGCATAACTTCACATTACAATTATTAAAATTTAAAAAAGGAAAAAAAATTAGTTACTGTAAAAAAAAAAAAAAAAGATAACAATTACCTCCAATCCCATATCATGCAATGCCCCTAAACCCTGTGTGCATATGTTTGTGCATGAGTCACAGTGCATGTGTCTTACGCCATACGTAGGCGTCTTGAGTAACATGCATGTGATCTTGATTTATGAGCATGAGTCCAAACCTCTGGGACCAAACTACTCCAAACAGAAGCTGATGATTCATTCTTCACAGCTGATATCTAAATATGTTTGCTCTCAGCCCTCGGGGAGAAAGATTTCGGTGTGTGTGTGTGTGTGTATGTGTGTGTGTACATGTGTGTGTTTGATCTGTGCCCATGTGTTTGCTCATAATTCCAGTGTAATCCTGCAGTGAATATGCATGCTGGCACTTAAACTATGGCAGTCAACATTTGCATGATAACATGGAAATGTAACTCTGCACTCTGCATATGTCATCTCAGTGTCCCTCTGATGGAACCATTCCTGCATAATGTGTACACACTGTATACTTGCTCAAGCATGTAAACACACACAGTCACACAATACCGTATACGTACACATAAATACAGAGTGTAGTCATTGATGATTTAAGTCTTGTACAGTGGTGCAACTACACTGTAGTTACTACAGCTTGTCTCATATCAGCATATGCCCCCTGGCCATCAAAGGGCCTGTATATCCCAGAGATAGGCGAGGTGAGTCATTATTTCATGGCTTTGTAATTAGTGTCAAGGGCCCCATCATCTAGCTTGTACAGTAAGAAATTTGATTTGTGTCGCTGGTGTATTGAAGCTATATTGGAGCTCAGTCTCAGAGGACCGCTGTCCATGGTGCTGATCATCAGTTACTGACTGACTGCAGTGGACCTC
The DNA here is from genome assembly GCA_029490765.1 of Euthynnus affinis. Classification (NCBI taxonomy): domain Eukaryota; kingdom Metazoa; phylum Chordata; class Actinopteri; order Scombriformes; family Scombridae; genus Euthynnus; species Euthynnus affinis. Next base: position 33,789,728 of record CM055844.1, on the reverse strand, counting down.
TTACGTATTATTTTGTACTGGAGTGCTTTGTGATTTAGAGGACTGCTACTTTAATATCTTACAAGGATGCTGTTACTGTGCTGGGAGCGCTCGCACGTCTCAGTTGTATGTGCGTTTGTATGATTTATACTCATTTACACTGCTGTTGTTGGAATATTGAGGAGTTTCTATAATCACCTATTACATCCACCAGGTGTTACAACTGCTGCTCCTGAACGAACTCCTTCATATACAGGGAGCTGTCACAATCATATTCTGCATTTTTGTTCATCAGCCAGCACTTATATGTTGCCTTCCGCAGTCAAAACATCACTTTTTCAAGAGTAACTAAACACCAAGACTGAAAAGCAGTGTTTCAGAGTCAACGTGTGCTCTGTCGCAGCTGTAACCACACCCATCATCAGTGATGTCATGGTATACTGACATACCCCTGGAGGACACGTTTGCATCACTGCAGCAAAATGAGTAGTTAACCGGAGGTCAGCAAAGACAAGACTTTAAGCTGCTGTGAGGCTGCTCTATAAATGAGTAAATGTTTCCAACTGCACACAACACTTAAGTAGCTGTGACAGGCAGTGTGCTCACACTAGCTGCTCTGTGACATTGCACTTAAATGCCAACAGCATTAAAATGACAACGTTAACATGCAGATATTAAGCAATTGTAAAGTTCACTATGTTCATCATCTTAGTTTAGAGTATTGGCTTGCTAACATTTGTTAATTAGAACCAGCTAAGGCTTGTGGGAATGTTAGAAGCAGAAACCTAAAGTAAATCAATATTCTCTGTGAGCAGCTTTGCCTTTTAAAACAGCAGCAATTCTCCTCGGTACACCTGCACACAGTTTTTCATGTACTTGGCATTTCTAGTTGTTCCTGCATCTTGGAGAAATTGCCACAGTTCTTTTGTGTATTTAGGCATCTTAGCTGCTTCTGTCTCTTCGTGTTAATCCCAGAGTGACTCCATGATGTTGAGATCAGGGCTCTGTGGGGGCCAGACCATCTGTTGCAGGAATTCCTTGTTCTTCTTGTTGCTGAAGATAGTTCTTTATGACTCTGACTGGATGTTTGGGCTCTTTGTCATGCTGCAGAATAAATTTGGGACCGATCAGATGCTTCCCTAATGGTGTTGCATTATGGATAAGAATTTACACATCTGATGTGCTGAAAAAATTTTGCAGAATACTTTATGGCAGGGGAAAGTGGTCAAATGTTTTTGTTGTTAGTCGAGGTTGTGTTGTTTTTTTTTTCTGTAAACTAATTGACTGATTGTTTCAGCTGTCACTTGTTCTAAGATGATCCAGTGACATGTGGTGCTCAGGTTTCCAACACAAACTATACTGAATGAATTCTGTAACAAAAAGTAGGAACTTATTATTTAAAAAATAAATCTTTTCTTAGTTTTGTGAACCCACCTAAAGTGTGTATGTGAAGGATAAAAAAATATTAATATTTGCACTTGCAGTTATTGAAAGGCTGGTCAGCAGAGCAAGGCTCTAACTGTGCCAAGAGAAGGGTCATAACTCCCTCTGCCCTCTGCTATAAATGTACACATTCATCGCACTGGAAGGCACTTTGGATGAAAGCATCCAGTAAAAAGGCTCACACGCACTGTAGTGTATGTAGAAGAGCAGTCCCAGAGCTGAGCTGCCTGCCTCACACTCAGTCCTCTCTACATGCAGAAGGTGTCCTTTGGAAAGGTCAGACTGACTACAATAAGGCAGAAAAGGACAGCCTCATATTCAAAACACTCCACACACACACACACACACTGAATGTGATGAATGTGTGCATGTGTGCGTTATCACAATTTAGAATGAGCAACGAGGGAAATGAGTCATGACCATGAGAAGGTCAGGGGGGCTTTGTGTGTTTGTGAGAACTCTGTGTGTGTGTGTGTCTGTGTTTGCGTGTTTGTGCATGTGCGTGTTTGTCTTGTTTACAGGAGTGTGTGTGAGTATTTGTACATGTGAAGGTGTTGAGTGTGTGTTGGATATAAATGTATGTGTGTGTTTGGAATTCCTACAGCGAGTGAAGGTCAAAGTGGTAACACTCGAGGCCTAAAGTGTCACACACACACATTATTAGCATTGTGTGCAAAAAGAGAGCTGGAGCATACTGCTTGTGATTTCTCCTACTAAGTTTCTGATGGCTGTGGAGATAAGCCATCAGAAACTTGAGAAGACAACACAAAGTAAGTTGTAAAAAGACTTAGTTATCTGCTCCTCACTGTGACCCCACTATCTGTCACAGTGAATGAAAGAATGTAAATACAGAATAGTATTATATTCAGTAATGAGACAAGGTGGAGCTTCCCAACAAGACTATAAACACAGTTACTGTGGGAAATACACACACAATACAGCCTGATCATGTCTACTGTTGTGGTGGTGATAACAACAAGGAGAATTTAACAGTGAACTATAAATCCAGAACAACACTAAGTACAATACTAGTCAAAAGTTTGGATACATCTTCCCATTCACTCGAGTGAGAAAGTGTGTCCAAACATGGACCTAGTGTCGAGTATGAATAAACACAAGATGCATACATGAATGAATATGTAATATAATAAAGACTTCTGGAAAAAAAACAATATATTTTTTTAAACTCATGTTATCATTATGTAGTAACAGGGCAGTTCGTAAATGAAACAATCCAAACAATCATTTGACAAGTCTGTCAGCAAGTGGTTTATTGTCTTAAAGCTGCTTAAATACAAAGATACTAAACATCCTTATTGGTCAACGTCTCTGCTTCTGTTGTGAGTATAAATACATTATCGAGCTACAACAATTCCAAACTCCGTGTTTTATTCTGCTCTGTCCTTTGCTCCACATCACATCAGCTCAGTGTGGCCTTAATAAGACATCATCACAAAGCCACTAACTGATCTGCATGATGATGCCATGACCCTCAGCATGCTATTATCATATCCACCACTTTGTTTGCATATCTGTGTGTGTGTGTGTGTGTGTGTAGGAGGGGGTATTGTTATGTGTGACATGATGAATCTCAGCATATGTTTATAGAAGCAGCTTTAAGATGAAAAGCTGTGCTGCTCAAATACTTTTTATTCATTATCATTCCTGTCATTTTACATTTCTTCTTCTTCTTCTTCTTCTTCTTCTTCTTCTTCTTCTTCTTCTTCTTCTTATTATTATTATTATTATTATTATTATTATTATTATTATTATTATTATTGTTGTTGTTGTTGTTGTTGTTGTTGTTAATGACAAAATATATACCCACATATGCAATATCCATTACATACCATATTATTCATATTCAATGTTTGTTGTGCCTATGTGTGTTTGAGGAAAAAAAAAATTCTAGGAAATGATGTGGTGAATTGTGCTTAAGTGCTAAGAATAGCTCTGATTTCAGTCAGCTCATGTTAGGTATGGCTCTGTTTAGCTAAGAGTGTCAAGTGTGCTTCCGTCCAAATAAAATAATAGAGTGTGTATGAAGCCTGAATGCAGTGACCCACATACTGTAGTCCAAACTAAGGGAGGGGAACGTGGTCGGTCTTAGCAGAGGAAAGAGAAAAATGCTTTAAAATATTTGTCTTGTCAAACACCTAAATTTCCTAGAGCATAATGTGAATATACATCATTTGTTTGGTTTATAGTTGATAGTGAACCTCGGTTGTGTTTGTTAGAGAATGTCTTCAAAACCTGATGCCTTGATGTGTACAACACACCACATCTTTGTCAGAATCACTACAGCAACATAGAACAAGGAGTTGCAAGGCAATTAAGGATCAGTTTTTGACACTGTGTGCTAGTACATATTGACACTTTATTAGTGACAGGGTATTTTAACATTCTGATTCCCCATGTTTTATATGTAGAATTGTGTGATGTCAGAGCTTGTGTGAATGTGGTCTGACATGCACAGGACTGTGAGTACTACCGTATGCTTGTGAAAAGTTGTAAAAACTGTGATAATGGACACTGCTTCTTCAAACACCTAGTTTCAGTTTGGTTTGTTTTCCTGCTGTCTTTGCTTTACAGTAAATCCTTTTTTGCTGTTAGCTGTTGTATATTTGCTAGTAAGGTAACTAAACTGTTGGCTTTAACTGAGATGGGTTTTTTTTGTTTGTTTGTTTGTTTTTTAAAAAAGTACAATTATCTCATTAAAAGCCAATATTTCATATGTTCCCTCTCCCTCCTTAAAAAATCCAGAATCTATGACTTTACAAATATTGTTCATTTCAAAAATTGAACTGCTGGACACAAGATGTCTCCTTCTTCACTGTAAGAGAGAGAAGAGAAGGGGAACAACAGGTTATGGAGAGTCCTTTGGGAGCAATTCACATGTGTCACTAACTCAACTTTATCTCTGGGGAACACCCCCAACCAATGTCCAAATAAGGAAATGTGTGTCATGTAGCTGGTGGATGTGACTCTCTTTGTTGAGACCTCCTGATAGAGTAACAGTGGAGCAGAGGAGAGAGAGAGAGACTGAGATAACGATGTAACCTACCTGAAAACAATTTTAAAATATTTGTATAAAACAAATATTCGTCAAAAAACCCACGATTGGTACATTTCCAAATAACGTATTTGTATTCAGGCACACCTCCAGTAAGCTGCATACTGGATCACAATTAGCCTCCAAACTAATTCCTAACTAACTCACAAATCATGTTCGTAGGTACAGTATGTAAGATATCAGTTTTACAGTGCCAGTTTCAAAATGCTGTTGTATAAATTGAAGTACATATAATGAATAAATAATTCATATGGAAAAGTGTGGTGGTTTTGCCTCCCATGCCACCATCACTGAAGCTTTCAGCAAGTTGAAAAAGTTTTCACACTTTAATGTCAATTTGAAATTTCTAACAAGAAAAAAAAAACAAAAACAAAAATCACTGATTTCTGTCTGCTTAAGTCTGTCTGTGCCCCTTTTTCACATTCTGATTCTCTATAGGGGGTTCCTACTGCTGCTTAATACAACACACACACACACACACACACACACACACACACACACACACACACACAAACACATTTCTTTATAACAATTTTGACTGACAGAACTAGAAAAAAAGATGAGCACATTAAAATTCATGACTTTTTGTTTCAAAAGGATTTTGTACAGTTCCCGCAGCACACGTTTATTCACACAGAGAATTTAATAGGCCTAGTACATCTGTGGGGACAGAATTAGCTTTGAAAACATGTGCGCATGCACTCACACACACTCACACACACACACACACACGCCAGGTTTCAACAGTCAAGGGCATATGCACTCCATGATATGGATACACACTCTAAGGCATTATATATTAAAGCTTACAACTCAATTACAAATATGATCACCACAGGGGGAGAAAAGAAACCGAAACAAATACAAACAAAGACAGAAACAGACAAATAACACACAGAGATACACAAACCCACACACACAATTCTGAGTGATATATTTGTATAGTTATTTTTCTCTATTCATTTTACTGTGATAGATAACTATGTGGAGTTCCATGTGTATCAGTTGGTGTTTTAACCTGTATGCCTAAATATGACTAAACAAAGGTGTGTGCACTTGGCCTCTTATTTTTGTGTTTTGCTAGATCAATTTTTTCCACATATGATATCTGTATTATAACATGCTATCTGTGCATCCACCTGGTTGTTCAATGTGGAAGAGTAGTAGGGGTATGTATAACACACCCACATCATGGTCAACACATCCAGCCTAGTGATGTGAACCAAATGGGAGGACACACACAATCAAAGGGTTATCAGCTGTTAGAGCCATTGTGAGACTAGAGGCCTAAAACTAAAACATCACCAACTCTTCACAAAAAATGATTATTACAAAAGATTGTTCCTCAACTCTAGCGTTCCAGTTTTTATGTGAGGATTCACTACAATGCATTGAGAGCATCATTAAAATGACATTAATGACCTCAGTTGTCCACACACCAGCTATAGTCAGTAGCTGTTTAATACTTAACCCCTAATACCTGCTGCAATCCACAATAAGTATTCAAACACACACACAAAAAAGGGGTGAACACAAAATGATCACGATCCCATGGATCCCATCAGCATGCCTCACTTTCACTTTCTATCTTATCAACTTGTCCCTGAGTTACCATAGTGACAGTAAGGCTATTAGTGAAAGGCCAAAGAGATTACTTTAATCGTAACCTAATGAGAGCTAGTCAAAAGGCCATCACTAACATACACACATATGCACCCTCGCAAAGTTACATCATCTGAGTTCCATTCATTTATGAAACACACTCTGGAGTTACAATGTCCAGCTCTGACAGTATTCTATGATCCACTCAGGCTGTAAGGGTTATTAGCAGGCAGATGTTACAATGTAGCACCATCATATCCGTGAAGGAAATGATACCCTTTGAATGATTATATATTTAGCTGTGCTGTGAACCCCAGATAATGAATCCTAAGAATTTTGGTAAAGTACCTTGCCTCTAGTGCCACCATTAACCAAACATGTCTACTTCTTCACAACAAATATCAAAATTTAATGTACAGATTATGACATGAATGATTGAGATGATGAGATTACTGGTCATGTTCATAAACTTGTTAAATTAAAACCAAACTAGAAAGGTAACATTTTCTGAAGAATATGTATATGTGCTCACTGCTGAAAAATGCACATTAGGAATTGTTCAAATACTTAAAGAAGTTGAAATGGCAGTTAAAAAAGAAGGGCTTAAAGATGTTGATTCAGATGATTTCCAGGTAAAAGAATAGGAGATAAAAGCAGTGGGTGGAGCCCAATGAATGAACACCCTGCTGAGACATAACATCAGACCCAGCCTCACTGATCTTGTCCAACTAAAGGTTAGTCGCTGCAGCCGACCTACTTCTTATAATCTAGGCCACCTCAGCAGAGAAGCAAGGGGGCCCAACCAACCCACATAGTATGCAACAGAACTGGGTACAGCCATGGCCTAAACTTGCAATGCATATGTCCTCAACACTCCTGCTAAACAAGGCTGCTGACACTGCCACATTACATGTAGAGTGTGAGCAGACCACAGTTAGAGGGTCTCTTCCTGCCTGCATATACGCTTGGGAGATACACTCACAAAGCCACCTAGCAAGGCATTTCTTGGACAGGATTTTACCAGCCACACCATAGCTGTAGCACATGAACAGCTTCTCTTTGCATCTGATGCGGGCCATGCATTTAACATAGCATTCACCTACTTATCACCCATATGGGGTGGAGGACAAAATGCATCCAGCTGAATAACCCCCAACCTGAAAGAACTACCTGTGTTTTTTGGCCTCACTCCCGTATATAACCTGTCTGCCTTGCCTCCATGGAACTTGTTTGCATGTTTGGACTGCTTCTATATCACCAGACTGTTTTTGGGTTTTGATTTATCAAAGCATCTCTTCATTCAACCTGTCCACTTTGGTGTCTGCGATTGGGTCCTCCTCCTGTTTGCCCGGTACATATCTGTGACAGTCCATGAAATAGTCTTCAAATTGGCTTTTATTGTAAAATGTACATTACATTATATAATTGTGTATACTTATGTTTTCTCCCCTGTTTTCCCTGGTCTGGAATGGAAAATTCTCTTTGTACTTTGGTAATGATGACTGTTGGCAAGTAGAGGATGGAGAGAGCTATTTGATTACTCTGATACACATAGACTCATTTTTTTTAAATCTGACAATGTGCCCCATTGGGATAGGATAACAAACACAGAGGTTGCTGGTAAATCCTGCAGATCCCAATGCACCTATGTAGGCCCCCTGAACAGTAGAAGTCACAGAAGAAACCACGTCAGTGATAAGGACTTTACCCCTTAATGGCTTCACCAGTTACAGGAATTGAACCTGGGTCTCTCTCTTTTTGTGATTTTTACCCTGTGCCACCCAGAAGCCCAGTTTATTTTGACACATATTATAGGTGGGCTGTTCTTTGTGTCACTACATGCATGTATGTGCCACTGTTCCAGGAGATACTGCATCTGCAGCTCGAGCTTTAACAGATAGTTGTAGCTGACTAAACCTTGTTGTCTAGGCATGATCATTTTTTGGTAAAAGAACATGTGAATTCTGTATATTAATTATGCCATGTGTGTAACACAGATATTATTGGTCCATTACTTCTATTGCTATTGCACTGATCACTAACTGTTTTATGGTAATGCATGTCTTATATGTATTCATATATATGGTCAGAGGAGGTCATGTTCAACTACACTGCAACGCTGCAGTGAGAGTTGATAAAGTGTCTTGCCCAAGGACACTCCAGCAATGTGGATATTTGCAGACATGAGGGTTTAAACCCAGGTCACGGTGTGAAGGATGGCCCTGCTAACGACTGGGCTAACCTGCAGCCCCTACATATATGCTTGGAATTACATTCCCTTTGTGTTTGTATGCTGCACAAATTTATGTTCCCCGCCACTTACCTGTACTGCAGGCAGAGGTAACATTTGTCAGGGCTGCCCTTGTGTATAAGTAAGTAAGCCTTGTTCAGGGTGAGGTGGCCCATAAACCAGAGCTTAATCATCTGTTTCAGTGGTGTGTGTGAGCTTTAATGGAGCACTGCAGCTACTATATAGCAGGGACCAACACTCAAACATGTCTAATGTGAAATTCATCCACAGTGATTCAACTTTACCAGTCATGACTTATAGAGCGATGATGCAATGATCTACTGTTGTTTTTTTCTCTCTTTTTTAAGATTTATGTGAAGTTGCATTACAGACTATGCCATGCTCTCTGCTTTTCTGAAAGTTACACTTTTAGTAAAATTAAAGTTAGATAGTGTTTACAGTTGGTTTTGCTATGTCGCTTTTCTGGTTTCACTTGGTCTGTGTTGGTGCAGTAACCCTGTCCAAGAATAGCATGCTGAAGCCCTTATCTAGGGCATAACATGAAATTTGCATGATCTTCATTGGGTAATTGGCAGGTCGAAGAAGTAATTCTCAATAGCTGGCAGTGAATAAAAGTGGACCCTGAACAAGAATACAGATTAGAGAAGAGCAAATGTAGGCAGAGTTAAGTAATGAAGTGTACCCAAATGGGTAGCTCTGGGTCTGAAAAGTGAAGCCAATGTGGAAGTGACTTAAACCTGTTTTCCTCCATTGCCCAGGTGGCAATGTGGGTTAGGTAACGTAACCATGGCGTAACTAGATTCACAGAATATAGGCATAGCTGTAGCCACTGCGATTTCAATGTGTTTTCAGTTTATGAAAGTTATTTGTAACATTTTAGTGACCTAAAAAGTATTTGGCTGTACAAAAAGACCCTCTAAGGAGTCAGATGTTCAGTTTTTCCAGTAAGTACATTTTGTTTTTAATGGTTTTAAGCCTGTTTTTCACTAGAAAAAAATAGCATTTAGCATTATCACAGTATTATCATCACCATAGACTGTTAATGCACCGTGCCATCCAAGCTAGCAGCAAACATAAAGGTCAGTTCCAACCTCTCATCCAAATATGCTGAAATCTGGCTCCAAAAATCCAAACTCGAGGCTTCAAAACCAATGGGTGATGTCATGGTGACTACATCCATTATTTTTTTTTTTTACAGTCTATGAGTGTACCACAATGATCTGGCACCACGTTATGTCCAAAATGTCAACTTTTCATTACTATTAGCTAAACCAAACCTTTTTTGAGTTTGACCAACTGGGTTTAGGATATGTTTCATGAACACGACAAAGCAGAAGTTTTTAAACTGTACAGTGAAAGTAGGCAATCCATGTGTACGTTGTCTTCTTTGACAACACTTTATATGCTAAATTTAAATATTTGTGTATAAAGTACAGTTTTGAGATGCAGAGAAACACTGCTTAGTTTACTGACTGGTCTGAAATATTATCTATCATTGGTCAAGTCCAGTTGATTTCCATTAGACAGGGTTAGGGTTTTCAGATTTAAATATCATAGCAAAAACCATGATTGCAAGGCTGCAGATTACACTGAGTCAACAGTGTTGAACAGGTGGTGTTGTATTGGTGCTGCTAGTCACTATTCTTGAGAGGAAAATCGGGGTGGGCAAAACATAAGAAAAACCCTTTAGTATATAACAGTCCAACATTTTACCATGGAAAACTACAGATTCAAAAATGTCACTTCTCACAGTGTCAGATAATGACTTCATGAATTTGAAATCCATGTTAGAGATTCACTTTGAGGAGACCATGCACACATGACTATTTAAAAAGGTATGTCTATGCTTAGCTGAAAAAATATTACATATCTTGAATTAAGAACATTCCAGAGCAAAAATTGAGAATGTCAGTCAGATTGCCAAGAAAAATAATTTTAGTTTTAAATGTATGTGAACACCAGGATTTCTGACAGTCCAAACCAATTAACACTTAAAGAGCAACACCCTAATTTAGTTTGAACATGCTCCTTTCATGTATTCAGAAAATGCATTCAAAACCCAGACATGTACTCCCACAGGATTTAACCTGCTATGCATATGGTACAGTACAGTGCACATCAGTGCAGATTTTAAACATTCAGTGAACTGCCAAAAATGCAAAACTATGTTCCACAACATGCTGCTTTGCAACAACCATACTGACTGTCATTACTAATGTAAGTTTTGTCTAATGACTTTATTGTACATATAACTCCAAAAAGAGGATTTATTTTTTTCTTTCCACTATGCTCTGTGGCACGACAAACAAAATACAATCAACACCTGTATCACTCCCAAGCGCTGTCACTGAAGAAGCATGACTGAAAAAAAAAAAACGCTATGTGGTAGAAATGTGCAAGAACAATAATGATTTTCCACTTTTCATTAGTGCTGCTGTCACACACGCAGCCTGTAGACAAACAGACACAGCAGACATTATTAATCATTTAACACACTGTAACATCTAATAACCACCACTACACTACATGTCTAATATAATATGCATTGCTCTTAGCCTTGCATGTCTGTGTCGCTAACACAGAGATAATTATAATATAGCTTTGTATGCCTGGGACCAATGGAATATTAATGTCTTTAGAATGACTAAACAGTCTCTGACTGTGAAGCAAATCATTTACATTCATGCATTATGCTCTGTGTGGAGAGAGCTTCAAAGTCACGACTAAATGCTGACATCAGATACAAGAGTTGTACAAAAATATGTGGATTTTCTTTGAAAGACTGTGATTCTAAAGCTGTAACCGAGCATAATACTTGAGTAAACATAATTACAGCATTCTAGTCATGACAGATGTAAAATACTACAGTTAGTGAACACACAACTCGTGAGAAAATCAATACTATCTATTTACTCCCCTATAACTTGGCATCTTGTATTTTCTGGCATAGCAACTGTCTCCAAGGAGGAAACTGTGGCCAATCAGGGCTTCAACTGGCTCTACATGGGGGCGGGCATCTTACCGCTGCTGAGACTTCCTGAGCAGCAAGAAGTGGGCAGATGGTGTTTGTTTCTCTCTGTGCGTACGGGTATGTGGATTTGTATGTGTGTGTGTGTTTCTGTGCGTTGCTAGGAAACTTGAACGTTCTCAGTCCTCCTCACTGCTCTTCAAACAGATCCCTGCTTACTGAAATTAATTGAAATGCTGCTAACTAATCATGCACCATCAACCAAAGTCTCATTTCTCACCGTCTCCAAATTTTTATGTAATTGATTATGACTATAACTATCCAACTATAATAATATCGAAATGGTTTGGTATTACGTACATGTGGTTATTTTTGAAGATCACTGAGTCTTTGTTGTGTAATCATCAAGACTGTAGTAATGGCATATAACAATAGCATAAGAATCAAGATAGCATTGAAGAGAAGAAGGCACGTGGAAAGTATGGAATGAAAGTCAGAGGATAATTAATAGAGTCAGAAAACATTGAAGGATAGGTCAGTTGTCCACATGAACACACTGAGAGAGGTTTTACTTGCTGTAATCATTCCTGCTGTTCATTCTGGCTATTAAAAGATCCCCTTCAAATGTGTTTTCAATGTAAGTGATGGGAGCCGAAATCCACAGTGTGCCCACACAGTCATTTAGTGCAAAAATACATTTAATAGTTGATCAGACACTTATATGAGGCTTCCACAGTCTGAGTTAGTCATATCAAGTGGATATCTGTGACATTTACAGTCTTTTAGCATCAAATTTCCTCTTTGTGTTTCCCTGTTGAGCTGCAGTGGAGGTACAGTAACACTGTACTGTGGATTTTGTCCCCCATTACTTCCATTGTAAGTGCATTTTGTTTCAATGTTCATTTGGTCTCCTGACTTGAAAAATTGTGAAACCATCCTTTAAATGAAGTTACATACTGTATGCTGAATGGACAATTATTATTATTATTATTATGAAACAATTGCAGGTTCTTTTGTTAGTATCAACACTAGCTTTATAATGATCATTAACTTACTGCAGCAAATGTGAACGGTACAGAAAAGAAAGAAACTGGGCTTCCTGTTGTGTCGACGCACTAGCACTGGCTAACAGTGTGAAGGCATAATTATTATACTTCTGCCAAAACAGACACATTTGTTGTTAAACCTTGCACATACATCAGAAATGGTGAAAAATTTGATATTTTATGGGTCTCACAAAAAGTCGCAAAATGGCTCAACAGCGCCCCCTAGAAAATTAAGAAAATTGAGCCCCTCGATACAGATTGTTGTAGAAGAAAATTTGGTATGCTTATGTATCATGACCGCAAAAAGTCTCTTGGACACATACCCTAAATCCAACACGAAGTCAACTACTTTTGATCAAAATTGCGATTTTGTGTTATTATGCCATTTCCAGCCTGCATACTTTAACAAACTCCTCCTAGAGATTTCACCTCAGCAACTTCAAATTCAGTCAGTATCATCTACAGGCCTTGGAGATGAAAAGTTATCAAAATGGTGAGTTCTTGACATTGCTAAGGGCGTGAGACTGAGCAGCAAATTTCGATCCTTCACCATGATAACTGAAACGACCATAAGGTGATCCTAAGAGACCCAAACATTTTGTGCCTGATAAGAGTCCTGCCCTGAACACATCCATATGTCAATACTGGATCTGAGTCATAGCGCCACCTACGGGCAATAGGAAGTAACTTGATTTACACTTTGATGCCCTGTGGGAAGCATGGTGATTGGATCCACCTCAAATGTGCTCAGAATAGTCTCAAGACCTTGGAGTTTCTATAGTCTGAATTTGGTGACTTTTTGTCGTAAGGTGTTGCCATGGTGACACGGCGAATTTCGATGTCTTGCCATGAAATTTCAAAGGTTTATAACTTGACACCACATGGTCTGATCTTTTCCAAATTTCATATGCTTGGCATTGAGTTTTGATGTTTCTCCATTACAGACGAATTTGCTATAATTTTAGTGTACATGGTCGGATCTGCCTGAAAATTCACATGCTTGATAACAGTCCAAGCCTTAATACATCTACATGCCAATATTCAGTCAGTAATGCAAAATGGCTCCATAGAGCCCCCTACAACATTTTAACACAGCAGCACCAGGAGCAAGTAAAATAGTGGACAAAGGCAGTGATGTTTATCTCCTTCTTGTACTGTCTGAAAACAGCCCAGGTCTGAAGACACCTACATGCCTGTGACAGAAGCCCTTCGACTGTGCTATGCCCCAACGTGCACAAGGGTGCAAGGGCCCAATCACCACTTCTTGCAGTTTGTATCTGTATTTGTTAAGGCAACAAAATTATTTGTACTTGTATTTTGAATAAAAGTGGAAAGAAATGTAAGGATCCTGTTCTTTGTTTTATTACACTTTTAATTTTAGAAAATTAAAGTGTTCATCAATAAACTACCTTACAAAGGAGGTCCCCACATCAAGTCTCAAACCAGAGTCTAGTGAGCTAAAACTTTACTCATCACCCCATTGCACTTTTTATTTCTTAACTATTTTTTTTACAACCTAACTTTGTGGAAAGGAAAAGGAGAACAACAGATAATGGAGAGTTCTTTAGGAGCACTTTGTGTGTGTCAGTAGCTTAGCTTTATCTCTGGGGAACACCCCCAACTCTGGGACTGATGTTCAAGTTAGGATATATGCATCATGTAGCAGGTGGATGTGACTCCCCTCGTTGGAACCTGCTGATAGACATAATATTGGAGCAGAAGAGAGAGATTCAGATAGCGATGTAACTGACATGCACACTGGTAATCAAGTAATGAGTTGAAACCCTCAATATGCACTTATTTATCAATATATCAATGAGGATAGACTGAATATCAGAAATGCCTTTCAGAATAACAATACAATTCCACAAACTACCCCCTCCAAACAAGTCACACCTTGGAACCTTCATGAAAGTAGTAAATCAGTGCAGAGCTATCATATTAGACTCCATTATCTTGCTAAGTTTACCTAATAGACTGAGTGTACTGTATATTTGAAAATGAAGAATATTTCCCTGTCAACTTTGGAAAGTTCCTCAAAGTCACAACTGTTAACAGAAAGAGTGCTCTGTTAACATCCTGAACACAGTTAGTTTGATGGTGTGGATAACTCATGACAAGTGTTCATTTGACTGACAAGTGAAACAACCACAGACTCGATGCGTCACACCCACACAGACACTGACAGAAGGACTGACAGTTTTAATTACCGTGATAACACCTGTCATTTCACAGCCCAGTCAGTAGTTCTGAAAATAGCTCACGCTAATCAAAAGTGTGTGTGTGTGTGTGTGTGCGTGCCTGTGCATGTGTGTATATGTGTGTGGTATTGTCCTGAGTGAAGAGTTCCATCTGTAACAGTCATTACAGATAATAACCATAGACAGTCCTATAATTTATGCAGTAACAAGAGTAAATGGAGAGACAAAAATAAAAGAGAGCTGCCAGTATGAAAAGTCATTGCGGTACTGATGATAATGATGGTGACAGTGGTGATGATGATGATGGTAGCCAAATATCCTTCCATACTTAAGTCAGATAAGTAGGTCAGCGTCAGACTAAACTAAGATGGTAAATGTGGTCAACATTACCCACTGCCTTGACATCGTCCTCATAATGACAATGACATTAGTAATGCTGATGTTAGCATTTAGCTCATAGCATCACAGTGCCTAAATGCAGCCTCATAGCGCTGTTAGCATAGAGGTATGCTTAAAGCTAGCATGCTAGCTTGTGCTGTGTATGTGGTTCTTTCGAGGATAGGAAAACTACCTGTTTTGTGCAGTTGTTGTCAACTACTTTGTGTTGATTGAAAAGTTATCTTCAAAGTTAAATACAAGAAAATGCAATGCCTTCCAGATCCTTGGTAAGAACACAAATTTAGAACAAAAATGTATTTATATTTATTCATGAATTTATTTAGTTTTAACAGTTAAAACGCAAAGGTGTCTGCAGTAGCGTTACCTTTTGGCCGTTTGCTCTGAGATTTTTTTACACTCCTTAATGATGTCATAACTCTATCAACTAATTTTCATGTTGTTTGGACGTTCACTGTGGAAATTACAAGCTGCTGAATTTTGATTGGCAGCTGGATGCCACATTGATTAAGTTATCAAAGCAATATTTTGAGAAAATGTCAGGCATTGTACCAAACTTTTTATGAAAATTTGTCACTGAAAAACAATTTTTAGTTATAGCACACCCTAGATGACTATTTGTATGAAAATATGGGACATATCATGTAAACCTTGGTGAAAATTAGACAATGCATTGGTGAGATACAGGACATCTACTATACTTAGCTATTTGATATATATGATACAAAAAAAATAATTGGTTTGTATGATCAAAATGGACTGACATATAATTTCTTTAACAAATTAAGATCAGTGAAGTCTGTAGATTGCCCTGTTTCTGATGAGATTCAAAAAATATAGAAAAAAGATGTGCATACAGTATTATTTACGGTAAGACACTGAATGTCACTGGACACTTCTAAACACCATTTGAAATATGATACCTAGTATCCAGAGAAAGTCTGTCAATTTTGGTAGTATCTGAATGAAGTGACAGACATCTGAATTGATCATAGGTTGCATTGAGGTAAACTTTTGTCACAATTCAGTGGATGTAGTGAAACATTTCATCTCTGTAGGACATACAGGTGATTTATTTAGATTTTTTGAAGTTTGGAATGTGAATGTCTACTAATTTAGATTTGTTGTAATAAGCCATGGTCACTATAATCAGTATTCATAATGTTATGCATTGACTCAGTCCTCACCCTATATAATTCAAACTGAATTTTGGACGAATCCATGCAGCCAATTATGTGATACAAACTTTTCGCATTTGTGGCGCCCCCAAGAGGTGAATCACAATGTGTTTTAATACATCAGCTTAGTGAAACCTCCTCAACATGTGTCTCAAATTTTAGGTTGATATCTCAATGCTACAATTTAAGATTAGCTAAATCCGTAGATAATCCTGAGTAAATTTTGGGATGATCTGCCCAGCAGTTTCTGACAAGATGTCAAAAAATAGGATTTTGAGAAAATCAAGAAAAAATTACAAAATTTCACATAGTTAGAGCAGAAGAGAAGAGAAGAGAGATGTGAGAGAATAAAATAATGCAAGAATTCTGACTCTAGGCCAAGCCATTTTTGAAATAATTACAAAAATGGAAACTTCATTATTACAGTGCCACCTTGAGGTCAATGATTGTCATTTTATGTGCCCAGGTAGGTGGAATTTGTGACCCACCTGACAATTTTGGTGTTTTCTAGATCTTATGGTTTTTGCTGCATAAACACCTTTAGAGGAAAAAAGAAGAAGAAGAAGAAGACGGAGGAGGAAGAGGAGGAGGACAAAAAACAATAGGTTACCAGCAGCTTTGCTGCTTGGACTCCTAAAGATATATGAAATGTGTGTCTCATGCTCTCTCTTCTCTTCCCTCCTGTCCTGAGAGGAATACTGATGAGGGCCATAATCTCAGCAGCTATGAATAATAAACATTCTTACATCACCAGCTGAAAGGAGAGGAGGGGCACAGATGGAGCTAGAATCACCACAGCAGGGAGACACAGAGAGACAAACACAAGATACAATTTTGATTTTCTATTCAGTCAGTGGTGATGGGTCACTACAGGAAAGATACTATCACTATTGCTACAAAAAAATCACTACTCTTAGAATTATTTCAGATGTTTCTAATAATAATGCTACTTCTATCAGTAGCTATCACCATTGTTGCTACTAATACTGCTACCACTGAGCCCTAATGTAATAAAACGGAATGTGGCTGTGTCACATTCTGGAATCTGAAATGCTTCCAGTGGACATAGCAGAACTGTGGAGAAACCAGAATTTGACAAATTGATACACAGTGGATCTGTCTCTGTCTCTGCATGGTCTGTGCTCTGGTCTACATGCTCTCATGTGTGCAGCTGCAAGTCTCCCCGTTTAAGTATGTATGTAAGTATGTGTGGCTGGCATGCAGAGTGGCAGACTAGAGATATCAGAATATATGGTCACACCTATTGAGCATGGCTTCTTGTCGCTCCTGGTGTGTGGAGCTCCACTACATGAAATATGCAAAACAAATGTCAAGATGTAAGCTGGCAACATTTTATAAATAGTCTTATTCTTCCACTTCAGGGAATACCATGCTAACTGCAGCAAACGTTTCAATATGAAGACACTGGAGATTACTGAAGAGGTTTTTTTTTTATTTGTCTTGTGATTTTTCTGACTTTCAATTTCAATTCCATATTAAAAAAGGAGTGGGAAGAAGTTCAAAACTTTTCCAGTCCTACCCCTGTCTTTTTTAACATTAATCTTTTATGGTTAATATGAAAAATCAACTATCTGCATTTGGTGTCCATGATACCCATCTCTATCAAATCAAACAAAAACCAAGGATTCAACACAAGAAGTCATGTTGGAAACAAACAAAACATCACAAGTCCATCCCATATCCATTTAATCTATTATTTTTAAAGAGTCTTAAATTTGATTAGTGTTTCACATTTCTTAAGTACAGCTGTTCCATATGTAACCCTTGGGTAAATTCCCAGAGTTAAAATGAGCATAGCAGTAGAAACCATACCTTTGGTACAATATTAGTCCCTGTCACAATAGCATCATAATCTTTTCCTAGGTTGTTGTTGGTCCTTGTTGTTGTCAATGTCAGATATTACAGACTAACGTTTCTTTTTAGTGAGTGTATTTTTAGTGTTTTCCTGTCTCTGATTAGTCTTTAGATAGATACATCAAGTTTCTAAAACTACGATTGGTTAAGGGGCAGGTCTATCACGCAGAGTAGGAGTGTGCGCTTTTTTTAAAAGGCCACAGTCGTACTAAGTGAGTCTTGTAGCAGCCTAACTCATTTATAAGGAGTTGGTTAAATGGCTAAAAGTTTTCACCGATGTTACTGTGTCTCTTCTTCACTCTGTAGACTGCTCCTGCTGCTTAGTTGTTAGTCAGCATGTACGCTAATGTTATGCTAGTGTTTTATGTATGGACTCTGAAGCCTGCTCTTAGCACAAGACAGTGCACCGTGTGACTGCGCACCTTTGGCCATAGAGAGTTTCTGTTTCTTTCTTCTTAGTCATAGGGACTGAGTTTGGACTTTTCTTCTTCATCGCTGCAAGGATGCAGTTTGGACTTTGACACTCACATTGCACTCAAGCTACATTCAGGTCCGCAACAGGGTTTGTTTTTATTTGTGTTTATGGTTGGTGTTACAAATCAACTGGTTTCCAATGTCTACAGCAGATGTTCAAATCATGGAGAGGAAATGTTGCTGACCTTGCAAATGTCTGATTATGATTTGATAATTTTATTATATTAGTTAGTAGTTGTAGTAGTAGCAGCAGGAGCAGCAATAGTGTGAGTACCAGCTGCAATCCTGCTCCTAATTAACAAGATTCAGTGATCAATAACGTGTTCATTGTATAACAGTAAATCCATAGAACATTAATGCCATTCCCAATGAGCATTGCATCTACAATAACATAAAACGGTTAAACCTAAGGTATGTGTAAAAGTATTGAAAACAGACCATCAAAAGAGAAATGAGATAAAAAGAGAAGATGAAAGAATGAAAAGGCTCTGCTATATAAGTCTCCAGAGGTACATGTAGGATTTGGTGGGATTTATTCCAGCAACATATAGATTCAAGTCCCATTTCCCCCTCCGCTACACTCATATTGTCTCTAGCTCATTGCACCTTCTCCTCCTCCTTCATCCCATCTCCCTTGTCTACTGTGATCCTCTCCCCTCCTGGTGTCTTCTTCCCTCATCCCCTTATACATCTTCTCATTTTGGTCTTTTCTCCTCCTCATATCATCATTTTTTCCTTTCATTTCAACACAAACCTTTTATGCCAAAACACACTATTTCTATGAGGTATTCTCATTGCTGTAAACCGACTCTATGCAATGATATTGGTAAATGAATGTTTTAATTAATTTGTAGTTTAGTGCTTTGGTGCTTAAATAAAAAAAAATTGTAAAAAGTTTAGCTGGAAAGCCTTTTTGATGCATTGTTCCATTAAAAACATCCAGTTATTGAAGCTGGTACAAAAAAAAATGAAGATCAAATCCATAAACATCTATATTAGTATACAAGCATCTATAGGAATAAATACCATCAAGACTGTGCTGTACAGCTTTGTTTTCTTCTTCATAATTGCATCCTGATGTGAGGAAAACAATTACTGCAATGCAACATTCATTCTCGTTGGCTGTCAGAAACGCGAATGGTTTCTGAATGTATAAAATCGTAACTTCAGAATTACAGTGAAGCTTCAGTAATGTGTTCAGACTTAGAGTACAGGTGTGCAAGTGATAAACAGCTTTTAACCCTTCTGTGCCAAGAGGTGCCATGAGGTGGCGTTGTTATTACGAGTGACATCATCAGAACCATGAATGAAGTACTTCATGGTGAAATGAGATTAAACAGTGAAAATTATGGTTATAATGACAGCACAGGGATATTCATTGAGGTGAAATATATACAATATGATCACATGCACAGAGAAAAGTCATTTCAGACTGCTTCTGCTACCAAAGGAGAGAGGATAGGAAAGATAGTTAATGCCTGATGAGGTCTATCTGACTGAAGTCTTGCATTTATAATCATGGAGCTAATCGCAGTGTGTGGATTATTTTCTAATAAAAGACAACAGAGGATTTAGTTTTATTTCTACTATAATAATGTCATCACAAAGTCAATTCATGTTACTCTGAGCTGCAGTGATGGAATCATTGTGTAAAATCATCAACAATGGTAGCTCTTCCTTTAGGAAACTCTCTGTGGAAATGGAAAACCATGAAAAGTACAATGATTCTACTGTCACTTTATGCTAAACTCAGGTTTTTTGTCCTGTAGGAATGACGATGGGTCAGTGGTCAGGTGTTGATAGGTTGTAATGTGATTGGCTAAAGTTCCTGCTCCAGAGTAGGTTAACTGTTCACCATGAGTTATCATGGTGATTTATTAAAGTGAGCTAGCTTTGTGATAGAAGATAGCTTCTAACCTACTAATCCTGCTTCATGATACAGGCCCTAATTCGTAGGTTTCGACATATTCGTAGCTATTTTCTTCCTTCATGGGCTACTTCGAATGTAGCTTACAAAGTAGATGTTTGCTCAGTGAACAGGAATTCTTCTGGTGGTATTTAGGACATTGAACAGATAGTTCTGAGGACAGTGAGACTGTTTTTCATAGTGCTGACTCCACTTCTGGTGTGGAATTTGTTTTCCCATCCTTGCCTCCCTGTCTTCTGACCAGTGACCTGAGGTCCGTTTCACAAAGCAGGTTTATCAAGAACTCCGAGTTTGTTAACCGGGAAATGAGGGAAACTCAGAGTTTTCCGTTTCACAAAGAGAGGTAACTCAAACCAGAGAAAGAGGGGTAACTCTAGCCTGTTTCACAAAGAGGGGTAACTTAATCTCTCGGTCAGTTACCGTAGTAACAGACTCTGTGAAATTAACCTGGTCGGGACCAGGTTTTTATCAATGAACCTGGAGTTTCTCTCTGTCCCCGCCCTCTTTCAGAGCCACACACTCCATTTGATTTCCTCATTCATTCGTCAGCAGGCGAGTTTTGGCGAGTTAAAAAAATTATTTAAGAAAGAAGAAATCAGAGTCAGTATATTATAATTCTAGTGGGGTAAAAAAACCCGCCCTCTGCGTCCCCGTTGCCATGGTGACTCGTCGAATCGGGGCTCCATTGATGCTGGCTTTTTATAGTTGTGGCGCACGTGCTTAACTCCAGGTGAAACTACTCCAAGTTGATTAAACTGACTCAAATCCGCTGTTCTGGAACCGAAAACTCAGAGTTTCCTATCTCAGAGTAGATCAACTCAGAGTTCAGGACTAAACTCAGAGTTTGTTGAACCTGCTTTGTGAAACAGACCAGTGAGATGAGCTGAATTTAGCCACCAGGCTTAAGGCAAGCCTAAGTCATTTGCAAGCTGCTGGTAGTGAACAGTTGCTAACAGCTGACCAGCAGAACAAATGACATTTGTTGACATTTGACAAAGAGTGGAGAGGGGTTAAAGCCTTTGTCCAAAATCTTGCTCAATATAAACAATTCTCTTGGTAAAGTTTCAAACAGAGAAACAATAGTCAGCTGAGGTTGGCAGCCCTTCTCATATGGGAGCCATATTTGATTTATGTTACACAGAAAGAAATGTTTGATGAAAAATTTAAAGTACGCTGTAAAATCAGTACATGGCAAAGAGGCAGACCAGCAGAAGTTCTGAAGACAACAGGCCTGTATTCAGTCTGTACAAGAGTACATCAGTGACTTGCTTCCATATATGCCAAATCTGTTAATAATAATTATTTGGATCTCTTTAATGTACATGTGTAGCAGAACACAGACTATCGATACTGTCGGATCCTGACCATTTTGGTGTTAATGCTGTGCCGCATGCATAAATGCTCACATTACTTTCAATTTAAAGATGCATTTATAGTTATAAACACTGGAGACAGCTGTGGAAACCACTCTACTCACTGTAAAAATAATTAATCTTTTAATACCTCCATGGCCCGTATGCATCTTGTTATGTGTAGAACCATATTTCTCTCCCTCCCTCTGACACTCCACATTCAATTTTGCTCTGTTACATTAAAATTACTAGTTTTGAAGAGCAGAAATATGTGGAGCTATGCTGAAAACACAATTCGATGCAGAACCAGTATCATGCATTTTGATAAAACATGACATGAGCAGTTGATAATGGAGGAAGACATTGTACATAATCATTTGGCCATAATGCACTGAACTCTTCAAGACAGGGCTTCAGAATAAACTGAACAATGGCCACCATGGGAAAGTGTCTTCAGCAGCCATATGAAATGGTGACTTTATTGCTTTGGCAGAGCTAACATGGCTTAAAATAGCTGAAATTCACAGTGACAGTTTGAGAAGGTTGGTTCTAGTATTTGACTGATTCCATCTCCTTCACAGTGATGGTTCTCTATTACACAGAACTTAGCACAACTCATTTCCCTCTCACTGGGAAAATTGGTCACATGCAAACATCCCATTAGTTTGGTTAAACAACAACTCCCCACCTCGCGTCTGCATCCTCCACCAAAACGTCACCTCATAATACAGATATTTCTTATTATGATAATATTGGCCCTGATTCTGATCCTCAGGCTTGGGACATCACAGGGACCTTTGCTACTTCAAGTCAGAACCTCTAATCCAGTTTGAATGTGACCTCACTACACAATTTAAAACTAAATGCGTTACATAAGAGTGACAGTTTTATCGCACTCAAGCAACTCATGAACATGCATCCTTTTACAACTAAATGAAGTGCCCTCTCCACAATTTTCTTGGGATCCAGGTTGCTCTTCAATCCCCATATTTTCATTCTGACTATTCTTCACTATCTCTAAAACAATCATCTTACTGTACACTTCGTCTGTTGTTTTTACCTTTTGCAAATGCTCTGAAGTGTCCGTTGATTTTGAGTATTAGTTCAGTTGAAGACACATTAAAGAATCAACCATTTATAGCAAATAGTTACGGTTCAATTTGGTGGCAAAGGCGCTGCAGTTTCAGGGAGCTCTCAAAGAATCTGAGCTGCGCTGCTTAAAGATCCCCTCCAAACACGAAGAACACATTTGAAGAAGAGAGAAGAAGAAATTAAAGCCTCAATTAAAGCGTCAACAAACACTTTGTCCTCGACTCACAAAAGGTCCATTTTTCCAGGACATATACAGGTCCTTGTTAGTGCCCAAAACAAGCATTAATGAGAGTGTGTTTTTCTGTATTACAGATGCAGGTATATTGTTATGTTTGCCTTTGGTTGTGTACTCACATGTAGCGCAGGTGAGGATTCTTCGAGAAAACACGAGGCTGGATCGTACGCAGGCTGCTCCTCGTAATGGTTCTACAGAATAGACACACACACACACACACACACACACACAAGAAGGTTTTATGAATAAATCTCAGGTCCATGACTTGGAATTATAGTCAGTCAGAGAGGGGAAAGATTAGACAATTTAAGCAATAAAAGCATGTAGTAAGGAATGGGAGGAAGAAGAAGAGAGAAGACACACCCCAAAAAACATATTTAATATATAAATTTTATCAATTTTCAATGCTCCAATCACAAGTTATTGGTTCTCAATGCTGAAAACACAGAACAAATTAATATCCAAACTACAGAGCATTCAGTGTGACACCTGTTGCTAACCAGTGTTATTACAGTTAACTAAAAATAAACTTGAAACTAAAACAAGGTGTGAAAAACATCTTAGTTAGGGTAACCCTAACCCTAACCCAACCCTTCATACCTGGGAACATCATCATCAGTGACATTGAAAACAGATGTGACAATTTTTCTTTGCTGGGAAATCTCAAAATGACCTCAGCTGTGGTAATTTCTTTTGCGTGGGCTATAGGCATCTTTTTGCAGTTCCCAATAGCAAATCAGAAGAATGTAAGAAGAATACATCTTTGACACCTTGGAGCGCTGGTGAATCAGCTTGAGGTATGTATGATAGACCATAGGCAAGCTTTGCTGTAGTTAGCCCAACGTTAGCCACACATGCTAGCAAGCTAGTATAGTGGCAAGTAACGTAAATATTGGCGTAGGTCTCATAGGACAGAATACCATACACATACATTGTGTGTAGCTAATAACGTGTTTATGCCATATGCATTTGGTTCAGGGGATGTTTTCCACATTCAAACAAAATACAAGTCCTTACAATTCACACTAAATAAATGATGTGAACTCATTGCTTTTTCCAGACTGGTCATCCTACGTTCTACCGTAAGATGATTCACAACGTGCTCGTCCTGCATTTGTGGTTTAATGTGGAAGTGGAGCTGAAGCAGGATTTCTGCCTCAGCAGAAAAGCCATGCATGGTTTGCAGAGGCTACTTCAGAGATATCAGGACCATGGCTGGGGTTATCAGCTGGAAGTCCTGATCTACGTTTACTAGCTGGCTCATGGACTGTCCTATTGGGTTGTGTTGAGCGTCTTTAATTTGCTGAAATGCACTGTCCACTGCATTGTCCACAAGGTTGTACAGCACATCTGGCTCAACCTGAGGTGTGTCATCTGCTTCCCACAGGCAGGAGAGCTTCAAGCAGTTGGACTAGGGTTTGTCCAGCTATCAGGAAGCCCTGCCTTCAGCAACGTTATGGGTGCAATAGATGGCTGACATATCAGGATCAAACCCCCTCTACAGCACCAAATTGACTATCTGAATTACAAAGGGTTTTTTTTTCAGTAAACATGCAGGTGATTTGTGATTCAGATGGGGGATTCCTTGACATCTTTGTTGGCTACCCAGGGTCAGTTCATGAAAAACAGTACAGCTTCTACAGGGTAAGACGGTACCCTCCCGCAGGTTACATCCTTCTCTGGATGATGGTGGCTATAACTGTTTGGACACACCAATCTGCCTCATCACACCTTACAAGAAACCAGTTAATGGGTTCATGCAGGGGCGCTTCAATTATTATCATTCCATGGGGCGCAGCATAATTGAAAGAGCTTTTGGAATGATGAAGACCAGATGGAGATCCATCCTGTTCAGAGCTCTAGAGGTCAAACCTAACTCTGGTTAGGTCCTGTGCTTTCCTACACAATGTGTGTTTGGACAATGGGGACATGCTGGAGCCAGATGCAGATGTTGACTAGGACATCCTTAATCCCCAACTTCCCCGTGAGCCCCCAGCAGATAATGAGAGGTCTGGGAATACCACAAGGGATGGACTGGCTGCCTTGGTCTCGGGCCATGTGCAAGCCCTATAAATGTATGTAGTTTGTACTTTAGTTTGTTGGAAACTTGTTGTTGAAACCGTTGAAAGCCATTTCTCTTGTTATATAGTATACCTTGTTATATTGCCATGCTGTCTTTGATCCAGGAATAGATGAATGTATATAGTTTGCACTTTAGCTTGGTTGGAAACTTGTTGTTGAATGTTTGAAACTGTGTTACACTTTTGCTTGGATGCATACAGATCATTTTCAAGTTTTTGTTTTACTCATAACACATAATCTTGTCATATTTATCATATTCAATTCATTCACACACATTCATACGCTGAATGGGTACAGGGGCTACCATGCAAGGTCCCAACCTGCTCATCAGAGGAAACTAACCATTCATACACATTCTCACACTGATGGCCATCAGGAGCAATTTGGGGTTAAGTGTGTGAAGTGTCTCGTCCAAGGACATATCGGCATGCGGACGGGAAGAGCCGGGAATCGAACCACCAATATTCCGATTAGAGGACGACCCTGAGCCACAGCCACTGTACGATTGTCTGTCTCAGGAATGTAACTACTAGCTAGGTGGAAAAGTGTTATGATTGCATGGGTGGCTGCGGCTCAGGAGGTAGAGCGAGTCGTCCTCTAATTGGAAGATCAGCGGTTCGATTCCCTGCTCCTCCAGGTCCGCATGTCAATGTGTCCTTGGGCACTTAACCCCAAATTGCTCCTGATGGCTGTGCCATCAGTGTGTGAATGAGTATGAATGATTAGTGTCCTCTGATGGGCAGGTTGGGACCTTGTATGGTAGCCCCTGTACCCATTCAGTGTATGAATGTGTGTGAATGGGTGAATGTGATTTGTAATGTAAAAGCGCTTTTAGTAGTCTGAAGACTAGAAAAGTGTTATACAAGTATTTACCATTTACATGAGAAAAAGTGTTATTCATGCTCACATTCTATTAGAAAAAAATTGCATTTTATTATGCCATTGACATCAATATTAACAGAAATATATACAGTATATTATGAGCAGTAAAGAAGAAAATACTATGAACAGTATAAAACTAATTATGTACAGTATTAAAGTAAATATTATGAATAGTATAAAACTAATTATGTACAGTATAAAAGTAGATTTTATGAACAGTATAAAAATATATATTAATAGTGCAATTAAAACATAAAGTGTGATTAAAATATTGCACATAACAGCCAAGCCAAAGTGTTCAGCATTTTTTCTATAAGGCACTTAAACAGGTTCAGGAATCTCTCTGTTTTTGCCTCACTCTTCATGGCAATTCTGCTCCTTTTCACTTTCTGCCATGAGTAAATCCACTATAGGATTTGCCCTCCTCTTCTTCTTTTTAGGAGAAGGGGTTGGAGGGCTTGGGGAACTTGAGGTAACCATGAGAGAGGCTGAGGTAGAAGATGTGCCTGAGGTGGATGGGCTGGGCTCTGTGGCACAAGTTGTGGGCTTGATGATTTCCTAAAAGAAGACGACAGAAGTTAAAAGGCGTTAAAGCTGCAAGCAGTGGTGGTCGGGACCTCGCACTCTGGCCTGTCAGGATAGTTTCATTGCTGCTTTTTAAAAATGAGCGTTATTTCTTACAAATGTGCTGTGCTTCTATTTTGAAAGATTGATTGAAACGTGTACTGTCAGGTGTGTAGAGACAATAAGTAACTGCAGCTGGACACAGAGAAATACTCATATAATTGAACGGAGTGTGTGAGCAAACCCACACCTTTTTGAACATTTAATGTTTCCACATAGTTTTAAATACAAACTTGATTTGGACTTTGAATTAATCACGAGACTTTGACCTAGTGCTATCGTCTGTTATCTTTAATTATTTATTCTGATTAAAATATCAGATATGTTGATTTTGTTGGGCATGACAGAACAGGTCAATCATATTGAAAATAGAAAATTTGACAATGACATTTGCCATTTATCTGAGATAGATGGACACTTCATTCACAAGATTCACGATACAAATTGATCATACAATTAAAAATACTGCCAGGTGACCTCATAACAGAATAGCAGAGCTCTGTACTAGCAACCCGTGCTCCTACCCTGCCGGTGTTTACTGATATTAGAGGAGTGGTAACATGCAGCAACTTCACTGCTGGATTTTCAGGCATCATATGCCATCAAAGGAGGGAAAAAATGCACTGTCATGCACAAATCAGCCTGAAAATAACGTATAATGTTAGCTGTTTAGCTAGCATACTGACGATAAACACACACACACACAAAACTAGAAAAATGTATTCAATACATTGAAACAACATTTCCAATAGTTATCATAGTTTTTAATCTTTATTTACAAAAAAAAATACTTACATTTATGGATGTCTTGCGTTGCCTCTGAAGAGTTCCTCACCATCTTGCCAGTGATTCGCAAAGCATTCTGGGAGATTTCTCGTAGCACTCTGAAAAATCTCCGTTTGAAGGGCCATATGGCCATAGCACTCCACCCTTCCCCTCCACTTCAACAAGAATGGGGACATCCCTACCCCTATGCATGAACACGCAAAACGGAGGGGTAGGGGCAAGTGGTAGAGTTAAGGGGTGAATCGGGATTGGCCCTTTGTGTTTCCTTCCATACTTGTAATTTGTTTAACCAGTATATGCAGCATTGCTTTCACATATTGTGTTACGTTTATATTTACACCTGCATTTATGGTTTCATAAAGACAAAAAAAGTATTTATGTTCACTTACTGTTTATTAATTTAACTCCTGTGTTTCTTGAGTTATAGATTAGTTTGTATTTCTTACCATACTCACCATGCTTTCCAGGAGACAAAGGGGGAGTCACACCATGAATTCCTGCTTTTCAGGAAGTTTCAAGTTTAACTTTCACTGACATCAACAGTGATGTCATCGGTTAGACCAAGTATGGTGAGATATATCTTACTTAGTTATTAGTCTGTGTAAAGGGAGATTTATTTTTAAACACATTATAAATGTTAGCACTGAAGGATTTTTTGGGTGGGCCTGAAATGGTGGCTCGATGACATGGAGGGGTTACTATCATGACCCCCCCACCACCACCACTATATAAACAACAGATCATGCATACTCACTATTTACTTACTTACTACTTTTACAAACTTTCATCTAAGACACCTAGGATTCATTTGCAGTCAATGTTAGCATTCAAGTTATTTTAAACCCAGCTAAAGTGTCCGTTGACGGGTGGAACTGCCAGAGGCTGCAGCTGGGAAGACGGGCAGAGGCAACAGACAAACAGATGCCGTACATGGTTTCGGCTTCAGCGCCACCGGTACAGCTGCAAGGTCCTCAGCCAGAGGGAGAACATTCACCTGGCAGCACTTCACTAAAAAGCACTGCATAAGAGGCAGTTGCTCCAAAGGTGACAGCCACAATGAAGCCACCAAGGACTTTTTTAGCAGAGAAGTGAATAACTTTAACTGCACCAAACTCGATTGGGGAAAAAAACAACAAAATTGAACATAACAATGATTGGTGATAGTTCGCTTGTTAACTATTTTATTTAAATGACATTTATGTGCCCGAATATGTGCCCGAATTCAGTGGGGCAGTGCTTTAAGCACCTTCAGCAGACATGCCTCCAGCATAACCCCCCTGAACCCACCTCTCCCCCCAAACACTTGAGGAAGCATGGTGAATATGGCTAGAGACCAAAGAGAGCTAGAGTTAGAGTTAGACCTAATGTCCATAGCCCATCAAATTATAAAAATGAATGAATAAATAAAGATTTAAGCAGTAACTGTAATGCTGAAATACTAAAAAATGTTATACTGGCTCAACATACAAATGACATGCATGGTTAGAAATAAGTGTGAATGGGGCAAATAGTGTAGTCTCTTTGTCACCCTTATACACCATATACACCATAGACAACATTTAGATTTACAATAGTTCAGTAGTGGATGTTATGTAAATAGATAAGAAAAAAAAACTTATGCACTTACACACGAGTACATAAAGGTTTATTTAGCAGATATTTACCATATTTATTTGTAGTAAGTAACCAAATCACTGTGATAAACTTAAAATACTTTGAGGAAGAAGACCAAAATTAGTCTGACAGTCAGCCAACTCTGAATTTCACACAATAGCTCCTCTAGATATGAAGGTGAAAATGAAGCTGCAGAGGAACCTGAAGCTCAGTTTTAATCAGCTAATTGTAAGCGGGAGATGTGCCAGTGTATATGCCCAGCTGGAGGACTGGACTCATTCCATGGAGTGGTGGATGTGCAGCAGCATCCCTCTGAGAATCAATGCAACCTAAAGCTTCTGTTTTTTTCTTCTACACTTTTAATTTGCTGTCTGTAGCTGTCACTGGACTGTGGGCAATGAGATAATATTTAAAAAAACAAAAACAAATGGCAAATACATATTGTCTGATCATTTTTAGCTTTTCAGATAATGTTACCTGTCAATTAGGGACTACACATTACTATAGGTGAAAAAGTCTATTCCATACATTAAATGAAACTTTAAATTAGACATATTTAGTTGTCATGGCTCAGTATTAGAGCAATGATGTTAATACCTGAAGTAAAGTTGTTCTAATTGAGTTCATTTCAAGACCAGGACCCCCTTTTCCCAAAAGCATCTTTAGGCTAAGAAAACCAATCCAGATACTGAACTTGAACTGAGAGATATGTTTCCCTAAAGCATCATAACTTACAGTAGGTGTTCTTAGAAATGATCGCAGATTAGCAAGTGCCTCTTACATAATTGTAGAAGTTTAACAGCATCTTAAGAAGCTGCAGAGTGAACCAAAAATATGTTTCATTAAAATCTTTAAGGATGTACTTTGAGTATGTACCTGATATTTTCTGTCACCGTCATTGTCCTGTGTCTTTTCTTGTAATGATTGTGTCTGCCATTGTTCAGACAACAAGTTCTCCAAGTCAAACAACCAGATATGTGGTTTGACCATTCGAGGAGGGTTTTCTAATCTGGCACCCCTATCATCAGTAATCGGCAGGAAAGCATCATTTGTCTGTGTTTTCTAAAACCATTACACTTCACAGTTAGAAAATAATGATGTTTTACAGTGTGGCAACACTGTGGGTAAGGACTGGTTAGGTTGAGGCACAAAAACCACTTGGTTAGGTTTAATGGAAAGATGATGGTTTGGGTTAATATGATCCCTTTTGTCAAGCTTAGAGACACGTGGTGTGGGTTGAAGCTACTTTTTTCTTAATATTGGACCACCAACAATAACAACCATAGGTTTGAGGTAAGGTGACGATTGTAGTAAAGTTTTTTTTTTTTGAACTGCTGAACTGCACCACTGCTCAGGGTCACTCAAATGTGACTTGTATGTCGTTTTTGGATGACTAATGTTACAACCTATTGTGTCACCTTCCAGACAGTTTCCATACAGACAACAATGATCAAATCAATGTTTTTTTTTGCAAAGTAAAGTATCTTTACCCATAGTCTAATATATTCCTGTCCTCTGGCTGAAATGCCACTCTCCATATGTTCCATTTTCAGTTTGCGCATCTTTTTATTCCAGGGTGTGTATGCCATTGGCTTATACAGGTCTAAAAGTTTACTTTCTTAAATGGACTTCCACCCAGTAACTTGTAGGCCTGTTATAAAAAGCAGCAAAGCTTTCAGTGGCAGGTCTTCAAAAATACTGGACTCTCTAATTTTAAAGCGGTAAGCCTGCTGAGTGGTGATTTTTCAGTTTAATTGCAGAAAAGTGGGCTAAGTGGAGGCTAAGTGGACAGTAATTCTTAAACAAGAGAAGCTAATCAGGACAAAGTCCAGCTGTGACACAAGTTTAGAGCCAAGGGAAAAACAGATTCAAATGAACCACTTGAACAAAATCATTTTCCCCCATGTCTCCAATAAATGTTTGATGTTTAATGTAAATCAGCAATACTATACCCTGCATTTTACATTTTTTTTTATATCTTATCCTTTGAGTTGTAAAAGTGAATTACTGAAATAAGGGTTCAAGACACCATGACGGTCAAATCTTAAAAAAAAAAATGCTCATAGCCTACATGCTGTATAACAAGACAAGGAGTCACATTTTGGAACAAGGAACCAACAGGGGCTACTTTTATTTTTGCTTTTCTTGCTACATTCTTTGTATAGCAGATGCTTATTATTTATGTCGTACTGATTACTTCTGTCATCAGTCCAATGCATCCATTTTTATACTTCTGTAACACTTTCAGTTCTCTACCTTGTTATGTTTGTCCCAGAAACATTTCATACAGCATACGACATACATCTAAGTTAACTATTGGAACAATTGACTTCCCAACAAGGCAGTATAGATGTGATACACTGCAGAACCATTTAAGCACCCCATACAAACATACATGGAGGTATGTATACTTACAGCCTCTGTAAGCCGGTGTAGAGCTCCATATCCACATCCCTCATGGTCTGCAGACCAGTCCAGTTCTCAATGTGTCTGAAAAGAAGGACAGGCTAGTTTAGTATGCGTGTTGTCTATTTGGGATCAATGACCCATCCAAGGCCCACACCTTGTACATATGAAGTTACAATCTAAAGAAACACATGTCATGAGATTCAGAAACCAGCAGAAGATCAATGTGCGTTATGAACATGGCCGCTTGTTATAACATCATCATACTGACAGACTCACAGTCTTCTGTAGTACAGCAATAAGAATATAGCAGTGGGGGTGTTCTGTATACACACATACTTCCCCTGTGACAACGCAGGTTTACTGCAAACAGCATATACAGTTCGGTGTGGTTCTTCGCAGGTTTAGTGTTGTGCAGACATGTTCTGAATTTCCTGGCTGCTGTGGTTTTGTTGGCCATGAAAGTCTGTTGTGTGGCCTTGTGGGAGCCCAGCAGCAGAAACAGGATAGTGGCCTTTTGGATCCAGCAGTGGATGGCAACAAATCAAAACACACAAATCACATCGCACTGAACATCTGTTTACCCCAGAGACCTCCTCCTGGCCCTGATTCTGTGTTTGTGTGTGTGTGTGTTTGGTTACAGAGGTATGTGTGGAAAGATCAGTTAGAAGTGCTGTTTGTCCATCTGCCTTCCTGGAATTGATTCATCACCAAAACACCTTTGCATATTTAATCTCTATCTCGCTCTGATACACATTACGCCTGTCCCTGTGCCATCCTCACACATAACCATACACACAAAAAAATTAGACATATAAACACCATAACACGCCATACTACCAGCATCTTAAAACATAAGGTGCGCTACTATTCATTCTTCAATACATTGTATAAGACTGCACACACTTCGTACACAAAAGCTGTGCCCCAGTTTAGGAGTCTGAAGGCGAGTAGACTAAAGCCGTTTTTCCATCACATGGTACCAGCTCGACCCAATCCACCTTACTCCACCTGCTTTACTTCCATTTTTCATTACAGATAGTACCTTCAATATAGGGTAGGGTTTAGAGGGATCACCATTCCTGATTGGTCAAACACACGGCGCGGCTGCTTCATCTTGTGTACTACTTCGTTCATAAAACAAGAGTTAGGACCAGTTTAAGACAAGGGGAGGAGATTGCTTTTCATTTGATAACATTAAAAAGTAAGAGCACAAGAGAGAGCAAGGAGCAAGAGGTCGAATAGTGAGCGGCAGTAGAGAAAGCAGTGAAAGAAAACGTTATTTTCTGATTGTTTTTCATGGTGGTTTCATTCCAAAGTAGAAATAAATAACCAAATAACCACTCAACAGTTATGCTGTGGAGACAGACACCCATAGTTTCAGTTTCCTCCTTTGCATTTCTCCTTTTCATTGGTTCATTACATCCAACTCGTGCAGCAGTTGACACAGACAACTACAGGACAAATCCGTGTTGTGAATGAGGAGAGTGAGCGAGTGAGAGACAGAGACAACGTGGCGATGGTCAAATGAGGAGGAGCAGTGGTAGAGAGAAGCGGAATTAGAGGAACGACTGACCAATAGCGGTCTGCAGTGTTTTCACGTCAACTTTTAGTATTAGCTCAGCCCATTTGGAACTTCAACAGAGGTGATACCAAAAAAAAGGAGGTACTATTCACACCTTTTGCCTGATGGAAAAAAAGGTGAGTAGAGTCAAACCGTTACCATGAAGTGAAAAAATGGCATAAAACTGCACCTTCTGTCCAAATGTGATGGTTTGTTATACCTTTAGATTACCTGAGAGATCGCAGACCAAGTAATGGTGCATTAAGGTGGTGACAGCCAACTGGTTAGAAGTCAGAAGCTAACCTTGAAGAAGGAGCCAGAAAACCCAAACACTGTTTGTTACATTTTATTTAAAGCTCATAAAGAAATGTCTTTTCATATGCCTCATATGCTGGGACGCCTGTCAAAATGGCGTATCAGGAACAACTTCCGGTTCAGGCGAGGAGCGAGGAGACATGAAATAAGAGACTTGAGATGTACCCATTGTCTCCCCTCCCTCAGAGTATAGTCTCAGTGTTCCCTTCCTTCTGTGCCAGTTTTGTCTTGTTCTTTTGTGACAGTGTTCCAGCCTTTTTTTTCCTTGTGAGCCTAATAGTTTCTTCATCTGTTTTTGCCTTTGATCTTGCCTTTAGCCTGCTGATTTGGACACCGTTGCTTTGCTGACTGATCACCTGTGTACCGACCCAGCTGTGATTAAAGGGCTGATATTTGAACTTTCCAACTGAGTCTGTCTGCAATTGAGTCTAAGCCTGTGGTTCAGTGTCTGAAATTACTAGGAAGAGGGGAGGACATTTGTCTTCTTTTAATAACGTTAAAAGTGAAGTTAGGCTTTTCTGACGATTTCCTGACTCATTGTCAAAAAGACGAGAATAAAAGAGAGAGAGAGAGAGAGAGAGAGAGAGAGAGAGAAGCAGTGTTTGAGCGAGTTAGAGAGTGGATAAGGAGAGGGAGCAGTGGTGGCGAGAAAGCTGGTGAACGGGAGGAATAAAAAGTTATTTTCGGATTGTTTCATGGCACTTACAAATAAACACGCCCACACCCACACAAGTTTGTGCACCGCAACACCTGATGATGGTGCCGCAGCCATTTTCACACATTGTCATGTATTAAAAGACCCAAATATTTTAACAGCTTTTGTATAGGAATGATTCTTTCACAAACTTTTTGATCCATATATTCAGTTGATCACTGTAACCATGATTACAAGTGGTTTCCACTATAGTGTGTACTGCAGACTGGGATGATTTCCATTAGGAAAGAGAATACAAAATAAATGTATTTATGCAGTTGATTTCATACTGTAGAACTAGCTTATTATTATTATTATTATTATTATTATTATATAATCAGTAGCCACAAACTACAGATCTGCATCTGTCCAAGTCATGTGGCATATTTATCAGTGAGAATGGTCACTCCAGACCTGTACAAAGAACAAAGATCACAACTAAGCACCAGAATAGTGCATTATGGGACAGCCTCCTCAGCCAGTCATGACGAACTGAACTACAAACTTGGATGGCAGCAGCCTCTGATAGTAAAATAAACCGTAATAAACAATAAACAGCTGTCTGTGCAGATTATGTCTTACTTAAAACAACAGAAATTGACTCGGAGCACACAAAAAAAGCAGGGGGTCATTTAATGAAATGGAAGCATTTATGTTCCATGAGTCAATGAGTAGTTGTGTTACATTATTGTGATTTCAATATTGACCAAAATGATTGTGATTACGATTTTTGACATAATCGAGCAGCCCTTCCCGACAACAGTGTCTGCTCCCTGAGGGCCTGCTGATGAACTAATTGAATAACTGATCAATTATCCATTCAAAGTCTAAATAGCCTGTAACACGCCAGTCACTGGTCCCACTGGTACAACAAACACATACACAGAAGTAGACAGAGACAAACAGAGGCAGTCCTTTAGATTTAATTATACAGCAGATACATGCACAAACACATTTTCAATTCAACTGCTAAAACTATTTGCATTGCGTTCTCTCTGCATGGCAGCTTTTTGCACACTCACTGCAGCAGCTTTTCATCTCTGAATATAAAATCATTCACTTGTAGACACAGCCAGTGTCAAAAAAAGGAGCTTTGCTTGGTAATAAATTAAATCCTTGTTGCTTGCAGCAACAAATTTGCCTTTTTTGCACAGATTACAGCCTGGAATGAGCCCACTGCAGCTTTCTTGAAACATGACTCACACTAAAAAAAAAACAGGCTTGTTGGAGCAAATCAAACTCATATAGAGAAGACATTTTTCTTATAAATGACAACCTCCTCGTGCTTTAAAAATACTTTAAAAAAAAAAACAACGTGAAGTCAATTACTGCACCGCCCAAAAAAACATGTCCAACATGAAAACAGTCATTCAAAAACAAGTCTATAAAAAATGTCTTTTATGTAAATCAATCACTATCTCAATTACAATATTTACCAAGCCAGTGGAGACAAATGGTGATGCCAACTCTTCAGTCAAGACTCAACAACTACTAGCCAGTGATACATGCAATGTCCTGTGTATATTCATGGTCTGCAGAGCCCTGCCCCCGGTCTTTCCTCTAACACCATCATCAGGCTAAAATGTCCCTTTTAACACAAGAAATATCAAATGGGCAGACAGACATGAAATCTACTGAGCATGTTGATGCTGCCCAAACATGTAGTCATCCGTCAAGCCTTCCTCTGGCACCACACTTAGGCCAAATAGTGAGTAAACACAAAATATCTGATAATCTAATAGGCATTTTACAAGTCAAGAGGAAAAACGCAACGGTGTAACAATAAAACAAAGAGGAACTGTGGCGCTTCTGGTGGGATCAAGCCATACCAAGTGTGTTGGTAGGCATTTAGGAAATTACTGCTCTGTTTATAAGATCTGAAGACGTAGCTTTGATGTCTGTGGTGAACTCTACGATTTACTTTTTGACCCCTCTGGGGGCCCTAACCCCCAGATTGGAACTGCTACTCCAGTTCTTCCCTCAGGAGGAAGTTTTGCTGCTCTGAGAATAGTTGAATAGTCACAATGTAGTTTGTTCTATTTAACAAACTATGAGTCATGTTCAAAAAAAAAAAAAGCATTCAAAAGGGACCAAGGTGCCAATTAACAAAATGAGCAAAGTAATGATTTTCAACCAGCAGACATGGTGTGCGCTTCCATAATTACACTGAAAGCATGTCTTCAAATTAAAATGCAGTTGTTTAAAAGGGGTTGCTATGGGTTTCCAAAGTACAATTAAGGCAACGGTGCCTTAAGAGCATGGACAGGACAGACCAATGTTCTGCATGACATCTATTTTCAGCTGAATAGTACTTGTTATGAGGTAAAATGCAGCTATAGCCTCTCAGACTGTGGACAGAATGGCAGTCGAGACTCCTCCCAACTCTATATACTGCAATATTAGACTTCCTGTTGAAAACGAGTTAAATACATATTTGGATATCGTCTGTGTTCTGAAAAATCTGACATCACAGGATGTTATTACAAGTCAAAGAATGACTAAATGAAGTATGCATAGGTCTGTATATGAGCAAGAGCTACAGTACATTGGCATCACTGTCACATTCTCTTGAATGTTAGTGAAAGCAGTGAGACTTTTTTTCTTTTTTTTTTCCTTTCTGGTCAGCATAATGCAGGTTTGTTCTCAGCGGCTGAGGTTTTCACATCATTTACATATGGCATACAAGCATGGCATACAAAGTACCTTGTGCTGATATGAACTGACACCTTGTGTGGCAATAAAAACCAAATGCCACCTGAACCAACAGCATGATAAACAATTGAGACTGCCACACACACACACACATCAGCATGCACTGACATAAGCAGAGGACAAATACAATGTTATTACATTGCTTTTGCTGACACCTGCACAACAATGAGTCTGAATGATGATTGCATACATCATTACAGATAGTGGTTTAACATGTTTAACATGCTGTCCTACCTGCTATTTATATCTTTATAGTGCACTTTACTCCAGCTTCCACCACACTACCTGCTACTATTTGATTATCAGCTGAGATTCAGTGAGCCTCATGCAGGAACATGTTTGTATTCTTCTCCTTAACTTCTCTGACTTTTTTTTTCTATGACATTTGCTTGAGGTTTGTTCCAAGTTGGATCCAACAAACTTTTTTAACTTGAAAAAAAAAAAAAAGTCATAAATCTCTCCTCTCAATTTGATGAATGTCACCTGTTTATGAGAAGATGTGCATTTGTGAGATTTGATCATTAGTATTATCGCTTTGTGGACGAGTTTCATTCACAAAAAATGTTCCCACAGATTAAAAAAAAGAAGAATCTGAGGTTGCTGCTGTCAGAAATCAGCAGACACATTTATCAGTGCCGGTAGTCAGAGGAGCAGAAACAATTAGACATTATGAATCCATTAGAGCAGCACTGTACTGTGACAGAGGGGATGCTTTGACATGAAGTTAGATGCTGAAAAATGTCTTTTTAAAGCGAAATATCAATAAAATAGATATTTCTGTATAATTTTTAGACTCTAAATTAATTTGGATGAAGGCATTATTATTTCAGAACAAATGAGTGGTTTTTGCCCATGTGCAGAAAGTCAGACACAAAAAGTAGCACAAATTCTCTCAAATCACTATAGGCTACATGCCATCCTGTGCCCTTCTAAGAAAGCTGGACTTCAAGACCAAGCATGTCTCAGGTTAGTTAGTATCCCACCTCTACTCTTTGTGTCATCAGATTAAAAGAACAAAAGTGATAAACTATACAGTGGAAATCCCTTCTCTTTAAAAACATATAATTCCACCCAGTGTTTTTTGAAATGAAATAGAATGTAGAAGTACACTAAGGCCTCTCTGGCACTGAATAAGTGTTTGAAGGAAAGTCAAAAATAAAATAAAAAAATCTAGTGTGAAGGTAGCAGACGTTCTTGAACCCCAGTCTCTCAGACCAAAGAAAACTGTGCTAACCACTCAACGAGAGGGTCAACCTTCTGGCTAGAGGCCAGCATGTCTAGTCATCTGAGGTCATAACTCTCTAGAGCTCCCTCACACCTCCATGCCTCAGCCTACTAGCTCCCTCACTCAACTTTAAAAGCATCCCAAGGAAAACAAAAAATCTGGCAGTATAAACCTTGTATTTTAAATGAAAACCATCTTGAAAACATCCCCCCCAAAAAAACTCTAATGCAAAACTGTATAATGTTATGCCTGAAAATGTCCCAGAGCAGAAAAAATATTAAAATCCCCCCCATTAAACAAACCTTGAATAAAGAAGCTGTTGCTTGGAAAGCAGCTCCTCTGTGCTATCAGGCAATTTTACTGCTGCATAAAGAGCAGAGAGATATGCAGAGAAGAGTCACTGTGGAGGAAAGAGGGAAAGTGATGGAGAAGTAAAGGAAAAGAGATAAAATAAGAGAATTATTATAGCCTACTGTGCAAATGTTAATTGACAGCGCGCAAGGTGATTTGGTGGCAAAATGATGCTGTTAATGATGCAAACACATTTTTTTGTTAACGTATCTTTTTTTTCTTTACAATGATTTTATTCTGACAGTTGCCAGTGTAGTCACAGTCTAAAATACTGAACTTCTACCTCTGGGCCATAAAACTTTTTTTATTCACACATGAATAAAACCAGTATTTGAATTATGGGGGAGTCAGGCCGGCCCAGGGAAAGATATTTGGGCCGTATTTATCAAGCTTCTCAAAATCACTTCTAGGAATCAAGTTAATTTAGAATAAAATTAGTCCTTCCTCAGAGTAAGACTTGGGATCTTTATGAAGCATACTCTTACTTTCAGTAAAGAGGAAGACTCCTAACTTGATATTTGGCCAAAAAAATCAGATACTGAAGCTTTAAGCATATGGAAAGATTTTGTTTTGGAATAAAAAACATCAAGCTTTACTGTCTTGTGCTTCAAGTCAGTGATCAGACACTTTTTCCATTATTAACCAAGAACACAACCACTTTGAGCTGTCTAAACATACACAAGTAAGCTAGAAAGTGACTAGAAACATCTAATCTATCACTAGTCATTACTGGAAGACTTAGTTTCCATTTCAGTACAATCTCAGCTATAGACCAAAGTGTGATAGGTCCATACCTGCTGCACTTTTTTCATTCAGTCATTCAGAAATCCAAACCAAAATCAAAGAGCAGGTTTCCCAGTTAAAGCCCAGTTCTTACGAATTAGGAAGCAGCTCCAGTTCAGAACTGGTTCTCAATACCCAGCCCTGCTCTGCCTCTTTCCTCCCTTTCCATTCTCTCTCTGTGTCTCACCCTCCCCCCCCTCTCCTTCCTTTTCCTCCTGATTTTGGCAGTTACCCTCTCACACGCACACAAACCATCAATGTTTGCATGTCAGGACAGAGAAGGAACTGCGACATTACAGCAGCCTCTCTCCTAGGAAGAGAGGATGCTGCTAAGATAAAAAATAGAACAAAGAATCAAGAGAGAAACTTACAGGTGGTTTTAAATTGTGTGCCTCTATTATTACACAGAGCCTGTGATGCCTACCTGAAGCATTTGTGTTACACTTGATTCATTGAAATGTTCTAAGACTTAAATATTACTGTTTGCAAAGCTGTCTTGTCAGTACAGTTATAGAAATGCTATACACGACTCAGCTCAGATAGTAAAGGTTACGATCATCTTAGAAGACTTAACAAACAACCTCTAACTAGCTAACTGTTATCAAGTCTGAGGCTGGTTCAATACATCTCTCTGTGGAAGTGTTCCAGGCACATCTGTATACTGTAACAACCAACAGCTACGCTATTTGTCTGACTCTTGGGTTTCCCTAAATACAGCTGTTCTTAAATCAGCTAACAAACATTCAAAGCTAACATTATAAATTTGCGAAGTGGGAGGAACTATTTCTGGCACCCCTGGTTCCAATAAATTTCCCCCATAAACAGTGTTATGTTGCTCACAGTTTGGGCACGTCTGCAGCTTGGACCGACATGAAACTGTCCCAGTTAAATCATCAATACAAAAGACGAACAAGTGTGTTAGAAAATATCTTGTTCTTTAATAATAAAAAATACAAAGGTATTTTGGGCATAAAAGTTCACTACTACTCCCATTGTACATTTCAGCAAGAAACAGCCAATCAAATTGGGTCTGCTAATGTTCTGCTAATGACAGGCAGAATTGAAATATTATGATGATGACACTAACACTAACTAACCAAAAAATGTGGTTAAAGATGTGAAAACAAGACAG
The DNA here is from genome assembly GCA_029490765.1 of Euthynnus affinis. Lineage (NCBI taxonomy): Eukaryota > Metazoa > Chordata > Actinopteri > Scombriformes > Scombridae > Euthynnus > Euthynnus affinis. The sequence goes on along the minus strand of CM055844.1, from coordinate 33,749,466 downwards.
AAAGAAGCACTCTGTGTCAACCATTGAGCAGTTTTCTATTCTCAGATGCTACAGACACATTTCAGTCCATACTCAGAAATAATTGAGGTTCAGTACTCATCACTGTGTATGTGCAGCTGAATTCAGCCTTATAGCCACACACACATGCGTCAAATTTATGGGTTTCCATATAATTCTAAGCACATTACCAGGAAAAGCTACATTTCTCCTTGATCATTGTAATTGTATGGAAATGTCATGGTCAGATTTTTGTTTTATTCAGACACTGCACGTTCTGCTTTTCCAGATATATGTGTATGTTCCACATGCCCTTCAGAAATCCTTTACCAATTGTCTCTCTTTCTCTCTTTCTCTCTCTCTCTCTCTCTCTCCACAAATATATTCACACTTTCTGAAAGCCAAGCTGTCATTAAAAGAAAGAAAGGCCTCCTGGGGCCAACTAGCTGCTTCCACCATCTCCAGCTATCACACACTATTTACATTCAGTCAGATGAAAGAGGTAGAGGGTAAAAAAAAAAAAGAGATAGAAAAGATGGAAGAACAAGGAAGTGGGGTAGAAAGAACAGACAGGGGTAAAGAGAGATAGCTTAGAAAGAATAGGTTGTGATGATTACGCCTGTGTTTTCCTGGTGTGTGCAAGGTGTTAGAGGGTTGAATTGATTGCTGTATTTGGTTTCAAACACATTAAACATTCATGAAGCTCCATTTACTAAAGAGACCGGCAAATGTGTGCGTGTGTGTGTGTGTGTGTGTGTGTGTGTGTGTGTGTGTGTGTGTGTGTGGGAGGGAGAGTGGGGGTGATACACAGAACTGCTTAAGATGAACATTGCGGAGGACATGCTGACATGGAAACAGACAGTGTTTAAGTACTAAATCATCTTTGATGTGTGTGTGTGTATGTGAGTTGAAAGCAATAAGTGATTTCTTAGCACAACATATACAGCTGGATCATAAAGCCTTTACTCTTTTACTAACATGGCCCTAACATAGATCTGTTGCACACATGGCAGCTAGCCTAGCGTTGAATGTGTAATCTTAAAACTGCTAATATACAGTGCGGGGGTGATGTTGTTCTTTCAGATGCTCAAAACATGATAATTGACTAACTGAACAATATTGTGTTTTACTATGTTACCCAGAGGTCAGGGCACTGACAGGAGAATTAACCTAATGTATACATTTTTGATGGTGGGGAAACTGGAGCCCCCAGATGAAACCCACAAAAGCACAGGGAGAACATGCAAACTCATGCAAACACCTGCCCCAGCCAAGCTTCCAACCAAGGACCTTCTTACTGTGATGTGACAGTGGGGTCTAGTTAAGAGCTTATGTTTTTGATATGACAATTGACTTATAAAATAATACGTATGATCATTTTAATAATGACATAGCATGTGTCTCTGAGCTCTGAATATCAGATCCCATGCAATATGTAGTCAAAAAATCTCATCTGCAGTCTTGTTAGTGCCCCCCTGAGGCTTCAGTCTGCATTACACCTCACCATCCAAAATGGACAAAACGAACTATATCCTGACAACAGCGCTAGTTTTGGAGTCCCACCTCTTGTGTTTAGTTTAAAATGTAACATTACAAGTCTCAACATTACAAATCTTTTTGTTTTTGAACAAACAGTGGCATGTCCCGCACAGCATCTGTCCTGTTTGTCCTCATTTTCACGGACATTCCTCTGTCACTGTTCTCTTGCGTGTGTAGGCAGCAGGCTTGTGGAGTAATAAAATACATGTAATGGCATTACTTAACAGTGTTCCCTTACAGTCACAGAAAAAAAAAAGATGTAATCAGATTACTGGTACATTTAGTGAAAAGGGGGATTATTAGCAGGACTGCAATTTGGCAAGAGTACTTGTGCTTGCTTGTAGCCGTGTCTCTTGCTCTGCTACCATGAAAGCTGCAGAGTGCGGTTGGCACGCCCACTATGCCTGCAGGGAGTGGAAGTAGAGTGCTCCACACACACTGCTGCCCACTGCTGATGGTAACTAACATTATAGTAACAGCATAAGAAGATGCGTTCCATTGTACTAAGCCCTTGGTTAATGGGCGGCTGTGGCTCAGGAGGTAGAGCGGCTCGTACTCTAATCGAAAGACTGGCGGTTCAATTCCCGGCTCTTCCAGGTCCGCATGTCGATGTGTCCTTGGGTAAGACACTTAACCCCAAATTGCTCCTGATGGCTGTGCCATCAGTGTGTGAATGAGTATGAATGATTAGTCTCCTCTGATGGGCAGGTTGGGACCTTGTATGGTAGCCCCTGTACCCATTCAGCGTATGAATGTGATTTGTAATGTAAAAGCGCTTTGAGTAGTCTTACTAGAAAAGCACTATACAAGTACGGTCCATTTACCATTTAAGTTTGTCATTCGTTAAGTGTTCATTTAAAATAAATAAATTAGATTGCTTAGTTGTTACATACAAATGCATTATGACATAGACATATATAAATATTCTACTTAGAACAATGTTTGTCTGGTATGGTTTTTAAACAAAAAGGGGGTAATTACCATGGTAAAACCCTTTTTTTTGGTATCCACTCATTCTCCCTCATTAAAAAAGAAAATGTATAAATATTTCTTCATTTCAGAAGTTTTCCTGCTCGACATAAGATGTGTCTTACTTCACAGCAAAGTCCATTCTCAGCGCACTGGATGTGCACTGGAGGCTTCAAGTTTCCACATATAAGTTGAATATTGGCCCAGGATTGGCTCCCAAACTAATTATGATGTCACAAATCATGCTCTTAGTCCTGCCCTTTAAAGTTAGATTTTCATTGAACACAGTTCCACGCAAATTCATTGAAAACATTCTTTTAGTGTCAAAGTTGAAACATCCAACTGCAGGGACAATAAGAAAAACATATTTTAAGTGAAGGGGGACCTTATATATACCTATAGACCTATATAAACACATTTGAGGCTATCCAGCCAATTTTGTGTACAAAGTTGGAACTTGCAGTGGAGCTAGAAGTTGTGTCCTTTATCAGATATCCTGCCACAAAGTCAAAGTTGAAGGTTTCAGTGTTATTACTAAACTCACACACTCAGCGATTGCCACAGGGACTCACCGTCACCGCCAGCATTCAGCATCACTTAATACATCACTTATTAAAATCAATACAGCACATGCCCTCAAATGTGCAAAGTCTTTGATCACTTTGTACAGAAAGGTACAAACACTCACTCACTCAATGCTGTTGGGATTTTTATGATGGTAAGGCCTTGTCCTAATCACACACAGTCGTGAAACTACTACTACTCTACTACTCTTTGCCTACATTTGCGTTTTGCTGCTTTAGCACTGTAGCTGCCAAGAATAGCAGCAGGCAGTAACCCAAATCCAAGCTTCCAAATGTCTCCTTTGTGTGTGATATCATTAAATTCACAGCCAACCCCCTATATAGAGTATGCCATAAGTAAAGTGTTTACAGTAGGCTTACAGTGCAAGAAGTGTAATAGGCTCTCACAAGTTCCAGACACAGATCTTTCAATTAGCCGCAGGACTGAGCCAGCAGGGGAACATGGAGAAAGAAAAAAAAGTGTCATGTGGAGAACTGAGGAGTGGAAAAACACCAATAAGTAGGAGAGAAAACCAGCCAAGGAGGAGTGAGTGAAGTCTTGTTACAGAAGTCAGTGTGAACTAGACCCTGGTTTAATTTGCCATGAGGGAGAGAGAGAGAGAGAGAAAGAGAGAAAGAGAGAGAGAGAGAGAGAGAGAGAGAGAGAGAGAATTGGTAAAGGATTTCTGAAGGGCATGTGGAACATACACATATATCTGGAAAAGCAGAACCTGCAGTGTCTGAATAAAACAAAAATCTGACCATGACATTTCCATACAATTACAATGATCAAGGAGAAATGTAGCTTTTCCTGGTAATGTGCTTAGAATTATATGGAAACCCATAAGGAGGCCTTTCTTTCTTTTAATGACAAGTTGGCTTTCAGAAAGTGTGAATATATTTGTAGAGGGAGAGAGAGAGAGAGGTAAATAAGATAGGGGATGAGAGTGATTAAGATGGGTATTTCATTTTTTATTTTAATTTTTTTGTTAATTTTATATGAACTCCATGTGTGTAGCTTTCATATGAGAGTTTTATGGTGGCCTCACTTTTGTCTTTGAGGTTTTCTCATAAGAACACAGTATGTGGGTAGAAAAGAAAAGTGAACAGAACATCAGTATCAGCCTATGACACTCATAATAACAACTGAACATAGGGAGAAGTAAACAGAGAGACAAGAAGATTAAGATAAGACAAGAAGAGAAATAAATGCAGGAAGTGAGAAGGGAACAACAAATAAAGAGAAGATAAATATGGAAAAGCCAGATGTGGTCATTTCAATAAAGAACCTTCTCTGTCATTATTTTATCAATGACAGTGCAATTTAAAGGTTTATTACAGTCTGCAGTCTTATTTTTTTATTTTCTAACAGCTTGTGTTTCTTGACATATTACACTTCTTTTTAGTGATGTGACAGTATTTCAGAAATCAGCAAATAACTTGGTGAGTACAATGTTATTATAACCGATACAAAACGATGGACAGAACTATGAAAATAAGTCCCATGTTGTAATAAACATAAAATTATCCTTTAAATATTGTTAATTACAGGCAGTGCTAATAAGAAGCTAGGGAAGGCTGGCCTCATCAAAATGATCATGGAAATATAATGCTGAAGCTTTGTGGGAATGACTTGGCTTGCTGATTGCTAACAGCTAACAGGTTATTTTGGTGAGAGAGTGCGAGCAAGTGACAGAGGCTGCTGAGAGACCGAGTGGGAGAGAGAGAGAAGCCGTTAGTTACTGATTATAATGACCAATGTAAGCAGAGTTGTGCACAGGTGGGGGGAGAGGAACAAACAGGTGGAGTGATTTATTCAGATAAAGCTGTGCTGAGAATAGATGTCTCAGAAGCACGTCTGTTTCCTTTGGCACTTCTGTGATTTTATCAACAAGACCAAACTAAATTCTCAAACACTCCTCAGCCACATAATGAGAGTAAATTGGCTTGAAATGACATAAAGTTTAAAGGTGCAGTATGAGGAATTTAGTGCCATCTAGTGGAACAGACTTGGCAGAAATATGATAAAATTCATTATTACTATTCAATTTTCCTTTATCCCCCCTGAGACAAAGGAACAGCACCAAAATACTGCTGAAGACACTAGGAGATTACATTTCCACGCATGCTTTGGTGTTTTCACACCTCAGCAGGGGACAGTCCCTCATCGGCAGAGACACTCCTTCACAGCGGACTGCTCTGATGATGTAGCCATGACGTCACCGCCTCTTTTAAAATGCCAGCACATCCAGGAGACTTGGCCTTCAAGTTGATCTGAGCTCTGGAGAACTTCTGCTCCCAGGCGAGTCAGACTAAAAGAGGTAACCATGTGCATGTGATTTTTCCCCTCACCGAAAACTTCTCTTTTGCCGGAGGAGACGAGACTTCACCGTGTTCATCCAAACATGTCTGCTTCCAGCGAAACGCTGCTGCAACCAGCGATCTCAAACTTTCACACACACCCACGCATGCATGCACTGACACTTTTTTAAGCACATCTCATGGTCAGATAACGTCGGACAAAGCTTTGCTTGTCCCTCGCTATCCGCCGTTAGACACGTGTGTTTTTACGGAATTGGGTGACTGCAAGGTGCCGACCACCAGGCGACGCCATCTTGCTTGTCTTTAACCAAAACACTGCCATCTTTCCGCCATCTGGTTCTCATGTGACGCGAGTTTAATGAGGTTAGAGTGTGTTAAGTGTTAATGATTAAGGGTCATTGGTCTGATTTGTAGCAGTTGGGGGATTCATATCAGAAAAATTTGTAAAAAAAAAATATTTACACAAAAAAGTATTTTTTCTTGAATTCTTGACTTTGTATTTCACCACTTAATTTCACACTGTGCCGCCGTTAAAGCAGATAAGCTAACAAACCTACCTGAAGGACAAAGGTTTCCGGAAAAACAGATTCAAACAGGTTCACATATGAAAGACTTGCCTGACATTTTGACAGTTAATTACTTTGTCTTGCCTTGTTTCTGACTCATCCCCTCTTTCTCCAACCCTCCACCTTTCCTTGACATTATGCAGTTACTACCTCGTAGCATTTTGGTGGCAGTGAATCTCTTTTCATCCAGCCATGCTTTCATTCTTCAAAGCCCTTACAGACTGTAGAGCAGCGACTGACGATTTTCTAGCCTTTCAAAAGTACTTTGAGGACTTTTGCAGTAAAATTTGTTTTTTCAAAAACATATTTATTCATCCAAAATTTGGGAGGAAAGATGGGGAAATGTGTGATAGAACGACCACTTGCAGCAATCATCTTAATTAATAATGAGAAGATTTAAATTATAAAAAGTGTGTGACGTGGGAGGGAGACATTGGGTTAGAGGCAAGCTCTGTGTCTTCTATATTCTCTCAAAGAACAAATGTATTCCTCTCATGCACCCAGTCATACACACATACACACACACACACACACACATACGCATACACATGCGCAAACGGGATCTGTGCCTTTAGAAGAGTGTAACAACATGGAGGTTAGATATTTCTGCAGGGCATCCTAATACAGGCGAAAGCTTCTGGAAATGTGTGTGTGTGTATAAGAGAGAGAGAAAGGATGAGGACAGTAGCATCTCTGCAGTGCAGCTGTGTGAGTAAGTCTCTTTTCTCACTGGATATACACTAATTCTCACTAACTGTCTCTTAATTTGTTTCTGTCCAAACTGAATGCAAGATGCTTCTGATTAACAGTAGTGCATCAGACTAAATCAATTGCTGGACCATACTGCTTTATCAATTAAGAGCTACAGTGTGTGATTCCACAGATGCACACAGCCCTATCAATCAGACTTTGCATTAAGATAGTAATTACTAATGAATATGTCCATCTTTCTTTTAGTTTTTATTCACTGATGAAAAATGTAAAACATTTCATCATAGTTCTTGTTTTCAAATGTTAACGTCACACTAAGGAAATCTACTCAATTCATTCGGGTTCACATTCATGTTTGTAAGTGACATGTATCCTGCTCTGGTGTGAACACTGTTGAGGTCCTAAACTGCCAAACATGCAGAGATTTAACTGAAATGTGAGCAAATGTGTACAAGAAGAACAGAAACATTGTAGTTTGTGCAAAAGTCAAATCATAAACATGGATCACATGTTGGTGCTAGCATTCAGGTACAAAAAGTCCCTTCCAGTTTGGCTTGAATAGAAGATTCTCCATAAATTTCCAACAAATGTGAAACTTCCTCATTTCTCCATCGACCCCTGTCACTGTTGTTGCTCTCCTCGATATTTGTTTTTACCAAACACTGACCCTGAATGATGACGACAGGCAATGTGCAGAGAAAGGGGAGAAAAAAACAACAACAAAAAAAAACATGCCTTCCATTCTGACCTTTATAAACGCAGCCAAAGATTGGTTATGAATCAGATCTAGGACCACACATGCAGATGGCCTCGCTCTGATATGAAAAAATGTGATTTGGTTTGTTCACACTTCTGTGGAAAAAAGATCTGAGTTACTTGGAGGCAAAAAAAAAAAAATCATATTTGGGTCAGTTCAGCATGTAATGTGAATGTAGCCCTGGAAGAAACAGATTTATGGACTAAATCCATCTACCACAATCCACTGAGAATTAGACAAGAAACGGTCTCGGCTGCAATCAGACCAGGAAAGCTATGGTTATATAGTACGTGTCTCAACCAACAGGCCCCCAGGACTCACCTTGTATGAATTTGAAGAATTTTTCACACTGGCTTGCTCTGACTTTACCCCAAAAAGAAATTCTGGTTCATTACAATTTGAATGTAATTGAATGTAATGACAATTCAAATGTAATGGCAATCTTTTCTGTCAGTTATGATAACACTGCCTGGAGTAAGGAGAGGAAAACTATTCAGAGGAATTTCTTGGATGGCACTGACCACACTGAAATGAACATGAATCTCTACTCCAGCAGAGTACAAGGTGTTGGATATAGACAACTTGTTGTAAATCCTTAAGCTTCAAATGTATATTGGCCATTTGTGGAGAAATTAATAAATAAATAAATACATTCACCTTGTATGGAAATGGTTTTCAGGAGAGGTCTTTACTTTTCACAGCGCATTCGAGAGAAAAGGCCTAACAGCCACCGATGAACAATTCTGGTACAGGACATCCAGTAAAACCCCAGCTTAAATCTCTTCCTATTTACAAAAAAAAAGCAGTATAACAATCAGGAATTATTTAGTGTAAGGTAGAGCTGCACAAACGCAAGAGCTAAAGCCAAGGTAACTATGGCAACCACTATGCACCCACGTAAGCATTTCATCAGCTGTCCACCACAGTTATTTTGTATTCAGCGGCAGTAAACAGACTCAGGGGAGCTGTCCAGTGCTGAAGCTCTGTGGGTTTGCATTAACAAGCATCCACCAATTGCTGCTGGAGAGAGAATTAGGGAATTCCTGAATATATGATTTTATAAAGAGACAGAAACCAAATCACTGCATATCATCAGGAAATATATATTCTGCAGTCATCAGCCACATGATAGATATAGACTGAGGTCAGCTGACTCTAGATGTAGCCACGCAAAGGCTGGTTGACAGGTTTCATTTTACTTGATTATCTTTATGATGTGATCGATTATCACATAAAAGGTAAGTGTAAATTGTGCATCATTGCCATTACTCAAGCTTTCTTTTCCAGTATAAGAATGAAATGATGGCTATACAATGACCAGCAAGCCAAGTTATAATGACACTGCTACAATGCAATAATAAAAAATAAAAAAAAACTCAGTAAATTACTGGCTTAGTTCGAAAGTGTTGGCTCTTTCTTGCTGTCTGTTATCCCCACAGCTATTTAATGGAGAAACGTATTTGTTTAAGTTGATTTGCTTCCTGATAAACTGCTTTGTAGCCAGTGCTGTTTATGGTTTTTACTACAAATCAGATTAACTTGTTTAAAGCTTTTAGTGGAGAGGAGGATTTTTTAATGTCAACAAATACCACAAAAAGATCCAAACCAGCAATGTGTTATTCCATCTCTCAACGCTTTCTGGCCTTCTTTACACTGCCTGTGTCTTTCCTATTGGTTCTACTGATAGATGCAAATCTATAAAAACAGCTCAGAAATATATAGTTTGGCTCACAAATACATAGATTCATTTTTTAAAGGCTCAGTAACGTCCTAAAACAGGTGGTGACTGTGGGCTTTCACAACTGTTACTCAAATAAAAGGAAACAGTGCATTTTATTTGTCGGGTACTATTTTTGGCGGCGCATGAATCCACACTTGGTGCTCTAGTGAGTATTTTTGGTAGCAGGATGGTGTGCCTGTGATTGAGTCAAAATGTGTTCATGGTAATGAAGGGATGTGTCAGGCCAGCTGCAGCAGTTAACAGCGTCAGCATGAGCATGACTAACATCTAATAAAAGCACAACATGCTTTGCCTCAACTAACACTATGCTCCATTTGCTTTGGAACTTTTTATTGGATTTGCTGACAATAAGAAAAATATATAGCAGGCCTAGTCTTTTCTTTACATAACAATTTCACTTTATTTTTCTGACTCTATATATTTTTCATAATTGTGTATTTCACCATTTAATCAGGACCATTGTCCAGGTAAGCAATATCATGTTTAGTTCCTATGTAGTAAAATCAGATTACAACAGATTATAGCCAAACTTTCTACCTTACTACAGTAGTTTGGAACATCAGCCAATATTGCTTATGTCAGTGTGAAGAGCACATTTCCATCAAATCCTTTATACAATGATAAGCAGAAACTATACAAGCATTATGTTATCCTTAAAACTCAAGAGGACCTGATGGTAAGATTCTTACAAAGTCATTTAGATCAATGTCCTGCAGGACTGCATAATGAACATTGATTTATTAGAAATGTCTGTTTTAATCACTGGTTTCACAGTCACTGCTAATACACATAGAGCCAAATCCTCAAAGAATGGATTGCACCCGTTAATGGCACCATGAATTGCTCAGTATTTGCAATCTGCCTCGTTTTAAGGTCCTGTTCACTAAGGATTTTTGCGCTAATGATATGCAGCCGAGTGCAATTTGCCCTTGTTTTGCATCTGATTGGGTGAGCGGAGCTGTTTCCAGTGTTTCAAGCTTTTCTCCACATTCCAGCACACAGATTGTTCCTAAATGAAAACTGCGGAGAGCACAAAAGCCTCAAATTGTGTGTCTTTAATTAGCAGAGTTGCACATACACAGAGCTCTCCACAATCACAAACCAACTATCATGTATTTTGCTCATTTTACTTCTCTAGTATTTTGCATCTATATGATCAGCTGGAATGTTAAATGTCAAAATACAGCTATTAATGTGACTCAAGTCTCAAATGTGATAGATTAATGTCTGAATCTTACAATCATGTTGTTCAGTTGTCACTGGATGTATCCAGGATTTCACAGAAACATCAGGACTGATGTTCTGTTTGTTGCCCACAGCTGGCTGTGTGTCACAGCTGGCTGCAGCATCACACAGCAGCTGAAACAATAAGTGCGTCTTCAAACTGAGAAAGAGGCTGTGCGCGTTATGCACACACACAGCAGTGGTAACTTCATTAAACATCAGATCGGTCACAATCTGACGTTAATTAATGTTCTGTGTTCTGCTACACATCTACGTAGATCAGCTGTTACACACAGATTCCAGGTTTATACAGTAGAATTGTTTGTAATAAAGCAGAACTTATAGGTGAATCTTGAGCTCCATCAGCACTGTCAGGACATTTTTATTTTTTAGTAGTTGAAAGTCTAGGATAAGCCCACCATCCCATACCCACTCGATCCCCCCCAATGTCTGTCTGAGGCGCCTCATCATCGATCACTGAAGTATCATTCAAGCCTCACAAGCTTGAAGATGGAGAGAGAGAGAGAGAGAGAGAGAGAGAGAGGAGTGAGTGTGCGCACAGTTAACAAGATACTAATAACTCCACCCTAACTGCGTGTGACTATTAGCGCTGGTTTTCATGAAGTAGACTGTTATTTCAACAACACTTATTTTGCAGTTTGCAGTGCATTTCACCCTTTGTGGGTCCTTTGTGAATTACACATTATCTTTTTGTTTCATCTTTTTGTTAAGCACAGGCTTAGTGGCCACAAAAGTCATACAATCCTTTTGTAGATTTGGCAGACAGTGTACTGTACCTTAAACATATTAAAATCACAACATTAACATTAAAATCATTCATTAATTAATCCGATATTTTTCACGTTTTAAACAGAAATACTATCGCTGGACAAAACTTTAATCAATCAGTGTGAGAAACACACACACACACACACACACACAAACCGCGAAGCCGACTGAGACTGAGATATATAAATATCACTGCACTCTCACACAGTAACACATCCATATTTATTGGCTGACAGACTCTGTGATATTCTTGTGATTTTAATTACTCTCATTGGCCATCTGGAGTTTAGTCTTTGTGAGAAACCTGCTCATTTATTATGGGTCAAATAATTCATAACGCATATCTGCTTCTCATAAACAGAATGGACTAAGAGTAGAACAAAAAGAAAATGTAGTGGTGGGACTTGACAAACTTGGTGACGTCTGCACACTTTCTTTAAAGCTTCCAATGCTCCATACAGTCTGCTGACTCCTCTGGTGCATTCAAGATATCTCAGCTCTATCATGAACACCTCTTGAGCACTTTCACCTCTTTCTTGTTGCTTATGGTATTTCTTATATACTTGTCTACTACCTTTTGTTTCTTATTTTATACAATTTTTTTTTTTTTTTTTTTTAAGAAAAACTTCTGTCTAGCACTCTTTCTCATTGCACTCGTACCTGGTCAGCTACTTTAGAGTTTGTATCACGACTTTCTTGATTGTCTTGCCTCATCAATCACTGTGGATAATGATGATTTGAAAAAAGCTGTAAAGTAAATAGAGTAAATAGATTATGTGACATCTTTTTTATGCTATAATTTAAAAAAAAATCTGGGTTTAACATGTTAATACCATTAATGACGGCCCATCTACAAACTTTGATAGTAATAGTGCCACATTATGTTTATCGTTATAATGTTTGCTATAAAATTGAGAGCTAGAAAGAGTAATACAAAGGACCCAGGTTTCTGTCTTCTCTTCATCAACAGACCAAAACACTCGGCGTATTCAATCTGAAGTTCCACCTATAGTGAAAATGCCTACCGTCTCATATTATAGCTGGCTGTCTGTGACTGTAGGACTGCTCAGGACTGTGATTGAACTATAATCACTGTGGCTCTACAAAACATAATTACCACAGTCTTCAGTCGTAATAACAACTTCTGAAACTTTTCATATTTCAAATAAGTAATTTAAGGTTACAATCCAATTTAAGGGCTCACTTACCTCACTCTCCCTCTCTGTCACCTTTATCTCTCTCTCTCTCACCTTAACTCCTCCTCTACAGCCTAACCTTAACTCACATCTCTCTCTATCCATCTCTCAGCATCCTCTCCTATCCTCACTTGCCCCCCCCATATCTCTTATCCTTCCTCCCTCAGTTTCTTTCCCTCCCTCAGTACCTTACTCTTTAAAAGTGTGGATTTGTAGTTTTCCTTCGTTATAATTATAAATTAACCACTTATACCACTGCTATCCCAGTCAACCTGATGAATTTGACTTTAGCTACAAAAACTGTAGGCTCCCACAGCCATAATCTCAAGGAAAATGACTTTTAAGTGAAACTAATTTATCTGGAAGAAGCTGGTGAAGGGAGCATGGGGATAAAACTGAAATAAAAATGACAGTATCTTCATGGATTCAGCTCTGAAAAAAACAAGTCAAGAAAAAAAGAAGACGAGTTCAGGCTCGCTTAAAAGACTGAAGTTGTGAAAAAAAATCAGTTGATAAGAAAATGTTTTGCTGTTACTTGTCACCCAATAAAATGTCAGTTATATTATTGGATATATTGGTACAGTATTTAGTCCCTTTCATTTGGTTGTTATTTGGCTCTAAAAAATCAATTGGACCTTCACAAATGTTCCAAACCCCATCTGGAGTGCATGTGAACACGAAGGAGCAGCCAGGATGCGAGAAACAAAAATCCTCATTGCAATACTTTAAAGGTTCTGTAGGTAGGAATGAGATATTCCTTCTCATTAGTGACACCTGTGGCCGATAAATGAGGTGCAGTCAACATCCTGGTAATCGCTCTGTTGCAGGTGGTGTCTTTTTCCTTGCTTACACTTCTCATAATTACATAAAAGATCTCTAACGTTGTGTAGCAAAGCATCTCTCACTTTAATACGTCTGCATTGTCAGGTTGTCACCATCAGTTATTGAGAGTGCAAAGCAAACGCAAACGCAGAGGACAGAACAAGAGGCATATGTACAAATGTGTAATGTTCCATGATAGGAGGTGGGTACAATTTCACCTTCTTTTAAAGGCCCTTCTTGCCCTTTCTATGACACATCTATCATTTTCTTCCTACGTACAAGCGTGTTTATCTGTAGTCTATGAGAGGAGTCACCCCCAGATGGTCATTAGATAGAATGCAGGTTTTTAGCGCTTTCACATGGGCTTCATTTTTCAGCTCTGGAGGTTCCCGCTTCGTATCAGCATAAATGTCAGCTGGTGAGAATTAAGATTTGTTAGGAAACAGCGTCTCCATTACAGTGTTTGTCCACCACAGAGCACTGACAAGTTGATTTGTGCACATTTGTAAAAAATGTCCCGCTCAGTAAAACAAAATAAAACAAATATCAGGAGATATTTTGATGCTGAGTTTGTTAACTCTCAAATATCTGCATCCGTACTGGTCAAACTCTACTTATTACCAGATTTAGCTAGCTACCACCTACTTTCCATCTGCAGTGGTAACACCTAGAATATCGACTTATCTATATGCTATAGGTGTGTATTCAATCTAAATTAAATTCTTTAATTATACAGCAATAATACAAATTAAACTGTTCACAGTTAATTTCATATTGAATTTTCTGTGATGTATAGTATTTCTTCCTCTTTTGTGTCTTCATCAGTCTTCTCAGTCTGTTTATCCCTCATTTGGACCTCAGTTCATGGGAGACTACAAAGGGCCACATGATTTTCGCCCTGTTCACACTTGAATTGAAGTGATTTATTTGTCATGGATATTGAAATGTAGGTAAACACTTCCATGCTGTTTTTTTGTGCCTGATTTGCTTGGTCTCTGACACAGAGAATAAGAACAGTCAGACCAAGTTTCAGGTTGAAAACACTGAGTTAGTTTATGATGTTTCCATAGAGCAGGGCCTGCGCTGCACTACAGTTCATATCATCAGTCATCCTCACTGGTTGACAAATGTTCAAAGGAGTCCATAAAAGACACCAGACATGATGTTCAGTTAATGATGGAGGACATGCTGTTTAATTCTTAATGTGACTCTGTGTGTAATTTCTCTCAGCAGAGACCCACGGCAGCTGAAGCTCCAAGACTGTTCATCTTGTCCCGAGACATTAATCCACTCGCATATGAACGTGTCTCCGTAGCTACAACCATTTCCTAACCTACTTATGGCCACATATAAGATTTACTGTACACACATTCTTTGTCGGAAAACCTCATGTTACAGTTTCTCACTCATGAAGAAATTACCTTCCGTGAATCATCATTAATGCATCAAGAGCAACGGGAAAATCAATTACAGCAAGCTTTTTACTCAGCTCATTGACTCACTTTATGAAATGTGGTTACTGATAAAAATAAATTTGTCTTGTCTTGTCTCTCAATTAATGTTGTTATGGATATCTATGGTCCCTGGATGATTTTGAAAGGTTTTGTTGACCTCTGGTCCTTTGGTCCATCATCAGTGCACTTTTGGAGCTATGTTTTCTGAGGCTGGGAAAACAATTTTATTCACTTTATTTATTTTCTGCCCAAGATATTCTGTCAGAGGGATGAGCATCTAAGTTTATGCTAGTAAACCAGTAACCAGCAAGAATATAGTTCAGGATGCTGGTTCAATAGAGCTAGTGGCCCTGCAGGGAATGATGGCAACACTATTAGAGTTGAACATGCCTTCAAAGAGTGGGCAATATGAAGTTATTTCTCTGTAAAAAAAAAAAAAAAAAAAAAAAAAAGGCTTTGGGAGATGGAGTTTTAGATTTGTGTTTCTGAACAGAACAGGAGTGATATATATTGGTTGTGATACATTGTGTTATGTCTATTATCAGTAGTTGTACTTTTTAGTTGTTAAAAAGGGATTTTATTTTTAAATGCAGTTCATCACCAGGCCAAACTTCCTTGACCACGACCCTAAGTTTTTAAAGTTTTATTTTCCTTCCTGGTAAAGCTGTAAAGGTGTGTTCTCAGTGAATTTGAACCAGGTGGGTGTTAAAAAAAAATGTAAATTTGTTGTAGGTGGCATAAAATAAGGCAAGGATGTGTCAATGCAGGTTATACACAGTTCTATTTGAGTGGAAAGCTTGTAACCAACGGCTGTGTGACTCAGCATTGTGCAGAGACAAAGAGGACCAGGAAAAAGAAAAGAAAATGGAGGGAAAAAATCAATAACTGGACTTCTTGTAAAAGTTTTGTATCTGGAATCCACACTCAGACATTTGTTGCTGGCTAGGTACAGTTAACATTTGTGCAGTCTGACTGGACCACACACATAAACAGACAAACAGACCAGTGTTCAAATTTAAAATTCATTGTAAAACTCGTAAAGCTTATTAATTATCAGTTCACCCAAAGAACAATGAAATCGAATCCCCCAAAATCCATGAGATATAGTGTCGAGTGTATTGTAGTACAAGATGGTTTTAAAAGAACTTTTTATGACATGGCTACAAAATGAACTAGAAATACTCTTGTGGTTGTATGTCACTACCAACCAGTCACGTTGCAATTTACATCCATGTCTGTCCAGACTGATATAATATTTGTAGTGAAGACTTTGAAGGAATGTGTTCACATGTAAAACACAAAGTTGTTTCTTAATCTGATCAATTCGTCCTTGAATGCAAGTGGACGTTTGAAGAATTTGAAGAAATTCCCTCAAGACGCTCCTGAGATATCGCATTCCGTATCCGTATGTACGGATGGACAACCCTAAAACATAATGCCTCTGGCCCACAGCTGTCACCAGTGTAAAGGCATAAAAACAAAGTGTACTGACCTCAAGGGTCAACACTCAATGGCAAGTCAATCATACATACGCAGGCAGCATATTTACTGAGTATAGCAGTATAACACTAGTTTGAACTCAATCCATAGCCAATGTTCCAATCAATCCAATAAAATGTTCACTTATTTTTTAAATGCTTATTCACATAACTGACATTCAAAGCTCTGTCAGATTGAAGATTTTGAATAATCAGCTTGAGAGTCGTCATCTCTCAGCATCTGACAGACCACTGAATAATTGATATGGATTTATGAAAGCAATAGCATTAAAGGTATGTGAATAAACAATGACAAAAGTCTCATCGTTTTATTTCAAATATTTAAGCATTCAAAAAATAGCAATGTCTACTCTATTCTGCGGAGTCTTGTGATTGGTTTGCTCACTTCACTTGAAAGCGTCGTTCATCAGAAAGCTACCGCATTCATTCGCAACACAGCTGTGCCAGCATTTTCCCTGAAATGTTATTACATCTTGAGGTGGGAAACTGGCAGTACAGATTTCCTGAATATCCACCCCTGCTCCTGTTCACACACGACCCCATGCAGGAAATGTTCCTGAACATTTCAGGGATAGGCTGCATGTGTGAAAGGGGCTCATGACTATGACTGTGTGTCATATTTTCCTTTCTGACTTTCAGTGTAGTCCTCTATATTTAAAAAAAAAATTATTGTACTGGATCTTTTATTTTGCTTCAGATGTTTTATACAGTTTACTCCGTGTGTGTGTGTGTGTGTGTCTAGGAATTTGTGCATGATGAATAATTTCATCTGTTCAAACACTAAGCGTTGGCCCAGATGAGAAACTCCAGCATGAACCGTGGACAACTCAACTCTGCTTAGAGCCAAAACAGAACAAAATGAGTCTAATTGGACCACTGTAGTTGCTTGGAGCAAAGTGAAGACACCCCTTAATGAGACCAAATTAAAAAACAAATTTGAATAAAAGATGAAAAAAAAAAAGTGCAAGACCATTTTACAACCCGTTGCTTAGAGCTGTGAGGGGCACAGGAAAAAGTTTGATGCTGAAAATGCTGAGTCCATGCCTGTAGGAGAACATTTTAACATTCCTGTCCAGAGCAGCCTGGTGAAATGTCTTCATCTGAGCAAACCTGCTGAAAATAGGTTAACACAGTCAGTTAAACACAGAGAGCAAAAACATCACCAGTAATAATGTTTGATTCTTAATATGTAATTCAATGAATACACAGTATATAAACTGCAGAAGACATTCATTTATTTCTAACAAAACGATACGGCCTGTATCTTTCACTTGATACTAATATGTCCAAACCTTCGTTTAAGTTTGTATACAAATATTAAATGACACCATTATTACCATATAGCAACCATCATATATCAGTATTAAATGTCATAAGTTGACCAAACCAGCAGCTTAAAGGGAACATTGCTCCTACATGCTCGCCTGGTTTTCATGTAAAACTTCCAAATGTGTAATGAAGTGTTAAGTGTAAAGCACCCAGGTTGTGATTGAAGTGGCAGTTAAAGTGAAAGCACTTAAAACGAATTCAAGAGCTAGTTTGACTTCAAGCACTGAAATGAGTTGAAGTGTCTGCTGAAAGAAGTTAGTGTCAGTTCAAAAGTCAGTTCAATTGTCTACACTGACAGAAAAAAGCAGCACTGAAGCACCTCGAGGAGCTGATGACTGTAGCTGAAACACCGGAAGAAGTGTAAGTGGCGTCTGAAACAGAATTACTTAGAGAGAATTAAGTGGTAGATTAAATGTGTCCAATGAAAGCCGTTGAAGTGTCCGTTGAAGTAAAGGAACTAAAAAGGACTTGAAGTGGCTGAGCTACTTCATCTAGTTAAGTGCCATACAAAATTGAACTACTCTAAGAAGTTGAAGTGTCTAGAAAATGTTAAAAGGAGTTGAAGAAGTGTTAAAGTGTTATCAGTTGAAGAGAAAGGGTTAAGCCTAGTGTCTGTTTTTGTCAGTTAAGTACAACAGAACAACAACAACAACAAATTGAGTCAAAAAGTAAAGTTACAATAAATCCTCAGTGAGCCAATGACCCTGCGCAGCATAAAGTGGGGATAGAATTGAAAGGATGGAATCCTCAATAGACAATAGCTGAGAACAAATGACCTTAAAGTGACTTTATGTGGATTAATCATCTAAAACTAAGTTGGAAGAACATTAATACCAAGGACATTTCACCCCGTGTCCATGTTGCCATGACAACAGCACAGACAAGGAGCAGCAAATGCTTCTTGAAAATTATGACAGAGGGTATAAGTTAATGCAGACTCCTCTGTTTTGATATTTGTTTTAATGTAAACAAAACAAAATAAAAATTAATGCTTTGCAGAGATAAAGAAAATGGACTGTCTCCAGAACCACTGAGCATTAATGCTGGATTTATTTGGAAGCTTGGGGCCAGCTTCTGGCTGGTTGTGAACTGAGGCTGGCTCAGCTGTTTTTCAGCCAGGTTCAGCCTGGATCTAAACACACTGGAAGCTAAGGTGGGCTGAGAGCCAGATAGACAGACAGAGAGAGAGAGACAGAGAGAGAGAGAGAGAGAGAGAGAGAGCTGGTGGCAGACAGCGGTTTGTGTGACCAGCTTATCAACACAACAGGGGCTCCGGCTGAACAAATTGCCTTCTCTGTTCACTGTGATTAGACTGCAACCAACACACACACACACACACGAACACACCCACACACAATCACACAGTCACTCTTAAGATGATGTGTTGGCAATCAGAGACTAGCAACTGCAACAAGATTTCCAGCCTCATTTCTTCTCTTGAGAAGGGTCCTTCAAGGACACTGTGTGTGTGTGTGTGTGTGTGTGTGTGTGTGTGTGTGTGTATATATATGTGTGTGTGTGTGTGTGTGTGTGTGTGTGTATGCACAATGTCTTACTCAGGATCTTGCTGTAAACAAGTTGATCAGTTAACCCTCAAATGCTCTTTCAATGCATCCTGATGACATCAGACTAGCAGGGACAATGTGAGTCTGATGAAGCCATCTTAAAGGCTCATTTTATAAGTCATTTGACTTTCTTCAGGCAAGAATTCTGGTAAAATTCCCAGTAATTCAAATATGTTAAACATTTAATCTAACAAACATATATTGTGCTATGAAACAAAACCCTGCCAATTTGATAAATAATCTGACTTACAAAATGTATCTGCAAAGTCTGAAACTGACTCAAAATGAACTGAATTGAAGTGATTATTTCAATCCAAATGGATACAATTAATAATTAAAATAGTATAGCTTTTAAGCGATGAATTTCCAATCAATATGTCACAAGTAAACGTTTCTGGGTCTATAGGTCTGATACGAGAACCTAAGATTAACCAAATATATCTTTTTCTCCTTAGTTTCTCAAACTAAACTTAAATGCTTCCTTAAAGCTGCACTAGTTGATTTAGAACCATGGTTGTCCATGAGTAACCAAGTGAGTGATGAAGTTAACACAATTGGTCAGCCAGCTGAATGTTGGAGTTCCCTCATTGGCTGTCGCTCTTTCGAAATAAATCAGCGTGAGATGATGTAAGCAGAGGACAGCAGTGTGATGGAGAGCAACTGTGTGTCTGCTCCAAGCTCTGACACTCTCAGCTCTGGTGTTAAATGCAGTGAAGTCAGTTAAACTCCTGTTTAAACAGATGGATTTTTATAACTGAACTAATACCAGGATGCAAAGTTTTTATTTCTGACTGATTTTCACATCACAAAACGATGAAAACAGCATTAAAACACCAGTCTTGTAAAGTAAAACGTGACTCATGTAGGCTGTTATATCAGGTTAGTGTGGGACGGCTGTTCTGCAGGTGCGCTCGATTTGACTGTAAATGCAGTAACTGGGTGGAGATAAGCCTCCTGAATTTACAACCAAAATTCTGTCAAAAATTTCATTCATAATTTCCACCACAGCCTCCTCCGCCAGGACAGAGTCAGAAAACGGTGCATGAGTGAGTTAAAGCACAGTTGAAGCACTCCAAATAACAACTGCTGACAAAACATTCAATACAATGAAGAACGAGAGACATCCGCTGAGTGAAACAGATGGAAGTTAATAATAATCAGAATAGTTATAATTAGCAGTAGAATCAGTTCACTTCTAAATCAAACATCCCCAAGATATGAGTAAAAAAGTTTTTTCAAACGTAGCTTCACCATATCATGTGATGTGCTACTTCACTACCCTTTAACAACAAATATTACTGGAACCACTACAGAAAATTGCAGATGAACATTTAATATCCAGGAATTCACATTATAGACACTACCACTGGCTATTCCTGTAAGAAACTGGTATTGACCCTACATGGTCCAGACATATACGAAGTTTTGATCTAGTCTTGTTTTTCTTTCTTTCTTTCTTGGATTTGGCTAAACAGTTGCCAAACAGTTTACATGGATACATATAAGTCAAATATTCTCTTTCCTTTTTGCTCTTTACCAGCTTTAGCTGGTGTTGAATCATCAAGAATTCAACCAAATGAACTCAGTTTAAATTTTCTCTTATATTAAAGGCAATTTTATGATAAATGATAAAAAAAAATAAGCAGCCCAGCTGAAGAAGACAGATCAGATGAGGTTTGAGTTTAAGAGGAAAAAAAGGCTTTCCTCACACACACCTATACAGCCACAGCAGAAATCATGTTGACTCACATATGCATGAGTCAGGCCTCCGTTTTCTCTGTGCTTCTGCAGTTGACAGCCAGGTGTGACTTTGAATAAAAGAATTCCGACACAAGGTAGACAATCGTTTCTCTGAAAGTTAGTGAGGCAGATGGTGATATGTGATAATATCGGGCTGTAAGAAAACACGAGGTGGACTGTGAGTGCAGTCAAATCAGCTCTCATATCCAATTCTGAATTGAGCTGAAAATGTCCGTTTTTTTTAACTTCAGACTAGACGTGCTGCTGCTGCTGCATCCGTTTCTCGGAGGTTTTATACAGCCAAGCACAAGGCGTGACAGCTTCTCATCTATCTGTCAAGACTGTCGCTGCTACAGAGCTGGGGTTAAATGAGAGTCATTCACTAATGAGCCATACATGAATATGGTTGAAGGTTTTGCTGTGATTTTATAATTAATTACTTCCTAAAAAATGTACCACTCTTTTTGCAGGATAACTGAGAATTCTTGTCACACTGTAAATGAGCTTTGCTTTCAACACAAAACTGCAGATACTTCATCAAAAAAGGTATTATTATCCAAGGTTCCTGCAGGTATTTTTCCTATTAAAAGGGAACATATATCAATCAAATACTGTACAGATAGTGGGGTCTCAGTATCTGGTATTAATTAAATCAATTAAACCCACCATGGATAGTGGGTACCTTCTGAAGACACTTCAATTTGTAAGTCAGCCCAGTGGAAATGTGACAATGAAGCTAGGACAGTCATACCACAGTAAAGTGTCCTGGGCAGGGCTGTAGTGTGCAGTAAACACACCCACCTCTCAAAAGGTGACATTAGGTTTACTCTGATCACTCCAGGGTGTGTGAGCAGAGTTTACACAGGTCTGATTATTTTGGGGTGGGGGGTTCATGCACAGAGTGCCTCTCCAGGCTTAGTGTAGCAAACAGACAAAACATTCAGATTACAGTGAGCTGAGAACTTTGACTAATTGTTTAAGTCTGTTGCAATACTCACACAAACTCACAGCTGTTATCAGAAAAGCAAATACACTCTTCTTGTTGAATTTAGATGGGAGTAAGTTACAGCTCTGATAGAAATTGACGCTGGAGCCCTGCAATAAAACCACACCTCATTTGAAACATATCTCCTCTTTCTGTCAATGTAAGACATTTTTTGAAAGATGCCACTCTTGTTTTCTGATCTTCTCCAGTTTTAATATACTATTGAAGCAAATTCGTCCATACCTGTTGTCTTGATAAATTCGATATAACACAGTTATAGCAAACTCACCATTTTCTTGTCTCATGTTTTTTTTTTTAAGATTAATTGCAATTGGTTCCACTTTGTCATTTTTTTTTTCATTTAGGTGTTACACCGTCAATAAAACGCAGCACTTCCTTCACACGGTTCACATTCAAAGCCTTGAAGTGGATCCGAAGGCAACACATCTGAAGGAAGAGTTGAGCTTCACTGACAGTAGCTTAACAGCGATCATCAAGAAGTATGAAAGTCTGTTAGTCTCTGTCAGCCTTTGCCAGCCGGTCTCTTGGGGATCGGCTCGTCGCCTTAAATGTGTCTCAGAGGAGATGAGGAGAAACTAAGCTTCCGAAGGGCTTGGAGCCAGGAACCACAGGTGTGTCCTACGCAGACTGTCTTATGATTCTTTCTACAGTCAGACTGTCTGATTGTTTAGCTGATCTTCTGGGAGAGTAAATAGAACGCTATCTGGGCTGCTGTGGGAACAGCTGCATTACTGTGATATACACAGAATGCATGCATGGTTGCAGTATATTAGGCAATCCAGTGGAAAGTGGAGTAACGCAGAAATGGCAGCTCTGATGTTCCTCATTGCTTTTTCATAAAATAAGAATTATTAGATGTGTGTATTGTTTTGATGAATGTTGATGAACAAATCATAAAAAACACTCCTTGTAGCTCTTTTACTCTTCTTATGTGTCATTTCAAGTTCATCCTACCTCAAAATGAGGTAGCATATATGCAAATGTATCTCTTATGCAGCCACACAGTCACAGTTGTTATCAGTCCTGCATGGAAAGCACAGACTTGCTGTACCTTTGGCCTTTCACAAACAACTTATTTAATAGTCTCTTGGAGTCATTTCTATCAGTGCCGCTCTGATACTGCAATAGATCTATGAATGGTATTTGAGCAGCAGGCATCAGGCAGTAGGGCTTTTTTTTTTAATAGCATGATTTTATACATTATAGGACAGTTAAGATGCTGTGTGTCAAAAAATAATTGTTGTATCCTTAAACTGAGGCTGGCATAAAGATACCACTACAATTCATCAATTCACATGTCTCTTTATAACGTCTTTCATTTGCATCCCAGTAGGGTTGAGCTAAGGCCGGAGAGATGAAAAGAGCCCCGTTTCCGCATCACTCCCCACATCCTGCTGTGCTGAACTTGGTGCTTCCTTGTGGGGAGTGATGATACTAATTTCCTTGCTACGGGGTTGATGGACTCAGAGCCTATAGGTGGATGCTGGGCGGAGGTGACGTTCGAAATGCATTAGGAACAGCAGCAGCGCAGCAGCGTAGCTTTCAGGTGAGGGGTGTCGCAGGCGGCAGGCATGCAT
The DNA here is from genome assembly GCA_029490765.1 of Euthynnus affinis. NCBI lineage: Eukaryota > Metazoa > Chordata > Actinopteri > Scombriformes > Scombridae > Euthynnus > Euthynnus affinis. Next base: position 33,726,100 of record CM055844.1, on the reverse strand, counting down.
AGAGTGAGCAGAACACTGATGGACTAAGTACACCACCATGGTGAAAGGATGTGTTGGATGTATGTTGCAGTGAGAAGAGGAGCAATAGACTCCGCAGCATTCCAGTTTCCCTTCTTTTACAGCAGCAGGAGTAGTTGCAGTTGTATTAGTAGAAGAGCAGCGGCGGCAGTAAGCATGCACTCCAATCCTACAGAGTGATCAGCATTGGCTTTACTTAACTGATCCATTCTATTCATTTAGAGTATGAGTCTGTCAGAAAGCCTATCAAATATCGGGAATATGCACAACCAACAGGGGGTTCTGTTTTTCCACTTCCCCTTCACAAATCCAGGAAGATAATCTATACTTATCCTGGGGAACAACACATATCACACAGGCCAGGCTGATAATGGAAGCTTTATGGTACACTTTACATAACATCCTTGTCACTATCCTCCATTATTAACACTGGACTGATAGCACAGACACTATAATCAATGCCTCTGCACCGATAAAGAAGTACAGACTGTGTGTGTGTGTGTGTGTGTGCGTGTGTGTGTGCGTGTGTGACCTTATTATGTGTGGGCTGCAGAAGGAAGTGATTCATTGCCATGAAGAATTCATACATCAGTGTAACCTATGCACGCGCTCTCTCTTTCTCTCTCCCAAGTACAAACACACACACACACACACTCTCTCTCACACACACACACACATCATTTCAAGACTCACGCAACACACTGAAACACATCATCAGCCCCTGCACACACACTCAGAGCATGTAACTGGCAATGACTGAGATATAACACTGGACCTATACTTAACTCTTGCTTGTTTAATATGGTTGTCATTCATAGTTATAAAATCGGATGTTGTTTATTGACTATTGCACATATAGTGTGATGCTTTTTCTTCATCAGTCCTTCAGTTGACATTTAAACAACTGGTTCTCAAACCTTTTCGTGTCAAGGACCCCCCCCCCCCAGCTGATATATATAACAAGCCGTGATCCCCCATTTCATAAGATTATATTAATAATCATCCCTACGACTAAGTCAAAGCATCAGACAGCTCAGCACTGTGATTGTGTTGGCTTTATAAGAAGGGAACTTTAAACCACGTATCATCTAATAAAAAAGCTAATTACTATAAAAGCCCACCTTACTTTGCAGCCTGTGCTGTCGGCCCTGTAAACACTATAACATTAGACATGCTCTGACCTGTTTGTGATCCCTAATTCCGGAAATTATTGACATTCCCGGTCAGTGTTAGTGCATTACTGAAGAAAATATTGACACGTTTCTCATTTTAATGATAGAAAATGCAGTAAAGTATAATTGACAGCATTTTAATATTGACATCAGCAGAGCATTGATCGTCAGATATTGACGTTCTGTCATAATGCATTTCATAAACAGCTCTTTTAGATACATAAAGATGAAATGGAGGACACTCACATGTTTTCAGCAATGTCACTGTAAGCAGCGTGGCCTTGTTCAAGAGGTGCAGGATGGAAACATTTTCAATGAAAGTCAATGAGGTCAAAGTCAGTTTATTTCACTGCAGCATATATATGCTAAATATTATTTTGGTTATTTCATAGCAGCACACTGTGTGCTGTGTTATTGTAGGTTTTTGAAATGCTGACAAAAACATTATACACATTACAAAACACAATTTTAGAATCTTCTTTCAATTGTATAATTCATATGAATTTGTATATTCCATATATTATGATGAGGGTCAGTAAATACTGTTAGTTTTGATTGTCCAGTTACATTTGTGGAAGCACATTTCAAAGATCAATTATATCTGGTATGTAACAATATAAATATAAAGCCTATTTTAACCAAAAATGAAATTTACATGTAGTTTCCATCTATTACTGAATGCCATTTTGTGTCACACTGGTGCTGAACTGAGTCTAAGTCTAATAAATGTGGTGACACATAAAAAGCACAGATCATGTCTGATGCCTCCTGATCTCTCATAACCTTCAACTGAAAACTTGGTTTCAGCTCTTCAATATTTATCTATGTAATGAAATATTTAGGAAACAATAAGCAACAATTTAAGGTAACCATGGGGAGAAAAAAATATGGTATCATTCATAAGGATTTAGACCCTTTAAAGCTCATCTGTGTCATCTGGACTGTGTAGGTGTGGTTATATCAGACAGTTGACTGGCAACTGAGGTAAACAAAGGTGAGGGTTCATTCTCAACTTTGGGAAAAGGTAACTTAAGATATAATAAGTAGAAACCCCACAACTGTAACCTTTTCCCAACTGATCCCTGCCTACTTCAAACTGGTAAGGAGAACACAGTCAAAAAACAACAACAACAACAAAAAAAAAAAAACATAAGCAAAACATGTCAATCAAACTCTGACAGAGCACTTTGTGTTTATGTTAGTTAGAATCTGATTATGATTATGAATCCATAAAACACAGGCATGTTTCTCAAATGCTCTGGCAATCCTAAACCTGTATCTGTATACTGGAAAAAAAAACATGACTCCTACCTAAACCGAACTGCCGTACGCCAAATTCAAAAGTGATTGAAATGTGTTGTTTCAGTCAGCAGAATTTCTCCGTATATGAATCTTGCATTCAGTTGTAAATGTGGAACATAAAATCCCTTTAAAAACATCGACAAGTTCAGCACCACTGTTCAGTGTGATCAAATAATTACCTCAGTCAGACATTCAGTGGATATAAGCATATTTAAAGCATATTTAAAGATTTCGTTGGCAAACTATTTGAAATGCATGGACACTGAGTATCTGCGACTGACTCAGTGTTTCACAACTATGGCATCACCAAACCTCCACACCTGCACACATCCGAACAATGTTATAGGTGACTGAAAGTATACTGTAGTTCACTGAACCACAGTGGCTTCAATTAGAAAATTCTACAATGCAGCATCATGTAACAGCATCATTGTACTGTTAGGCCACTCAGAGACTCAGTGCTAACATCACCAACAGCATTTCACCATCATTGAGGAGAAACCTGTGCATTCCATCTTCACAAGCATCTTAATGCAGGGGTGTAACAGTATAATGCATGTGTGGTGCATGCAGTCATACAAAGAATACACTCCATGATCCAATGATCCATTATTAATACTGAAGCATGTTACTGTTGTAGGTGTTGGATGTGGAGCTAGTTTCAACTACTTTATACAGTTACTTTATACAGTTATATACTGTACAGTTATACAGACCATAAAAAGGCATCTAACAGCAGGTGTCCTGGCAGAAAAGTGTTTTTTTTCCCACTGCAGCATAAATAAACTGTTTTAGTAAGAGTTCTGTCCAATGAGCCATTGTTGGATGTTTACATTTTTCAAAATAAAAACCAGAATATTATTGTCTACCTTTCTTTTTTTTTCCTGCTGTTCTGAAATCGTGCTGATCTCAGGCTACAAACAGGCTATCCCGATCCTTTGATTCGTAGAGCTTGTTGGAGCCAAACACAGCAGAGACAAGTTCTGCAGATATGACTCAGCACTCGGAAAAACTACTTGATGACATTACATTATAAATGTGGAAAACGTAGTTTATCTTGATTTTTAGTGACTAATATATATCTCAGTCTTTGCTGGCTCCAGGTTGGGCCTCTTGTGTGTTAGTGTTGCATTCAAGTCACAGAGCTAAGCATCTGTCTCTCTAAAACCTCTGAAAAACTCTTCTAACCATCTGAATAAAAAAATATTACATCTACAAAAAAAAAAAAGATTTTTTGCCATTTTTCCAAGTTGAAACTGCTTCCTAATCAAACAATGGTAGCTACCTGGATAGGAAACAGAGTTGCATCCTGGGAAAAGGGTTAGAATATTGATTTGTCTTTAAAGTTCTCCTCCACTCAAAATGATGTCGTTTTTCTTCCTTCAATTGGATGTTTGCGCTTTAGTGTGCAGAATAATGTATGTAAAGAGTTTGACACTAGAAAGATGTTTTAACATTTATCTGCTGAAAGTCTGTCTGTGCTCAGTGAAAATCTGATTTCAAGGGGGCGGGCCTACAAGTATGATTTGTGACATCACAACTTTTTTGGTAATAATTTTTGGTCCAATATTCAACTGAGGCCTCCAGTATACATACACTGCGGATGGAAGTAAAAGACATCTTCTGTCAAACAGTTCAACTTCTGAAATGAAACATATTTGCATATTCATAGATTCTGGAGTTGTTAATGAATGAGGAGGGGACGGTGTCATTTTAAGGGTTTTAAAGTGTTAATTAAACCCATATTCGACACACAGGCGGAGTATCTTTCACAGAAAGGAATGCTTAGCTCTGTGACTAGAATGTAACACTATACATGTCTTTGAATGCTGTATTTCTCTTTTTATATTGTGGTTTTGTGCTTAAGGATTTCATAGTTTCATTTCTGCTTTTCATCCAGCCACTGGTGGCCCTTTTCACACACTCAGTGTTCCCTCCTCCTGCTCCAATAGCTGCATGTCGCTAATTAGCATTAATGCATTGACCCTTTGACACAGCAGCAGCAGCACCTGGCATCATTTGCTATCTGATAGGGGGAATTTGGGAAATTGAGCATCCATCTACCCATCCATTTTCTATCCCTGCTTATCCTGTTCAGCGTCACAGCAGGTCTGGAGCTCATCACAGCATGCATCTGGTGAGAAAGATCACACGGCTAACACTTACAGACAAACACATACATATTTTAATCTGTGTATTTGAATATTGACTATAGGTCCACACTGTTGATGTCCTTATCATGGGACATTTGATCTGGGCTGTTATGTGCTATATTTGCTGCTTTCTCTGGATTTTTTTTTTCTTGATCTTTATTCCCTATTTAAATGAAGAGTTAAATAACATGGCTCACACAAGTCTAAAAATGTCTTTTTAATTATTTCAGTCTGCTCCCCACTAAGTGCTGATGAGCCCAGAGGAAGAAAACAGCCAACTAAAACTCAGTGTCAAATTATCACTTTAACAGCATCTCAACCCCAGACTGTCTAATCCGTCTCACATCCTCACACACACACACACACATACACATATACACACACACACACACAATCACGCATCGTCGCTGACATGATGTGAGTTGTCACATTGATGTGGTATATAATGGCTGCTGATGTTATTGGATATTTTAACATAAGCACGGTGGCTCATTCATTTTGCTTAGGCCTCAGGGCAAATGAAAAAAAAAGGTGACTGGCTAGGTCACAACAGTGAACACTCACCTTGTTTAATATCCTAAAGTTAATGACATTCCAAACCATTCTGCTGATAATCATTAAAAAAAAACATGAGTTATGAACACACTCCACTTGAAGGATTTCACAGTTTATGAAGCTTCCATGATTTGCAAGGCAAATATGATCATACTGTGACAAGCACTGAATGGTAGGATGCTGTGGTCTTCTTTTTTTTTCTACCTGTAATAGATTTTGATGATCTCTCATAATAGCAATAGCGTAACAATGTGGCAGCACAAGTGAAAAGTCTATTATAAAACATCTGTTTGAGCTGATTTTCATCATCACAAAATATGTCAAACTCTTGAACTTGAACGTATATTTTATGCAAAAGTGCAAAAAAAAACATCACACTGAAAAAACAGAATGTAAACATTTTATCTTTTGAACTCATTGAGATTTGTGTGACTGAGATTTTTTTTGCCTCCACTCCAATACAAAGGAGGTTAGAGGAATATCGTTTGTACAACTCAACAGTGATGTGTGTATGTGGCGTGTGGCTCAGTAGAAAATAGTTCCAGCGAAACTGTTTTCAACCAGGTCAAATGTATTTTGCAATGCTTTAAGCAGTATAAACCAAACTCCATTCAGCTCTATTATATTGAGACCAGAGGTGTCACAAATCTTCACTTTGATTTGACTTCCGATTTTACGGTCACAATTTCGATTTTTGATTTAAACTATTTTTTTTTTCAGGATCGAAAGCTATGCTATTGTTAAGACTATCGAGTCTTGATGTGTAAATATCGACAGATAATTGTTTTACGCCTTGACAACTGCCATTTACATCTTCAAATCCTTCTTGGGCGGCGGTGGCTCAGTCCACTAATCGGAAGATCGGTGGTTCGATTCCCAGCTCCTCCAGTCCACATGCTGATGTATCCTTGGGAAAGACACTGAACCCCAAATTGCTCCCGATGGCTGTACCATCACTGTGTGAATGTAAGTGAAAGATTACATTTCCTAAATTAAGACCTTCCATGGTAGCCCCTGTACCCATTCAGCATATGAATGTGTGTGCGTGTGTGTGAATGTGGCTTGGTAATGTAAAAAACACTTTGCGTGGTCAGAAGACCATTCTTTAAAAAGATAGGCTACATGGTATCAAGTGTGATATAACCACCATATTTTTTTGTGGTATGTACCACACTAAGGCCATATGGTCCAATTTAAATAATGTTTTTATAATGTAATAATAATTTATTTCACGAGTCAGTGGGGCACAAACTGTTTAAGGATACTTTACAACAACAGCTGCTATGATCTGCAGCTGTTCCTCACCTGCAGGACACTTAAAGTTTAAGTGTTGCAGTTTAGGATGGTCCCTGTGCACTCGTCTCACAGTCAGCTGTACATAGAGATGAGTGTTATATGTCCGGCTTTGAGGGAGGCTCATTGCGGTGAAAATTAGGTTGTGGCTCGTTGTCGAACTCACTACCTTCGGAAAGAGGCATTGTTTCTGTTTTAACGTTTCGCTTACGAGTTATTGAGCCAGGAAGTTCGAATAAGTCAATAAACGGTGTCGGGCGTTGTGTTTGTTGTTTACACAACTCATGGGGAAGGAAAAATGTTGCCCCACTGGTGACTACAGAAAAGCAGGAGGATTTTCCACTGGACAAACGTATGGAGAAGTATGGTATATATTTGAACTTTACACCCAAACGAATACACCCCATCCCTTCATTCTCCCTCAGAAACTCTGCCTGACAAATTCATGGACGCGCGTTGCCAAGGAAACAACCGACAGAGAAATCCAGAGCAAAGCGTCAGCTGTAGAGTCACTTCTGTTGCTCTCACACTTTATCACGTGTGGCAAAAAAACATTTTGTCTCATGTGAGCACAACAGTCCATCCACACTCTCCGCCTCTCTGCAGCCTCCACACTTCTCACTGGACCTGCGTTCAGCGTCTCTGACCACAGGATCAGCCGTCTGTCAGCTGCAGCTCCTGGAGAGCTGAGAGGACAAACTGCCTTCACCAGACTGACTGACAGCAGATATTAACTGAACTGAATAGTTTGCATTTTGGCTCAAAATCAACAGTATTTATTGATTCATTGAAACGGTAAATAAGTTGAAAACACATATACAATGGAAGAATTGTGTGATTTAAACAGCTGCCTGCTCAGATCACACTTCACTAAATGTGACAGAAACAGACTCAAAGCTTAAAAAAACATGTTGGGTCCCTGTGAGACTGTCTGGCATCCAGTGTGGATTGATACCTTTAATAAAATGGAAGCGTATCTGTTCTGTGAGAAAACACTTTGTGTGTGAATGGGCCACAGCCTCTCTCTCTCTCTCTCTCCAGTTCACCAGTCCTCCCCCACCTTTCAATAGGTGCTGGAGACGAGAGACTATCATATCTTCACACAGGCAGCTGCTCTGATGACTCCCTCCTGTCCTGTGCATAAGCAACGAATGGCCCCTGCTGCTGATCAACTGGATTTTTAGAGGCAGAGCTGTGTAAGAACACCAGATTTTTATTCAGCGCACACACAGAGCAGACAACTAGTTGACCGTGAAGAGATATTTGCTGAATTTGACAAAAAAGTTCACTGAACAATCTCTCTCCAGAATTGCTGACTCTACCTTTAAGTTAGAAAATATCTCTCAAAAGCAATCAGATCAGATGTCCAGGGACTTTTCGGGATTGGAAAGCTGTATTAAGGAATTCTAAGAGGCCTACCAATTGTGTGTTCCCACAGCAGAGTAAACAAACAGCCTGAGCTTGTTATTTATATTAAGCAGCAACGGTTACAAAGACGTTACACTGACAAATCTAAGTGTTTTAACCCCGGCGCCGCAGCACCCCGCTGAACAATCTGACTGCCAAATGTCAAATCTTTTGCTTTTTGTTTTCAGTCTGTGAAAAGCAGACAGGAAGTGATGAAGGATCTGTGTGTGTGTGTGTGTGTGTGTGAGTGCGTATGGGAGCTGTCCGTGTATGTGGTGCTGAATTCAAACAGTACAGTACCTCCTTCTTTGCTGTGCGTTTCGCTGTTTCGCTATTTGATCTTTTTTTCTTTCTTTCTCTCTTAGAAAGGATCTCTTTTTTTCACCCTACACACTTGTTCACACACACACACACATACACACTCTCACACACACACTCTCTCTCTCTCTTCTCTTTCTTCTTCTGTCCTTGAATAGTCTTTCTCTCTCTCTCTCTCTTTTCCTTCTCAAGACATTAAATAAAAACAACGCTTCCTTATCACAGAGTGCCTCTCATTTTCCACTCCTTCCACTACATTCTCTGTGACTAGTGGGAAAAACAAGCGCTCAGCGTGAAAGCGGACCGGTGTTGCACTCTCCTACACACAGTGGTGGGTGGAAGGCAAGGACTCAGGAAACACTGCTGCTGCAGCTTCTTTTTTTTTCTCCTCCAAATAATCTCGCAAGTAAAACGGATCAATAATGAATTGAGGTTTTTGTTCTCACAAAATAATCAGCGTCTCTCACACGCATAACCTCTTTAAGTTCTCCCTTTCTGCCTCTTCTCTCCACCCTTGTAAAGAGCTATTGATAGTCTCATCTAATCTCCTTCTTCGAGCAGTGATTTTACAGATACAGCTCCTGTTTTTTTTTTTTTTTTTTTAGTTTTCTCCATTTTAGTTTCCAATTGTTGCTGTGCTGTGTGATCCTAATGCGCTGTGATGTGTTGATTGCTGCCAGCTGAAAGGCTTCACGCAGTATCTGAGGCAGAGACAGTGAGGAAGACAGAGCAAGTGAGGAATTCTTGCAGTAAGAAGAAGAAGAAATGTGGTTGTAGCTTCCAAAACACAACTGCCTCTGCAGTGAACTTTACACAGCGAGATGCAAGCCTTCGAGGGCTTTTATTTCTTTCTCTTCTTATCTGTTTTTATTGATCCTTGATTTGACTTTGTCCTGGTGCTGGTTTTGTCCTTTGCATTCAAAGCACTTTGAACTGCAATCCTTGTGTAAAATGTGCTATACAAATCAAATTATTATTATCATTTTTATATAAGCTACCAGATGTTTGCAAAGCCCCACAATGACTTCAATACACACTCTCACCAAACCATTTGAAGATCCACACAAGTTATTTTTCATGATTTAATTCATTTTCTATAAATCACTTCTCTCAGATACCATGAGTCAACAAAAATGCAGATGCTTTATTATTAAAGACATTTTTGAAAGGACTGCATTAATTAATATAAACACAATAAATGTAGATCCTTTCCTTACTCTGTTTTGTCCACTTCATCCTGCTAATTTTGCAGCTCTGCCCTTATTTATGATGATGCAACATTTCACTGCTTATACGAGTGCAAACTGAGTGTGTGAATGTAAAAGATCAACCAAGATCAACAAAATACATGGACTTGCTAATTCGCTAAAACATTGTCCTCTCTCTGCAGCTTAAGTAAAGAGCAATGTACAATCATTAAGCCTTCAGCTATCAGGCTCCTCTCTTGTGGAACCATCTCCCAATTTCGGTCCAAGGGGCAGACACCCTCTCTATGTTTAAGAGTAGGCTTAAAACAAGCTTATAGTTAGGTCTGACCAGCCCTTAGTTATGCTGCTATAGGCCTAGACTGCCGGGGGACTTCCACTGATGCACTGAGCTCCTCTCTCCTCTTCTCTATCTGTGTGTATCCTTTTGCCATTAATGCATGTTACTAACTCGACTTCTTCCCCGGAGTTCTTTGTGCTTTTTAATCCGCAGGAAGCTCCATAACCCATAAACCATGCTGACGTGTTGGCCTCCTACTTCTGTCCTTCGCCAGCTTTTCTTGCTGTGGCTGTTGTTGCTGTTAATCTTGGATCTGTTGTGGCTCTTGCTGTTCTATCTCTTTGTGTCCCTACCCCCTTCTCTCTCTTCCCCCCCTTCTCTCTCTCTTGTCTCTCTCTCAACCCAACCCGTCAAGGCAGATGGCCGCCCACCCAGAGCCAGGGTTCTGCTTGAAGTTTCTTTCTGTTAAAGGGGAGTTTTTTGTTACTGCTTCCGCCAAGAGCTGCTCATGGGGGGAACTGTTGGGTCTCTCTCTCTGTAAATTAAAGAGCGTGGTCTAGACCTGCTCCATGTAAAAGTGCCCTGAGATGACTTTTTGTTGTGATTTGGCGCTATATAAATAAATTGAATTGAATTGTTTTGGCTGTTACTGGCAGTTGCTTTGATTGGTTAAAATGACTATTAGCAACAGCTGCAGATCATACCAGCTGTGGTTAATTAAACCACGTCATCTGTTTGGTGTCTCTGCTTTCGTTGCAGTCTATGCTTGTGACGCAATCAACTGAGGGTTTCACAAGAGAAGATGTTTTACTCCGTTATCCACAGTATCACAGCAAGCACATGTGTCCGGTTCTGTTGCGGATGCTGGAGACAATCCGGTGAGTGTGTGACCACTGGGTTCATGAGGTATATGTCTCTTTTCCATGCCTCTTAATAGCAGGTCTCATTTATACATGTTTCTGTTTCTGGCATCAGATATGAGAGGTAATGTGAATTAGATCACGGTTCATAAATACAAGATACTAACCAGCAGCTATTCCCAAAATGCTGTGCTGCAGTAGTCATTATTTTATGATCACATCATCTGACAAAACAAATAAAAATCCAGATTGTCATGAGGGAGATTATCATATTCAAATAAAGCCACAAGCATCTGAAGGAGCTGTAAAATGTGTAGGAATCAAGACAAATGTTGGCAAAACAACTCAGAACTATATTATACATGTGGCTGCTGAAGAACAGATGCTTCACTTCTCACATGTTTCCAGTGGAAACTGAAACAGCGAAGGAGGCGTGAATGAGCCGTGGTACAGCCGAAACACAGCACAAGCAGATCCAGTAGACATAAGGAGTAACTGTAATTACAAAAACACTCTGGCCTATCATCAAACTACTCAGAGTTTATGTTAAATATCTTCAGCAAAGATGAACATTCGTTCATAAGCATGCTGCTAAAAACAAATCATTGGATAATAACTGAGAGCTGCAGCCCCAGTGTGCTGACGACACTACAGTGATCGCCTCCAGGTTGATTTTGAACTCTACACTATATTACCATGGAACAATAAGGTCATTATGAAAGTATGAGGTTATGCTGTGACCATTTTCCCTATGCACGCCGCGAATTCTGGGTTTCCCTCTCTTCATGCTCCACTGCATGGAGGCATGAAGAGCAAATTCGTTTGACTGCGAGCAGCGCCAAGGTCGAATTCACATAGACATAGAAAAACCATCTGAACAAAGCTCAAACTAAGATGCAGAAGGGATTTTGCTTTTCAAGGAAGCAGTGACAGCTCGCATCGAAAGCACTCACACTCAGAACGCTGGCGCTGCTGAGATGTGGAATGCAGTGGGAGATGGGAAAGTGACGAGTAGAGACAGCCTCTGTGTGCATGTGTGTGTGTGTGTGTGTGTGTGTGTGTGTGTGTGTGTGTGTGTGTTTGTGTGTGTGTGTTTTGCAGGCTAAACAATAGAGTACAGGGCAGAAAGCATGAGGATACAGTGGCAGCCAGTTCCACTTCCTTCCACAACAAGGATCTGATGGACTATAGCCTACGAATGCCAGGTGAAATGTTACTGGAAAATCCCTCAGAGGAGAAACACACACACACACACACACACACACACATTCATGGACCAATACTACTACAAGGTGTTGAAAGAAATTTCATGTAAAAACTGTTGATCTTTTATCTTAACACCCTGTCAACATTGTTTTCTACTTTCACACCAAAAGAAATAGCACAGTGAAGCCAACCGCACTGAGCCTGAGCCATACAGTACCGAGTCCCTGAACAACAACACAACATGATGCAATGAAGCCCCATTCCCATCCGTTCATGCCACTGACAATGTATACTCTGCTCTCAGAGTACTTGTTACATCATAAACAGTCATGTAGTGTTTGTATGGATGGGTACCAAGGACAGGTCTTTAAAGTGGAGCCACTTCCTGAATGGTTAGAACCAAAATAGTGATAAGCTCCCGTCAGTGTGGCTGTTGGTACTTGAGCCTCAGTCATTCTTTTGTTTAAAGGTACATTTTCAGTTAGTCTTCTGTTAAATAAAGCTGTCTACACATGTCAAGCCATCTGCTCCTTGGATTCTATCTAAAGGATGGATTCAGATGATCTCAAGTCAATCTTAAATGCTCATATGAAAGTAACATGCCACTGTAATCATTCCTTTGTAGTGCCCCTACACTAAGGAAAACCCTTTCATTTTTTGAAAAAGTGCAGCTTGAATTAATATGGGACATGTTAGGGGTGTACAACACAACAATAATAGATTGTGAATGATTAAAATGTCTCCACGATCTGCCTTTACAGAGGGATCATGAATATCATGCTACACTACACATTGTATCATTTCAGCTCCGTGACGGAGCACAGTCTGTTAGCAGAAGGCTAACAGGTAATAGCTCACCTGCTGCACATCATGTTAAACTGACAGCTAGGTTGCAGGTAAATGTCACCTTTTTAGCGGTTAGCTCTGCTAACTGGTAGCACAAATGTTTGCAATGCCACAAGCGAGCATGATGTCAGCTCTGGGTGTACTGTGTTGTTGCCTTTTCTTAATGGTGCACATCCAGCTTATCTCAAATGACACACGCAACACCAACTGTTTGCTTCTCAGCTGTGAGATTAGTTTGGTTGTACTGTTACCACATTATTGGACGTTTTCACAGTGATGTTAAAATCAATGTCTTTAGACTGATTTATCTTTTTACAACTGGCTCTTTAAGCTACTTCAAAGTTAGAAAAAGTCTATTTCGGCCATCTTTCAGTGCAAACTTAAGTTTTGTAATGTTAAGCACAAGGGTATATGTGTTGTATTTCAGTTGGTCTACATCATTAGATCATACTTTGTACCTGACCATCTGAAAATTTGGAACATAAGGAAATGCTCAAGACATACATACTACATACATCAACCACAGATTTATGAAAAACATATTATTCTGTGTTACTTAATGGATTCAGCTCTGACCCAAACAGAAACCACCATCTGATGGTGAATGTTGAGTACTTTCAAAGCAGGTGACACAAGGAAGCATGTGGAATATCCTACAGGTGGCCAGACATGTGAGATGGACTTGACCTTATACACACGCCTCTGGTTCAGTTGTGAACAATCTTGGCATAAAAGATTTTCCCGATCACCTGACCAAAGAATCCCATCAAACCCTGTGATACGTTTCGGTTTCGGGGGTCTTTTTGTGCCGTTTTCATCCAAAGAAAGGAGGATTTCTGGAGAGAAATTCAGCTGTCTGTGTTTCTCAGACTTGCTTTCTGAAGAAAATGGGATATCTAAAGTGATTTGGGTCTGTGATGGTTTGTATTCAGTGTCCACCCAGGGAATATCAGGCTTTCACGGGTATTTGGATGACTGCTTGGCAGTTCATCCCAAGGAAACTGACATTTAGACTTAGATTTGTGCTTATGAGCAACTGAGTCATGACTGCTTTTTATCATCCAATGAAAAAGCTATTTGGAGATATCTGGGCTTATTGCCTCTCGGGCTGTGCTGTTTCCAGTCATCAAAGGATATAAAAAGGAGGTATTTAGGGAGATACTGCAGCAAGTAACGGGGAAGAGAAATAATGATATTTAAAGGGACAAAATCAGGAAATGCTTTTCTGCTGCACTTAATCCAAGAACCGGGCCCCCATATCATCTTCCGGATGTCCATTCAAAGGAAAAAAGGCTATAAACATTTTAGGCTTTAGACTTTAGGCATTTTTCTGATTATCCCTGTTTTATGGACTGATTCATGTCACAAAAAACAGGATGTTTCCAAGTAATTTTGCACAAGGTCAGCGTCACCAAGCACAGTCTGCCTTTTACCAGCAATGTTGACAACGGTTAGGCCTTTTCTCAGTTAGTTCTATACACAGTATTTGCTAAAGAGTTCAGCTCATATTGATTGTCAGATGGTTATCTCATTTATTGAGTGTTGGACCATGACTAGGCAACAACATTTAGACAAAATTTAAAGCCTCCTTAAATGTTTCATATTATGATAAAAAAAATAACTTGGAATCAATGAATGTTGTGTATCCTCACTCTGTATTAAAGGGTGTCTCCATGAATTCAAAAGAGATCACAATTAAAAGAAACATAGATACAATTAAAGCATTTGAAGGCTTTTTTTAAAAAAAAAAAAAAAAAAAAAAAGCTAGTTAGCTGATGAGTGTGCTCAGTGTAAAGCAGTATGTACAGTATAGACTAGTGTACACAGATATAGAGTAGATAGATATATACATAATACAGAGGGTTAAACTGTGATATGCAGTCAGTTACATATTCTCAAGCATTTCAATGCTTAACTCTGTATCCAAAAAAATCACCTTAATAGTAATGACGTAAAGTTTATATTTGTGTATTTTTCCAAAGACAAACACATATTTAAGCCCACAAAGCACATTTTCAAAGCATGGGTCGCTGTTTTTTTTGTTTGTTTGTTTGGTTTTTGTTTTTTTTTACCTAGTTGAGGAATAACTGACGTCAGTTTAACAGTAGCCCATAATATCCCAACTATGGATGTGTCTCATAAAGGATTTCCTCTATTCTGCAGGTGAACATGAATGTGTGCGGGGTTTTTTTTTCCCACCCCAAAATGAATGATATAAAAACCCAAATTCTGTCAACATCACCAGAGTAACCTCAGCTGAAGTATATTTCCACTTGCATTTCAAATAAAACCATCGACACACAGCAAGGACGTTTCAAACAAGCTGCGATATCCACCGACAGCAGCACGCACTTACATGGAGGTAATGTTCTGGAAAAGGTCCTCAATGCTCCCGGTGCTGTTCCCGGCGCTCCCGGCGACCTGGAAGGACAGCAGCGGGAAGGTTTTGCTGTTGTCGGACTTATTGCAGTAGATCTCGGTGGGCGAGCAGGTGCAGGTGGGCGGACAGTCCAACAAGGAGCTCAGGTACTTGTGAAAGAAGACGCTGAGCAGAAAGAAAAGCCTCCAGCAGCACCATATCCTCGGAGAGCGACGGACGCCGAATGCGCCAAATAACGCACCAAATCCATCCATGCTGTCACGATTCAAGTCCCCAGATTTCTTCGCAACTTTACAGCGCAGGAGCGATGATAGAAAAAAAAAAAAAAAAAAAAGACTCAAATCCTCTATTCAAGGTCCGCTCCGCGCGTGCGTGGGTGGATAAATGCGTAACCGATATTATTACTTTATTTCTCTCAATGGAGTCCAAATGTTAAAATACAAAAAACGTATCTCCTCTCATGTGCGTCCATATCCATATGTGTGTGTGGTTATGTCAGAGATTTTGATGATGCCAGTCACGGCTCTCCTGCGCGTTTATAGCCCGCAAAAAATCACCGCTGGGAAGGAAAGACAAAAAAAAAAAAAAAGGAAAAGAAATCCCGAAAATATTCCAGGTATATGACATGAAGGAGTCTCAGCGCGTGCAGTCCAATTCTTTTTCTCTTCACCTTCTCTCTCTGCATCGTTTTATGTCATCTCTCTCTCTCTCTCTCCCTCTCTCCCTCTCTCTCTCTCTCTCTGGCGCTGTTGCTGGTACCAAGCGGTGATGGTGGTGGAGAGACATAGAAAGACACAGGGAGGCAGAGTGACAGAGAGAGAGAGAGAGAGAGAGAGAGAGAGAGAGAGAGACTCCATCCTCCGAGCTTCAAGTCCCACCTACTGGGCAGATTGGAAACTGACACATGCCCGCGCACATAGTGGTACACGCGCAGCGGCTTTTGTTGTTTTGTGATTGTTGGTTCACAGTGTATGAATTGGTTGCATATCATTTGATTAATTGCAAAATGTGTGTTGGAAATTGGTTTTTACAAAAGTACCATATCAACTAAGGCAAGTGCTGTATCATCACCTACAGTAATCCTGTGATTCTGTCTCATAGGACTTGTGGTAATATGAACCATGAGCAACATATGAACTAAAAGTTGTTGCCTTGAGTTAATTGACACACAGAGAAAACTAGGGAACAGGTTGGGTTGTCATTAGATCAGAGGTGGCCAACACCGAAAGGTAACATCTCTGAATTTGAAGTACAGGAAAGTTTGAGAACTTTTATTTTGAAACCAGTACGGAATTTCTGAGGAATATTATTGGTTCACAGAGGATGAATCTTATATCAGTAATGATGTAACAGCTGTCTGTAAATGTGCCAGAGTAGTGTGATCATTTTCTGTGGGTTCATCAAAGAAGTGATATCGTTCATATTACACATACCGTATATATACCCAGTGTTGATTAGAATAGCTTTAAATGAAAATTCCTATTTTTTTAAAGTTTTGTTCAGCACTTCTACTTCTAGAATTATGACAGCACTGCACTCATTGAGCTAATAGCTGAGTGTTAACAAGCAGGTCATGACAGTGTGTGTTAGACAGGCTAGAAACAAACCCACAATTTATCCTTATTAAAAGCACAAGTTAAACTAAAACTACTAAAGATGACTCAGTCTCATCAAAGTGCAACGTAGCAACTAATGTTGTTATTAGTTGCACCTTTCTGAAAACCATCTGTTCAACTTTCACTGCACATCGGCATTTCTGATCATCTAACCGCTCATGTTTCTTGCCCCATCAGACATCTTTTTTAGTGATGTCACCGTGTTCCAAGATCTCAGTAATTGACTCGCTGAGTGCAATTTTATTATCACTGATATAAACAGTGGGCAAATTGAAAAAAAATAAATGTAAGATGTAATAAACTGAAATTGAAGTCCATTGGCTTTTCCTCAAAATGTCAAGTTTAACTAAAAGGCAGGTAGACATGGACCTTGTTGATGCGGAGGGTCATTACAATCAACAACCATGATCTCTAGTGCCACTCTCCGCTCTGTCTTTATGTTTTTCAGCCTCGGAAAAGACCAAAATCACCATCCGTCCAACACTTTTAATATTGTTGGGTAAAATGAACAGAGGAGCCTCTAAGTGCCACTAGCAGGGGTTTAAGCTCTGAGTCTTGTTGATAAAACCACTCACAGTTAAATTGCAGACACAGAATATAGGGAACATTCAATGCCAATGTTTTTGTAATTAATAAGTCTTGCAATATCTGCAGAATTGAGAGAATCATCCAAAATGAGGGGCTGTGATAAAAAGACCAATACCAGTACAAAAAAAGTAACATAAAAAAGATGAAATCCTTGAGAGAGTAATCCCTCAAAAAAGAGATCTGAGTCATTGCATCATAGCCTGCACTTCCTCTTCCTTCCCCTGCTCTGACTTTCCCTCTCTCTCTCTCTCTCTCTCTCTCTCTCTCTCTCTCTCTTTCTCATCAGGATGCTGCTGCTTTTTAAAAGACGCTGCTGCTTTTTAAAAGCTCCACTTAAACTGAGTATAAAGGTACATTTTTCCCCCACTACAAAGCACTGAGGAATCTGAGCTGCTTGAAGAACACCTGTCGTTTTAGCAAACAGTTTGATGTTCTGGGAGGAGAAACAAGGTACACACACACACACACACACACACACACACACACATACAAACTGACTGAGGAGGCGTTGACAATAAACTCTCACATCAAACTCACTACAATGGTCAAACAGTAGTAAAGTCTCTATGATTCTGTCATGATGTATATTACAAATTATATGTACATCTCTCCATTCTGCCCACATAATATTCTATACTAGGCAAGGCCAAATCAAGATTGTTACTGTTTCACTTTCAACACTTTGCAACATCAGTGCACTGTTTGCTGCTTATCTGACATGACATGTATTCCATTTACTACTAATCAAATACACTTAACATAATTTAGAGCCATTTTACAATTATTTCCCCCACTCTTTAGGCTCCCATTGGTTCTTATTAATTTATGTTTTGCAGGAAGTTGAAACATTGTGTGGTAATGCAGTGCAGAGATTTCAGAGCAGAGTTTAACTGTGAGTACACTGTATAAAACCTAGTTGAAGAAAAACAATTTAGAAAGTGATATTTCTGAAGAAAATACTTACTAACTAAGTAAACATCAGTTGATGGTGGCTAATAATCTGCTGCTACATGGTTACTAAGGTGTTGCTAGGTGGTTGAGCAGTGGCTCACTAGCATTTAAAGCCCGGAGCACAAAAACCAGCTTGTTTCAGAGTAGGCAGAGACAGAATGGTCATTGTTGGAACATCTCGTCAGTCAAAGAGCGTCTGATATCCCCTCCCCCCACACCTGTCCGACGTCAGTTTGGGAGGACTGACTGACTGACTGACGCCCACTTCACCCTGTGATCTGTTGTCTGATTTTGGTCAGACAACATGTGGTACAAACTGATGTTCATCGAGCATAAAGTGAGTTATGTCACCTTCAATTTCCTTGTGGTCCTTTTTTTTATTTTCATTACAGAAACAGCGACTACCACCAGGGCCTACCGGAACAAATGACCCATTTCTCCAATTGCAATGCAGATAGAATCTTTCCTTCCCAAGTACATTACATTTGCATCACTACTCGTGCATTTTGTCAAAGTATTATACAAGTAGAACAGTTTAGAAATGCTACATATCTATCTAATAACATGTCAGAATAAAGCACTTCAGGTTAATGATAACACTCCACATATATTCTCTTTTTGCTTTGGGAAGAAGAAAGGTTCATTCAGCAAACTAAATGACACGTTTCCTTTTTCTGAAGGTCTTTTGACTAATACTCATGAATGCATACGGTGCTGGATTGAACATTGCATAAGCTCTGATTTTATATCTTTCTTTAAATGACCATGGCGTGACTATGGCCGTGGTTATACTGTACAGAGAAGTAGAGATGTCATTGAAAACAGAATATATATGTGTAATGTATATCTTCATGGGGACAATAAAATATACAATGTAGAGTTTTATATGTTCCCATCTACCATCTGAAGTTCAA
Organism: Euthynnus affinis; assembly: GCA_029490765.1. Lineage (NCBI taxonomy): Eukaryota > Metazoa > Chordata > Actinopteri > Scombriformes > Scombridae > Euthynnus > Euthynnus affinis. Next base: position 33,707,036 of record CM055844.1, on the reverse strand, counting down.
ATTGAATCCCCAAATACAACAATAAGATTGCAAAGTCACAGCGCTTTTTCACCCAGGATGCACAATCATCCAAATCTGTTAGTTTAACGGCAGAAATTATTTTGAAAGTTTTAAGGCATGCATCTGAGGCCTCTAGGTTCACCGTGTGTTAGTTTGCGGTTATTTACTTATTTGCAAAGAATGTGTCCCACTACACCACACCACTACTATCTGAAGGTACATGCCCAATACACAAAGTGGGAGGCACAGGGGTCAGTAGGAACCCATGTCTCATTGTTGCCCCAGGGCTCAATCTGGCTATGGCCATAGGCAGCTATTTCCAGTAAACCCAGCCCAGTATCACACCGAAACATGTAATACACAAACCAATCCACGCGAGGATACCTTGTCAGTGTCATGTTTTGCATTTTGCCTTGTATAGGCAAAAAAAAAAAGGATTTGCCTAAAATGTACCATTTGAGTGACGGACCCCATCTAGCAGCTGTAGAAATTATGACCCCGAGAAGATTCAGATTGCGTCTATATAGGGTGACAAAGAGGAGAAAGAAGTGGGTTGGGTGGATGGCTGGCAAAAAGTGGACTTAAAACAACCATAAAACATATATTACTTTCGCTCCTAACGTGGTGCAGGCATGAAAGATAGTTGTGTACTTCTCCCGCCGAGGCAAGGCAAAATATGACACTGACACGGTGGACCATTGTGGGTATTACATGCTACATTACTAGGTTGGTGAACCCTACCTGTGCAGCATCAAACAGCAGACAGACAGGGCCGGAGACTAGCTGGTGAACATAGTGCAGAATTTAGCATATATATATATATATATCTTTAAAGATTAAAGAACCAATAGGCTTGGGGCTGAGTGTCCACAGAGTTATGAGACAGTAGTCTATTGTAACTTGTTAAAATTAAACAGTAATGCAGATGATTTGGTCTATCCATGTTATTCATACTGGTTGGCAGATCATAAGCAGTTGTAAGTGGTTTTAAACTGCTGTAAACTCACTTCAAAGTTGGATATTTGACCCTGTTTAAATCACAACTCTGTTTCAATGTCCCTGTACTTACTTGTACAACTGCACATTTTTTTTCTCTGTAATTCTAAGCAATTATAACCAACACTTCAGAAAAGTGGTTTAGATTATATGGTAAAATATTTATTGTTTGTTGCCCTGTTTGACTCTGTTGCAGTGATGACACCAAATCCCCAGATCGCACTTATAAACTTATAAAAAGTGTTATATTTCCCAGAACAACAGCCAAAAGATGGATTCTATACATTCTAAAAAAAAAAAAAAAAAGCCCCTACACAGCGATATGGTCCGCCTATATAAATTTGTGGTCAAAATCGAAGCAGCAGATGGTACAATATCTGACTTTCAGTCCTTACTATGTGTCAAGCTCCAAAGACACCGAGGAAACTTGATAAATTAGCATCATGATTATTCCTCATTTCAAAGCTTGGTAAATTCCCCCAATGCAGGCTTTCTGTTAAGAATTTGAAGTCTCCAAACTCAAACTGAGATAACCCTGATTATATCCCCATGACATCATCAAAGTTATTTTTTAGGCTTTGGAAAGTCCATCCAGAACCAAGGACGACAATATACAACTATTCAGAGGGCAAGTAGTACTAACCATGATGAGTGAGGTCTTCATGCAACTAAAATTGTGGGAGGTCCACCAAGTTGCACCGTGCTTATGACGCATGTACCTTGTACCATATGCCCACGTTCAGCATGATCAGACATCTAAATATTCAGAAAAATTAAAAGAAAATAAGTGTTCAGCTTTCACTTTCTTCTTAAAAACCCCGACCCTGAGAAGTGCAGCCTTGTGTGTGTGTATGTGCTTTGGTGTCATATTGTGTTGGACGGTCGTGCTCCTCTTCGTGTCATCTTTGTCCTTACAGTAGGAACCGCTGCACTGCTGCTGCAGCTATATTTATTCTGCTATGCTTTTTGGCTAAAAGGGTTTGGTCCCACCCATCCAGATGACATCAATTAGATGTTAATGTCATGACTTCTTAATGTACCTATGACCATAATGCATTATGGATGAACCATTGATTCCTAATGGCTAGTTAATGTACTACATGTGACCAGGCTGTGGTTTCATGATAGATGGATAGAAACGAGCCTGTCTCTTTTTCTCTCTCTCTCTCCGTCTTTCCATTCGCACGCACGCACACACACACACACACATACAGTACAGGGACATACTGTCCCTGTATGCACATACACACATTTTTATTATCAATTAATCTGTCAATCATAATCCAGTTTTTATACATAACTAAAAGGTTAATACCTTGTAAATTTTAACGTGAGTTGTTGTCTGCAGCAGCAGATTATTAAATTGCTCATGTATTTATCTATTGCATGGTCAATCTTTAGCTCCAGTGACATATCTGAACAACGATTGAATTTATTGCCATCAAATTTGTTACAAACATTCATGTTCCCCAAAGGGATAAATCTGGCATGAATATACTGGCTTAAAAGACAAAAGGTTAGTTTGTGCAGTTAAGACATAGGGAGACATTTGAAGTTTTGTTACTAATCAGGAGTTTATTTCTTGTTTAGCAGCAAAAACACAAAGACGGGTTGTCAGACACCTGTGGGTTAGATTGAGCTTACTAAACATACTGCCAGGTACACTATAAATGAACATGAAGAAACTTGCTAGCTTAGCAACTTTAAGGTTACAAACAACCCATAATGCAACATTCTTGAAGCAATGGGCTCACTCTCTAACACAGGAGCCAGTAGTAAATCCACTAATAGAGATCATTGTGAGTACATGAATGTCTAGTCCTCGAATATATGTCCCCCATTTTTAATATAATCATAAAAAAATATAATTAAAAATATGTATTTATTTTATTATTATTATTATTTTATTTGCCCAGACCATGACGGGTACTTGAAACACTAAGTCAGCCTTAGCTAGGCTGACTTTAATGCTAACATGTTCAGTTGAAGCATGTTGATATGATTGCAAATTGACTGTGCTGTGTATCTGCATATGCAAATGTGTGTGTTGTTGTGCGTGTGTTTTTTCAGTGAACCGAGTGGTCTTGGATGATGTCACCCAGCATGTACATGAAATAGTGATGAAACATGGAAGACAGGCAGAGAGAGACGCAGTTATTGCTAGCTGTCGGTCAACAGGCAGATCTGCTCAAGCTATCGCCATCTGGGTTTGATCCACTGCGAATAAAACACAAGCAGGTCTATGAAAACACATTCATTATAGTGCACCAAGTAAACACTGTCTGTTTCTAAATTTAGTTCACTTCAATTCAGTGTTGTTAAAAATGATTCCTGCTTCATTCAGTCACACTGTTTATGGAAATACTGGTAATCCCTCTGCACTCACACACCTTAGTTTATATTTGGTTTATATTTTTGCTTTCACTAATTGCAACAGCAAACACATTTTGCAGGAAATGTAACCCTGGCTAAATGAACTTTTATGTCAGTTTCAAAAATATTGATACTGAACATATCAATAAAATGTTCTTTTTTTTCTGCCACATTATCAATATAGCAGCACAATATCCACTGGTAATAACAATAGCATTATTAAACTTTTTATGGTTGTGTTTATGAACTGGCGACACTTAGTTAACTTTAGGAAAAGATCATGGTCTTAGTTTAATAAAGAAAAAAAGTCCACAATGACTTGAAATACAAACAATATCTTTATGAGAAATAGTGGTCATCCCTCCAGTAGAATTCCAGAGACATGTAGAATCAATGCCAAGGTGTATTGAAGCTGTTCTGGTGACATGTGGTGGCCCAGCACCTTATTGAGACACTCGGTTTTTCCTCTAATTTGTAATGTAATGCTGGCAATGCTGGCATTTCATCTTTTCCATGAAAGTTGGCTTACTGATCTAATAAATAATGAGTAAAAAAACACAGATTATATAAATAAATAAATAAATAGGCTAACTCATAGATCAAGCGCTAAAAAATCGGAACCTGTTCAGTGTCACATTTAAAATTGAGAGCAGATCATGATCTTTTAAAGTACTGGACACACCTTCACCAGTCTGATTTTATTTTGACTACCACTATTTATTTATTTTATGTGTGTATTATACATGTCATTGTACAATACACACAAGCATTTTAATATTAACATTTTATTTACCTTTTTCTTCCTTTTGTAGGAAATATTTCTACCAGTATACATGTATTGTTTCATATATAAATATAAATTTACTGCTTAAGCTAAAGCTTTCAGTCTTTAAGGATATATTATAGCTAAAGACATGTTTTAGAACATGTTTACTTGGCTGATATGACTTGATTGTTCCTTCTTGCTCACTTGGGAAAATGCTGGATTATCAATTAGAAAAATCAGGCAACTACCCCGAAGCCCAAGACCTTCATGTCCACAATGTGGCAAAAATTCAATTTGATCAAATGAAAAAAAAAACACAATTTTACTGGAACAGAGCAAAGCTGGAGGCAAAGGAAAAGTGATTGGGTTATGAGGGGTGCAGGGTTGGTGGGTGGGTAAACCCAAAACCTAGGCGCCAAAACAAAAACTCCATGGATGACATCACAGATTCTTCATCCATGCTTTTCTGCAGCACAGTCACAGTTGCTATCCTCATATTACAAGAGGTGTGGAACAAAGTATGAAAAAACAGTGTCTGTCGTAACACTGACAGAGAGATAAAAGACCAATCATTAGAGCGACAGAGTGTGATCAATGTCAGTTATGAACAAGGATGCTGGCTGTCGACAAAATCAGCTCTCTGACAGCTTCATGCCAGTTAGGTGAGGTTACCATGACAACAGAGGAAAGAGAGACAGAGAGAAAGATAGAGAAAGCAGAGGAATACGAAGAACAGGGATTGACTCTATCCTGCTAAAGTTAAACACGCCGGCAACAGAATGAGAGACTGCCGAAGATTGTTTGTGTTCTCTAACCTGTGGAGGCCTCGCTGTGTGGAAGCTGCTCACTGACATCTCATCAAGATGATCGACAGGGGAACATGGACGGGAACAAGACTTTCTCTGGGGGAGGAGGGCGGAGCTGACAGCACACTTTCTGTCATCAGGAGAAAAGTCTAATATAATAGCTTTAAAGCATTCATAAAGAAGACAGTGTTCCATCATTTGACGGGGAGACAAAATGACAACTGAAGGCTTCAGGGAGATTGAGGCATTTATGCACAACACCGTGGAACAATGTGAAAAAGGATGGCATTTAGCATTCGAAGTATGGAAATGACTAAGCACCTAGTCACACGCCATTTCAGACAGCAATATCAGGCACTGAAGGCACAATGTGATCAATGAATTGACTTAGTTTAACTTTAAAATGTGAAAATCTGTGGAAGCCTTAGAACACTTACTTAGAAGGGAAGACAGGAAGTGCAATATGTTGGCAGAAATGGATATTTCTCTACACTTGTCATATGTATAATGATACTCTATGAAACGGACATACTGCATGTATGTGAATTGTGTGTTTAATTATATTTTATTTTTTTCTCTTTAAACTTCAGTCAGTTATTCAACAATATTATGAACTCTTAGTATGAATTCTTATAAATGATTAGTGTTTAATATGAGCAGTTTGTACTGTTTGGGGTTTATACAGGTGGGGCTATAGGGATGATATGTTAAGGTTTGCACTGTATTGTGTTTTACTAATTTTTTTCTAAAAAAAAATATTTAAATTTCTCTTTAATATTCATATCGGTAAAAGTCAAAATGTGAATTTAATATGGAAACCAAGATTTGACTGTTGACATAAGGATTCTGTATTTTAATGTAGCATTTACAGGTTGATATTATTTCACCAATCTCAGTTCTTTTATAGGCAGTTTCGACCACATGAAGTTTTTCAAGGGTCCCAGAGACCAATTCAGGAACTAAGAAATCTTATCAATGTTTCAACTAGAGAAAGCAGGACTAATGTCTAGAATACATTATCATACATTATAATTGGGCATATTAGAGGCTGTGACAATTGTGGGGAATCACAGTTTGAATCCTGTGGAGAGTTTACCTCAGATGAAACATTTTCAAATAGAAATACAGCCGCTCAAAATATGCTGCCAAAAGCAGATAATGACTCTTTTTTTTAAGTTGAATTCACTCTTCTGAACTCATTGATGATCCAGCAAACACCATGTTTTCTGTGTGTAATAGTTGACCATTTTACTCTGCATTACAAACACTGGAGAGGTGAGTCACACCCATCGACCAGAAGATTACCTCCACAGGGATATGGAGATCTACACCAATGGTAGTGTGTAGCTGATGGGACAATGACCATTAACTTTAACACAAGGACACTGATTGTGGGTAGTGGAGGGACTTCTCATTTGCTGTGAGGCAGTGGCAGTCATAGCCCTATCAATACAAAGAACAAAAAGATGCTGTTACTTGTATGACGCATTTCATTGTTGGTTTGGCTCTGCACATGAGATTTGTTGACAATAAGGAAAATATAGAGAATTGCCTGGCATATCCTTTGAAACGTAATATCAGTATGCATCACTGCATGTAGCTATTTTCAGTGTGTCATATTGTCCAGTGTAAATACAAAAGCACACAACTCTATACTGTCATATTCAAAACAGAGACATGTCAGTTTTTGCAAACAGACCATCTCTCTGGTCCTTTGCCATCTGCCAGCAGTGATTTTCATTTCCTGACAGTTGATCACATTGGTTTCCTGTCTCTCTTACATGTCAGGCCATGGTGATTCATCTCCAACTGTCACACTCCAAAATATCCTGCTTCAGTCCAGCCACAGTGCCAAGAATGGTCTTTACTGTCTCTATGTCATGTTCCTGTTCCTGGAGAGGAAAAACAGACTTAGGCCATATTTGTGTCAGACCATTAGGTGTGAATTGATGTTGTGGCCTTGAAACTTCAGAGGAACATTTCACAATGCTTGCTTGACAGCATGTCTCTGATGTTATTCACTCTGCTACTGGCCAAAGTCAGCTGGCATAAGTTGATTTGGCATCAGCCTCAGCTGGAGTTGATTGGGAGGAAGTAAATTAAGCGTTGCCATCAAATCCTTGAGGATCCCTCAGTCAGCTGTAGAAGAAGGACTCGCAAAGAATAAGGACACACACAAGTATAATAGATGCAAAGCACCCTAAATACAGAGGAGGATAGGGAATGGTCCTGGTTCAGTGTGACCTTTGTAGACAATGCAATAACCTCCTTAAACAGGTTTTCCTTTAGTATGTGCTTCAGGCTCTAAATGGTTGGACATGTTAATGGACAGGTTTACCAGCCAAATCTGCTTTTTCTTGCTTCTACTTCTGAAACTATTGTTTGCATTTCACTAGCGCTAATTTTTTTCTACATCTTTACCCTCTTTGCAATGAGCTAACAGCTATCTTCACTGCTGCGTTGCCACAACGGAGCTTTCCTTATACAGATAAATGGGTGTGTGGTAGTATGCTAATTACCAATAGCAGGCACATGCCTGTCAATTTAGAATGATTCTGAATCACTTACATACACACAGGAGAATGAACACAATTGGCCGCTGCACACCTGTCATGAATCCAACTGGTACTTTTGAATGAGCACTTATCTTGTAAGAACATTTCCACGCATATATTAGTGATTGAGGCCCATTGAATCTACAATATGTATAAGTGGACATGCATACTGAATTTTACATACTGGGTTTTGCTGGATATGAGGGTTATGTTTATACACTTGTCTGATTTACATACTGTACACTTAAGCCTTTCACTGTTAGAAACAGAGAGACTGACGTTGCCATCAATGGAACAGCATGTATAGCGTGACCTCATGCTTTGCATGGTCACACTTGCAAGAAGATTAACTAAATTATGATTTGAGTGGTGTTTGAGTAGAGAGAAATTTGCCTTGTTTGCCATCAAATTGGTGAGGCTATATCAATACAATAGAATAGCTTCATCATCATAATACTGTTTGTTCTGTCCAACACTTTCAGATGTAATAAGTATAAATTATGCATAATGAACATTCCTGCCACTGCCACCATCCCTACTAATAGCTTTCTGACTTTTGGTCTTGTTCATCTTTTCACTGAACATTTCAATATAACAGAACTATGTAATACTCCAGAATAGCAGTATTACGGTAGATGAAAAATATAATAGCCATGATGTGCCCTGTTATATATATTAAACACACCTGCAAAGAGCTTGAGTGACTGCCACTAAATCCACACAACTGAAGACATATCAAAGGCCCTCTTCCTTGTGTTTCTTATTAAGACAGAGTCATGTTCTTCCACAAAAGTTCTAACTCCAATCAAGTGTATGGTTAAAGTGAGAAAATAGGCATCATTGATGCTTCTAACATTAGACTGACCACATTTGCCCAAATTTAAAACATAAAGTTTTATATTTAAGGACTAATCAACAATGTCTTTCTGAAGCATTACTGAAGTATTCCCTTTGGACCCTGTACAGAAAAAGCCCCACATCAGCTCTTACTCCTTTCATCTTTTTGTATGTATACAAGCTAACAATGTCAAGCCCATGTTAGCCTGGTGTCGGGTTTGATGAATTGGTTATTTTCTTTTCCAATGTACTTTGACCATTCTGATTAAAACTAAAGAACTGACTGCCTGACTGTCGCACCAGGCCCTCTTGGTCCAACAGGTTTTATTAGTTGAGTGATTGTTCAAAAGACAGCCTGCCAGGCCTGCTAACTCTTCACCCAACATCATTGATCAGAAATTAGAATCTGTTCAATCAGCAGTTGATCAATTTGCCAGCTGATTGAATGCTGAGGAAGCAGAGTGGTTGTTAATCAAAGCCTGCTTAAAATGACATTAACTCACACATGGACAACCACTATGCTAAGGAAAAAATACCATTAGATTAACAATTGAATGTAGTGCTGGAAATAAGAGTGTCATTTATACATGCAAACCTTTCAGTGACCCCTGTCAACTACAGTGCTGCTGTTGCCACACATACACATTTTTGTAGGTATAGCCTGCTTGGAATAAACTTGAACAGGCACATGTCAACATTAAACTCTCCTGGCCACTGAAATCTGAACAAAAGATCCAAGTGGTTGTTTCTGAGGCTTTCATATATAATGGAAAACCAAACACACACCAAAGGTTGTAGTGAGGTGCTGATCACTGGAAGCAGACTCAAGGGCAGGAAAAATGTGTTGCACACTCTGGCTCCATATGCATTTCCCTTTTATATGGACAGGCCTTCTCCAAGATCAGCAATCACAGTAAGACACAGACACTGGTATGTTATATAAGCCACACCCTAGTAGCACAGCTGATGGTGATTAGATAGTCATGTTCCACCATTAGGGTGAGAAAAACAATCAAAAGGCCTTCAGCATATCAAAACTTTTAACAATTAGTTTGTTAGTTTTCAAATACAGTGACAAAAACCAATTTGTTTCATACCACATATACAGATTTAAATTTTACATCCTAGTCCATCTGGTTTGGGGCCCACAGTGGACCCCAGTGCCTGTGCCTGAGCCTGTGAAAGTGCCTCCCTTGGGTTCCGCTTATGCGCTGCTGACACTGTATATAGATATACAATCAATCAGTTACTTTATTTGTCCCCAAGGGGCAATTGGTTGTACAACAAAGCTCAAGCAGCAAGCCATGTATAGCACTATTCACATGTAAAACGATGGAATTTTTGAACCGCCTAACTTGTCCTGAAAAAAAAAACCTCATAAAAACATATATGGCATGACTATATGACACATGAGCCTATAATTGAAGACTATTTAAAATGAGCAACAACACCCTAGGATTAAAAGAGTGTAGAAATTGACAGGGTGTGATAATACAATGTGATTGACTGGATGGGAATCTTTCCCCTATTGCATTCCTGATGAAAGACAAAAAAAGATCTGTCATATTCATGTAGAAGTGAAGGATGTCACTGATGCTGCAGGGCTTATACCAAAATGAAGGAATCAAAGGGTTTCAAATTGTTTCACTGTTTTCAAATTAATGACATCAATCCAGTTGGTTACTATTGCCATTGGAAGAGCTGTAATCGAGTAAGCTTTAAAGCAGTGTCTGCGGCAATGCCCAGCAGTAAAGGTAAAAGCCCTTATAAAGAGTTTACTGGTCAACACTTCCAAATGGCCTGTATAGTTTATGCCAGTCAGTGAACACATGATAGGTCTTTCTGAATTTTTTTTTGTCCTGTGGCTTTGTGTCGGTCTGTTCAGTTGTCAGCTGGTAGGCTTTTAATATACTGTTGCTTTTCATTGACGGTAGCTTAACACCAACCAAAAAGACATGAAAGCAGAAATTGATTTGTGAATGAAAACTGTATTTGTATTAAAAAGAAAGACTACGAGGGGTGAGTATGACATGACTGTTACATTATACTGAATTTTCCATGTAAACCAGGTAATTACACACCCCTCCCTTAGTGTTTTTCAATTCAATTGAGAAAAAATTAAACTCAGTATTTGAGGGAACTATATTGAAATGGCTTATAATCCAATGAAATGTAATAGCTCACAGCATGAAAAATCATATGATGAATAATGACAGGCCCTCCGGGGAGCCAACATTTTAGAGTCACAACACTGAGAGAAAATCATTTGTTCACTCCTCTCCTCTTTTATTCCACTCCTTCACCTTCCCTGCCAGAATCTGTATTCTGTACTCTGTACTCTGTGTGTGCATGTATGTGTGTGTCTGTGTGTGTCTTAACGTAACTCTACTCTATACTCCAGATGGTGGGTCAAATCCACCAAGACCTCCATCACTTGCTGCTATGAGCACTGTCAAGAAAGAGTGGGAGAAAGACATATAGTAAATATAGAGAGGACAAAGAGAGAGCGCTAGGAGTAGAAAATGGGGGATGCACTTAGCTGAGCTTGTGTTGAGTCCAAACAGTAACTGCTTGTAACTGCCTTATGGAAATGTTGGTGCTTATTGCATTCCCTTGGTCCTGTGTCAAGAAGTAAGATTAGTGGATTCAGATTTTTATTCCCAAATTTAGAGTGACACAAAATGCATGAACAATAGCTTATGGTGGCAAATTAACTAACGTTGGCACATTTTAAATAGATATTTATGTGTAACTGCTACTATGCTGGGCAGTATGGCGGTGCAGTGGTTAACACTGTCACCTCTTGTGAGGCAGCAGTGAGGGTGCTGGGTTGCTGGGTGCAAGAAGATTCTGGGTTTGAATCCACTGGCTGGTTTGGGCCCTTCTGTGTGGAGTTTACATGCTCTCCTTTTGTCTGCATGGGTTCTCTCTGGGTACTCTAGCTTCCTCGTACGGACCAAAAACAGATGCAGGTTAGATTAATTGGTGACTCTGAATAGCCCATAGGTGTGAATGGTTGTCTCTCTCTATACTATATGTTAGGTGACCTGTCCAGGGTGTACCCCACCTCTTGCCCAAAGTGGTAAAGAAAATTTTGTACATGAGCTACTTTGAAATGACACATAACTGCCCAACAAACATTTAGGAGCCAAATGTTCAATTACATTTGAACCCCTAAACTTTGGGCACTTTGCGTTAAGAGGCTATATCTCCCACACAGTTCTTCCTATATTGATGTAAAGCTACAGCAGAGAATTGGGACTTTATTTTTAGTATCGATTATTTTATGCACAGAGCTTGAAGAACAGAAAATGTGGAGCAGTTCAAACTGGACTGGATTGTAAAAGGGCTAGCATGAATGTGCTGAATATGTTTATATATTTTATTTTTGTGTACTGGGAGTAGTAACGTTATAGTTGTTTTGGTATTAATTGTTAAGTTTGTTGGTATAATCCAGTGAAATGAGCCAACCATGGCTCAGAACAGAACAGGGGTGGCATTTGGTCCTAAAGTGTGGTGCTGAGCAGATCCAGTTCTCTAATTTCTAAATATTGTAAATAACCTTTCAAAAAAGTGAGCAAATCACCACACAATAAACATATCATTCCACTAATAGACATCCTTTTGGCTTGCCATCCTTTAAAAAACTGTTTTTGAGCTTCAGAAGTACTTTTCTAGTTAACCCCTAGCGAAACTACACTCACTCATGGAAAGCCACTTAAGTTTAAGAGGTGTTCATTCATAAGTCTATTTTTTTTTCTTTTTTTTAATCATGAACGCTGATGTTCTTTTTAAGTGATGTAAAATAAGTCACCATCTTAACTTAGAAAATAAAACTAAACTAATATACAAAAATGAATTCAACATTTGATCTGCCAGTTTGTGTACTCATATATTCATCTCCTCTGGCTGAAACTGAAACTATACTGATGCTATATTTTCAGGTTCTTCTTTTCTTCTTATTCATGGTGTGAGCTTTGTCTGCCACATATGTGTATACACTACAGGTCTAATACAGAGATGATGACACAATGGCATCCATAGAAGATGTGCACATTCATGAAACTGTGTCATTTTACAGTTTAACTATAAACCATTAATTCACATTAACTGAACACTGAACAATTCCAAGCAGCCAACATTTCTTTGTGTGGTTTTAGCACAAAGTCTTTATGATGTATGCATTTTTAATATATAGCACAGCTTATAGACAGTCAAATATGCAAAGTTACTACTAAAGTATATTCAGTATCATCTTCAGTATCACAGACAGATTTATCATTACATTTACCACTGTTGATTGTGCCTTACATTAAGCAACCAAGTGTAACTGCAATGCTGTGGTTTTATTGGTATATATAACACACATCAATGGGTTTAGTAAGAAAAAACACATTGTCATGCTGTAATGCATGTGCAGCAGCCTCTCTCAAATTTGAATGAACTACTTTGTCAATTCCTCACTGAATTCCACCCAGCAATAATGTTGAAAAAAAAAAAAGAAATCACCAACATTTCCATTATTTCCCATTATTATTTTTAACTATTAATGAATCTGGGAAAATCTGATGCATGTCAAAGAAGTTTCCTCTGGCTACAGGGCTGGCACGTGCACTGGCTCCAAAGATGTAGAAACATTGTTTATTCTTGGATGTATCATTTTTGGGAAATGTATTTATAGTGTATAGTGTTGTATTTTTAGTTTTTATTTGAGACTTAGGATTTAAAATTAAGAATCTATTATATATAACAACATATTGAGGCTGCCTCACAGGAGTAAGACTTTGTTGAAGATTTGTGGTTCAGAAAAAAATATTTTTTGTATTTCTATTTTTATTTTGTTGTTGTTTTACATTAGAAATTACCTACAAATTCATAATGAATTCCTTGTACATAAAAACCTCTAGAGAACCCTGATTGCAGAGTGCAAGACACAAGCTCACTATCTCTATCTAAACCGCCGAAACACACACACACACACACACACACACACACACAGAAGCCACAAGAAAAAAAAAGTCCAACCCAAAGTGTTTTTAATAGAAGTCCATTTCCTTTAAAGGGAACAGTAAAACATGAGTTTCCTGCCTGTCCAGGGCCTTCCATCTGTCCTCGGGGCCCTCTGTGGCTCTGCACCGATGGACTGTGGCCTACTAAAAAGCTAAACACATCAGGGCGTGGTCAGAAAACCACATGCATCTAAAACCACCAGCAGCAGCTCAGGACCATTACTGACTTTTATGTAGAACTGGTTTAATGTGCAGTAGGACATCCATCTAAGACAGCACAGCACAGAACATTTGATTGTTTTACAAAACAGAATGTTCTTTTCTTTTGTTAAAAAACAGAGCTTGGGAATTGCAGTATCTGTAGAAAAACAAAAACACTTTCTAGGTCTGACAATAATAATATGCATACCAATTGTCAGGTTTGATATGTCAAAGCTCTTTAAGGTGTAATCAGAAATACTTTACTGGCACTTTGCACTAAAATAACCTTATACCATCAAGGGTTTGCAATTGCTGCTGATCAATGTCAATGCTGTATTTCAATTTTTCTGAACAAACAGCACAAGCCTGGTGCACCAAGCTTCTGCTCCCATGCTTGCAGTATATCTATTGGTATTAACTGTGAACTTCTTGCAGTGGCTTATAGGAGCTTTTTCTGGTTAGGGTTAGGGCTGTTCGATCAATGTCTAATGAAACTTCATGCTGTTGATTATGTAATGGTGAAATATGGAGACCAGTGTTGGGCAGTAATGCATTAGGCTAACTTGTAGTGCATTGCAGTAATATTATTTTTTTTTCAGTTACAGTAGTGTAAGAGATTACAATTTGAAATTCAGTAATTACATGACGGTTGCTAATCCCAGCATGCTCACTGTCTTACAGGACTAATGGAGGGTTGACATCAGTGTGGTCTCTGTGTTCAGCTGACAGACGCTCTGGAGGAGGAGACCTGTGACTTGTGGAGATTTCAAAGTTCTTAAGATCTTACTCACACATTCTGTGTTCTTAGCTGGCTTGCCAACGTTAGCCACAGGTATGCCTACATTTATGACTCACTTGACGCTATTTTAACTTTAAGTGTCAGAAGTCCTTTTGTGGCTGTAATAAAGGAGGAAACCTGACCTTTGTGCTCACCCTCTGAGTCAACAGCTTAAGCACCAACTGCAGTTTTGTCTCAGGGTTTATTTTGTTTGTCCTGGCAGGTTCATAGTTGATGCTCTGCTGTGAGATTCCAGTTCACTGGTATTGTATTTAGACTCCTATAAACTATTTGTAACCCTTACACTTGTGTATTTTAACTCTTTAACTGTGTGTTGCAACCCTCCCAGCTCTCTCTAGATTTGTTTTCTTGTACATTTATATTTTTATGGGAAATCTAAACTTCTGATCCCTCAAGTGGCATTTACCTGGAACAAGCTTTTATGATCAGAAAGTCCGAAGCTGTTTCGTGAGTAATACAAATAATCTAAGATGGAATCAGAATTACAAGATCTTCATGTATTTCCGTTCTCCTAAAAAAAAAGTTTTTTCAGTTTAGCGAGGTACTGATGTAAATGAGCTCAGTCACAGTGTGAAAGAATGGACTGCATACAAGTGCAAAAAAAAAATGTTTTCTGCTGTTGAACTTGGAATATTGGTTGGGGAGAAGACACCTTTAGAACTGTATGTATTCATCCCACAAGAAGAACGTTAAATGTGAGAAAATATGAGTTAAATATCCTCAACAAAAAGATCAGTGATTGAATGAATGAGAATCAGAGGGAGATCTTTGGTAAAACTTTGAAACTCCTTTGACACGATTTGTTCTGCAAACAGATAATATAAGGGTTAAGAACTATAACTGGCTGCTTCAATCATATCACACTAGACTGGGAGCCAAAAGTCAGGGAAAAATAGACAGGAGGGACCTGAGGGAAACAGAAATGTAAAGCTGTGAGAAGCAAAGCAAAGAGCGTCTTTTAAACTGCCTCTCTTCCTCTCATCATCTCTTCCTGCTATAGTCTATCTCCCTTTGTGTATGTCTGATGAAACAGTGCTGCAGATTTTACACCTGCTTTTCCCAGATATTAAATTTCTAACTCAATTTCCTCTACCACAGTGGTCAGTCTGTGGCGATAAATCAGGAGCAGCAGCTATTTGTATGAAGCTTTATTCCCTCCTTCCATATTTAGAACATCTGAACAGAAACATTAGTACATATCGCATGAGACAAAATATACAATTTTCTTCTTCCATTTTTATCACAAAATCTAGTGAATGAGGATAAATACAAAAAGGGACTGCAAATCCTCAGTAAATATCCCTCATTGTGTTTTCCTGAGTGATTAAAAGCTCCCCCACCCTACCCACGATGACCACCCAACAGCTTTAAACCTGTAATACTCCACAAACGGTGTAACTTGACCTGACATTATACTCTTACTAAGAGTGTAACAGTGGGTTGGGTTCTGTGTTTGTGTTTACATCTCTAGAAACCTTTTGCTCTAAAAAACATTCTGATGATAAGGTTCTCTAAAACCATTCTAAAAATGTTTGGTGGTAATCGTCTTAAAATGTTTAGTGATAACATTGTTAGAACAGTATGTCCTAATATTTTTAAAATGTTTTCAAGTTTGTTTTTTTTTTTTTTTTTTTAAAGTTCCCAGGATGTTTTTATTTTAGAGTAAGATAACATGCTCTAAAAATATGATACAAATGTTTTGTGGTAACATTTTATTAAAATATTTTAACATTAACTAACATTAACATTGGGTGGCTTTCTTGCTCTCCCTAGTTGGAGTGGGATCGGCGGCGGGACTGCCCTTGTTATCACTGTCTTCATGTGTGATATTGTGGGGTGTCATCTCCCCAGGTTGTTCGTTGATGCCTCCGTTGATCTGAAGCCAGCCTTCCAAATTTGGGTACAATCCCGCGCCCTCTGTCACATTAAGTTGTTTACCTATCTGACCCTTTCCTTTTGCTGTCATGTATTTTAGTTTCATGAGGCCCCGTTTCAAATTTGCCTTGCAGTTTTGGCCTTCTGTTTTTAACAGTCTTAAAATGTCCAGTTCCAAATCTCTCTTTCCCTGTCACTTCTTTGATTTATCTTTAGGTTTATAGTCTTTTTATTCTATGTTCCATGCTTTCACAGACTCCCACATGAAATGTGCCTCCCTCTGACCAGGCATCCTCTTACCTGTCAGTTACCTGTTTCTTTCAAATAAAAAACTTTATTTGAAAACATACATTATCATCTCCAGAGTCACTAAATTGCAATTTATACCTTGTAACTTCACAGATAAATGAGCTGCAATGACACTACAAACTCACTCAACCTCCGTCCATACAAAAAACTAGACTAAACCATTGCTCACACAATTCAGTTAATAAATCATTTATAAATAACTATTGTAATTTTATTGCTCAAATTGAAATGCATTACATTTAAATAATGCATTAATAAAACCCAAGGTAAAAAATATACTTAAATTTACCATGTGTTTTGTAAATGATGAATCAGTGAAGTGAAATTTTAAATGGAATCACTAAGTAACTTGACTTAAAATGATTTTACTTTTCATATTATTATTTACTGATATTGTTCCTTTAATATCAAAGCCCCATTTCCTGCATGTGATCTGTATCTGGAAAATGAAATCTGATGCATGAGCCTTTGCATTTACACCTGCTATTCACACTTCTCCATGCGGTCTGCATTGTAATCAGATCTGAATATGCAAATTAGTTACACAAGGCTGGCAGACTTGTCAACAAACATGGCAAATCTCATCTCAGGTCAAGCAATGCCATGGATGTATCTCATTCATTTTCATTCAGAGGAAAGTCTTGCTAAAGATAACTAAAGATAACTAAAGATGGTGGCAGTGTGGATATGCAGCTTGGCAAGCTCTGCTGCCCCACATTTCCAATTACAACTAAGAGGCCATTGATCTCATCATAAAGCATACTTGTCAAAGATTGCATCAAATGTAAATCAGTTTGCAAAATTTTTTGAAAGTAAAAAGATCTGGCTGAGAGTCATGGTGTGCTTATTACACTGTTACTACTAATCGTTGTTGCATCACCTGTACATGTCTATTTTTGCCAAAGTAACCAATACCGATACCTGGAAATCAAATGGATCACCCATATTCCTGGTGGATAAACACAGGACAAACACTGGTGCATGGCCAGTTAATGCTCCTGCAGAAAGTTTTCACTACAACCTCGCATCATGGATGGGCCAGGATACAAGAATGGAACATCGGACCAACGGAGCAGCCATCTGCCACCGCATTTTGAAAGATAACAGGTCTCCTCTTCATGATGCTCCAGGGATGTTCATCTGAATGCAGGAACAGTCACTCCAGGAATACCACTTCAGCGCTGATTTACATCTGGGTGTTTCCAAGGCTTCTCTGGTGGTAGTGAATGACCATGAACTTTTATGAACGTTTATTAAATTAAATTGAAGTAATCAATTAAATGATGTATTAAATTATTTACTATTATTTATTAATTATTTATCAATTAAATTCATTTAATATCATCTGTGTATACTGCGCCCTTCACCACAATGACGACCAAATGATGATCATTTCGCAGAAAGACTTCATCTACAAAGACAAAATTCTTATGAGTAATTTTAATGTGAATTTAGAGGGTAAAAAAAATGATTACAGTAGGAGGAGGAGGAGGCAGAGGTTAATAAAAACCTTCCAAACTATGAATTATGTAAAATTCTTACGGGACCCAAAGCTGTGAGGTTGAAAGTTGTCATTGAAAAACTGACAACATTTCTTAATACAAGCAATTTTGGTCTATATCATATGCAATTTGGCTTTAGAGCAAATCATTCCACTGAAATTACTACCTTGCACTTATTATAACAAATTAAATCAAGGCTCAATAAAGGAGGAGCAGTTGGTGCTGCATTTTTAGATCTGTATTAAACATTCAACACAATCAGTCATGTTTTCATACCAAAATTCTCAGAATTTAACTTCTCATCATCACTGGCGTGGATGTCTTCATATTTATCTAATAGGTACAATGTGTTACATTTTGTGATTGACTGATAAAATGTCTAGTAACATGAAACACACAATGGGTGTTACACAAGTATCAGTGTTAGGTCCCCTATTATTTAGCCTATATATTATTGATCTCCCTCAACAGTGGCATGATGTAGAACTAGAAATGTATGCAGATGACACTGTCGTATACACACATGCAAAAACAGCGGAGTTAGCAGCTGCCAAGCTAACAATTGTATTAGAAAGGCTCACACATTGGCTTGATCTATCATGTCTGAGTCTAAATGTAAACAGGGTGTAAAAAGGATGTTTTTCTCTTAAACCATGGTACCACCTCCTAACACTGATACTCTCATCAAAGGTGAAAGGACTGACATAGCTACTGATTTTAAATATCTTGGCATGACTTTGGATCCAAATTCAATTCCTTTTCATTTATTCCTCAAGAATATCATCTTTAAGAGAGGTTTCATTGAACCATTTCACCACCCTGCATTCAGGCCCAACTAAGTGGAATGTCCAACTTGATGACATGAAGAGCTGCAGCTCCATCAGTAGTTGCTGATGGTCTAACTGATGTGTAACGTTATGTGTCCTATGTTTTTTTTTCCTTCATACTGTTTTGCTATTGTGCTGTTATATTTTTAATTCTGACCTGCCCAAGGGACTGCAGCTGAAAATTAGCTGTAAGCTGACTCTGGTACAGTACATCAAATGGTAACATTTATGTCTAGCACAAAGCCTCAGATTCAATCACTTGTGAAATCATTGGTAGTGAAATTGGGTTTTTCAGAGACAAAGACTGCTATGAGGATACTTTATACATGTATGAATCATTTTAGATTGCTTTTTCATTGCAAACCCTTATCACAGTACCTTGTACTGTAACTGATTCTTGGTTTGACTGTTGTGTCACTCTCCCAAAAAGTAAGAAGTCTTGTGTGGCTGCCAGTGTTAAAGCATAACTTAAGCTGATGTTTTTTGTATTTATCATTTGGATGGCTTCAATCTGCTTTTTTGATAGCATTTTGTATATTTAGTCAGCCTATCATTTGGGATGTACTTTCTTTAAAAAATACTGAAAACATAAATACACGACATACATTTTTAATATATGTTGAAAGAGTTTGTCCTGCTAAAGTAACTAGTGTTTACAAATAGTGTTTAATCTGGGTTGTGTTAATTAATCCATTGTCCATAGGTGTTTGTTAAACCACAGATAAAATCCTGAGCGGAAGCATACATTGATGTCTGTGGACACCAAAGACACGTAGTAGTTCTGTTTTACTACTTTCTGGAGCCACTTGCAGAGCATGTTCCACACATGCACAGTAGATTGGTGTCATGGTCTACATGGTCACAACAAATTGGCAGTATGCAAATATCCACACAAAGCCTATCTATACAAGCTCTTTTCCTGGAGTGATGTTAGGTGGTTCCTAGGCTGTTCACAAGGTTGACAGGGCATCGCTTAAAAATAGTTATGTTATAGTTATCTGCAGGGAATGCATCCATGCAAGAGTGCTCACTGTTGTTCTTCCATTTCCAAATCATAAAACAATGCTTAAGTCATACAGGGAAGGACAACATGATAACTGAAAATGAGACATACTGCTTAAGTATGTAGTACTAGTAACTTGGAGTATGATGAGGTCAAGTTGTTGTGCCACAGTTTATTTTGAGTTTGTGATCTAATTCCAATTCAACTTTTTATAATATTACACTCAGGAAAGAACAAATAATACAACACCTTCCAACATGCTGAGAATAAACTAGATATCATTCTGTGTACACACAAGGCATAAAATCATAGATACACTTTCAGATATTTGCTTGCCAAGAGACATTTTCCTGCCAAATGAGCGTTTATGTTTGGCATGTGGGCACCACATCATCTTCATCAATACTGTCATGTTTTCCATCAGTGGAATACTGTTTTTGCCAGCTGACTTTTTGACCTATACTGTTGTTGTTTTGAGGAAGGACTGGCTGCATGCGATGAGAGAAAGAAAAGACTGAAGTTCTTAATCAGAGTTGTCAAGATAATCTACAGGTATTTGAAGCCAAACTACAGCATGGTACAACACTGCAAAGTTCAGTTTTTGGATAAGTTGAATTAAAGTTGTTTTCATGTTTCAACACAAAACTCTTTCCTATCATATGTACTTTGTATTTCTGTTCAACCTAAGTGTTGAATAGATTTTTATCAGTCTGACAATGGCAAAGAGTTGTGGTTATTGCATTTCTGCACTGTGTTTTCCATCAAAGAGTAGTGACTGCTTAGGCTATGTAGCAATCAAATGGAAGAACTACTGCAGTGCTTGACTGTGCTGTGGCAAGTCAGTCACGGATCAAAAATAGGCACCTTAGGGCATTCCATTTTAAGGAAGGTTGCAAGAAAAAAATAATCTATTTAATGTCCCCAAAGTCTTCCTGAGTCTCTGTAATGGAAGATAAGCCAATAAATACCAGGCTTTCAGGTAATAGCCTAAAAATGGATGACCTGTATAATAGGGTGTTAAATTAGTTTTGCCTCACATTTTTAAAAAAATCACATTGGTTCTGCTTTTAAAGTGTTATTTCTTAAAAGCAGGTTGTGACAGCTTCAGAGAGCGTTCTGAGTTTAAAACAGAATTCAGTCCTGAGCTGACGGAGCTCAAACGAAGGAGGGGTGGGATTAGCAGTTGTTTTAATCACTTTGACTCAGTTGTCACAACAATTTCAAATGCCAGTAAAATCTCAGCTGCATTATGTGAAGTATATCAAGCCATTATTGGTGTCAAAGATGGAACAGGTCTCATCAAAACACCAGTTACAGATAGAAGACAAAGAGATGATTGTGCATACTAAGCGTTCTTTTTGGTGTCAAAATACTGTTTAAAATTATAGCTGCAAGCAGCGATGAACAGGCTCTGGCACCTCATGCATGTGAAAGGGAGCAGCAGCCATGGTATCACTACTGGAGGTCTGTTGACATGGCTCTGGATTGTCAGGATTATAGGACACTGTGTGAATGGATAAAATATTATTTCCTGTGTGCAGTATGTGGCGTGGGAGATATCAGAAATTGTGTATACATTTGATGAACTATGTGTCATTTAGGCTTCACTTTCTGTTGTCCGTAGGTGATACTAGATAAGTGAAATATTAATGCAGCAATACATTTATGAGAGGGCAACTGACCTGGATATAAATTTTCATGAATATTTGACATTGCATGTAGGAGATAACCATCACTTCCTGTGTCCACTATGTGGCGCTAATTATATGTCAAGTTGCTGTATATTATATATAGACAACAAAATTGCAAAGTAAATTCAAAATGGCAGACCTCCTGTTGGACTTAGGGTATGGCTCCAAGAGGTTTTATTGTGTGTCTGGACATCATACATGTGTCTAGAAAATTTTGTTCATTTATATCAAATTTAAAGGTGGGGGGTTTCCTTTGAAATTTGAGTACTACTTGAGTTTTCAAGCATCCTTGACCCCTCAAAAACAGCTTCCTGTTTCATGGTGAATACTCAAAAGCTATGCAATTTAGCTTTATCAACATTTTACAATTTAGCTGGTGGATCTGGTTAACCTGCTAAGAGTAGTTTGTAAAAGTATGGGGACTGTAACTTCCTGTTGCCAGTAGGTGGCGCTATTATTATCATTCAACATTGGTCATAAATGTGTTCAAATGTGTTTGTTTTGCAATGGTGATACATCGAAATTTGCTGTGACACCACAGCAATGTAGTTCAACAAGAACTCACAATCTTGACAATATATCATCATTAAGGTCTTGAGACTTTTCTAACCAAATTTGAGATGGATCAGTTCAACTTCCTGTTGCCAGTAGGTGGTGCTATGAGTATGACTCAGTATTGATATATAGATGTGTTCAGGTGAGGACCCTCATCAAACATGAGAAATTTGGTGCAGAATGTACTTTCTGTATTGTCATGCTGCCCCATCTACGCTATATCAGTTAATCTCTTAAACTCTATCACAAGGTTGGTTGGATGTCATTACAATAAAAAAATCATGTTATTCACCTATAAAGCTCTACTGTTGAAGCTTCCAAACTACCTTGCATCTCTTCTCTCATTTAAATCTAGTAACTACTTAACCTTAGATATGACTAATGTTTGTACTAATGTTGGCAGAACAGGTTTCAAAATACAATGCACTTTATAAATGGTGTGAACTGCAAACTACCCTCAAACTTGAGTCTTACATTCCTCTTGGAGACCTTTATTATCTGATGTTTTTTTTTGTTTTTTCTTATAAGTGTTTTTATTAATTCCTTGTTAATTGTGTAGTTGTGTTGTTTCTCTCTAATGACTGTGTTCTTGTCTTATGAATGTCTCTTCATCACAGGTCTCAAACTGCAGCAGCGAGTCTCAGCAGGGCGAACATCCACAGGCTAACAGACTAACTAAGTACTGAGTCTACCTGTTTTGACTCTGGTATGTGAATGAAGCCTCCAAGCAGTCTCTCCAGTATTCTTTGGCATAAAGGCAGCAGTTCAGCATGTATGGGAAGTGTGGAGTGCAGCAAGTTTCACAAGAACTGGTATCAGCAGCAGCAGCAGAGTCCAGTCAGTTCAAGTCTCGTATATGAGTGTAGATCCAAGTTTGTAATGCTGAATGGTCACTGCAGAGAGCAAATGCAGCCATGGTAAGCCCTTAGGGACAAATCAATGTATCAGTCATTCACCCACTGCACTGATTAAGCATGCTTACATTAACCTAGTGGTGTGGCTGTGCAATAACCTCACTATGAACAACAAGGACATCACAACAAAAGTTCAACGAATAACCTTAGCCAAATCAATACACATACAGCACATTGATTGAGTTAAACATTCTTGCTTAGCCATGCTATGCTTCACTAGGCTAGGCTATGCCCTGTTGTTACCATGTCCATGGAGGGAAAGAGATGCTTAGTGGTGTTCTGCTTCTTAGCTGGTGAATTTGTGGAAGAGACAGGCTGAGAAGGGTTTAGCTCCAAAGCTGAAATATGCAGGGTAGACGGCACTCTAGTTGTGCAGGTCAGAGGGCCCAGGTCACTCCTTTGTGTAGAGTTAGTGGCAAGCTAACTCTGTTTCATGTCTCCTGGCTACCACCAGCCAGCAGGCTTGTGTGGTAGCTGCTGACACTAAAAAAGCTTAGTTTCTGAGTCTTAGGCAAGTTCTTACATCTTCTGCCGTAAAGAAAAGGAGTTCTGTGTGTGTCTGCTGTGAGCCGACCACACAAGAGAGTGGAGAGCTGGTCCAGCAGCAGCTGTGAGGAGAAAGAGAGTGGAGAGCTGGTCCAGCAGCAGCTGTGATGGGAAAGAGAGAGAGTGGAGGGGGTTCTCTAGTTTTGTTAACCTGGATCCAAGGATGGAGCTTCACACTTAAGGTGTGATCAACCCAGGATTCAGGCTCTTTGGAATCTTGAAACATGTGGTCCACTAGTGAGTCCCAACAGAGTGTCTGTAGTCAATGGACTTCATTCCATTTGAAATTGCTCCCGGTCATCCACAACCCGAAACTTTTAGGAATACTTGGGAAGCTACAACATACTAAAAAGGAGATGAGAGTCAAACTGCAGCATTTACATTTTGGGAGGTATGCTGGGCATGTCCTCTCAGGAGGAGAATCCAGTAGATGTCAGGAGCATACTGAAAGGGCTGCATATCCACTCTGTTCTCGAAATGCCCTAAGAGGAGCAGGAGGATGAGGCAGGGGAAGAAAGCATACAGGAATTTTTACTGAGCATGCAACCATTGCAGATCTGGAAGGTAAAGGATGGATCCAACAGTGGTTGCTGGGAAAACAGTACACTTGCATAATTGCATGGCTCACATTTTCCTTGGATCAAATCCCAGACAAGCCCTGAGGGCAGTAATCTGACTGCCTCTTGTTGGTTGCCTGTTTAATTTTGCAACTGCTGCACCTACATGTTGAAGTTACCATTTAGAACGTTTGGGAGATATGTTGGGCACATCCAAAGACTTCATTAGATGCTGCCGTGACCTGACATGGAACGAGAAGACGAATGGATGGATCCATGCTTTTAGTGGCTCGTTGGTCTAGGGGTATGATTCTCGCTTCGGGTGTGAGAGGTCCCGGGTTCAAATCCCGGACGAGCCCAAAGAGCAGAAATGTGGCTCTTTCTTGTGGTTTACGTGATTACTTCTGGAAGTTCAGGCAGAACCTAAGAAGTTCAGAGTCAAACTGCTGCACCTACATGTCGAGTCAGTTGGGAGGTATACATTAGATGGCATGAGCACACTGAAAGTGCTGGATATCCACTCTGTTTTCTAAATGCCTGGAGATCCCCTAAGAAGAGCAGGAGCAGAAGGCAGGGTAAGAGAGAATCTAGGCATTTTTGTTGAGCATACACCTGCCACAATTGACCTGCAAAGTGAAGAAAAATGGACAGATAGATAGATTGATTCAACAGTGGTTGCTAGGAGAAAGGTACACTGTGTACAAATTACACAGCTCCAATCGCATGGTTAAAGCAATGTATGTGGCTCATTGGTCTAAGGTTATGATTCTTGCTTTGGATGCTAGATGTCTTGGGATGGGTATGCTTTGATTCTCTGTACCATCTTACCTCAGCCAATTTGTGCAAATACCCCATTGCTCCCAGCTTTGCTTTCCTTGAAACAAAAAAATGAAAGCATGTAAAGGCCATTCCAAATAAGGATAGCCATTAACAAATTATTTGGTTAAAATAGAGATTTGTGCAGTTTTTCTCCCATTACTCTCAGACAGTAACTTTGTCCTTGGTACATACTTGGCAGTTCCAAGATAAACAGTTTTGTCATATTGCTGAGGCTAGCAAAATTCAATCAAGTGCAGTGTGTGCTATTGACTAACAAGATCAATCACTGTGCTTGGTCAAAGCAAAAGCAAATTATTACAAAGCTGAATCCAACAGTGAAGGCATGGAAAGAGTCGAGGAAAAACCCACATGTTGAAGATTGCTTTCAAGTCAGTGACAGAACTGAACAGAATTCACTGCAGGGGAGATTCTAAATAATGAGTTTTTCATGGCTCGTTGAGGAGTGTGATTCTCGCTTATGGTACAAAAGGTCCTGGGTTCAAATCTCAGATTAGCCCTGATGTGGTTGCTTCTTGTTGGTTATATGGTTATTTTGCAAGTTTGAAACATTTAGGAACAGCTGAGAGGATAAGACATTCTGAAAAGGAGGTGAGAATCAAACTGCCACAGTACATGTACAAGCTCAATGTACCAGTTGAGACGTTTGGGAGGCATGCAGGGCACATCCACTTGGGAGGAGACTTCAGTAGACACCAGGAGCATACTGAAATTATTGCATATCTAAACTGTTCTGGAAATGCCTGGAATCCCCTAAGAAGAAGGAGGACGAGGCAGGAAGAGGAAGAGAGTATTTAGGCATTTTTGGACGTATGCATGCATGGCTCAAACAGTGGTTGATCGGGAAAAAAGTACACTGTGCAAATGTCTTCAGCTTTCTGTGGCTCCTTGTTGCTCTTAGGGTGCGAGAGGTCCTGGTTTCAAATCCAGGACAAGCCCACAGCACATGAAAGTTGTTGCGTAGTTTGAATCAAGTGGCATATTTGTTATGGCGAGGTGTGCTGACAAATATCTGCATGGTGTCATGGGTGCAGCACATTTCTGTTGTCACACCAGTGATTTGATTATATAGATGGTGTGTTTGATGCATTCACAATCACGCATTTTGATACTGTTTGTGCATTAACAAAGGGATGCGGTAGAATAGGGCTCCATGGTGTAATGTCCAGCACTCTGGACTCTAAATCCAGTGATCCGAGTTTCAGTCTTGGTGGAAACTTTTGTGCAAAACAAACCTGTGATCCTGCATGTATGCAAATACCTCTCACTTACAAACAACATACACAGTCATTTCTCCAAATTGCTCCCAGCATTGGTTTCCTTGAAACAAAAAAAATGGAAGTACATGAGTTTGACGTAAAGCAAATGAAAGCCATTCCAAATAAGGACAGCCAAATGATTTGCATAGTTTTTATTCTATTACTCCCAGACAGTAGCTTTGTCCTTTATACCTACTTACCTAAACAGTCTTGTCATATTGCGGAGACTAGCCAAATACAATCAAGTGTAATGTGTGCTCTTGACCAACAAAGATCAATCACTGTGCTTGGACAAAGCAAGCAGAAGGGGCTGAATTTTACATTCTGACAATTGTCACAAAGCTGAATCTAACAGTGAAGGGGAAAAACATTGAAAAAAAAGAGTCAAGGAAAAACCACAGGTCAAACATTGATTTCAAGTCAGTCAAAGACCTCGGCAGTATTCATTGAAGGAGAAATGACATGTCCCACTGTGCAAAACCCCCTTGAATCCAGAGATATTATTGCCTGAATATTTCAAGATATGACACAAATATGATGATATACATAGTGGATACCAGGGATGTGCAGAGGGCCAAGTATATGTATTTGTATCTGTATTTCTAGAGGCAGCAAAGTTATATGCATTTGTGTTCAAACAAAAGTGGAAAGAGTTTTAAAAATCCTGTTTTTGATTTGATTACAATTTGAATTTTAGAAAATTAAAGTGTTACAATATGTGTTCATGAATAAACACCCTTATGAAGGAGGTCCTCACACTGGGTCTCAGACTTAAGTCATACAGATCAGACTGCTCAGACTACTAAGCTAAATACGTGAATGATTTCTACTATCTGGATATTTCAATATATTACCAAAGTGATTTTATGTCATATCTGATGAGGCTATACCAGTCATGTCTCATGTCAGGATATTGCATAGATATGACCAGTAACCATTTTTGCAATCCCTACACAAGTGATTTCTGCTGTCTGGATATTTCAGTATATTACCAAGATGATTTTAAATCGTATCTGATGATAATCTGACAGTCACGTCCGATATTAGGAAATTGTATAGATGTGACCAGTAATCATATTTTAGCACCGATCAGATTTGATTTTAGAATCTTTTGGACAGGATTCAGTAGTCTTGTCTGATAACAATAGAAAAACAGTGTTCTGTTTTGAAGATTCAAAGAATATTCAGAAGGCAATGGTCACTAAAAAATCAAGATTTAAGGACTCTGACTAACACCAAATGGCCAAATGCCCAGCTACAAAACTAAAATAAGTAAAATGCCAAAAGGTTTTACATTTTTCCTGTCCCCTCTGCTTCCTCCTCCTCCGCTTCCTCCTCCTCACTGCTCTCTTTCTCTTTACATATAAACATTTGCCCTCTGCACTAAGGGGGTTTATGCACAGTTTTACTCCATATGTGAGTGGACCTGGGCTCCACTGCCTTCTTGGCAGTTTTCGTCAAGAGCCTTTTGGCAGGCAGACATGACCCTAATCAGCCATGTTGCCCACCACTTTTGGGATGCAAACTTGTACCCAGTCTTGTCTTCCTCACTTTCTTCATCACTGACAAAGTTGGTGTCAGTGCCTTTTAAGTAGGCCAGAACATCTGCAGAGCAGTTTCTCTCCAACCTTGACCCGCTTTTTGAAGTGCTGTAACACAGGGGAAGAGTGAATGAGTCTTCAAAAGTAATAAAATATAACAGTATGAACAAGTTCATTTCAAATCCCAACTAGAATATAAAAAATAATAATAACAATTCCATTAAACATTCTTATGCATGAAAAAAGTCATCATTTTAACATTTCACTTAGTATTGTCAGTAAGGATTATTCTGGTCTAGCTGAGGCATTCATTTAAAGTTCAGGTATAAATTACAAGTACACATCACAAACATCATAAAGCGCTGGAAAAACAGAGACAGCCACAATGAGTTTCATCTCCTCGTCAACATGGAACAAATATCTGCAATGACAGCACACAGCAAGATGTTACAGGAGGAAGAAAATCATATCAATTTCTGCAATTGGTTGTTGCATCAGCAAATCACTGCTAATTTGCATAAAGTTGACCTCAGCTCAATGTCGCCAGCTTCCATTGAAAATGATGACTGCCAGCTGCTTCTTCAGCTCATGACACATTTGCTGTGACCGCATGGTAATTATTGGAGTTATATCATGGCCAGGAAGCTACACAACCCAAACTACTACCAACATTCAACAGCACTTTAAGACTGAATCAAGGCCAGTATTCACATGATTAATCAAGTGCAACAGCCATAGCTGACCTGATATCGCCTACCTGTGAGGACCTTCTGCCTCTTGATGTCTTCCTTGTTCTCCTCTGTCTCCATCCTTGCACTTGATTTTAAATTTTCATATGCCCTGTTGCAGGCTCCTAGTGAATGAAAATGATAAGTAATGCACACACCACATTATGAACTCAAAATATATTAATATATGGCATCTCAAAATGAATAGTAAACCAAGCTTTTTGCTAGTCCTTATAGGTCTGCATAGCCTTCCAAAAGGAATCACTCATAGTTAAGTTAAAATAAGCTACTTCAACAAAAACACCTAACTTGTTTACTATATAAAAAGAGAAAAGTGTCAAATCCTCAAACTGGAGAAGCTAAAATGTGCAAACATTTTTGCTTAGCAAAGTTTAGACATTTTGATGAAAATAGATGCCAAATAATATTCTGACAGTCAACTTATCAATAACTTGATTTTTTGTTTCAGTTCCATATCACGTACTGAAAAGCACACAGTGTTTGTGAAACCTCCTTTTTGATATAATTTGGTCAAGAAATTTCATTCAGACATTTTTTTTTTCTACAACTAAACTAAAAATAATTTCTACACATTTACAAACTTTTCTACTCAAAATAGATACATTCAAAATTTTCAGTGAATATGATATATGTCTGTGCGTCAAATACTAACTTGATACTTGCTGGGATGTAATGCATATCTATTCATCACATAGCTCAGAATTTTACCAGATTCTACAGAGAATTAAGAAAATAATATAGAAGGAAAAAACAAACTTCAAGTGCTTATGCATGCAAATTAAAAAGTCTTGATTCAATATGGCTACTTACAATAAAAAAAACTGACTGGATTCGACCATAAAGGTCCTCATTAGGGTACAAGTGTGAACAAACAACAGGCAAACATTTTATAAATTTTATAAATATGGGGTGTCACCCAATATTGAGTGAATGCAGGTGTTTGACAACAATTTCACCGAGTATGATCTAAATTGTATCCAATATACCGTATGTCCTGAAGACATATCGTCATCCATATTTGACCAGATATGGTAGATGCATCAGAAATGATCTGTATTCTCTAGAGACTCCAGAGCAATGACATAACTTTCAGTCATGTGTGAACTCAGTATAGAATATGTGTTTATGCACACAGAGATGTCATAGATACAGTCAGTATTCGAGGAAAACACTGAGCTCTGATATTTCCAGACATGACATTAGGTCATATCTGGAACACATGCATGACAAAAATAAAATGTATCTGGTATCCTAGTATAATATATGTTCTCAGGATGTGTAGAGTCCAAATTTGACCATATATAACAGATATCAACAAAACTCTGAATATGCATCAGAAATAGTCCGTACTCTCCAGAAAGTCTCTGAGATATCAAATCATAATATTTCTGGATTCTGCTCCTTTTCATGCAGTGTGTGATTTGCGTGGTTCATTGGTCTCAGGCTACACCCTTGCTATGCTGCTATGCTGCTGATAATAATCAACCGGACACTCTTCTTGGCATTAAAATGAATTGGTCAGGTAACTAATGTTCACCTCAGAATGTTGCAGGGGAATGACTGTGACTGTGTTGAAATCAAAGTTTGAGTTTACTGGAATAATACCTGATCTTTACCATTGCGTCAACTTTATCCAGATCACTGTGTTTATTTCAATACAATGATTTGCATGGCCTCATTAGGAGCATACTTGTCAAAATTGGGTTTCGTGGTGTAATGCTCAGCACTCTGTAATCTGAATCTATAAATCTATGAAATACTCTGAATCTATGAAAGCTGAAAAATTTAATCCAGTCTCAATGTTCCAGAACACCAGATAAATAAAGAGAGCAGAATGGAAGTGGGAACAGGACAGACTGACATTTGAATCTCTGATGTCCTCTTACCACAAAGCACGCAAGGTCTTTCTCTTTTTTCAGCGTCAGTGCCAGACACTGCCATCACCCTTGGGTAGTTTTTTAAACTACTCATTCTGTGATGAACCCACAACCCAGCCAACAAGCCTACCTGAATATTTGTGAGAAATTTCTATCCTTTTTCATAAACAAAATAAATAATATCAGAACGATATCAGACTCCACATATGTCATGTCACTTGTGAGGATTCTGAACACTCTGACCCTCAGCACTGTTCAGTCAGTTCAAGGCTTTTTTTCAATTTAAAGGACACTATTACTAAATCAGAACATTCTTTGGTCATTTATTTTGGTCATTCTTTGGTTACTTTGAGATATTTCATTTTCTAGATTTCTTAAGGAGGTCTTTGATATTGGACAGGTACGGTAGGACTACTACAACCATTTTAAATGATTCATTATCAATACTATTAACCCCCGATGCTACAACTGTTAACACTACTAGCAATGTTTGTTTCCTCTCTTTTTCAAGTGAATCATCACTCCCTGTAAAGTATACTGCCTACATGTATATGAAGTATCATATCCTTTATTACCACCTCTTCTAGGACTTCAAGTGGGTTTGTACCATGGCTCACAGCCCATCATCTCATCTGTCAACTCAGATGTATCGAAGTGTTCAGTAATCTAATTTAAAGTGTCTGAGCTCCTGCCAGGATCAACTGATCCTCTACAAAAATAAATCAACGAAGCAAATTCTAAAAACAGCTCATCAGTCTGTTGTTTTGTTGTTATTAGATCCACTATCCCCCTCCCACCAGGCTTCACACCATTTGGTGAACAGACAGATCAGTTAAATATAAAACCCTTCACCTGGTTAACATACACACACACACACACACACACACACACACACAGGTATGCAAGCAAGCAGATGCACAGCTCCATTCAAGCTAGCACAAACATACTCAGAGATATGACATGCACATAAACACACACACACAGACACCAGCTGACAGGGGCAGTGAAGCACACACACCACCCAGCATGGCAGGACTGGAGTGCTACAGAGTGAACCTCTCTGTCTCTACATGTGTGTTTGTTCTTACAATGAGGCTGCCTACTGCTAGCAACACTCCTCCACCATCTGCTGTAAAGCAAGAAGCCAGAGGAGCATCGCCGCCCTCTCTTCCTGCTTTCATATACGCTCTACCCCTTCATCCTGTGTGTCTGTGTTTCACATGTGACTGATACTGATATTTTATGTGAGATAGTCCTGAAAAAGTGAAGAGGTTTCCTTGCCTTCAAAAATCGTGTAGCATGGTAACTGCACACAGCGCTTCAACATACTGTCATTAGGTAAAAGAGCTTGCAAAAAGCCTTAAAGTCTCTCATTTGAATTTACTTGTTAAACTACAGAACAATATTGTTGACATTTTTCTCTGAAAAGGACCAAAAAACCTCTCAAAGCAGAAGATTTGTCGAAGTATATGTGAGGGGATCATGCTGAAAAATTTGAAATGAGAACAAATTCACAAAATAAACACTTTAGTGCACCTTAAAATAATATTTTTGGGGCGATATCCCCTTGACTTAGTTGCTGCCCAGCAAACACTGGTTGGACGGTGATGTGTCCCTTGCCAGTGGTCAGAGCATTACAACTTTTTAATAGCAAATAGCTTTTTAACAGTTTAACAATAATTTGAGCTTCATCTGGGTTTAAAAGAATTATGAAGGATTTATTATTGAGTGACACATCTGAATAATTTTGTCTCATCTATGTTTTATTTGAGTGGAGCATCATCCCACTTTGCGAGAATAGAAGTAGTTCACCATGAGAGCTGAGTTTGAAATGCAACAGGAATAAGAGGACAGAAATGGAGCAGAAATAATGTCATTGGGTAACTTTACTTTTTAGTTAGCCTGTATGTTGTACAACATTGCTGATGATCAAAAGTTCAATGTGTTTGTTTATATTCGATTTATTATCAGGATTAATAATAATATATAATAATAAATAAGATTTGTACACCCAAGGATGCTTACAGAGACAAAAACAAACAACAGAGAATGAGTTCATTTTGGTAACTGTGGACCAAAAGCCTGAGTAAACAGCTGCGTTTTGAGGGTGGATTTGAAGGAGTCCAGGGTGGGAGCATTTCGTATTTCTGAAGGGAGAGAGTTCCAGAGAGTGGAGGCTGCCACGCTGAAAGCTCTGTCCCCAAAAGTGCGTCGGAAAGTGTGGGGGACAGACAGCAGGCCAGAATCAGATGAATTCAAGGTCCGGGAAGGTGTGGGTCAGTGGAGGAGGTCGGAGAGGTACTGAGGTGCCAGGGAGTGGAGGGATTTGTAGGTGAGGAGGAGGAGTTCATAGGAGATTCAGTGTTTTACAGGCAGCCAGTGTAGGTGAATGAGAGTTGGGGTGATGCCAGGGTTTGTTGTGGGTGAGAACCCTGGCAGCGGAGTTTTGTACATGTTGGAGCCTGTCCAGGGTTTTGCTTGGAACCCCCGAACAGGACACCATTACAGTAGTCCAGGCGGTTTGAGATGAAGCTATGGATGAGGGTCTCTGCAACAGTGTGGGAGAGTGATGGCCGGAGTCGGGAGATGTTTCGGAGGTGGAAAAAGGCAGATTTAGTGATGGATTTGATGTGAGACTGGAAAGAGAGTGTAGAGTCCAGGATGAGTCCAAGGTTGCAGACTTCGGGGGATGGGGAGATGGAGCAGCCGCCAACCTCCAGGAGAATGTCCTCCGTTTTGTGTAGGAGTGCTTTTGGTGCCGCAACCAGGAGCTACAATTTTTTGCTGTTGAGTTGGAGTAGGTTTGATGCCACCCATGATTTTATTTCCAGTAGGCAGTTGATTAGAGACTGAGGGGGGGAGTTGTGTGGATGGTGTGGTGCTGAGATAGAGCTGAGTGTCATCGGCATAGCAATGAAAATTGAGTCCATGATGGCGAATGATGAAGTGATGAAGTGTTGTTAAAATGTATATCCATATGTCCAGGACGTCGTCAATTTTAGCATTTTAGAAAGCAGATAGCATATTAAGTTGTTCATCTAGACATATAGGATGCGTAAATCTGCAGAATGCACATTGTATACATAGACCTTAGCAGAATAATTAATAGGCCCGTTGACGATGGCACCAACATATTTTACCATTGCTGGAATGCCCAGGGATGACATCCAGCTACCACAGTGGTAGTTACGCTTCAAGGCCAACTAATCTTGTATTCTTAGTGATCCGGTTTCTTTGTTTTAACCCACCTTTCTGTGTCCCACGATCATCATCCACCTGCCTGTCTTCCTGCTTGTTTGTCTGCCTACCAGCCACCTCCTAGCCTCCAAGCTACCCCTGCATGCCACGCTGCCCCTCACTCTTTTTTTTACCACATCAAACTGTTTGGGTCTCTCCTGTATTTGTAACACACAGACAGACTTCTTAAAAAACATCTGGAGTTTTATACTTTGTGCAGCAAGGATAATAGTGGCCAAACCTCTCTGATAGAGGGTATATCAGCATTGCCATGGTCACCAAGGTCAGAGGAGGCTTCTCTAAACAGCACAGATGACACAGTCAGACGCTCAAACCAAAACTGTTGAAATTCCATGCGTGACTTAAACTGTCACAGGTAAAATGTCGTTCCTTGTTTAGAAACTAGTGAACCAATCAGACAATTTTGCATAGTGTAGGCTGATAAAGACGAGGACTTGGACATTCAGAGGACAGAAAAGAAAGAGACAGCATTGGAGCAAAACACTCTACTGACCATCACTCAAAATAGTCCCCACACCGGGTCTCAAACTGAGTCTCCCAGATCATAGACGACTGCACTGACTACTGAACTAAAACTTTACTCATCGCCTCATTGAAGACAGACCTCTACCTATTTATACAACCATAAGACAGAGACAGCACACAGTGTAATGTGTAGGGAAGAACTTCAAAGGCAATTCTTGCTTTGCACTTTTCATTTATTGCCTATTTTTTATAACCTAACTTAATGGAAATGAGAAAGGGAACAACAGATTATGGAGAGTCCCTTGGGAGCACTTTGTGTGTGTCAGTAGCTCAGCTCTATCTCAAGGGAACACCCCCAAGTCTGGGAGTGATGTTCAAATTAGTAAATGTGCATCATGTAGTAGGTGGATGTGACTCCCCGTTGAGACCTGCTAATAGACCTAACAGTGGAGCAGAGGAGGGAGACTGAGATAGAGATGTAAAATAGTTGTATGAAATAAATACTCCAACAACAAAAAAAAAACACTATTTGTGCTTTGCCAAATAACCTTTTTGTATTCAAGCACAACCCTAGTGGTCATGGGCCCATTTTTTCAGATTGTTGACCTGCCATCAGCACTTCATAACACATCAAGCACCATTAGATCCAGGCTTGAAAGTTTTTCAATATTGTCCAGTTTTTATGATGATGCATAAGCTGCAGCTGTATGCTCTTATTTAGCAGAGTGGAGTGAAACCAGTATGATCATCTGTGCTGATGCTGCTGTAGTTCATGTGCTTCAAAACTGCTTGAAAATGTAGTACAAACTATCACATCACAGTTAACATTAATTAAATTAGCATCTTGTCCATTATAATACTTAGTGTAATAGTAATCAAACATATACAACATGCCCCCATCCTTATTAATTCCCCCATCCTTATCATTTGATTTACTCACAATCTGACATCATTTTGGCTTGGAGGTTCCTTTACCTCTCATATCAATATTTTCAAATATTTTATAATAAGTAATAAGTTATTCCTCAAGTTTGGGATTTCTCTCCACGTTTTAGCAGTATATACTAAATGCAGTTTACCAGTCTGATTTCTTTAAATTCCTCCTGGTTCATAGTATTGTGTAATCTAAATTGTCTTCCTTCTAAACAGCATGTGCTGTTAAATGAAAGTAGAAAAAAGTAGCAGAAACTCAGGAAAAGTGTCTGCTGTGGGACTCTGATCATTTAAAGTCCAAATATCTATGTGCTTTCAAATTCAGTAACCATGCTGCCACAGCAGTAGTTCATTTTAAATTCTGACTGATAAGGCTAATTTCCACTCTGTGTGTACCTTATATAAAGAAAGTAGAAATTCTTATCCTCCTCACTATTTTGAAAGTAAAACTGCACATTTATATGTAGTGTCTGTGATTGCCTTTTACTGTGTCCTTGTGTTCTCTGAATGTTTCCATTGCAAGAATGTGAGAATAAATCATATTGTGCTGTTTTTTTAAATGAATGAAATTCAAGCATGCAGTGTTGTTGTTTCTGTCTATTTTACTGTCCGGAGAAATGACTCTGCAGTTCTAAAGTTGAACAAAGGTTAATCAAAAAATACTTTTTTCACATCTGAGAGATACATCACTTGACATTAATACCTCTCCTTATCTGTAAGTGCTCTTATGTGTGCACACGTGTGTTTATAGGAGAGCAGCATTTATCAAAAGGTACAAAAAGGTAGAATGGGAGGTGTCCCTCTGACTTTTTGTTTTTCTTCTAACAGTGCTGGGAAAAATATTTAGCGGCTGTAAAATATTAATGTTAATACAAACCCATGCTCCGACCACAGTGAGTTAAGTTAAATGAAAACCAGTCTTCTCTTTGGTACTCTGTGGTGTGATGCTATCACAGCCCAGCAGGCTTACTGGACATGTGTGCAGTTTCCTGACATCACCTATCACTGATATCGAAGCTGTCAGTCTGTGAAAGTTGTTGCCAGCTGGTGTAAGCTCAGCTTCACATTTCTCCTCATTCATTAAGCCATGCACACACAACTGCCATTTGATTTTATTTCATTAGATGTAAAAAAAAGAAAATAAAAAGCATTACAACACAAATGTGCAGTGAAAAACACACAAATCACTGTAACAGTATTTAGAACTAATTAATGGCTTATTCAAGCTCCCAAAACACATTTTTACTGTTATTTTAACTTGCTATGGCCTAATAATGAGAACAAGATGATCAAAATATTCATCTGTTTTTATACCTATCTATCCTCTGGCGGGTCGCATGGGAGCTAGAGCTGATCTCCGCTGACATTGGGCGAGAGGTGGGGCACACCCTGGTCACCAGTCAATCACAGGGCTGACAGGGTGTATTTTGCATTTGGAGCGAGGCTAGCAGTTTCCCATTGTTTCTAGTCTCTGTGTGGAAAAACTAGGGTAAACACTGATCTATCTTTGTACTGGAAACACAGAGACGAAACAGATATGATCTAGTCTTCTGACCCTGGGGAAGATGCCAAACATCTACTTCCCAAAATGATACTGGATAAAGGCACTAGATAGACTTCCAAACTGTGTTACCTTTAGCTTCAGTCCATAAAAACTGAGCAGAAGTGAGATAGTAGTGGTGAGATAAAAAGCTAGAGACTCTCTCTGTTATCTGGTTAGCTTTCTTCATAGTTTTAGCCCAAATATATTTATATCCGGCCTATTGGATTATTTCACTCTCTATCTGAGACCCCAAAGAGCCAGAAGGACAGATGAGTCCATTTAGGATGTAATGGCCTCATGCTTGTTGTGATTTGTTCTATCAAAAAAGAACACACACATGCACAACAGCACACGTTCACACACACACACACACACACATACACGTATAAGAAGACCATTACTGAGCTGTGTTGTGCCCCTGGCGGTAAAAGCCATTGGCCTTTAGTCATTAACAGTGTTTTTATGGACCAGACCACCAACCAGAGATCTCTACTGACAAAATCACACACACTCACACATACACACACACACCATCACTCTCTCCTCTTTCTGTTTTGTTTTTTTCTCCTCCTTCCTCTCCTCTTTCTCCTCAACCTCCTAACAATCATCATCATCTTCATCATCCAGATATCTTAATGCCTCTCCCTTCCTCTGCTTACAGACTCCATCCATCCAAGTAATGTTTTTAATCCGCACCAGGTAAGTTTTTTTTTTTTTCTTCAACCTCATCCAAATCCCCTTCCAGGCTTTACCCCTCTCCACTCATCTCTTCCTTCATCCTCTTCCTCCTCCTTTTCCTCTTCCTGTTTTTGCACTCCTCAGGCAGTTTCGGCCATAACCCCAAAGCAGGCATTTCAATCAAACAATAATTCATGAGAGGATTAACTATGTGGCCCAAGAATGGTGAATCAATGCCAAGGCTGAGGAACACCATTGTTCATAAAGATATTTCCTCGTTTGGTGTTTTGATGATGGTGGTGGAGCCGTCTAACACGTCGGTCCAAAGTCTTGTTACGTGTGTTACGTTAATTGGGTTGAGATCTGGTGACTGTGAAGGTCACAGCATGTGATTCGTATCATTTTCATACTCATCAAACCATTCGGTGACTCCTCATGCTCTGTGAATTGGATTAATTATCATTCTGGAAGAGACCACTCCCATCAGGATAGAGATGTTTCATCATAGTGATTTGCAGTGACTCTTCCTTCTGAGGGGACAAGCGGACCCAAACCAAGCCAGCAAAATTCCCCCCACAGCATAACAGAACCACCAGATCCCCTCACTGTAGGGGTCAAGTATTCAGACCTGTAACAGTTTTTCCTTTAATTTGTCACCTGTGTGTATGTATCTACTACATACACATAGTATTACCAAAAACTCTGGAAGAAGAGCTGATTCTGTACTGAGCTTAACTCTCTAAACTTTTTCAATTCATTCCCTACAGTAGTTCTTATCATTATGGATGTTATCCCATCCATGGCTGGGGACCCAAGGGAGTGCAGTTTCAAATTTGGTGAAATTTGGACACACAACACAAATTTAAATGAATAAACTTTCAATAAACCAGCGATTAGTGTGCCACTCCAGGGGTAGCGTGGAGCTTCAGGACTTTGTTGACTGACTCCAGACCCCATGTCTAGACAGAAAGCATAGCATTAGCAGCTGTGACTATACAGGAGGCATTCAGATACATTGTTGAGTATAGGTCACTCAGTTTTTGGAAGAGTTCAGGGCTATAGACACACATAAAACAGAGCAAATATATATACATATATATATATATATATATATATATATATATATGTATATATATATGTATATACTCATTCACACCTCACATCAACCGTATTCATTTTTGTGTCGTGTGTCATGTTTGTATGTGTTCAAGTAGTGGACGCAGGCCAAGTCATCGGCTCGTTCCAAACAGGCATGTTTTGATCAGGCACTGCTGCAGTTATGGTGAACAAGAAACAATGATAGTAATGAGACCTGTCCAGACCACACATCATGAAGTGAGCTCTGATTTCTCGGCAGTGTCAAAGGTATTCTGTCAGATTGATTAATAAAGTCTGTGTGCAGACTGTATTATACCCATAATCGAGAATATTTTTTCCCAGTAACCATTCTTCTCTTCCCATTAAGATCAATTTTCCCCCCCTGTGGGAGCTTTTCCTGTAGGCTGGGTCAGCATCTATGTCATTAGGTTGCAAACACACACCCACACCCACACACACACACACACACACACACACACATTCACATATTTGACTACATTTCTGTCTTTCAGACATGGACAATCCTCTCCACTGGTATTTGCACCATAATTTTTCATTTTTTTAGCATAAATTCATGCTTAAGGATATCCTCATTATGTACAGATTTCAGGACAATTCATTTTACTGAGAGCTTTTAATTGCACTGATGAGAAAGAGCAACAGAGTGGTAAGCAACCACCAGATACAATTTTAACTTTTGCTAAATGTTAATTAAGAAAAACGATTGTAGTCGAATAATCTGAAAAGAATTAAGAACCTTCTCAAATTCAATATGTTCACTGTGAATACTGTGAAACTCATTGTGAAACCTCTATCTCGGTCTAATGTAGCATTTGTGCTGCATTACATGTTCTTCTTATTCAACATAATTCTATTCTATTGTTATTTATTCTTCTTGTTTTGAATTTTCCATTTATTGTTTTTATGTTATACTAACTTGTAATCATTTATGCAGTTGATTATTGTTTCATTAGCGATTTACATGTAATACAATATTATCCTAATGTTTGACTTTGATTTTGCCCATATTTTTTCTTGGCTGCCATAAGCATACGAGAGTTTCTAATGTACACATTGTGTGTTTAATTTCATATGAATAACCTAAAGGGAATACACCCTTTAAAGTTCCTTTAAAAAATGTAGCTGTTCACTTGTACAGACTGGATTGGTGATTGTTGAAATCAGGAAGTCAGGACTACATTTAAGATTTGGAGGGTTGGGGTTCAACTTAGAAAGAGGTGTCAATCTGGGTACAGGTCAAGGTTAAAGTTTGTTCAGGGCAGTGACTGACACAGATCTGCAATGCATTCACCTGTTAGCACCAGCTCATTTAAATTTACGACATAAATATTCAGTTCATGTCAATGGGATCTCATATCAGGTTCATCTTATGCAAATGTATGCTGTCGATCAATAGTCAATATGCTCACACTGTAGAGAACATAAAGCTGTCCTTTGGTTTCCTTTTGATTTTCTTTTTTTTTCCAGGAAAACAACATAAGAACAACATACTTTTTGAAATTGACAAAATGAACAAAATATTCTATTAGGCTAGCTTCTACATAGATGTGCTGAAATCTCCTTTAGTTTCTCTTCTAAACTTGACTCCATTGTTGTTGTGTTTTGTTCATTCTGCTTCTGACCTTATTTTACTTCCTGATATCCTTCTCTCATCATTCATCACTTAACCTTATTTTCTAAGGATGCACACACCCAAAACTCTGATGTCAGGGTTAGTGTTCATGATCAACCTCTCTTCACTATATAGTGTAGTATATTTACTGTCTGCCACACAGTGAGAGTAACTTCCTGTTGTCTTCAGCTGCTGAACCGTGACTGTTGTTTTCACTGGACTCAGTGGGTTGTAGTCTTGAATCCACTTCTGCTGCTCTGCTCCTAATCTCTGTCCTCTGTAGTGCTGCTGCTGCTAGATGCAAAAGTATTTGAAGCACTCTTTGTTTTTTCAGAATTTTACCTTCTTTCCTCTGAGCTCAGCCCCACCTTTACATTTTTTACCTTTGTTATTCATATAAACAGAGTCCACTGCTGGCTGGGTCGGTGTTAACACGGTGTTAAAAGATGTTTCACATAGAAACAAAGCCATGGAACCAAACCAAACCAAACATAGTTGGCCGGGGGAAGCAGACAGATTAAAGGGAGATGACAGCCATGAAGAACCACATTTGGCTGCTCGACTGGGCCAATCACCACAGCACAGCCCCCCTCTTTCTCTGTGGTGTTTTCTGTTTTTCTGAAAATGCCCCAATTTTTGTAGCAGCACACAAGGAAATGTCCCAGTACTTTTGTCTGTCAAGTAAAATATGGCAGCATGAGAGCATTTTCCTTTCCAGGGTTAATATTGTCCCAATCCTGATAATTAGATGTTGATATGTGGTCTGGTTTGGTGACCATGTAGGAGATGGGGGGGTTCCTTGTCTGATCCTTTTTGTTTGCAGGAGGTTGTTTAGATGGTCTGGTTCTAGCTCTCACTTTATGGGCCAGCATTCCTTGGGTGTTGAAGAAAGAGCTGGTCTGTTGTTTGAGGCTTGTGCTGTCTGCATTTGGAACATGCAGGAACTTTATCCTACAACTGCGACCATCCACATAAATTCTTATAAAGGAAAGAAGGTGTTACGTAAAACAGAAGGATATGTAGATTGGGGTTAAAAGTCAAAAGAAAATTTAGACTGTATTTATATTCAATTTGAGCATTTGACATTTGTTGACGCTTGAGAATATTTGTTTCATTTTTTTTGTTTGTTTCTTTTCAGCAAGTAGCAAACTGTGTAAGCTTCTCCACACACACACAAAACATCCAGTCTTTCCTGTCTTGACATGCAGTCAGCCATTACTCATCCTCCAGTCATTCATGTGTTTTTGCGAGTGCAACCCTCTGACAGGTCACTATCATAGCCACCTTCCACCGCTCCTGCTGCAGCCTCCTCTCTCCTGGAGCAGCTGTCTCACTTGGCCTGGCCCGGCTGTGGGTATGTCCCCGTGCTGTATCCATGATAATATATACTGCTGCTATTATGCCATTTGGCAGCACTTTCTACTACTGGAAAATATGAACAGGCAGGAATTAGTTTGACAGTGTATGACAGTACAGTGCCAGATGCTTTATAATTTAATAAAAAGCATCTTAAGCAATTTAATATTGCAAATTGCATTTAAATGCTGTAAATGTTAAGAATGTAATATATTTTTAATTATTTTATCTTGAAAACAATTATATGCAATGAACTGTGAATGAATGAAGAATATAAATCAAATTAAATATAAAATAAGTTTCATTTTGAGACCTTCCCCAAATGATTTTTTAATGTTTTTGTGGGGATTCTACCCCCAGTATTCAGCACTCTGCAGTCAACTCAGGTTGAGAGAGGGGTGTTGCCATTTGAAGGTCCTCACAAGTACAGCGGTGCACTAGTGTGTTTTCACCTTTTCTCTGATCCAGGGGGCCCATCCCAGTATTGACACACAGGGCCTTTAGTATGAGATGACTGCTGCTGAAGCAGGTTCTCACCCTTTTGGGCGTCTTTTACCAAACTTACAAACCATAATACAAAAATCAGCCAATTACACGACATGAATTGGTACATTCCCCATCAAACAAAACTCACTTATTTCCCTTCCTTCCTTATTTGTTCCCCTTACACTTTGTATCCTTTTCCCTCCTCCCTGAATTATTAATTTTCTGAACCCTACTTTCCATTCCTTGCTTTTCTGTGCTTGCACCTCAAGGTGCTATGTAATGTTGTCAGGAAGTGCCGTAGGGTCCACAGCAGAGCGCACGGTACACATTTACTCTGGGGTTTTTTGTTTGTTCATGTGGTGGGAAGGGAAGGTGACAGAGAGAGATAGGGAGACAAGGTGAGGTAGACAGAGAACAGCTGGGCAGACATGGGGGGGGTCGGGGACATGGTGAACATTGTGCTGAATGAGATGGGTTAGGCTATGGGTCTAGAAGAATACTGCCATGGTGTTAATTAAGAAATTGAAGAGAAATAACAGCAAATATTAGTGGACAGATAGACAGAATGAATGAAAAAGATGATAGATTAGATGACAATGACCGTGAGGATGAAGTGGTGGTTGAGACAAAGATGATGCTGATTATCCCTTGTTTTTCAGCAGCTACTATATAAAAGCTTTAGACGCCCACATTTTTCTACAAAAATGTATTATGAAAAATGACTATTTTATGCTGAACATTCTTCTTAAACATTCAAATATTCACTGTTACCCAATAATTTTACCATTGTCAGGGTGACAGGATCTATATATTCTGACCCTCTATTCAAACTGAACAATATTATTATAAGACAAATTGTGATTGATGACAATAAATATGTAATCAATCAACTCTACCATAGCCAGTGTAGTATTGATCAGCTCCACAATAAACATGTAATCAGTCAAACTTCATCATATCAAACTAAATCATATTCATCATGCCAGAGGTGAACCACACTGGGCCAGTAATGATTTTTCAGTAAAAGATAATAATTTGTAGCATGGTGTACGTCATTCTGATCTTACAACATTATATTACATTACATTGATTTGGTGGATACCTTTGTTCAAAATGCCTTTAAAATCCATGAGAAAAGAGATAGATATCATGAAAAGTTGAAGCATTGGTGTATTCTAAAAATGTGCAGTGCAGTGACTCTTATGTTCATTCAGTTATAGTGGCTCCAAAGTGTAGCGTTTGACCATGGCTTGGAAACAGGAAGGAACACTTCCCTTCACTGCCCTGTAGGCTACCACCAGAGTCTCGAAGCTGCAACAGTGTGGTAAACAGAGAAGAGCAGTGGTGTGAGAAAAACTTGTGGAGGCTGAACAAGTTAGCAGTAATATTTTCGTCTAACCACAGAGGTCTGGTAGCAGATGCAGGAACTCCAGGAGGTGGGAGTTGCAGTCGTCCAGTTCAGTCATCCGGAGTCCATGGATGCCCCCGGTGAAGATGTGAATTCTCTTGATGTTGTATAAGAGGGAATCTAGAGGAGTGGACTAAAGCCACCAGGTTTTCAAAGAACAAACCCAATTTTATCATTTTCACGGCCGATATGATGGATTAAGAATTCCATTTTAAGAAATGCACTAATCCACATGAGCTTGCCAGTTTTACTGTAGGCCTCTCACCCGCCGTGGTGCAAGATGCATCCCAATGCGGACATTAATTCCGAAATGTCAAAAATCGATTTTTTGAGTGTTTGTTAATGTTGATGGAATGAAAAAACGAAACTTAACTGTGAGGGCAGTGTAGCTAGTGTGTTAGCGTGCACACTCAGCGCAGCGGTTGCAAGCATTTTTTGATGTAATGAGTAAATAATTACATTTGTGAGACGAGCGTGAAATATATTGTGAACTGTCTATGCTTTCACTCATAGACTAAGTCAGCGGAGCAGAGCAGCGAACTCCAGCACAGCTGACCAACACAAACTGCAGCATTAAACAACTTAAACCAACTCTGTGGTGAAGAAAATAACTTGGTGCTCAGTCTGTTTCGCCTCAAAAACCCTGCACCCGCTCAGCATTTTGGACAGCAATGGCTTTTCCCAGAGCTATCAGTGCAGCAGCTCTCAACTGCTGGAAATATAACATTAATATTAACACAGCAGTGCACTCCACTTCCCCCTCAGTTTGTTATTCTCATACAGGCAAAAGACTGTAAGAGGTTCATTCAATCGAGAATCAATTTTGGATCGAATGAGTCACCAAAGAATCTGAATAAAATCAAATTTCCAAAGATAACCATTCTTTGTATTTACACTATACATCACTATTCGTACACACAACATCATTCACGGTCTAACTACATTTGTTCATGCATAAAAATGCATTCAATTAGACTACATATCT
Organism: Euthynnus affinis; assembly: GCA_029490765.1. Lineage (NCBI taxonomy): Eukaryota > Metazoa > Chordata > Actinopteri > Scombriformes > Scombridae > Euthynnus > Euthynnus affinis. Next base: position 33,662,809 of record CM055844.1, on the reverse strand, counting down.
AAAGGTTCGTTGTCCCAGTGCTTGGTGGGAGGCTTCTGGATACACCAGTTCCAAAGATTGTCCCCACCAGAGGGGTTAAATGTTGAAGTTAATGCTGTCACCAAGTTGACCTTGTTGACGCAACTCTGCTTTGGACGTAACAAGAAACCAGGAATGAAAGAAGGACCTGCCATGTCAACATCCATGCGCACCATCATGGGACCCACCTGGCACCACTGCAAGGGAGAGTGTGAGTGCATGGGTCACACCAATACATGTAATGAAGAGGTCCCTCTGGCTAGCACCAGAGTGGCTGGTGATGGTCATACAAAGGGATACTGTTGCTTCCGCTCCAGCCTGTTCACTGGTGATGCTCAGTGGGTCCCGCTCCTATGATCTCAGGCCACCCAGTGTCAGCTAGAGTCCCTGAGTTGACCAAGGAGTTCATGGATCCCATTATCCATGAGTCTGTTGCCCCGGGACATGCTGGGAGGCTTCCCTTCACATCTATCCCACCCTGGAATGCTATAATGTAAAAATGTAGGATAGCAAAAGATTAAGAAAATGTGCATTGCAGCACAGCTCCACTGAGGACTGTTTGTTAATCTTACAATTATCTCTTTTGAGTTCAGAAACGACCATTTCCTAAAACCAACTCTGTCAGCCATTTTTTCAATAAAAACAACTCAATCTTCCACTTTCCTAATGGATTTTTCCTTATCTCAACACATTAACGGATGATTACTCCTTAATTTCTAACCATTAATGTATTCAGTTTCTTGCTGATTTTCAAAAATATTAGCTAGCAGTTTTTGCCTAATTTAAATGGATCTTTTTTCTGGCTAATTTTACCAAAGTGCAGAGAGAGGCGTAAACCAATCCTGGAGAACCTGATTATCTGTGGTCATTTTATCTTTTAAGTCATCAATACAAGGCATTTTATCCCTGATGTTACTGGTTAGAACACAACAGCATATTATGTTGTTATATTGGTGCCTTCAGTCCTCCCTTTGCCTCACCATAATACACACATACACATAATTTATACCCTCCAATGTCCCATAGCAAGCATACACATGCATTTCCAAACCAACTTTATAACTTATCTCTCCCCATTCAGCATGTTAATGGAAGCAAACCGCAGCTCCAGCACTGTTTTAAATCCCACTGTTAAGTTCTAACTGTTCACTAATGCTTCCCCCCCCCAATTTACTAATGCTCCTTTACCGCAAAAGCCCACGAGTCAGCAACCCTCAACAGCCCCCTCCTCACACTCATACGCACACACACAGAGGCCACTATGGCCCATTAAGTGGCATTAGAGCCTCTTTCTGGCAGGTTATTCTGACTTCATGGCACCACAGTAGTCTTCCACAGTCACCCTGTAAGAATCTAAGTCTTACCACAGGTTTCACATCACAAACCACCGCTAATGTACTGGTCACGTTATTACAACATACTGCAGACCACCACCAGCAGCCCTCTCTAGCTCCCTGAATGTGTCACTCTGTCCACTTAATCTGCATTGCCCCTCCTGTGTCAATGGATTACGTTGTGCCAAGACATGAAAGTCTAAAGAATCACTTTAAGATCCTACAGGCTGAAGTATTTACTAAAAATCTTAATGTCAACAAATCTCATGAAATAAAAGTTAATCAAAAATATATACTTTCATATCTTTCTAGTTAGATTTAGGCAACAAAATCTTAAGAGATTGTGGTCTTGGATAAAAGAAACTAACTGTTAGGAAATGGGATGTCAACTCAAATGCTTTATGCACCAACCTGTGCTTCTCAGAGACAATTGTCATTGTGTACACAGCACCAAGATGTCACATGTTAGGATGTTTTAAGTGTAATTTTTCAGTCACGGTAGCGTGTCAAGGATGCAGTCTAATCCAAAGTTCATTTTCTCCTTAATTGTACCCACTGACTCTGGTTTCTGTTGTAAATTATTAATACAGCCAAGTAATGGGATAAACACAAATAGAAAATATGAAATTTGGGTGATACGTACGTAAACAACTTGCATATAAATAAACATTAAAAACCAATTACAAAAATGATGTCACCATTCTGCCCATTATAATGCGGCTAAAGGGGTCCTGTAACCACTCAAAAAGTTTCTTGTTTCAATGTGGATTTTGTTCATTTTTACATAAATATGGTCATATTTATGGTGTAAAGATTTTGAATAGTTTAAGATGGACACAACTTTTTAGGGAATGTTTGGACTTGGTGCAGTTGATTGGATTCACAATACTTAGATCTGAATACTTTTTTTTATTTTATTTTGATAAGAACTATCCTTTTAAAGTACAGTGAGAAACATTTAATTGCATATTTTTATTTATTTATACTGTACTTATTCCAGTTCTGAAAAAAAACACCAAAAAAGCTCACAATGCAGCTACAGAACTACAAATACATGAACTGAAAGCAGAGCCAACAAGTAGCAGACAGTTCAGAGCAGACAGCAACAAAACTGCTGGTATAAATAAATTGAAACATATTAAATAAATGGAAAGACTGTGATAAGCAGCTTAATGAAAACAGAAATAAAAATCAGCGTTTAATTTATTATAAAGCAAGTTACACACAATGATCTAAAGTGAAAGAACTACTTATTCATTGTGAAATGTTGATTACTAATCATCATTAATGGTCAAAGCCGACCAGTGAACTACACAGCTGCTCGGGGCCCTGCAGGTACCCAATGTAATGTAATTCTGCTTGAAGCCATAACAAAGGCATGAATCAGCACAGCACTGTTATTGTTAGTATGAATATTGGTTATAGAGATTAACATTAGAATTTTTTTTTTCGGTTGCTTGAATTTTAACATTCACCTCTGTAAAGGATGGAAATTACTTCATTTTGTGTTTATTTTTGTGGTTGTGATATTCAGGACATGGTATCAACACAACAAACAGATTTATCAGGTGATAATATGTTAATGTTGTATTTATAGAATTTCTGCTGTACCTAAGTGGCCCCAAAAAATACCAATTAATACTAGTTTGGGCACTATTTTCATTTGGAGTCACTCTCAGTGACTCTCTACTGTTCCATAATACTCCACTACGTTCACCAGCTAGTCTCTAACCGTGTGTGTGTCTGTTGTTCGGTGCTGGGCAGGTAGTGTACAGCGAGTTTACCAGAGCTTCTTCACTGATAACAGTTGCCTGCTGCAGCTGGAAACAAGGCTGATTAGATTGATGAAACTGAACTAAAACAGTAAATGTGCTGTCAAACCAAAACAATGAGCTGAAAGATGCTTGAAGAGTCAGTGGAGTTGAGGGGAACTGCAGAGTGTGAGTTTGTCACTACAAGCAACCCTTTAAATATTACACATTCATTTCCTCCGGAACTGGTTTTGTGGTCTGAGTGAGTCAGCTCTGAGACTGGTTCTCTGCTGGAAAATGACAGACTGTTCCCTCTGGTCCAGCAGTGAGTTGCTGTCCCAAGCAAAATGAGTTCTCATTTTCTCATTTTTCTCAAGTATCTCAGGGTCTTGTTCATGAGTGAGGGTAAGGTGAAGGTGACAGGCACATGATGGTGTGGAGATAACGGCAATGTGGATGTGCAATGGACCATTGCGGTTATGATGAAGACGCGGTTCACCAGTTGATCTACATTCCAACCCTCACACCTATGGTGACAGGCTTTGGTTAGTGACCAAAAGAATAAGATTGCAGATACATGAGTTTCTGAAATGAGTTTCCTCTGCAGTGTGTCTGGACTCACTGTTAGAGATAGGGTGAGGCAGTTGAGTAGAGCCACTGCTCCTTCATGTCAAAAGGAGCTGAGGTGGTTTGTACATTTTAGGATGCCTCCTGGACAGCTCCCTATTGAGGTTTTTACAGGGATCATATATATCTTATCTGGCACACCTGGGAACACCTCAGTTTCCCCCAGGAGGAACTAGAAGATGTTGCTGTGAAGAAGGACGTCTTAGTCTGCTGCCACTGTGACCTGGACCTGGATAAATGGATTGATACATTTATTTAGACAAGAAAAATATACTTTACTCATTTATGTTAAATATTTAAATATATACCAACATCCACTACATGGTCATTTCAATAATATAACAGCACACTCATATTTACATTAATATACTCATCCTTTCTTTCTCTGCCTCTGTGTCTCTCTCTCTCACACACACACACACACACACACACACATATACACTGATCCACACATATACAAACATTTTTACATACAAATATACATGTGCTTGATCTATCTGATACACATACATGTGCTTGATCTATCTGAGAGTGAGGCACGTGGACGTCATACTGCTGTTGCAGGAACGCAGTGGACATGTTGCATAGCAACTGATCAGCGTGTCAATATGTGGGGGGGCAAAGGAGGTCATAATAGGATTAGAAACAGTGAGACCCCACAAGGATCACTGCAAGGGAGAAGAAGGTGTGTTTGTGTTTGTGTGTGTGTGGATGTGTGTGGATGCATATCTGACTGACAAGCCAACCTGAGTAGAGATCTCAGCACACATCTTTCTACACACGCTCTTCAGTCTTCCTTCTACTCCTTCAACATGTGATACTCAAGACTGAAATATTCATTTGGAATACCTTTACAGTTCCACTTCCCGGAGTTTTGTGGTTGTTGTATTTCCCAAAATGTGGAGCTATTCCTTTAAGCACATTGCTGCTAATCTGGGTGTAATTCTGATCTTTGATCTCCTGAATATCCAGTAACTAATCAGTGGTGTTTCATTAATACAGAATTCATTTGTTTTGTTTAATGCAGAAAAAAATTGCTAACTAAAAATAGAATTTGGTAAGTATTATTTCATAGTATTAATGTGCCCTGTGCGTTGTCATGTAGGCCCACAGAATCATAATAATGTCTCATTAACATCTCCACCAGTTGGACTTTGGCACAAACTGTAATGCTTTATTTGTGACTTTGAATAACCTTTATTAGTTCAGTTTGTTTTTTTTTATGTTGGATACCACAAGCAATGGCACTGGGCCGACAGCACGAGCATGATGCTGCTGTTCCTGATCCGGCTATAGTGCTATTACCAAAGCAATCACAGGCTACTTCCTCAATAGCAATGACTAACACAATAAAAAAAAAACTTATTGCTTTTCAAAGCCATTTATCTCATGCTCAGTACTGCTGCCAACCAAAGATATTTAGGAAATATAATTCATTTTGAGTCATATTTGGAGACATACATTCTTTATCAATGCACTTATCGGGTTGTTTTTCCCCATTACTAAAGCATTGTTTTTTTTATGATTATTTAATATATGTTACAAACTAAGCTAAATAGTTACTTACAGACTACATACACACAGCTTTCATTTTAGCTTGTTCATAACAATTTGCTGTTAGCCTAACTAGGGAGCTGTGATTTTATAAAACATACTGGTGGTGGATAGAACACTACGGGCAAAGCAGTTGAACTGGTGGTTTGATAAAGAGCTTATTGGCTTTTTACTTGCAAAGCTTTTATTGCACTGTAATGAGTGTCAAGTTGTTGTCAACATCAACTCAAGTAAAAGTTTATCTTTATTTTATTGTGTGCACCTCTCCGCTCTGCTGTCAGCTGCATGTGTGAGAGCAGACAAGAGGACAGAGAAGCAGTGAAACCATTAATGACAGCAAACGTGGTGAAGAACTCATAGCATAGTTTTTTTTCTGTTCATTAAGCTAAGGCTCTTATGTCTAAATTCAACCTGTATGGGTAAAAAAAACACGCCTGTAAGGTGTGCTGCATATGCATTCAGCCATTTTCTTGCAAACATTGAGGTAACAAAATATTGTATCTCCAGGTCATTAAAACGCTATACCACAAACAAAGAGCAGAGAAACCGAAAATAGAGAGAACAAGAGAGATAAAGACAAGGAAGAGGGAGGGAGTGATGTAAGAGAGAGTCAGCAGGACAGAACGCATGGAGAGAGAAAGAGAGAGAGAGGGAAAAAGATGTCAGATAAATTATAGCACTAAAAGCCACCTTCTCTTTCACATACATCACATCTGCTGATGCGTGTGAGTGTGAGTGTGTGTGTGTGTGTGTGTGTGTGTGTGTGTGTGTGTGTGTGTGTGTAATAGATAGGCCACAGGGCTTTGTACCTTATTTAAGTCATTGCAAGGACATCTCCTACCCCGCTCACAACAGAAATCTACATACACACAGGCATATGGTTGGAGTAGAGATGAATAAAACATAACAGAAGATAGATACATTTCTATGCAAACAAGTTACTGTAATAAAAATAAATAATAATAATAATAATAGTTATTATTATTATAAAAAGAGAAGTAAAAAAAAGAAAATAGAATGGGTTGTTCTATAGCTGGCTGTTAAGTGAATAGGTTCTGTGTAACTGTAGATTGTATGGCTGTAGGCATCCTCAAAGATGCCTGTGCATTATCATGCTTGTACAATGGTAGAATATGAAAATAAACTGACGTACATTCAGTAATTGAACTAAACTTAAGTAACTGAAATCCAGTTACCTAATACTAAATGTTAACAATGATTCTTATCATTTCAAAAATGAATAGTAATAATAACTATCAAATTCTAATAATAGTATTGATAAGTAACACTGTTGCCAATATCATCCTATTAAAATGTGTAACAATAACAATAATAATAATATGATATTTTTTTTCATCCTAATTATAATCTATTAGGGGTGTGACATACAAATGTTATTTGGCAAAGCACAAATAGTGTTTTTTTACAAATATTTGTTTCATAAAAAAATCATGTCAAATACCAGCATGCAGGTTGGTTACATCGCTATCTCAGTCACTCTCCTCTGCTCCGCTGTTACGCCTTTCAGCAGGTCCCAACAAGAGGAGTCACATCCACCTGCTTACATGACGCACATTTCCTTATTTGGACATTTGGACTCCCTTAGTTGGGGGTGTAAAGCTGAGCTACTGCAACATGCAAAGTACACCCAAGCAGGACTCGCCATCACCTGTTGTTCCCTTTCTCCTTTCCACAAAGATAGGTTGTCAAAAATAGGCAATAAGTCAAAATTGCAAAGCAATAATCACCACTGAAGTTCTTCTCCACACATTACACAGTGTGTCTGTCTGTGTTATGGGTGTATAAATAGCTAGATGTCTGAGTACAATGAGGCAATGAGTAAAGTTTTAGCTCAGTAGAGAGCGCAGTCATCTATTTTCCTTGTTTTTTGGCCAATAAAGAGTGGTTGCACCATGTCAGTGACCTTTCCATATGATTTATGGTTTCAAAATTATGTGAAAAAATGGGTTCATTTATCTTTGTATGCTGTCTGGTTCAGGAGTGGGTGGTGTTTTTTGTCACTCACATGGACAAGATGGCTGCCAAATTAACTTAATCGGCCATTAGTTGATCTTGGCAACATGAAAAACAACTCGACGTTACAAGGGTCCGAAAAAAACGGGTTAAAAAATGCCAGCGGGTGCATGGGACCCTATTTCTCCTGCTCGACTATCCTCTCTTGCAGCAAACTATCAACGCTGCTGTCTTGACCGCAGTGGGCCACAGCACTCCTTCCTCTGAACCTTCTCAATTTCCTACTGGCCCTGTGCCTGCTCCCTCTCTACCTGATTTGTCTTGTGCATTTTCTTATTTTTTTCATCCTTGTCTCTGCAGGTTGTGCTCCACAGATGGATCCCTCCGTATTAACATCTCCCCCTCTTCACTTTCTCCAAGCACAGCTAATAAAGCTCCTTCAACTCTGACTGCTTCTCGAGCCCACTTTTTTTTTTTTTACATTTAACACCATCAGTGGCCATGCTAGTGATGTTACACTTGAAGCAGATTACTCAACACTGTATCAACCTTTCAAGGCAAAGTATAGTGGCAAGATGTTTTGATGCCTCACTTTACCACCTGTGAGAGAAAACGGAATAGTAGATTATCATTTGATCTCTAGGCAACAATGATTCCAAGGCAACTGGACTTAGATTTGTCTTATGAAGACGTTTCGCCTCTTATCCAAACGGCTTCATCAGTTCTGATGAAGCCGTTTGGATAAGAGGCGAGATAAATATGACCTGGACAAATGAGAATATACACAGAATTATCATTTGATATATTTATTCTATATATCATAGATGTTACAAATAGTATTTTTAAGTTGAATTTAGTGTTAGTTTGTATTCCACACCTGTTCCAAATGCCTTTGTGCCGTGTCTATTCTATACTTAGTTGCGTGCTGTATAAAATGAGACAGTTGAGTGTTTAACAGTTGGTTTATTGTACTTTTGTCTGAACCAGTGACAAGACAAATTATAGTTATGCAGATTTCTATGTGTCAATCTGATAAGCCTTTAGAGTACAGTGTCATTTGTTCTTAATTTAATATGGTTGCAAGTTACTTTGTGATGCTGCTTGGTCCATGCTTGTGTGCTGTCATATATGGTCATGAAACAAAAACTGTTCCTTCTTGACTTTTGCTTCTATCTAGGAGTTGTTTGATTACCCATGAGGATGTATCGACGATTCAAATTCTGTACAATTTTATTTAAGGGAGTGGCTGAGTGCCAACTTTTCAAACAAAGAAAGGATCGCTAGGTGGTGTGTATCTTTGCCTCCAGAAATATAATGCATTGGACTTCTGATTGTTTCTGATTAGTCAATCACATTATTTCATAAACTGACAATGCTCTCTCCCTATGTTTATCGAGTGATCAAGCAATTTGCTACTACACACCCCAAACAAGACCTTGTTATGCCATACTCATATCAGAGATGTGTGGAGCTGGTTTTGGAGAGGTATGCTTCTCAATTTGATTTGCCACAACATGTAAAAGCAGAGCTGTAGACTCTGTTTAATAGTGATCTATTTTAATAAATGGTAAATGGACTGTACTTGTATAGCACCTCTCTAGCCTTTCGACCACTCAAAGTGCTTTTTACACTACGAATCACATTCACCCATTCACACACATTCATGCACTGAATGGGTACAGGGGCTACTATACAAGGTCCCAACCCGCCCATCAGAGGAAGCTAACCATTTATGCACATTCACACACTGATGGCACAGCCATCAGGAGCAATGTGGGGTTAAGTGTCTTGCCCAAGGACACATCGACATGGAGGAGCCGGGAATCGAACTGCCAACCTTCCAGTTAGTGGAAGAGCTACCTCCTGGGCCGCAGCTCGCAAAGTAATCTATTTTAATAATATATACTTCAGACTTCAGCCATACAAGTGCAATACCAACCAGTGAACGGTGAACCATTTTCAATGCAACTGCTTCAAATCGCTTCAGTGCTTCAGAGAGCTATGTTTCCCCATCGCTAGGTCGTACCATCAGCAAGCCACAAAGTTTCCTTTTTCCAACTCATACCATTTCCTACTGGCCTGTCTCCATTCCCCCCCCCCACACCACACTGCACCTTTCCTCTCTACACTGTCTCCTGCTGCCTGCCCCCCTCCCCCAACATTAATGTGGTACCCTGCAGGAATGAACAATGACAAATAGTAAACAGAGTGTCCTCCTAATCAGTAAACAAAATATGAAACTCATCAATATAAGAAAACACTTTAACAATAAGTTAGGACAAGACCGGGTTAATGTAATGGAATGGAATGAGTAATTGTTGATATGTGCTCCAGCTCTCAGTGCTCTCACTAAGTGAAAGAGGACTTTGTTTTTCTTTTTTTCCAGGGATCTGATGTCTCCATCTGGACAAAGAAGCAGTTGGGACCATCTGCTGCTGCTGACCTGGACACCATGCTCCGCTAAAGGTAAAATACATGACTGTTAATTGGCCTACAGTCTGGAATATGCCTACAGGGAACTGAGGAGTTTTCATCAATGCCAGTGACTCAGCATTTACCAAATGCAGATATTACTATTCCAAAGATATTGCCTCATTTGGTGTTTTGATGATGGTGGTAGAGAGCGCTGAGATCTGGTGACTGTGAAGATCATAACATATGATTCACATCATTTTCATACTCTTAAGACCATTCACTAAGACCTGTGATCTGTATGACAATTCAATAAATCCCCAACATATTTTTGAATATTATTAATATTAATGCAAAGGGAGCATTGGATGGAGTTAAGTGGGGTAAAAAAAAAAAAAAAGATCTGCATCAAACACAGTAAAAAGATGTCTCTTGTTTTTTTCTGTCTTGCACTGTTTATGTCACTATTCTGAAATGAAATAGGTGGCTGTGGTGTGAAAGATGTGAAGACTACCGGCAGCCTCAGGGAGACTGCAGGTCGCACGCAGCACTGTGCGGGTCCTGATGGCCACGACCCCGGACATCTGCCAGGACTATCTGCCAGTGGCAGAGACACTGACACTCTGTTAGGATCACTAAGAGAGCATCAGCGAATTAATAGGAGCACCACTGAGCGGCTTTCACATGGGAACTCTCAGCCCTTGACCTTCATCATCTGTCGGGGAGCTCTTGGTTTCACTTCTCCTGTTTCAGTGATAAGATCCACTGCTGAGAGCCGACTGGACCACACTGATGGCAGCAGGGAGGGGGTTCATCATCAAATTAATAAGTAGGTTATTTATCAGATCATATTATTAACAGCCATTTCATGTTACTTGTTGAGGGTTTTTTCTTATTGTTATAATAGCTATTAGAGTCAGAGGAGGTTGCTCCTCCTCTGCCACTATGGACCAGCCGGTGACTCAAAAAGTAGAGGAGGAGTCCATAGAAGCAGAGGAGGAGCAACCTCCCCTGCCTCTATGGACCAGCCACTACTGACATACACAAAAGTGGTTTCTGCCGTTTGTCTTTGCAGAGCAGCAGACTGTTTCCACTCTTCTAAGTTTTATCATCGATGGAACTCAAAGTGTAAAGTAAAAAATTTTAATAATAAACTTTGCTTATATAACTTACAATCTGCTTTACATTTAAAATAAAACAAAACAGAGAAACTAACTGTGAAGTAAAAGGTTATAGTCTTCTTATACTCTTTCACAAATGGTAATGTAATGTAATTGGTTAGTCTTCTGACCACTCAAAGCACTTTTTACATTACAAATCACATTCACACACATTCATACACTGAATGGGTACAGGGGCTACCATACAAGGTCCCAACCTGCCCATCAGAGGAAACTAACCATTCTTACACATTCACACACTGATGGCACAGCCATCAGGAGCAGTTTGGGGTTAAGTGTCTTGCCCAAGGACACATCAACATGTGGACAGGAAGAGCCGGGAATCAAACCAGGAGGCTTGAATAAAGAGACTTGCAGTCATCTAAACAACAAGAAATAAAAGCAAAAAGCATCGACTACTTTGTCAAGATCTGTAAAAGATTTTTTTTTTTTTTTTTTTGTTACCAATTTTTCAATTTTGGTTAAAGTTCAAAGCTTCAAAGCTGTCTTTCATTTTCAGTGATAGATAACTCAGTAATGACTGGACCGGAATGCTGTAAGTGAGTGGACCAAATAAAAAAATCTCTGATTTAGATAGTCTTGTACCATCCAGCTCTTGATTTGTGAGAGACATAACATGATATTTGGTCTACCTTTGTGTACATCAACTTAGATGTTAGATTTTTATGTTGTTTCACAGTAAAACCTGACCCTGTGGTAGCATATAGAAAACAGGTTACCCCATAAATGATCTTTGCAGAACAACACAGACAAGGGAGGAAGATGTGGAGAAGGCCCAATAACTGAGACACTTCAGCTGGTAAAGGTAGGAATGAAACCAGCTCAATACTCTATACCCATTTTTCCACTTCCCTCTATTAAAATGCAAAGACTGAAGTCAAGAACAATCATTATGCCAGACCTTGTGTGCAAGTAGAAGTGTTTGTGTAAGGATCACCCGACAGGAAAGAGATGATCACCAAAATTAGATCATCCTCTCAGGGGGATATAAATACAAAGCAAATAGATTTTTAACTGAAGTTTTAACTGATTTTTAGTTTTATGTCCTTACTCTTCCAAATAAGCCCATTAAATTAAGTATAAAGTTAAGTTAAAACAAATAAATGGTTACAAATAAATAGCTATGTTTTTATAATCTACAATGCACAGGTTGTAGTTCAAGCCTCACCTGGAGAATTGTTTCTCTCCGTTTCAGTGGTATCAGTAAAGGATCTTTTCCATCATTTGGAGCGTCTATAAGGTTTATCTAATGTGATCTAAAGCAAATGATCTATAAAAAAAAAAACAAGAAAAAGTAATATGTCATGTGAAAATATAAACATGAGTACTGCTTTGTTACAGAGTGTTAACTTACAAGTTATACACTTTATATTGAATTGAAGCTCTAACAGCATCCAGGATATAGACAGTGAACATGCAAATAGGGAAACAGTGGCAAGAAAGCCCTGGCAGTGTTCCAGTCAAGATCGGTGACCTTGTGCTGAGCACCATGTTAAATCTTCACTGTCAATATGTGAAGTCCCAGTTGTTCGCACTGAGTCCACTTAGTCATGTTGGAGACAGACATATAATACTGAGGGTGCTGACCCCGTGACTGTATGATGTCTGCCCACTGCCACTGTAATGTGCTTCAATTACCAACCTGTCTGTGTGTGTGTGTGTGTGTGTGTGTGTGTGTGTGTGTGTGTGTGTTATTCCTTTGTTTCCATGTGTACTCTCTATAGTCACTTGATCAGGACCTGGAGGGGCCCTCACACACATATACACACGCAGACACACACCATGCTGCTCTATCACCAGATGTGGTCTTTGAACTTCATTATTGATTAGGTTACGATCACTCTTACAGACTCTCTCTCTCTCTCACCCACACACACACACACACACACACACACACACACACGTTAAGACAAGCAGGCTTACTGATGAAATATCTTTTAACCTCAGTTCATAAATTATCCATATAAATATTTAAGCAGCAACAAGCAACTCGCACAGAGACATGACTGTTAACCCTGTGTCTGACCCTGTGCGTGCATGTGTGTGTGTGTGTGTGTGTGTGTGTGTGTGTGTGTCTTCTTTTCTGGACAGGCTCTATTTTGTCATGGCAAAGAAGCTTGTGTGTCTCTACTATCCCATGAACAATGCTCTGTGTGGATCTCAACTCCTGGTAGGGTCCCCACGATGAGAGGTGCATCACAACCACTAAAGGTACCAGCCACTAATTTATTGTATAATATTTAGCTTAATTTGAATGGCAAGGAAAGGAGAGGAGATCAGTGTGGTTCAGGTGAACAGAGACAGTAGAGCTGTGAGGAATGTGGAGAAATAACTTAGCAGAGTGTTTGGAGCTCTGTTCAGTTTCATACCTGCTCAGTCAGTGTGGAAAGCAGTTGTGAATGTCAGACTGTCGGTTTGGAAAGTCACAAAAATTGGATGACACCTCCTCCCCGTCTGAACACCTGACATGAACTTCCCACTGTTTTCAGACTGTGTGAACAGCATTACTCAAAGAGCATGTAATCAGTCTCAGACATACTTTTACCTTGAGTGAAGTATATATTTTACTCCACATTTTACCAGGTGATAGCCTTAGTTATTTAAAAAAAAAAAAAAAAAAGATGTATGTAGCAACAAAAAAGACTCCAAAGTGTCTGCATGTCCAAACAACCGATTGAACTGGCAAAATTCTTGTGAGACTGAATACTTTATACTTGAACACTTGTGATGTTTTCAAAAGATGCAGACATTCTGCATACTTTTTAATGTGCAAAAAAACAAAATAAGAACTCAAGTCACTTTTAAAGCACCTCAGTTCCTTTGGATAATCAATGTTGAGGCAAAAAAAGAAGACCAATCAGCATGATAACAGCACCCGGGAAGCCCTTCTGGAAACTAAAAGCAAAATTGAATTCACTATGCTGACCTCCACAGTTGTGAAAATTATGAGGGATCTTCTTTGAAAAAATGAGGAAGGCCCAGCAGAAGAACTGTCATCTTCTTGTGTGTGGAAAAAAGCTAAATAACCAATACCAATTATTGTTTAAGAAGCACCTTCTGCTTGAAAACAGTTATGAACAACTTTTCTTTTCTTCATCTGGACAACCACAGCTGATCTGTTCATGTCTAGATTATTTTGTGTTTTCCTTTCTGAAAAATATGGCAGAAAATTCATCTCTGACTTTAATCTCATTTTAATCTCAAAAGAAAAGGAAAGGAAGGAATGACAAATACACATTGGTGCTGGCATCTTTTCCTATCTATTTACATGGATGTGTACTGAAAACTGAAAGGGTGGGAAATTTAAATAACAATCTTGAGACCATAATATGTATATGTAATATGTATAGAGACAATGCATAGAGTCATACAAAAGTAATCCCTCTCAATCATCACTTATGACCCACTGCCTGTATTTTCTGATTTTCCTATTATTGTGCTGTGTTTGGGATGCTTCTGGGAGTCAGCATTTGGGCCGTGGGTGTGTAGCACCCAGCCAGTAACAGCATGCAGGTGTGAGGTCAGGACTGGTAGCATAGTGACGAGGTTACATTGCTGTCTCCATCTCTCTCCTCCGCTCCCTGGATGTATAAAGAGAACAGGTCTGTGTCTGTTTGACTGAGGGCAGGGCTGAGCTCCACACACCTACCCACCCACACACATACACACACACACACATACACACACACACATGCAGAGAAGAGATGCCACAGCAGACAAGATGAAGTTCTGCATCTCTACTAAAGACAGGAATCTACGTATGTATGTATGTATGTATGTATGTATGTATGTATGTATGTATGTATGTTTGTCTGTGTATGTCAAGAATCATTCATCCGATGTATCATGTGAGCTTGTGAGTAACATGGATCAGGTGTATCGGTTGACAGCAACCAAGCAACCAAGGTCAGGTGTGTAACTCACTTAAGGTTAATATTAGCGGGATATTACATCTCTTAATCTACTTTTTGTTGGTCTGTGTGACAAAGCAGCTCACCAGCTAACATCACTGAAGCTAAAGCCAAACAGTCTGGAAAAAAAAAAACACACTGAAAAAACACTGAAAACTCTAACAACAGGCAACTCATGGTGATCTTTTGCTCTCTCATTTTTCTCGCCAGGAAAATTCCTGCTAAAAAATATGATTTTTTAATGTAAGATTTCACCAAAGTTTGGGGATTTTTGAGGATATTTCACAAAAAGCGTACTCTCCAACTGCTCCTGGTGATGTCACTCCCTCAGTGCTGTGAAACATTCTGCAGTACACAATCATAACATCACATAACAGAAGACTTTAAAACTCACATTCTAATATCTTCATTCTGTTTATTTCTGTAGCTGAAGAAATGAATGTCACAAATATTTTATGTGGGCTGTTGTGAAACAGAATAATCTTGAATAGATGATCCAAACACTGGAATGAAGTTTAAAATCAGTTGCTGCTCTTACAGTTGCTCTAGACTCTGATGAAAAGTCACTGAGAGGTCTCAAAAGTTACCAGACATAGCGGGAAAGTTGCTAAATTGGCAACTCAGGCTTGCTGCTAAGTGGCATTTCAGTCTTTGTAAATTAAAATCCATTTTTATAATCTTCAGTTGCTTTGGGCTGTACCTTTACATTCCATACACAGCAGTCCTCAGCACGCAGCACGGTATGACCTGTGGTTCTACTTTTCAGCCGTGTCAGCACTGACTCTCCTGCATTCTGCCTCACAGGTTATTTGTTTCTCCATACTTCATATCCCCGATGTGCCCTCAGTTTTACATCAATAGTCATACACGTACACACACTCCCAGACATGCATACACACACGTACACCCACTGACAATATACGCACATAAACCCCTCCGCCCCCATGTATCACTCAGTGTAGACCCTGGAGCTTTGCTACAACTGAATCACTATCCAGACTATCAGGAGGCACTATGTGTGTGTGTGTATGTGTGTATGTGTGTCTATTTCAGGGCTTGAGGGGGTCATTCAATTTTAATTTGAAATGGGATTTCTCTCTGTCTCTGTCTGCTCAGCAAAACAAAAGCAACAGAACAGAAAAAAGACTTCAACTCAATTATGCTTTTATGCTCTTTATAGGGGGAGGGGCAGCATATTTCTTTGTCTGGATTTCAAGTTGTCTTTTACTACAGACCTCATTAATGCCTCACAACAGGGCAACAGCATTGTGACTGCAGTGTAAAGGAGATATTTTAATGGGAAACTGTTGATTTCTTTCATTGAGAATTTGTAGTTTTTACACACACACACACACTTTAACCCAGTTTGGATCAATATAATTGTTGATTGCTTTGACCCAGTTTTAGTGTTATTTTTTTTATTTTACTGTTAACTAAAGCTTGTTATAATCTACTCTACTCTTTTTAAACTTACATGTCACGGTTTGTTCTAGGTTGTCAATAACGTGTGTATCTTTTGAACGGCATATGTGTCAAGAACATAGGCTGAGGACACAAAGGCTCGACCACAGATTGCAAGGCAAAAGTTTATTAAAGCTACAGTAACAAAATCAGCAGGCAAAAAAATCAGGTCAAGGTCAAACAATACTATGAAAAGACAGAATATAGAAGGCTGGGATGTGAACACAAGGACAACAAACTGGCAACAGGACAGGGAGAGACACAAGGCTAAATACATAAAGTAACGAGGGCAGGTGGGGAGAACAATCAGGACACAGGTGTGACAGGACAGTGACAGGAAGTGAAGATACCAAAATAAAAGTGAGACAGACATGACAATATGTACATCATTTTGTATAAGAAAAAAAAGATTTTTGACTGTTTTTAGCTAAAGCTTGTGTGTATCATTGGGTCAAAATAACAGATTGCTACTGGGTTTAATATTTAAGTTTATTTTATTTTATTTTTTTTTGTATTGGCCAAATTTTGTATTGGTGCTGAATTGTCCCAAACTGGGTAAAAATTTTAACCCAGTAATCTTTGGTGTGTATGTATTTTGAATTTGCAGAAAATGCAGAAAACATCAAAATGAAACAGAAAAATAAATAAGAATTGGTACAGATATGTGAAAACAGGTTGATGAGAGGCTGCCAAACCTTTTTGTTTTTAAATGTGACGATTTTTAAATTCAACCATGTCCAAAATCAGTTCTTGCTGGTATTGTATCAGAAAAGTAAAAAATATTAAAACTAGTAAAATAGCACCAAGGGTGGACCAGATCTCTCTTTAGGAAAACCACCTGAATACTTGAGATTAATTTATCCTAAATTATCATTCAGCTGGTTAACGCCTGTCTCAACTGGATGATACTGTTGGACAGATTTTACTGGAGGCTGTGGACTGTGTATTCAATATTTAATAAATTAATAAGTAACACATTACAAAATAACCCAATGAATAAGTATGAACCAGTAAATTTCAAGGTAATTTTATATCCAAGTAAATAATCCAAGCTGTTATTGTGAAATGCTGCCTGCAGACAGAGTCCATTATTGTGGACCAGTCACTGCACCCTCCTCTGTTAATCATATTCATGAAAACATGAATGATGAAATACGAGAAAAAATAATATATAATCATATTTTATAACTGAGTTTTAATAATTTCAATTTATTTTTGTGACATCTTCGTCTTTTTTTTTAAATGTTGCACACTGGGGCTCTCTGATGGACTACTTTCATTTTTGATCTACTGTTTATGATCAGAGTCCTTCATTCCAGATCTAGTCTGGTAACAGGACTCTGGCACTCTGGTCCTGAGTCTCCCTGTTTAGGTATTCAAGACATGTCCACCTGGGATGAGAGTATGCTGGAGGGATTACATATCCCATATGGCCTACATGAACTGTTCCTAATGTTCCTTTCTCAGTTTTTCTCTTTCTCCGCACAGACAGCACAGCCTTCTGGTGGTGCGATAGTGTTGAGAACAGATTAAAGGATGGATTAAAAGATTTTCAAAGTCAATTTATACAATACATTCCAATATGTATGCCTAAAGTGTCCCTGCAGTAATAGTAACTCCTCACAATACTGACAAGTGACCACTTCATAACATGATTACATTGTAAGAAATGGGGGCAAAATCCACAGTCCTTGTTCTGTGTGAAAATGTGTAAAAGTTAAGTTAATATGAAGCTTCAGCAGTCTTAGTTAGACAGAGCAGGTGATTAACTTCCAGATTTCCAATCTTTTTAGATTGGAAAAGTTATCTGTGTTTTCACAAACAGTGTTTCCTTCTCTGTGGTGAAGAGAGACAAAAGAGGGAATTTCTTTCGAAACCTGGAACTTTGGAAGATGCCTACTTGATCTGACGAACTATGACAGCTGAAACTCTACTAGTGCAGCAGCAAGAGCAGTAACTTTAAGACTAAAGCTGGACTTACTGGAAGCAAGGGGTTAACGGGAGTCCCACTGTAGATACCTATGGAGTAGTTTATGCCAGGTTCAGACTACATTATATCACCCTGATAATAGCCTGACACAACAGATGTAGACAGTAGGCGATTTGAGGTGGGATGCTATCCCTTTGTTACCAAAATTATCAAAATGCATCAGCCTTGTTAACCTGCCATCCCCCCTCTCCATCCCCTTGTATCAGAGAGAGTGCAGGGTCAGAGGGGTTGTTTAGTTGAATATGTTACTCTAGTCTGCCTGACCCATTGATCCCTTTATCTGACTGAGGTTTGTGCAAGTTAGAATCTGTGGCACCGACCATGGCTCTGAATATCAGTAGCTTAACTGTGTTGTGTATTGATAAATCCATGGTGCTGTCCATGGTGCTTAAGTAGCAGATGGATTTCTAATTGCACCTTTTCCAGCCTTTCTGTCAATTATGACACTGTATAATATTCTCTAAAAATATATATATATATATATACTATAAATACCCAATTCTATTCTATATTGTAGCCTTTTTACCTTACAGAGTGGAGTCACCATCATGATCAAAGTGACAAGTGGCAACATGTAGTGGTGGAAGGATCATAGAGACACACTGCTGCCTGTAATATTCCTAGTATTCCTATAGTTCTATGAACATTCAGTAGCATCTGTGCTGTTGAAAATACACCCCCAAATATTTGAAGTGAGACATAACTACAGATATAGTTGTACTATAGATGTTTGATGTAACCCAGGAGTGGGAGCTAATGTGGCTGAGGAAATGAACCTGCACTGACCACACCACACCACACTCAGCTGCTACAGTTACATAATTCAAGGTTAAGTTATGCTGTCAAAATGATGGTGTGTTTTGAAAAATAAGCATTATTAAAATGCTTAATGGCCACGTCCAGAAAAAAATAGGCATATAAAAATATGTATTTAGCCTAATACCAGTTCTATTAACCAATTATAATATTAAGAATTAGGCAAGGCCTATATGATAACCCCACAGTCCTAGGGCAAACCTCCCACTGGGCCATTCCCCCTGTTAAAAATGAACAAATCACCACCTAGACATAGGGTATAGGGACTGAAAAGTTCAACCAGGAAGTCAATCCTCATTCTCTCTGTCTCTGTTCCTACTTCAACTTAATCAGCTGACCGAGGGCGTCCAGACTTTCAGTTAAACCGATCACATTTCACCACATCCTCTGTGAGCTAATCAGCAACCCTCTTCCACCCCATTCACCTCCAGTATTCATCAGATGATCAAGCATCTATGGCTCATTCCACTGAGCTCATCAGAGTCCCGCTCCACATGTCATCTATCCAGATCTTCAGCCACTGCTCTCACCTCTTCATCACCATCAGTGTCTAGACTCAATCTGGGGGATATTCCTTTACAGCTCATGGCATGTAGCGGAGTGGAAGTATAAATGCAGTATTTGAGTAAATGTACTTAGTGACTTTCCACCACCTGCAGTTGACATCACTTTGATATTGAATGTTGAAATCATTGAATGTAACCCAGGAACCATGCAGGATTGTCCTATGAACATTCTCTCTGGTGGTAGGGTCGTTTACAATCAAATAAAATATTCACAAATAAATGTTGAGTATTAGTGAAAAGAAGAAGAAAAAAATCATTCAAAGGGAAGGAAAATGCAGACAGACACACAGAGATAGAAAGAGGCCAGACACAGCAAAGAGACACAAAAAGAGGTAGAGATGAATGCTCCTTATATTCAAGAAAGGATTCATTTTACTATGTTGAGGAATCAAGAATGAGGCAGAGAGGAGGCGATGCTTGAAGCTGCAGAAATGTGGGAGCTACATACAGTACGTAGAGCTGTGCAGCTCGGCTCATGGCTACAGGCAAGTTGTGGAGGAGGTCTTGGCTTCCCCCGATGTAGGTTTATCTTTAGACCAATGCTTTGAACATCCACTGCCCACATTGTTTCTCCTCTGATCTGGAGATCTTTTGTGCTGTCAAGGATTCTGCAGACTTCATCTCTGCAAACCAACGTTTTCAAATACCACATGTATTTGAAAATTTGTATGCTCCTGACACTAAACTGTTGTGAGCTACAACCAGAGAGGACAGGTGTGGAGCTGTTATTGAGGAATGGATTCCCAACAGAGAAGACCAAGCGTGTAAAGGTCTTTGCCGAAAATAGTTACATCTCACGGTGCAGTTATATTGAGTTAAATGTGATATGTTGACCAGGATTTGTTACATTTATACTGGTTACAGATTTGTGTTTAAATTGTGTGAACTATATAGTAATCATCATATAACATATAAGAAGTTTTAGTTTTCTGAGGTGTTCCTGGAGCAGTTTCACCATCTTTACTTTTTCTTTAGTTTTGCCCAGCTGTGAGTGGCATTTTGTTTTTGCATTGCATTGTGGGAAAATAGTGTCCTTCAACAGCACACTCAGAAATCAAGGCCTTTCTGGTCTGCATACCAACTGTTTTCAATATACTTAATTTTGTCACTTGTATTCACTGGTTACCAACCTAGGGGTCGAGGCCCCTCCAAAGGGTCAGCAGATAAATGTGAGGGGTCGTGAGATGATTAATGGGAGAGGAAAGAAGAAAAAGTTCTGATACACAAATCTGTTTTCAGTTTTTGGACTTTTTTTCTCTAATCTTTGATTTTTGCTGAAATATTGGATCATTTGAACATTTATTGAAATGAAAGCATGTGAGAAGTTTAGAGGGAAAAGTCACTATTTGGTGGAGCTGTTAACAACTCATAGACATGTGAAATGTGAGCCCGACTACACACTGCTTTTTGTAAGACGTCAACAGACAAAAAGGTTGGAAACCACTGGTTTCATCTTTAACAATGTGTTGTATTTTAAAAGCTTGTTATATTATCCATTGTGTCAAATCTTCATCTGAAAAGTAACTAAAGCTGTTAAATAAATGTAGTGGAGTAGAAAGTACAATATTTCCCTCTGAAATGTAGAAAGTAGCATCACATGGAAATACTCAAGTAAAGTACAAGAACCTTAAAATTGGACTTAAGTACAGTAATGTGAGTAATGCTCCCACCACTGGGCATAACCTCTTACATAAAACGTATTAACAAGTGGCACATGAGTTTCGCACATCAGTGTGTTTCCAGGTGTTATGGAGTCCTGCAGATGTGGAAAAGTAGTAGAAAGCCTTTTTTGTGTCTCCAGAGGCAGCTGTGCGAAATCTGATAAATTGCCTTAAGTGATGTCACTTGAGTCAGCATCAGTCGAGGCCGAAGACTACAAGCTCGAAAACGAAAAAAAAAATCTGAAATAAGTGATGTTACCAGAAGTTATCTATAACCCCACTCCTCATCTTTGTATGAGGCTAGCAGCTCCGGGCTACATTAGCTGCCACTAGCATAACGCACCTGAATCTGTCCAGGCACATGTATCATGTTAAAGCTGCATCGTGGGTCATTTAGGTGCCAGGTTTTGACAAGGAAGAAAAATGCATGGAATAAAATGAACCATATCTCTGCTTCTGCTCTATCTCTTTTTTTATTGTACCAAGGCTATTATAACCTAGAACCACTATCTTATGGTCACATCACATTTTTCATACAAAGGATTTCCAGTTTTAAGAGTCTGCGGATATAAAACTATAGATATACAGAATGTCCTCTTGGTAGCAGTGATACTGTGTCATTGAACAATTAGTGGGCTAATGCTGCTCGGTACATCTGTGTGTTGCTGCTGCCACAACGTGGATAAAGACAGAACTGCTGGAGTCAGTCAAAGCAGCAACAGCAAAATGATGATTAACATAATGCTGCTGCTGATGGTGATGATGCTGATGTTAATGATAATGATGGTTTAAAATAATATAATAAGATATAATATATGTAAGATAATTATTGTGATGATGGCTGATGATTACATAGATAAGGATGATGGTGATTGTTGTGGTTGTGGTGATAATGTAATGACAATATGATCCACAACATCAACACTTCTCTGTGTCTGTTTGCCGTTGATGTCAGTGTTCATCACAAGACAGGCCTCCTTCATGTAAAAAAGTCCAGAGATACACAGGTATGGGTGAATTAGAGGCTCTAAATAGCCTGTGACTGGCATGCTGTATATGTCAGCCCTGCAGTAAGCTGGGTCAGGGTCTACCCATCTGTTATCCAATATGAGCTGGGAAAGGCAAGAGAGTTTACAAAATGGATTGATGGATTAGAGGGTAATATAAACCAGAAATGTCATTGAGGGTAAAAGAAAAAAATGTAATTTGTCAAATCAGCATATTTTCTAATTGAGCCTCATGCAAGAATACAGTATATTCTTATTCTTATCCTAAAATGTAGTGACTTTTTTCTGTATGGTTTGCTCGTATGATTCACCAAACTCTCTTATCCGCACACGTTTGTCATTAACCCCTCGTTTCAGCCTGATCAGCATCACCTATTCATGAGGAGGTGCACATTCATCAGATTTGTTCATTAGCTTAATCTACACCCCTAAAATTGCCATACGGGTGACAGATACGATATGTCATTTGGGTTCAACGGCTGAACTGTGTAAGTTGCTGTGGTAAAATATGACAATAAAAACCATCAAATCTAATGGTACCACTTCTTCCTTCACTTCATCAGCAAAAGACAAATGAACACGAGCACACTTGTGATAGAAACACTGGTTGATGAGAGATAAGCTGCAAGTCAGTGGCTTCCTGTCTGTACCGTGCAGGGATTTAAGGTCAACATTTGCTCCATCAGTGTCACATTCTCCTGGAAGGTTTATATTTTGTAAGAAACATGAAGTAACATGTCTCACACCTCATCCAACCTGGACCACCTTGACCAGCAGATGTCACCAGAGAATAATGTGTCACATATTTACAGTAATTAAAGAAGCAGTGGCTCCATAAAAATCGTATTGTCCTTCTGAGGACATTACAGCCAGACTGAACCTGAGTAAGGGGTTCTGAAGAAATCAGTTTTGGTTTTTAAGCTTTAGAAAGTTGAGAAATAAAATAATCTTGAGGAGAAAAAAAGAGGGAGAGTGTCCCAAACATCACCAAATACAACTGAAGCTACTTACATTTTAAGATTAATCCCATCATCCAGATAAGTCTGGTGAAATCAGGGTTGAGTTGTTGTAATGTGACCCTATGACATCATGGTGGTGCTGTTTATCTACATTTCAGACAGACTGAAGCAACATGGCATGCATTCAAATCAGTCATTCTTCACATTCAGTCATCATACAAAAATACTTTTTGTGCATCTGTATGTCCATTTTTTCCACATGGAGAGATGTGATCATCACTGCTGGATGAGCAGAGGAACTTTACTGCAACACTGTAGCACTTCATTGTTGTTAGGTATATTCAGTGTATCTGATATTAAATATACAATATTTATTATTTATTTCTCCCTTTCTGAAAATTGAAAAAAAAAGAACACTGACTTAAAGAACACTCCACAGAATATATTCTGAAGCAAGAGTATATGAAGACCTTGTGAGAGTTCCAGAACAAGGCTGAATACAAAAGGCTTATCAAATGGATAACAGACACAACATGGCTGTTCAATTGAAACGCAAAGAACAGACGTAGAACATTAAACTAAGCTGATTAGAACTAAAGGTTCTGGGTTAAAGTCCAGAAGACTGTTGTGCAACTGATACATTTTATTCTACAAAATGTTACTTTTGACAAGACTAAGTCACCAAGTCACTGGAATGGCAAAATCAAATCACCAATGCATTAAAGTCCAGTTCATTTAAATATCTGACTATATGTGAAAATGTGACTGTATGACAAAATGAGCCATAACCCTTTGTCCTGATGTCAGAGAGTCATGCCAGCTATGAGGGAGATAATCCTAGTTTGGGCATTAGTGTGTCACACTAAACTGAGCAGATGTACCAAAACCTGTCTGTGTGTGTTTGATGCTCTGTGTTCTTAAGGTTGGTACAGTGGGTGGTCTTATTGTGGTATATAGATCAGTTTCTGTGTGGCTCTTTGCTGTTCTCCTCTTTTATTGTTCTCTGAGGTACTTTGGGTGACCTGTCATTGTTCTCTGTTGTACCGTGTGTGTTTCAGTCATCTTTATGGTTATTAACAGTGCCCGTTCTTTGTGGTGTGTGCTTTCATACATCGTTTCTCGTGGTACACTTATGTTCTTCACTGTATTTTGTAAGACAATTAATAAGCTTTTGTGTTGTTTTTGTTTACCTTTGTTGTACATGACTTATTTGTTGTAGTACGTTTGTGACACTGTGAAGGCTTTTTGGTATTGGGCAGCACTTGATACTCACTGTTGTAGTGGGTGGAGGGAGGTCTTTGTGCCTTGGGAGACTGAAAGTCAGACAAGCTCGCCAACATTCCAGACTCCTGTGTTTTGACTGAAAGGAATGTATCTGGATAATGTGACCAGCTGGTGTTCTCAGGTGTAAAATGTAAACTGATTTATCTCATCTATCTGGTTTCAGTAGTGTGGCCACTGCACTGTAAAAGCGGTGTGTGTGTTTTTTTTTCCGCTCACATTTTCCTCATATTTGTCATTAGTTTTTCATCTTTCCATCCTTAATTTTTCTTGATCTTTGCGTAAGAAGCTTAAGCAGGTCGGTCTGAAGGTGACGTGTAGATTATACACATGGGTTCTCAATGTCATTTTAGCTGTCAGAGGTTGGTTTGCATTTTAACATTTTAAACATCGGAGTTAACTGGTCACAATCAATAAAGCCACCATTTCATTATCTGCATTCGGCAATCCAAACACACATAAAATAATGTGAGGGGAGTCATTTAATATAACATGAGGTGAGATTTACATGTTAACACGTCTCAAACAAATAATCACAGAACATTTATATCTAATTTGGAAAAATGATGGTTCACAGGGTTCAATATAACTGGGCAAATGAATGCATGTGGAGTAAACCAAAGAATTTCAATTTAGATAGAACTATTTTACTGAAAATGATGGTTTTTATAATGTAACAAAGAAAAAAAGGTCTGTTGCCACCCAAATTAGCCGGTGTTCTGCCTTTTCATATTAAAACAACTTGGTATCGGGAGAAAATAGAAAATTAGTACCATAATGTTTTTGTAATCTCCTTGACGACAGCTGGAGGCTGGATGAGACACTAAATATGACATCAACATCATACACATTTGAAAACATTTATTTATTTATTCGCTCATTTTATATGGTGGAAGAGAAAAGCGTTATATACTGTATGTTCATTTATATTGTCATTATATGTGTCTATCATTATACTTATCTTTTAACCCGTTAGTTAGCAAAGGTTAAATATTGTGTGTTTTGTCGAAACCGTATTTTGAAAAAGGTTTTGTATATCTTACTTTATGAAAACAAAATCATGAGGGATCGATAAATTGTATAAAAAGACAGAAACAACTTCAGATGAAGAGATGATAGCTGAAAATGTTCGGTGTGCGTATCGGCTATTGGAGAACAATTAGGTGACACGTTACATTTTGATTGATTGAAACTTACACTGCACCTTGTGTTTGTATTCAAAATTAGAGTGCAGATTCCAAACATGGGTTTTAAATGTATTTTTTAGGCTTCGACTGGGGACAGTTCCTTTAAACAACCAGTAAAGCAATTATTCAATCATCTATAGTGCAGGCAGACACACTGGTATGCAGATCCTGCTGTGACAACAAGCCTGATTCACTTGCTATTGTGTGTGTGTGTGTGTGTGAGAGAGAGAGAGAGAGAGAGAGAGAGATCCACCCTGTATTGTTAGATCTAAGGCCAGCCATGAATGAATGAGGCCACCTGACACAGATAAAAACCTGTCCTTCAGCATCAACACCTGTCACACCCCAGCACACAAAACAAAGCCACCCAGAATGGAGGTTGGGACATACCACGCATAACACACATACCTGAACCGGACTTGGTTTAGCACACCTTGCAGAGTGAGACGTGTGACTCACAGGACTAAATAAAGT
Organism: Euthynnus affinis; assembly: GCA_029490765.1. Lineage (NCBI taxonomy): Eukaryota > Metazoa > Chordata > Actinopteri > Scombriformes > Scombridae > Euthynnus > Euthynnus affinis. Next base: position 33,636,645 of record CM055844.1, on the reverse strand, counting down.
CCTCATAAAGTCTCACTTCACTCAAGTATGTCAGATAATGTCTTCGTAATGAAATAGTTTCCCGTTTCCATTTTGAGCAGTGATATCAGCGTGACAAGGCTGGAGATTTGTGTGGAGAGGAAATGACAATAAGACAGGGAAGAAAAACATACAAGAAAAAAAAATAGATACATTGTGTCACCTGATGGCTGAAGGAGAAGAGAAATCAAAAGGAACTAGAAGAGTGCACTCAGTAGAGTGCAGATCTTCACCACCCCTTGAGACATGTATAGTCTCAGCAGAAACTCTACAACAAAAGAGAAGAAACAAATTGTCCAGGTGAGATGAATAAAATCCCTAGAGGTTAATAGAGGGAATCTCACCTCAATACACATTATAAACAAATACAAAAGTCATGTAATCCACAAGAATATGCAAACAAGTAACCATAGGATCAAAAAGCAAACATAAAGTAAGCAGCATAAATCAAGACATTAAATAAATGAAATAATGTAATGAGGGTGTGTGTGCTCTGGCATATGTGTGAAGGTGTATGTTTACGTGAGTGTGTTGGAGTGTGTGCATACATGTACTGAACATGTACAGTTCAGTCAACTCCTTATTAAAGAGAGCTAGAGAAAGGCCAATTATAGTCAGATATGATCAGTTTGGATAGTCAAGTTTGGTTCATCAGACAGATCCTAAGCTTATACTTGAAATTCTTGAGAAAAGTGGACTGAAATGCAATTTGAATATAACTGTTCCATAGCTGAGCCCCCCTATATCTAATAGAGAATATCAGGTATGGAATTCATTTGCAAATGTTCCAGTTCAAGATGGAACCAAATATTTCTATGGATGTCAGTTTTTGAGCCACAACAAAGGCCAAAATGTGGCCTGCAGCAGATTTGTTTTTAGCCTAGCCGAATGCCTTTAGCTGCAGTTGTTGATCACTCGCGGCCCCTAAGAGGAGTCAGCAGTCAATGGCGGTATAAAACCTATTATAAAATAGATTTTTCAGCAATTGTGAATCACTGCAACCATGAGAGGTCCTTGAGCATACGGTTCATAAATGTGCACAATAAATATTGGGCTATCGGGTCCAGTACTATGCGAGATTAGCTGCAGATAGATACACAGACACAGACACAAACACAAACACACACGACCAAACATTATATATAAGAAAACAGGAGAAGAAATGAGACGTGCAAACGAAAGAAGAGAAGAAAGAGATGAACAGGAGAGAACAGAAGAAAAAAGAGAAAATTACAAGAATGATAGGAGAAGAGAAAGAAGAAGCAATTAAACGAGATGATATGAGAAAGAAGAAATGAAAAGAAAAGAAAAGAGATATTTGGAGAAGAGAAGAGAAGAGAAGAGAAGAGAAGAGAAGAGAAGAGAAGAGAAGAGAAGAGAAGAGAAGAGAAGAGAAGAGAAGAGATGAGAAGAGATGGATTAAATTAAAAGCAGTAAAAGGACGGCTCAATAACTTGACTGGTTCACATAGCTAACATTCCTGCTCACATACACACATCTCTCTCTATCTCTGTCTCACACACTTGCTCTCTCTCTCTCACACACACACACACACACACACACACACACACACAGAGACACAAATCCCCAGAGGAAGAAGCAGGAAAACAGAGGGATCAAGTTATGAGTCAGGTTTGAATTCATTAAGCTTGAGTTAGCTGGTTTCCTGGGTGTGGCTGCCAGCTAGTAGAGTCACATACAGTGCCTCTCTGTCTCATCACAATCACAATCTAATATAGCCATGTGGGTGTTGTGCCCACGACATCATAATTAATGTTGTGTAAAGAGGCTTAAAAATCCTGTTTTTGTTTTTGCTTAGTGTTCGTGAATAAACTACCTTACGAAGGAGGTCCCCACAGCGGGTCTCGAAACACAGTCACCCAGATCATAGACGACTGCACTCAATACTGAGCTAAAACTTCTCTTGTGGCCTTATTGTAGGCAGACCTCTACCTATTTATACACCCATGACACAGAAGCAGCACACTGTAATGAGTAGGAAGAACTTCAGTGGCGATTCTTACTTTGTACTTTTCACTTAACGCCTGTTTTTTACAACTTAACTTTATGGAAAGGAGAAGAGGAACAACAGGTTATGGAGAGTCCTTTGGAGCACTTTGCATGTGTCTGCCTCAGCTTAATTTCTGGGGAACACCCCCAACTCCGAGAGTGATTTCCAAATTAGAAAATGTGTGTCATGTAGCAGGTGGATGTGACTCCCCTTGTTGATACCTGCTGATGGAGTAGAGGAGAGAGACTGAGACAGCAATTTAACCAACCTGTGTGCTGGTATTTGACATGTTTTTTTTTTCTTCCCAAAATCAAATATTTTTTAAAATATTTGTATGAAACAAATATTCATTAAAAAAAAAACACTGAGCTTTGCTGAATATCGTATTTGTATTCAGGCACACTCCTAGCCTATACATATTTTTTCTACCCTGAGAGTGCAACAATATATATAACTCTTTTCAATGTAACGCACTCCGGCACACCACCTTCACCCACTACAGCCTCAACAATAAATAAGTAGAATTTTCACCTTTCTGACAATGTCAACAGAAATTGAAAATTAATTTAAATTAATTTTAGCACTCTTTTTTTTATTGTCTTTTAATTTACTGGATGGTAAAAAGAGATGGTTGATGTACAAATGTATTCATTCATCTTGTTTTTGTTATATGACCTCAGTCTTCTTCAAAATAAAAAAAAAAAGGTTTACTCTTTTTTTGACTCAAAGTGTCTTGGATTTCTTACTTCTTGTTCCAGTTGTATGTACTGATATCACATATCGTGTCATACTTTGATAAGATGTCTGACACATACTGACACCCCCATTTCCTCCCACTTTCTGTGAATTGTATCATTTCTAGTCAGTTTACTCGTCACGATCAGTCTTACTCATAGTGTGTCCACACTACATTGTCAAGTTTCCTTTTCAGCTGTCTGTCTAGACTAAAACAGCCTTCTTCTCACTCAAAAACTGAGCTTTCCCAAAACTGCCTCCTGAGTGTGTAAATCTTACAGTAAAGCACCAGCTTGGTGTTTCAGTGTGCATGGGGATAACTGAGCTTCTGAAAAATGATGATCTAAACTAGATTTTATGTAGTCTCAAATCTTCTCTTGTAACTCATTTCAAATGTCAATACAACCAAATACACAACAGAGTTGTTTCCGTTAACCTGTATTTATGTTAATCTTGAGATGACATCGCGATTATGAACTATCACTGCAGTGCTGCACAGATTGGGAATCACTGTTGATTATCAGGTAAAGTTTATGGCCTATGATTAATTATTTCATGTCCGTTCCGTTGTCTATCAACAGAAACAGAAAAATATGTATATGAGACTAACTATATCGTAAATGAAAACTTTGTTGCATATCATACCCCTTTCGCTTTCTCCTGGTTTCCTTTCTGAATCCTCACTATAAACTATACAATAAAGGTGAAAATGACACAAAAAACATAGTTAAAAAACAGTCTCTTGTGAGTTCCCTAATGTTATGGTCCATGAATGTACTAATCAGGTATAGTGCACATGACAGTCTGCACTAAGCAGCGTCATTATATTTAAACAGGACCTCAAAACCAACTGCTATGTTAGAATACTACCTCCCCAACAGCTGTTGTTCTCTGTTAGTTTGTAGAAATTTGACTAAACATAAATGCTTTTAGAAAGTTTTTCAGATCATCATCGGATGTTAATGATCAAAGTTCCAAAACTACTACTGCTCTGAACGCTTTGTTTGCAGTTTGAGGCATAGCTTGCTTTGGTGATAATAAAAAATCAACAGCAGTGTGTCTTTCTGGAAACAAAGTTTACCTAATATTCTGGATATTCTCATTTGGTCTGTCCATTCAACACTTTGGGCCAAAGCAAGACATCTCGACATCTACCTCGCCAGACTATCCTGAAGTGGCTCTGGATATTGATGGTCCCCAAAGAATGGTTCCCTCTGGTGACCTCTTGATGGTTCTTCTAGCACCACTAAACTAATTAAACCAACTAACACACAGATTTCTATAAAATGTACTGAAAACATCTACGCTCCCCAGTAGAAGAACCTTTTCCATTTTCAACTCTCAATGATCTTTCCGCTATTGCCACCCATTACATTTCATAATGAAATCTCATGATGATATGGCAGAATGATATGAAATGTGTTAAGCACACTCTTGCTCTCTCACACACACACACACATTCAGTGTGTGTATAAGGATCAAAGTTTTGGCTGACTGTATGAGATCACACTGTCAATGCAAGTCCTCCCTTTTCCAACTCTGTCTCTCTTTGCATTCCTACATTCCATCATCACCAAGGGAGGAGGAGGAAGATGGGAATGGGGTGGCAAGGAAAGAAGAGGAATGGATGGAGAGAAAGGAGGAGTGGATAGAAGTGGGGAAGATAGGACAAGAGTGTCAAGGCAAGAAGACAAGAGGGGAAGAAGAGGTGAGGACAGCGCATTAAAGAGGAAAGACTGGCTGTAACTCAACAGAAGATGAAAAGGACCCACAAGAGAAATGGATAGTTTATGATAATAAAAAATCCATTGGTTGTACCTCCCTTCTCTCTGGAATGCATCCTTATCTGAAAGGGTTATATGTTGTTGATAATTAGAGCCTCTTACATAAGCATGTAGGGGTCCTGTCATGTGTGCGCACGCACACACACACACACACACACTGGCCCCTGTACCGGCTGGTACTGAGAACGATTGGGATGGGTTAGCACAGAGTATAAATCTAGAGGAAAAACTGAGAGGGATGAAGAAAGAAAGGAGGTGAAACGCTGAAATAGAACACAACTGTACCTTTGTGGAGTTCAGTCTTGAACCATTTGCACACATCATGGTGAATCATCTTCACATTGAATTCTAAAAGTGTGAACGTAGATAATCGCTGACACTATTGCTCATGATATTTTAATCGAGAGGCTTGAGAGGTGGGTTGGTCTATGTGGGTCATCATATCTCAAGGGATGTGATTTAAGTGTTTCAGGAATTTAAGATCCAAAAAAAAAACCACAACATTTTTCTTGTGATGTTCCCCAGGGGTCAATTTTAGGCCCATTATTGACCCCTGATAACCTGACCCCTATTGACACATTATCAGAATGTATTAAGGATATTAATAACTGGATGTCTAGCAATTTTGTACAGTCAAATAAGGACAAGAAGGAAACCCTGGCAAAGGCTAACAGAGGAAATCTCTTTTAAATTGTCACAATTGTCTCTGGAAAGTGTCACACAGGTCAGAAGCGTTGCGTCATCCTGGATGCTGAACTCACTTTCCAGATCCACATTAGCGGCATAATTAAGACCAGATTTTACCATTTAAGAAATATCTGAAAGGTTAGGAGTTTTTTTTTTTATCCTAGAAGGATGCTGAAAAACTCATCCATGCTTTTATTTCCAGTCAGCAGTAAATGTGCTACTCACAAGAATATCAAAAAAGCATCTAGACCAGCTGCAGATACTTCCAAATGCAGCTAGAGTTTTAACTAGAAAAAAGAAATAGGACCATATCACACCAGTGCTTAGGTCGTTACACTGGCTTCCTGTAAATTTTAGAATTGCTTTTTAAAAGTTAATGCTCATTTTTAAGGCCCTATATGGTCTGGTACCCTAATATCTGACAGATATGCTTGTCAGCTAAGAACTATGAACCAGTTAGTTCATCTGGAGCAGGCCATCTGGTTATTCCCAGGGTCACCTCAAAATTGATGAAGCTGCTTTCAGCTTTTCTGTTTCCAGCCGCTGGAATCTTACCCAATCATGTAAGGTGTGCTCCAACATTATTGTCTTTTAAAACTTAACTCAAAATGTTTCTTTTTAGCTGCATGTTTAGGAAGTATAGGATGCTAGTCTTAATACATTAGCACATTGTGTTCCCACCTGGAATGAAATGTGCTATATCATTAAAAGTTTTGATTTGCTTTGCTTGCTTTTGCATCTGTTATGTCATTGACATGACCTGAGAGAACAAAAAAACATCAACCAAAGGTCACAGGCAAAGGTATGTACCACAACTCTGCATGCATTAGAAGACCTTCAACAGCTTTATTATACTTGTCAGAAATGGCATTTATGTGGCCAAAGGCTAGCATAAACCACTGCTTGTGTTTAGCCTTATTATCAGTGGAATAGTATTAGCTAATCTCCTGTGATTTGCAATAATTGAAGAGGTCATCTGAGGTTCTGTGTAATCTTGAAAGTAAAAGCTCTCTGAGAGGACTAAAAATGTCGTCAGCATCATTAAGCTGAGGTTGTCAGGTAGATGGGGGCTACAGTAGACAACCATCAATGCTATTACTGCCTTTGCCCTTGCTTTACACACACAGCCAAAAACTGAAACCAGCACGCAAGTCTCAGACTATATTTATTCCTAAATTTTATATTGAAATACAAATTCAGTTTTTACTCCAAGGTTGTGTGCTGTTCATCTGTCACTGTCTCTGTGAGGAAAAGAAACTATGACCTGTTAAGTGAGCTTCATTCCGAAGCTTTGGATTTATGAAACTAAAGTTTTTCAGGTAGCGTGTTTGACTACAGACTGTGCTTTCGGCCATTCTCTTCATAACTGAACTGCGTGTGAACTTTACGGGATTAAGTACTACAATGAGGAGTGACAACTGTATTTAGGTGTAGCAGTAGGTTGCTTATGTAAAAGTCACACACACGCACACACACAAGAGATACACAGTGAGAATCAGACATGTGGAGCTGGTGAATTTATGGATTTTGACTTGTGGGCTGACAAAATGTATGTTTGTTGCATAAAGCCACTTTCAAGAAGGTCATAACTATCAAATTAATCGCCAACTAATTTGATAATCGATTGGTCGTTTATAATCATTTTTGAAGATGTTCAAATTCTCTGATTCCAGCGTCTCAAATTTGATTGTTAATATGGTTTCTTTAGTCCATGACAGTAAACTGAGTATCTTTGGGTTGTGGACAAAACATGACATTTGGGAATGTCTTCTTGGGCTTTGGAAAACAGTATTTCAACATGTTTGAGCATTTTATTGGCTAAGAAACTAATAAGTTAATCGAGAAAATAATTGACAGGTTAAATGATAATGACAATAATCGTTAGTCGCAGCTCTACTAAAGGCTCCTAACAGGAGTTGTAGCCTAATACTCAGTAGCTATCCAGTAGCATAGATGACGCCTGCAGTTGTGGCAGCAGCAAAAAGGCAGCCTATGCTATTGCTAATAGTCTGCTGATGTAAACAGTAACCTTATAGAAGGACATTAGCACGCTACTCGTAGTGGCAATATGGGCTATTAAGAGAGTATAGTAGTATTGTGGTGTTATTACTCCAGCGTCATGTCCCGCCCCCTCCAGTCACCTCCGCAGCTGCAGTCTCACCAGGTTGGAGCAGCGTTGGAGGAGGAGGACGAGTCATACTGGCCTCTCACACATCACATCCCATACTGGATTTACCGGACTCCACCTGTCGCGAGCGCTGTGGTTTTTGTGTCCGTGTCGTAAGCGCGCGCTGACACAGTGCTGCACGAGACAAACACAGGCGCGAGACGGAGGCTGTGTTTTTCTTTTTTCTAACCGAGTGTCGTAGTAGTAAACAAAACATTAACAAAGACAGGTGAAAAGGACCGCCTGTGCTTTTATCGCCTGCTCTTTGTGTTGCATTGTTTTTGTTTTGTTTTTTTTTTTTTTGTTTTTTTCCCGAGGACAGCGGAGGAAACAACAACCATAATTCTGGTGGATGGTTTTATCCGCAGTGCCTCAGCCAACCAGCCAACCGGGGAGCAGAATGTCAAGACAGCAGCAGCACCGGACGCCGTTAAAACTCACCGACAACGTGGTGGAGGTCAAGAGCAAAGTGAGTGGTGGGCTAATGAGGTTGTTTGACAGGTAATTTTAGTGGTAATGAGAGGATACAGCGTCTGGTTTCTACTACCGGTCTGTCGGTGCGCTGACAACATCGACATAACCTTCTGCTGTCGTTCAGAGAAGATACGTGATGTCTCTCCATTGCGCTCTCAAATAAACAAACCGACACGTACGTTTTATTGTCCGACGTTGGTAATTCAGATAAATTCTTCTGTTTAGAGGGGAAAAAGACTGGGAGTGCAGCTGCTAGGCGGCCTGGGTGCGCCTACAGTATCGGCTACTGTCAGCAGGCAACCAGACCCCAGTCCATCGTCCGCTGCTCCGTTTAATTCCGCATTTATTCCGCCGCCGCCTTCCTCCGTGTTAAAACACTGATTCTGCTAGTCCACCTCCGCAGGATCCCCCCTCTCTCTGCCACTGTGTCTCTGTTCCGTTTCATTCAATTATATGCCCCGTTGGACTGCGTCAGAAGTGTACTTTTTGTGGAAGTGTCACTATTGTAGAGCCGTGTTGACATGGTAGCACTAAAGGCTACAGCAGGTGTTACGGTCATATTTACTTGAACTAACTACTCCTTTACTGTTCTTCAGTAGCTAGTAGCTAGTTTATTTGAATAACAGCATTTCCCCCCCCCCTAATTATTACCTGACGGCTGATATAGTTACCAGTAAGTTTGCATAATCACATTTAACATGCAAAATTCATCAGGTATGCAATGTTGTTTGACTGTGACAGATAGCTGTTGACTTCAAAGGAAGTTCAGTTTTCATATAAAATGTATTAGTATGTTAATTTGTTAATATGCACAAATGCACTCTATTGGAAATCTTGCTTCTTCTTGCTTGTTAGTTATGTCAAGTGTGTAAAGCTACCCTTACATTCAAGCTCTGTGTAGCTGCTGTATCATAAACAAGAAAAAAAATTCAAATACAGGCGTCCAGAGACAATCTGCATGACTGGCATCATGGCTTATCAAGGCCTGCCATCTCTTGAGCTGCCACCTGTAGTTTAAACAACTGCCACAACTGTGATGCTGTAATATACCAACTCACATATGCACAGGGATGATTAGTATGAGATATTACCACTGCAGTACTGTGCTGAATGAGTTATACACACACACACACACACACATATATATATATTTTTTATTTTGTTTTTTAAATAAACACACATAACGCAAATAGACAATGAAGAGCAAGAGGCATTTCTATTCCACAACGTACTGAAACTGAAAATGGCAATTGGGCCCCCGACCTCTGATCCTGGCTTGTCCTGTTCTAAACAGAGCACACTGTAGTTGTAATTACTGTTACTGTTACAGCTGTTGCCCGGTTCTAAATTGATGTTGAGTCGATTTTCCAGTATCACGCAGATGAAAAGAAAGAATTAAAATGAGATAATGATGATTCAGCTCGTCACTTTTCAACACTTAGATTACAATTTGAGGGCAAGGTTTTCAGGATTTGGAAGGGATTTTGTGATCAATACTCATCTCACTAAGCTCAGAATAATGAGAGCCAGTGTTACCAGGAACACACGCACACACTCACTCTCACACACACACACACACGCTTACTTTTTTTCTTTGACATTCTGTGTGTTATGGTCTCTCTTGAATGTTTGTATAATGTAACCTGCGAACAGTCTTTCCTGTCTGTTTTTCTCTGTCTTTTGTCAAATAACTTCACTTGACCGTCCTAGTTCTTTATCAGAAACAGTATAAGCAAGATCAAATAGCCAACATACTGTAGTTTACATCCAACAGGCAAATACAAACTGTGCTATAACCAGCTAGAAGGTCTTTTTTTTTACAAAAATCCGATCACAAAGATCTGAGTAACAAACATGAACACAGGAAACAAAACAATGTACCAACACACCAGTAATGCATTCCAAAGAGTTCATACTTATAGTATAAACAACACCAGCAGCTTAGTTTTTTCCTTTTGTCCTCTGTTCCTATTCAAACCATATTTAGATGGTATGAAAAACATATATTTTACATGTACACTAATATATAAAATAATATAAAACAAATATAGATCTTGTTGTCATTTAAAGCATCAAAGATGCTATAAGGGCATTATAAGAAGCTGTGGTAACCTGCGTTTGTATTTGTAGATTTTATTGATAAAGGGAATAATGTCTGGAGAGTGTACCGTCTCACTGTCTGCCTGGTTTCTGGGTTTTGGTGTAACTTAGATGTGAAACAGCATAGAGATGGTATTTTTTTTTACCTGTCCAACAACTGTCATCATTTTGTACAGTTTTATCCACATCATTGCTGGTTGCCAGTAAATGCTATGTAATAATATAATAATAATAATGATACATGAAATAAGGCTGAACACAGTATCTCCTACCTGATCACATTATGGTCCACATGCGCTAAATGTGCAGATGTGATGCATTCTTCCCCAGAGACATACAGTGCATTTATCACACAGGTGCACCAGGCTTTAGGTTAGTAAAATGGTAATTTGTGGGAGTGTTAGTGAGATGCATCTCTCTCCTTATAGCATCTGCATTCAAAGTAGGATTGTGCATTAGGGGGGCACTTACTGGTACTGGGGTTGAGAATAGTTGGATGATACAGGACAGAATGAACTCAGCAGCCACACAGTGCTCTGTTCTCTACTTCTCTGTTTATCATCTTCAGGCTTGGCTAACCCATTGTTGCTAACTTTAGAGCTAACCCCCTTCACTTTTCCAGCAGTTAGGAAAAAGCAGGCGTGACTTTTCTTGGTCTTGACAAGCTGCAGCGTTTATGAACTGACACACTGTAGTCTGTACTGTACATTTACTGCTGATTGAAAACTTACTGCTAACCTTTTCCTCTGCTGCACTCACTGTCACTTTTCTGCCACTTGCTCTCTCACCCAACCACTCACTTGCTATGCACATTAAGCACTGCCCTATTCCTAGGTTTCCTACACAACAACACAGAGGTTAATTCATGTTTTGGTACAGTGCTGTGCAGAGGCTCCCAAACATTATTGATTTCCTAGTGAATGGATATTTTTGCGTTAAAAAAAAAATCTAGCTTGGCGGGGGTTCTCGTTGGCCTGGCAGCCCACCAGGCCTCTACAATTATAGGGGAAACACTAGAAGAGTTACTTTTTTCCATCTCTGAATTCTTTCTTTACAACTTGTGCAGGAGCTCATCCAAACTTATGGCATGTCTGCTCTGAAACTGGCATAAACCGTCCTGCTGTCTGTCCTGCTCTGACCCAATGAGCCCACATCTGTAACAGCATTGTGTAGCTGCCATTTCCTTCACAAGTTTCTCAAGTGTTTCACTAGCTGGATTCATTCACCTTTTTCAAGTCTGCTTATACTGATACATCATATTAATTACAGTCATTTCTGAAGGGTTATGACTTTCATTTGATTAGAATCTATGGTGGCAGGTGGAACCTGTGCTATTTTAGTTATGCTGTGTAACAATCTGATTACTTGGACAAAAACATGTTTTATTTACATGCAGTTATGCAACAGCTCATGCTGGCATATCACTGATTACTGTTTTTCTGCTTGTGGTTCTTTGTTTCATTGTCTATGGTGATAAGCGGTAATTGCAGGTGTATTTTTGGACTTCACTTGACCTCAGTCCCAGAGATCCAAACAGTGTCGCTTGTGTGATGTCGTGCTCACACACAAGTGAGTTGAAGAGTGAGTCTGTTGTGTTAGCTCCACCTACACTCTCTGGCAGACCAACCACGACTGGGTGATGGAAAAGGTGTCACTAACTCTGCACCTCCCACCTCCACCACCAGGGAATGCCGCCATTGACACCCAGTTCATAATAATACTGCGATAGATAGTGACTTAACAGACATTTATTTAAATGAAAATCTTCAAGATTATTAGTTTAATTTGAAATTGTTCATTGTTCATCATGTTGGTGATTCATCTTCAGATCAGGCCTAATTGGTGGATTTCTTGATTTCTGATTTTCCCATCAGGCTGTTTTCATCATAATCTAAATTATAAAGATTGCAAGTGTTCCCTTACAGCATTAATAACAGCTCTATTTACATGCGTACAGTGATGCATACCAACACAGTGAATTTAGGCAATAGTCCTGTTCATCCATTTACATAATTAGAGAAACCTGCCTTTCCCTGTAGTACTCCATTTAACTAGACTGTATAAATAATGTAAGTGTGAAGTATTTCCACCATTTTAGTTATCAGTATGCATCTCCCCACCCAAAATAACATGCTTCCTGTTCTAGTACAATCAGACCTATTCTTGTGCATATACTGTGTGATACAGTAATAGAGTGGAGATGTAGGAGGCTATGGCTGCATTCACACCAAATCCAGCGGTGTGGCGAATCGCCGCAGGTCAGTGCGGATGTGTGGGAGTGTGGCTCCCGGTCCAGAAGGTGGCGGTAATGCGCATGAAAGTAGTTTGCCAACCACCATCGAAAAACGAAAAAGACAAAGAAAAAGAAGAAGGACTCATATAAAGTTGTGAAAGTACTCACAGCGGCGTCATCTTCGTAATAAAGTAATATAAATCAACCATCTTCGGTCCAAAGTGGAACACTGAAATGCTACAATGCTACATGCTAAATAAACAACGTCTTTCGTCTTCCAGTCTAATCACGACCTACGTGATTGGCCACCGCAGTGTGACGTTGGGTTGCGGTTTTCCAAAAGTTGACTCCGGCTCAACTTTTCCGGCCGCAGTCCGGTGCCGCTGTGCATACCATTCCACATTGAGGGAAAGTGCTGGAAAGAAATCATTCGTGCAACTGATACATCAGTGATTTAGAGTTTAGAATGTATATGTATGAATTACCATCATCCAGTCTATACCTTTGTATACCTTTAAGTAGGCTATGTAAGAATTAATTAACAGCCCAGTAATGGGCTGTTGATGAAAGGTTTTTAGATTCAACAAGAAGAGTTGGGAACAGATCCAAATTGACCACAGTGTAGAAGATCTGGAAACGATGCACCTGTTCTAAATATTAACATATATAAAATTGCAGAATTTCTGATGTGTACATAAAACTACATATTCAACTTCTGGAAGATTTGGCTAATGAGAGGTCAGTAGGGGTGAGCTGGGTAACTGGAAAATCTGAGGGTCCAGTATGGAGAGTATAAAAAGTTGAAAAGTCTATTGCAAGCTACTCCATGACATGGTATTTTTAGTTTTGCATTCATGTAATATGAGAACCGCAAACATTAAAGGCTTGACAGTTGCCTGCTTAGCAGCAGTCTTTTACTAAAAGAAAGTACCAAGGACTGTGCTTCAGTTTTGTCAATATAGATTAATCTGTCAGTCATTTTCTCCATTAGCAGTGAAAGCAGTGAAAAATATTCATTACAATTCCCCAGAGCCAATCATCAATTAGCTTGCTTTGTCCAAAGCCCAAAAAACATTCATCTGAGAAGAAGGAGAGGAAACTGAAGAATGTTGGCGTTTTTGCTTTAAAAAGACAAACTAGTTTTTGTTGTTAATCATCAGCTCTTATATTATTATAATCTTATCTTATTAAGCAATGAAATCTACACCAAAACATCAATCATCTCTTTAGCTACTAGTTTTGGTGACCCAGAGTTTAGGGCAAAAAAATCACCAGTAGGAATGTGAGACTTGGCTCAGAGCGTTCCTACGATTTCCTTGATGTTCTGAGTGAAAGCTTTGTTTGTAGTGTATGTGGCTACACCTACCATCAGTACATGCTTCTGTAAAGCACTGCACTTTTCTTTTTAGTGAAAGACAAAGCAAGCTGTTACATAAGATGACGCATCAGCTTGATATGCATGACAATCTGTATGGTTATGTTCTCTGATTGACTATTCATAATAATCATGTCATGGTTGGCGGTGACAGGTACATGGTGATGTAGGTGACAGGTATTTAACCAGAGGAGGTTACTATAAACTGTTGGTGAGAGCCATTTCATTATTACATATGCATTGCATGTAGCAGACACTTGTCTAAAACACCTTCTCTTTACCACACATACACACTTTCCCCTTCAGTCAAATGGGAAAGTGTATCCAGACTTTTGACTGACACTGTATGTATGATGGTTTGAGGCTCAGTGTCTTGCTCAAGGGTACTTGGACATGTGGAGTAGAGGAGCAGGGGATGGAACAGCATCCCTACACTCTTATTGTGCATATTACACCAATTTTGAATGTTGCTTGTGTCTACAACAAAACCATTAAGCGTTGGATTTCTGCACCCAGAATTCTTTTCTGAGCCAAGATACATGATGAAATTGCCACTTCACACTAGTGTATATGTGTAATAAATAATTCCAGTGTGACCATGTGGACCGGTTCACTCTCTGTATCCAGCAGCCATGGTTAGGAATTTCCTAGTTCATTAGATAGTGTTATATGGGTGTGATAGGAGACACAATTTATGCTGTTATATGATATTACTGTTATATTACTAATGTTATACAGTTGTATGTGTCTGAAATTTCTTTTGTCTTTGATGTTATTAGTGGTTGCAGCCAGACAGACTTGAAATGGCTAATAGAACATTATATTGAGTTATAAACTGCAAATAGTGATAGTAATCTTTTAGTGTATTAAATTGCAAGTTGATCCTCTGCAATCCCCAGTGAGAAATATCCCATGCAAAACACTGCATGTTTGTGTTCATTGTCCTGTTTGCAGTTTGAGGCAGAATACCGTCGCTTTGCTCTGAAGAGGAACGGCCCGGGTGGCTTCCAGGAGTTCTACCGTCTCCTCCAAACCATCCATCACATCCCTGGCGTGGACGTGCTACTAGGATATGCCGACGACCACGGAGACCTCCTTCCAATTAACAATGACGACAACTTCCACAAAGCTGTCTCGTTAGCCAATCCACTGCTCCGCATTATCATAACCAAGAAAGGTAAGATCTGGAGGGACAGACTGACAGTTGCAACAGAAAGAACATTAATCAAAAAGAATAAATGTTGTGGGGAAGTGTCTGAACCCGTGCACATTTACCTTAATCCCTCATTGGAACTCATAGAACAACTTGGGATGAAAACAGACATTTCTAAGTGCTCTACCTGTTGGCTGCCCCCCCCCTAGCTTTCAAGTGTTGCCTGCTGGTGTGTTTGTGTGTGCGTGCGTGTGTGCATGTGTGAGAGAAAGAGAGAGACGGGGCTGTGCACAGCTGCAGGGAAGGTCTTTGTTCTCCACATCAAACATTTTTAATCGTCATACACAACACCACCTGATGATTCTTTGCCTGCCTGCTTTTTTAAACTGTTTCCTCCCCTGAGGTAGGCACTGTGTTTTGAATATTTTCTGGGGCATGTCTGTTTCGTTAGACACTGCAGTGTAGGTAAGCAAAGAGAGATGGAACAGAGACACTGTAAGACATCACAAACTCATCACAGTTATATATATATATATATATATATATATACATAAATTCTTATTCTGTTCAATTCATTTTTGACCATTTTTGTATTGTTTTCTATTCAGTATTTCAGTTTTTTGTAGACTTTAATAAACAGCAGACCAAATGATGCAGACATTTTCGACAGCAGAGATTGTAGCTGAAAAGTTGAAAAAGATGACATCAGAAAATTGTGTGAATTTTGTGGATATGGACAAAATGAAACCAAATTTTCATTGGAGCTGTTGTTTCTTGTATGCTCATCAAGGTTTCAGTTTTTAATAACAAGTGCTGTCATGGATGCCAGTTTGTGTATATGGAAAGTAAACCCCAGGAACACACTCCAGTTTTTCATAAAGACTGGTGAAAGAAAGTTTGAAGAGATTGTTTTGAGTTACAGAAGCTAGTTGAATAGAGGCTAGCCTGGATGTAATGTCAGGACTTTGTCTCTCTACACAGTGATGAGCATATTTACATGAAAGATGCAGACACCTACTAACAATGGGGTCACATGGTTTCCTAACCAGTGTTGTCGCTGTGGTAGTAACTTGACAGCACTCAAAGTGGCCACGCCCTTAATTATAAATAACTTTAAGCCTTAATAAAATTGAAATGGGTGAGTTATAAAAATTCACCTCTGAACAGTTGTCTTAAATGGGGAAATTAGCTACAGAGACAAAAACGTTTATTTGTACTAGGCTTGCAACTTGTTTATTTCTGCTTTAAAGTTGGGCATTTGAACATCGGGTCTTTGGGGATTGACTTGCTTTTGGAGACTGCCTCAAGTGGCCATTTGAGAAACTGCAGTTTTGGCACTCCCTCATTGGCTTCATTTTATAGCCCTTGAGGTTGCGCGTCTGTTTGGATCACAAGCATTGACTTGTGTGTATATATATAGCTGACTGCCATGATTTTTATTTGTGTTGTTTAATGTTTAACTGATGGCATCAAATGCAGGCATGATTTTATATCATCTATATTTATTGCTTTGTTATAGTGTTGGGGCGACTGTGGCTCAGGAGATAGAGCAGGTTGTCCACTAATGTGTGAAAAATTTGGAGGAGCAGGATACTGAACCCAGATTGCTTGTATGATAGCCATCAGTATATGAATGTGTATGTGAATGGGTGAATGTCGGCATGCAGTGTAAGACACTTTGAGTGGTCAGAAGACTAGAAAGGCGCTATATAAGTGCAGGCCATTTACAATACATGCCAAATTTCATTCACAGTACACAGTTCAATAGTAGAGCTTAAGACTCTTAAACTTTTTTACTACAGATGTAATGTCACCTTTGACCACAATGTGGGTTGTAAAGGCAGAGTGGTGCTGTCTGTATTTCCGCTCATTGACAGAAGAAGAAGAAGAAGAAAATCAACATTGTTTATGAGGTATTTCTATATATTTCTCTTCACTTCTGTGAGTTCACAGTATTGTGTCCACCAAGTATGAAGTAGATCAGTTGAATAGTTCTTGAGATAGACTAAGGACACATAGACAGACAGAGATTCCTTACTTTATAGTGAGATTAACTACCACTCAAAAAAACCAACCAAACGCCCCAGAGGCCAGATTTGATAATATATAGCAAGTTTATCTTTTATTCTTTGATTCTTTAGCCTTATTCTTTCAACATGTAGCATGTCAGTAAATTTGTTCAGTCAAGTAACAACTGTGGAAACAAATTCTTTATTCCAGTTCAAAAGAAGCAGTTTCTTTGCTTTAACAATAAGAAAGAAGTTTTTGTGATTTATTCAGTGTTGATATTGATTCAGATGTCTCCAGAATTATTAGGAGTGGATCTCTGTCATATATCAAATCATTTCAATGAAATATTGAAGATATCAGTCAAATAATTATGTAACTTTGAACAACTGACAAAACTATGTGCAAGATCTGCCTGTTCTATGGTACATTTATCACAGCTGGGTGGTGCATCAGAAAATATGTCGTGGAGATTTGTTTTGCGAATAGTAAAGTCTAAAACATTGCAAAACGGTATAAAACGTTGTAAACACTTCAGATTTGAGTCAGTGTCTTGCTGGAATTTGCAAGTGGATTCAGTCACCTTCCTGAAATAGTGTCTGAGGCATTTTCAAAATTAGAATTATGAGAGTGTATATAATTCCAAAATTGTAAGAATCTAAAGAAGTGACTATATGGAAGCCCAAATTTCTGTTGAAGCTGATCAAATGAGGCAAATGTTCAATCTAAATATAAATCTCCAGCAACACCTCTAACTAGTCTTGTAACTGATGAAACAATGAACGAGATGGGCGGTGAGTGTCCTACAAGAGACTAAAGGAAGCTTTCTGAAGTTTCTTTCAGTATATGAATCTGTGTATCACAACCAAAGTAAAGGTTTGGCTCTAAGAAGTGCTGCTTTTAGCTGAAACAGTTGAAACAGTAACAGGAGCACAGCATAAGCAGATTAAGTACCTAAAAGGGTGATGATGGAGTGATTGCAATGCATACTGATGACATACTTAAGTTCAAATCAGAATTCTGTTTTGTTTTGGACATGACAGGGAGTGATGAGGAACCATGCAGCACAGATAAACCAAACCACATGCAGGATAATTACTACTGTCCAGCCTATAAAGACATATGATTATTACACTTTTTTTGTCAGATCATATTGTCTCCTCATGATCCAGTGTAGTTTGTGGCCCAGGAGTTGGGGACCATTAAATTGATTTACTGTATCAATCAAAGAAGTTCAAGTTTATATATATTAGTTAATGAGTGAAATGAAATGTCTGGATAGTAGATTTTATTTTGACATGTCTATTTTATAGTTGTAAAATAACTTATTACTGTGAATGAATCTAAATTTGACTGTTTTACTGCTAGAAAGTAATGTTTGCTAGATCTATTGTTTACCACAGGGAAATGGTGTGAGTTGGTGCAAAGATTTAATGAAGAATTTATATCTAGCAGAATCACTAGTGAGTCCTGTGACACATGAGGGATGTATCTGCTTGCTGGGATAAAACAAATAAACTTCTCTTCCTGCTTCTGTTCTGTGTACATCCATCCATCTCCATGTTTAATTTTTCCGTCATGGATTATGTGACTGATTATTGTGTACTACACTGCAGCTTTGTTGCGTCCCAGTGCACCTACTCTTGCTGTGTCTCTATGTCTTGCATAATTCATGATGTAATGATGCTAATCTGCTGTTTAGCAGGCTGCTATTGTTGTTCAGAATCACAGACAGCTGCTAGTTTAATCAGATTAACTCCGTGGTCTGGGAGAGAGAAGGAGAGGGATAGAGCAGTGGATGGAAGATGTGCAAGACAGATAGAACCAAGAGAGAGGAAGCTAGAGGAAATCAATTTATACACTTTAGTTCCAACATCCAGTTTAGAAGGCCATTCATCTTACTGATCTCACTCAACAATGACAATGCATTGGGAAATGTTTCAGAAGTCTATCAAATCCAACGCAATAAAATCTTAAACACACACGTTGCATTAGGAATAATGCTGTAATATAATCTCCATTGTGCTGCAGGAGCTAGCCTGCACCTCATTAGTAAGGATTAGGCTATGAGTTAGGCAACTAAAAATCTACTCACCAAATCACTTTATCTTTCATCCCTGAGGTATAATCCTGTTTATACACCACATCCACGTGAACAGAGAGATTCATTCAGCTGAAGCCTCTACTAGAATTCATACAACAGTGTGTTCTCTCATGGTGTTGGGGGTACAGGCGACATGAACAGATTCAATGAATTTTTCTACAATTTATAGTTGTCTTTGCAACATTATAGTGGCTCTGTTATGATATTCTTCTGTATTAGGACTTTTAAGTGTGTCAAGTGTATGTGCAGATCTGTGAGGTTGTACAAGCTTCCTGACTGCTTGAAAACATCATTAAGCTCTGTACTTCTATGTCGAGACAAATGGGAGTTCATTTTATTACCGAAACAGCAGATTCTCTCTCTTTCTATGTGTGCCCTTCTCTGTCCCTGTCCTTCTTAAATTCATATTACTTTCCTGCTTTCTCTGTGACCTTTACTATGGGTTGTTGTTATGTGTTTGCACACCAGACTGTATGTGTGTGTGTGTGTGTGTGTGTGTGTGTGTGTGTAGCGGGATAGAGAGTGAGTGAAAGAGTG
This sequence comes from Euthynnus affinis, assembly GCA_029490765.1. Taxonomy (NCBI): domain Eukaryota; kingdom Metazoa; phylum Chordata; class Actinopteri; order Scombriformes; family Scombridae; genus Euthynnus; species Euthynnus affinis. The sequence goes on along the minus strand of CM055844.1, from coordinate 33,617,260 downwards.
ATAGTAGCCCATCTGGTGTTGTAAACCATTAGCCACTGAGTGGGATTATCTTACTCTAAAAGACATCATCATTCATATCAGCTGTGTGTGCCTGTGTGTGTGTGTATGTGTGTGTGTGTGTGTGTGTGTATTTGATGTGCACAATGTAAAAGGTCTGAAAGGATTACATAGAGGAGGTCGATGTGTAATATGTGAATTATGTCCATCTGTATCAGTAGTGCAGGAGTAGCTGTGGTAACAATCTCATCCTGTATTAGTAGCACTGTGGTAGCCATAGTAACAGTTCTACAGGAATACTACAGTTGTAGTTGTGGTAACAGTCCCATATAGGTGGCATGGTTACAGCTCTGCATGAACACTGGTCACTGTGGTGTCAGTCACATATTTGTAATACAGTGGTAGTCATGGTAACAGTTGAGCAGAGGAACTACAGTAGTCATTGTAGTGTCAGTCACATATTTGTAATACAGTGGTAGTCATGGTAAAAATTTAGTAGGGGAGCTAATTAGTTTTATGCTAGAATTGCAAAGCACAGCAGCACTCAAATATGAATTTGAAAACTAATAGTAGTTAATATTATTATGATGTGATGATCCAACTTTCCTCCTGACTCTGTGAAGCAAAAGCAACTCACATAAATCACAGCTATGAAATCAATGAAAGAGTGAAGCACAGTGGTAGTAAATAAGATATTGTTTTTCTTACTGATGTCATTTTTATGATGATGTATGTATGACAGCTGTCCTGGATCTCCCCTGCTAGTCTGTTTACAACGTGTGGGAAAGGGAAAAGATGAATTTGCATACTCAAAACGAATATGTGAAATAACCCACGGTAGGTGAGGCTATGGCAGATTAATTTTCCATCCTATTGAGGAAAGAGACTATAGGATTTGTGATAAAAGAAAAGCTGGCATACCAATATTAATACAATACCAATACCAATATTACCCCAAAGCTTGTGTGTGTGTTTGTGTGTGTGTGTGTGTGTGTGTACGACAGACATACTAAGGAAAAAAGAGTGAGAGAAGGAAATGAAAGATTGAGAAAGAGAGATTGGGAGAGAGCAGGCGGAGGGAGAGAAGGAGGAGAGGATGGATGAAGAGAAAGGGGGGGTTTATCATCTTCCTGCCAGAGGGTGCCACAGAAATGACTTTCCAGAAATAACACCAACACACAGACATACACAAATAAACACACAGAATGGTGCCACAGTTGTTGGCATGCTTGTGTCTGTATATGTGTATAGGAATGTATTTATATAATGTTCCAGCTGTCAGTGGCAAAGCTCCATGAGCCCTCTGACTGAAATCATTGAGTTATGGATGGAGAGCTGGCTATAGATGGCTGAAAATATCTGTGTAGAACATGATGAGAGGAGGAGGAGGAGATCAAATATTTATACACAACCAGCGTGATGCACGGATGGAGGAAGGAGAGAAGAAGACAGAGAGAATCCAAGAGCTGGAGAGGAAGAGGTTTCCTGTCTGCAGTTCATTCAGTCAGCTTTCTGTCTTGAATCCCTGCCATGGCAGCAAATCATCAAATGAGCTGAAATGAGTCAAACTGGAATGAAGCGATACAGTCAGACTTGTAACAGAAGGAAGACAGTCAATGTTTGTGGTGTTGTTGGCATTGCTGGCACAGAAAATGCACCGTGGCTGACAGGCAAACTGGAGAGAGGAAGAGAATAGACACCATCTCAGAAAATATCACAGTTTCACAGTATATGTTCTTTCACAATTATCATTATTATTATTATTATTATTATTATTAACAATGACCCTTAAAGGAATGAAAAGAGAAGTTTTCTTTTGGTTGAACAAATACTTTAAATAAATAGAATATTTTAAATCCAATAGTTGAAACTACACTGAAAATGTTGAGTAAAAGTGTTTAAACATTATAATGGAAATGTACTTGAAGCATTAAAAGTACTCAGTGCAGAAAAATGTCCCCTGTACTAATATATATAATATCATTAGATTATTAGATTCGATTTTATTGTTGTAATCAGTTGAGTTGGAGCTCCTTTGAACTATTTTGTGTCTAACTGAAACTAATGATTCTTTTCATTATGGTTTATTCTGCTGATTATTTTCTCCATTAAATCAATTGTTTGCTCGCTCAGAATAGTGAGAAATACCGTTACAAGTGCTCTAAACAATTATCAAAATAGCCAATTTACTGTAGGTGTGTGACAGCACAGCCAGACTGATCCTGTCTGTACCTTTAACTCTCACACACACTCACTTATGTTAGCACCCCCAAGCAGGGAAAGTTTTATGTGTTTCTTTATGGGGTCAGAACGGGGTCAGTGTGTGTCTGTTTGTAAGTCAGAGTTTACCAAACAGACACATAATGCACATGTAGCCGGGACCTGGGATGTGGAAAATAATTTTAATAGCGCATTTTGTGATCGACGTTCAAACGTTCAGGTTTTTTCCTGAAGGATTAAAGGTTATAAACAGGACACTTAGTTTGATTTGCACAGAGGGAAGTGAAAATATTCCCACACTGCTGATTTCAACTTCTTTTGGGGGTGATGGAGATAGATGACATCGGTCTCACTTCTCTCTGCCATTTTCTCCACTGCTTTTGTGTATGTCAGTCTGACAGTCAGTTGAGGAGTAAAGGAGATGTGCATGCGCAGGTGAAATTCATTATTCGGTTGTTTTTTTTGTTTGTTTGTTTTTTTATGTAATGTACAAATGTACATGGTATGATAACCATCAATTTTCATACCATGGTATACCGCAAAACTGGGACACGGCTGCAAGCCTAGTGTATAATCACCTGAACATAAGAATTGTTGTGTTTTTGTTACCTTAGAATGAGCCCTTTATATCTACATAGGGAACGGGTCCTCTTCCACTGAGCCCACTATGTTGCACCACCATGTTTCTACAGTGGCCCAGAACAGACAAACCAGATACTGCCTCTAGAGAGGGCCTTTCGCAGCCACCAGAGGTTCTCCTACATGCTTGGAAGGGGAGGGGTATTGAGCTTGTTGAAATCTGCAACTTCACTGCTAGATGCCTCTATATGCTAAGTGGTGGCTAACTGTGCATCGCATTACCTGTGTGCACATGTACAACCCTGTAGATGTGGACAATCCTCTCATAAAAAAAAACTGCTCCATAGTAATACTAGAGGTCAGAAAGGCCAGGCCGTACTTTTAATCCTGTACATTCTATAATTACATAATAATCCGTTCCACATGAGTTGGCTGGCTTAATTGGTAAAACTTACAATCCAATAATTCAATGCAGAATTCTGTACATTCTTATATTTTTCTCCCAAACTATGCAATAGCAATCCAAAAGTGTTTATTTTATTTAGCATACAATAAATAATGAACAATTTAGCATGTGTTTGTAGGGATGATTCTGTTGATAATTGTTTCACAAACCAGGAGTTTTATTAACTAGTAGCAGTACCTCCACTTTTCTCATGCATTCCAGTGAGTTCTTGCTGCTGTACTAGCAATAATAATACATGTTTGAGTTTTTTGTAATGATGTCATCAATGACAGTCTCATCATCAGACGCTTATTTTGACTTAAGTCAAGTCCAAAGATAGAAAGAAAGAGATGACGAGATAGAGAATAAACTCCAAAAGGCGGCTCTTCAGACTTTTTTCTCTTCATGCAAAGCCCACAGGGAAGTAAGTGAAGGGTCAAATTACCATATCTCTCCTCCTACAGAAGTTACTAAGACAGGTCTCTGTCAGCTGGCAGCTTTATCAGTGGTTCACACAGACTGAGGTTTGCTACAGGAGAATCTAAAACCTCTCTGAAGAGAAGAGAGGGAGGTGAATGCCAGAGATGCATCAAGTTGTCTTAGTACTCTTGTTTTATAGACAGGTTGTTCTTGGTGATCACTTCCCAGGTAGAATTAAAGGGAAGCTTTCAACCTGGACTCCCCCCCACACTACATACATGATGCACCATGCTCAAATCCAACCAGGCCGCCTTCCAAAGTCAAATCAAAATCATGATAAACTCATTCCTTGACCAAAATCATTAAGGAAATTTTGACTGTGACATTTTGGTCCTATGAATTTGATGGTTAATTGCAAAGCTGAAGCACAATAAACGGCGGATGCTCTATTAAAAGAGAAGTATGTTATTGTATGTTTCAGCTGAGGTTGTAAGTAGGTGTTAAGGGTTAATACCACACCCTCACAGCATGCCCTGTGCTCTTTGTTTCATGTCATGCCCTGTCTGTCTCTCTGCTGTACACAAGCCCATTGTAGACCTGCACCAGATTCAGCCATATGGCAGCCCCTTGGGCTCCAGATGGTGGGCACTAGAGAGTGAGGTCATTGTTACACATGCACACGCACACGCGCACACACACACACACACACACACGCACACACACACACACATACACACACACACACAAGCTTATGACAGCTGCAGATCAGACACATAATGCTTTTGGGACAGATATGGGACAGATAGACTCCCACAAACACACATAGGCATTAAATTGATGTAGTAGGTGTGGATATCACCAGTAAATTGAATGGATAGATAGGTGATGTAGATATTTAATAGTTTTCAATGGAATAATGTTTTCTAACCACCTGGAGTCACAATTTTATTGTTTTTATAGTATTTTGCCCTTAATATATAGAACATAGTAGATGAGCAAACAGGAATAGCAACAAAGGTGCTTGGCTAGAATTGAGGGACACTGTGATGACACGGTATGACAACTAACCACAAGGCCACCAGGATAATCACTCACACTGTTAATGTACCTGCACCCTTAATATTTACATCAAAGATAACAATAGAAATACTGTATATCTTTCTTCTCATAATGTCAAAGTAAACAAAACTATAAACATAACTAACTTATAATAACCTATAGTGACTCATTAGTTTAAAAAAAAACAACTTGCTTTTATGTAATCTATGCACTCCATGCATTGCCTTGGTGCACTGCCTGTTGGCATCTACATCCTATCAGACTCAAACTTTAGCTTTTTATGGTACTTACTCATGTTGGTCTCTCCTGGCTAGATCCCTGCTTGTGTTGTATCAGTCTTAGTTGTACGTCGCTTTGGATAAATGAAAATTGCAGTTATAATTGTAATTGTAGATGATAAGTCACTCATACATTAATGGAAGCGATCAGCAGATTAGCTGCCTGACCAGCATAGTCTATAAGACTTTGTGTCTTACAGGCAGCTGACCCAACTTGACTCTTATTCACAATATTTGCATTTATGAGTTTTGGCACAGGAACAGTTGACATATGCTTTAGAAAAATGCAGTTACAGCTAATTATGGCCTACCCATGTTAATATTTGATTATTTGTTTGATTTCTGTCCTGGTCAGTCTTACTGTAAGTCATCCAACTAACAAACTAGTCAACAAACCAGTCAGTCAGTCAGTGTATGATCCAGGCAGTAGTTTATAGTTGGACATTTATTTATTATTCTCAGGGTCTGCCAGGGAAGATTGGCCCTCAATGAACTGAGCCCCTACAGATATAACATATAACATTTCATGATGTTTTTTTTTCATATTCTTTAACAGTGTATATTTTAGTTTACACTGATCTTCATTGACATGAAAATTAAATATTTATAGACTTTTTTTTTTGCACTTTCAATGTGTAAATATACAACAGAATATGGTGACACATACATACAGAAACACACAGCTCTTCCTATTTGTGTCTTTATGAGGACCATTCACTGTTAGCATTCCTTCTCTATGCCCTCACCTCCAACTATACCTTTATAACTTAAATCCTTACCATAACCTCATTGTAAACTCAACACCTAATTCTAAAACAGCTCCAGCACGAATGACTTCACTTCAAAAAACATGTCTTCACTGAAGGTTAAAATCAGATTGGTTCCCACAAAGATGGAATTACAGAGATACACAAACACATGTAGAATCTGACCTAATTGCATTTTTCTCTATAAACATACAGTGTCAAGGTTTACACAAAAACCACATAGTCCAGTATACATTAGCAGACTGAAAGCCATGTCAAACATATCTTCAACCTTAGATCCATTGTAGACTTAATTATACTTATTTTACAGTCTAGCTTATGCATGCTTTAACATAATTAATACCATTTTAGAATCCCGTTTATTTTATTCAATTAACCATTGTGGTATTTAAAACAAGTGTTGTAACAGTTTACAGAATATTTGAGCTTTTGAATATGCCTTTGTTTTGATAATGCTGAGATAAATATTCCATGCTTGGAGCAGACATTCAGGAAAATGAAAGGTTAACAATACTGTAGGATTTACATAGGATTATAATGTTAATCAGATTTTGGGTGTATCACTGCATTAAAGGAAAGGGTTGGCCTCATATTTTGGAAAAGGAGAAAGCCTACAATATCGTTCTATCAACCTACTCTTTGTGTGTATGTGTGTATATGTGTGTGTGTGTGAGTGTGTGGGTGTGTTTGTAAAGGAGGCTTAGCAGTGTGTGTGTGCCTTCAGGCTTTCGTCTGGCCCTTTCTGCTGAGGTTCTGTCTCCTCTGTCTGCCCTGTCAGGAAATACATACACACACTCACACACACACACACCAAATGTGTGTGCGCATGCATGCATGTGATGTGTGTGTGTGTCACATTATTGTGTGTACTTTTACCATTAATAACGCTCTCCGTTGGTCGATACTGCTTCTCAGAGAGTGACGTCATGCACGCACACATGCTGTGAAGAAAGCAGTGTGTGTGACAGAGGGAGGAATGCTGTATGAGGAATGCAGCAGGTCAGGTATTTGTCTCCAGCAGAGAGGCTGCCTTTACTTTGTTTGCTTTTCTTCTTTCCCAACTAAAAAAAAAAGCACAGTATGAGTCTTGGTCATTAATATATGTGTGTGTGAATGTGTGACATGCTTCTTTGACATGCCTCTCATCACTCTATGTCACCAGATCCTTACTGTGTCTGTGCTTTGAGGCAGCAGTACTGCCATGTCTGAGTGACTTTAAGGTTAACAGCAGTGGCGACTGGTGACCGCGGTGGTGGGGGGTCACAGTCAAATGTCAGTAATACAGGAACACAAGACTGAATGAACAGTAATTGTTAAAAGCCGTTTGACAGGTGTATCATGAATGGGATGCACTGAAGCACTGCTGCTTCGCATGTTAATACTGTTTAATACTGTTAAAGTCAAATCACCAATCAGTTCATTAGAATTTTATGTGAGTTTATTATCAACAGTGTTAAAATGTGAACACCATTAAACCCATACAAAGCAATATTTAAACAAAAAGCCAACATATCAAACATATTCCAATAAGAAATGGCAGTTAGTACCAGTGATAACACTAACACAGACTACACAAACATTACTAAATTTTAAAACTTTTTAGTCGCAAAGCTTTTATTGCACTTAGAGTAACGAGTAATGAGTGTTGTTGTACTGCATTTTGCTGTCATTTATGGCCACGCTGAGTTTGTGTCCTCTCTTCTGTTTCTCCTCGGTTTCACCATGGGTGGGGCTGAGCGGAGAGACAGTGAACCAGGTCGAGTTGACGACAGCTAAATACACTTATTACGTTACTTTAAGTGCAAGAAGCTTTGTGAGATGTAGAGTAGAGATGTGGAGTAGGCTACTTCTTTCGAAGTCCACACAGTTTTTATTCAATATGATAAAAATCTGGGATGAATTCAAATTTGATAAGCAGATTCAATACTGAAATCAGATTCACTAAGTGGATTCAATACTGGATTCAGATTGGATAAAATGTTTTCTAACCCTGACCCCAAAATTGCAAAGTCTCACAAAAAAGATCAGTCAATGATCGGATGCATTAATGAAGCACAGTGCATTCATGTCCATTCCTTTGTCAGGTCCTTAGTACATCCTATAATTCCAAATTCTTTAGAAATCTATAAGTTAAATCAGCTTGTTGATAAATGTATGTATAATGCTAAAAAAGGAATGAAGTCATGATACTTGTCAAAAACAATTACTGTGCCAATAAGTGTTTTTCTGTGCCCCTACATCTTTTAACTCAGCAGCACAAAAGAATCAAGCTTAGTGCACAACAATAAAATCAAATGAATCATGGCCTTTGATTAGCATAATTGAAATTGAAAACCATGTCAATCTAGCTAGTTAAAAATTATAATTAGTCAATAGAGGATTACGAGACGATGTAATGACAAGCTATTGCAAGTTATATCGCCTTCAGCATTTTAGAATGTTGTTGTACAGGTACTGTCAGAATGTAGTTTTGTCACATTGCTGGCATAGTTTTGAACCCTCTATTAGGTGTCGTTGTGTCAGACAAACTGCTGAAGTGCCAGAGCAAGGCATCTCCCTTGTCTCCCATGAAGACCCTGCAGTTTAAGTCTGAAGGAAGGGATCGGAGAGTGAAAGGAGTCAGGTGGTGCACTGCACAAATCTCAGGACAGACTCAGCAGCCACACATTTCTCCATTATCTGCTTCTCTGTTTAGCCCTGTCAGGTTAGGCTAACCCATTGTTACTAACATAGCACTAGAATGGATATTGGGCGTTATTTTTGGCATTAGAAAAATATTTTTTTGGACCTGGCGGGGCTTCTCATTAGCCAGGCTTTTACAATTATTAATTATACATTGTTCAACATTTCCTCCTGGACAACTTTTTTAGGCCCACAAATCTTTTCTTGCTTTAACTGCTGATCCTGTTTGCGTTTCCACTGCATTTGAGGAACCAGGTATATCATGCAAATTAGACCCAGGAGGAATTAAAAAATGATGGCATTATTTAGAAACGTAGTATTAACACATGAGGAAACAACAACAGATCCTGTCCTGTCCTGTTCTTTGTATTTACTGCTTAATGAGCTGGATGTCATGAATAACTTGATACTGAAAAATGAAACTAAGAGAATCTGTCTCCACAGTAAATCATCTGTTGAGTGTTTGATGGTTATTTATTTCGGCTTTAGAATGTAAGTGACGTAAAACAGGAAATAACGTTTTATTTCTCTCATTCACTGCTTTGTCTTGGCTTGTAGTCTGTCTGTCAGAAATGCTGTCATTAATTTCACTTTTTATCCAGTTTGAAGCCACATTTTTTTGTGACATACTTTTTAGATCTTAGTTCTTTTAATTGTATCTTTTAAACTGGATGAAGGATTTTAATCATCGGATCGCTGGATTTTAAGATATCAGTGGAGTAATCTACGCAAACATGATCTCTTTTTTAAAATGAGTTGGGAAGCCAACAACAAAGCTTTACTTAAAAGTTTAGAAGAGAAATGTCCTCCCTTCGTACTAAATTGATACAAGAGTACTTTGAGTGCTTTCAAAGTCCTCTCTCTACCACACACACACACACATACAGAAACACAGCAGGGACTTTTTGGGGGGTAAAAGAATCTCCATGCAACTTAGTTTAGACCCTGGTTCCTCCAGTAGAAATGCAGGTAAAGGAACTGAGTTCCTCAAAAGGTTCTTAGTCCCTTGGGAAAGTATTTTAATCATTGAATGATTATGTAATATGTTGGTGTTAAGTTTTTGAATAAACATTCTTTGTTCTGCATTGTTAAGTAGAATAATTTTGAAGTTGTCATCTCACATTTTAGGGTTGCAACTAACAATATTTTCCATTATCATTTAATCTGTAATCATTTCTCTTAATCAGACTTGTTTTATTTGTATTATTTGGCCAACAGTTAAAAATCCAGGAAGAAATTCACTTTACAATGATGTAAAACTGAAAGAAGCAGCAAATCACCAAATTTGAGAAGCTGGAACCAGAAAATACTTTTGTTTATCAAAAATTGTTTGCAATTCATTTTCTGTTGATTGAATAATCAGTTAGTAAAATAACTGCATCAGCTCTGTCACACTGATACATAAATTGCAAACATAATTAATCTATGTTTTGAATAGAGTGAATATTCCCACTTTAACACAACAGGTTGGTTTTTTTATAGATTTTGCATTTTCATATATATTTTGTTTGATCAACTTCTGCTGCTGTCTGTCTCAACAGTAATGGACCTGTTCAGTGTTTCTTTGGCGAAGCAAATAAAAGTCTAACTAACCTTTACTGACTGACAGAAATATCTATTTATATTTTTCCACATGTTTTGGCAAAATATTCATTGTAAAATGTACCGTCTTGTTCTTGCCAGAACTACATGCTCTATTAATCATATCCATTTCCGTAAGGGCCCAGTCTCACAGAACTAACACTATTGTCAGCATGCACTTGAATACATTGTAAAGCTGGTAGACAACTGAAAACAAAGGCTTTGAAGCCAGCAATCATAAAACAATGGTCCAGTGGTGTCCAAGTTTGATTTTAGCTGTCACCCTAACCCTACTGTTACTGGGGACTTGCCTTGACCTTGCTAACATTGTTTTATTACTAGCAGGACAGGTGTCTCCTTGTTGTTTCTGCTGCCATAGCAAGTTGTAACGACATGTTTAACTTGATTCTTTTAGATTTGGGTTCTTCAAAATGTTATATCAGTGGTTATTTATGAAGACCTGCTCAGGGCTGAACTTGATAGAAATAGATGTTCCTTCTCTCACTGCAGTCCGTGTCATTAAAAGTCTGAATGAACACTGACTCACATGAAGGGATAACAGCTCCGTTTCCATATGCTGAAACTAAGCATTGTGCACTCTTGGTTACACCCTAATCATGATGTCACAGCAGGTGTTTTCCATCAGGTGGCTGACAGGGAGGCTAAAAGGTCTACAACAAACAAGCTGGTATGTTTATTTGTCTTAGGAATCGTTGCAACACAGAAAACAATGAATGAAATCAACTCATTGTGGATGATACTGCTCCATATAAAAATAGATTCTTCATGTGTGTGGAACTGTACTGAAGGGATAAACAGCATTTTTTCTATAACTTATTCCCTCACCTGCTGTTTGGATGATGATGGTGGAGATATTCACATCATTTTCATACTCATCAAACATCAGGCAGACCTTTGATCTGTATGGAAGCATCTGCGTCTTCTTTCATTTGTCACATATCAATACCTCAGATTGAGACTCACACTAGTTTACATTGGAACTAGATGCAGTTGGCTGTAATGGAATCTGCTTAAGAATGGTATCCAGCAACTCTCGACATGTTGCAAACATTCAAAAGCTAAACAAAAACAGTGTGACAGAGAGCTTCAGGAAGTTGCTGTCAAACTTAAGAGTATGATTTAAAACCTGTCTTCCAGTCATGGCATGGCATATGGCCCCCAGAGAAAGGGAAATATGCTTTGGTTATGAGTTTTACATGCACACTCACTGTGTCTATAATTTCAGAATAAATAATTATCAAACTGCGTAGGGTCTGAAAAAAGCCTGGACTTCCTTTGTAATGTGATTAATAGTGATTTAGTAGCTTTGTCCAGTCCAGATGCAGTTAATGTCCTCAGTAGTTAGTGGATATGGTCTTGATAATCCCGATTGTCTGTAAAAATCTGAGATTTAACCCCATGTGAGTCATATGTTATTGCTTTTACTATATGCAGTCAGACATCAATGGATGAATGGATCACATCTGAGTCACATCTGGAAAGGAGTAACCCTTTGACTCTTTGAATCTGACCCCTGTCATCCCTGTCTTTTCAGCTCACTGAACTGCTTAAATATGTTCCCACAATACAGTAATGGCTATCACTTGTACTGTTCCCTGCTCCTTATATTTCACTGTCGTGTGTGTGTGTGTGTGTGTGTGTGTGTGTATGCATGTACACACACTGATAGAAGCAGCTGATACCTCAAAGAAGGAGACAAAAGAGAATCATCTGGTGCTGGACAACAACGATGGGATTATAGACTGAGATTAAATCCGTCAGTGTTTAATCTGCTTCGGTGTCTCAACCCTTGACCCTGACCCTCCACAGCTTGCTCAAACACAGAGATTTCTAGAAATCTTCTACAATCCTTCGATATTAATCTTTAATCAATCAGGCAAGTTAGTGAGGGCTGCAGTCTTTGGTATAGTCTCAGCAAGGAGAAGGGTCGACAGTTCCTGTGGGATGGAGAGGCTTTGAACAGGTTTGAACAGGTTATCAGAGACAGGACTTTATTCCTGATTGCCCTGTTCATTTTAGTTACTAGCCTTGGTGATGCTTCTGTTTTAATTTGCAGTTTATGTCTTGATAAATTCAGCATTTACATTTCCAATATAATAAGAGTCATGTCATAATCACACATAATCTGCTGCTCTGAGTTTCTATTCTTAAGAAAAATACTTTTTCATTTATTAATTATTTCTGTTTGTTTCCACTTTTATTTTTTTCTAGTGCAGACCATTCCAAGCTTTTCAGTTGTTACTGTGTATTAAAAGTAGCAGCATCCGTACACTTACAGATAGTTATATATGTAGTTTCACGTGTAGTTATAATAGTAGTTCAAAAATCATTAGTAGTCTAGTTTTAGAAGTAACTGTAGAGGTGCAGTGTGTAGCATTTAGTGGCATCTAGTGGTGAGGTTGCAAACTGCCACCAACTGAATACCCCTCACCTCCCCCTCCCCTTCCAAGCATGTAGGTGAACATATGGTGGCCACAAAACTTGTGAAAAATGTGAAAGGCCCTTTCTAAAGGCAGTGTTTGGTTTGTCCATTCTGGGCTACTGTAGAAATATGGCGGTGCAAAATGGCGACCTCTGTGGCAGAGGACCAGCTCCCTATTTAAAAATAAAGGGCTCATTCTAAGGTAATGAAAACACAACAGTTCTTATTTTCAGGTGATTATACATTGATGAAAACATACTTATGAATATTGTATTCTATATCTAAATCTGTTCCGCTAAATGGCATTCAATTCTACACACTGTACATTTAATAATACTAGTAATAACTGTACTTATGTTGATAGTTTTTGAAGTTTTAGAAGTAGGTGGGGAAGAACTTTCCAGGAGTTGAAGTAGTGGAATCAGTAATCACAGGATTCTGGAAAAGTCTTTTATTACATATCCCGCCTTTCTGATCATGAAGTCAAGCTGTCAGCTAATTGTTGATGAAACTACAGAGACAACTATGCCAAAGTGAACAAAAAAAGAGTTAGAGGAGTGGAATAGGAAAATGATGTGAATACTGTAATCCAAATATTGATAGACCCCCTTGCACATACAGTCAGAGTAATAGATCCAGATATGAAACATGATACAGAAAATAATATTTTTGGAATGAAGTGTGTTAATGTCACCTCAAACAAAAAAATAAGAAAAATATTCTGATGTGCTGTTCCACTTGATTTGATTATGTAGATAAACCTATGATGGTGCTCTACAGTAAATGGAAAACCTTCTTTCCCTTCAGCACCCTTTCTTTCTATCTACAGCTCCTCTTTTGTCCACTTCTTCCACTCCTCTATGTGAATGAATGTGGCCAGGGGGCTCGTCCCTGCTCTAGGTTCCCACAGCCAACTCGCCAAACACAATGTTGATTTTCAATACAATACTTTCATTCCACTTATAGGATGGTAGGTTTAGGCGTTTGAAATACTCGGTCGACGTCACTGGTAAATATGAGCCATCAGTGAGTCAGGGTGGGAAACTTGGCTTCTAGTGTCACCCTTTTTTTTCACTGCACAGTATGAACTTGGCACTGAATGAATGCAATGGTTCAATATTTTTCCTTAGTGTAGCACAGCTTCATATACTATCAAATCTATGTTCTGTCAGTATAAATGAAATAATGTCCAAACGTCAAGGTTCCTTTTAATTCATTTTAAAATATGTTAAATTAAAATAGAAAGTGTATAAAAGTAAAACTATATTTACTAGAAATACACAGTTACATATACATTGTATATACATACATGCTTTTAGACTGTATTTGCAAACTAAATGTCATATGCAAGTTACAGTGGAAAAAAGGAGGTAGTAAATAATATGAAATGCACAGAAATGAATGAAAGATGCTTTCAAAGATATTTCTTTATTCAAACACATATTCTAGTAATATTGAAAACATGTAGATGTGAAAATACGTGATGTTTTACTGTCTGTTTGGGTTTTTACGTCTAATGTCATTCTTGCTTGACACTGCAGTAGAGGAGCACAATGGAAATAAGCACTGTTTTGATTTGTTTTGTTTTGTTTTTGTATTTCAATCCTCAACAATTTTGTTATAATTTTGTTATATTATATAGAGTCTGTCTTTTTGATCAGCTTGTCATGCATGTTTTAAATTTGGTCAAATAAATATATCTTTCTATCTATCTAACTTTGGCATTGGTATGAACATTTGCTACATGCATATCTCAAAACATTAAAAAACCACAGCATCTTCTATATTTTAATAATTAAACACACTCTGTTTGTAACAGAAGTGTATTTCAATTAAATAACTATAGAAGTACATTTTCCGTAAACATAATTGAAGGCTGAACATGTACTTTTTTTACATATATATGTATCTCAGGGATATCAACATATGTTGAGGTAATAAAGAACTGAATGAACATAGCACTGTTTTCCATTTGGAAACAAAGTGTATTTGACAGAGCTGTTCAGTAACCATCTACATGTCATATATATGTCATATATATCAAGTTATCATGAAGCTGACTTAAATGTAAGTTTTTTGCATTAGGAGTACAAACACTCAAGCTATTGTATGCTATATTATGAAACCATTGGTAGGATTTTGTATTATGCATGTGTATTCTGCTGCTTTAATGACAAACCTAACAGGGAAGCACGCATAAAAAAACTGTTCCATAGCACAAACTCCACAGTTATCAGGCAAATCTCCTAAATGGAAATACTCCTTTAAATGATGTAACAAATGATTAACAGTTCATTTGATCTCTTTCTGTGTTTCTTCTTTAAGAGGATGAGCCTGTAGTTTTTGCCACCAACTCCCTCCAGAGGCGTAAAAAGGGTCTGGGTCTAACCGGACTCCGCACCACTGGATCAAGCTCCACCCACTCAAAGAGCAGACCAGGCCTTATGATTGGTCTACCACAGAACTTCAGGCAGATCTCTTCCATCATTGATGTGGACATCTTACCTGAGACACACCGGCGTGTACGTCTCCACAAGCATGGTACCCACAAACCACTGGGTTTCTACATCCGTGATGGGGTTAGTGTCCGGGTGACACCACAAGGTGTAGAGAAGGTGAGATAAATCATTTCATGTGTTTCAGATAACACTGCAACTTTTAAGGTTACAAATATCTCTTCGATGGATTGAATGCATTATCTCTGATTTCCTTAAAAAATTCCTTGACATATTCAGAATGCAGAAGCATACAGAAAAGAGTGGGCCGTTTTGACATCCTTGAAAATATTATGTGACACTTTATTGTGGAGGTTTAAATTTTTGAGGGCATTTATTTTTATAGATCTAACTAGATCAACACATGCAATGAAACCGAGCCTCCTCCTTCTCAATCAGCTCTTGTGAACTATGAACCCTTAAAAAAGTTTTATATGGAAAAGTGATGTTAGATGGTACACTATTGTAGTCAATTTGTTTTAATACCATTCCTCTAGATTAATTGAAGTCCAGCTCCTGTTCTCTGCATATTCAGCATTATCTTAGTTTTTCCTGTCATCCTTTCAAAAGACATAATCTTATATCTTATTTTAAAGCGCAGAGGAGATCGCTTTACAGATCCGAGGATAAGGAACTTCAGGGGAAACTCTGTCAATACACTCAGCTAAACAAAATTAGGAAATGTGGTCTAGTGAAGAGCTATAACATTTTTGTCAAGTCCCCTTTGACCTCTGTCCCACTGTCCCAATGACAAAAACACACAATCTATAGTCTCATTGTTTCAAGGTTCCTTGATTTGACCCCTCTAATGACTTTAAAATCCCTTTGAAGAAATACAGATCAAATTTGACCCAGAACACCCTCTGTGTACAAATATTAAGACCAGCTGCACAAAAATGAATCATTTTGAAATAATTACATTTTTGTATATTCTGGGCCACTTCAGGAAAAGTCATAAGATTTCAGGTTCTTAGGGTCATTTAGGGTTTATTTACTGCTTTCAAATGTCAACACAGGTCAGTATATAACAGTATATAAAGGTTAAACACACATATGTTGTCAAACAACAGATGGTGCCAAAAATCTGTAAAACAAGTGTTTCCCTTGTGACTGAAGCGAGCCGCTGTCCCTCACAGCTAGCCTACAATGCCAGGGGCCTGAAAGATGGAGAGACACAGTGATCTTCCCAAACAAAGTGTCTCAAAAGTAGGCCAAGTTAACCAACAACTGAGTAACAGTAATTTAATGAGTGTTGTCATCAACTTGACTACTGCAGTGTCTCTCCTCCGCTCCACCTACAGTAAAACAGAGAAGAAGAGAGAAACTCAGCACGACCATAAATGACAACAAAACACAGTAAAGATTCTCACACTGAGCTGAAATGAAACAACAAATAAACATTGTCTCTACTGCGTTTTGTTGTTATTTACGGTCGTGCTGAGTCTGTCTCCTTTTCTCTGTTTCGTCACGGACAAGGCTGAGTGTTCCACACACACTGAGCTCAGTGGATCAGAGGAGAGACAGTGAACCAGTTGAAGTATTTGAGGTGATGACAGCTGCACTTGTTACATGATTTTAATAATGTGCAATAAAAGTTTCATGGGTAATAATAAAATAAGGATATCTTAATCCAAGTTGTGAGTCCTTTTCAAAAAATGAGTCTTGAAAAAGGGGGGTTGTCTTATATTCGGGTCAATATAGTTGTGATTTTTACAGATATGACCCACATGCACATATTTTTCCATTTTCCAAAACTGTTGCACTGAACAGCCCTGCATTTATCTTTTTTTTAACTTCTCTTTGTCCTTTCACTTGCTCCCATAGGTTCCAGGGGTGTTCATATCTCGTCTGGTACGTGGTGGGCTCGCAGAGAGCACAGGGCTGCTGGGAGTTAATGATGAGATCCTGGAGGTCAACGGTATCGATGTAGCAGGAAAATCTTTGGATCAGGTAAATATAAGTGCCCCAAATTGACCTTCTTAGTAACCTGCCAAGCCCTGCTAAAAGTTCAAATGTTTTTTAAAAGAACAACTTCTATTAAAATACAAAAAATTACAACATTAAAAAAATACAAGAGCAGGGAAAGTAAGACAAGCTAATCTAGTAAAATGATGATGATGAATTGTTTAGTTTGTTTTATTTGTATTTATTGCAGGAAATTGTGAGACATCTATTTATGATGTCTCTTCAAAGCAGTTTAGGAAGGTGTTAATGTCCTTAAGAGCATTAACAGGATCACAGTTGAGATTTACAGTAGCTGTGAATCATCTGTATAAAAGTGAAAACTGACACTCACATGATGGACTTGTGATGTTGACCTCAGAGGAAACATGCTAAAAAGACAAAGACTGTAAATGTGTCAGATATCCACTTGACTAACTCAGACTGCTGAAGCTGAATAGAAGCTTCACACACACTTTAAATGACTGTGTGGACACACTGTGGATTTTGGCCTCTATCACTTACATTGAAAGCACATTTGAAGGAGATCTTTTAATATCCAGTATGAACAATTTTACTTGATCCATCCAATAACTGCCCGCAACTAAATACTATCACATTGGAGTACATAAAATGAAAGTAGAATTTAAAATGTGGTCTAATATTTTGAGCCTCAACATTTTAGTACACTGCTGGATTGGCATCACCACACCCTCTACTGTGCCTCTACTACTATAGACCTAACATTGTGTAACCAAGACCGAAGCAGGAGACTGAGGTGCAGAAGAGCAGGGGACGGTCATCGGGTTTGAAATTTTAACAATGGACGTGGCTTTGCACTGTCTCACAGGCCAGGAAATTCACCTCCTACCATAAACAATGGGAACTTTGCTTGAATTCCATTTGGCCTAAAAACATGGCCTCAGGGGAAGTGAACAGTTTTATACTAGTCAATTAAATCTATTACTGTTACTGTTGGCCATGAGCCAATTTCACCTTCACTGTCATTTCTGTAATCTCACCACAGCTGCTGCTGAGATACATTTCATAAATTCTAAGACATTAATACATGAATAATGCAGTGTTAACTAAAGCAGATCTTTGAATGTGAAATCATTACCTTAACATTACCATCACAATAGTGATTCTCTCCCATATTGTCATTTTCACATTTTATTTTCTAAAATATATATAGGTTCCATCCAAAAGTAGGCCTGCCTGCAACACTGGTCAAAAGGCTGATTTGATGATAACATCAAACACTAATAACAGTTGAAATTAAAGCCTGTAAATTACAGCATTTTGTTTTACTGAATGTAAGTACAGGTCTTAGCATTTCCCCATGAAATGTAGAGGATGTAATACGCCACACAGTTATATTTAGCAATGAGACAGTAATCTGGACAGACGGCTCATTGACCAACACAACTATACATTTCGTAGGGCCACATGCCTTTGACCCCTGGAGCCATATCTGATTCATAGCAGTCTGATATAATAAGGGCAACAGGTGGAAACCAGTGGAAGATCCAACAAGGCTTACAGTGATGCTCTTAAACACATTTTGATCATAAGGATAGCTGGATATTTAGGGATGCAGTGATGCTGATACAGTATCAAAAAAGAAAAAAAGAACAGCAGGGTATAAAAGATGTCTTTGAGAGGCGCCCTGGTGGCCTAGTAACGCACATACCACATAACTACTAAGTACATGGCTCCACTCCCAGCGGTGGGACCTGTGTTGCATGTCATACCCCCCCACCCCATCTCTCTCTCTGTATGTGTATGTCTACATATATATAGATGTATTCGAAATGTCACGTTTCAAGAAGAAATTGTGATTGTCTGAAGTCTTTTTTCTCTTCTTCCAGAGTTTAGAACATCTTTCTGTCTCTGTCTCCTTTCAGGTTACAGACATGATGGTGGCCAACAGCCACAACCTAATTGTGACAGTGAAACCAGCTAACCAGAGAAACAACGTGGTGCATCGTGGGAGTAAAACATCAGTGGGCAACTCTGGTTCAGTGGGCTCAGCTGGATCTACAGGCTCTGCTCTGTCACATGACTCACCAAGCCCCGCCTCTCAGAGCAACCCCATCACTGCAAGGTTTGACATGGACATGAACTTTTTTTTTTTGCACTGAAGCTGCTCATGAAAAATACTGAACAGTATGTTGAGCCAGTTTTATACCAAGAAAATCAACTACACATGGACTGAAAAGTAGTCAGTGTTTCCTCAGAATAGCATGAATGCCAGGGTGTAAAAGCCTTTAAAACAGCACTGAGACCATTCTGACCCAGGATTATAAAGACAAAAATAGACACAAGCAGCAGCAGGAAAGGTAGGCAGAGATTAAAAATGAAATTAGTGTGCAGCAGCAAAAAAGAGACCAAGGAAATCATTTGCATTTATTTAGAATTGGCCAGTCAAAGGAATTTGTA
Source organism: Euthynnus affinis (assembly GCA_029490765.1). Classification (NCBI taxonomy): domain Eukaryota; kingdom Metazoa; phylum Chordata; class Actinopteri; order Scombriformes; family Scombridae; genus Euthynnus; species Euthynnus affinis. The sequence continues at coordinate 33,597,911 of CM055844.1, read as the reverse complement.
AAGGCTGGCATTTAGCAGTAACACATGTACCATAAGTGTTTTGGATTTGGATTTGTAGTTCTTTCATATGACTGTCTGCATTAATATTTGCATAATGTTAGTGACTATTATCAGGCAGTCACTGTAAACACTATCCTAATTTGTCTGTTGAATATCTGTTGAATAGGAGGGATAAAATTGATCAGACTGTAACTGTTCATTCTTCCAAATAGTTCCCACAACTAAAAACAGAAACAGAATTCCAGCACATTATGCTTTAACACAAAGTATAATATGGTCAGCCTCCATACTACTTAACACATCAGTTCAAACTGTTGCAGTATCATGTACAGCAGGTTCAGGACATTCAGCAGACAACCAGTATTAATCAGCCTCACATTACATTTGTCATTTAAAGCAGCACTAATCAATATTAGTGCAACAAGGCTGTATATCAGTCTTGTGCGACACAACACATTTGTTACACATCTGCATCCGACTGTAATTTCCCAATTAAATGTTTCTATCTTCATAATTTGTCATCTGTTGTTACCACAGCAACAGCATTGCCGAGGGTGACAGTGATGACGAAGACGATGACGGCGACCTCATTCTAGAGAACGACTGCCTGACGCCCTACGAATCTCACCGGGTAGCCAACAGCAACAACACTAACCTCAACAGAGACTCACCTAGCAACAGGCTGCACAACTCCACTGTGGTTAGGCCCCTCACACAGAGCGTCTCGTTGCCCAACAGCTTCGGAGCACCCCTGAGTGACAGCTCCATGATGATGTCCAATCACAACGGAAACCCCGCCCACACAGCCAGTAGCAGTCAAGAGAGTATGAGAGAGGACGGCAACATAATAACACTGTAACCATGAAAACACTGAAAGCAACACTGTAACAGTGAGGACTATGGAATGTTAGAACCATGGTAACCAACTACAGAGTGCTGTAACCATGACAACTACAGACGACTATGCTCCCAGCAACCAGATAGCAGACTCAAAAGCGCCTTCATCTTTTAACTGACAGTTTGTCTTTCGGTTAAGGATGAACCTGGAGTTTTTGACACGTTCTGACACTGACAGGACTGCAGAGATACAGCTTCATGTCCCACGCTAGCCAGGGTGGATCATGGGCTTCCATCATCTATGGGCAACGCTAACTTTTTACATCCACAAAATACGGTTGAGGTAATGTATAGAGTTGAATTGTAAGGTTCTGGAAGCAAAAATATCATTTATTGTCAAAGGAGGGGGATTATTTAAATGCCATAATGTATTAATTAATCAGTGTCAACTTACTGAGAGCAAATTGATTGAGAAATAATGTAAATGCTTCTGTAAAAGCCATAAGTCAGTTTGATGTCAATGTATGTAAGAAATCATCTTTGATTCACAAAATGCTTGTGAAACCTACAAAACCTAGATGAAGTTACATCAGTCAAAGACATTATTATCAACTTCAGGAAAGTTGACTTGTTGGATACTACAACAGATTATTAGAACAAATACCATAGAAAAAAGTCTGTGTCAGTGCAACAAGCAGCGCAGGCAGTGCTCTGACAGGCTGATATATTCCTGTCTGTGTGGTGCACAGATAGAAACAATAAGGTTGGAGGTTAAATCAAATGAGGCAGTGCAAAGCCAGTTTTTTTGGTATTTTAGTGGAAACTGGGTCTTAGATGTTGTGCTAGACCAAAATAGACATCTCAAGCTTACATCTGTTTCTGGGCCAAAGTCGTTCTTGTTGGTTTTATCATCAAGAACAAACTAAATCCTTGCTGGAAACGTGCAGCAATAGTGGAATAATGCTTAAAATGTAAATAAACTATTTTAATCAAACACTGTTCAACCAGTAGATGTGTTTAAATTGACATTCAAACAGTCATACAGTAAATCAGTCTGCATTGATCTATAAACAAATTTGGGTGATTCTTATAGTATCTGTTGTCCACAGATTGCGGTTCCAGTACACGTCTCACTTCTCAGTTGCCATTCTTCACTGATTCAGCTGTTACAGAGCCAAGAGACCAGTGATGTGATTTGGCTGAGAGTGTATTTATCAATCACTACACCCTCCGATCTATAGTCCTCCTCATCTTTTGCACATACATACGCTGTGTGTGCCCAAGAACTACTGCTTTGCACTGACTGTTGCACTTGCAACATGATAAGACAGCAGAAAAGTGTTTGAAAACAGTTCAAAGTGACAAGAAAGGGATTCAGTGATATTTGCAATACTTAATTATTATTTTTTGTAATTATTTAGATTTTTCTCTCTTAATCAGTTGTTATAGAATTATCATGATTCACCTCATTGGTTTGATAAGAGGCTTAAAATCTATATAGGGATTTTCTGAAATGTGACTGGAACATTTGGTTCCATAATACACATTACTGAAAAAATGATGATTAGTTCTATTATATTGTTAGACCAAGATCTACCTTTTTACAGTCTAGCATTGTAAATATGGAAACACCTTCGCTGTGAATCACATATATCAGTATCATTTATAAATCGTTTCAGCAACAGTTACTCAGGAAAAAAGGATGAGAAGCAGATGGAAAGGTGTGTTAAATGGGCAATGCAGATATACAGTGATTACCTTTGAAGATTTACTCACAAAATTTAAGAATCTGAGAGTCCGACTCAGCAGTTCTCCTGCGCTTCTCAGCTAAGTAAACTACATATGCACATGTACCATTGGAGTAAGCAGAACCTTCTATATTGGTTGGACCATCTTTTTCCAGAAAAAACGGACTTATTAAAAGTTAGAAAGACGAAAAAGAACAACTATAGACAAACTGAGAATCACAAAGGCAATAACAGCAAAACACTGCCTATCCAGCATCCAGTCTGTAAAGGCTGTACGCAGCAGAAAAGCGACAAACATGGCAACTAAACCCAAACAGCAGAGTGGCGTTAACTTAGACAGCAGTTACACATGAAACCATGTACCAGTCAGCTCATGAAAAAACAAGTAGACACATCAGCAGCAACAACAATAGCAGAGAGTTTTGAAGACAAGTGAATAGACCAAGTTCTCCAAGCGTTGCCATGTTTATTTTTTACATCACGTTCCTCCTTCTTCTTCTTTGCGTTTTTTGGTGTATTTCATATCATGTAAATCTAGAAGTTCTTATTTATAGCCATAGTTCTCTGGTGCGCCCTCTAGTGGATCCAATACCACACAACGTACATAGGCAAGTATGTGAACAATTACGTTACGACACAGCTGGTCGCCTACACTAATGCATGGTTCAAAAGTAACTGTGTCTCCAGCCTGACATCCAGGGTCTCACACACAACAGGGAAAAAAAAGTATTACAGCTAAACTAATGGGCCTATAGACTGAAAGCCACCAGTTGGTTGCAGCTCCCCCATAACCCCTACTTCCCCGCAGCTATGGGTGAATCTGCATCAGGCTGACTGGGAGAGAGCGCTGTACTGCCAGGGAGAGAGCAGCCGGGCTGATGAGTCTGATGGACTTAGTTGATGGAGGTTGTGGCGTTTCTTCTTCCTCAACTATTTTTTTCAAATAACACATTAAAAAGTTTGCTTAGCCATTTCTGTAGCGTTAATGTTACATTGCCTGAAAAGCCAGCTAAGTTGGCTGAAGGCACCTCAGGAAGTTCAGCATGTCAGAACCAGAGCAACCAATTACATTCCAGAAACTTCCTACAACTCAATTCAACAGTTAAATCAGAGGACAAATGCAACACACATGTCAAGACAACAATATATCAAGTTTATATCTATTTCCATATATATATATAGGTTTTATATTTATTGTTAAAAAAACATATTTTGATCAAAGTTGGCTGGGTGGGATAGTGAGTAGTGTGGGTGGACCAGTGCTGCCCAGGCCTGTTACTGGCTACACACCTGAACATGAACACAAACACGCTGCACCAGGGAGGACTGGGGGTCAAAATACGGAAATTCCTGTCATGTTGAACAGTCTGAGAGCAGTGCAGTACGGGACACAGAGTGCTCTTTTACTCTTATCTGGGTCACATAAAGCTGTGCATGAATGTGTGTGTGTGTGTGTGTGTGTGTGTGTGTGTGAGGCCATGTCTTTGTTGTTGGAGCACTGGGGATATTGCCTTACAGTCATAAATGTTGGCTGGCTCAGTCACACACTGCACTCTTTCTTTACTGTACTCTGTCTCACCTTCAGCTTTCAATAACATCAAAAATAATTTAACAACAATCAAACAATCCAGTAATCGTTCTCACAAACTTTGGCCTGCCATAAGCATAATCATAGTGTCAGTACTGTTGCACAAAATATTAGCTTACAATAAAACATGCATTCACAGAAATACTGAAACGGGAACCATGCTGCTTCAAGTCATAATAACATTGCACAATGTACAACAGAAGATGTACAAACGGTCATAACAGTCATAACCACAAACTGCTCTACCACAGTTTCATGCTACAGCATATTAGTACATTTTTCATTCATGTATCAGACATTATAACCAGGCTTAATATCCTAATAGAAACGGTATACAGAGCTCCAAAGTCGGCCTGTGTTCAGTGATATGTTGGTCTAATTCTGCTCCTAACAGCCCCGAGGAAGGTAGAGGAACACCCTGTTTATGTTAGCTTGACCTTGAGTGAAGACATAGAAGCCGTTTAATACACTGAAAGAAGTGCGACTTTATTCAAGTAAAGAGTTGTCATTTTAACATTCAAGTGCATTCGAACTCAACCAGTGATTCAAATAGTTCTGGTGTTGGGATGTTGTACAGGTTGTTGTAGGTCAAAAAAAAAGAACTCTTAAATCAACTTATTTCTTTGGCATCTGCGTGGAATGAAAATGACAATAACAATCTACAGTATGGTTCCCTTCTATTGGTTGAGTTCACAGGTAGTAGTTACATATTTACATTACATAGTATGGAGTCTGAATATTAGCTGCCACAGTATATTATGAAAATGTAATTAGGTCAAAGTTACAAATGTTAAGACTTAGCATTCTGCGGTTGTTTGGATGTTGTGGGGAAATATTAACAGTATTTACTGTGGAGAAAAATGAAGTGAATATTCACTTGATTTTCACTCTTCTCATACACGTCACACTGTTCTTTAAAACATCACTGTATACAGTAGAGACAGTACTTGTTCCTAATGGCAAACGCCCTCAAACTTTTCTTCTCTCTCATCCTTTTTCCAAAAATGCTTCATTCAAATGTTCGGTCATGTGGAAACCTGAGCCTTTGAGGTGTCAGGTGTAACTTTACGGCTACTTTACGAGCTGCTGTGTTCCTGATGTTTGGGGACGTGACAGAAGGTTGACGCTGTCTATCGAAACGCTACTGGCAAACAGCTAAATACATTTGATGAAGTCCACTGTGGCTGTTCAGCGGCCAGAAAAGATGAAGATGTGTTCCTGACCTGATTCTATTTTGTCAAAGTTTGATGTCAACAACTGCTTAATGCACACACACCCAAAACACGCTCTTCTCTTTTCAATATATCTTCATGTGAAAATATAAATGTAAGATTATAAAACAAGGAGATTTTCATTACCTGGGAGAAGTTTTTATGTAAGAGAACATTTTATATGTGTAAAATATGGAGAGTATTTTTCTTATTCTTGTACTTTGAAATTGTATATGAGACGAGACGGGGGGAGCTGATACGAGCAGTTTGTGTGTGCAAGACAGCTGAATGTGTTCACATGCACACAGTGTTTGGTTTATGTTCAGAACATAAATGATAAATGAAGGAGGTCTTTTTCAGAAGTTTCCATCTCCAGGTTTTCGGTAAAACGTCAATTCCTGATTGTAATGTATGCATGTCAGTAGATGCTGTGGAAATACTGAAATATTCACTAAAAATGAATATTGGACATTGGTGTGCATGTCAACACAGTCAATTAAAGTATCATGTTAGGTGCTAATTATGGCTTATAAACATCATTTATCCTTTTATATAATCTGTCTTTGTGTGTCCCTACCAACATAAACAGGGGTTTAAATATAACAAGACAAACACCAAGATTTTCATTGAAATAATTGTCTGTTCAGTCCTTATCTTTCGCCGAATAAGGCAACACAATAGTGATTGGCCCACCGGTGAAAGTATTTGCATTTACAGTATTATCAAAGAGTATGATTATTAGGAACCGGGTGTTGGCGGTGACTTTCCCACAATGCACACAAATCAGTTGACGCAACAGATTGGCACTTCATTCATTCGTGTGTGTATCTTTTTAAAGCCTACTCTTTTTATCGGCAAAGTTTTACTGCACATACAGTAAATGTCTCTCCTATGCTGTAGTGTGTGTGCATCACACACACACACACACACACACACAGAGGGCTGAGCCCGTCCCCTCAGTGCTCCTCAGAGCAGAAGAGAGGACACACAAAGTAGCACAGCCATAAATGACAGCAACAACACAGACTCACCATGAGCTGAAATGAAACAAGTGCTCATAAATTAGCTAAATAACACAAATAAACAGTCTCTGCAGTGTTGTGCTGTCATTTATGATTATGATACATATCGTGTCCTCTCCTCTACTCTCTTGTGTTTCAGCAAGGGCTCCTTGTATGTGTGTGTGCTGCACACACAGCAGAGCAGAGGACAGTGAACCAGGTGCAGCACTCCAGATAATGACGGCTACACTTACTATAAGTGCAATAAAAGCTTTGCAAGTAAAAAGTTAATAAGAGTAATTTATTAAAAGAACACACTTGCAATTACTACTTATTGCGATATGGTGCCGCCAAAGAGAACAAAAACAGAGACCTTCAAGATTGACACTTTAAGGCAAACAGTAGCTGGGTTATCAACAGGAGCCCGTGGCCCCTGGGTCCCTTTAGCATGTTAATCTGACCTTCAGTGAAGTCAGCATTTAAGGAACAATCCAGTATTCTTACTCATAGTTAGATGAGAAAATGGATCTGCAACACAGATATGGTTAGCCTAGCTTAGCACAAAGACAGGAAGCGGGGGGTAACTGTAACTGGAAAACAGAAACAATATACACCTCTCAGCAACGCCGAAGCTGGAGCACAGTAGAAGTGTGAAACCAGTGGCACAGTGTGAGTTAAGGAGCAGTTAGCATTGGAGCTGAAAACCTTAAATGTGCAGTCATTTTGACAGTTTCCATGTAACTCAACTTGTCTGATTATTAGGTTTAAACTTTTATTAAACCATACTCAGTATTGTTTATGGTACAAAAAAAGTGTTATAGTAGAAAAATGCTAGCTTCCAAGCTACATTGCATACAGCTTAATTCAGCTTCAGAGTTGAGGGAAGGTGTATTTTTTTTTTATTTCCAGTCTTCCTGCTAATCTAGGCTAACTTCCTGGATGTGTCTATCTCCATACATATATCTCCAAACATCAGTCTGTTCCTTTAAAGTAACTTGGGTCAGTTTGATACTAGTGATTGTGATGAAGTGTGAAATCTTGAAAATGCTCGGGACACCAAACGGCACAGGCGGGAGATTCGTTATTTAGTGCTGACAAATAGGATATCGCTCTACGTGTGCTGAAGTGTGACTTAACAACCAATCGGTGCTCGTGGTGATCACGTTGCCAAACCCCCCCCCCTCATTGTTTTAACTCTCTATATTGTAGCCTGTTTACGTCATGACAGCAGGACTGCTTGCAGACATTTTGGATGCTCATGCAAAAAAAAAAAAAATTTAAAAAAAGAAAAGAAAAAAGAAAAGAAGATGTCCTCCCCTGACTGTGCCAGTTTTTAGAAAAACAACAAAGGAAGTGCCTTTTTGAAATAAGGATACTTATGTTTCATTGGATGTCATGTTTGGCCTCAGTACAGCAGCTTGTGTCAGATGAAGATGATGATGATGATGGTGGGAAAAAAAAAAAAAAAAAAAAGCTTCTGTGCAGATGTGTGTGTAACCTGCACTGAACACACAGCTGCTTTCTATAGGAGTCTGGATGTAACTAAACTGTGAATGTCATTTGGAGATAAAAATATGATGATTATCAAATTATAATATTATGGTAATAAAGTATTATTAAAAAGGCATACAGATGTTTTGTGTTCATGTTTCATGTTCTCTTTTCTCCATATCTTCTTTCTTCTCTTCTCTTCTCACTTTATTTTTTGCCTTTCTTTCCTCCTTTCTTTCACTTTTCACATCTGTCTTCCCTTTCTTCACCTGATCTATATGATCATTTGTAACATTTCCTCTTTTCTTTCTTCTCTCCCTTTGTTTTGATCTTTCTTTCCCTTCTTTTTTATCTTCATTCTTTCAGTTCTTTCCTCCCTTCCTACCATCACTATATTTTGTGCACTTCTTTCCTTTCCGCTCTTTTAATGACAATACTTTTTCTTTTCTTTCTCTTTCGTTTCCATCCTTTCTTTCTTGCTTGCTTACTTGTATTTTATTCACTGTTGATCTCTCTACAGTCAATCTCATACCTCCATAAGGTCATTGTAGGGTTAAATTCACACCCGGCTCTCTCTCTCTCTCTCTCTCTCAGCCTCCCTGCTAAAGAAAAAAAAAAAAAAAAAAAAAGGGAAGAAATGTCTAAACTCGATCCAGGAGCAGCGTGATGAAACCTTCCTGGGTTGGTGCGGCCAGATATGTGATCAGTCTAAACAGAGGTTATATCCATTACAGGATTAACTAAACCAAGCACCGCTGCTGTTTGTTTAACTGAGGCTGTTTATATGGCTGGAGGAAGTGTGGCTTGTGAGTGCTGGAGGTTGTGAAGAGGACAGAGAGGAACAGAGTGGTCCCAGTGTTCAGATGGAGGTTCTCTGCTTCGAACGTCAGCCGCCACTGTGCTAATGTGCTTTCATTTAGAGCTGCCACAGTTCATCCATACATTTGAAAATGAATTTTTTTTAAGAAGAAGAAGAAGAAGATATATAAGTTTCTCAAATGCAAACATTCCCTGCTTTCTTAAGTCCTCCATGACAGTAAACTGAGGACAAAACGAGGCATTTTAGGACTTGATCTTGAGTTCTGGGAAACGGTGATCGACATGTTTAACAACTTTTCTGACATTTTCTGCTCTAAATGACTAATCCCTCAATCTAATGTCAGAAAAGTGACTCTTTTATTAAACATTTAAACTCTTAAATCTTAAGGTGAACACAGAAACTTTCCTCCTTCAACAGATGAATGTTAAAACAAACTGCACACACATCATTCTGCACGGAGGGGAGAAAACATCCAACTGAAGGAACTAGAGGAAAAAACATGTTTGAACGGAGGAAAGAAAGGTTAATAATAACATAGATGCTCCTGATCATGATGCTTCACAGCAGTGTTTTCCTCACACATGTCTCTCCACCTGCAGAGGAAAAGAGAAACATTTCCTCTCTCTCTCCGTTTAACACAGCAGCCTGGTTCCTCTACAGTCCACTGCTGCCCTCTAGTGGTCACATGACACACTGCAGCCAGAAAGATCAAGACAAAAAAAAAAAGATGCAAAGACCGTTTTCCATCATTTATTCAGAGCAGTTCTTTCATTCCGCTCTGTCTTTATCTGCCGCTTTATATACAGCCAGCTGAAATACAGCACACATATTTGATTCATGCATGGAAAAAATACAAAGAGACCAACGGAACAATTCACTGAGGAAACTAAAGCTAAATGAAGTGAAATATTTACAGATTAGATTACTGCTCCGGCTGCAGAGCTGCTGATAGTCTGGTTGGGGTTTTTTAGCACCACTCACATCTCATCCGGTCACATTCAGTAGAAGCTGGACTCTGACTCTTGTGTTACTCTGGAAACGTGTTCAGTGAATTGTTCAGTTTGAGCTCCCGTGTACAGTGTGACTGAGTCTCATCTCTCCTGCTGGTAGTGGATCAGGACTTTCTCTGAGCTCACGATGCGACTGGGTTTGCTGATCTCCAGCTGCCTTTGGATGCCTGGGCACACACACACACACACACACACACACACACACACACACACATATTGCTGTGAGTTCATAGTAACACATCTATGGTGCATTACAATAGTCATATACACATATTATGTCTTACAATACATATATGATGTATGATGTATTATTATGGTGCCATGTGTATGTGACACATAATAATGCCTGTGATGCTACATGAAACTAAACAGAATCAATAAATATATATAATAAATATAATAAATTGTTTATTTTGTCAAACCAAAATGAAGTTAGGACGTTTTTTTTTTTATTGCTAACAATTGGATCAGAATTGACAGATTGACCTGTAATGGTCAGATATATACAGTATATAGTGAAGATGTACATGTAGATGTATCACAAAAACAGAAGAGAATAATTTAGTCACATGGTGTTTATCTGAGTCAGCAGTTTCAGGTCCACCAGTGGAGACTGGGGACAGACGTTATCCTGAGAGGGACAGACCTTCATCACATTCAACAGAACACTGACTGTAAGGTTTTAGAGGAGCTGGACTTTTCTGTTTATCATTGCAACAGTGCAAACAATGCACTTCACATTGCATAAGTCCATGTCTTATGTCTTATGCATTGTGAAGATGATTGTCAGACTTCCTCCAGCTAGAAGAACTATATAGAGATCATAATGTATCCATATATCCAGTCATGGCTTATAGAGATGCTCTGTCATCTCTCTACTTTCAACTATTGAATAAAGACATAAAAGGCCATAAAAAGAAAGGCCAGTAACTGTCACACACATCTCACAGGCCATGTCATTCTGTAACTGTAGAAGCTTTAACAGCTTTAACTGTTGGTCTGACAGAGCCTTTAAAGGAACAGTCTAACATTTTGTGAGATGTACTTATTTACTTCTTGGTAGAGAGTTAGATGAGGTACTGTAAAAACAATTTGATTTTAGGTCAGGTGCTGGACTATTTCTTGCCTCTGAACAGTTGCCAGGGCAACCATGTTGTGCAGATGATGGCACTGTGACTGAAACATGAACTTATGTTCCACATTCTTTGTCACCTTTTGGATATGTAGAAAAATGGATACTATATTTTTTTGCACCTCAAGTCATCTGTCAGTCTGTTTTTTTTTCCTTTCACACTGCTCAGTGTTCCACTGTGTTCACCAGCTGATCACTGCATGTGTTGGTATAGTGTACAGCTGCCGCCTACCACTGCTACCAAAGTTGAAGAGAACACTGAGAGTGAATTATACATTAAAAGTGCTGTAAAAGCAAAACGATGAGTTAAAATAGACTAGCTCCACCTCCAGCAGCTACAACAGTAACATGCTGCTCTAACACTGATGCTTCACTATTAATAATCTAATATAGAAAGAATATTGATAAGTGACAAGCTTTCTGTCTTCAGTCAGAAGTGAAGGGAAGTGGATGTGATGTAGATGAAATGAGATCACAGCGTACCTCTGAGCACTGCGTACCAGCCCTGCAGATCCTGCTTCAGAACACTGTTGTCGTCGTCCGACACGAACCTCCTGCCATCTGAACACAAGAAGACACTCTGATGCTCACTTCTGTCTGCAGCCAGTACAAATGCATCTGCTCCAGTCAGACCCCGACAAAAATCTAACTCCAGATCCAGATGTTGTCTACAGTTATTCACAGCTCCAACAAGCGTTTGCTGTGATTGTTGTTAAACATGGTACGGAGCAGGTACCATGTGTTTCTACTTTACAGAAGAAGAAGAAGAAGCAGAATCCAGTTTCACACAGCGACCAATGAGATAAACTCTACTGGTGACTGACTGGTCATAAAATCACAGCAGCTTGTGTCACTATTGAATTTATTAGATGTTTGATCAGTAACAGTAAATGAAATAAAGCAGATGTGAGTGACTAGTAGAATATGGTTATAATACTAAAGGTGGAAGCTCCTCTGTGTGATCTGTGCTTTCATTTCTAACTGCTTCTCACTCTGTGCAGCTCAAGTCTGTTAAATACACAAACACATGATATCTCTGCAATGCTTGTCAAACTTTGTTCAACTTCAAAAATGTATGATTTGTGTGGGTTAAACTCACGTTTGCCCTTTAAATACATCATGGACTGAGGACCCCAGTGCACGTTCAGCTGAGGGAGAAAGATGACAGATAAGACTTCGCTTCGCTTCGAGGTCACGTCGAAGAAAAAAAGAAAGATGAAGACGAGGAGCTGGTGAGTTTTTACCTTCTGTGTGTGACAGGAGTCAACAAGCAGGGAGATGAGCAGCGTACACGTCCAGACAACTCTGGCTTTTATCTTCTGGAACAACATGAAGCAGATAATACCACTCATATACATCCAGCCAAACATACACTGCATTAAGTATGGATATGTACAATTTGTGCGTATACAGATAGGTGTTTGTAGCTTTGATAATAAGCTTCACAATATCTCATATAACATATTGTAAGATAGCATAAGAAACCCTATAAAAGCAATATATTCCTATGGAAATAAATAAATACAATGTTGATATGACAAAACAAAGATGATCCCTTGATGGTAAATTTTTTCTTATAATAAAAGGACATTGTATTGGCCCAACACTTATTAATATTAAACTATGATAACTAACTATGCAAACTATGATTTCATTGCAGATATTTGCTTTCTTTCTTTCATTTCATGCTCTAGTTTTGTTCTTTTCGCTCAGTTTTTTTTTGTTTGTCAGAAAAAAATAAGCAATTTTAAGACATCATTAGGATGTGGTCATATGAGGTTTTTTTTTAATGTTTTATATAATAATACATAATAATGAAAACAAAATTGTAGCTGAATCAAGAAGAAGTTAAAGTCCTGTTGTGCTAGTAAGAACTGAGAACAGTATATTATTATTATTATTATTATTATTATTATTATTATTATTACAGCATTAGCACAAGAAAGACTGATGATAACATGAATTGTCTGGTAAAATTAATTTTTAAATATTTTAGTAGAATATATTTCAGTTACAGATAGTTACTATATTTAAGTTAATGAACTTATAATAACTTTAACAAAACAGCAATTAAAATTACAATACATCAGCATATCTGCATGAACATAGTCTTGCAGAAACCAAACAAAAACTTAAAGACATGCACTAGATTGCACTTACCATGTCTGCTGCAGTGAGAGCAGCCGGGCCAGTGGCAGCATGAATGTGTGGATGTTCAGGGCTGTTTATATCCTCCTGCAGCAGCAGCAGCAGCAGCAGCAGCAGCAGCAGCTTCGATCTCACCTCCCTGTGAGGCCTGGCAGGACTCCTGTTTACTAGCAGCTACTAAACAGCACAAAAACACTGGCTGACGTCACAACCTGTCATCTACACTGAACACAACATCAATAGTATGGATCTACCATGTGATTCCTACAAGTGGTGAGGTGTGTGTGTGTGTGTGTGTGTGAGATGTTGACAGTACAGTATTTCATGTCACTGCTGTTTTTATTACTATTAGATGTTTCCTAGTATCAGGAAATGACTTGATTTCTGAAAGTTCTTCCAGCTGAGCGTCACTGATTATCCTCACACAGCCTTCATCATCTGTTCTACATGCTCTAATGAAGCGGCTGTGGTACATGCAGGAGTTATTAGATATGAAGCAAAACAAACAATATTTTCAATCCACAAGTCCACTTTACCAGCTGGACCGTTTCTCACACTGGTGATGTGGGGACATGTCCCTCCTCCCGGTTTGATTCTCACTAACCTCTCTAAAAAGCAGCAGCATTTTTCTGTTGATATGCTGATCTGTTGCCACCGGTTACTGCTGTCCACTCACCAGCTATAAGTACAAAATTTCGGCGCGTAACTTGTCCCGCAGCTTTGAGAAAACCCACGCGAATTATACATCAGAACGTGCGGCTCGTTCGGGAATGGTGTGCTATGACTTTTGGTGAAGATATTGAAATTTAGAGTGGAAGAAGCTATTTAAATTTTTCTGAAAAATTTCTGGATAAATCGTCCTTTCAGCCACATATTTTGGTCGTATATATTGCTTCATATCTATATTCTACTATCTATTGGACTATATACATACAGTCAAGCCTGAAATGATTCATACCCCTTGCGCGAATTTTGTCTTAAAGTTACTTTTATTCAAGCCAAATTTCCCTCCTCTGTCTGTCCCATAAGAGACATCTCACTTCTGCTGCTCCTAAAGTTTCTGTCATTTTGTCCATGTAAAAGGTTTTTATGGGGCAGTTTCTCTGATCACATTTGAGGGTGAAAGGGCAGATTGTCATATAAATAAACACATGAAAAACAACTGTTGGTCTAAGGTGTGTTCTGTTTCAGTATTTGAAATGTATTAAGAAATGTATTCATAATGTACAGATGTGCTCCTGATGATGTAGAAAACCCATAAATTATATTTATTATGTACATGTTGTGACTCCACATCATGACTTAAAAGTCAATGTAATATATAGTATTATTAGAATTATATATATGTTTATATATATTTTCATGTTTCAAACACACTAAGTGTAATTAGCGGCACCGTTGCCAGAGAGAATCATTTTTGACCACTTCCGAGAGCCTGTGAGCTGAACTTAAAACACAACGTGTATTAATTCTCCGACTGTACAGTGTTTAGCTGCCTGTGTTTATCACATAATGTTAGCTGCTAGCTAATGTAAGCTAGCGGCTGTTACTGTGTAAGTTACGTTGACATTACACATATATTTGCGGAGAAATCTTCCACTACTGTTGATATCCAACGTGATGACATTTTCATTGGATCATCACAAAATGAAAAGTAAATGTAAAAACGTTAAAAAAAAGAGTAAATTATTCAACACACAATCTAATGATCCATCTTTTACCATTTACTTTCTTTTATCTGATAAAACAAAGTAAATAAATCATTATTTTTTGCAAAGAGGCCACAACATGAACACAAGGTAACGCGATAGCCCTAAAATAAACATGTGTAGGGAAACTCGGGGATGTGTAAGACAGTGTAAGATTTGTTTTTCGTACTTTAACTCACATAAAAAAAACTTAAATATTAGCATTCCTCTGTTACTGTAAACTGTGCACATGTTGTTGCTTTTATCCTTTTATTTCATAAAGTGAGGATGTGCGGGTTTCTTAGGAAAAGGAAATAACAGATTTATGTTTTTTTTTTAGTTTAGTTTAGTTATTCATTTTTGAATTACAAATGAATTACAGGTTATCCAATGATAGCTGGACCTATCTCCTCTTTAAAAAAAAAAGTGCTCAGAATAATAACTTTTTAATGTGAGAGACAGACAAATATAGCTTGTACTATAGCCAATATAGGCCATGAGGGTTTTCACATGAAAGATACTGCTTAATGTAGTATAGAAGTCATTCAGAATACCAAATCAGTTCTTACCTATTAAATTCAGGCAAAATGTAAAAAAAAATAAAAGCATTTTCTGCAATATAAATACACAACTATCTTTTTGATTGAAAGCATGATTTGTTCTCTTGGGGCGATAATAATCAAAATTCTAGCAGAATCTTTGCTTTTGTGGTTCACACTAGACAGACACAGGTGTCTTCCACTCAATACTTTGAATAAAAACAGTATTGGTATATTGATAGGGAAATATAAGGATTATGAAGACAACATTAGCTTCTTTAACCATAGGTACCAATTGGCAGCCATTTTGAGATTGGACCCGTTGCAGAACCATGAGGTAAGATGGCTGCCTCGGAACACACATTATGACACATCAAAGGCAAATGACTTATGACATCACAATACAAGACATGACACGGCGGAATGTTGGAAGCCCAGTAAAGCAGAGAGACTCTTCATTCCAGTGATTGAACCCACAGAAGACAGCCAGACTTTTCTTAAGCTCTGATAGCGTCCGAAAGTGAGACATAAACTGTTCTTTTCTTTTGAAGAACCAAAGTTCAGTGTTAGACAACTGAATTTTCAGTGCATCTGCAGTTTAACAGCTTGCGTTACCCGTTTCATCTTCAACAAAAACTTGACAAATTGACATTGAGTATCATGGGACCTCAGCAACAGCTATCAGCAGTAAGTTTTTCTCTTTTTTTAATCAATGCTTTATTGTAAAACGATACATTTAAGTATTTAATAGATCAAAAATGTTTCTCATTTGAGACATGTTGTGGATGAAAGGTTGTAATAAAAATAAAAGAAATATTTTTTGGGAGCATCACAGACACAGTTGAAGTTGAAAGTCAAAGTCTTCCTCTGTAATTTTGTTAGTTGTACAACAGGTGTTACACTGAAATCCATAACCAGTCGCAGTAAAGGGTCAATTATGGACAAAACACTGACAGGTTAATAGATATTACTGAGCAGTAACAGTAACAGCTACATTCATGCTTTCATGATCTCACCTACTTAATAAACTGAAAACCTTTTATTTCATACTTAATCATTCAAATTTACTGTCACTCATTTGATTCAAAACACTACAGCAAGACTTAATAAACTACTATATTACAGTGAGTTATCATATAATATAAATACTGCTTCTAAATGCTGAAAAAACAAGGACAGTAGATCATACAGTATGTCCTCAATTTGAACATCTTTGCGCTGGCTGATTTCAAGATGTTTCTGATTGCTTTTACCTAAAATAGAAATAATAATAATGATTTTAAATTCCGTCTTCCATCCTTGTTCAGTCCCAGGAATCAACCCCAATGAACTCAGTGGCAGATTTCTCAGACAGTGGTCTGCTCCAGGCCACTTATGCCCTGAGGTTCATTCAGACGCAGCTGGTGGAGCTGGCCAGGAACTGTGATTACACACTCCAGAACGGTCTGGTCAGCCTGCAATACGTCGTGCAGCTGCAGAATAACTTGGAGCAGCTCCTCCATGAGGTAGGTGTTTTTTTTTGCTTCCAAAACTGATTCTAAAGGAACATACACATCCCTTTGTTTATAGTGCATTCTCTCTGTATTTAGTTTATTCATTTATTACAGAGCTTTTGTCTCTTTTGTGTGTTTGATTTAGACCCGCTCAGTTTGCAGTTCTCCTCCAAATAAACCAGCAGAGAGTGATTTTGAGACGATCACTCGTGTCAGCGGTGGCAGCTTTGGGTGAGTAAGACTTCATTATGTTCTCACTGACTCTTTGGACGCTACAGAATGTCCAGCCGAAGCAGAAAAGAAACTCATACTGTTCAATATTTTCTCACATTTTCCTTTCCCCCCTCTTGTGCAGGTCTGTAAACCTGGTGCGCCACACCCTCACCGGTCAAACTTGCGCGATGAAAATTATAACATGGCAAAATTTGACTAGAGAATCGGAGATCCAGCAGGTGATGGAAGAGCGGGACATCCTCACCTTTATGGACAGTCCCTACATCGTTTCTTTATTATGTTCGTTTGACACAGAGAGGGACTACAGACTGGTTATGGAGTACGTAGCAGGTAAGAAGGTTACTCCCAAAGAGTATTATGTTTGTTTAGACAGGGACCGAGCAGATAAATGAGCTTTAAACTGACTTTCCTCTATTATCCATGGACTGTTCACCCAACACACACTGAAGAAGACTGAAACATCGCATCTAACCTCTTTATATCTCCTCCTGTCCTTTTAGGTGGGGATTGTGCCTCCCTGCTGAACAAGTGGAAGCGTTTCCCGGTGGATATGGCCAGGCTGTACATTGCGGAGACCACCATGGCACTGGAGTACATCCACAGCTACGGGATCCTCCACAGGGACCTCAAACCCAGCAAGTGAGTCATCAATCTGTCCCATTAAACATTTAGAGTTTTTAAAACTCAAGTTTTCGTTAAATCTAACGAGTTATTTTTCCTGCTTTCCTCCACTGCAGTCTGTTGATCAGTTCCACCGGACACATTAAAATGACCGACTTCGGCCTGGCGAAGATCGGTCCTGTTCAGATGAGAGGAGAAGATCAACCCATCATAAATATTGTCCGTGAGTTCCCCGACCAAGAGGTAAGTCTCTTCTCTCTCTTCTGTGCTTATTGTAGCTCATACCTGGATTGTTGTATTTATCATTTTCTGTTTCCTACCTTCAGAAAGCGGGAACTCCTCTATACATGGCTCCAGAAACCATCCTGAGTCAAGGCTACGGAAAGCCTGTAGACTGGTGGGCAGTGGGTATAATTCTGTACGAGTTCCTGGTGGGTGAAACCCCTTTCGATGGGGACACCTTCGACGACCTCTACAGTCGGGTGGTCAACGGTAAGAATCTTTACCTCAGTTCATTGTTATCTTTTCATCATACGCAGCCTTTCTACACATTTGTCATGCTAGCGAACCTAAATGAATCACTCACTTGATTTTAGAAGATGATTGAAAATGTCCTCATTTGTACTTTTCATACAAATCTTGCAAAGTGTAGCTTTCATTTCTTGTTTCTTTTTGATTTGATATATTGATCCTTAACTTGTTGTAAGATGGTTTTCATTCAGTGGCTTTGTAGTGATGTAGTTAAAGTTTTGAATTCTGTTATAAGATCACTGATATCTTTTTTTCATCAGATGATGTCAGCTGGCCGGAGGGAGAGAAAGAGCTACCCGCCGACGCCCGAGACCTCATCAGCCTTCTCCTAAGAAAGAACGCGTTCGTTCGGTTGGGTACAGGTTAGTGGCAGATTTACCTAATGATGAGGATGTGGATAGAGACAGGATGGGAAACAGATAAGCTGATGGGAGAACAACCTGTGGGGTAACAGCTTGGTGGGCTCCAGGTTGTTTCCAGACATACAGAACCATACAGCGCTAATGAAATGCCGTCACAGTGACTGGGCACAAATAGATTTGTTTTTGTAAATTTTGTCTCTTTGTCAGCCAGCAGAATATCTCAAAAATGAAATGAAACTGCATGAAGTTGAATCTTGGATAGAGGAATAAGGGTTTATTAGTTCAGATTCAGATTCAAGAATGACACTAATTAATTTCTAAACATTGAAAAACACAGCATTGTTATTTTGTCATTAGCTGTTGTAGATCTGGTGCATGCATCTCATGATTTTCCACCTCTAAAGTTCAGCCCGCCGCTACAATACATAGAACTGTGATTTTAGATATCTTAGAAAGTGGGAAAATTCTACACACTGGATGTGCTGTTGTGAACAGGGCCTTTTTTTCCAAAGTATCCTGTAGCCTCAGAAAATGTATTTACAGTAGATAATGATTTGCTCCTTGGCATTAGGCATTAACATGAAGTAATGATTGGTTACAACTGTAGGCAGTAAGCTAGTTAGCTGGGCATGCTAACAATTACAGCTCATGTTAAAGCAGTTAAGAGTGTTTAAACTGTTTACTTTTTATTTTGGGAAAAGTAAAAGTGTCCAGAGACGGGGTCAGTCACAGCTCTTAGGCCCAAGATGTGTCCATGTACAACACCAATGTCTGTTTGTCTGATTTGTTTTCCAGGAGGAGCTGTTGAGGTCAAAATGCACCCATTTTTCAATGATCTGGACCTTCATCAGGAGCCTCCATATGTCCCGGAACTTAAGACTGAGGAGGACACCAGCAACTTTGACTGTAGGTGCCAACACACACCTTAACAAACCTAGATTCATGTCTGACAGACTTTTACTACTTTCATTAATGTAGTGCTCATAGACAAACGTTTTCAGGTTTCCAGTTTGTTTTTGGACAGCAACCTTTTTGAGTGATGCCTGGTGGGAATTTCACTTAGAATAAATATCATGTCTGCCTTTTTTTTCATGACTTAATGCATGTTGGTTTGTTCTTGTGATCCCTACAGCCCGCTCGGATATGTGCGCTGACGACGACGATGAAGATTTACCCGTGCCGCTCCCGGACTTCTGCTCCGTCGCCTTCCGCTTCAGAAAGGTAGGAGTTTTTATCCAGCTCCCAACCTCCACTGCAGTTTGAGACTGTCCAAATCCATTAAATCCATTTCTCACTATGAAATACAAACTTCACGTAAACAACTGCAGGAGAATTATTTACAGCACAGAACAAAAAGGAGAAATGTTGACTTTGATGCTTTTCTTTTGAAACTCCAGGTTTACGGCAGCCCGATGCATGTCAGCATGTGTACATTCAAGCAGAGCCTGCCGTCGAAAATCAGCGAGGAGGAGGAGTCCATCGGTGTTGAAGAGTATGTTTACGACTATATCTATTATAAAGACGTGTCATCTGACGAAGAGCGGGAGCTGAGTAGCACTGATGAGGATTTCGAGTACAGCACTGATGAGGATTTCGAATATAGATACCATGAAGAGGAAGAGGAATTTCAGGATGAGGGCAACAAGAAATTAGAGGAAGATGAAGGTTTTGAGGAAGAGGAGAACAATGATGAGTTCTGTGAGGAGGAGGACTGTCAGAAGATTCGTGAGAAGGAGCGAGAGGAGGTTACAATTACACAGAGGAGGAGGAGGAGGAGGAGGAGGAGAGGGAGAGGACGAAAGAAGGCGGGGAGGGGGAAGAAGAGAAGGACGGGCAAGGGGAGTGGAAAGAAAAGAAGATGGTGTAAGAGGAGGAGGAGAAGAAGAAGGGAGAGGAGGAAGAAAAACAGAAGTTGTAGCAGGAGGAGAAGGAGGAGAGGAGTGAAACGAAGAAGATGAGGTGGAGGAGAACGGGGCATCAGGGTGGGTGGGTGGGAGGAAGGTTACGAGGGCAAGAAAAAGTTTTATGAACTTTAGGGGACGGGGACAAGCGAAGGGGGAAAGAGGAGCAGATGGTGTAAAGAGGGGGGGAAGGGGGGAGGAGAAGTAGGGAGAGGAAGAGGAGGAAAAAGAGAAGTTGCAGGAGGAGGAGGCGGAAAAGAGGAGGAAGACCAAGGGGACGAACCCCACCATCTTTTCATCATCACCCCACCGTGTCCATTGGATGGTTTCCCACCTGCAGCCCGGTGGTCTCCATAGCAACAGCAGCCACAGCAGCAGAGAAACAGACTGCTGGACACCAAGTATGTACTAACCCTAACCCTAAACTCCAAATATGCTTCAAGGACATAAAGACCTGGATGAGCTGCAATTTTCTTCTACTAAACTCAAAAGTGAAGTTATTGTGCTTGGTCCTAAACACCTTAGAAACACATCATTTAATGATAAGGCTGCTCTTGATGATATTATGCTGGCCTCCAGCACCACTGTAAGCAAGTCATCATTGATCACGATATGTCCTCCATAAAACTAATCTCAAGGACGGCCTTTTTCATTTAAGTAATATCACAAAAATTAGGCACATCCTGTCTGAAAAAGATGCAGAAAAACTAGTCCACACGTCTGTTACTTCTAGGATGGATTATTGTAATTCCTTATTATCAGGCTGCCCTAACAAGACTCTAAAGACTCTGCAGCTGGTCCAGAATGCAGCTGCAATGACAAAAACTAGGAAAAGAGATCATATTTCTCCCATTTTAGCTTCTCTGCATTGGTTTCCTCTAAGATCCAGGATAGAGTTTTAAGTCCTTCTTCTCACCTACAAAGCCTTTAATGGTCCGACACCATCGTGTCTTAAAGAGCTCGTAGTACCGGATCACCCCACTAGAACACTGAGCTCCCAGAATGCAGGTTTACTTGTGGTTCCTACAGTCTCACAGTGTTTTCTTGTCTCACAGGAAAATCCAGAGTCCGGGTTGTAGACGTCGAGAGCCATGGCTGCGGTGACGGTGCAGGGGTGGTAATATCTCTATTATTAATACTGGTCATATCTCCATTATTTTAATCATTATTATTGTTGTTGTTGTTGTTATGCTTCTCTTTGTCTCCCTCTTCCTTTCTTTCTTCCTTTCTCTCTCTCAACCCAACCGGTCAAGGCAGATGGCCGCCCACCTAGAGCCCGGTTCTGCTCCAGGTTTCTTCCCGTTAAAAGGGAGTTTTTCCTTGCCGCTGTCGCCATGTGCTTGCTCATGGAGGGAATTGTTGGGTTTCTGGAAAATGAAACACCTGCTCTTTTGTTATGATTTGGCCCAGAATTGGAAAAAGTACTAAAGACCACATTTTCATTCAGTCTGTTCCGCTTCAGGTCACTTTTTCTATTTCTGTTTTTGTTTTGTTCTGTTTTCTTTACTTTGTCTTTTCTTTCTCTTTGAAAAAATAAAAAAAATAAAAAACACACAATGGTTGTAACTAATCTTTTTGAACTGAACATAACATTAAGACAGTAAGTTAGGTTGAGTGTATGATGATAATTAGTTATGATAAGAGACAGCACATATTACAACCCTTTCACAAATCTAGAGCTGCAACTAACAATTATTTTATCATTATTATCATCATCATTATTATTATTATCATTATTTCTTAATTGGAAAGAGTTTACAGTAGCAGTGGTTTACTGGATAGTTCAGACAGTGACACATTTAACAACGCTGAAGGTAGCTTCTGAATCGGGTTTAAGGGGAAAGTTAAGGGAAACATACATAGTGATATTTATCATTTGATTCTCCCATTTTACACCATTTACACATGTGAAACATTCTTTAAACCCACTTTCAGATTTGCGAAAACCTTTATTTTCTATAAGGGAAATTTCACTGTTTTTCCTCCCATCCAGATCACATTAGATCACATCCAGATCAAAAACCACTATACTTAGACTTTTCAAAACTGGACTTAACAATGAGACTCATTAAAGTTATTTCATATTAAAGTAGCTCATATTGGTAAATTCAGTTCTGTGTAGCATTCAGAGACATTTTAGTCCAACAACAATGACAACACAAGACATTACAAGAAGTGACTTACAGTGTCATTCTGGGGCTCCACTTCACTTCCACTCCGCTGAGTTTCCCCCAGAAGAACATGTCATTGAACTCCAGAAACATGGCTCTGACATCGGGGGTTGGGGTCCAGCATCTCCCAGGACTCGTCCACGATGGACAGCGGTCTCTCGGGCTGCGTAGTCGGCTTCCAGAAGGGAACAAGATCGCTGCTGCCTCCAGCTATGTTGAGCTTCGCAGCCTTGCCTGCGTTGAACTCGGGGAGAAAACTTATTGAGACGATATTTCTTTAGCCCTTCTGGCATATTTATTTCTGAGACTCCACTTGGTAGGACCTTCATTAACTAACATGGTACCCACATGCACGCACTGACAGACTGAAACAAGGAATCGGGGTGTGTCTCAAATAAAACGTAATGGCATCTGTGTACAGCGACACACTGTGGTGAATACCCAACATTACACCTTATTCAACAGCCATACATTCACACATTACAAACAACAACTGAGTACATCAAATTACATCTCTTAACAAGCTACCTCCACTTTCCGTTTTTTACTGCTTTGCCCGAAGCCATTATCCTCAGAGCCGACTGATGGAAAAATTGACTTCTCGTATTCATCACCAAAATATCCCTGATCACATCTGGAATCAAGCTTTCCCCTGTTCTGTT
This sequence comes from Euthynnus affinis, assembly GCA_029490765.1. Lineage (NCBI taxonomy): Eukaryota > Metazoa > Chordata > Actinopteri > Scombriformes > Scombridae > Euthynnus > Euthynnus affinis. Next base: position 33,574,723 of record CM055844.1, on the reverse strand, counting down.
TGTATGTGTAACATACAGATCCAAACTTCGGCATTTTGGACAGATTTGGTATTTTATCAGTTAACATCTAGTAAGGGGTCTTCCCTGTTCGCTTATTAAAGCATCTGTTGCGTACTATGGCTGCTGTCTGAACAGCATAGTTCCAGAGAAATTTGGGTAGCTGACTTTCAATTAGCATGCATCTGCCCATCTCAAAAAGAGTACGCCAGCCCCTCTCAGCGGTACCGTTCTGATGAGGTGAATATGGAGCTGATGTCTCATGCTTAATGCAATTTTTCCGAAACAGGGTTTTAAAGTCTTTGCACATGAACTCAGTCTCACTCTTTGACTTAAGAAAGTATACAAACACTGCATTTGAATAATCATCGGTAAATGATTGCACATATTTGTATCCATCTATAGACTCATTAGCTACTGGACCTGCTAGGTCTGTGTGTACCATTTGCAAGGGAGCCTTTGCTCTTGTATCAGGGTCTCTCCTACGGGTTTGTGCAAACTTTCCCTGGATACATACCTCACACTCTTGATCAGGCTTAGTAGCCTTGCCCTTAATCTGCATACCATTGACAACATTTTTGCCGTCTAAGTACATCCTCATAGTTACAATGGCCTAATATTTCGTGCCATGTTTGCATGTCATGACAAGTACTACACTTATCACTATCATCAACCTCAGTGTGCAAATAATACAATTTGTTATACACATGAATGTTAAACCTGGTACCATCTTTATGTGTCAACACATCCTGTCCTTGTTTAAAAGTGACTGTTGCTCCAGAAGCAGTTGCTGACTTTACCGAGAAAATATCACCTCTCAGCGTTGCTCTGCATCGTCGTCCCGTGCTGTCTACCAGGAACACCTCTGCATTCCCCTTGCGTTGAACGACGCCTCTGCACAGGGTGCCGTCTGCCAACTCCACACAGTGCGTCTCCGGCTTGAATGTGTCGTCGAAGCTTTTAAACTTGGCTATATCGGTAACGATGTGGGATGTAGCTCCGGTGTCAACCATCAGGCCCTTTTCGTTGATGCTGAGCCCTGGTGTCTGCGTCCCTGATCCTGAAGGCGTAATCGGCTGCTTCTGCTGCAGATCCGTTGCCGCTCTCATCTGTGATTTTCCTCGCTCCATCCTTTATATTTTTACGTCTACAGCTGACATCGTTGTGGGTGTCACTTTAACAATGACTGCACCATGTCTTTCGCCGACATGCTTTCGCCCGGTGACCTTTCATGCCACACTTCAAACACACAATTTCCGCATCCTCGTTGGTCCTGTCCCGTGCACTTGACTTGGCGGGCCTCCGCCCGGCTCTCGCCGCCGTTTTCATCACATTATCATTGGACTCTGGTGAGGTTAGCTTTTCTGTGGCTTCAAAGCTACGTAGTCTTGTTTTGAACTCCGCGAATGTTATATTGTCCTCGTTATGTGTTACATGTATTGCAAATGGCTTAAAGTTTTCCCAATAAATGCAAATGTCCAAGTACCTTAGTCTCCCACAGTTCATACTTGGTTTCGTCTCCATCAAACATGATTCAGGGCAACCTGCTTGTCCCTCGTGGATCCATGATGCTATCTGTTAGCCGTTAGCACGCTGTCCGTCGCGACCTTCTACCGGCGATAAAACATCAGAAAAACTCTTCCCGGAGTTGCTCCTGGGCCCATAACCTGTTGAGCTTCGCAGCCTTGCTTGCGTTGAACTTATTGAAACGATATTTCTTTAGCCCTTCTGGCATATTTATTTCTGAGACTCCACTTGGACCTTCCTTAACCATCATGGTACTCACACGCACGCACTGACAGACTGAAACAAGGAATAGGGGTGTGTCTCAAACAAAACGTAATGGCATCTGTGTACAGCGACACACTGTGGTGAATACTCAACATTACACCTTATTCAACAGCCATACATTCACACATTACAAACAACAACTGAGTACATCAAATTACATCTCTTAACACACACACACACACACACACACACACACATATATATATATATATATATATAGTGTGGTTGATATATATATATTGTAATTTTTTCCCGGAGATAAATGAACAAATACAGAAGAAAAAAAAGATAGAAAGACAGAAAGCAAGCCAGGAAGAAATCCACTTTGCACCGTGCCCTGCCCCGGTACTGTGCACACTGACAGTGGGGGATAGGTCACCATATCCTGACAGCACAAGTCCCTGTCAAGTTCTGGTCAAGATAGGCAGATATTTTTTTTAAGCAATAAAGCTAATGCTACATAATAATGCTACGATAGCTGTTGGACTCAGATAACATTACAGTTTGAAGGATATGAGACTGAACGGCAGCCAATAGCTAGCTATGTGGAGAACTGCTGCTTCTTGTGCTGAAGTTTCACTGACAAATATCAGTGATAATGGTTAAACACCAACTTATCTACAAAAACAGATTTCTGCACTCACTAGCGTGCACCAGAGATGTGAGCACCACTTAACATCGTAGCACATTGTTGTAAGCTAGAATGATAAGTTCATTTGTTGCATCTACTGTATGTTTGTATTCAGCTGCAGGTCAACAACATCTTTTCTTTTTTGCACATTTTGCTTCTATGAGGCCCATAATTTTACAGTGAACTAAATACGTATTAATAAATTCTGTAGAGCATAGCACCTTTTCAATACATGTTGAGGCAAAAATATTTGCTGTCACTAGGACTGACTGTTAAAAACAAGAAGTTATGTTGTGCAGCTTTAATAGTAGCAACATGGCTAGGGCTGGCCCTTCCAAACAGTTTTGATTAGTGATGTTAGGAAAGTAAAACCATCTGAGTGAACACTGCTGCACTCTGTGTTCCAGTGTCCCCGTGTCTCTTCTTTAACAATTTACTGTGACATCATTTCATATAATGAATCATACAGCATTGTGCGCTTCAGTGATGACAGCACATCCTGTCCAGTACAACCACTGGTTCTCATCACTGTGCTCTTGCTGTTTAATGATCAACATTAAATTATTGGTGTTCATGTCTTCCACATGCTCACAGGTGAAGTGCTGCTGGCTGCTCAGTCTGCTACTATGCTGCTGAATCTGTGTATTCAATTGCATTGGTATTAATAATTTAAAAAAGTAAGTTGAGCTAATGTATGGTGCTGTTGTCTGGCATGTGCTTACCTTTTTGCTGATGTCCAAACAAAGGGAAAACCCAACATGCTGCTGCACAGATTCAGGATGGTGGATTACACCGGCTCTGCTGTTGTGGGGGTTTTTACTGCTCTTCCCGTTGATACTCAGAAATAATAAACGGAAAACATTTTTCGCTTTGTTTTGTGTGATTAGCTCTCAGCTTCCCTCAAGCTCAAACAGCAGAACCTTTTCCATCATGTAACAGTCTAATCGTTTGCTTTACGTGGTCAATTCCTTCACTGACTTATTTATTATAGCAAACTGGTCAAAACTAGTAAGCGCCATAAACACAGCGTGACTACAGTAACCATGATGCAGCTTGATGGCATCATCCTCACACTCTCTGCCTGCTTCTCATGACCACTAAAACGTATATTCTGATGTGTAAAATTGCTGGAACTCTTCTTTAAAGTTTCAACCACACTCTGCTCCATGCTGTAACTGTGATTGATGCACTTTGAACATCCGAGTTGACGGCTGACACGTGACTTGGCAACAGACGGTCCACATGCAGCACACTTACACACTGTGCATGTGTGACTGTCAGTGAGTGATGGATCACTGGTTCCACATTTTCAGGCAATTTGAGGCTTTCAGGCAGATTCATGTATATTCTAGACTCAGACTTTGAGATGCCTTTGAAACAGTGTTTAGACTGTCATGTTGAGAATGTCATTAAATATAGTTGAATAGTTATCTTAATAAATAAAACATGAAACATATAAATAATACAAATCATGTATTTTTTTATGGGAGCAGGGAGGACATGTCATGGTACACGGCAGGAACACACATCAGCAGTATGGCTGGCAGCTGGTGGTTGTACATGTCAGTCTCTTCTTGACTCTTTTTTTTAAAAAAAAAAAAAAACCCTCTAAGTGTCCTCCAAGACTGTGGTAAATGAACTCCAGTCATCAAACCTGTGAATGACAGATGTGTCCAATTTTCTCTTTTATTGTCCATTTCTATTCAAAAAGATGAGCATCAAGCAGCTTCCCTGCTGACAGCTTACTGCCAGAGATCCCTCTTCCATCAGACAGGACAGTGCAGGTGTCTGAACTAAACTGGAACAGGTGACACAGCAGTTATGATACACTTACTTTCAATGAAAAGGAATATGAAGTAGTGTGGAGTAGGTCTTACATTAAAAAAAATGCCAGATTTGAGAACAGATGCCACAGATATGACTAAATATTGTTTTTACATGTTCCTGTTCACTTTACAAATGAAATTATTCTCAAGGTTAATCTAAAAATCATTAAACGTGTAATAATAGCAGTAATTACAACAAGAACGTATGTACAGAAGAATAAGTTACATAACTTCCACTTTTAAAATATTTACATGAATTCACATTCAACACAAATAATCTCATGACACCTCTGAAGTGTTTTATATGCTGAGTCAGAGTGAGGAGTGTAATACAATAACCTGTAAAGCTCTCCAGGAACAGAACACTGTGCTATAAACGGATACAGGTGCAGTAGGAAATTCCAAACAAAGGTGTGTGAGGCTGGCTCAGTGATATTTTGAAGCATGACCTTGTGATATCTCCAGACTGTAACTGTGAGGTGTCAGTATGTGTTGTCTTTGGACATGGCTTTGACGATCTGTGTCAGACAGTGTCCGAACTCGTCCAGGATCATGTGCTCAGCCTGGGCGAGGCTCTTAGCCTCCATCTCGGCCTCCTCGGCCTGGGCCAGCAGACTGGCACACACAGCCTCCACTACAGCAGGGGTTATCACCGACACATCCCACCTGGACACACAAACATGCTTTACACATTTCTTTACAGGTGATGTCACAGCAGAGGATGATGTCATGGACGGAGACTTGTATAAAGAACCTGAAGCAGCTGTTGGAGTGAGAAATTTTTCTTTCATTCCAAAACCTAGTGCAAAGCTCAAAGTTCACTTTGTCCCAGTTTACTGTAGGTCTTATTGTTAATAAGCTCTAGCCTGCTTATTTCTATGGTAACCATTTGCTCACAGATGTCATGGCTGAGCTGAACAGCTTAAACACACAATCAGAAAAGTTAACCAATGTGTTGACATTAGTTTTTAGGATGAAAGAGCTGCTGCTGCTGCTGCTGATCCTACAGACAATCAACTGGCAAGTCAGCAGCCACACTCAGCTCATTCATGGCACTCAGTGGTCACCAAAGCCAGAACAATTCTACTCCACAGCCAGCAGTGAGCTGCTGCTCTCAAGGTGATTGGACATTACCTGCCTGGCATAAAGTTGAAGTAAACGTCCGATAAAGTCAAACACCAGGTGAGATGCAGATATTCTTGGCAGTCAGCGCTGGATACTGAGCTTACATAGGTCAGGTGACCTGAAAGGAGCCTCCTATGGCAGTCACATGTGTCACAGGTAACAGTGTCTACACAGTCTGTTCAGTGAAAGCATCGTCTGCAGAGCAGCAGCAGCAGTCCTCCATCAGTATGTCAACTCTGTCACCAAAGTGTCATGATGTAGCATGATGCACTGTGTCAAACTCCACTGACTCACTTGTCCTTGAAATGGACGGCCCTCTCACTGGGACACATTTCTGAGCCGTCGTCATAGTTTCTACAGCCGACACACTTACAGCTGGAGGTGCACATGATGTTGGCCTGCAAACACAAACACAACAGTAGAACTCACTCCGAACTAAAATGGTCTCAATGTTGCATTTCTACAACACTTGCATGTTACTGGAGGATTTTCTATTGTACTTTTAAAAAGAAAGTCAATACAAGTGTATGTAGGAATGGCTGAATTAGTAGAGGCTGGTTACATGCAGTCAAACAGCAGGAGGTGAAGTTAACTAATGAGAAATGTGTTTATGTTGGACTAAATGAGAGAATTTCTCTTTCCATGAGTGAAACTAAGTTTCAGCTTGGCTGCAGCCAGCATGAAGCAACTCTCAGCAGAAATGTAGCATAAGATCATGATCACACCCACAACAGCTCTGCATGTGTTCATGTGTTTGGCCAATCAAATATGTGCAAGTGTCCAGTAAATTCTGCCATAAAGAAGTTGATACACCTTCAAACTGGACCTTCTGGTTTATATTTCAAGTCCTCCTGACTGCCTGCACCAACTCAGACTGCTCAGTGTTTGTGTCTCAATCTGCTGATGCTTCCAGTCTGGCTTCAGCACCATCAGGCCTTGCTGGTTTCCACCATCAGTGCTTGAATCTGTGCACAACAGCTTTGTGAACCAGGTCACTTTTCAGGTATGTGTAGAGGGGTGTGTGTGTGTGTGTACCTCATAGCACTCGCAGTAGTTCTTAAGGCAGCCGGAGCGTTTACAGTTGCAGCCTTTGTTATGCCAACCTTTGACCTCTCCTGACTTCCCACCAGCAATTTTTGGCCTGAAGGCATCTGGGTTACGACCTAAACAGGACTACATAATCACAGCTACAGTCATGATTAGAATAAGAACGGGGAAGTGACTCGTTAAAACAGTAAATATTCCTCAGCAAATGACAGCCAAAAACTAAAAATACAAAAAAAAAGAGATTTTATTTTCCCACTGCATCATTATACACATCAGAGGATATCAACATGACAGGCTCAAAGCTAAAGGAAAGTGACAGTTACTTCTTTCATTGCATGTGAGTCTGATGTTTTCACATCATCACTAGCAGCCAGAATAAGCTACCTGTACACAGTGTCTGGGCTCCACGTTAAACACTCAGAATAGAACTGCTGCTCCTTCACTTTGAAAGGAGTGTGTCAAATGTCCCCACCAAAAGAGTCACCTGACCCCTTACCAGACAGAGAAGGGCAAATCAAACGCTCCCACCTGAAAGGAACAACTCTCAACTGCAATCAATTTACCAAAGAGGCTATACATGCTGCCTTCCTCCCTCCATATGTTGTGTGCATCATGCAATTTATTAATTGGTTTAATTCAGTTCTCACATAAGTTATATTCATATTCAATGCTCACCTCTTTTTTTTATATGATAATATTTTTTGTTGTCTCACTGTAGAGCTTAAAGCACATCTATCTGCTTTGGTTCTCTCACAGTCACTTCAGTCCATCCAAACATTTTAGAACTTGACAAGGTCATTTAAAGTAGTTCATGCATCTGATTATGATGCTTCCTGGATGCCTCTCTCTCTCTCTCTCTCTCTCTCTCTCTCTCTGTGGAGATATTCCACCAGCATCCATCTGTGAGTGCTTCTCATTTGTCTAAAACATTTCCTTGTTTAGTGGAATGAGACGTCCTTTCAAGTTGATGTCAGTTTATGTTGACTGCTAGATCAGCACCTTTTAAATGACTGTCAAAATAATCCTAAGGGAAGCCATCACTATCTATTCTACCTGACACACTGAGAGAAAATCCTGCTTGGACATTTTCAGCCTCACACAAACTCATGCATTTTAAACTAGATGGGGAATCAAAACAATCTAAATTTGGGGATTGATATTATCCCTGAATTAGTGCTGTTATCTGTCCTGCTGCAGCATCCCATCACAACAAGTCTCTAATATATGCTGGCTCATACTGCCTATTAAATATCTTTGAATAGCCAGTATGAACAGGAGGAATGATTACAGTGACTGCTCATATGGACACTGACTGTTGTTTTAAGACACTTTTTGAACCTATATGTTGTGAACCCATCCTTAACGGTGAGGGTGAGGACTGTGTGCATCATGTAGTGGTTATGGTTAAGCCTCCACAGAGAGAACACATAATGTCCTCGCAAGTGACAAATGTGTTTGAGACACACAGCGGTAGAGTGTGAGGGAACATGTCTCCCCATGAGTGTTTTCCAGTAAGACCGCTGATAAATCAGATCCAACTAATAGTGCGACACCTGTCACCCTGGCTGAAACACCAATTACAAACAATCGATGCTGTCATGCCCGACTCGCTGTGTACCCTCTGCCATCAGCTCCGACAGCAGCAGCCAGCAACAATCCATAATGATTCAGCTGGTAGTGATTGATCAGCCGGTCGGCTCACACAGCAGTCAGCCATCCTGTACCCCTCCCACAGCTGGATGATGCTTCCATATATTGCTCACTATCAGCGCATGGCAAGCTATTTGTCCTTTTCACCTCCTCTCTTTATATCTTTATTTGAAAGTGTTCTGCTTGTGCAAAACCAGTGTTTCAGTTTCTAATGAAACATATTTACATTTCTATATGATTAAGGGAGAATGTTGTGAATAATGGGAGTCATACAGAAGAGTTGTGGTCTGCCAAATGTGTCTTTTTCCACTGATTAGTGACCTAGTTTATTCTATTTCAATAGTTTCTGATATTTTACAGGCTCACCAGGAAGTACTTCACTAAAGTGAACCATAAACTACATCAGTAAAAGGTCATGATATGAACATGTTGACAGGAAGCGTTGCAAACCTTTATCGCTTTGTGACGTTTCATCTCGTGTTCTGCATTGTTGTGACAGTTAGAACAGTCACAGTTGCTGCACATCACTCCATTGGCAAAGCACTCACAGTAGCTGAAAGAGATAAGCACGCACGCACACACACACACACACACCAAATGACTTACAAAATGTTAAGTCTTCTGCTTCTCTTGTGGGTTTATCAAGAATCACAGAGTGAATTTGGGAGAGAGAAGGAGACACAGGGGGGATATTTATTTAAGCCTATCACAAACTGCCATCAAGAACGCAACATTTGCAGCAATACCTCAATTTAGAGGGATAATTACTAAGATGTAAATGAGCACAGCTGCAGTTCATTTGATTTTCAGAAAGTGTTAAATAAGATGTAATATGGCACTGATGAAACAAAGTGTTTTCTGCTCTTGAAGCTGGAATATTTGTTGAAGAGAAGACAAAAGATCAGTGATTGAATGAGAGTGTTGGATATCATTTTATATAGATTATAGCTGTAAATAGAAAATATCACCGTTTTCTAAACAAGTATTAAGTTCTTCAGTCATGTTGCATTGAGTGGAGCTGCTGTGAAACATTCAGAGCTCAGAATAATAGCAGGAGACAAGTGCAGGGAGCAGAAAGGTAAACAGTGCAGTGATAGAACAGATTTTACACAACCTGCTTCTCCCACATGTTACATTTCAGAAGCACTGTGTCCTCCTGCAGGTGAGTCTGTGCTGAGAAATCAAGTACGGGGGGTGGGGGGGGGATTTGCGCTCCTGAGCAGGAACAACTTCAAATACATATTACATGAGGCACAAACACACAATTTTCTTCCATTTCAACCAGTGCAAAACCTTGGTGTGTTAGTGAATCAGGACAGACACAAAGCTGTGAAGATTCCCCAGAGAGAAAACACACAGTGTGAGATGCACAAATGAAGTGCAAACATGAGAAAGAATGATGTCTCAGAAGCATGGTGATACTACATCATACTATCAAGAACACTAATGATAATAAACAGGTGTACTCACAGTTTAAGGCACTGAGATCTTGTACAATGACAAGGTTTCCTGGACTTTGATTCACACAAAGTTCCAACAGTTCTACAGGAGTAAAAAGGAGCAAATAGACTTTTCAGTTTGAAGTCCATGTTCAATAAAGCTAAGTGTGACACCAGTAATCTGCTGCTGACCACAATGAGGACTGGGGGTGCATTGTTTTATACTATGTAGGACACACACAGGCTGTTAGTGAATTGCAACCAGTTTGAGTGGCCTTACATTGTGAGTGCAGGAGGAAGGTTCCACAGTTCTTACCGTGTCGGAGGAGCTTGAGGCTGCATGTTAGCTGTCTGATCTCTGGACTCATACAGAGGACACGCTGTCTGGTGGTACTGGAGAAGGTATAGATGAATGAATGGATTCAATGTAGGAATAATCAATCAATCAATCACTGTGAAACTGGAGCTAAGGCTGGAGTCCAACAAAGACAGTTGATCTCTGGATAGAAGAGGAACAAACTCTTATTTTCCTACCTGGCTGGGAGTCCCCAAAACATCTAGTAAACACAAAGGGAAAGAGAATAATGTGAAAGCCCAGTTGTTTTTTTATTTTAGGGCTAGCAAGTTATTACTATGCATTCCTCTTAAACTTCCTTGTTGTGATGTACAGGATCATTTAACCTGACAACAGGCAGGAGTTTCTCCTCCATTGATTAGTCTGTACAAAACTAACATTAAGCTCACTCATAACTGAGCTAAACTATCAGTCCTAACCTTTCCCCTGAGTCTGGTGGTCGTCTCTTTGAGCTGGTGCAGACTCCAAGGTAAAGAACACAGGTCCTGGATCACAGGGGTTAACCAGCACAACTGGTCCACCTCCACTAACATTACACACCACCTATACAGAGAAAGGGGAAGACTTTTATTAAGACAGTTGGAAGATAAAGTGATTCAGTGCAGCTCTCTGGATGTTTTAATGATGCGTCTACTCTGATGTCACTGAGACTGCTGCTGAATAAAAGTGAAGTTTCTTTTCCCACGGCAACCTTCCCCTTGTGACTCATGTGAATTCCTTTTATGCTATTTATAGCTGCTTTTCACTCGTTGAGAATTTTCAACACAAAACTTACTGTTGCAAATTGGGTGAAGTTTGCAGAATGTGTCTTACCAATCCAGAACACAAAGTGTGGCTCCAGCCTGGTGTGTCAGTACTCCCCTTACTCACATGTTGCTATCAGAAAATCATTTTTAGTATTACATTCTGAATTTCTACAGTGAGTAAAATATACTAGGAGACATTGCTGATGTTCACCACATAGATTGATGTAATCAAAGGGACCATTTCTATTATTAAAGTAAAAAATAAACTAGCTTTACTGTGTCATGCAATAGAGTCATCAGGCCTGAAACAGAGCACTGGGGGGCGATGACAACAATGTGTCTTTTTCTACTACTAGGTTACATCAACTGGCTCTTCACTGCTAGAAGTGACACTAACATTAGTTTGCTGCTGGTTGAGTAGGATTGGACTGTTGTGTCATGACTGTGTTGTCTTTGTGCCCTTTTGGAGCCGGGCCACATTACTGACTCAGTGGACATTTAGCATGACTAAATGAATGAATTAATAAATGCAGCAGAACCACAGTTAATGTTTTCATTCCATCAAAACCTGACTCCTACATTACCTACAATGCATCTTGACCTGATCCACTCAACTGTACAGATTCAGGTGTGTAATGCTAGTAGTGGCTAATGCAGAGATGAGAATCAGCCACAGAGGTCTGGTGACATCACTGCTTTCTGATGTCTTTCATTTTCAAACTTGTAGTCTTCAGCCCCAGCTGATGCTGACTCAAGTGACATCACTTGAGGCCATTTATCAGATTTCACACAGTTCCGTCTGGAGATACAGAAGGCTTTAAGCTAATGTTTTACACAGAACACCTGGAGACACACTGAGGTGTAAAAATCAGTGGAGATCTGCTTAAAGAAATAGAAACAGATGTAAACTAAACTCTGATGAGGTCTTTTTTATTTGGAGTGGAATGGAATGAAGAATGACTTTTCTGCTGTGCTAACTATGGAACTTACAGGCTGTGTGATATGGGATGTGACTTCAGTCAGTCCATCCTGAAACTGCTGATGGTCCATGGCCTGTGGTACACAGATACCAGCTACAGGGGCGTGTAAATCCCCCTAAAAAACACACATGACACACTCACACACGGGAACAAATATGCAATGTATGAACTCCATAATAATCCATACAAAGCCGTTTGTATGTTTGTGAATGTTTGATCTCACCGGCATCATGCTGCAGAGAATGGGCTCACTGGTAAACCAAGGAGCAGAAGCTGAGCTGTGATGGCTGCTGTCTGCTGGAGCAGGCACAGGGCTGAGGAAACCAGGACCAACTCAAGTCACCTTACAGGTCCTAACACCAGCTCCAAGACATCATTACCCTCCCACACATAACTATTAAGTATTAAGTTCTTCAGTCAACAATGTTGACTGATACGAGTAGCATTATTACATGATAGGTGCTGTAAGAGAAAGGACACTCCTGCAATAAAGATGGCTGTGCCTGGTAGATTGGAGGACCTATTTAAGGGGAGTGATGTAGGTTGAGGGGAGCAGAAATAAACTGTGTGCACTTGATCAGGCCTTAGTTTGCTTGTGTTCATTTCATTTTTTGAGACATCTTTTTTTTTTTTAGTACACTGGACTGAATAAATCAGTTTTTACTCATTCAACTATGGTCAGGCTCCTCACAGAGGTGTTCATACCATCTCTCAAATGATTCTGATGGCAGAAGTTTCATTGTAGAACAATGAAACAATCCCAGTAGGAATTCTTTCATATGGAAGCAGAATCAGGTCATACAGAATTAAACCTTATGAGCAACTGAATACCTGATTATGAAATGTAACCATTACTGAATACTTCATGTTGAAATTCAAATCTATCTGAATGTATGTGGTTTGTTTAATTGTCATGTCAGGAACTAGATTTAAAAAAAAAAAAAAAAAAAAGTTAGACAAATGTAAGTATCCAGTACTTCAAAAAGAATATATTAAAGATGCTGAAATGGACTGAGTAAATTCACACACCAAATTTCAAGATGAAAAATGATGAAAAAAAGATGAAAAGAAAAAGTTGAAGATCTGCACTGGGCTTTGTGTTATAATCAGGCTTAGTTTGAACATACACACAGCTGCTACAACAAGCTGCCGGTCTATAAAGAACAACAGTCAAACCTAAATGGAATCAATCAGACTTCTGTCCAGTCAGGTTACATTCTGTCAGTCACATGATCCAAAACAGAAAAGTCATGGATGTATTATAAGAGCTGGATACCAGACACCCATTCAGTCCTATCAGAACTGCTCACCTAAGCACCTACGACAAAAAAAAGGTTGTTTCCCCTGCTGACCCCGCCCGAGAGTTCACACTCGGCACATAGACCCGAGGAAAGTTAATATAAAACCTTGATGGATCAAAAATACTTAATAGAAAGAGTCGTTATCAACCTTGTCTGCAGTTGGAGAAGTGCGGTCAACAGTTTCAGACGGATCTTTTATGATGTTTTTTCTATAATACCTTGTGCTGCATCGGGATTTTTCACTACAACAACCACAAGTGACAACTGGGAAAAAGTGGCTGTAAGGCTGAGCAGCAGTGCCAAAAAAATGAGCTGGAAACAGAATATGTGAACCTGAACAATTTTGAATTAGCATGACTTTAAATTATCCAGGAAAGGAGGAAATTGAAACCATATCAATCCAGGTATAGATTCATTTAGATTTAAACATGAATTTATTCAATAATGGTTACATTTTGCATTTAAGCATTCAGTTGCTTGTAAATTTCTATTTATTATGGGAATGTTTTGGTTCTATACTTTAAGCCCATTCATCTCAGCCCCCATGTCAGTCTTGATTGTGCCACCAGATGGCGCCAAAGTAAAGAAATTAAAGCTTACACATAACATGTGCTGCAAGCAGGTGATTTACTGCTGGCTGACATTTGGTGTCACTTATTCTGTTAAAGGGATCCAGCATGCTGCAACAGAATACAACCTATACCTTGAAGTGAATTAGGACTTACCCAGTGAGGAGGTTATACTGGCTAGACTGGGGCTCTAGAAGGTAGTCTGGATAGGTCAGCTGACACTGAGAGGGCTGATACAGACAGTGGAACCTGCAGTCAATCAATCAATTCATCAGTCTTAGCCCAGGAAAAATGTGTATCCACTATATCTGTGTAAAAGCATGTGAGCATGTGTATAGTCTTCCATTAGGACATGTTTCAAACATGTGGTGGAGGCAGGAGATTTGTACAATATAGAAGAAATAGATAAAAAATATATTTGGCCAGCGAGTCATTTGGTTATGGTTGACAGAGAAACAAAAAGAAACAAAAACAGAGAAAAGGTTTTCAAAGTAAACAAATGATTTAAGTCAGAAACTTGTTAGTGAAAGTGAATGACTGAACTTTATACCTATAACTGAGAGGATCCACCATTCCTGGCTGGGTGGGATGTCGGGGAGGTTGAGGAACCATTCCAGGCAGACTGACATCTGAAGGAGGCCCTGTCCATACCTGGGTCTCTACAGGGCCATGGGGGACATTACTGTCCCTCTCAGAGCCACAGTCCTTAGAGGAAGGGTCATCAGCATCAATATTGTCCTGTTTGCTCTGAGTTGTATTCTGTTCAGTCTCAGTGCTGTCCATCCCGCCACAGAAGAAGACACCTGCAGAAATCATATATAGGTGAAAAACAGCGATGCCAGTCAGAGATGTGCTGTAACATTAACTGTCTATGCAGTCAATAAAATCTAACTTCTAAGTGAAGTTAACTTTCATTTCACATTTCTCCAAATATTCCGATATTTTCTTAAAGTATTTTTGTTTTTCTGGTGAAATATATTACCATATTCTCGGATATTTTTTTTTTTTTTTTTTTTTGAGTTTTCCTCAACGCTGGTATAACTTTACGTTAGCTAACTTTATTACCGTTAGCATTTGTCCAGCGTTAGCAACATTGGCATTATGTTAGTTAGCCAAATTTTAAAGCTTATTCGAATGTGTTAATTTTAACTAAGGAATAATGTTATATATTTACGTTACCAGTATTGATGTTTTTCCACAGTGTCTAAAATTAAAATATTTACATTTAACCACTTTTAAGTTATACTTTTATTTCTAACTGCTAACGTAACTTGTCTTAAGACTCCTTCGATCGAGCTAACTGTTGCTATGAGTACAGTCGGACTGATGCCTTCAGGGACCACGCAAGTGTAGAAATGATCAAAATCAAAAGCCAGAAAAGGAAGAGAAGACCGCAGGTAACTTTGGGACCCGATATGATGATGTGGGCTGAAGCACCAGCATGAACGTGTTTAACTGAAGAGGTAGACTCTATAGCACTCATTTTAAAACCCGTTAGCTGTCACTTTGTTGTTTTACACTGTAAATTGCCCACTGTATTTCATATTGTCGTATTTATGTTTTTTGTTCTTTGAATAGCCCTTCCTCTGATTGAAAGGGTTGAAAGATCTGAAAAGTGTTTAAACCAGAGCAAGGGTTTTAAATTATTAGGCCTATGTTTAAGTAGTACGTGCTTGATACACATTTCTATTCTTAAATTATCTGAACATATGAACAAAAAGCTGTTCAAACTTCCTGTAAGCTTTTCAAGATATGTATTTAACAATTTATTTTTTTCTTTTCTCTTTCTTTTGTTACAGTCTTTAGTCCCACTGGCGTGTTTAGAAACATAAGTTGTATACACGAGGAGCGGTTTACTTAGTATATTTTGTCTCATTAAAGCTCTTATCAAAATAAATAAACAATAAAATCTTCTGCTGCAGTCAAAACGTCAGTTTTATTTGACTCGTGAAAATTATAAAAATCTATTTTCAATGTTCAATTTATTATTTCCGACAATACCTAAAGGCAACATAATGCGTAAACTAAATCCTGAGGTTTCCGAGTCTCTTTGAAGGCAGCATCCACTGCGTGTTTACGTTGAACTTCCAAACGCTGTAACGCCAGTCTAGTTGAGTAACTCGCAATAAGTTAGGCTCGACGCTCCCACTCGCAGGGAGTCAGTGTGAAGATGAGTGCGAGTTTAAGGAAATGTAAATCCATGTTGATAACGGGCTCCAGCAGAGGAATAGGACTCCAGCTGGTGAAAGAGTTAGCTAAAAGCTCCGAACGACCCGCTACAATAATAGCGACAGCCCGCAACCCGACTGGCTCCAAGGTAATATACAACCACAGGATGGTCACTGTTTCAAATGGGTCAAATGTCACAACAGTCGAATGTATAGAAATATCATTATATACACCTCAAAGGCACGCGAGCTCCAAAATGTTGTTTGGTCTCGTGAGGGACCACCAAACACAGCCACAGCTATTATGTGTGTGTGTGTGTGTGTGTGTGTGTGCGCGCGCGCGTGTGCAAGCAATCTAATACAATACAATACAACGGTTCTACCATAAATTCTACATTTGCTAAACTTAAACATTTTCAGTTTTTGTTGACATTATGAGAAAGGTGATAATTCTACTTTATGTGTATTACTGAGGTCATAGTGGGTGATGGTGATGTACTGTTTCTAATATTTTGTCCACTCCATTAACATACATGAGGAGGGCAAAATATGAGTCATATAATCAGCTTTCTGACAATGTCAACAAAAACTGAAAATGAATCAGCTTCATAAATGTAGAATTTATGGATTGCATTCGATTGCACAGGTGTACTCGGTGAAGTGGCCAGTGAGTGTGCATGTGTTTCACACACACACACACACACACACACATACATATAAATACACTGTAAAGTGAAACTGAGTTGTGCGTCCAAGCCAAATTGTCCCAAATAATCTATTCCCTCAATTTCCTACTTAACTAAGGATCTGCAGGAGCTGTCCAGTTCATACCCAGGTGTTCATATAGTGACACTAGGTGAGTGTGTATATACTGACTTCTAGTTAAAATGTCAGGTATTTCAGGTAATTACATCATACATACAGTCTGTCAGATTGTAACTATTGTAGTTTTCCTTCTAAACAAATGTTCTCTTTCTGTAACTTTATGCTTCTTGCTACTTTTTAATAATATAATTACTAATAATGATTATGATTGCTGAACAGTGGCATAATCTGTTTGAACAAACCTATTATACTAATACATATCTACCCATATTACCACTAATTGATTTGCTACTGTTCTACTCATACATGTGATTGCAGTATATAACACCTTTTGACAGAGTCAATCACACTAACACTAACAACAGTGATATTTACAGGGCTGAAAGTGTAAATGATGTTCCTTATCAAAAGTTCTCTGTCATTTCTCCAGACACAGACAGCCAGCAGAGTATCAGCTCAGCCTTGGAGGAGGTCCGCTCCATTGTAGGAAGTACAGGACTGAACTGTTTGATCAATAACGCTGCCATCAACATCTCTTCAGACATAGACACTGTTACCCCGGAGGCCATGATGAAGACCTTCCAGACAAACAGTGTCGCACCACTGTTTGTCACAAAGGTACACCTGCAGTCTGCAAATGTCATACTGAGCATTAGTTAGCGTTAAGCTTTGTTTATACAAAGCGTGAGTAGCGTGAGACATCGTAGCGTGAGAAAGAAAAAGCTTTTATTTCTCTATATGGTCCTTTTCATAATGTTGGCAGACAACATATAATAACAATTTGAGCCTGTCAGTAACAAAACAAGCACATGAAGGTAACACTGCATGACCAGTATGGAGAGGAGGAATGATCATAGTGACCGATAAGTCTTTCACCTTTCAGGAATGTGAATATTCCAAACCTATCCTTTAAATGTACAGCTTTTTACTTTTAAATGACATTTTGAAATGTTGTAAATAAAAAGAACAACGTTTGTAATAAAGACGAAGGGATCGAGATGAATGCTGTTAACACCATGAAATTAAAAAAAGTGACAGTTGTTCAGTACAGTCTAAAGGCACAGTAATGTACAGCAGTGTGTGTAGGCCTGCAAACTGCAGCAGATCAGTCCAACACTGCCATCTGGTAACAATTCAAAGTATCTGCACACTTCCAGGTTACACACCAGTTCTCACTCTCTGATCCTCGACTAATAACACATTCAATTCAAGTGTATTCCTCCCAAATGTGATATTTTATTTAGTTTAGTTTAGTTTATTTGCAGATATAACAGAACAGACACAATAACCAGATGATATCAATAAAACAGATGTGACGGTACAACAGAAAAAAAACAGAGGAAAGATTACTAAACTAATGACATACAGTATATGTTATTAGTATTTGTACACAAACAAAATAATTGACACGTACAAAATGAACAGAAGAGGTGACTATTCATTAATAATAATCATATAAAAAGAAAAGAACTAAATATATGAAAGAAAGGAAAATAAAGAATGAAACATCATCAGAATCAATAAGACGTCATGAATTCAATGTGATTGCATTTTCTTTTTCCAAACAAGATCAATTGTAATTTGCCATTCCATATCTGTACTCCACAGTATCTGAGGGAACAATAATAATAATAATAATACAGTAAATGGTTTAACAGAAATAGTCACTAGAGCACCAAATGTGCTGAAAATAGTTCCCAACAGCTGCACTGTTTCCTCCTGTTTGAGTAACATCAATTAGAAACTAGAGTGAGCAGCTGTTTTAGTCTTTTAAAAAGTGTAACTATGTATCTATTAGTAGTTTTCAAATATTCACATCTTCAGTAATATTGTATGCAAACAGTACTATTGATATATTTTTTGTCAATGATTTCAATCAATGTACTTGAATGTATTCATCCAAATCATTTTCCTGTTTACTTGAACTTCTTGAATGTTTGCTTTGTGAGTGCGTCATCCATCATGACAAGCTAAAGTTACATTCCTCCATGTCTCGCTTTATGATCTGTTGACGTCTGACTATAACGCTGTAATCATAGCTGATGGTTTGTGCTTGCTGCTCTCTTGCGGTCCAGGCCTTCTTACCTCTGCTGCGGACCGCTGCGGGCCAGTCCACAGGGATGGGACTGCACAGAGCGGCTGTTATCAACATCTCCTCCATCCTGGGCTCCATCTCCTACACATGCGGTGAAGGCGCTAGCTTTAAGAGCTACGCCTATCGCGTCTCCAAGGTCAGACTCTCAGAAGCAATGTATGAAATTATCACGAAGAATGCAATTTTGATAATTATGTGGTGTATGTGTGTTTTTTATTTTTATTTCTGTCTTCACTTTTCAAACAGTAGCTAAGGAAGTCATGCTGGTATTTAAGCTCAGCAAAAACGTCGCTTTCTAATTGTCATAGGCAGCGTTGAACATGGTGACGAGGTGTCTAGCTGCTGATCTGGAGTCAGATGGAATCCTTTGTATGTCTCTGCACCCTGGCTGGGTCAAGACTGACATGGGAGGGCCTCTCGTAAGTATGTCATCATTTCCTGTGGGTTAACATGAAGCTGCGTCAGTAGATTTGTGTGGCTGTTCAAAATGTGTGCAAAAACACAAAGTGGAGACTCATCAGGTTAGTTATATTGGTACATACAGTCCAGCATACAATGGCATGGGCTTATTATTGTATAACAAGCTAATTATTACAAATGATATTATCAATAACGTATATGCTATATTACATACATGGGTGAAAATATGTTTTAATTTAAGTTGATCAATCAGATTACAGATCAAAAAAGTAAGTATCGGGATGCTGATAAATTAGCATCAAAGCTCTTGAAAGTTTTCACCATAGAAACAGCTACTGCAAGTAAGCTAGCTGAGCTAGTTGTCAGTTACCACTGAATGAACCAGATCAGACAGCTGTGGTCGATGGTTGTTGGTGCCAGGCCATAAGCATGTGCTTCACACAGGCTGTGTCAACCATTAGGCCCAAGAAACTTTTTGGGATAATGTAAGTCCACAACTCAAATGTGGAACATAGGTCGGGTTGTTTTTAGACATTTTCATGCAAAATAGATACATATTCTAGCTTTCAGGCTTGGAGTTGTAAATGAGTGAAAGTGGTGGATCAGTTCTCGAAGTCTTTCTGGGTTCATATTTCTGTGTTTCAGGCTGACTTGACAGTAGAGGAGAGTGTCTCTGGACTGCTGACTGTCCTCTCTAATCTCACACATGATGACCATGGAGGATTCAAGGACCACCGTGGAAATGTCTTACCGTGGTAAAATGAAACACTGGGTGTAACATTGTAATCAAAAAGTCTGCTCTGTTGAGGAAATATTCAAAGCAGTGTACCCTGGTTTATTATAAACAGCTTGATACAGAAACAGTAGATGTTGTGGCTGTTTCTCTTCTCCCATCAACAAACTGAACATTTAGAGATAAATAGCAAGCTGGTCCAATGTCTCAAACATAAAACTTTTGTTTGATCAAGAGAACTGCTCAGTAAGACTTCTAATGTTTTTCACAGAGCAGAGCAAAAATGTTGAGACTTGCACTGGAATGTCAGTATTATAAAATCTATATGAATGAATGTGTTGTGTTTTTTAAGTCTCACCACATTTTGTCTGATACATTTTCAACATTTACACATTAGGCTCGGGTGGTATTGAGGTAGACCACACTATTTAGAAGGCCTGAAGGTATGATTTTCAATATTGTCAAAAACATGCACATCTTTTTCTTTGAAGCTCTCAGAGTCCTTCTATTAACATGATGTATTGTAGTGCACAACACACGCCAACAGAAGTCAGTCAGTCATAATATAAGCAACTGGTGGAACAGGCAGGAATCCAGACTGAGAAAGATTGGCGATCGTCTGTTGGAATATTTTGTGTTCGTGTCAAACCCCCATTTGCACCTCAGAGTGCAACACACATGAAACACTGTGTTAACCAAACGAGTAGCTCCCAGTCTGAAGTGCCTTAAACCTGTATTCTATCTAATGGCCAGCAGGGGGCGACGGCACTGGTTGTCCAATTGTATGGAAGTCTATGACAAAATGACCGTACTTAAACAGTTTCCTAATGAGTTTACGGTCTCAATCACTAGTTTCAAGCCTTCTTTAATACATCATGACATTCATTTAGTAAATGATGGTCTCATAAAGTAAAAGAGACAATGAAGCAGGGTATGTGTTTGAGACACACACTTTGTTTTCCAGTAAGACTGCTGATGAATCCGATCAGGACACACTGTGGATTTTGGCCTCCTTCACTTACAGTGGAAGCACATTTGAAGGGGATCGTGTGGCAGAAAGGGGATAAGGAAAATAGAGCAGTATAGCCCTTTAAAACCTGGAAGGGACGGGAGAGGAAGTGGTTCAGGAGAGGAGATAAATGAGACACACCTGTCAGCAGGGAGAAGGAGAAAACTGATAACAGCAGCATGGAGGAGAGCAGAGAGGAGTGAGAGTGAACTTAACTCAATCCAGTTTCTGAACAAGCCATTTAACCACTTAAAAGAAAAATAGTGGACTGTATAAAAGTAAAAGAGAGTGGAAGTCCTGGGCTGAGGAAGAATGCTGGTCCCTGGAGCATGTTTGGGAGGAAAGTCTTCCCTAGGATATGCTTGGAAGCTCTTCTCTGACTGCTTTGGATCTGAAAAAAAAGAGCAGCTAAGCACCGAGCCTTCCTGCCTGTAACTCTTCTCTCACCTCTTTAAGCCTCATCCCCCCTCAACTCAACTAACTTTAACCTAAGTCCTAACCCCAACCGTGACATGTCTCTACAGAAAGAAGGACCATTTGAGGAGGTGACTTTTATGCTCAAGTTGCTGTGATGTAATAACAACCCTGTTGTATGGAAGCATGGAACCTCAGTCACTTTGTCCAGTGACAATACCAGTAAACTTAATTCATGACTGTTCACTGATGAAAATAGATAACTCACTCTTGCAGCCAGACACTATCTGGATGTGTTCATATCAATATCAATATTTTCATACTAATAGTGATATTAATCTTCATATCAAGACTTTTTTAAAAACTTTACTCTATGTCATTGCTTTTCTGTATAATGCAATGATAATGTCAATGAACTCCTAAACTGTACTGTAGATTGACTTAAATTCTGCTCTCTTATTGGTCAGATTTCATCTAAAAGGTCATCGTAATGTAACCTGCCCTTGCATCACTTGGTATTGGACCCAATCCAAATGTGTGGTGTGGCTAATCTCTTAACTGACTTTGTATTTTAAGAGGAAGATTTCTGCTGTTAATACAGTGATTTTGGAGCAAGCAGCCAATAGAAGAACTGCATATTATGACACCTCTGTATTCACTTGGACATTTAGCCATGGTGGTTAAAGTGAGTATTTTGCTCTGGTTCAGAAGGTCCACGGCATCACAAGCTCAGCTCTCATTTAGTTGTCATGCCAACAAACAAGCTGTGGGTCCCAGACTGTTAGTTTTATGGAAGGCCATTTCTGCCAGGTGTAGAAACAATGTATCAAAAGTTATGAGTAAGAAAAAAATTCATATGATAGGTCAAAATGATGGACCATAATGTTTTCAGTGACTTTGACGATTATAATATTCATAAGAAACCTGATGATGAATCCCAAATGTGGAAAGGTTCTAAACATATTATGAGATAATGAGTCTCCAAACACTTGGTATCTCTCGCATTGATAACTATACTAGTAATAGTAATAGTTGTGTTGCAATGATGAACTGAACAATAAGTTAGTCGTGGAACAAAAAGTTAATCATCAGTTATTTTGATGATTTATTGATAACTGATAACTGCTTCAAGCATCTCAAATGTGAAATTTTGACGCTTTTGTCAGTCAGATATGATCGGAAACTGAATATCTTTGTTTTATAAAATGAGCAGTTTAAATACATCTTGGGATGTGGGAAATTATCACTGATGTCTTACATTTCATAGACAAAACCATTAATAGATGAATTGAGAAAATAATCAGCAGATGAATCAGTAATGGACATAATCTTTAGTTGCAGCCCCTAAACTAAAGCAAGTAGGTCCAAGGAATTTTTGACATTTTACCATAAATAAACAAAGTGAAGTTATTGAGTGTGAAAACTCATCATTTGCTTCTGAAATGAAAGTCATAAATATCGTGATAATGACTCAAGAAGAAATCAAATCAAGGTGTGAATCCAGTGCCATTTGTTTATTTCACTCCATTCTCTTAAATCAGGCGATAATATATTAAGATGATAATGCAGTGTGGGGGATTCTGAACAGAGGTCCCTAATGGAACCACCTACAGTCAGTAGACTCACCCTGAGTCCCAGCGACTTTCAGTGGATGTAAAGTTTTATTTACAAAGGAGCAGAAAGATCTGATATTTGTATTGGAGGACAATCAATCTCTGTCACAAAGAGTTAAAAAAATCAGATCTTTGGTACCAGAACAAATCCAGAAGTCAGAATGTGAATGGAGCTATAGTAAGTTGACATTTAGGGCAGCAGAAACATAGACTGGGGTAGAGGGGGGTGAACAGCGGAGAGGCACACACATTAAGGATTGGCCAGTTCATCTGATGTCACAGAGGAAGGCAGGCTGTCCAAGGCTCCCAACTCTGCAACCACACACACACAAACAGAAACACACATTCTCTGTATTTTCATTCATATCATTGAATAAATGAATATCCAGTGAAAAATGTTGACATAGATACAGCATGGGCGCAAATAGGAACTGTAGTCCTGATATCATATCCTGTCGTTCAATGATAAGCTTACCTTTGAGTTTGAGGTACGACAGGAAGTCAATGATGGTGTGGATGATGTCTTCATCTGCTATTCTCAGGGCACCTGTGGAGGCAGAGCAGCGGAGTGCTATAGTCTGTATCAAATGACAAATCTTAAGTTGGTGTTGTGTTTAACAGAAACTCTGGTGGAAAAAGCCAACACATAAAAAAATCTTAATGATAGCAGGAGTCCAGACCTGTTCTGAAGTCCTCCTCCTGGCCCATGTCTCTCTTGCCAGCCAGACCCGGCTTGTCTCCTAGAGTCCTGTGTCCATCTATGCCATCTGGACAATGAGGAGTGATCACAGTCGATACAGTCATACAAACAGCAGAGCATTTCATTCCACTGGGTTGCAGCCCTAAACTCAATTCACTTCCAACTCAACAATTTCATGACGTACTAAGAGTTAAAATGCGTTTCAGTGTGACAAAAGTGAGACAGCGAATGTTTCATTTCCATAAAATCATATGCACCTGCTTCCCTTGTTTCAGCTGTCTCTGTATAAAAGAAACTGGTGTGTATTTACCAGGATTTAATTACTGAATTAATGAAATCATAACATAACGACTAAGGTTGGGAACAGGGAACACATACAGTTCAGGAATATCTCACTGTATCAGAAGCGTCATACTTTAGACACACATACATACACAGTGCACACGTGGCACACCTCTACCTACTGTAGTTCTCCTAAGAAGAGCTAAAGGACATTGTTGTACACTCAGGTGGTTATTTCAGCATGGTGTTTTGTTTGTAATTGTTTGGTTCCATTTCCAAACTAGTACAGACCACCTGCAGGGCTTGGCTCATGGAATTGCCATAAAACAATAGATTCGACGGACAGAGGAAATGAAACAAAAGCACACATTTAAAGAAGGATGAGGTGCAGTTTTTACACACAAGGAATGGCGTTAAAATAATATTTATGGTAAAAAAAATAGACAAAGTAATTTTGCTTAGCCATAATGATGGAGTTAGCTGGAAACTTGTTTTTATAAGTGCTGTATGTATTAAGAGATTAACTGTCCACTCCATTAACATGCATATTAGGAACACTTTTCAATATAATGCATTCCAGTACACCACCAGCACCCACTAAGACCTCAGGAATGAACATATAGTAGAATTATCACCTTTCTGACAATGTCAACAAAAACTGAAAATGTAGAAGCTTCATAAAAGTAGAATGTATGGGTGAACTGTTGTATTGGATCGCATTAGATTTGCACAAGTGTATCTAATAAAGTGGTCTCAGGTTGGGTCATATGTCAGATTTGGCAGTACTAGTCTGCTGTTGTTGGGTTGGGGTATTAGTTTTTTGGCAGTGTGATAGTTAGCCTAGCTTAGCACAAAGACTAGAAGTAGGGGGGAAAGTGCTAGCTCAACTCTGCCTTCCAGAAATCCTAAACTGCTACATGTGGTATCTTGTTAGCTAGTCAGCACCACACCTAAGAGTCTGCTGTGTTTTGCTACATCTGACAATACTGTAGCTCAAAAAACCCCAATAGTCACAGAGCTAAGCTAAGTTAATGAAGCTAAGTTAATGAAACATTCACCAAAGCAAATATCTTCCTAATGAAACTGCTTTCTTTGACTTTGCATTACTCATCAGTAGTTTTTCAGATATGCGTCTTTAACTTTGAAGTTCACGCATCGGTTCACCACTTGTCTCTGTGAGAGGTCATGACCTGTGATTAAAGAGGAGGGATGTTAAGTGGCTGAGATTGTTTGAGTCATCTCAGGAGCTTCCTCATTAGGTAAAGTAGTGCTTGAACTATTCCCCTCTGCACCTTATGTGTGTGTGTGTGTGTGTGTGTGTGTGTGTGTGTGTGTGTGTGTGTGTTTTAAACTATAAGTTTAAGAGTCCAATTAGAATTCATGACATTGGAGTGACCCCCAAAGGAAAAAAAAAAGTGTTTAAATGGATTTACTTGGTGATTCAGTCTTTATATTTAATATTCTTAAACAATTAGTAGGAAATGGAATGCATTTTTATGAAAAGTATTATGTAAAAAACTTTTAGGAACAGTACCTGGTAGCACGTGTGGTAAAGTGGTGTTATGGCTGCAGTAGCAATAATATTTTCTTCAATATATGAAACTTATTTTACAGGAGTGCAGCGGAAATTTTTTTAAATAGTTTTATGACTACGTTAATTTGTCAATCGCCTGCATAATTCACAGTGAAAATATCCTGTTACCCAAGTATAACACAGGATCCGAGTGTTACTTTTGTTAATGTAATGGAATCAGACATACACTATATTACTGTGCTGTCAGGTTGGACGTTCATGAATGCTTCCTCTGTGGAAGCAATGTCCATGAATGTCCAAACATGTCCATGTTTTCTGTCTTGCCAGAGTCAGAGAAGAACTATATGTGTTTAGCTTCCAGGTGAAGAGCAGTAAGGAGGTCTTTCTTTTGGCTCTGTGCTCCTGAAATGAGGATTTGGAAGACCACAATGGAAATGACCCATCAGGCTTCTTATTGTAATTTGATTTTCGATGATTGCAACTACAGCTGTGCACAATTATTATGTATTTTAAACTACACAGAAACTACTGCTGATGTCTGCATGTGCTGGAGAGTATTCACAACCACAAATACAATATAATGACTATTTAAGTTTATGTTTATTTGTCCAGTTACGTTCTTAACTCCTACACTGTTGTGCTGATATGGAAGTGCCTTCAGCTAAAGATCAGAGTCGACACTAACCTCAGAGATGTAGTTTCACTTCAAATCCAAAGTGTCCCTCTCCGACTACTTCCTGACCGTACGCAGGTCTGTTACACAAAAATACATGCAACAACTCCAAGGATGTCTTTCTCATGCTCTTATGTTGCAGACGTTTCACAAAGAATCATACAGCAGTTTAAGCGCAGGGACATTAAATTAAAATCCTACTGCCCATGAAGAATCCATTTCCTGTGTAAATCAACAGTTTCATGGGGAATACGCTCTACATTTTTGCATTCCGATTTAAAAGACATGCGTGCATTCTTTGTCAACACTTTGGCTTTATGCAGTGACAGAGAATGTATGTAATGTGTCCTAACGCATGCACAGCGACATGAAGGCATGACATGGTGGTTTATGTTAACAAGATTCCTGGCTAAGATAATACAATATTATAAGACATCTTCAGAGTTGGTGGAAGGGGTGTTTTTTTTTTTTCACATCTTATTGAACACATCCTGGAACGATGTCTGTCTCATCTGACTCTGGGTAAGACAGTAGCATATGTCTAAAATGGTTCATTTTTGCTAGATGAGTTGTTTAAAATATCTTCTGTGTATCTTTTTTTGTGACATCAAGATCTGATTTATACCACGTCGGTTTCATTTTGTCAGTGGTGGAAAGTAACTAAGTACATTGACTCAAGTAGCGGTTCATATGAACTGGAATAATTGAGTAGGCTCCCACCCAAATGACTACAGAAGAGTCAACAAATCTGCAGTAAAAGTCAAATCAGTTGCTAACATTTATACCATTCAGCTTATTTTTTTAGGAGCCACACACTCTTTGCATGTGTTTTACTTGTGAACTAACCGCCACAGTTCCATTAAACTACTTAGTCTGCTGTGACTGGCTGGCGACGGTGGTAAACATCTTGGAATAATGGAAAAAGTCACAGGAGGTTTTCCTGTTATTCCCACTCATGCAGCATTAGAGTCTCACTCAGAGGGCCTTATTCAGCAGACACTGGCATGACATCGACATGAGTTTCTTAGCTCAAAGCGCACACAGAAATGCAGTGTTTGGATGCAGAAGCGCAGACAGCAGCAGGATGACAAGTGTCCTCTAAGCGACAGAAGCGGCTAGAAAGGCGGGATGTTCGGACAGAGCAATTCCTGGCCTGACACCAAGGCCCTGCAGCAGCCGTATGTTTCTATCTTACATTGAGTGACCAGCTCGTCTCTGCCTCTGGCACTGGGAGAATCCTTTATCTGAATTAGGTGATCAATACGACCTGAAACACAGGATGAGGCAGGAGCAACCTTTACCTGGGCTTCACACACACACACACACACACACACACACACACACAAACATACAAAGGGACAACATTTCCAGGGTTCTTTGTTCTGGAGTGATTCGAACCCCACAAATTGCTAAGAACATACACGCACACACACACACACACACACATCTGGATACTCAGTGTTCATTTAATAGGTCCTCTATAGGTAATGAGACCATCTTTAAATTATACTAAATTAGCTGACACAGTGGAGACAGTAGACAGGACAAAGAAAGATAACAACACTGATTCACAAAAGATGATCATCTCTTTTGTAAGTCATGTTACATAGGCAACATTTTCGAGCAATACACGTGAGCTCTTGAGTCAGAACTAGACACCTAATGAGCGCTGCAAGGTCCTATCAATCCCCTGCTTTCAGTCAAAGCTGCAGTAATCAATATCTTCATATTAACAATAGATCAAATGGATGTATGACGTGACAGATGACAATTGGAGTGACAAACCCACAGTGCATTGTCTCCAACTCCGTACACTAGCCGCTCAGCACCAAACAGCAGACGCACACACACACAGTAGGAGACGAGCTGGTGAACTTAGTGGAACATTTAGCGGCTAAAGAGCCAGATATTTAAGAGGACGGAGTTGGTTGAAACCAAACCGTACTAAGAAGAGAGTGGGTGTAGATTTTTTTTCATATACAAACACAATTCCAAATGAAGGCTAATGTTAATGCTCTGCATCTGCTGGGATGTGTAAATGTGCAACTATCAAAATCAGCTGTATAAGGAGACAAATCAGATAAATCAACTACAGCAGCTTTAACTGTGAGAGAAGACTGTAAACAAACTTTGACATTCTAGTTTCCACTGACCATGAGAGCTATCATCTTATAATGTTCAGGGAAAGATTTTTTTAATGCATGTGTTATGAATATTTAGAAATTTTCATACAGATATAATAATCTTAACATTCAGTTAAATCTCTGCCTATTGCATTGGTTTTGGAATTTTAATAAAGAACATGTTGTCATTTTACCAAGAGAAGCAGGTGTTAGACTGCATGACTACGGAAAGTTTTACAACAAGTTCTCCAATAACATAATATCTACATGTATCTATTATCATATCATATCATATTTCCTCCTGTCAGCCACTCCAGTGTCATCCTCTCTGACTCTGATGAAGGCAGTGTTGCCTCGAAATGCTGCCAGTGTATCATCACTTTCATTCTAAGGTTGTTTTAACATGAATATCAATCCAAACCCTTTGCCCGTCTGCTACAATGCAGACGTTTAGTGCACATCAGCACGGTTTGTACATTTGGCTGGTAAATGAGA
Organism: Euthynnus affinis; assembly: GCA_029490765.1. Taxonomy (NCBI): domain Eukaryota; kingdom Metazoa; phylum Chordata; class Actinopteri; order Scombriformes; family Scombridae; genus Euthynnus; species Euthynnus affinis. Next base: position 33,546,182 of record CM055844.1, on the reverse strand, counting down.
TTAGGCACTATATTATATGAAGCTCAAAGACACAACAAGCAAACCAGATGCTGTCTGAGCACACAGAGGCGGAATGATTCAACGATAGAAAGCTAACAGGAAAAGTCTCATCAGCAACGTGGGATGGAAGTGGTTGTTGATACCAAAGTATGTGATGAGGCTAGCAGCTGGCTACAAAACAATGAGACCATCTTCTTATTAATAGTTTATAGATTTCTTCCCGTGCTGGAAGTGTCATTTAGGACAAGCACTTCATTAATGTGTGTTTATTAAGGTGAATGTTGATATTTTAGAATAAAAGCTACAAATCAAATATGTTTGTTTTCATTTTTGATGCCAGCATGCCATCACTGTGCACTAAAAATACTGACAGTCAGGACAATAGTATAATGAACTATTCTGTATAATGATGTGAGCAAAGAGATCATTTGTGCTTATTTACATTTAAAAAATATATAATAATATAATATAATTATCACCATATACACTGTGCATCAATTTGATCATTTAGCTTAGAGGGTACAGGATGTTACCAAGTCTGTTATTTTGAAACCAAAAAACTGACTGAGAATACATCCTGATTTTTTTTGAAGTGTGTTGTCCTAAACTACCTTTCCATCTGAGCCACATGTGATTAGTGATGCAGTGCAACAGCAGGCTGGTCAGTGTGTGCACTCAGTACTTACGGGGACCTAACAGGTAGCCAGCGCTGTTCAGAGTCCAGCCACGCTTCTCCTTCGCCTGCAGGATGAAGAGACGACATGATCAGATAATGACAGCCAGTGAGAGTTTTTCATTTATTTTGCAACTCACCATCATCCTGCTACACTACAGACATATATATATATAGTGTGCAAACCCAAGAGACAACTTTTAACCAGACTGTCTACTATGATGTTAACCCAACACCCATATAAATAGTGCTCCCTGACTTAGATGAATATTTAAGGTATTGTTATTGTTGTGAGGTGCTGCCTACCTTCTCACCAATACTCTCACCCCTTTACCCCCTTTCCTTTCCTCACACAGTGTTTCCCTGTTGAGCTGCAGGTGGAAGTATAGAAACAAAAAGAGGAACTTTGCCACTAAAAAGACTGTAACATTGAAAGATATCTACTTGATTTGACTCATTTGGATGCTGAAGCTTCATATTAGCTTCACATAAACTTTTAAACAACAGAAGGAGGACTGTGGATTTAGTCCTCCATCACTTCCATTGTAAGGTCATTATGAAGGGATCTTCTAATGGTCAGTGTGAACAGGAGCAATGATTACAGTGTTTCACTGTTCATTTGGGCTCCTGAAGGTTGTTGTCAGATGGACTTGAAACGTCTGAACCCATGCTTTAAGACTTTTCTTGGTCAAACTATTTCCAAACACAAAAATGAACCTTCAAATTCAACATGAGTTTTGAACACATCCATAACCAGTTTTAAACTCGACTTTTTAGAGGTTTTTGTGGCAACTATGATATCAAACTTGTTATCGATCATTTATCTTATATCTAGTTAGAACCCATATTATAGACAGCTAGAAGCTATTTATGAAGTGTTCATTTAGTCTCCTGATTTGAAATGCTAAATAACGCGCGGTTATAGTAAAGTGTGATATTTGGCATCTTGGCACCTGATCGGACAAGCAACTGCAATTTGGTTGTAAAAGAAAAAAAAAAAAAAGAAAAGAAAAAAGACAAAAAGCTAATTTGACTGTTGAACTGCAACAAAAGACGTTGAACCCATTGAATAATTTAGAGACAACTCACCGCAATGACCAACCCGATGGTCTCAGAGAGAGTTGCGCAAAAGATAAGCGACACGCAAAAAATCCCAAAGCACTTCTGCATCTGAGGAAGAGAGAAAAGAGAAAACAGCGACATCAGCTGCAAAAGTATTTGGAAACATTTCTCATGAGTCTAGTTTGGATTCGAACTAAGTGAACTTTTTTCCAGAGAATTACAAAGAAAAAAAATCTACAAAAAGCAGTGACTTTACCTTTGATGTGACTTTTACACAACGTCTGTTCCTCTCTGAAGTCAGCGGCAGAAGTTGCTCTGTGTGTGCAGCACTCAGTGGTTCGGATGAAATGAGGATCTCCATCCACCTTTTATTGTCATTTCAGACCAACCCTGCTGCTCCCCCGCCCGCGTCAGCAGCCCCTCCTGCAGACAGGATGGGCAGGTCACGAAGACAACGTATAATGAAATTCAATAATATCATATAATGCCAGCACCAGATTTTTCTTTGTCGCCCTCGGAGACATGGGATTGGATTTTAAAAAGGGGGGTAAAGAAATGCGTCTGCTCTATTTTTTCTGTCCTAACCTGATCTATGACTTTAACATCGCTTCTTCATGTTTCTGATCACCAGCGATTTTATGGTTTATGCTTTTGCTTTATGATTTTGTCCCTTTTTAAATGTTTCCTTCTTGCTTTATATTGCATTATTTGAGTTTCTGTATTTTATTTCATGAAAAGCACTGGTGACTGTAGCTGACCAATAACACTAATACTGTATTTAACAAAGAGGGTAGAGTAGACTTATAATGATATCAGTGTCTTTGTTCCAGCCTAATATTGAATGCCTTAGCACGTCCACTAATGCATTACTAAACTCAAGTAACACTCATACACGCTTATAGTGTCCACACAACAAGTGTGTGTGTGTGTGTGTAGAAAGATGCCAAAGGACTCCTGGGCATCACAGTAAAAAATCCTGTTTCACAGGAAGACATGTATGCTTTGATTGGCTCATGCAAGTAAACTCATTAAGAAACCATGAGGAAGCTGTTGCAACAGTTCCAGAGACACACAGGATATGATACAGCCTAATTAGTTGCACTATGAGATCTCTTAGGATTTCTGGATTGAGGCATTGAACAGCCTCAGTGCACGTCCAGGACCACGGATGGAGGCAAACATTGGCAGGGCCTCAAAACTTAATGATTAGCAGCATGGACAGAGCCAGGTGCGTGGACAGGTTGCTGTGGGAAAACCTAAAGTTCCACTGCTTACAAACTTACAAACACCGAAGTGTTCTTCTGTCTCGAAGTACTTACTCACTACTTACTTACTCACTACTTACTCATCTGCTCGGCACTTATGTTGAGGCAATTATTCTTAAAGGCTTTTCTGCCTCATTCGTTTTGGACAAAAGTGTCTATCAAATGAATAAATGTAAATGTGATTAAATGTTGTAAATCTGCAATCACAGCAGCGTGAATAAAGCACAGTGGAGAGGAGCAGTAGCTGAGTGTTTACATGGAGAGGGTAAGAGGGTAGTTTGTGGACAGCTTCTCGTTCAGGACTGAATGAACTGAAGGAAAAAATGATCCTAAACAAATAAGAAATTGCTTTAGACAATTACTTACATATACACATTTTTTGTAATTTGGCGTGGGGCTAGTGCAGCCTCACCCTTGGGTCTTCTGAGGACGTGGCCTTGGTTTGTGAGATTAATTTACGAAGCACTAACCCTACCACCACCTGTGCGATCCTCTGTACGTTGTTTGTGCAAACACAGTATCATATGATTGACACAGACAATAATACAGCTCACATAAAGATTCAGTGATAGGCTGTACACTAGGTTTCTGGAAGTGAGACATACTGTAGATTCTGTAAATTAAGATTTGTGCAGAAGCAGATTTCAGAACCTTGGACAGCTACTCGCTTCTGTCCCACTTTGTCTCGACTTCTCGTGAGGATGAAGGATGAGACGAGTTTAGCCTTTCAGTCACAAATCATCCATCCATTGAAAGTCAGTGAAAACATGACCTCATGACATTCCAAATATTTCAAGGCAACCTATGTAAATGATTACTGTATTTTACAATGTAATTTGATTTTACAAGCTCTTTCCTCCTCATAATTCAGGACTGAAATCAGTTATTTTTTGATGTCATGTTTTAGATGATCATTCACACATTTTCCATCCTTAATCTGGAAGTGATGCTTTTTGAAATCTTTACTTCAGGTTGCCGCTTTAACACAGTTTTTCTAAGGAAAAGCAGAAAGTGACCTACCTATTGCCTAGAATTTATAAGATTATAAGATTGTCATCTTGTAAGAAAACGGGATAGAGAAGTTTGCATACTGACTGCAAGTTCCCCAAGAAACCCTTTCAGGCAAACATCAATACAAACAAAAAACAGGTTTTGTATACAGACAAAATAGCCATCATCCCAAAATTATGTCCTGTGTACAAAGGATATGATTTTCTGCAAATAGATAGAATTATGCCAATTTTAAGGTATTTCTGGATTTATATGTATAATCACAAAACTGTGTAGTATATTATTGCTCACTGTAGTACATCATTTTAGGATGATGGGTTTTTTTCTCTATTGTGTGTTTCATAATTGTAGGCTTTTTTCTGCTTTTTGGTTGTATTTGCCTAATTAATAGGTCGTTGATCAAAATATTGCCTCATCAAATTGTTAAGCTTGCAATAGTCAATGTGCACACTACCTCTCTTTTTCCTTTGTATGCTGCTTTTGTCCTGAACTAGTGGTTTGATGTTCAGTTATATTACCAAAAAATGGCAAAGGTGCCATTCTGGGAAAACATTTGTTTTGGGATATTTGAGCCATATTTGTTATTTTACTTGTAGAGGACTTGAGGCTCACATCCATCTTGTGTGGGCCAGAAGAAGGCCAGCAGTGCCGTATCATTACCTGAAGTGGCCCACTTCCGTATGCTATCTAGCTATAACTGTCATTTGATTAGATCATCTCTTAAATACTAATTTCTGTTCGGATAATTTTCTATATTAAAATAGATTCTGTTTGCTGGCAAGAAAAAACATACAACAGCAACATGATTATATTGTGGCACGTGTTACAGACTGTGAAATTAAACAATATTTCGTTTCACTGACAACCCAGCGGAACCTCCTGATGAGGCTTTAAGGTTCCCTGGACACCATGTTGGGAGCTTCATACAATAATCAATTCTAATAGTCTTCACTTATTTTTGCATTCAGGCACATCTCTGCAAAGCAAATGAATAAATATAACATCTTCACATAAAATTACCAAGTGCTTGAAATGAGGTAATCTCAAACAGGGCTTCAATGGATCCTCACAGAGTCCCAGTAAGCACAATCAACTGTTTACTGGAGGATATGTTGCTGTAACTTCAGGGAGAAGCGTCTCTCACAAGACTGTTTGAAATGACGCACTGCATAATATTTAATTTGATGTCTTTATTTGTATGCATGTATTACGTAACAAACATAGGGAGACAGAATTGTCGATGGGAAAAAGGTCCATGATGTTACAGTATCTCAGTATGATACCCAACATTAGTTTATAATGTTACATTAAATAACAATGTATGTTTAATAGACATGTTTGTGCAAAGTGGCTCACCATAAGTACATTCAAACTCTATAGGAACAATAGTGCCAAAAAAAAGGTAAATGCATCCTTTCCAAACAAACAACTTAAAGCCTGTTCAGTGCTTCAGTACAGTAAACTTTTTTTTTTAAAATTAAATTTTAGTAAGTCACTGGCATGGATTCTCTGGGTGTAGTATTCTGTGTTGTCCTGCATTGTTTTATTGGAGCCCCCCTGTGTTGGCACCCATTGAAGTGAATAAGAGGGCTGCATATTTTTCACACAGGGCTTGAGTCAGGCTGAACTTGGCCTTAGGTCATTTTGTGAAGTGATATTCATGGTGGAACATAAATACATGGCCAATCTACAGTAGAATCACAAGGCAAACAGCTACAGAACATTTCTGATCTGCCACCTCTACAACTGAGGTTTGCGTAGGTTTAGTTTAATTAAACTACTCAGTTAAGGTTATAAGAAACCAACATTGACTGTTGATATGAAACCAATTAGTGGTCTAAAATGCCAAAGTCGGACAATTTGTGCACCCAACTACCTCTGTAAGGTCTTATTCAGACTGCTGTTAGCACTGCATGAAAAGAAGTTCCCTCATTCATTTCAATGAAACCGCTATGTTGTGTAGGGCACCATGTAGCATCCTCTAGCAACATACTATGTCGGGTATATATTTCTATGTGTCTGACAAGCCTTCAAACTCATGGATCTGTTACTCAAACTGGTCTTCCTGGAATGTGTTTGTCTTATCAATGGTGCCTGAAATAACATTCCCACACCAACACCGACTTTTGCCTCTTTTAAAAAACATTACTATTTTCAGTCTGAACGTCTACTAAAGTGACTCCTTGCACCAAGCTAGCACGTGCCAAACCAGTCTGTCCACTGAAGACATAGAGACCAAACTGATATCAACCCTCCATCAATCTACCAGTCCCTGGTACATCAGACGGCAAACAAGTGGACCCAAAGTAATGTAACTACTGAATTTAACATCGTAAAGAACTGGTGGAATCTGAAAAAAGTAATCACACTACTGTGACACAATACAAAGGAATGTGTTACTGCCCAATACTGGCAATAATCAATTCATAGTGGAAACCCCAGGATCAGTGATGTAGGCTTTTAAACACTAAGATAAGAGTCACCTCTTGAATATAAAAAAAAACAAACTTAATTTAATTTGTAAAGGCAGGAGTAACGTTCACCCTGTGTCAGTCCGAGACATAATCACTTAGAGATCTCCTGTTGTATTGTCGAAACTTGGATTGGATTGTAGGACATACACACCAGTCAACATGTGTCAGTTTGCTTGAATTTTACATTACCCCTAACTTTGTATATTGGTTTTTTACCTTCTTGTACTAATAATTGTGTACTAATTTTGTTGTTATCAGCACCAGAAAGACAAATTAAACTACCACTAGAGTTCCAATGTTAATATAAATTATGCTATTGAATAATATTGTATCTATCCAGGTTTTTCTTTCGCTCTTACATCAGGGTTTCATGCATGGATGGTGGAGTAAAGCCTCTGACGGCACACAACAGTAACAGTAATATTGATTTGTTTTATTATTATCAGACTTATATTTGAAGGTTATTAGAAGCCATTTAGAAGCCCAGAGCAAGAAAACACACTAATTGAATTCATCCAGAAATTTTGCGAGAAGAAAATACAAAATATATTACACATATTTTACACCTTCCCCATGGTGGTCAGAGTAAACACTGACAGTTTAATAGCCAGGTGGAAAGTGCAGCCAATTATTCTCTCTCTATTCAACTCTTCACCCTCATTCTGTGATAACACAGATCACACAACGACCTGTGGAGGGACCTTCCTGCCAACAAGCCGGCCAGCTCCCACTAAGCAGTTACTGTCACTGGCAGTAATGAATGAACTGGAATCAGACATGATGATGGGCTTTACCACAGAGTCAGGGCACCTGATAGCGATGGAGTAGAGACACAGTGAGACATAATACAAGGAGAAATAGCAGGGTGTGGAAGATGTCAAATAAGAGGGGAAGCAACACAGGAAGAAGGGAATGAAAGGAGAACAAGGAGGGGAGGGGAGAGCAGGTGAACAATACATTACAGTATAGTGAAAGTTCATATTAAAGCTGCTGTAATAACTATTTTGTACAAGGTTGTACAGGTGTTGGGTGTTTCTCTCATAGTGACTCTCCCTTCACATCTACAGAGTTTTTTAACCTCTTTAGCTTATTGTTTCGGTTTTCCTGCAAACTCCACTCTCAACCAAAACAGAGCTAAAATCAGAATGAATATTAGACCTATAATTATCAGGTGGATGCAGACATGATTCCAAATGAATGCTAATGTTGCTCTATGTCTGCTGGATTTGTAAATAACCAGCACAACTTTGTTAGGTGTTGATGTGCCGCTGTTCTGTTTTCAGCTTGTTCGACTTCCCCCAAGTAGCCAAAAAATCAATGAATGCATCTTAAAATTGATTTGTGTTTAATCAAATGATCATAAATTAAATGACACAGCAAACCAGAGGCAGGATAATATTGCAGTATTCCAGAATACTGGTGGGGTTTTTTAGGATAGAGGAAATTTGTGAAGGGGGGCTCAATTGGGTCCTACAGATCATTTTTGCCCCAGGTCCCCCCTGCAGGTAAATCTGGCACTGCTGGCCTTGAGTCAATTGAATTTTCACTAAGTTGAAATACAATATCAACAGAAAAAGCATTAGTTGAACACTTTGGAGAAGCTTTACATCCATTGTGGTGAATGCAGATAAATTTACATGCAACATGTTATTTTGCTCTTTACACCTACAAAAAACAGGTAAGTGAATCAGCCCTAGTACAGGACAAGCCCCCATCTGAGCAGCCTGAGAGCCACAATTGCTCTGTTTGTTTGAGACTGTGCAGGTCATTGGAGTAAACAAAATTCTCTATCATGTTCCTGGAACCGCCTGAGACAGCGAGTGCTCTGTGACATTTCACATCCATTTGGATAGAGTGCGGCTAAAGGGTTGCACCTGTTCTGCAACAGCACCAAGGTACACTGTGGTCATTTGACTGATGCTCAGTTGAAGTGCTGAATGTGTGCCAACTAACTACTCCACACACCATTAAAGTCAGCTGCTTGGAGCTCTGACACAAGAGTGAGTCCCTGGATTCAGGCTGTGCACACCGGATTCTGAGCCACAGATTGCGTCTTACAACAGAAATCACAATTTATGTCCTTCTTTGAGGACATAAATTGGGGGCTGATGTGTCTCCTGAAGCCTCATCACCAAAGTGCAAGCAGTCCAGTGAGAACCACTTTGATCTTTTGCAGGTCACAAGAAATTTTGTTGTGAAGTTTAGGTTGTTTCAACAGCATTTCAGTCACTATTTCAATGCATATTAAGGACTGTCTTCCCATTGAAATACAGTCATTAAAATTCTTTTAAAACAACTGTTGTATTTAACCTGGATGTCTTAAAAAATGTTCTGTTTTCAACCAAATTCAGCCCAGTTTTTATCCAGAGCAGTAGTTCCTAACATGGGGAAGTGTCCTATGATAAATCTGAAGGCTCCATCCCACGGACTGTATATAAAGCTGGACATAGTGAAGTGTGATGTCACCAATTAGTTTCACTGGAGGTGGTTTGAAGCACAGAGTCACAGTTTATGTTCAGCACCATCTTTTCCATTTGGAGCCAATATTTTCCAAATAAGGAGTGCAAGATGTTGCCTTTCATGCTCTAGAAATATGCCTCGCTACCTCAGACCCAAGCTAATGTTAGCTTACTAGAAACATTGAACAGTGCACATTTGGGCTAATATTAGCTACTTTAGTTAAATGATGCTACCACGGTCTACCAAGGTCACATATAAACAATGTATTTTCTTTTCTGCTTTGTACAAATATCACAGGAATGATTACAACTACCATGTCAACTATCACACCAAACTTAGCATCACTTACACCATGTGTCTTGCCAGTTCTAATGTCTAGTCAAACACAGAGTGAACCTTTTGACTCCATCTGTATGATTTATCATGAGTATGCAGCCACATGATTCACAGTTTGGCAGAGTCGGTGGTGAAGTGGCTATTGAGTGCTCACCAGGAAATATCATAATACATAACACTTCTGTCTTAAAAGTTCCATAGTCTCGCTTTGATATTAGCCTTTGTTTTATATGTTTGATCACTGATTGGGCCTTTAATTTCTTGACCAGCCATACTGACTTAAGGGCAATGTGATGGTGGTCAACAAGACAAAAAAGACAACGCTGCTGTATCTCTATCAGCATGGATTCAACATCATCATGGAGCTGAATTAAGTTACGATTGGTTGGACTGTTGCATTAGTGTTCTGAACCTGATCTTCCGGCTCTGGTTTGACTCAATCTTGTCTCACTGCTGTCAATAGAGACCAATGTGGAGGTCTGAATTGGGTTAAAGTGACAGATATGAATAGTTCTTCTGCACTGCAAACTATTGACCTGTCTGGATCCATGTCCTCAAACAAGGTTTGGTATAACTTAGTGTGTAAGAAATCAATCTTACACATGAGGAGAAGTTTTCCCAAAGGATCAGGATCCATAGGTCCAGGTAACATCAGTGGATTAAATGTTGAAGCTTCCTGTAAGCTCTCAAACCACTCACCATGTTAACACCCCACACAGGACTGCAGTGATCCAGTCCTTTCAGGGTCTGGGGTCGAGGCTCAAGGCAGTCTTTCTATTATTTCAGCCTTGTCTTGGTCTTGTAGTTATTTAGTCACAATAGAGTGTGGCACTAGGGATGACAGCATTGATCCACCACATTGGTCCAGACTAAACTATTAGAGCTAGGTCCCTAGAGGATAAATTGTGATAAACTGTGATGATCTCTCCACTTTTCATCTAGCAACATCACCACAGCAGTCTTTTCATTTGTCCAATACATAGTTTTATGACCAAATTAGAGCTGTAATGAGCTGCAATGTTTGGTAAGTGATTAATTGATCACCAGAAAATTAGTCAGTAATTATTTGGATCAATTGTTTAAGACAATTTTTTTTTCATTAAAGCAAAAATGACAAAAAATCTCTGGTTCCAGCTCCTCCAGTGTGAGGAATTGCTACTTTCCATTGTTTTATATTTACTTTACATTCTAAACTGAGTATCTTTGGGTTCTGTTATGTTCATTTGTATATGGGCAAGTATATAGCATGAGCTAGTGCCACATACCACAGTACTTATAGCCTAAGCTTTGCAATGCTCATCCCTAGATGGGACTATAAAATATGTCTGGAACTGGACAAAATACAAAATGCATATAGTGTGCATGCACTGAAGTACAAAACACAAAGCTCAACAAGACACAAACATTCACGAGACGCAAACAGTTCACAAACAATGAGACAATATCATAAAACAACAAGCAGCTGACTGATGCCTCTTTAAACTGTTTAAATTTGAGATTAAATGTCCCAGGTCCTGATTGTGCAAATGGAGGATTTACAAAAAAGCACCTTATAAGTGGTGTACTGGCATACTGGGACAAATCCCAGTGGGTCAATGAACCATCAGAAAATATGTTTTTGGGGCGGTGGACCATTAAAACATACTTTTACTGGCCCTCTCTGTGTGTCATTCAAGGTGAGCGTGAGAGCACACTGCATGCCTGTGTTTAGGCCTGCTGATTTAGGCTGCAAGTCACACCAAATTTGGCGATGTGGTGAAAACGCTAGTCGTCCCACGTAGTCACACGCCCACAAATCCACACTGACCCGTGGTGATTTGCAGCACTGCCGGATTTGGTGTGAATGCAGCTTTATAACAAAAAAATCGGTGCAGCACACTGCTGCAGGGTTGCACAGAGGTGTATGGTGGTGTGGGTGTGTTTATTTGTGCTCTAGAATGTAACCACTGTCAATCAGAAAGTAATATTTTATTGATCTGATTACTGGCTTTCTTTCTACCACCACTCCCTCTCTTCATGCACTCTCTAGCTCATTTGACCACAGATACTCTCTCATTCTACTTACTCGCTGGTGCTTTCAGATCTTTGTGCCTACTCAGGCAGGTGCACAACATACACTCTGCCTGTTACACACAGGATTATTATTGTGTAAATTAATATAATTTTAAAAATTATATTTCATAATGCTTAATCATAATATTTATCAGAATTAACTAATCACAGTAATGATGGATTGAATTGTTTAATTATTTTATCAAATTGTAACCATACACGTGTTTAAACAGACGGACAACAACAGATCAGACACAGATCGACTTACAGTGAGTACAGTGGTCCGGTTTCCATACTTTCAGCAATTAAAACTCTGCTGATTTGACTGAACAAAATAAAGTTAAAGAAACTAAAGCTGTAATTTAAAAAATAAACCTTTTTCAAAAACCAAACGAGGATAAAATTGCTGCAAATGAATGAACAGGATGTTAAACTGGTGGTCTGTGGCTGACCACAGGAGGGTCTAGGGGCAGCAGGGGCCAGTGTATGCGTTATGGATCATGTGCTTTCCCTTTGTGCCTCTGCAGAGAAGCGTTCCTCCTTACTTTTTGACAAATGCACCATCATAACAGCAGTCCGCCAAGGTGCAAGCACACCTGGCTCTTAAAGGGAATGGGAGATGACACTGTGATTGGTTTATTGCATGTTACGCCAAAAACACACCCATGATTAATGAAGAGACTAAGTACAACCCCTTTGAACCATGCGCCTGGCGCATCGACCATTATTAAATAGCAGAAGTGGACTTGGACACACCCTAAATGCAATTGTGCCGTGTTCTTCAGACCCTGCACTTTAGATCATTAAAATAGGGCCCATGGAGTACATGAAATGCACTTTTCAACAATCCTGCTTGAGATTATACACTATTAGCTTGTTCTGCTGCCTGGGTTATGTCCAGTGACAATATTTTAATTGTATTTGAATTATTTTAATTGAGTTAATGTAAAACTATAAAATACATACATTCTATGAGATGGGGTTGTTTTCAATGACATTCATTTAACTGCAGCTAAAAGCATGGTTTGCAGAGTGATGTTAAATCAGGACCTGGGTATTATTCAAGTGCTACTGTAGAAGCCAAAAAAGAAAACAAACAAATGACATATTAAGATTCATGATGAACATATGATGGTGTTCTGAATAAGTGTATAAGGTTTGAGATGAAGAGCACCATGTGGGCATGTAGTATCACATACATCCACATTTTGAAGCTCCGGAAGGAGGAAACTGAGGAAAAGTCTTTTTTTTTTCTTCCACCAATTCACAATTACCAAGTAGTGACTGTTTGAGAGTAGGGGGGCATCAGGGCTCTAGTTTCATCTGCTTTCATATCCACCTCTGCTGTCCTCAGCATCAAAGGAGACGCAGCGGCAGCGGAGCAGAACAGACCTCTGTTCTTTGAACAGGAACAGAGGTCTTGCTGAGAAGAAAGAGAAAAGGATGTGACTAGTGCGCTATTACAGCATCATTGACAAGTCCAGGCAAAGGTAGATGAGAGCTACAATAGCACAGCCCCAGCAGGACACAAAGACATACAAGGTAGAACATGTCAGCCTTAGAATGGGGTTTCATCCTGTATTCTGATTTATCAAGTGTTTAAAAGGAAAGTCACACTGTTGCAATGGCAGAGGGGTGAGCTGGTGTAGTTCTATAGTCAAACATGTTTAAATGAAACTGTCTTAAAGCAGTTCATACAAGAGGATTATATCTTCATGAAAATCATAATATAAATAGTAATAACTGACCCTATTTGCATTTGGAGATGTCCTGTCAACAGTTTTATAGACATCTCTTTTATAATGATGGTATATGACCACTAGGAAAATCAGCAACGGCAGCATCGTATCCAGTTCTCTGAACACATCCAAGGCTCTCGCTCAAGAAAACTGTGACTGACAGATAGTGGTTCAGGTACTATGTTTATCTTTCTTAGTTTTTTATCAAAATAAGTTTGGCTATGCTGAAGTTTTGTTTCTGCCTATTTGTGTTTCTCGATTTCCTTTTAGTGGTGTCACCATGTTCCCAGATCTCAGCAAATAACTCGGGGAGTACAAAGTCATTATTACTAATAAGAATCAAAACTGCCAAAATAAGATCCAAGTTGTAATAAAGCAAATGTCTCCTCAGGTAATACACCTCCTAAATCTGAAGCTAAAATTAAAATGCTTGCTGGGTCATTGTGATTATTTAGCAGTGAAATGATGGGTAGGTCAATTATGCTGCTTGTGCCTCCCTGCTGGCCCAAAGCCAGAGCTCCCTGGAAACTCTATCACTCACCAACACACATCATTAGCATTTAGAGAGGCTGGGATCAGCCTGGGATCCACACCAACACACAAACACTTGAGATCCATCAGAGGTCTTAAGACTCACATACAAAAGCAAAAAACAGGAAAATCACAGCAGAAATTTCAGATTAAAATTCTATTTCTGTTGAATGACAAGCTTTCGTCACTGAGCAGGATTTCATCCTCAGTGTGACATGAGGCCAGACCAGAGGCCTGTACTGCAAAGCAAGATTTGAGGTTAGTGAGGTAACTTCAGGTTTAACTCTGGGTTTTTTGGGTTAACAACAGTGGTTTACTTCTTACTAGGGTACATCACCATGGTAACTTATGCTGAACAGCTCCATCAGATCTGATGGATCTTCAGAGAATCAGATCGCAGGCTGTCAACACCGCGGCCACTGACCAGATCAGATTACTGGGGAAAAAAAGGAGTCATCATTCCTACAGGATCCTGACATGGACAAAAGTCCCAAGATTGCAATGAAGTGAAAAGTAAAAAAACATTGATTGGACAAGAGGCTTTCCATAAATACTGATACTGAGTACAACAGGACTGGGACTTTTAACTGTGCTTGTCTCACTCCATTTTACAGGTGTTCTGATAACCATTCATTACATTAACAGTCATTACATAGCTTAGATTACTGGTTACTGGAGACCATCCAAGGAGACCATGAAACGATGGAGTCTGATCCAGCTGTTATCTCATCGGAATCACACAAGCCACCAAGGCAACTGTCAACAAACTTATTTCACTGGTTGCATAATAAATTGAAACATACAGATAGATGTACATGATGCAAGCTAGCTGGCCAACGGTAACGTTTAGACCTACGCAAAGTAGTGAGCTAGTGGGCAGGAAAATGTTTATGTGTTGTGTAACCCTTTACTTGCTTGTCCCTGCAATGTTACACACCTGTGATGGTATTTTTCCTGAAATGTTGCTAGTTCTTGAGGTGGGAAATTGGCAGTACAGATTTGCCTGAATATGGATCCCTGCTCCCATTCACACATGACCCCATACAGGAAATGTTCCTGAACATTTCATGGATAGACTACATGTGTGAAAGGAGCTCTCATCTAACATTTCGGGAAAATGGCAGCACAGCTGTGTTGTGAATGAAAGCAGTAACGTTGCAGGGACAAACACGTAAAGGGTCACATCTGTCTAATGAAAGACACTTTCATGCTGAGAAAGCAAACCAATCACAAGACTTGACACATGGTTGACATACTGCAAGGTGCTTGGTTTTGGCTCATTTGTTTTCAACATGGCAGCCACGTCACAAATTTTCACATATAACAGCCAAACAGTACATTAAAATATATTTCTTTCTTTTCTGGAAACATTTGAGGTGAGAAATAGGTAATGCAGCAACAGAATCTTGATTCATATTTGATCAGGACTGCCTCGTTTGAAAGTTTGAATTGAGTTTCAGGAGTTTCGCCCTCTTCTTCTTTTGAGTTTTATGGTGGTTGGCATCCATAAGTGTTGCATTACCACCATCTGCTGGACTGTCCCTTACCCCATATATTCCGGCATTGCCATGACATGTGTGAAAAGGTGCAAGACGCAAATGTTCCTGAATGTTGCTACATGTGTGAATAGTGAAAATCACTAGTGGTGCCTGAAAGGTTATCTCAGTAATTTACAGTGAACTATGTGTGAAAGAGGCTTATGAATAAACAAATACAATGTTGCTTTTCAAAAGTTGAACTGCTGGACACCTCACTGTAAAGTCCATTCTCAGTGTTTGTGCACTGGAGACTTCAAGTTTCCACGTCATACTTGTATAAGTTGCATACTGGATCCTGAATGACTCCAAAATAGTTGTGATGTCTCAAATCATGGGTACATGTATAAAACTGAGATTTAAGGTTAGCACAGAGGAGCTTCCCCTTTTCAGCAGATGGATGTGAAAACAAACTCTGGACATACAGCATTCTGCAAAGAGAAGAGAACAACATTCAAGAGGAGGAGCAATAAATAAAAGACATTTTAAGTGGCAGGATACTTCAAACACATATATACATTTCAGGAATTATTTCACTTAGTGTTTTTTAGAGTTGTTTTTGGATGAGTGTTAATGTTTTATATCATTCACTCTCTTGTCTAGCATTTTAATTCCATGTTACTCGTAACCCAAAGCACCTTGAGATGTAGTTTGTGTATGAAAGGAGCTATAATAATAATGAAAAGTGTACTCATATTGTTGTTTTCACTTGTCAAAAAAAGAAATCCAAGCATGTACTATTGGTAACATCATATTATCAAGTTTAAAAATGTTAGAGATGAGTTTGATCACTGGGCTCTCTTTAAGCTAATGGGCATCATAATAATAAAAAAAACTAACTATCAAGTAATTTCACTTGGTTTGTATATTTGATCACAGAGCTAATCGAATGTCCTCCACACTAAACCCAGGAGATGACTAGCACCCACTCTGTCACCTCCTGCTATTAATAATATGTGCAAATTACCCTTAATCACTCGTCATTTAGGTCATCTTCAAATGGAGCTGCACGCCAGCCATCTAAACACATTACATCGTGACATGGCAATTATGTGTTATTTGGGAAGAGAAGGTATAATAGCTCTCTCTCTCTCTCTCTCTCTCTCTCTTTGTGGGAGCATCTCTGCTTCTTATGATCTTTACTGTCTGTGTTCTTCCTTTAAACACAAATGGATGACTGTGACTTCCAAGACTTTTATTTTTGGAGACAAAGTCAAACTTACTAACATACATGAAGTCCACATTTGTAATGCCGAATAGAAAGTAAAATATAATCCTAAAACCTTAGTCAGGGGAATCTGAGAGACAAGAAAACATTTTTGGGGAGTGTTGTGGGATGGCTGTGTAGCGGCTGGATTTTAAAGCAGGAGACTTGAGGCAGGTACAGACCAAATACTGTGGACAACAGGCAGCATGTGATCCTAATAACAGCAGCACTAGATGGAAACTGGCAGCCTTGTATAGCCTGCCGCTGATAATGAGCTCGAACCCCTACCACAGTATAGGGAAACCTACCCCCTGACCTGACATCAAAACTACACAAAAACAAACACATTGAAACACATGTATACTATACTAATGTCAAATAGTCTACATGATCTGAATTTATGTTACACATTACAATAGAATCACCAACATGAACAGCACTAATGCGCTAATTACCACATGCTATCTCCCAGAACCTTTACATTGGTGCTCAGATACCCTGAGCACTCGTTTAGCACTAACACCTTGAGGAGAAGACCTATGCAAACATTACACATGATATTATTGTGCAGTCAAGCAACAGTTAACACTACATTACATCCACTGTAATTTTGGCAAAGGTTACACCACAATGAGGTAACTAAACTAGCAACACTGACTGCTTATGTTCCCAGCTGAGAGGCAGCTACAGTATCTACAAAATACATGCAAATGCAGCAATTTCAATAAAAAAAAAACATTCAATCCTTGAAGTTTGTGCTTTATTTCTTTTACCAGTACTGAAAACAGTTTGTGCTACAAAATACTAGAAATGAAGAGGACCTTCATTACAGGTAGTTATAACACAAACAGTTCTGGTCCACAAGACATCTCCCTCAGTGTCTCAGCTCTAGTTTGAATGTGTAGTACTATACATGAGTCCTTACGTGGTATCCCCCTTTTAACCCCCTCTCTTTTTTTTCTCTCTTTGATAGTCATTTTTTGTCCTGGACATGGACTGATCAGCATGAGTCACGACCAGTAATTTAGCCCTGTATAACAACCGACAACATTCATTTGCTGACTCATATGCACAAGCACAGTCAATTAAAGGTGCTTACTGTGTATGGTCAGCCTTAATCCAAGGAGCCTTTGATTGTTCTACAAAACAAGACACATTATCCCATCATCTGCAAAGAGTCTCAGTCATCCAGGTCATGGTTATCCGAGGAGGGTTGTCAGAAGCAGAATATGATGAGCGTGTGGGTTTATTAAGGTTTACTAAGGGTTGAGATTCAGCACTTTGAAATCCATTCTATAAGTAACTGTAAAGACTTAGGAATAGGGAATGTTCTCAGTCCTCCTGTTTTTTATGAGATGCTCAAACTTCAGGCACCGGTGACTGGATGTGCTTATTTGGACTTTACCTGTTAGTTGGTTTAGCTTCAATTGTTAGATATAGTTATTAGAGTCAACTGGTAATATGAAAACAAACAAGGTGAGAAATTAGAAATATTACACAGGGCAGACAGCCAGTCTGTCCGACAGCCATATTTCATTTAACTGTTTCATTCAACAGAATACTATCATAGAAGGGATGAAGCACAGGTGTGCAGAGCAAAGGGCATGCAGACATCCTCAACTCCTCAAATAACCTCACTGAATAAAATATATATTTTTATCTATGAGATCATTTTATGTAAAAGCAGATATGTGGATAAAAATGGTGTGTTTTTAATGTGCTTTGTATCAAGTCTCTTCAATGTGCTTCCAAAGTCTCAGCTAATTTAATCAAACAGCACCCTCTGCTGGTCAGAGGGGATCTCTAAACTTCAGCTTTACTCAAGTCAAATTGACACTCCTGTCTGATGGTGAATGGTTTTCTGTGACATGCAGACTGCAAAGTTATTAGTTGGAAATTATCCCTTTTATGTAACTAACCATTAACTCTGTCCACCATATGCACAGAAGTTTTTTTTCTGCTTTTCTTTACCATTTCAGCTACTTGCTCCTACACAGTATTCCAGGGTCAGGGAAACAAATGATGGCCTTGATGAGGATGATTGAAAGGGTCCCATAAAGGCAACGGCCCTGTTTTAGTGAACTGTCAGAACTGGAATTTACATTGGCCAGTATTGTACCTGTGGATTGTGTGTATGGTGACAATGATCATCATTCTTTATTCATTTTGTGTCTGTAACTCTAATTATTATTATAATATCATAATTGCATTAACAAAGGAGGTCAAACAGTACATTAACTAATTCGTTCCTTCATAATCAAAAAGCTAGTACAATCATAAAGACTTGTATTTTGTTTTGTTTTGTTGTTTTAATATAGTCCAAAATGGTATTCTTCTGTTACTGAGAGGACGATGATATAATAGATATTATTTTTAACTTAAAATATTTACATTTCAAATATTCTAGGGGCGCAACTAACGTTTTTTTCATTATCGAATAATCTGTCGTTTATATCCCCTATCTGTCGATTAGTTGTTCGGTTCATAAAATGTCACTATATGTTGATCACTGTTTAAAGTGTCTAAAGTGACGTCCTCAAATGTCTGTTTTGCCCCGTCCAACAGTCCACAACCCAAAGACATTGTTTACTGTCATAATCTAAGAAACCAGAAAATATTCACATCTGAGAAGCTGGACTTTTTTCTTTTTTTTTTTTTCTTAAAAAATGACTCCTCCGATTAAAGAAATATCTGAATAATTGCTATTTAATTCATTTGTTGGCAACTAAATGACTAATTGTTGCAGCTCTAAAATATTCTCAAGTAATTTCGATTATTGAAATTGCCTTTTTGCTTATTGAAGCTCTCTGTCTGATAGGGCTTCGCGCGTGCGCACTGATCCACTGGAAGGCAGTCAAATATCACGGGATTATTGCTTTAATATCAAATTTTACAGGTACAACATTCATATCAATACAAAACCTGAATGTCTCAAAACGCATATACACTCCAGTCATATAGGTGGCGGTAATGCACCTTGATAGTATTTGAGAATAACTACGAAAATTACAAAAGAAAAGAAGAACTGCGCAATAGGCGAACACTTTTGAACCTTCGAGCTTGCCGTCGTCGCCACAGGAAATCACATTGTATTCCCCATTTCTAGAAAAGCTACAAAGCAAAGTAGCCAACACAGTGAATTTATTCAAATTTATCACAGAATTGACAGGAAATTATTCGAACTTTGTTTTATTAGTAAGGAGGCGTTAGTCGCCAGGGAGGCAACGTGTGTGTAACGTTGTGAACGCAGTAAATAATCCAGTAGGAAACATAGTGGCGCCTTGCACCCGCCTTCATTTACTTCACCACTATCAGTCTGAAGCTTCTCCTCCAAAATGATGAACTATTCTGACTACGACTCTGATGGATATTCGTCTCATGAAGATGCAGACTACGTCCCGTCAGGTGAGGACTGTAGCGGCTCGGGTGGTGTGAGAAGTGTATACTAGAACAAATATCTCATGGAGGGCTCTACCAGTGGGTTGAATAATGTGTCGCTGGCACATAAGGTGGCTTATCATTAGCTCAGCCTCAAATGGTATGCATTAAACACGATAAACCAGCCAGAGTGTGTGAATCGTTTACGGTAATGTCTTTGTGTTGAGGCTGTATGCTAAACTCCTTAAATGGTGCCTTGCTTCATTGCTCTAAAACAAACTCACACGACTCAATAAGCATGATTTTAGAGCCACTACCAAACAGACAACACATTCTTTTAATACATTTTCTTTTCTACAAGTTTCTTTGACTGGTTCACTGTTTGTGTCATATAGTTTGTTTGACGAGTTATTTGTTATTTCGTTATTAAGGGATATTCCCACAGTGTTTGTCAGGTCAGGTTAACCGTAGCAACCGTGACTGATGACAAAACCTCATTCAATTTACCACCAAATCAATGTCAACCATCAACATTCATACATTGTTTGGGATCAAGCTAAAAAGTTGGCCACTGTCATCAATTATTAGATGTAGACACTGACAAAACATGATTCATAGTTATCTAACCTCTACGTTGCTTGTTAGTTACCTGATCTTCATCACAAGATCTCAGTTAAGGTGCAGTCTATGCTACTTTCTACATTTCAGAGGGAAATATTGTACTTTCTGCTCCACCACATTTATTTGACAGCTTTAGTTACTTTTCACATGAAGATTTGACACAATGGATAATATAACAAGCTTTTAAAATACAACACATTGTTAAAGATGAAACCAGTGGTTTCCAACCTTTTTGTCTTTTGACGTCTTACAAAAAGCAGTGTGTAGTCGGGCTCACATTTCACATGTCTATGAGTTGTTAACAGCTCCACCAAATAGTGATTTTTCCCTCTAAACTTCTCACATGCTTTCATTTCAATAAATGTTCAAATGATCCAATATTTCAGCAAAAATCAAAGATTAGAGAAAAAAAAATCCCAAAAACTGAAAACAGATTTGTGTATCAGAACTTTGTTTTTTCTTCTTTCCTCTCCCATTAATCATCTCACGACCCCTCACATTTATCTGCTGACCCTTTGGAGGGGCCCCGACCCCTAGGTTGGGAACCAGTGGACTAAACTAGCTAAGTGTATATAAAGTAGTGTAAACTAGCTCCACCTCCAGCAGCTACAACAGTAACATGCTGCTCTAACACTGATGCTTCACTATTAATAATCTAATGATGTCATATATAATAATATATCAGTCAGGGGGATGAAATGAGGATGAACTTATGTCTGTCGTGAGATTCAGCTTATAGTTGATCCCCTGAGTTTCTGTTCTTTTAATACATTTTCCATTTCTTCAATGCATTGTTATATGAACTCAGTCTCCTTATATGTGTAAAACAAAAACATGAACTTGACAGCAAAACTGTAGAATGATAACATAATAAGATCATACTGTCAGAATAGAACTATAATGATATTATATTTGATATTGTAATGATAATGTTGAATTATTACTCACACCTATTTGTTAATCAGCCTCTTTGCCCATCTGTTGTCTATTCCCATTCTATTCTTCTTATTCTCCCTGCTTCCTTTTCTCCGTCTCCTCAGATGATAACCTGAGTGAGGATGACATTAATGAGTGTGAAAAGGAAGACCCACTGCACGAGGGTGACGGCGTGCCACATCCTGACAGTGTCACCAAGAAGAAGAAGAAGAAAAAGGACCTCAGCATGAGGTGAGTGGGGTTTTTTCAGAATCATGGCATTCTCAGGAATAGTCAACATCTGGATTTTCTCCTGTTCTCTGAGACTTTCAAGACCACAGCATCAGTTGTTAGTTAGATGGTTTTTTTGGCGCTATCAAAAAGCCTCTGCACAGAAATCTGACCACTTAACTCTCAGAGTTTTCAGTCAGCAATAAAAATGAGGCCCCAGTCTGTTCTTATGGCTCTTCACCACATGAAGAAGAACTTCACTCCAACATCTGGCAGAAAAGCAGCATTTTATCAGCAGACACTATCTGCAGCTTCTCTGAAATTCTTGCTTAGATCACAGTTTGAAATTTCACATCACGACATTAAAGTTTCAACATTCAGTGCTCGTTTACTTTTAGTCTACAGTTTTAATTTTAATCAAACTTATATATGAAATATGTTCAGCTTTTTCTTGATAAAAGGAGGTGATACTAACCTTTATTCACTATCTTCTAATCTACAGAAAGAGGAAAAAAGGAGTCCTGAAAGTAGACAAAGAGGAGAAGGATGGAGGTGAAGCAGAAGAAGCACTGCCACGACAGGATGAGGTGGAAACCCCCACAGAGAAACAGGAGGAGGAGGATGTCAAACAGAAGAAGAAGTCAGATGAACTCTGGGCCAGTTTCTTGTCTGACGTTGGATCTCGACCCAAAGATTCCACAGCTGCTTCACAGCCCAGTACCACACAGAAGGTAACTATGCTGTCATGAAATATTCCACTTCGATTGGAAACCTTAAACATACAGAAGGCACCATCTTCCAAACCTAAACAGAGAGAGGGTGCGGAACACTTTTCACAAGACCGTATCTGGGGAGGAGGCCCTCACATCCTCTGAAGGATGTCAAGATGATTAAGACAGCAGCCCACATCATCAAAGTGTAACGCATCAAATTTCCACTGGTTTTCTGTGTGTCTCTTAATTCTTTCTTTTTCTCAAGTCGATCTTTTTTTTTTTCTAATCCTCAGGCTGATTCTTCAACAACAAAGGTTGCTTCTTTAAGAACGGAAACAAAAGCAGCAGAACCCGCTAAAGTGGTCATCACTAAGGTTTTTGACTTTGCTGGAGAAGAAGTCAGGTATGACTCTGAATCATCCTCACGTACTGACACAGTGTGACTACCTCTCTACTAATTAGTGCGCCATTTTCACATCCACCAGTAGGTGGTGCCACACACACACATGCACGCACACACACAGATGCGGTGTGGATGAGCAGGCAGTGTAAAGTAGAGCTTGATGGCAGTACACTGTTGGCTGGTTTGTAGTGAGATGTGATCCTCTCATTGATACATGTGGCTCTGACTACACATGGTGACGGCCCCGCAGTCCTTAGCTGAATAAGTTTACTGTCATTGATTGAACTTGATGTTAGTGTCTGAGCTAGAACTACTGACCAGATCGCAGTGAAGTACAGGAAGGACATCAAAGTCCACAGCATCAAAGTTTGCTCCTGACTTCAAGTGTAACCACCATCGGGTCAGAATGCCAACATTAGGTAACCCTAGATTTTCCTGATATTTGCTGAGCTCACTATAATTAACCATCAGATTCACATTCACATTGATTTAAAAAAAAAAAAAAAAAGGTAAATGTGTTAAAACATGCAGCATAGACCTTTTTAAAATACATTCCATTATGGCAGCAGTTGCCCCCATGCCTTAATTCCATATAGCTTGAAATGGGAGCAGTGTATGGAACCCCTGGGACAAAGTGTGTTTGCAGTCATAACTGTAGAACCTGAGTAATTATCATATCTCCTGACATTTCTTCAATAAGACCTGCATAAACAGAGTTTCCCATAAAACACACGCTGTAATGATCACTGTGTAAGACGAACATAATGTATATCACACAGACAGCCACACCCCTGCAGCCGTAAAGGTTATGCTAGTTATGCCCCACCCTAAATGTTTACATCTGAGCGCGCTTCACTCGCAAACCAAATATGATCGCCGCTATAATTCATCATGATTTCATTATGCATGAGGCTGCGTGCTCTGTAATTACAGAAGCATAAGATAAGTAGGTGTATCGTGCCTGTAACCTATCCCCAGAGCCACAATAAAAGGCTGCTGGCTCTAACGTTGTGATGTGACCGTTGTAGACAATACTTGTCTGAACGTTTGCAACATGACCCAAATAATCACCAGAGCCAGAAAAATCACCTGAGCCCGCCGTTGCACTTATTCTCCGTGGTGCTGGGAGATATCTTTATCTTTGTCTGAGACAAGACTCGCCCCTTTCAAAAAAATGCTCTTCCTCATCATCTCCGGAGCGCTGCACTCTGTGTAATTATGGCTGCATATAATTAGCATACATAAAAGGGGAGGCCTTTTCAGTGCCGCCATGAAGGATGCAAGTGGTTGTGGAGTCTGTGCGGAGCTGATGTTCCCAGAGGATGCAGCGGTTGTTCCTTTATATAGCCTGCCTCTTTTTACCCCACTGTGAGCTACGGACAGATGTGTGTGTGTGTGTGTGCGTGTGTGTGGGCGTGTGTGTGCCTACATCCTGTTTTATTATTTACTTTTTAAGACAAAGGTTTGGATGCAGAATGGGCTCAGCAGCTGTTTAGATTAGATATGTGTTGATGGACTTTGGTCTTGCTGGCTTCTGGAATCAAATGTATTACATTTTTCTGTTTTGTTTTTTTTTATCAGTGTATTTTGTCAGGAACAGTGCAGATAAATAAAAAACAGTTGAATTTAAATGTGGCAGAATTGACTGAGATTATATTTACGAAGGGGGAACCAAAAATTCCCAGAATATATTAGAAAAAAACCCTGTCGTAAATCTTCCAGTAGCACTTTTCTAATCCCCTTCAAAGTCCTCAGCTTGTGATGCGATACACTCGTCCCAAATCTTCTTCCTTTCAGCAAACAAGGAACAACAGGAACAATGATAAGTCACAGGGAGAGAGAGATCTGGCAGAACAACAACCAGGTTGTTTTTGATTAAAAAAAAAAAAGCTGGTTCAAACATATTCACTGCTTCAGCAGCGGTTTCACCAAGCAAAAAACAAAGTTTCATACAAACTGTTTCCTCTTTACAATCTTCCATGGTAGCTTGAGGAGAAAAAAACACCAGAATTATGTTCACGATTGAAGAAGGAAAAAAAAAGTACACACTTGATCCACTCAGCAGACTGACTCTCAAACTGTAGGCTTACACTTCCCAGCAGCAAACCCCATAACTACAGCCTACTCCCATGTTATTAATGGCTTCCCTCTCATGTATGTTAATGGAGTGGACTAAATATTAGGACAGTTTTCAGTCTGTGGAGGAATGTTGTACTGCTGTACGTACTGCAAAGAGGGGAAAAAAAGACAAATGCATGGATGATGTGATGTGTGACCTTTGAGCTGCTTGCAGAGAACTTTGAGCTGGAGCTTCATCAAACTGCTCAGCATGATTGTTTGAGAGGAGGAGAAGTGAATTTTTTGATGGAAGCCGCATCAAGCTGCAGGTCGAGCTGGGCAGGAAGTCAGACACAAGAACAGCATAGACTATCCGGTCAATTTTCAAAATAAATGACCCTGTGCAGACTCCTGATCATATATCAACAATAAACACAATTAAAACAGACAAACAACCATTTAACAACATAACATACTGACTCAGAGAAGAAGAGCAAAAATCAAGGAAAAATGACCCAAGTCAACATAATCCAGCAGTTCAGTTGCTCTACTACAGTAATTACAGTGGTCTAGCACTTATTCAACTCTGCCCTGAGGCTACTGTAATTATTGTAGAAGGAGCGCAACTGTATTTAAAAGGCAGCTGGCTTCACCACAGTCCAAACGCTCCGCTTCAGAAACTTTTTTTTCCGGTGGGGTATGAAGCCATGCAGAGGACGGAACAAACCGGCGTCAGTGGAACCAAAGCATTAAGAGTCAGAGCTGAGTGAATCCATGGATTTTTGTCAACTAAGACGTTGGAATTCAGAGTCACTCATCCTGGCTGTTGTAAAGGAGAGCAGCACAGCAACACCTTTTTTTTTTTTTTTTTTTAAAACCCGGAAGTCAGCACAGGTCGAAAGTGTTGGTACGGTTTGGACAGAACTAGGCTGTGTTTTGTGCTATTTCAACTAATCAATCATCACATAATAAACCATGGCAGGAGCAGATAGATAAAAAGCAATCATTCAGCTGTCATACTTCAAATCGGCCTCTTTCCAAGTCTAAAAGTTCAACAATGAGAGATTGACATAC
The DNA here is from genome assembly GCA_029490765.1 of Euthynnus affinis. Taxonomy (NCBI): domain Eukaryota; kingdom Metazoa; phylum Chordata; class Actinopteri; order Scombriformes; family Scombridae; genus Euthynnus; species Euthynnus affinis. The sequence goes on along the minus strand of CM055844.1, from coordinate 33,520,444 downwards.
AGGAAGAGTCAACACTTACTGTATACTAGCTGTGAAACTCTGTGTTTGTGTCTCCCTCTGTCAGTGTGAACAAAGAAGTGTCAGCAGACTCCAGAGAAGCTAAGAGTTATCTGAAGCGCCAGAACACAAACCAGGAGGATAACGACGAAGAAAACGGCTCATTGCCCAGCGAAAGAGCTCTTCCTGGTCCCAGGTATACACACACACACACACACACATATACCATACACACGCAAACCTTCACACCCCACACCAGCATCTACACATCAGGATCACAGGGTGACTTGTGTGGAGATGGATGTGAATATTCATTATTGTCTTTTTGAGAATTCTGAGATTATTCACAAAGTTACTGAATTTCCCTTTATATGAAGTGTGTGTGTGTGTGTGTGTGTGGTTAATGAGGGAGTGGTGCTGATGGTTCTTTCCTGTTGTGCTGGGTGTCCTTTACACACACACACACACATACACACACACACACTGGACTGAGATAAATAGGAAATAGTTTGTGGACACACTGTACTTCCTGTCTGTTGGGAGATGATTTTCTGTTTCCTGTCTGGGGCTTCAGAGGGAAGATGTGCACATCCCCAAACGATTTATTTCCATGGCAACACAAGGTATTAAAGTAGGTGGAGGGGGGGCACACAAACAAACACACATACATAAAACGGGCATATATATACACACACACACACACACACATGTTGTCCTAGGTGACTATTGGGGACATTACATTCATTCATTCCTTGGAGACTTTCCTAACCCTGAACCTTAACCACTGGCCCACAATCAGCTTTTTTTCCCAACTGTTTGTGCTACATTTTCATATTTAGGAGAACGGCACAAACGGATGGCACAAGTCGATGTCACGTCTCCACTTGCACTTACATTGCGGATCTATGATTCACCAGATACTCGTGGCACTATCTGACATGCTTTCAAACTGGGAAAACTACGCCCGGCACAGTCTGACATAGATTTTATTAGACTCGTCTTACACCTGCAGTCTATAGGAGCCTCCACCTCTACATCACAGACATTGGGAAGGAATCACCTCACAGTCAGTATGAACAGGAGGAACGATTATTACACAGCAACAGATACTTCTTAACTCAGTGTACATACGGCATGCAAGTAATCCACAACTCTATTATCCATGAAGTTACCCTTTTAATACAGAATCATTCTCTTTTGGGATTATAGCACAGAGATGCAGCAGAGTCCTAATGTGCTGCCAGTCAGAGGGTTATTCAGTCATACATGTTCCACATAGTCAAGTATTACAAACAAGACTGAAAAAACAGGAGCCACACGTGCTACTTAACTGATAGGAAGAGGAAATTATAACGTATGAATATATTAGCGGTATGATAAATAGTGTCTGGAGTAGAAGTGATTTCTCTATTCATGGTCAGGAAGGAAGTGTCAGCCCTGCAGCAGGAGCCGCCAGCAGCTGGCTTGGCTTTGTGTGTGTAATGATGTTTCAGTGGAGGAGAGAGTTTAGGCTCAGGCCCTGGACGTCCTACCGGATGTTGAAATAGCAGGACTTTGCTCAGGAATATGAAAAAACGCAACTCACTAACTCACTGCGCTTATTTCCTTTTAAACAAGTTTGGAATCTCAGTGGCACCGAACGGTCCGAGCAAAAAGCGAACATCAACACGCTGCAATTAGCGTGCGTTAATGTGAGCTTCTCATGGCCTGTGTGTAATCGTGAAATACCAAAATGACCGGTGTTTCTAAACGCTTCACAGTAATTAACAACGTCTGCGTCCAGTCATGCAGCAGTAAAATGAAAAGCTGGCTCTGCTGTGGTCTCCAGTGGGGAACATCATTATGCTTTCACACTATGATTAATAGCTTTTTTTTTTTCTTTCTTTAACAGAGACTCTCTTCATACAGCATAAATCACTTCACTTCTACTAACTCATATGCGCCGTAAAATATCAGCCGAGAAAAGGACTAGTCATGTGTGAGAGCAGCAGTGATACAAGAATGAAAGTGTGGTGAAAATAATAAGATACTAATGGTGAGCAGCACAAATAGATTTAACAACGCTGAACTCTTTTTGTTTTAATAGAAAGTGACTCTGGAGAGTTAAACACATCCGTTTCTTAGAGTTGTGACATTTCAAGCCACATCTCATTAAATCAGTATCTGAAAGGCCAGTGAGTCTTTTACATCAACCCACCTGACTGATTACATTCACTCTTGTCCATCCCGGATGGATGAACCTTTAGTGTGTGTGTGTGTGTGTATGTATATATATATGTGTGTGTGTGTGTGTAAATGGGACATTACATTAGCAGCTTGTCATATGAGCCTCTCTATGGAGTGAAACACCATATAAACAGCATCATGAATCACATGCTTCAGTAGATGAGTAGATGCTGGGTCTGTTTGTTGGTGTACATGTGTTTGCATGTGTGTGTGTGTGTGTGAACCAGCGGTGACCTTACATGACTTTTAACCAGGGCTGCAACAAACCATTCGTTTCTCAGTTTATCGTTTTAGCCTATAAAACATCAATACATTGATTGTCTGACTGACATCCACAACCCAAAGATATTCACTTCACTATCATGTGAAAACAAGCGACAGCAGCACACCATCACATCTGACAAACTAGAAGAATGTGAAATGTGTAAACCTGACATCATATTTTTGTTTGAAAATGACTGACATGATTCATTTTCTGTGGATCAACTAAACCTATCCACTGAAACTAGACATTGCAGCTCAACTTTAAACCAATATGATTTTTGGGCTATTTTTGGACCAGTAGCAGAGAAGGAATTTCATTTAATGCTACAGGTATTGATTCAGTTGCTATAGAGACTGTTTATCACAGCTGATGAGATCAAGTTAGACCATCATGAGTGTGAGTGTGTTCCAGTGTGGCACAGCAGGTGCTGACAGTCAGGAAACAAAATCTCTGTCTGCTGACCTCATTCAGATTTTTTTTAAACATGCATAATAACTGGAATCATCACCATTAACATCATGTAGCTTCAAGTGTGCTGTGAGTGAAGAGTATTATTGTCTAATCCCATTCTTCAGGTTTCAGCACGGAGCCTCAGCTCAGCATAAGTCAGCATAAAGCGAAGTGGAGGCGCTGGAAAAGAAAAAACATCATCTGTTTATCTCGATAAGTCAACTCTTAATATTGACAGATGGAAATATGCATGAGTTCATATTTTCTTTTGCTGATTGTCTGGAGATTTTGTTAAAAGTTTGTGTTACATTTGGATGGAAACTTCTCATCCAGACAGGCAGCATAAGTTACTGAGGTAGACCATGTTCACTTGTTCTCCGTTTCTGTTGAGGGACAGAGACATGATCATGTTGGTGTTCACACAGTATTTTAGTGATGAGACTCTAATCATAGTCTGCCTTTTATCAGTTTTCTGCACTGTGTAGTTCCACATCTCTCATACCTGTTCACTTGAATAGATCAGCATTGTGTGCATTAGAATAATGTTTTGTTCATGTACAGTAATGGAATGTGGACCAGGCTGATGAGTGAATGGTCAGCAGCGTGTTGGGTTTCTATCAAAGACGTGCATGCTGCTTCGTCAGTGTGTCACCTTTTAAAGGTCCCCCCCCCCCCTCCCTCTCTCCTCTGGTGTGTGCAGTGCCAAGCGGCCGGCAGGCATGTCCAGCATACTGGGTCGTATCGGGGGGAAGAAACAGAAGATGAGCACGCTGGAGAAGTCAAAGATGGACTGGGACGCTTTTAAATCAGAAGAGGGCATCTCCGAGGAGCTGGCCATACACAACAGAGGCAAAGAGGGGTAAGACTTCCATTTTTTTAACACAGAGAATAAAAAGTTTTTAATATTTTCTTTTTTATAGAATGCCCTCACCAGGTCATTGATATACATGTTGAAGAGAGTCCTTGTCTAACTGCCTGGTTCTGGGGAAAGAAGTCTGTTTTTTTTTTTTTGTTGTTTCTTTTTAACCAATCTTGATAGCACACTTGTTTGTGTACATTAAGTTAGTTAATGATGTCATGGGTTTTTCCCGCCAAAAGCAGACCCTGATAACAAATTGAAGTCAAAGATTATTTTGAAGTCAACAAAGCAGGAGAATCATTTGTTTTTAGTTTTGTTTATTTGGGTGAAGATATGGTCTGTTGTACAATAATTGGGTCAATTTGGGATTTCTCTCTCTCTCTCTCTCAGTAACCACACCCAGCTCTCCATCTTTCACCACGCATGTCCATCATCTCAACCAAGAGAAATGATCATCCTCCTTTTTTCCTCTCTTCTACCCTATCTTCTTTTCTTTTCACACACAATCACGTTGAAATCCAGCCAATCATAAGACAAACAACCGCTACGATTCAGGCATATTTTAATGGAGGAACCGAATCTCATGCCACAATCAGTGTTTCCATTCAAACAACTCCAACAGAGTGCTACATCTTCTCTCATCACAACATGAGGTGTCACATTCTTCAGTTAAACATTCATTCACAGCACATCTGTAATGTAAAGCTGATCACTTTTAATAGTATTAAACCAGGATCTTTGCTGTTTGGATCAAGTAGTTCATGAAAAATGAGGTGTGCCAAATTTAGTAGCTCCAGCTGTTATTTAACTGTGCCAGATACATATTTAATCAACATTGCATTATCTTCTCTTGCTATTCATACATTGATTTTTTTTTTTTTTTTACCATCTATTCTGAGCATCTTTGTCACAAAAATGTTTTCAGGATAAATTTAGTTGTGTTATTTTCAGGTTGTAGCTTGAGTGTGCACGGGGCAGCTGTGTCCTTTTAGATAAATGGAGATATTGGATCAGCTGATAGGCAGTATATTTTACTTTGGAGTGATTCCACTGTCATCGCTCATCGCAATGCACTGTGAATTTTCCCCTTAATGGGAACACGTTCTGCACATTTCCAGGTCGATATTTATATTCTGCTCTACTGGAATATCTTTGCATGATTATTTTATCTTATACTGGCCGTTTTAGCCCAACACACACGACTGGATTGTCTGTCTGTCTACAAATACATAGCAACATGTTCTACAGTGGATTGTATTTGCATTATTAAACCACAGCTGTTAGGTTTTTTTTTTTTGTCGTATGGCCCATTAATTTACTCTGCAAATTGGGGACAATTCCACCCTACATTACATGTCAATAATCACATTGTAGAAAATGCTGACATCAATCAAGTCACAGTGAGTAGGCCCAGTGGAAAACACACACACACACACACACACACACACACACACACACACAGGTTTTAATTATGAACCACCAGCTGGAGAGCAGTGAGTGTAAATGGAGGGAAACATTGTTTCACACGAGCAGGAATCCTGCATCAGTCTGGATGGAGAGAGCCAGTGGAAGACTAGTGACCCCTGGGAAATAACATGAGCTGTATGCACACTGTTAGATCCTTCATTGTCATTCTGTACCTCTCTCTCTCGCTCTCACACACACACACACACACACAGTGCAGGAAAAGTTGTGTAACTACCTCTTGTGCTGAATCGGAGAGAGGTAGTGCTGTGGTGGGAACATTTCTGCGTGCGTGTGAGATGTGCACATTTTTTTCTATACTTAATGTTCTTAATTGTATTTTCATTCTGTGTTACTGCTTGTGATGATAAAAGTAGGTCTAACGTTCTCTCTCTCTCTCTCTCTCTCTCTCTCTCTCTCTCTCTCTCTCTCTCTCTCTCTCTCTCTCTCTCTCTCTCTCTCTCTCTCTGTGTTTAGGTATGTGGAGCGGAAGAACTTCTTGGAACGCGTTGACCACCGACAGTTTGAGTTAGAAAAAGCAGTGCGACTGAGCAACATGAAACAATGACACAGACTGACAGGACACACACACACACACACACACAGACTGGAAGAGATGTTTAGACATCCTGTATTTTGCTTTCTCTCTCTCTATCTCTCTCTCTATGTCTCTCTCTCTCTCTCTCTCTAATGACAGAGTTGGTATTCCCTCAGTAAAGTGAACTCAAACTGGTGCTGTGACTGGAGTCTATTTCAGGACGGGGATATTAATAGTCTGAGTTAGTGTAATGGTGGGGTGTTGAGTGTATGTGTTAGTCTTCCTGTACTTCCGTCTGTGTGAGAATCTATTGGAGTTTTGAACCTTCACACCGGGCATGTTTTTCTTCCTCAAGGGGTTGATTTTAGTACTAGGGATTGAGTTTATTCCAACACGCCTCTTATTGTCCTACTTTTTATTTATCATTTCTATCAGTGATAATAACATTGTGCTCACCAAGTTCATCGCTGACATCTGGGAACACAGTGACATCAGTCATGAGCAGTCAAACGACAGGTTGTAAACAAACCTTCTGGTCAGTCAAACACATCTGAGGAGAAAATAAAGGTGACTAGTACAATTATCAGTCAGACTGTCAGCTGTAAACACAGTCACAGTTTACACACCCACTTCATCTTTGCTCTGCTTACTGCAGTTTTCCTGTAAAACAGAGGTGCATGGTGGGAAAGGCCAGTAGTTCCCCCCCCCCCGTTCTGTATTCTGTAAAACAACAATATTCTCCGTGTTCCTTAACATGGAGACATGGGACCCTCCTGGATTATGATCCTACAGGGTTGTTAACTGTTGTCTTTGAGAAATCATATTTGGTTTGTCATTTTTTTGCAGAGAGCTCAAAATACTACGATAAGCCACTGTTGCTATGGAGAAATAACACTCTGCAGGTTGCAACATCAGTTTTTTTTCCAATGTCAAAATCTTTCAAATAGTGACACATCTGAATAAACTGCAGGTTTCCAACATGTCTGATCATCTCACCTGTGTTTCTTCATCTCTTGGACTTTTTTTTTTTGTTGTTGTTGTTTGTTATGTGACTGTTTTCCCAGATCTCCACTATTAACTTGGTGAGTATAATGTTCATATTACTAATACAGTGACAGAAACAACAACGATTGTAATTGAGGGCGAGTCGTCCCGCTTCCCTTCACTTGGTTCTCACTGTGATGGACGAGTGTTTCAGGTCTGCCTGCCCAAGTTGCATGTTTTGATTTATCACTGTGTGATCACAACACTTATTAATACCAGGTGTGAATGCAAAAGCTCATGGATCTGATGTCATTATCCATATACTGATCATATTTAATACCAGGTGGATATTTGCAGACTGTGATGTTCTTTAAAAGAGAAACACAAGACTCAATAGAATGATAACTGAAGCACACTGTGAGGGATATTCAACTTTTTTACCTTGGAATCGTGTTTTGATCCACATCACATCGAAAAGGGAATCGATTCAAATTGCAAAAAAAAATCTTCATCCCAAAATCTGAGGCTTTTTGACTGGATGTTTTTGTTTTGCTCTCTGGAACATGTACCTCTCTTCTCTTGCACCTCAGACTTTTTTTTTTTTTTACATGATGTAGTTGTGATGGTTGAAGCCCCCCCCCCCCCCCCCCCCCCTGTGTAGGTTTACAACATTTCATCTCCAACAAATCCAACCCACCAGCTCTTGAGATGGACAGACAGCACCAATTTTACTCACCAGGATCATCTTATTTTCTACAAAATGAAACTTCTGCCATCAGAATAATATGGAAGACATTACAGTCACATTCAGATCCACACAGAGGCTTTCATTAGAAGACAGGAAATGAATGTTGGGGGTGGAGTCTCCTCATAAAGGCTGTCAAGGTCCGTGTGGTAAATGTTTAATTCTTCTGTTTAACCTATGTTTTTTTGAGAACGTTTGTGACATTTTTTGGATTTGCAAAAAGGTTAATACACGAGGTTTAAATGTGAGTATTAAAAGCCTGAAATTGTTGGTAACATGTTTCCATGATGAGAATCCGTCTGTACACGCTGTCATGGTGATCAATACCATAGTAGAAGTGTAATCAATCAAACTACATCACATCCATCACATTAGAGAGAGGACCACAGTGAGTAGAGCAGCTCCCTCAGGTGTTTGGACCCCCAAACATCAAAGAGAGAGATGGAGTGATGTGAAAGAGAGAGAGAAAGTGAGGAAGGCATCTGATTTTATTTCTTGCTAAGTTTGGAGTCTTGATGCAGCTCTCTGTTTCGTTCATGTAAATATAAATATTCAATAAACACAAACGGATCATTTTGTGTCTGCTGCTTGATTTTTCCAGAGCTTTCAACAGTATGTCCCAGTCTTCATTCAGTAAATTGCATTTGGCTCACGGAGATGACTGTTTTTTATCATATGAGCCGACTCCATGACAACTGAGCCAACTACAATGTGCAGAGAGGTGTGGTTGAGAGCAGCAGGAAAAGCTCAGGGACCTTAACTATTCACAAGGCCACCACTGAACCTTCACACTCACACAGCACTGATTTGTCAGATCAGTGAGATCAAAGATCTAATCCCTGGCTCGAAGATCGAAAAGACTAATCTGAATCTGAAAGGTTCCCTGTGACCCTGAGGATGTTTTTTTATCTCCTTTGCTTTTCTCCGTCTACACTAACGACTTCACGTCTCACTGTTAGAGCTCAGTCGAAATGTTCAAGTGCATGGATGATAACCACTATCATTGGTCTTGCCAACAACAAGATCACCACTGCCAGGAGGTGAACTGGGCTGTGCAGCGGTGCAGGAAGAACAACCTCATACTCAAAAACCTAAAAACAATGGAAACAGCTGTCAACTTCAGGAAGAGGACAAACACCAAAGGCCCAGTTCATGTCTCTGACCAACCCAGAACTCTGACAGGATCCTTGAAATTCCTCAACACCTACATCATCAACACCAACCATGTCATTAAAATGAGATTATTAGTAGTGAAGCATCAGTGTTAGAGCAGCATGTTACTGTTGTAGCTGCTGGAGGTGGAGCTAGTTTACACTGCTTTATATACAGTTAGCTAGTTTAGTCCACTGGTTCCCAACCTAGGGGCAGGGCCCCTCCGAAGGGTCAGCAGAAAAATGTGAGGGGTCGTGAGATGATTAATGGGAGAGGAAAGAAGAAAAAACAAAGTTCTGATACACAAATCTGTTTTCAGTTTTTGGACTTTTTTTCTCTAATCTTTGATTTTTGCTGAAATATTGGATCATTTGAACATTTATTGAAATGAAAGCATGTGAGAAGTTTAGAGGGAAAAATCACTATTTGGTGGCGCTGTTAACAACTCATAGACATGTGAAATGTGACCCCGACTACACACTGCTTTTTGTAAGACGTCAAAAGACAAAAAGGTTGGAAACCACTGGTTTCATCTTTAACAATGTGTTGTATTTTAAAAGCTTGTTATATTATCCATTGTGTCAAATCTTCATCTGCAAAGTAACTAAAGCTGTCAAATAAATGTAGTGGAGTAGAAAGTACAATATTTCCCTCTGAAATGTAGAAAGTAGCATCACATGGAAGCACCACATAATTGTAGTGAAGTACAGTTGCTACTTGAGTAAATGCACTCAGTCACTTCCCACCAGTGACTATATTGTAGCATATTCTGCATTCAGAACACAAGCTTTGATAATGTGGGAGTTGATCACTGTATACAGTATTTGTTTTGTTGCACTCCAGGGTGTCAGCAGTAAATCCTCAGCTATTTACCATCTTTTCTGTTTACCAACTGCACTTCTAAGTCAGCATCCTGTGGTGACTGAAGAAGAAGGTAAAATCTGCAAGTATCCGGAGTAAAGCAGTTCTATTATACTTTAAAGACAGATCCGCCTTCCTGACAGCTCCCTAAAAACTGCTTTTGATTCACTAAGCCTTCCCTCCCCACACACACACACACACACTCTCACACACACAGGCAGATAGTGGGATTTTTATGGCGTAGGGCTGACAGGAGATTATCCTCACACATGTTCACACAGCTTATCGTGGCTGAAGGTGTCTATGGGTGTGACGAGTGTGTTGGCATCATTTCCTACTTGTCAGGATGGAGTCTTCTCTGAACTAGCATTTACATATCACGGGATGCTGAAACTCCACTCCAATCAGAATGTCTCAGCAGAGGCAATCCACGTTAATGGTGTCCCATAGACGGCCAGTGCGTGCGGAGGTAAGGTAATCTCTGACGATGATGGAAACGATCAATCAGAGGCATTGTGTCAGAGGTCGAGGGTATCAGCCCTGCGCATCTACAAGCTCATGTATATGATGTCAGTCTCCTCTCATGTTTGATGCCACTGGCAAAGGGCTGATCATCTGAACACAAAGCTCCTGCTGTAATTATTTATAGACACGTGATATTTTAACCATTGCTGCACCGGATATGAGTCTCATTAAGACCATCAGTCCTGACAGATTGTTGTTATTCTGCATATAGTTTTTTTTTTTTTTTTTTTTTTTTAAATTTTCCATTTAAATATGTATCTCATTATCTTTGACATGACCCACAGGTTTTTAAAGGGACTCTGGAACCTGGATGAAGTCACCATGGCAACTTGACAAGCAAGCAAACATGGTAAAACAGTGCTTCACAGATTTAGTACTGCACTCCTACTCCTACTGCACTATTATTATTATTTTTTTATATTAATGTCTAAACCTGGTGCCTACATTATCCATAATGCAACTCAACCACTGATAGCTCAGTCATTGCCTATACAGTAGTAAAAAAAAAAATCAAAATCAATGGAGTTCACCTTTAATAATCATAATTGCTACCACTGCTCTACAGTATGTTGACTAAGCTTTGCTGGAAATCCAATGCCTGCTTAATTCTAATTTACCTTCTTGCTGTCTTCATTTATTATTATTTTTTTTTGTGTGTGCGTGTTTTTCTTTCACAATTTGAGCCTACTTTCATGGTTGTGGCCATCATTCCTGTCACTAATACAAACATTGTGCTCACCAAGTTTAATTCTGAGATGTGGGAACACTCTGATGTCCTTAAAAGGAAAGTCTGTCTCTAAACTGACTCTGACAGAAGAATACATTTGAAGTTTATCTTTTTTTTTTGGGGTAAAATTGGCTTCTTGAAAATCTTCCACACACACAGTTAGATTCCGATTTGCAGACTCTGCTTCGACATTTAGTGCAAAACCAAAAAAAGGCAGCCAACCTCCAGACCAGACACTGACACACTTCACCTTTTTGCCCTCTCTTTCCTAACCTGCGGAGAAACACACACACACACACACACACACACACTGCTATTGTCTACAGCTCCAGTTGAACATGTTACTGTATGACTAGCCAGCTCAAGCTGGGGGTGAGCATGCATGTTTGACTTGTAAGTGTGTGTGAGGTTGTATGGATGAAAATAGCTGCAGATATTTAAACCACAGCAGGAAGCCTGATTGTATTCCTGCAGAGAACACACACACACATTGAGAGGTGACACACACACACACATGCATGCACACACAAAGATGAGTCAGAAAGAAAGACAGAGAGCTCAACAGGGGCACAACTATTTATACCGCACCATCATCTTGACAATCCTTCCATTCCAATCATTATAATGACCCGGTGAGTTCAAACAGCTCGCTGTTCGGTGGGGTGTGTTTATGAATAACAAAACTTTGATTTTTGTCATTGTCGGTGTTTTAAAAATGATCAAAGCTGGGCCACATTGTTAAAATAAGCAGAATAATGCAACTGAGAAACCTCTGATAGTTCCTGCACAAATAAATGCACAGCCTCAGAGGAAGGGATATGATATCATTCTGTGTATGATAATGAAACTCATGCTTGATATTCACTGTGATGGAACACACAACAAAGTTTTCATATTGTTACGGCTTCAATCAGCCACCACCTAATGACCGGCACCTGGTCAGCCTCTAGTTCTACTGCTGTAGAAATCTTAAGCATTAAAGGCCAACTCTTTTTTTTCCCTTTCATTTCTTAAACAATCTAGTTACCTGCAGGTGTGTGTGTGTGTGTGTGTGTGTGTGTCTGAAGGTGGGCTCTCTCCCACTACTCTGGGTTGCAGTGAAATATGTACATTTTAATAGGTCATCTTTGGCTTCAGGTTTGCAGTGGCACACACAAGGATGGTGGAAGGTGAGCTTGTCCTCAAAGCTTAGGTCTTAGCAGCCTGTATGTCCTTTCATTTATATTGTTTGTGACAACCTGCATTCATCTCATTTCCTGTATACTATATAGCAGCCTGTAGTAGTTGTGCTATATGATGTATTGTGTAATGTGTAATAGCCTACTTAATATAGTAATATGCAAACATGTTGGCTTTCTTTAAGAACTGCAGTGATTAGTCAATTAATGAATTACTCAATTGACTGGTAATTAATCAGCAACTATTTTGATTGATTATTCATTTTAGTCATTTTTCAAGCAAACATGCTAAAACTTTAAAGCTTCCAGATTCTAAAATGTGAAGATTGTCCTGCTTTTGTCATGTGATAGCAAACTGAACTGTGCCTGCACATGATCATTATCTGACAGAATGGTTGTTCGATTGATCCAAAATCATCAAAGTAATTGATCATCAAAAATGCTCAGTAGTTGCAGCTCTTGTCTTACATTCTGCACTTACATGCACATTCTGCTTGTGCCGGTTCTATGAACTAGAGAGAAAAAGCATGCCCTGCAAATGAGTTGTCTTCAGGCTAGCTGTGAAATATCCATGATGTGTAGTAAATGGACTAGCTAGAAAACCACAGGTATGGTACTTTAAAGGCTTGTTTCAAAAAAAAAAAAAAATCCCCCACAGCTCTCCTGCTGGGTGGGTTTGAATGAGCGTTGTGAATCGACGGAGTCGGAGGTCCCTTTAAGGCTGGACTGGATGATCCGTGTGGAAGGACGGCAGCAGACAGCGGCAGAGGCGGTGCTCCGCTCCCGTTCACTCACATTACAGACCTGTCAACATAACGGTGGTCCCGAATCACCTCGTCTACACGCTTTTTTTTTTTCTTCCATAGAAGCGTCAGGGGTCCGTGAAGGAGTCCGTGACGGAGGAGAGGAGCGGCAAAGGAGGGAAGAGTAGGCGGGGGGAAGGAGGGCAGAGTCAGCCGGGGCTGTTTGGACATACAGGCGGCCGCACTGCTGCTGCTGCTGCTGCCGCAAAATCCTGCTCCTGCTGCGGACACATTTTCTAACCCCTCACACTGCGAACTCCACCTTCCTCCTCTGACCACTCTCTCTACAGCTGGATGTTTGCCTTTCCTTGCAGTTAGTTAACCATGGAATGGATGAAGAAGGACTGACACCTGGGGAGCCGTGAAGAAAAGCTTTTTTTTTCTGTTGGGGAAAAGTAGCATCTGGAGAAAAGAAAAAAAAAAAAAAAAAAAAGGACCACCGCGCGTTTTACAGCCAGGGAGCCACGGAGAGTGACAGCACCAGCAAAATGTCTGTCCCTGTGAGTATGCAGGGAACACTTTTATTGCTTTTTTTCTCTCTTCACTGTTTCTCAGTTAGCTGTTTTTCCTGCCAGTTTCTCTACATGTGAGGACAGGCAGCACACACCCAGCTACACACACACACACACACACACACAACACTTCGCTCACTTAAATGTCAACTTTCAGTAAGGTTACTGCTATCAGCCTGTTTGTCATTCAAACGCTGAGCTACTGCGAATGTAACCATGTACGTTATGGTGGAATAAATGCTACTCATAGCTCGACATAAGCAGAGTTCAGCAGTTGACTAGCTAGCTACTGTACAGCTGTGCTCATTAGTAAAAGGACATTCGTTTGGCAGTGTGTTTTCAGGGCTCTCTGCTTTAAGGCCACATACTGGGACTGAAGTGCTATAGCTATTCTCGGCAGGCTGGGCCTGTCAACACATTTAGACAGCTGATGTTGCTGCTTGTATATGTGTGTGTGTGTGTGTGTGTGTGTGTGTGCGAGCTCCAGGGTTTGGATTTATATCCATGTAGCTTCAGCCTCAGATGTATGGGAGCAGTAGGAAATGGTCTTGATGGAGCTTGTTGTGTAGCTCTTTTATCACATTCCTGAGGATCTGTTTCACAAACTCTGCCTGGAGGGTCTAATGGTGCACCAAGCTGTGTGTGTGTGTGTGTGTGTGTGTGTGTGTGTGGGTGCTCTGTGATGCCTGTTTGTCAGTCCTGCCATTCTGTGTACTCAGCTACAACACAAATGGAACAGGGCTTGTATTTATTGTATTACTGACATTATTAGGAATGCACATTATTCACCTTGTTAGTCGTATCTGATAAGCGATGATTCACACAATCAGAAGGCTTGATAAATGATGTCCTTCACTCCAGTGCCAGAGCACCATGTGTCTACATTCCGAGTTTTTTTTTTTTTTTTTTTTTTATGTGCAGTGCAGTAACTGTCATGCTTAGTGCACAAGCAGATGTCTATGATAACACCGCTTCATGTAGAGAATCCTCGCTAACATCGCCACAATCATGATGAGCAGCGTGGAAAACATGGAGCATCTATCCTGGCACAACGTTTCCAGACATGCTTGCTCTTGCATTTTCTTCTTTGTGCAGCAGGCTTTGAGAGCTTTCTGGAAGCAAAACAGAAAGAAAAAATCTGTTTCTTTCAGTGACTGAGAGTTTGTAAGAAATGTACAGAAAGTCCACATGAAGTTGTCACATAGTGCTATCAGAGATAGTCTACTATGGCTTTGAGCACAGTGGATTATCCACTATATAGACACTCATAAACAAGATGTAGTGATTGCAGTTCATCCTGAGGAGAGCATGAAACGACATTTTCAGATCGACATTTGAGATATTTCTCTCTGAAGTGCACGTGTCAACCTCATGGCGGTGCTGGAGTGAACGTCAGCTGATCACCAGAGTCGGCAGGGTTCATCCTCTGGGACCATGAATGTTTGTACCGAAATACGCTTCTAACCCATCAGATCTTGTTGAGATCTATCAGTATTGATGGACTATCCGATCGACGGGTGGATGTTGCCGCGCCCTAGTGTGGCAAAAAAAAACCCTCTACAACATCTCTATTTTGATTTTTTCCACAATAAAGTCTAAGTTTGGTTGATGGACAGTTGTCTCAGCCTGTCACAGTCAGCTCAGGTGGCTCATCTTTGGCAACGAGCAGACAAACAGGCTTCAGATCAGCCTTCAGAAGCCTGCGGGTGTCACAGTGTTCATGTTGTTCTACAGGCTGCGAAGCCTTCACGAGAATTCCTTCACATTTTTTTCAGTGCAGCATTTACCGAACCGAGGCAGAGTAGCATGACCTCACGGTAACACAAACTACTGTGTGATGATTAAACATGCACAGAGAGCAGTGCGGCAGAGTGCCCGTGTGCATGTGTGTAATCTGCACGGCTGTCATTCCTGGTAATGTATAGTAGTTGCAGTGGAAGAAGGCGTTTTTCCATCCAGAGCCGGTGCTGTTCACCTCCTCAGTATGGCGGGATGCGTTCGGATCCGCTAAACTTGGCATTCGCACATCGACCTGCCGCCTCCTGCTATTTGATGAAACACACACAGGAGATTCAGATCTGTGCGTGTGTGTGTGTGTGCGCGTGTGTGTGTGTGTTCCTGTCACAGATGGGTATTGTGTAACACAAAGGCAGAAACTGTGAAGATGAAAGTGATGCACTCAAATTGTATTGGATGCGCGTGTGTGTGTGTGTGTGTGTGTGTGTGTGTGTCAGAGCTGGTTGCAGCTCCTCCTCAGCAGGGAGGACACAGGTAGGATTGTGTTCTCTGAACTTCGTCTGCTCACAGTAGTTTGAAAGTGTCGCCAGAAGGTCAACCAGGTGCCATCTTAAAGCTATTTGTAGCTATTTGAATTCCCATCAGAGAGTTAACTTTTCACACTAGCCTCCACAACCGAACACTGTAGTCTTGTGATAATTATAACTATATTATATATTGTGTATGTGAGGGATTCTGACATCGTTTCTGAGAAATAAATCTTGTTGTTTGTCTTTTTGGTATGTGGAGAGGCTCTAAACACTACACTACCCATGATCCTCGTAGAGCTTTGCTAACAGAAGATTCTGAAATACTAATCACCTAAAATGAACTGTACATTATGATGGATAGTCTCATTTACTCCGATGCTGCAACTTGTGATGATTTTTTTTTATTATCGATTAATGCGCAGATTTTCTTGATTGGTGGATTGCTAATAATTTGGTCCGCGTAATGTCAGAGAACAGTTGAAAGCACATTTCCCACAATTCCTAAAGTCCTAAGTAACACATTCAGAAGTCTTTTATCCCACCGACACTCCAAAACCCAGATAATTCTTCAGAATTCCGATGAATTCTGTCAATCAACTAAGTAATTAAAAGAATTGTACTTGATAATGAATGTAATAATTTTAATACATAAACAATACATTTAGTATGTGACACCAGATATTTGCTTTCTTTTTTTTTGGCTCACTGATTCCTGTTGCGGTCAAATTCTGATCGTATGTGCTGTACTGTCAGCTGATTGGCTGGTTGAATATCCAGTGAAACGTCATTGGTTGTTGACAGTTATTGAAAGCAGTAGTACATTTAGAGCTGTGAAAGATTCATGTCCCACACACAATCAGGATTTCAGTCTGCTGATGCTGTTGGTTCAGTAGCATGTTGCCATGGTTACAGAGAACTAATACAGTGTTTACCTACCGGAGTGATAGTGGGGTCACTGCTGGTGCATGTGCGTGTGTGTGTGTTTGCTCTATGAGATGGAGAGATGTGCTCCAAATGTTAAGAATTATTCTGTCGCTGTTTGTGACATCATTAGTGACATCATCACACCTGCAATATCAGCGGGTGACTCCATTTCCACAGCAACCGTTCTCACCTGGCCAATATCACATCTCTTCCTGTGTCTCTCTTCACACACACACACACACACTCTCACACTCTCACAGCCATGCTTTCCATGACGTACATGAGCATGTCAGATCTGTTCTCAGAGTGTGTGTGTGTGTGTGTGTGTGTGTGTGACTGATGTTAAACTGAGCATGGCTTGATGTGCTGATCACACAGGAAAAAGCAGGATGTGTGTGATTTTCAGACTGAGATGTTTCTCTGTGTGTGTTTGCTGGCTGTGTGAGCACACTGTGGCTGGAGTGTGTTCTACATATGAAGAGACACACACAGTGACACACATTATCATATCATCTGCATAGTGTTTCATATATGCTCCACTTAACTGACTCTCAGCTCATGTTTAGTACAGTGAGGCAGTTTTTAAACTATCACAAACATAAAATTTCTTCTGTTCTGCAAATTCTTGTTACTTATCTTAGCCAACATATACCCCCATACTACTAATTATATCACACAGTTATTCATTAATCAAGAGCCGAATGGTTTCACCAACATTAATACATTAAGTGTACAGCTGTGTAGGATCAGTGTTGGCACATTAACATCCCAGATACTTTAGAGAACACTCAAACATACAACAGTGTTGAAATGTTCATCGAACGAGAGAGCTGACACAGTTTCCACTAAGCAGAATATGTTAAGTAATGTTAAGTGTTTGTGTAAGGAGTCAGGACACCTGCTAGCAGCTGTTCATGCTGCACGCATGTTCACTCACAAGTGCTTCTTACAACGTGCTGTCTGAGCACGTCACAGATCAAATGTGTGTGTGTAGTTGTTCTGAACAGCTTCACTCAGAGGCCACTGTTACAGGAAGGGGACAACTTGGCTAAGCCGGCTAGCATACATCCACGAGCATGCTACAGCTAAGTGGTGCACTGCCAAAATGTTCCAGGAGGAGTTATTGTTCTTACCAGTCGCAGTAAGTGGATTATTAAACTATTTGGACAGTGATCGTTTGTGTCAGCGAGTAAACCGAACCGAGCCACACAGTGAACGTCCTGTACGGAACGGTTCAGGACGAATACACACACTGTTCCGCTCCTCGTTTGAATACATGTCAGAGGCCTGGAGAGTTCAGCTGTGCAGCATCTCACCAGACAAAAAGCAAAGATCAGAAACGAGCTCCAGTGTGTTTGCTTGTCTTGTCAGTGGTTGGGAGTGCTGTGTGACCAGGAGGAGGAGAGGTGGAGGTTAAGTGATCCTCATGCTGAGTGTGTTTTTCCTCCTGTTTACCTCCTTTGTGTGTGTGTGTGTGTGTGTGTGTGTGTGTGAGAGAGAGAGAGAGAGATCTCTAAATGGACACCTGAATACACTAATTCAGTTTTAATATTTAATGTAGGCAGAAGTGTTCTCATGCATGCATGAGCACAGGTGTGTGTGTGTGTGTGTGTGTGTGTGTGTGTAGACAAACACAGCCATGCATCTCATTCTGTAAATGCATGCAGAGCTTATACATAAATACATGCACAAGTGTGTGTGTGTGTGTGTGTGTGTGTGTGTGTGAGACCATCCCTGCTAGCTGATAGTAGTTATTTACAATGCTAAATGTGTGTGTGTCACAGTATTGTGTTTATGCTCATCTCAGACACACTAAATCAGGCTTTTGTCCTTGTTTATTCCTCTCTCATCATTTTCCTCTCTCACTCTTACTCTCGATCACCCCAACACACACCCACACATACATACACACACACACACACACCACCACCACCACCACCACCCTGTAGTAGGATTGGTGGGGTTTCCTGAGGCTATGTACAGGGACTGCTTGGCCAGTGCAGTATTACCAGTGTGTGTGTGTGTGTGTTTGTGTGTGTGTGTGGGTTCAATAGTAAAGCTTTTCACTTCCATATTAATCATCGCTGCTTAGAGATAGAAGCCCTTCCTCCCAGCTCAATGCACACACACACACACACACACACACACACACACCTTGCATCTCAATTTCTACCAGCTCTCGCCACGTTTCTCGGCAGGGAGTTGCCAGGGGCAACAGGAGGGTCCGCTCAGTGTGTCAGTCACATATAGGGAGCCGTGTGTGTGTGTGTGTGTGTGTGTGTGTGTGTTGTGTTGTTATATGGACAGGTAGAAATGGTTCATGTAGCATGAGAGCAGCATCAGTGTTACTGTAGGCTGCAGTGAAATGCTGCCATCAGGATTCCAGCTGTGTGCGTGTGTGTGTGTGTGTGTGTGTGTGTGTGTGTGTGTATTGTTTAATATATAATCCATACACAGTGGCCCCAACCTCCTGCAGTCCTGTTTCCAGCCTGTCTGATTGTCTGACTGCTTGTTTTTTTCTAACATGTCACACTCTGTCATAGAGATATGACCATGTTCAACTACACTGGTATTATAACTGACTAAAATTATAGAGAAAAGTGTGGAAAATAAGAGCCAGGTTGTAATAAAGTGGATTTATCCTTTAAGAATCCAAACACAGGAAGGCTTTTACTGTCAGTCTGCTGAGTTTGCAGAATCACCTGTTTTCTCCTGCAGCACTCTCAATTGTTCTTCTGCAGCTTTGAGAGGCAGTTGAATAAAACTTAGATATAAACAAGCATACAAACCCTTCTAACAGTATGGAGACATAAAAAAAAACAAATGTGATTTTAAAAAAATGACATTAAAATAGTCTGAAATGTGTTTTTAGTTCTAATGTGGTGGAGGTGGACATGTTTGTGCCGCAGACTGATTGATGCTCTACAGAGACTGTGCGTCGCAGCAGGTGCTGACGAGCACACGCTGTATATTTATAACATCACGTTCAGAGGAATGAATGAGCTTTGATTCTCGGCTCTCTTTCACTACTACAGGATGTCTTCAGTCTGGACTCAAACCGCAGCGCTGATTTCCTGGCAGAGACAGTGATGTGGCCGTCAGCAGCATATGATTAGTTGACACTGTGAAAGCTTCTTATTTTTTTTTTTTTTTTTTTAGTCGACAGCCATCAATTTCAGCAGCTAGAATGACAGCTGTCACTAGCAGATTTATCAGCTGGAGCTAATTACCATAAATCCAGTGTGTTGGCCAAAGTACAAAATGAAATGTTAGGCTTTTGTCATATGTGTGTGTGTGTGTGTGTGTGTGAGAATCAAAGCACCATGGTGAATCAATTTTATATATGAAAATGGAGAATGTATCATATCCTCATGACAGAAATTCGTTTCATTTGAATACTTTTTCCATGGGACAGCGGTTCCTTGTTTCTTTAAAATCATTTTCATGAATATGACCTGCTTCACACCAGTGTATGATCTGTTCATGCACTTCCTGCAACAGGTGATATTTCAATGATTTATGCAGAAATAGTGTGTTTTCAGCACGGGCTTTGAACTAATCATAAAACAGATAGATACAAACATACTTACTTAGTTCAGTGTTTAAGAGTGAAAGATAACATGTTGTATGGAGCAGTTGTACTGATGAGCTGCTGCACTTTACTGTTGGTATTGATGTTAAACTGGAGCGGAGCAGCAGCAGCAGCAGGAGGAGGAGGAAGGCAGGATTGCAGTGTAAAACAGATTTAAAGGGTCGTGTGCAGAGCTGTCAGTGCTATCAGCACATTTCACACATTGTTGCATCTGTGTAAACTGACTGTCTGTTAAAGCAGTGTCAGGTACAGCTGCAGTGTGTGTGTGTGTGTGTAGCAGCAGTATAGGTTTAGGAGATTCATGTGAGTAACATCAACAGATGCAGTGTGTGTGTTTGCGTTTATGTGAGACTGATACATGAAGCCGATTCATCTCAATAGATACAGAAGCTTTGGTCCGGGGCTGTTCTTCTTCTACCGCTGCTACGCTGATGACACCCAGCTATTGCTATCATCCCTCCCATGTGACTCTCAGGCGGAGGCATGCAGCTGCTCGCCTGGCACATACCTCATAAGACTAAGCTGAGGTTTGCACCTGCGTCACCAACTCAAACAGCAAGGAGCCCACAGTACCAGTTAAAAGTCTGGACCATTGACTGTATAGAAAGATGGACGTCATGACAGATCCCCAAAAGTCAATCCCCCCGCCCCCTCCATGTTAGTGGACGGGACATGAGCCAATACATTTTTCCCCCAGAGATGCTTTCTGTCATCTTAAGGTAGTTCTTATCATGCTGATGTTTGTCCAAGTGTTCATTTTTTCTGATAAGTTTGTCTTTAATTGACAATATAAAAAAGGGGTGTGGCGTCATGATTGACAGCTGTGACAGCCGCTCTCTCAAACCTCTGTCACGGCAGGAGGGCGTGTTTTTGCGTGGACGTCATCCTGCCTCCTGACTCCACTCCACCAGAATCTGGATCCACATGATGTCACACAAGCAAGATAGCAACTCCCACCTACTCATTCAATACTGAAGACATCAAAGCTATGAAATAACACATATGGAATTATGTAGTAATCAAACAAGAGTAGGTCAAAACCCAGTATATACCTGGACCACGTATGATCGTCAGAGGACGTTGAATCTGTATGTTGCCTGGTTACCATCAGACATGGACATCATACTGAATCAGAATATTGAACGTGGTGATTCAACGCCTTTCTTTGTCAAACATGACGGTAGTCAGATTTTCTTTGGGTTTTAGACTGTTGGTCAAACAAAACAAGAAATCTCAGCTGAGATGTTGTTATTGTATCAATTAAAGTCTCATATATCATTATTGGTAGATAAGTATCAGCCCAAATATCCCTCATCTGTCAGGCTGTAACGTGAAGTATGGTGGTACAAAGCTTGTTTGTGCTGTATATAATATAGTGTACTGGCTGGACGGGTTGTTGTGATGGTATCCTTATCCATGCCTCCATTAGCCATAAATGGCTTAGTATTGATTAGCCAGTATGCTGGTACACAGCTCGTATTGACTGATAGACACTGCACACTGTATGTATAATTCACGAAGCAAGTGCTCCGAACCAAACAGCAGAACTACAAGTACAGCCCTCCTCACACTGCATTCTGCCTGTGTGTGTGTGTGTGTGTGTGTGTGTGTTATTAGTGTACCATTATCTACAATATGGATTACTTTGCCCTTTACTAGTACAGCTATCAATCTAAATATTGCCCTCATTGCCACATATGCAGTTGTGCTATAGCATGTTTTGCATGTAAAGGAAGCGTCTAAAGTGATGCTTCAGTGTGCTAGCACATACTGAGGCCTGGTGTCTTAAAGGAATAATCCAACATTTTTTTTTTCCTGTAAAACAGCCGGTCTGTGGTCTCACCCAAATGAGATGATTGATATCAAGTTCATTTTCCATTATGTGTTTAGCCTAGCTTAGCACAAAGACTGGAGGCAGGGGGAAACTGTTAGCCTACTTCTGTCATAGTGAACTGGCATTGATCAACAACACTTGTAAAACCCTGCTGGCAAATAACGGTCGTTTTGTGCAATGAGGCAGTTTATAATATTGAGTGTTCCATTAAATGCAGTTTTGGTGTGTGTGTGTGTGTGTGTGTGTGTGTGTCGCTAACATTCATTGAAAGGCTTTTCTTGTTTTAATAGCTTCTTTTCTGATTGTTGTACAGAATCTATAATGTTTTATGTAAATTGGAAACGCTCCTTGAATCATTTATTTTACAGTTTAATTATTTCTGAAGGGCAGATGCTTCATGCTTTAATGCAAGAGATGTGTTCATTATTCTCTATGTAATTATTAGAAGATTTGTTAATGAACCATTTCATAAATGATAATAAACGACTACTAGTATTAGTGTTGTTCTGTATGTATGAGCTGAAGCCTATTGAAACATGTATCAATATAGACATTATTTTGGTGATGAGTGGCGTTCTGGTGATGTCTCCAGCTGACCTTCTGTCTGCCCTTCACCCTCTTCACCACCCCTCTGATACCTTCTCTCCATCTCTCCTGCTTCCTCTGACTCATCTTAACCTCTCTATCTACTCCCTCTATCGTTTCCTCCTCTCCACCCCCCCTCCTTCACTACATGGTGTATACACAGGAATGAAATGTGAATGGCTAGAAGGAGAGGGTGTCTGTCTATAAATACTCAGGGGGAAACAGCAGGACCTGGTATGAAACAGTCAGAGCGCTAAAGACTAAAATCAGTAGATATTTTTAGCATAGATCTTACAAGACTGCCTGATGTCTCATCTCACAGCACGTAAAAGCAAGCAGAATCAATTGTTTCAAACATTACAACATCAAAAATGTATATGTAAAACAACACATTACAATGAACCCGAAACCATGAGAAAAATGAAATGATTTGGTAATAGTAAAACAATGCCAGAATGTGAGAATTTAGCACAGCCAAAGCTAAAGCTGAGCTTTTAAGTATCTTATTGTGTCTGAGCAACAGTCCAAATGTTCTAAAAGAAAGAAAAGCAGCAAATCCTCACATTACAGAAGCTGGAACCATTTCTCTCTTATCAACATGTTCACAACGGGTCAATTGCTTTGCCTCCAGCTACTATTTCAATGCATAGAGAAATGAATACAGTTACACTCAGCAATGTACCTGAATGCCTCCTGTGTATTTACTCATCTCTGACCTGCTAAATGTGCTGCTAACGCCACGCTTTCTGTCTAGACATGGAGTAAGAGTGTCCGCTCTTGATTAAAACCTATTTTCGCTGTCTATTTTTCTCTCTTTAGAGACTTTTCTCTGACTCGTGTCACGCCTCGCCTCTGCTTTTCTCCCTGAGTCAGTCCACGGAGCTCTGAAGCTCCACCCTGCCTCTGCACAGAGCAGAGCAGCTCACTGTTTTATTCAAAGTTTATTAATATTAAACATGTCGCGTGTCCAAATTGCACCAAATTCAACACGGCACTCCTTTTGTTCCCCAGCAATACACCCACCGAGTGTGGAGTCGATCAGATGAAGGGTTTAAGAGATATGCCAAGGACATACATACACACACAAGCTTCCTTTAGCAGATAGATACTTTCACCTGCAGCTCAACAGGGAAACACTGTCTGAGGAAACACAAAGATTTTTGATCAATAAATACATATATAATACTTTAAAGTCATTTTTCAAGTACAAATATGGTTGCAGCTTGCCCAGTGTTATGATTTGCAGTGTTTCTCTTGTTGTAAACTGAATATCTTTGGCTATTGGAACCTTGGATTGAGGGAACCATGGCTAGTAATGGTGATGGCTATTACCTGACATTTTAATAGAGTGAACAATTACTCAAGCCAAGGGAAAAATAATCAACAGACTAATCAATAATGAAAATGATCTGGTCTCATCATGAACCCGCCTCACCTTTACCAAATACCTCCATTCATCCAGCCATTCTCTCCTCCCTCCATCCATCCTCCCAGTCGGACACGCCTCATCCCAGTTTGTCTGCGCTTGACCTCTGGCCACGGTCATGATGGGGTCTACATGCGGCCTGATTGGATGATTTACACACTGTGGAGAGGCAGCAGAGGACGGAAAGAGAGAGAGAGGGGAGGGGAGGGGTGGAGTGGAGAGATGGGAGGAGGGAATGAGAGAAGGATAATGAAATGGTAAATGGATGGAGGAGAAAGGGAGAGAGATTAATGATGTGAAGATGTAGATATTGCTGGGCCCAGACTGAAAGATGGAGAGCTTGATGCAATTTCCCGTGCAGATACTTTTTCACTCCGCTTCCTTTTGACCTCACTCTCCCTCGTTATGCATCCCTCTTTCTATTCAATCATCTCTCTCTCTTCATGTCTCCGCTCTTCCTTCTTCATATCATCACACATTCAGCACTCACCATCACATTTCAGAAGCAAAGGATTTTCCAGGGTCCTGATCGACGACTAATGTTGATACTCATTATTAGCATTGTCGTCTTCCTTAAGGAACGTCACATCACCCAAATTACAAAGAACCTACATTTGAAGAAAAGATATATACCAACACATATTAGTGTTAGTGCAACATATATACTAACACCACAGCAGTCACAGCATGCTGATGTCATGATATGCCTGAAAGAATCACAAAAAACCCTCAAAAATATATCCAAAAAATATCTTCATTTTTCATTTTTTTGTACAATTATTATATAAGGCAGTGTTGCACAACATTTAAAGGACCAGATAAACAAAATGTCAATATATTCATTTGTCAAACTTTAATTCTGAGGGTGGAAAGGCAAGTCAGTATTCAGACTAACCAGTCACATCATTCTAATCAAAACCTTTGAATAAATCAAACAAAAAAAAACGTTTCACACAGCAGATTTTTTTTCTTTTCTGCTGTTGTCCTTGAAACTGTGTTTCTTTGCCCATTTTTTTTTTGTTAAAACATCAAACAACAATTTCAATTCATAACAATAGAAACATTAGTTTTAATGTATGTTTCACTGTTTTCACCTTGAGATACTTTCAGGGAGCCTTCAGGCCAGAGGTTTTCCTGCAGAGTGAAAAAAGTGAAAACTAAACATGGACCTTTTTAAAAGCTAGTAAAGAGCCTTTGAAATGACTTTAAAAGCATCATTTATCCAACAAAAGCACTCGGTGTTGTGTGTTTGGTTCTTTTAGTGGGAGATATGAGCACATTTCCATTGTTGCTCCCCTTTGTTCTGTGTTATGAAGCGTTCTGTGGTCTGAGACAGAGTTTGAGTGTCATTCGATGAGGACTTAAAGTATGTTGAGATACAGAACAACAATCAGTGCAGATCCAGCTGCTCTTGATCCTTCTGCTGTTGTGGCACAAAAAAATGTGTCATTGAGACAAGAGTCCAGTGACTCAGCAGTGACAGACTTCACACACTCTTTGCCCTGAACACACTCATGTTCATTTCTACCTGTGTGTATGTGTGTGTACATGATGCACAATTTGTTGTGAAATCCTTTTTGTCGGCACTTTTCTGCCGTGTTATGAGGCTTCAGCAGAAGAAAGAGCTCCCATATGAGGTGACTGGTTGAAGACATGACTGACATGCTGCTGGAGGAGAGCAGAAATGCAGTGAGAGGGCGGCTGTGGGAGTTTGAATTGGAGGACTTTTATATGAGGCTCATGCCAAGCCTCTTCTCACGCTAGTGTGGGAGGTGAACACCAGCAGCACGGAGGAAACTCCATGACACCAAACCATCTGAGAAGCAATATGCAGTACTACAAACATATGGATAAAGATAAAGACTGATCCAGTGACATTATTCTAGTGGAGCTCAGAATTCCATTTATCTCCTAAATGCCATAAATATCAGGATGACACATACAGTAATGCCCCTGCACAGCTGTCTGTCTCTTCCCAAACACATGCATTGTGACACAAAATGTTTTCCTACTTTTTAGTGGATATGTCAAGTAGATATAATTTACACTGAAGCAGTGGAGAACACATCCAGCTCAGTGCTGCAGTCAAGTCAGTGAGGCAGCTGGCAAACAGGAAGTGTTCCTATGGGACAAACTACTGCTGTGACCCCTGCTACATGCCTCTGAGCTCTCTGAGGCCTCCAGCTAACTCTGTGTGTGTGTGTGTGTGTGTGTGTGTGTGTGTGTGTGTGTGTGTGGCAGAGAGTGGACTCCTGAACCCTGCTGTCTGTACTGCACAAACAGAGGAACAGAATATTTTTGTATCTTCACTGCAGGCATACAGGCATGCAGCCAGCTATCCTCCTCCTGTCTGTGTGTGTCTGTCCACCTGTCTGTCAGTGTGTGGTATATTTCTCTATTAGGCTGGCACGAATTAGGTTAGATTGTAATTATATTAATTATTATTTTGAGCGATGGACACAGTAAGATGCAGTGTAATGACAGTTGTATTGTAGGGTTGATCAGTACTTTACTGATAGTCTGAATTCATTCAAATTAAAACATCTTTCCTCCAAAAATAACTAAAACAGGAAATAAAAAAACAACTATTTCAATAATTGATATTCTTTAAATGTGCGCTCAGTTCACTCATGTTGGTCAGTACTACTCAATGGAAACAGTTATAGAATGTGTTCAGTTGCTCTGGAGGAGCTTTGTTAATCAAGTCTGAGCAAATAACCATGATGTCATAGTTATAACCATGATGTCATTAGTTCTCTCAGTTTGGGCTTTAAGACAAGAAATCTATAACAGTAAGGCTGTGTTACAGTCTGGACCATGGTGTTTGAAAGACATGGACATTTACCAGGCAGGTGGACGTCTAATGACAAGATGCTTGTGAGTGGCATTATGGGAAATGTAGGATTCAGTGTTTTTTTTTTTGGAGCCCTATGCAGAGGATTAAAAGTCAGGATATCTTGGCCTCTGCTGCATCGGTTTTGACATCCTTATCTATGGTATGTATGGTATGTATGTATGTATGTATGTATGTATGTATCCTCTAATTTTTGCATTTTTTTATGAAATACTGAAAATAAAAAATGACTAATGCCTTCTAAAAGGTAAAATCAACGTCCTCACAGCTCTCGTTCACAGTAAGGTCATCACCTGTGATGAGGGGTCACGAGCAGACATCACTTCATTTTAAGGGGTCACAAGCTGTAAAGGTTGGGAACAATCAGACCGAACGATTAATTGGAAAAATAATCAATAGTAGTAGTAGTAGAAGTCACCGGGTTACTGTTGGCTCTCTGCAGGTGTCTGATTCCTTTAAATGGGGTGTAAATGAGAAGCCTGATTTCCACAGCACGCCACTGTAATGGCGGCAGCAGCAACCGACTGACCAGCTGCTGCATTACTGGACAGCGTAACAATAGAGAGAGGTGTCAGTAGAGGCTAAATGTCCTTCTTCATGGCCACATTAATATAGGAGTCATGGTTACACGTCCAGTGAACTGTTTCTGAAAGAGGTAGAGACAGAAATGGATTATTACAATTTTGAAGCACAAATGAGTCTTTATTTTGTTTTGTTTGAAGCACCTGATGCTAGACACCAGGAGCTAGAACCAACACTGTCATCACCACACGGCTTATTTATCTAACAGATGAGCTACAAACCTCCCCCTCCCCCTCCCCCTCCTCCTCCACCTTTTATCTCTCTCTGTCAAAACTGATCTGTCCATCTCTCTTCACCTCCCTGTAAATAGTGGCTTCCTTTCCCTCAGTTCCCAGCATCCCTCTCTCATTTGCTCTTATCCTTCCAGTCTTCTCCCACTCTGTATCCCCCCAGTATCTATCTTGGCCCTCCACATCCTTCACTCCAGCGCTCTTTATCCCACACATATTTCATCTATTCCTCCCCGCCCACCCCGTCTCAATTCCATCATACTTACACACACACACACACACACACACACACACACACACACACACACACACACACACACACACACTGCTCAGTGGTGTGGAATAGCCTTTGTGAGGAGTAAATTGCTTGGCCTCTCGGTTCACAACCAATTCACAGGATGGCAGCTGGGCAGATTAAACTTACAGCTCCCATAGAGTGTGTGTGTGTGTGTGTGTGTGTGTTGTGTGTGTCAGACTGACCACCCAAGCTTGCATCACTTTAACGTCTTGTCTGTGTGTGTACAGTTGTTTCAGCTCAGAATATGCTTCTGTTTATAGTGAGTCTGAAAAGAGATGCCAATGTGGAAGTGACTTAAACCTGCTTTCTGTCTAATGGCCATCAGGGGGCGACTCCACCGGCTCCAAAAAGAAATCCAATTGAATGGAAGTCTATGAGAAAATGACCCTACTTCTCACTTGATATATTACCTCAGTAAACACTTTCCTAATGAGTTTATGGTCTCAATCACTAGTTTCAAGTCCACTTCAATACAATGTGATCATTTTGTAAATGATGGTTCCATTTAGAGTAAAATAAACGAGCAGGGTATGTTTTAGGGCGTGGCTACCTTGTGATTGACAAGTTGCTACCATGGTGATGTGTGAGGTGCTATAGTTAGACCCCGGGGGGCTGCTCTCCAGCCCCACACTCTCGTCCAAATATAGTCACTTCTCATCACTTCTGGCTCCAAAAAACCAAGATGGTGATGGTCAAAATGAGGCTTCAAAACAGGAGTCCACAAACCAGTGGGTGACATCAGGGTGGCTACGTCCATTATGCTGATACAGTCTATGGTAGAAACGTTAGTGAAGGAGTAAATGAGCTGGTCAGAACTTTTCTTAACATCCCATTTCTATCTTCATACAGGATAATTATATTTTGGGGTCTTACCATCATTTCTGTTATTAAAAGGCTAAATCTGGTGACATGATGTATTTTTTTTTATTGTCATCAGATCTCATGTGTAGTATTGTGTGTGGATCAGAGCCTGATATATTCCATTCCTCTTGTGTCACAGAGGTCAATTGTTGTCCAAGAATGATTAAAACACATCCATGAGAACACTGTTGCACTGGATGACATGTTCCTTCATCACTATGAACACACACACTGTAGTTTATTTTGACTCGATCCCACAAACAGCGTCCCGCTGCCAGAAATACTCACTAGAACAACACATGTGGATTAATCTGCTGCTGAAAATAGTCTCCAACAAATGCACTATTTCCTCCTGCTTTAGTAGCATTTATTTAAAAACTACAGTGAGCAGCTGTTTTAGAATCTTACTGAGCTTTTTCAAAGAAAATTCATGGGATTTGTCAGTTTAAAAACAAAAGTAAATAAAATGATTTAAGAATTCAAATATGTTTTCTAAGTAGTTCCGGTGTAGCTGCATGTCCTGGCTAGCAGTTAGTGGAACAGTGATAACTCTAAAACCAACTGTTAAACCACATGTCTTTCTGAGAATTCGGGATCAATCAAGTGCTTGATTAACATGGACCTCAGTCTGTGGGAGCTAGTCCGGTCACATCAGCCCAACTGTAGCTGTGCTGTATGATATGAGCCATGTGGAGATAAGAGGACAAATAGAATCTCATTCATCTTTGCAGCTCATGTTGGCAAGCCTCAGCTGAACATTTGGCAATTATGTTCACGTGCCTAATTAATCCATACCATCTGCAAGACAACTTCCCATGTTTGTAAGGTACAGCCCATACAGTGGTTATGCTGCAGATAGCTCTTCCATACAAATAATAATAAAAATCTGCTTAAAAATGTTGTGGCTGAAATAACCCCCCCCCCCCCAAAATGTATCTACCGAAATATTTGACGACAATGAACAACATGCGAATAAGCCGCACAACTGCAATGAAAAAGGACAATCATAAAAGCTAAGGAATAAGAGAGATGTCAATCACACAGTGTGTACACGCCCACACAGCGCTCAGATACATGAAGTGACAACATCAGTGCAGGTGGCCCATGGCTTTAAGCTGCAGCCTCATTTGAACCATGCAACATCATGTTTTTTTTCCCCCACTGGGGTTAGTTAACATTTCATGAAAGACATAACAAAGCTTTTTAAAAATGTATGTCATTCTCATTAGAAATGCATTTTGTACAGTAGTAGGTGTAGAATAAATTCTGAGTTATGTAGTTCAACATGAGCACACTATTTGCTGCTGAAGCTCCTCGCTGATCTGAAACAGGAAGAACTTGATCAGTTGTTTGCTCATGTTGCCTCTGACAACCAAATCTGATCGAACCAAACCCCTGCACTGTTCTGCACTCTTGATAAATGATACCTAAAATTTGATTGTTGCTTTCTGTGATTATTTAATATTACATGGAAATACTTTTTACATATGAGTCGAGGCTACAAACTTATGACTATGTTCATTTTCCAGTTGATTTATTAACAGAAAATAAAGTATGTCATGATATACTGTATATCCATATTGTGTCAGTAAATGACATATACCTGGACTTTTCTGGAACCCGTCATTAAACTCTGCTTATAGGACAGCAGTGTGGCCAAAGGTTCCATTTTGAGCTGCTCTGGTTAAGAGAGCAGGAGACGACATCATGAGGATCCACGTAGAGTTTCTGCTGAGTGAAGCTTTTAACACAAAGATTTTCTGCTGACTGCTTCAGTAACAGCACTGCACATCAGTTTCAGATGGTACATTCATTAGGACGTACGTGTGTGTGTGTGTGTGTGTGTGTGTATGTGTCCAGTATGCTGGTACTCTGCTAATGTGCGTAACAATGGATGGTGAGAGAAAGGAAGACATAAAAAGAGGGTGTATGTGTCTGTGCTGATAGAATGATGACTTCAAAAAAATCCAGAGTCAGCTTGCTGGCAAATATTCAGCATCACACACACACACACACACATACATACATACATACACACATTCACACAATCACATAATACACATCATATAAGGCGTTCAGTGATGTTTTCATTCACAATGTATATATGTGTGTCATGGATCTGCACACTGTAATTATCAGCAGGATGTAATGGAACTGTTAGAGTATTTTGGACTGACCACCCCTGTTGTGCCACTTTTAAATATATTTATACTGTAATTGATCATTTCCATCACAAATGGTACAATATTATTATATAATTCATTCTTACTTCTGAGTTACCACCATCTTAAAATAGAAATATCCAAATTTGGCTCAATGGTGATCGACTTTTTCCAAGTTTTCCAAAAGCTGTCAGTTCAGTCTTGAACTATGACACACCTGGCGGTGAGTCAGGTGTCGGTGATTCCATCAGTGGTATGAAGTGAAACTTAAGGCCACTGTGGAAAAAAACATGGTCCACCTTCCTACTTTCCAAACATGCTCTGCAACTTGAGAACACGGTCCCGCGTGTACAAATGTCATTTAACATAATAGAGTCAAAAGCAAGGCAGGAGATTACACCGCAGTGGTTTAATTAGCTTTTATTTGATGGTTAAAAATGCCCTAAAAGGCCCTACTCTACCATACTCAAAGACTTCACATCATAACAGACAGTCA
Source organism: Euthynnus affinis (assembly GCA_029490765.1). NCBI lineage: Eukaryota > Metazoa > Chordata > Actinopteri > Scombriformes > Scombridae > Euthynnus > Euthynnus affinis. The sequence goes on along the minus strand of CM055844.1, from coordinate 33,489,047 downwards.
CAGTTATGTTATATGTGTGCTAACTATAGTAGGCTATCTGGTTAGCTATCACAGTCTTACTCTGATGGTGCACTAAGCTAATCTATCAAACAAACACTAGAGACAGCATTGGCTGTTCATTTCCGTGTTTAATTTCCTAAATCAGCTAGTTTGTCCAGCTAAGGTTGGCTCAGTCACACATGGACATGTTTTGTAGAAAACCTACTGCTCTGAAGTACCAAATGTCTCTCGCTGTTGCCAGTCAACCAAAAAGTCCACTTCTGTTAGCCACCAAGCTAGTTCAGCTAACAGAGAGCTAACACCCTGGCTGTTTTCCAGCTAGCTTCTGTTCCAGAGTATATTTCTGTATTCAGGGTTTTTTTTCTTTCATCTACTGTGTACTTGCTAATAAAATCTGACACCTTGCTATTTTTATGAAGATATAACAACGCTTCTATTTTTAGCTATGACAACAGCTCCCTGGGAGACATCTTTTAGCTGCTGAAGATGTGAAAGAGCCTTTTTCAGTTGATACTGGAGTCAACAGAAACTATCTGAACGTGGAAATAACTGTCTGAATGACTTCCTCACCTCACCGTTACTAAATGAGTCAAATCTTTTTAGCTTTAACGGACGTCAAATATCTCCATAATTTGAGTCAGTTGACAGAGTGATTGATGAGGTCGATCTTGTTTATGGGCCAACTACAGTTTTCATTTTTTACTTAGCTGTACATTTATATGTCTTCCAAAGCACTAATTCACTGCAGTTCTCAGTTTTACCTTGTGAAGAATAAAGCAGGAGCTTGTTCTAATGGCTTAAAAATGTGAATGTGGTTTTGAATAGGAAGCATTGTAGTGGTTTCAGTAGCTGTCGTATCTACTACTAGAAGAGGCTATTTCCTTATCAAGCTGCTGGAATCTGTTAGGAGGCCCGTTGGGAAGCAGTCGATGTGCACTGATCACAACACACAGGAAACTGAGCATTCCTTTGGCCAGACAGAGCGGGAAGTGGGACACAAGCCAGACTGCAGTGTGTGTGTGTGTGTGTGTGTGTGTGTGTGTGCGTAGAGAGAGACAGGGGTAAAGAGAAGGAGTAAGACAGGCCAGACTATGCACCACTTCTGCTGTGTGTGTGTGTGTGTGTGTGTGTGTTTGGTTCCGAGTGTGTACATCTCTTAAACACATTCTTGACCTCACTGGAGGGAGTGTAGCAGTGAAATTAGGTCAGGATTATTCCAGCTCACATTACAGTAAGCTCCCACCAGGCCTTATGTAAGAAGGGGCCAGCTTCCTCAAACTGTTGTAACTTCAAAATAGATCCATTGTCCCCATTTACAGCTTCAGATTACGCTCACTGTACTGTATGTCATTTCTGCTTTGCTTCATAGACAGTGGGGAGGGGCAAAAATGGAGGTTGAAATCAAAACGGTCTGTCTAGACTCTGATCCACAGCGACACACTGTATGTCATCAACTCCTGGCCTGCTGCCATGACATTTACTTTACATATTCCCGATCCCCAGAGGACGAATCCTAACGATTTCTTGGTGATCCTGACCTTTTTCCTCCAGCCCCGTTCTCAGGTCAAAATGTCAACTTTGCACACGGTCAGGATCACCATTATAATTGCAGTGGGTGTTCATGGTCCCCGATGGATGAATGCTATTGATTCAGGTGATCATGTGGCCTTTCCTCTAGTGCATCTTGCATACAAGATATCTTTTAATCGAATTGATAGATTGACATGAATTCTGCTTATAAAAAATACTCCCAGGAACAGAACTGGACTGTGAGTTTTTTTTTTTTGACATGTCAGCCACGTTGGAATCGCAGGACGTGTTGGATCAACACATTAAAGCTACATGAACAGATTAACAGGCAGCCTGAAAACACGTTTTTATGGTAACATTCAGCTCTGAAAACAGCTGCCTGCTGTCGTGGAATGTAAGATGATGAGAGTGCTGAGACTGTCAAACCAAAAATAAGGAGGTTAAATACACTGAAACACTACGTAGAGCTGAGAGGAGCTGCAGAGTTCCACATTACAAATGATCATTTGATACATTGTTGGTATGAAAATATTGATTAGTGCGCCTTTTTTTAAGAATTGAAGACCTTTGTAGTGACAAGCACCTTTATGTACATAACACTGCACTAGTGGATCAACTTTTGTGAGAGGATGAATAGCTAATAAATAATCTATTTAGCAAAGGTCAGAATCAGCATTAGAGTATTTCATATTTTCTTTATGGAGTGCTGTAGATATGTGGTGTGAGATGAGGTGATATTACAGGCATGAAGAGATCACTACTTGTAGGAAAATGTAATTAAGCAGAATATTTAGCTAATAGCTGTTTAAATCAACTGTGCTCTTCAAAAAAAAAAAGAAATGACCATATATGGGTATGAAATGAATGAATATATGGAGTATAAACAAGGATTTAACACTATACTGTCTCTCTGTCCCCTCCCTCCAGTCCATTTGAATAATGTAGGTCAGTCATATTACTGTGTGCCTCATCCAAACTGACATGTTTACTCCTCCCCTTCCCCTTCATTCCTCCTCTCTATCTACAAATCACTGCAGCAACATATAACATTTCAATTATGTTAGTCATAACATGAAGACCTCGGTGGACCACCGATTTTTTTTTTTTTTTCTTTAAAGACGCAGCTTAGGTTAACTCACTTTCTGGTTGAGTGAGGTAGCGAGCAGTTAGCAGGAAGTTGTCAGAAGGGAGAAATGTGTGGCTGCTGATTCTCCTGACTTTTGCTCAGATGCCCACCCGACACACCCGTTTTGGCAGCGAACCACTTAGCTGTAGCATGCACATGGATGTATGCTAGCCATGGATGTGTAATAAGAGCTGGACCGGTCACTCATGGTATTGTAGCAAAAAAAAATCCCCTTGTGGCCCAAAAAACATTTTCCCCCATAGACCACCACTGTAAAAGAGATGTCTGTAAAACCGTTGACAGGACACCTCCAAATGAATTATGACTTTTTCTGTTATGAAGGGAGGTTTTACATTTGTAAAGTTTTCCCTGAGAAAAGTGATTTAAAATCTGAGACATCACCACAATGTGAAGTCTATGTGCCGACTCACCGGCGGGGTCAGCAGGAGAAACACCACTGCACATTGGGCCATCAGTGGGCCACACAGCATGGAAGCAAACCTGGAAGATAAAAACTTCTCTGGTGTGCCAGGTGAACAGTTCTTATAGGACTGAATGGGCCCATGTTCATTCTGGTATCCAGCTCTAATAATACATCCATGATGCTAGCAGGCTTTGCCAAGGTAGCGTGGTTACCTTGGTTACTGTGGTTACCCTGTAGTTTTTCTGCCGTCATAATGACAAACGAGACCCATAAACAAGAGACCCATGACTATTATTTAAATATGCTCTGATGCCGTGTCTCCATGTCCCCTCTCCTCTCTGTGACCGTCACCTTTGAGTGAAGCCGTTCAACGACGACAAGCACATTTGATTTGTGACGTCAGCTGCTAGCAGGAGTCCTGACTCCTCGAAAGACACAGAAAGGTTGTTTTTTTTTTTTTGACTGCAGCAAATAAACTTTTTCAGTGATAGTTTTAGCCAGTTAGCCATTGTTGGATATTTACATTTTTCAAAATGAAGGACTAAAATGTTATTTTCTACCTTTTTCCTGCCATACTGAAACCGTGACCCCAAAACCAAGGAACATACCGAACCATGAATTTTGTGTATTGCCACACCCCTAGTGGACACATAGGCAAAAAAAAAGCTATATGAATTTCAAATGAAATAAAACTTTAGTTTACTTCCATAAAAGCAGTGATATATTATGACAATGCCAAAAACCTTTGAGGAAGTTAAAACCAACAAAAAAGCCAAGAGTTTAAAGCACTCCCAATTTCAATTGGGAGTGTTGTAGCACCTTTGGGCTGGTGGGGGCGCTATAGGACGGTCAAGGAACCAGGGTCATTAAAAACAATCCTCTGGGAACCATATTTCATGCCAATCTGCACAGCAGCAGTTGTCATGACTTCTTATTCAGAACCAAAGTGTTAGTCCAGTGTTGGTGAAAGATAGAAAGAAGATTATTATGATTAGTGGTAGTATGTAAGCGCCTAAACACCTCAGGCAGGTGGTGCAGGAGCCCCGATGATGAAAAACCCTTCTGTAATCTGTGTAAATCTCTTCTAATCTACATATTACGTGGATTAAAGAGCAGCCAGCAGGAGCAGCTGATCAGGCTCCCGGTGAGGCAAAAGGTCAGTGATGCAGCTTGATGCTTTAAAACCTCATCAGTGAGTGGTTAGTATGAGCTGTGAAGCTAGCAGGCAGCCAGGGTAAAGACACGAGGCTGAGAATGATCTTGTTGTCTGCCTGTGTTGTCAGAAAGATGAATGGTATTCCAGCAGCACGCAGCTGAAAGAGCAGAACATGGCCGAGTGGATCTCGCTGGTCTATATTAAGTCTGAATGCTAATTAGCCTACTCTACTTGTGACGGCCTATAAAAAGACACACAGCACAGCCTCTGGAGAACCATGAGGGACTGTTACTGATCTGTCCTCTCCTCTGCACTCTGATGACTTCGATGGTTTGGTGTATTTACTGGAGTCAGACTGACAGTACAGCATATAGACTTGATGATGACTGAAGAAATAATGAAACAATTTGAAAAAGCTAATAAATAGATCATCGGATCAATCATCTATTCCACTGAGACTTTTTGATTTCAGCACTGAATACAGGATTAATGTTTAATGTAGTTTTTGATTTGACATTATACAATATGTGCTGGAACTGTGGCCTGAAGATGGTGACAGAGGACAGATCAGCGAGCCACTAAAGTGAGTAGGAGTGTCTCTCCTGTGGCCCGAAAATATCCACAATCAAATATCATAGTAGTCCGACTCGTAAATAGATCTCTACTGATATATCGGTCAGCCGATATCGGCCCATTACAGATATATCGGTATCGGCATTTACACAGCATGTACATTTGATCCTTTTTCTTATGTTGGAGTTGAATACATACATACATACATACATAGTTGTTATATATAGTTGGTGCGTGCAAAGGGTGAGGGCGCCACTAGAGGAACACTTCTAGAGCGTGTGTGTGTGTGTCCTCTGAGTAAAGATTTGTGGCAATCTGCCCACTAGATTTGGATATTTTTCCGGCTAAACGGTCGCACTAGAGGAAAGGTCGAGCAGTCATAAAAAGCCATTAGGAATGATCTTCTTGGCACCATGAAAATCTGCAGCACATTAATAGTAATCTGGTGAGTAGTTGTTGAGATATCTTGTTCTGGGCTCCTCTAACTCTGCTGAAGTGTTTAGCACAGTGTCCTTTAATCTTCTATAGTGTTACAGCAGCTGCAGTTTTTTGACAGCTACCAACATTTTTTTTGAAGACTGAACCAACATTTTTTGTGTACGGCTGATATTTTATATATGTGGTTGTTTTCATGCCTTTGAATCATATACCATGCATACACACTGCTCTACCATCTGTTTGTCTGGACATGCAGGTGCAAGTGTGTATTTGTATTCAGCCTGTGTTCCATGTGAAGATGTGTGTGTGTGTGTGTGTGTATCCTGTATATGTGTTATCAGCAAATCTAGATCAGTCCAGACTGATTCACTGGCCCTTCAGGCTTGGTTGCCATAGTAACCTCCCTATGTGCGCATGTGTGTGCGCACATGTGTGTGTGTGAGAGGGAGGTAGGGCCCAGATTTCAAATGATATATGATCTTGAAGGTAAGGCTCCCTTAAACCGGCTCAGTCAAGCACCGCAGAAATCACCATGAAGGAAAAATATTTGAGAATATGAAAACATTCACGTTTTTAGTGAAGAATCTCTGCCAACACACAGTTTTCCTTGTATGTTCTCTCTGTGCTCATGGATGTGTTTTGTATACTCTGTGGTCCCTCCCTGTCCCTCTAGGTGTTCTGTAGAATGTTTGACTGCCTGCAGGGGGCGCCACAGGTAGAGGTAGGTTCCTCAGCATGGAGTGGGGAAGTAACACCTGTCCTCCACATCAAACGTCTGCACCAATAAATCATCTGAAGTGTGGAGAGACGATACAGTTTGACGTGAGGAGTGACCTAACAGTGACTAACAGTGATTTCTGTTTTACACACTTGACATGACTCGCGCATGACAGTAGCAGAGTTATCAGTTCGTACTGTGATTTTAACAGGAAGTGATGTTCAAGAGTGATATAACCACTTTTGAGTGTGACTGATGGTGAACGTGAGCGCGTCTGTGAATGCAGGGGTTGTCATTGCATTATATCTGTGAAGGAGTTATAATGTCATAAGTGTCATTTGTCCACTGTGTGTCGCCAAAGACGTGGAGAAGATTTGGATTTTCATTCAGTTTGGATGTGACAGTTTTGAAGCATGCTAAGGTGTGGCTCTAGGAATGACATGGTCAACCTTTTGGTCCACCACTTTGGTTCAGATTGAAATATCTCAACAACTATGGAATGGATTGGCGTGGATGTTGGTACAGACGTGCATAGTCACCAGAGGATGAACCCTACTGACTGTGGTGATCCTCTTGACTTCTCCTCCAGTGCCACCATGAGGTTGTCTTTTCTGGTTGAGATTGAAATGTCTTGACAACAGTAGATGGATTACCATGCAGTTCAGTGCAGACGTTCATGGTCTTTGCAAACTTTTGGTGATCCCCTGACTTCATCTACTGCCATCGTCAGCCCAAAATTTCAATTTGTTCAATATTTGAAATGTTATATACAGATTGGTTTTTTTTTTTACAGTGGGAATTTCTGCGTCACACACCTGCTAGCACTGCTGTAGACTCTCAGTGTTGTTTGAATGTCAGTCTCCTTATTAGTAAAGCTCAGTGTACAAAACATTCAGCTGTAAGCCACAGCTGACTGTTGCTATCACCAATTAAATGACCACATTTCATGTCAGATCACGTCAGCTGTCGCTAATTAATGTTTATCCTGAGAGTTAACTTGATGACATGTCAAAACTGAACTTTGCTGATGTCTGGTTTGTGTGCCTGTACTGATCATTATTCAGTAATGAAGGTTTTTGTGGTTCCAACAAGTCAACAAGTCCAACAGAGTGATACTCTCCAGCTGATCACTTCACTTCAGTGATAAAACATCAGTTTTTGGACATATATATATATATATATGTATATGTACAACTGAACTAAGGTTGTTCCAATCATTTTTTTGGACCAAGTCCTTGAGTATTTAGTACCAACCTATTCTCCAGGCATTCAAAAACAGCCTGGCCACCAGGGTGACCTGCTTTTCATATGTATTATGTTTATGTGTACATTTTAGCCTGATGATGTCAGTAGAGGAAAGGTCAGGAGATCACAGAGACATTCAAATTCATCCTCATAAATATCCACAGCAAAAACCAACCACTGTCACTGCTGCTCATGTTCCCTCCATGCGATGCAAAACACATTAGATATTGTAAATATACAGTTTAAGTACCAAAAATATGAAATATGTACTAATATATATCTGTAATTACAAATATTAGTGGAAGTAATATCAGTGACAGTGGCAACAGCAGCAGTAGTGATGGTTCTAGTAGAGAGAGAGAGAGAGAGAGAGAGCTCATGGTGATGTGGTGTGAGACAGAAAGGTGAATAGGTCCATGCTTGACACATCCCATAGGCTGTGTGTGATGTTCCGTACAGTGGCTGTCATTTAACTTCACTGTCAAAGAGCCGATTGTCTGACAGCGTAGAACAAAGTGTGGCCTCCGGCATGACTGATAGCGCGCTGTGTCACTCTGAGAATGTGGAACATGTTTCTGAAGCTTTGCACTGAGTTTAGCATCATCACTGCGAGGGCTTCTATCAATATGACACTCTGTGTGTGGACTCCAGGCTGTGGACACATTTCAGCTGATTCCACAATGATTGAATTTTCCAATCTTATCCCTAATCAATAGCATGAAATATGAAGTACCAGTTACGTGCCTTAATCAGGAACGTTTAGTGCTGCAGTAATCAGACTGTATCCCCCGCTAAATAAACGGCTGAAACATCGGTGTAAAGACAGCGTGGATTTACTGTGTCTCTCTACAATAGGTGTCCAGCATGTTCAGTCTTCTTTATGTTGCAGTGACAGGGTGGCATTCATGCCACAGTTTTATGATAATGGCCCAGACAGCTCGGAATGCCTGTTACTGTGCAGTGAATAGGATGCATTCACACTGTGCACTCCCATATTGAAAGAGATTACAGCTGATAAAAAAAGACTGTTGACCTCCAGGATGGAAGCATGAGAGATACCACTGCACAAAAAAAAAAAAAGCCTTCCTTTATGATTTCACTCGCAGGTTCTGTTCTGAATTCAGCTTTTATTTCATTTCACTTTATATTGTTTGGTTTTCTTTTGTCCCTGTCAGTTCTGCCGTGTGTCTTATTACTGTCTGTTTGTGAAGAAATGTTTCACTTCTGCGTGGAGGAATTCTGAGTGTATCACAGATATGTGACTGTGAGTGTGTGTGTGAGTGTGTGTGTGAGAAAGAGAGAGAGAGAGATGTGAACATTCTGTCCACGGGGTCATTTAATCAACTATTCACGTAATGTTTTTGTGCCTGACCCCTGACATCACACTCACAGAGGGACTATTTGTCCAAAAATCCCTCCACTGTCTCTGTGTTCCTGCATATGCAGTATATATATATATATATATCTGTGTGTGTGTGTGTGTGTGTGTGTGTGTGTGTGTGTGTGTGTGTTAGAGAATGAATCCTCAGCAGGAAGTCTGTCTGAACACATCCTCTCATCTCTACCAAGAAGCTAGTCCCAAAAAAATGTAGTTCAGCAGTTGGAATGGAGAAATGATGAAGTGACAGCGGTGCTTATAAAAATGCCAAACAATAGTTAAAGATCCCCTCCAGAGATATATAGAAATGTATAGTTTTGAAGGAATATGGCAGTGTGTGAAGTGTGTTCATAGTGATGAGCAGAGCGGAGGAAAAGGTGAGCAGGAAGTGGTGGCAGTAGATGTACAGACAAACGTCTGGCTGCTGAGTGTCTGCCGCCGTCCCAAAGCAGTCAACCTGTGGAAACACTGAATAATCATTTGTGTTTGATATGTTTTTTTCCACAACAGATTTCAATTACCTAGTGACATCACATCTCCTTCTTTTCCCTCATTAAAAATTCAGAACCAATTTTTGATTGGAGGGGGACTTTAAAGAAACTACTTTTCTCACATAAAAGGAGAGAAAGAATAAGCATGAGTTAGGGTTAGGCCCAGTGTGTAACTTAAAATCAAACTACAAGACTTCCCTAGTTGTGCGCTTACATCATCTCAAATGTTTTTATGTAAACACACAAACAGGCAGGTCTCTGGCCGACCAAAAACAAGAATACTGTGGCTGCTTGCGTTTTCTACACGTTTCTGATGTCAGTGGAGATCATTGAGAGTGAAGACTGTCAACTGTGATGAGAGAGCTGGAACGAAACAACATAAATAATAGTTTATATTCAGTGATGAGACACTGTGGAAGTTCCCACAGTTGCTTGTATCACACAGTAAATGAAAGGCTGTAAACACACTTACTGTGGGGAATATAATAACAGCGCTATCGGGCCTGATCACGTACAATACTTAAGAATGACCGGCCGCTTTAGTGATGATGTGGATATGTCACAGCATCCCAGTTACATCCACTCTGAACCAGACTCACTGCAGACAACAGTGAGTCTGGTTCTGGGACTTTCTTGTCCCACAGTGATGTGGATATATAAAGTAGCACATATATCTAAGGCTGATGGAAGATGGATTTTCTAAAAGAAACAGATCCATTGAAACTGATTTTCACCTGCATTTTATTTCTGCACGTGCCCAGAACAGTTAACTACTCCTACATGAAGACACTGCAGGAACAACAACAACAAGCACTGGTCAGAACATGCTGCAGTTCTAGAGAGTCAACTGATAAATGTAGAAAGATTCAAATGAGCTGCTGATGACAAACTGTAACCAGAGCTTCCTTTACTTCAGCATTTCCAGCCGTTACACACAAACACACACACACACACACACACAGAGTCAGTGTGGTCTCCTGAGTCCTTTTAGCTGGATTCCCAAAAATGACCCGACAATAGAATCTCAGTATTAAAAATCAGACTCAACACACACACACAATCACAGGAAATGAATTTTATATCTGGACACACACCAATCCTATTATGTTTCTTTCTGTGTGTGTGTGTGTGTGTGTGTGTGTGTGTGTGTGTGTGGTGCCATTCTATCAATACAATGATCCTTTTGTCCCCCTCACTGCTGCTTGTGGTGAATGAAAAAATAACTGCCCTAATGCTTGGCCTAACGTATTAGCACCAAATGTCACAGTCATTAGAATGTGTGTGTGTGTGTGTGTGTGTGTGTGTGTGTGTGAAACAAACGCACTTCTCTCCAATGCACGTGTCCAAAATGTCATCTTTGCAGGTAGAACAGCCTCGTCTCATTTCCTGGTTTTAGGGAATGTGTTTTAGGTGTTAGCTTGAGGGTTGGAAATGGTCATTAGTGCACGGAGATATGAAAAGTTCTGATCAGAAAGCATCACAATCAGCCACATTTGAGATCCTGGGTTTTCCAACCGACAACCAACTGCCTCAGGGCTCAGAGAGATCACTTGCTGTTATAATAAGCAGCCTAAATGATGAACACACACACACTCCAAGCTCATCAATTAGTGTGTGTCAACCGCTGGACCAGAGCAGAGAGCTGACAGGGGTTAATGAACTTATTAACCATGTGAGCGCAGAGAGAACGGAGGGAGAGAGCAGCGACTGGAGACGATGTGTGATCCGCACATCGGATTTGATTTTTTGGATTTAGATGTGATGAGATTTTTAAATTGCACCGAAATGAAGAGGAATTAATTTTCCTCAGGCGAGTCATTTAAAGTCACCATGTTGTTAGATCTTTAACAATTTCCAGCTTTGGCGCCTCACAGTGGTAGAAAAGAATAACACTGTGGTGGCAGCACAAGAATTATTTACCATCAGGATAAAAAAAACAAAAAAACAATACCATTAGAATAATTAATGATAAATGATAATGATAATAAAAATGCTACAATCATGATAAAAACATTTATTTATATAGCGCCAAATGACAACAAAAGTCATCTCAGGGCACTTTTACATGGAGCAGGTCTAGACCACGCTCTTTACAGAGACAGACCCAACAGTTCCCTCCCATGAGCAGCACTTGGTGAAAGCGGGAAGGAAAAACTCCCCTTTAAGAGATAAGATAAATGTCCCCCTTTTTATTTATTTAAGTCCATCACTTTTCAACATTCCCATAACATATGTATACAAGTTCCTGCTGCTGCCATTGGAACGATGAGATTTGTCATTTGAATAACTGTTAGTTGATGTCTACTGAGGCAAACTTCAATGATTTAAAGGTAGGGATGATTATTTAAAAAAAAAAGTTTAGAATACTGATATTTTAGTGAAGGGGATGAGAGGCCAGGCTCCGCCCCCCCTAACCATCTAGAAGCATGTATTGCATGTATCTTATTATTGTGAATAAAAGCAGACCGGCTTGTCCAACAATATGTTTTAAAGTGAAGACACCTTTTCTCCACTCAGTAAAAGCAGTGGCCTCCAAGAAGCTACGAGTAACTTCTTATCTGTGTTTTATCTTTGGAGAAGGTTTAAGATTAAACGGAACATCTCATGTGGTCGTCGTCACTTCCTTACATTTCATCCGCCGCGTTGATGATGATGTCGAAGTCATCCGCAAGTTTAATTTTATCCTTCCACTACCTCTAGTGCACAGTGAGGTCTGACTGTCTGTCTCGAGATGCTTCTTTACTGCTTATCCCAAACAAAGATGGCATCCACAAGTCATATCTGCGCGGTTGTCCAGATGCCATCTTTGTTTAGATCCAGGAGTAAAAAGATGCACCCATCAAAATCCTGGAAACGTGTTTTCGTTCTGGACGCGTGGAAGTCATCTTTGTAAGCAAACAGCAGCTTATCTCAGACCTGAACACGATAAAACGGTCTTAAACACAAAAGATGTGACGAGCTGTTACAGTAAGAATGTCCTCAACCTGAACTAAGAGTTGAAGACAGACAAAGTGAGTGTTCATGAAGCCACCTCTCCCCAGCAGAGACTATTACCATATTCAGATTCACATTGACCTACATCTCCCAATCCTCAATGACTGCATTCTGTCAGTGTGTGTGTGTGTGTATATGTGTGTGTGTGTGTGTGTGTGTGGCAGGAACTCGGCAGTTGTAGGTCAGCGTGACAGAGGCTGTTGTTGTCGAGCGCGGCGGTCAGAGAGGACAGCGCCCAGGTCACGGAGGGTGAAGCGTGTGTGTAGGTGTGTGGAATGCCGTGCCGCAGAGAGAGAGTTGGCACCAGTGCAGGTCAGCAGACACACTGTACCTACTGTTCTCCAAAATATCACAGGGTACATGCCCATATTAGGACATCCTGCATTTGTTACGAATAAAACCGGGCTCATAAATCTCTTACAAACCTGTTTATTTTTCATCCTTTTTATTCACCTCACTGATGAGCTCATCTCAAACGAGTAATCCATCCCATCCCAGCCCACCTGAACAGACATATAGTGAAGAGTGTGAGCTGTAGGAAGGTGAAAAACACACATTTCCATTTCTCCTTTAGCGCCACTGAAGCAGACATACTACCTTTGTTGGGCTGATTATGATTTAGCCACAAGCCAGTCTGTGTTGACAGATGGGAAACAACATGTTAGTGTGTGTAAAAGACCTGACAGATGCAGGATTTGACAGGTAGATGCAAAAAAAAAAAACAATATTTGATGATTTAAGAATGTTTGCAACTGAAATCAGGCCGATGTTTCATGCTTGCAAAATCCATTCACCTCCACATCTCTCTCAAATTTGACTTTTTCCCCCCTGTTTGCTGACTTCTACTCAAATATGAACGGTACAATGATAAAATGTTAGTTGGTTATTGATATTGAATGTCTTTGTCTGTGTTCTCATAGGACTGGGCTTGTCTAGTGTCTTCATGTGTTGTAGCTGACGGCTCATGAAGTCTACGTCCACACTGTGCTGTCTGATTTTTGTGTTCTAAACGATTTGCATCCCTAACGGCGTTTCCAGGTCACTGTTAGTAGAGACGTCTGTTTACTGTGAAACACCTGAACTATAGGAAAACCTCCAAGTCTTCTTTGCATCTCAGCCAACATCTGGTAAAAAAAAAAAAAAGCACATGGGACAGACAGCCTGGCTGATAACAGCATTATTTTATGGATAAACTCAACATAAATACAGGTTAATGACAACAGCTGTACATTTTAAACGAGGGATTACAGTGAAAGATAAAAAAGTTCTTCATAACTTAACTGCTACTTGCATCATTTTGTGAAAGTTTTTTTTTTTTTTTTTTAATACCTCATACACACTGAAATACCAGACGTTCAAGATATAAACACTCTTGAGACCGTTTTGGGGGAGAAAGAAGATTCCTTGAAATGAGTTAGTGTGAACATACAGTACTCACTGTCACTACGCTCCTCCAACAAGACACATAAGAAAAACCAGACACCATCCTCTGCTTCCTGTAGCCAAAGCTTTCCACTGTCCTGTGGACGACCTTTCAGAAAGCAAGGGTCATGACCTGTGTGTGTGTGTGTGTGTGTGTGTGTGTGTGTGAGGGGGGTTGGGTGTCATAGATAAGTGCTGATATTGACACTGGATCGTTGTGTGTCTCCTGCCTGGTGATCCAGTGACCAGCAGCTTCTTCACATGGGAGATGGATCTCTCCTCACGTCACGTCAGTTCATATTGTTTGTTTTTTTTGCAGCTTTTCCTGCTGATCTTGCAGAGATGACCTCACTGTGTCTGACCTGTAGAGAAGTCTCACATACTGTACGGCTGAGCTCACATATAGTAAAGCTACATTCTCTCTGTCTGACCTGTTGGACTTCTGTCACAAAAACAGAAGTCCAACAGGTCAGGAAAGGCGTTCAAACTTAACACACTGTGTCAATATTTCCACATCAGTGGTGTCTTGTGTTCATTTTGACATAACTGGTGTGTTCATGATATTAAAAGAGGTTAACACAAACACTAGCCAGGACTTTTTCAGCCTTTATTTTTATGCAGTAAAGATTGTCTGACTTGGAATTGAACTCTGGATGTTTTGGTTAAAAGCATGAGTCATTATTAATATTAAAAGTATTATTTGATGATACACAAACTCTATGATATTGACACTGTGTCTAAATACCTCAGTCGTATCTTTGGCATTTCTGCACTGAAATATCTTGTTACTTATTGTCTGACATACACACTGATGATAGAGACATTTCTACTATAAGCTAATAAGCATTAGTTTGACTCTACACATTTCAACAGAACTTCCATCTGTTACATTTCTACACTTCCAGCAGTAGTGCAGAAGCAAGTCGAGTGAATAAAGTCAGAACGTTCAGATTATTCTCTTCATTTTAAAAAACTTTGAAGTTTGATGTGAGAATTTCTGTTATCACTTTTATTTCACGCGTCTATGACGTCATGTAAGGGTGCCTAAAAATGGAATTGGACTTTTCTCAGAAACACCTCTGTAACGTGGTGCTAATGATAGACACAATAACCACATTTACTCACATCACTTGTTTAGAGTTGAAAAGCAGTTCTTTATTATCATGCAGAGCGTTTCCTTCCCTGTAAAGAGCTGCTCTATCTAAACTCACCTAGATGGATATTCATCACTTTATTTCACATTCATCTATTACTTACTCCATATATTTGAATGATTGAATTTGTATGGCATATTGAATTGTATGTCTGGCGATTATTGTCACCTAAAAATGTTATAAATTTTCTCTATTAATGAATTGTAGGAATCTTGTGAATTTCATCATATCTTTCTAGGGAATTCTACAGTAGGAAACTACTCATGTAAGCATCAAACCGCAGTGTTAGCACACTTTTGTTATTGTCTTGTGCATTTCATTGTGATGAGTGAAAATGGGTGGAGGTCCCCTTTAAGGCAGCGTGACAGAAGAACACCTCACTGTTAGTATGTGAGGGTGAAGACAACGAGATGAGGTAATGTTGCATTATGCTCATGTGCAGTGAACTCAGCAGCGTTCTAAAGCACTGACACTCTCTCACAGCCAGGGGGAGAGAGAGAGAGAGAGAGAGAGAGAGAGAGAGAGAGAGAGAGAGAGAGAGAGAGAGCGAGGGGGAGGTGGGGGTGGGGGGGGCAAAGCTTATTTGCATGAGAAGGGCTCCTCGGGCCAATGGCCAGACTGGATAGGGGGAATATCAGGATCCAACAGGAAGTGACGTGTCGGGTTACACGCTCCTCCCTCTTTTCCTCATGCAGGAGAGAGAGAGAGAGAGAGAGAGAGAGAGAGAGAGAGAGAGAAGGGGCGAGCGGGGTAGAAGTAAATGGGCCAAGCAGCAGTCTCATTCTTGCTGTGTGAGATCACGGAGCAGCAGAATGTGTCGGGATCTGCTCGACTACTGAAAACAAGACTGAACAAGACAGAAGGAGAAGACCCAGAGAGAAGCAAGGGAGGGAGAGACCAGGACGTAGGAAGGAAGGAAGGAAGGAAGGAGGGCGGAGGAGGAGACTTGGTGGAGTTTTTGGGATCTTTTTGGGATCTACTCTCCGGACAGGATCTAGTTGGCAAGTTGTGCAGCAGGGGGCTGAGCTAGCAGCCCTGCCCCGGAGTTACCACACAGCCGCCTCACTGCAGCAGGGACAAAATGAACTATCTGGTGAGTGTGTGTGTGTGTGTGTGAGTGTGTGTGCGCGTGCATGCAAAATCACTGCCTCTGTGGCAACTCTTGCAATTCTCTGCCTTCTCTTTTAAAGTTTTGTCTACTTCCTAGTCCCTGCGGTTCAGTGTGTGTGTGTGTGTGTGTGTGTGTGAGTGTTTTAGCAGGACCTGCTATCCCCCAGCTGTGTACAGACTGGTGTGGTGTAGAGAGGAGGGGAGGAGAAGGAGAGAGAGGGAGACTTTGAGTATGAAGAAAAGGAAAATGTGAAGGGGGAGGAGAGGGAAACTGGAGTTAACATTTTCTCTGTGGATTCCTACCTTTTGTTGGCTCTCAGCGGGGAATGTTTGTGTGTGTGTGTGTGTGTGTGTGTGTTGGGGTAAAGGGTTTAAAGTCAGTGCAGACAGGTCAAGGAGACTTCACTCTCCTTTAATGGAATGTGCAGTGACAAAAACTTGAGAAGAAGTTTAACTGGTGGGTTTTTTTTTTTTTTGTGTGTGAAGTAAAACGCTGCTTATCTGTTGTTGTGTGTGTGTGAAAGCTTTAAGTGGAAGACACACACACAAAGACGTTTTTTTTAGGCCACTGAGTGCAACATAAACTGAAAAATAAAAGTATGTGCCGAGAGAAAGAAGCAAACCTTTTAAAACAAGTTAAGAAAAGTGACATTTCTAGGCTGCATGTCTGAGCACTTTCATAAGATCTGAAGTCAAAGTTTGTCACTTGATACTTGTTATCCCCCCCTTGAATCCCTACATACACACAATGTCTTCTTTTTTTAAACTGTCTCCCTCGAACGCATCACTGCACAACTAACAGCAGAATAGAGCGTCATTCTCACCAGATTTAGCCGTTTTGGGGTTTTTTTTGTTTTTTTTTTCTCTCCTTTCTGCTTGTTGCTCTCCAGCACTCAAACATAAACCTCAGTGGACTTTTAGAGGGAGAATTAAGGAAGGTTCATGGCTCAGTGAAGAAAGAAAAGGAGTGAGAGAGAGAGGGAGAGAGAGGGAGAGAGAGCTGTGGTCTTTCTTTCTGCTGACTCAGAGGAAAGTGGAGAGAAATGAAGGTTTTATGGCCAGAAGGACAGAGGGAGGCGATCAGTCGGGTGAAAGAGAAAAAAGGCTTCAGTAATACAGGAGCAGAGAGAGAGAGAGAGAGAGAGAGGCAGGAGAAGATGATATGTGCGAGTATTGAATATGACATTGATTCAGTAAAAACGGAGAGAGACTGAGAGGAGCGGAGGAAGAGAATAATGATAAGGAAGGAGAGAGGAGCGGTTAGAGGAGGTAAAGATAGGAAGGAGAGAGAGAAAGAGAAACTGGCACTAACACTTCTTCCAAGCTATTGTTTTTGAGACGTCTGCGTCAGTGTGTGTGTGTGTGTGTGTGTGTGTGTGTGTGTTTGGGGTAACTACACAGTCAGGAATGTGGCAGACAGTGAAATACTGTTGGAGGAGCTGGCTGTGTGTGTAACAAGTAATTACACGTCAGTAATTAGTGTGTAATTAATAGCAAATAACATTCCAGTGTGGTGGAGCTGAGAGGCAGACATGTCCAAGCAGCCTGACGTGTCCACTTCTTCTCAGCCTGTGTTCAGGTATAATGGCATTATTCAATTCTAAGTGGAAAATAAAGGCCTTCAATGTGGAACTTAGTATGGCTTAGTGTGTGTGTGTGTGTGTATGAGAGAGAGAGAGAGAGAGAGAATCTCAGGTTCACTCATTCATCCACAGAATCAGGTTTCTCTGACTAACTTGATCCTGGCTAATTAAACACACTGCTAATCTGACCTGTCGACCTATCAGAGGGATTAACTGTTAAGAGAGGAGCTATCAGACGGAGGTGTTGACAGCAGGATTAGACTGTATGGCTTCTGTGAGAACGACGTCGTCGCACAAAAACACTAGTTTTTAAACAAATGTTACCCAATCAGGTGGAAATAGTGCATTTGTCAGGGACTATTTTCAGCTGCGGATTAATCCACATTTGGTGCTCTTGTGAGTATTTCTGGAAGCAGGACGGTGTGTGTGTGTGTGTGTGTGTGTGTGAGACTGAGTCAAAATAAACTACAGAGTGTGTTCATGGTAATGATGGAACATGTCACTCAGTGCAGCAGTGTGGCTCACTGATCACACAGAGGAATAAGATCAGTTCACTTCATTCTTCATTGTTTTGTTCAGTTCAGCTTTTTTTTTTTTTGCATGGTTTGTTGAAAATACATAAAAATATAGAATATAACCAGACTAAAGCATTTTTCCCCAAAGTGAAATGAAGTCAGGTTGTATCTGATCAAAGAAGAAGTAAATAGGAATATAATATGATAACAAGCTTTTAGTAATCGGAGCTATGAACACATTTCGGCCAGAGTCGAAAAAATGTTGAGGTTTGATACTCACATCTTCATATTTGTTGTTATTCAAATCATTTTCCAGAAAAAAAAGTTACATATTCAGTCACTTCTGACGGACGTATCTCCTCACTGCAGCCACATTCTAGAATATAACATCCCCCCAAAAAACATGATGAAGTTTCACACAATGACATAATAACAACTGTGTGTGTGTGTGTGAGGGGCGTGTGTGTGTGTGTGTGTAGAGGATGAAAGAGGGAAAGTATTTATTAATCAGTGGGAAAGAGAAGATGTCGCTCCCTGCTTCCACTCACCATGTCACTGTGATAGAAATGGAAAAGATGTGAGTGATCTCAGTGTTGCAGTGAGAGCTCTAGGTGGTCCTCACAGTGTCAGTACACATTTCTTTGTCCATAGATTTCTCCTGACTCACCGACTGAGTCATGTAGGCCCAGCTTACAGCAGGAATTCCCCTCTGTCTCCTGCATGACACACACACACACACACACACTCACGTCTTGAGCCCCCCCCCCCAGGGTGTTCTGGCTCCGTTCATCAGACAGCCACCCCTCCCCTCCCCCTCCCTCTCCCCATCTACCAAACCAAACCACACACATGCACACAGATCCCACCCAAAACAGCACAAAACACAGGTGTCACCCGTAAAAGTCAGTGGAGCATTGGATCAGCCAATCAGACGACAAGTCAGCTAGTCATTAACTAGTCAGACGGTAAAGTTCACCACTCTGTTGAGTCGTTTAGTCACGTAAGAACTCAGATCCTGACTTTACCTGACCTGTTTGTGTCGGCGCAGAAGCTTAAGTCCGCCTGCGTGACTCACGCATGCCGGTAAACTTGACTCAGTCGACGCGTTCACCTTTGACCCACATACCACGAGCCTCTAGGACTCTGCGCGGATCACCTGAGCAGGCTTCAGAGATACAGCTGCAGATGGACAGCGGTGGGCGTCACGGCTCGGTTCAGCACGTCAGATCACGTTTAGATAAATACCTGCAGGGTTTGATCATGTGATCTGTGCGGCAGATAATCGTCAAGCAGTCGGTGCCGTCCACGCGCTGACATGCCTGACATGACGGATGCAATGCAGTTTGAAAGAATTCAATAATAACAGGCAAAGATTTCACTGGTCTAACATCATACTGACCAGACTACATCTTCACATTTATCTTCTCTTTCTTGACCAATCAGAGTGAGGCTCTTACTTTTGTACTCTGACTTAGAGCAACCCGCCCCCCTGACAGAGTTTAAATGTGGAGGAAACAGGGAAACTCCCGAGCTTTTAATTACATTGATTGATTGATTGATTGATTCATTTTAAGTGTCATGCACCACCTGGTGCTCAGCCCGTATTGGGTTACACAATACTGCACAACAACCAAGCTGATCTCATAGATCATGATGTACACTTGCACAAGCTCATTCTCTTATTCTATATGAAGTTATTTCTGTCTTTATTAGGTGGTGTATGATAGAGAGCTGATAGGAAATCAGAGGAGAGAGAGAGAGAGAGAGAGAGGGGTGAGATATGCAACAATGCTTCTGACCAGACAAGAGTCAGCCATGTTGCAAATAACACAGTCAGCATCTCAGTAGATCAACAGGATGTTCCAACATTCTTTTGCTTTCAATGATTGCTCCAAAACAAGAATATGTTTAAAAAAAAAAAAAGATGACTGTATTGTCACATCAAGTGCATTGTGTCTGCTGCCAGCTGCATGGACAGTGTCTATGACACACTGAGAAGTGGAGCAGAGCTGACAGACCAGGCCTTGTCCTGCTCTGCGCTGACTCATAGCACTCTGGTCATGGACGGTCCATTACACAGAAGCTTCCCATGCACATCGGCATTCTTCAGTGGTCAGCTCGCAGAGTGTGAATAGACTGGATCCAATTGAATCTCTTCAGTCATTAACAGGTCGGGTTCCCAGAATGTTTGATTGTGTTGTCTTTAAAGTTTAGCATGGATGCTCAGCTCACGTTTTTCAGCTACTGATCACACACACACACACATATCAGTGTGTTTTTCCAGATGCTCTATGTGGAAAAAAGGGGTATAAAGCCCAAGTTTGAAAATGAATCAAATCTGAAAGAAGTGAAGTTAGCAGACCCCTGTAGCTGCTCCTCATCTCTGCTGGAGGCTAGCAGCTCCAAGCTACATTAGCCGCTACACACCCAAATCTCCAACCAAACTGTCGTCAGTTCAGTTGCATTGTGGGTAAAGTAGGTGCCAGGTTCTGACATGTTGTGTTGAATAAAAAAAAGATGAAGATCTTGTTTCTTTTTTTAAAAAGGTTCCATCACAGCTCTGTCCATGATGTAGGCGTTACAGGAGCGTTACGCTCCCAACACTGTGTGGTCACTGCAGGAAAGCCTCCAGGCTTCAATGTATATTCTGCTCTTGTTAACATGGGTACATGATACCAACAGTCCAAAGACACAATATTAGAGTCATTGTTTCATCTTATTTAAAGATGGAAACTAAATGGCTGATGTTGAGCTCAGCTGCATTTTACTATCTGTTGAAAGTTCCAAAGAACTATCTGCTGGACACATTTAGCAGAAAAGCCTACAGCCTGGGGAGGACATTTTATTTTCTGATTTTGTTGCTGTGTGGGTTTGGAGAGATAAGCATACCTTCATCTGTGCAGACACACAACTTCATATAAACTCAAGGATGCTTACATAGTTATGTTTTATGGCTCAGTCGCCCCTTCTGTGTCAACCTTTGGAAAGATTCTGCTTTGAAATAGAGTGTTTCAGAATGTGAGGACAGACTGAGCAGCAGTGATATTTAGAGCTTCACTTCAGTCCACTGAAGGTTTTGTATTTCTTAAACTTCAATCCTTACATGAAACATTCAGGGAGCCAAACGAAGGTCCTGTATGGTTAAAAGCACAGAATATAATCCAGTGTGTCAGTGACCATTGAAAACTTTCCTAGTCATGTCTCAGAATGTTAGAATGTAAAGACTGACTCCTGCTCTGTACCTGCATTTGTTTGCCTTTGGTTTCACAGTACAGTGGAGTACAGTTAGCAGACAAACAACAAGCTATGAATCACTGGATGTTTTTCCCCGCTGCTCAGTGCTGAATCATAGAGTCAACACTGCAGTCTCAGCTGCAGCGCTCTCAACAGATTTATGTGAGTGATCAAAGTGTCACAGTTCACCAGTGAGGAGATTTATGCCCGTGTGGTTGTGGAACCTTTTTTTTTTTTTTAAAAACCTTTTTCACACCTTTTTGTGTGTTGTGTTTTTTTTTTTTTCAGTATTTCTGTGGAGATGAAGCATCACAAATGACTGATGTTATTAATGTTTTTCATGGTGCTTCATGTCATAAGAGTTTTTGTGCATCTGTATGCTGAACATTGTATTCCAGTTTAAAGATAAACACTCCAGCTCTTCATCATCAATGTGTTTTGAGCAGGGGAATAAATACTGTCACACACCCACACACACGCGTTGATGAGAGGGTGTGTCAGCAGCTTTTAGCTCTGGTTTTGTCTACCTGTGTAAGTGCAGGTTAGTAAAGCCTTTAAACACAGGTGTGGGCTGCTGTGTGTACATACACACACACACACACACACACACACACATCATTTCTATTCTTTGGTTCTCTAAGACCTTCACATGGCTGAACCTTCACATGGAAATGGAGTCTGACAGAATTACTGACCAGCTGAGGGACAAATAGCAAATGAAATAACTATTTCATTTCAGGCTCCCTGTTTGAACATTAAATACATCACATATTAAAGATACACTCCCTGATTTTGTGGCGCTGCTTAAAGGTTCTAGCCTGGTACCTCTGAACCCTCAACATTAGTGTTGGGTCCAAGTGGCCAATCATAGCTCTGTATTAAAAATGGAGAAATCATCTTCCTACATACCTAGCTTGTTGCTTAGCTACATTTAGTGGTGTAACGAAACGTAGTTGATCCATGATCCATACAGATCGCCCCTCAGTTCAGCACGCATGTGAACCTCAAATTAATGTCTCATTTAAGACAAAGTAAACAAACTGCTGTAAGTGCAAGTCATGGACAGACAGCTTGTCGCTAACAGAGAGCAGCAACATTTAGCTGCTGTTTAATGTGCTGCAGCTCAGCAGCTAATTAGCTACCTAGCTGCTAACTGACGTTAGTGGTGAATGTTTGTTTGGTGGCTCATTCAGCAAGCTGCAGGACAAGACGTGTTCATGTTTGTAAGTTAAAGTTTTGATGATGTGGACAGAGGCTGTTGTTTCACTCACTACCATGTTTAAAACAGGAAGCTATCAGGCCTCATATTGCACTTTAATTTAATAACTGTCTATAGAATATTTTATATATTTTAAGATTTTATTTAAACATTGGACATTGGGTATTGTTCTCATTTAAGACCATGGGCAAAAGTTCCTTGCTAGTCTTTAACAGAATAAACGGAAAACAAAGTTTTATTTGTCTTCCTTCTTTTTTTTCTTTTTGCTGATCTGAAAAATGATCTGATTTGTGACTCAAAAGCGTGATACCATCTGAACCATGGGTTTGTGATCCTCTGCGCCCTAGTTACATCCATCAGAAATATAGCAAAAAGGTCAAGACATTGGCGACAAAATGAGATTGACGCACATGTTTAGAATGTTACAAGTTAACTTTAAGACAACAACTCTTAAATTGACACATTTCTTAAACTGACATGGAAAACATGACGCTAATTTGGCCCAGTAACCACCGCTTCCATAGCAACTGAAAATGAAGAAGAAAACAAGCTCCAGTCCTAAACAGGAAACGGTAAAGATGAACATGTCAGGTTGAACAACAAAACTCAAACAAAAAAATTCTGTTCAGTCTGATAATGGAGCTGACAGGGTGCTGGTGGCTGCTGCTCAGCTCTGTGTCTTGTAACTAATTTTAGATGAATGACTATTTTTACTTGAAGAGAAATGACATGTCGATGAACTGTGTTCCAGTCAAGTCCCAGCAAAGCAGAAGCGCCCCTCGTTGCGTAGGAGCTTCTTCCACCCTCCATCTCTCACTGTTGAGTATGAGGTGGAGCTGCTTTCAACCAGCCAAGTGTGTGTGTGTGTGTGTGTGTGTGTGTGTGTGTATATCTGGCACACACAAATACAAGTTTCTAGCAGGGTTGTCTGTCAACAGGTTAAGCAACACTGTGGCCGCGCCTCTCTGAGTCTGTCCTGCGCTTCAGGCAGCACAATCCCTGCTGTTGTCTCTGCTGTTAGTCACAGCCTGAGGGCAGGAATTTTTCAGCCAGGGTCTAGGGCGGCACCATACATCGTTTCAGCATCCACATCACAATGTACGCATGTGTGGCAGGACGCACGATGTCAAGTGAAGCCAAATGAACTCGAAAATGTCACGCTACAGCTTTAGATGCGCTCAGAGTTGAAGGGCTGCGCCGCTCCAGTCGTCTACCTCGACCTGAAAATGAGCGCTGTCTGTTTTGGTTGTCTGATAAACTGATCA
The DNA here is from genome assembly GCA_029490765.1 of Euthynnus affinis. Classification (NCBI taxonomy): domain Eukaryota; kingdom Metazoa; phylum Chordata; class Actinopteri; order Scombriformes; family Scombridae; genus Euthynnus; species Euthynnus affinis. The sequence goes on along the minus strand of CM055844.1, from coordinate 33,465,472 downwards.
AGTGCAGAAGTGATGTGCGTATCACCTGCTCACGACACATGCCCCTCCCCCCCGCTCACAATGTATATCACAGAAAAAAAAAACCATTGCATTGTTGTTTATTTCCAGTATGATGCAGCCCCAGCTGGGGTCATTCTGTAAAGATTTGGAAGAGGTCAGCTCCTTAGACAACTAGAGGGGACTGAAGGGGTGCCTTTAAAGTCTCTGATAAGCTGGAGGACAAATAAGCATGGTTGTTTGGCTTTAATGTTACCAGGAAGCTCTAGTAAACATTTTATTGTGATATAAGATGAGAAAGAAGTCACTGAAGGAAGGTTCTAATCCCAAAAGGTTCTGATGATCAGCTGTTTTGTCAGCAGAACATTTACATAGAAATGGTCTGATGTATCCCAACTTTTAGTCCACAGTGTGGGTCAGGCTGCAAAATCACTGGGTCCTACATTTACCATGATGCAACTTGAAAGTGTGATTTTTACTGTCTTTAAGGTTCCTTGAGTGTCTTTAAGCTTCTTTAGGTTTCAGCTGAACGACAAGCGTTTGGATCACTGAGACAAAATCTAAATTCTGGTAATGTAGAAGAATAACTGAAGTGTTATTAGTTTAGAAATGATGAATGACTAACATGTCAAGCCCTCTCCATGTGCTGTCTTCCTGTCAACATGTTGTAAACATCAGTGTCCAGCTTTCTCCAGTCAAGTGCAGAGACAGCTCTGGCTATGAAAGACTAGTGTCCCAGTTCAGTTCCAGCTAGATGCTCCGCTGGGTGGAGGATTCTTCTCTGCTGTTGTACAAATCAGCCGTGCACTCAACTATTTCTCAAGAACAGTCTGACGTGCCAAGACAGGAAAAGAGGGAGGGGCGGAGGGGAGGGGAGGGGAGGGGAGGGAGGGAAGGACGGACTGAAGGAGAGAGAGAGAGAGAGAGAGAAAGAGGATGGTGGAGGGAAAACTAGAATGACACAAAGAAAGGAAGGAAGAAAGATTGCTGTGCTTTATGAGTTGTGTTCTCATCTTTCTGATCAAATGAAGCTGGAAGGAGCTTGATGTCAAGTGTGTGTGTGTGTGTGTGTGTGTGTGTGTGTGTGTGTGTGTGTGTTGTGACACCTCTGAAATGTGAGATAACAGGAGAGTTGTATGTTTGTGTGTGTGGAAGCTGTGGAATGCTGTAGTAAGAGAGAGAGAGAGGGCGAGAGACAGGCCTAGGCTCGCCTCAGAATTACCAAGCATATACACAGACACGCACACACACACACACACACACACACACTTTTAACATTTTGTTCCACTGAGACACAGAGCCAAGTTACAGGAGAGTATCTGTGGAACAGAAAGAGAAAATGAAGCCATTGAAATCAACTGAGCTGTTATTATCATGAGAACCATAACAAGAGAGAAAAGGGAATCTATATATGCTCATCTGCAACAATTTTAATATTTTAGATACTTTAAAAGTCCAGCTTGAGCTCTCAGAACTTTATTGACATTTTCAACTTAACAATATGAACGAATTCTAATGTATTCCTCTGTTTGTAGATGATGACATGCACTGTTTTCTGTTCTTTATTACACATTAGGTCAGACATTTGTATATGTTTTGCCACTGACCTCTCTCTCTCACACACACACACGCTGCACACACACACACACACACAGGGTTGCGGAGGATCTCCTGTACACTGTTTGTGTCTTAATGATTGTTTTCTGTCGTGTGTGTGTGTGTGTGTGGAGACAGAAAGGCTTGTGTGTCTTTGCCTTGTCCTTGTGTGTAAGTGCTCTCTGTTGTGTGTGTGTGTGTGTGTGTGTGTGTGTGTGTGTGTGTGTGTGTGTGTGTGTGTGTGTGTGTGTGTGTGTGTGTGTGTGTGTGGTATCAGTCATTATGCATCTTAGGATAGAATAGCAGATGACAGTTCTCTGCCTCTTGTTCTCAGGGTTCAGTGGACCTGAGGAGCTGTCCTGAACTGTGATTCAATAAGTAACGTGAAGGTTCACATTCCAATAAAAGCTTTTTGTGAAGCAGTCGGTGATCCTGGCATTTATACTTTGAAGCAGAGTGATGCCTCTTCGTTCTTCAGATCGATGTAAATCAGGTTGGAGCTGCACTTTGAGTCACAACACAGTGTTTCCTCTGACTGCAGCTGTGATATCACTGCTGGAGAGCCTGCTGGAGAGTGATGACGCTGGTCAGTCAGTGTGTCTGTTGGTCTGATCCACACCTGACGTCCATCTACAGTATGAAACTCCAGCGGTTCAGACAAGATGTTCATTAGGCAGATTGATACAGAGGACTTTTACGCTCCTTAATGGATGAACCCTTTTGATTTCCTGTCTGGCCATCTTCAGGACACGTTTCCAGTTTCAGCTCCACTTGTAACTTCTAACTGCATGTGAATGAATCTTCTTCATCAACCTACAAAAGTGAGGGGGGAAAAGGAGATAAACACAAATGGTCCAGCGGTCAAGTTGCCATGAATGATGTGAGACAAAGATTAGTTGAACTTTCTGTCTGAACACACCTTGTTCCATGAAATCACACCCTGCAGTTCAATGTTTCCCAATCAACAGGTCATAAAATGATTAATCACTCTTTAGTTGACCTGCTCACAACTCATAGACATGCATTCATAAGAAGGACTTGTGACTAGATGATGCCTGGCTCTGAAGGGTCACACCAGTGCATCTAGTACTGGGGAAGCCAACTGATTCTAGCCCTCTATAGTCTTCTGATGTCTAAGACGCCTCATGAAACACATATGTCAGACTTTCTTTGACCCCTCCTGCCCCAGCACCTTTGCATCTCAGTGAAGCTTTGACTGGTCAGTCATCTCATGTCTCTCAAGCCAAGTCACAGCAAACATGCAGGTCTACACATCACCTTAATCTGATATAATGACATGTACGAAGATGCGTCGTGTGTTCTCCCTCAGCTCGGCTGTTTTGTAGAATTCATTTTCTGAATCAAATCATCATTCTGATCATCTGAGGAATTCTTTAAAGCGAGCGAAGCGCGTGTGTCAGTTCAGTGAGATCATCCTCATCCTGACTCACACTCCTTCACCTCGCCTAGCCCTGCTTTGCTCTGCCCTAGCTCCAGCTTTCTCTGAACACAACAACAACAAACTTTAGAGCCTGAAGAGCTGTGTGACTGTGTGCTGCAGGAGAGCTGGAGGACGGAGACGACTGCAGGAGAGAGGAGAGACGGGGACAGCGCGTGTGAACTGTGACTGCTGGACATAACGTAGAAGAGACACACAGAGGGAGTGTCATGAAGTGCTGCTTTTTCTCTTGAGCTTTCTACCGTGTGTTAAATACACACACACACACACACACAAATACACACACACACACACACTAAACCTCTTGTAGCAGGCTAGTATTTGTCCCCAGGGGTCAAACAGGAGGCAAGAGACAAAGGATATTAAGCCACACACACACACACACACACATTGACACACACTCACACAGATGAGCGACCTGTCTCTACTGAGCTCGCTCCACCAGCTGTTCGCATTACTTCCTGCTCAGTGGACACCTCACTACTCCTCTGTTTCTCTCTCTGTCCTTTTTTTTTGCTGTTTGGACTTGTTGGATGTTCCAAAAGATGTGAAGCAGTATGCAAAGCACAGGCTCACAACGAAAAGAATCATAGCAGTTTAGCTTGTTTTTAATTCAGTCATTTACATATGAAGTGTATCAATGAACCTGCAGAATGTCCATCACAGCTTCCGTAGTCCAAAGTGACGTGTCGCCGTGTTCACCAGACTGTCCAAACACATTCACTTTACAGTGATAAGAAGCAGCAGTTCCTCACATCCGAGAGGCTGGAACCATTAGTGACTCATTGTTTATCGGACACATTGTTTCAGTATAATGTGATAGCTCGTGTTCCACTTACCTTTCAGCTAGTAAGCGGAACCCGTTTTCTTTGTATGACAGTGTTGAAAGTCAAGTTCAGTCACTTGAATAAGGCGATCCATCACAGCCAAAGTTATGCTGACAGTTGGGAAATGAATTGCTGGTCGTCAGTGGTCACCGGTGTGTCGTAAAACTATAAAACAAATCAAATCCAGGTCATTCAGTTCATCATCACCTCTGAAGCGATTGCAACTGAAGTGGATGTTTCTTTGACTAAAGGTTGGACTGACAGTCTTCTAGCCAGAAGGTGTGATGATTGTGTGGAGTCAGAGCTGCTTTGGTTGTTAGTTCATTTAGGGGGATTTCATCAGAATACTTGGCAACTATTCCAGTCCTCACAATAAAACAGTGAGTAGAGGAATTCACAACATTGCTGCCGGCTAATGTTGAGCTTCTCATCAACTTCAAACTGCTGCGTTCACTCTTAATGCTGTGTTGATGACCTTACATCACAACGGCCAAACAAGAAGGAAAAGTTTAGTAGTGGCGAGATGTGATTCTATGTGAAATCAGCATCAGTGAAGTCTCAGCGCTTCACTTCACCTTCAGCCCTTTAAACTCCTCCATCCTTCTTTACCCTCATCTCTTTTGTTCCTCCCCCTCTTCTCCTCTTTCATCCTCTCCCGTCGTCTCCCTGAGAACTCTCAATTCGAAGCGCTGGCGTCGCTCCGCGGCAGCCGGTTGTCCTGGCAGTGGTTGTCGTGGTAACGAGCACATTGTTAGACCTGTTGCTGCGGGGATTTATCCCGTGGAGGGGTCTGGGTAATGTGATTAGCTCCCACTGTGTTCTCATTTCTCCACACTCGCAGGCTGCCTCTGCAGAGTGGACGTACAAGTGTCTACTTGATGGCTTTCTCACACTGATTAGCAGAAGAGGAGCCACGTCTGCACACAGCTGACTGAGCTTTATAAACGCTTCTAACTGAGGATTTACTACTAACTTTCCTACCAGAATGAGGCAACTTTAAGTTTGACCATGTGTATGCCAAAATGCTACTACTACATGTAAACACTTGATACTTTTTACTCACTATTTTTTATTGAACTTTGGTTGAATGGTCCAGAGAAAAATATCATCAGGATTAATATTAGGAATGCCATGAGTCTTGTATCATCTACAGCGCTGTACGTGTGCTGTGGTCATTGGTGATATACTCTGCAGCAGCAACGTATCACAGAAAAGTCAGAGATGTTATTGATTGTCATTTGAAATCTAGAAAGGTGTGTAGCGTGCGGCCTTGTCCGTGCTGCAGCAAACTGAAACTTCATTCACACAAAAGAAGATGATGGTTGACTTGAGCTTTGTGGCATATGTCACGAACAAATGTAAGAAAGTTAAAACTTAAACAGGGAAAGCCACTCCTTTTCTTCACTTGTACTTTGTCTCTGTTATTCTGATCTACCGTCCTGTTACAGCCACACTTCCTACTTGATGTTTGTTGCTGACGATCATGTCGTCTAGTTCAGTATTTTGATGACTCAGAGTGAAATAAACCCTTAAATGAAACCGGAAGAATCGTTTATCCACTATCATGTGTTAAAAAAACAAAAAACCTCTGGTTGCTGTTGTTGGAAAGGAGCTTCAGCTGATTTCACCTGAGTTTAGTCACTCAGGTGTGGAATTTAGTCAGTAACCATAGAAATATTTAGCAAGAGTGGGCATGCACTTTACAGTGAGGTAAGGAGCTGAGCACCAGGGAGCGTAGCAAATGGAAATGTCACAGCTTAACTCTCCCTGTGTCTCTGTCCCTCTGTGTGTAAAAGGCTGCTGTGATTCCCACAGTCAGCTCTGTTTGTTGCGACAACATACTCCCATCCAGCTCGCTGTGGGTTCGACGTTGACACACATTACTGGTGCAAAGAAAGTGCTTGGAAGATTCCAGGGCTGGGTGGAAGTTTAACAGTTTTAACTCAACTTTTAACAAATGTTAAAAATCCCCAAAATTCAGCCGTACCTGAACATTATCTAGAAGTCTATACAGTTTAAAATGAGCTATGAGCTAAGTCTGGCTGGACATTCAATTCATGACAACTTTTAGTCGTTGACAGTTTTCAGTGTTAAATACTTATTAAAGTTAAGTTTTATGACATTATTAACAATTTCTCAACAACCTGTAAAAACGTACAAAAGGTATAGATGAAGGTTAGCTCCAACTGATTAACTAGAATTCTGTTGCTTGGCCAAACTACAAATTAGCATCTAGTTAGCTAGGCGCTAGGTGGTGTTCAAGTGAACGACCAACAGCTGGTAGTGAAATGAAATAGTCAGAATCTCCTGGTTAAACCTCTAAACAGATGATTTTTATTATTTTTAGCCATATCACCATTAAAGTAGTGAATGAGGAAACGGTGTGCCAGGCAGCTGTGCTTCCTGTCTGTGAAGCTAACGTTGCTGCTAGCTCAACCAGCTACAGTGCAGAGCTGTAGCGTTAGCGCTTATCAGACAGATACCAAAAAAATGTGTTAGATATAACTTATCAGCACTGTGGATTTTATTATGAACAATCCACTGCTGTAATATCAACATATAATATACAGTTACAATGGCCTCAACAATTATAACAATATCATCAACAATGTCATTTTATCTAACGTTTTATCTAGAGATAAGTAAGTTTGTGGTCATGATTGATACTTACAGTTTAATACCATGTAGAACACCAACACAAATGTAATTAATAGAACATAATAGCAAGTCATAATTTCCTCAAATCATTTAGCCCTATTCAATTCCCATCACTGGAAGACGCTCCACCCTGAGAGAGAGAGAGAGAGAGAACGAGAGATAATGTGTGCTACAGACACAATTTCAACTTGTTAAAATGTAGTTGAAATGATTCAGTCCCTTCATTAAAGCAACCCAGTGAACCCATCTGGGATTCACAGAGAGAGAGAGATACAGAGAGAGCATGAGAACCCATTCAGGGTGATTCTCAGACCTCAGGGTCAAGTCACTGACTCATTGTCCAATCAGGAGGATGCGTGAATCATCCTTGTTGCACTTCCTGTTTCTCTGGACACTAGAATGGACTAAAGAGGGGGATTTCTGTACTCCGTGTGTATATCTGCACACATGCATGATTTTAAAGCTTGAGTGAATCCTGTCCAGGTGTCCACTTCATAATAATTTTCATCTCTGTATTTTATAGATAATAAAATTGAAATACTGACCTATGTGATGGTGTAATCCTCCAGTGTGTGTGTGTGTGTGTGTGTGGGCATGTATGTGAGAAAGAGTGACCTCAGCCTGGCCTCAGTAGCTGTGTTCATTTCTCTATAGAGACTCGGTGAGAGAAAGAGCAGAGATCTGATCTGACAGAGAAGTACATTCATCATCCGCTCAGCACACACATGAGAAAACAGAGCTGGTGGGCAGGAGCTCTGAAGTGTGTCCACACACACACACACACACACACACACACACAAACACACACACACACTCACTGATACTAGAGAAACTCCGAGGGAGTGATAAGGCACATAGGGTCTATGTGAATGAGTGTAGGAGTGAGTGTGTGTGTGTGTCACTGACTTCTATGTCACAGTAACCCAGCTGATGTTGTAGTTGCTGTTTGACACAGGAAACCAGAGCTGCAACCATTAGTCAATTATTGCCAGCTAGTGAATTCATCGCCAACTTTTTTTTTTATTTAAGAAAAAAATCAAATCTGAATATTTTCTGGTTTCTTTAGTCTAGGACAGTAAAGTGAATGTCTCTGGGTTGTGGACTGTTGTTGGAGGATGTCACTCTGGACTTGAGGAAACAGTGATTGACACCTTTTGACCATTTTCTTATTTTTACAGGCCAAACAACGATGAATCAAGAAAATAATCAACAGATTAACTGATGATGAAAATAATTCTTATTCGCAGCCCCACAGGAAACACACTTCTGGTAGAGATGATAATGATGATAAACTGAAGAATGTGCATCACTCTGAAATATACTGTAAACAACCCAAAGAGAGAGAGAGCAGGCAGCACACTGTGACAAACCTGAAAACAATGTCAAAGAGCAGCGTGGAGTAATATTAATGTTAAAGCATCTTTATAATACTTTCAATTCAGAGCTTACCGCCTGACATCTCAAATTAAGCACTGGTGTTTCATAATGTTTGCTCTCAGCAGGACTAGTTAAAAGAATAAATGATAAGTTATAAATAAGTGATGAATAATATTGCAGCCAAGTAGCTAAGAGGCAACGATAGGTCAAATGTATCCTGGGTTGAGAGAAAATATCTGCATATGCATCATATTATTTGCAAGTCAAAGCGAATTACTGGTCTATATGCAGTACTCTGCAGTGTTCTGACAAAACACTGGGATCCTGAACGTACGGTCTGGGAATTTTATCAAGTTGTTATTGGATAACCGGTCCAAATGGAGATGACATGAGATGCTTAGAGTTTGTCTTTCTTACATAAGTCATAAAGGTAGAAATCAATCGGACGTGACACACAGCTGAAAGATGTGTGTGTTGAGTAACTGGGTTGTTGACTAGCGTTCTGTAGATGTTGTAAACTGTTAACAATATAAAGTATAAAATGACGAGTCAGGACTGACTTTTGATCACAAAGCAGCGCCGATATTCAGGAAGTGAAAATCACAAAACTGCGGAGGAGTGTCCGAAAAGTCTTCTGAAAAAAGAAGTTCTCCCTGCATGTGTGCACACAGCCAGCGAACGAATTTAATGAAGTGAGTATATCAGAGGTCGAGTGTCTTTCTCTGTTTCTCCGTCTCGTCCCCCGGCCCTCTGAAACCGTGAACAGGCCTTCACAGTGCAGTGAAAGAAAAGTCCGACTATAAATCTGGAAGCCAATTACATGGAGCTCATTCAGATGGCCGGTGCTTTGTGCTTCGGTTTGGTGGTAGTGGTAGTGGGGGAGGTGGAGGAGGAGGGGGGAGGGGGGGGGTGGGTGCTGGCATGGGGCCAGTACAGGCTGTACCAGTCTGTGATAACCGGGGTGGGACTCAGACGCAGAGAGGGAGGAGATCAGGCCGAGGTCAGACGTGGACGACAAATATTGGTTTAGTTTCAAAGAGATCCAGAGAGAGGCTGAGTGGAGGTGTTTCTGTTTGCACGCTGGCTTTCCACACAGATGGACAAATGTGTGTGTGTGTGTGTGTGTGTTAGGAACGTTGAACCAAAATGGAGTTTTTAGGGCAAGATTTTGCCTTTTGGATTGCTAACAATCAGTTTATTGCACTTTTGTTATTACGATATACCATCATAATAATGAAATAATAATAATAACTGCACAGCCGTCTTCTGTTCTCATCAACTGGAGAGGAAAACTGCACATCAGATGCCTTTTACTTTGAAACACACTTTGATTCGAACATGTAACTTTATTCGCGGACTTTTGTTGGTTCATTCAGATTCAAGCACAGATATGATCCCTGTTCAAACAGTAACGACAGCTCAGCGTCCTTGTACTCTGCCCTCTCCTCGGCTGCATGCGAAATCATATGTAACAGCGTGTCATCGATGAAAATAAATCTTAATATGGCAAAGTGCTGTAGCTGCCATCTTAATTATAAGCACAGCTGTGGCTGGGATTTTTCTCGGGTCTGTTTTCCTCATGAAACAGGACAGACGCTCTCCGCAGCTCAGCGCAGGAACATTCATCAGAGCCGCTGTGCTCAGATAGCAGCGCTGCTCACTAAAGCTAAGCAGGTTCTGAATGTGTAGTGTGTTTACACTGGAGAAGTAATACAGCTAAGTAGACTTTAAAAAGCCATTACCAAAAATATGTGTGATTCTGAAGTTTGCTGTTGTTTCATAATTCATTGCAGAAAGGAAGTGTTGCTTTCTTTTTTACCAAGACCGTAATCTTCCTCTAACCAAGTCATTTTTTGTGCCTAAACCATAACTAAACTGTCTGTTGCCATGGGAACGTGAACCACCATAAATATACGTATAATATATTAATATGTATCTGTGTGTCCCTCTTCTTCTTCTTCTTCTTCTGCAGAACGTGTTGGCGAAGGCGTTGTATGACAATGTGGCAGAGTCTCCGGACGAGCTGTCCTTCCGCAAGGGCGACATCATGACAGTGTTGGAGCGCGACACGCAGGGATTGGACGGCTGGTGGCTCTGCTCGCTCCACGGCCGCCAAGGCATCGTCCCCGGCAACCGCCTCAAGATCCTGGTCGGCATGTACGACAGCAAGCAACAGGCCACGCCCTCCACGCCGGATCCGACTACTCCCGGTCCCGCCTCCCTGTTGCCGAGACCCTTCCTCCCTCAGAGCGCCTACGCCAAACCCTCGCTTCCTCCATCTTCCGCTATCGCCACGTCTTCCCCCGGGTTCGCCAGCAAGCCCCTCCCCGCAGCTCAGTACACGTCCATGCACCCGGCTTACTCCACCCCCAGCCCCGCGCAGCCCAACCCTGACTCTGTCTACATGATGCCCCCCTCCCATGGCCCCAAACCAAGTCCCCAAAGTCTGTACCAGGTCCCCTCCGGCCCAAGTGGACCCCCACCAAAGGCTCAGCCAGGACCCCCCAGTAAGGCCCCGGCTCTAGCCCAGAGACAGTACCAGAAGTCTGGGCAGGATATCTACCAGGTGCCCCCCTCTTTAGGCCCAGGACCAGGTCAAGGAGCAGCCCCAGCTGTAGGGCCAGGAGTCGGGCAGGATGTGTACCAGGTGCCCCCCTCCCTGGAGAAGAGGAACTGGGAGAGCAGCAACAAACCAATGGGCAAGGTAAGGAAGGAAGGAAGGAATGTGAAGAAATGTTGCCAAAAGGTGAAGAAAACATAAATGATAGAAAGGAAGAAGGGAGGAATGAAGGCAGGGAGGATTATATATCCTATTTTCATTTAAAAAAAAAAAAACCTTAAAGGAACAGAAGAGAATAAAACATTCAGTGTCATTGTTCCTGACCTGGCATGTGGATGTTTTTATATCACACACACACACACACACACACACACACACATCCTGCTATTGTCACCATTTGCATTGGCTGGTATCTGTGTCGTGTCTTATTTTTGTCAACCCAAAAGCTCAAGGTTGTCGTTGTGTGCTGTGGGATAAGGTTTACAGTTCTGTGTTGGATATCAGCCAATCAGGATCATCTACAGTCGTGTGTCAGAGTTTTTCCTAAAGGTGTGGTTCAGTCAGTCATACTCATAAAAAAGCAGCCCTGCCTAAAAAAAAACGTTGTAATTCTGGGTGTCAGCAGAGACTCAGAGTCCTTGGTGTGAAACAGAGAGAGAGAGAGAGTAGTTCAGTGTCTGGTTCAGTTCAACCCACTGTTTGAAAGGAATAACACGATTGGTTGATAATGTCACACATCATGGGCATGAGGAAGGTAATGTTATGGTCTGCACTCTGCACATAGTGTCTGCTTATAATCCGAAGTGACAAAACACAAATGTTAAAGCAACAGCATCAGACTGATAAGAGTGTGTTAATGTGCAGGTGGACGCCTTGACACTGTGAACACGTTGGAGTGTATTCATCTTAAACCAAAGTGTTTTCAATGATGGTCTGCTGAAGGTGTGATCAGGTCTGTTTCTGCTTGTGATGCAACTAATTGATTAAGCCAGAAAACAATTGACAGATTGATTGATAATTAAAGTAATCATTAGTTGCAGCCCTAATGTTGCTGTATATTATATTTGGTATAAAGAAGATGAGAGTGAGACAGACAATTGAATCATTTCTAATAAACCAAGGAAAAACTACAAAAATAACAGATTGAAGTCTTTACACTGACTTCAATTCAGTCTGTTCAGACAGAGAAAGTATACTGAGACAGAGGAGGAAGAGAAGGAGGAGATGACATGGATGAGAAAAGAAGGAAGAAACGCTGACGCAATAAACAGTAGACAGTGTGTACGTGTGTGTGTGTGTGTGAGAGAGAGAGAGAGAGAGAGAGTGTGTGAGAGAGTGCAGAGGAGGACCAGTGAAATAATAAGATTGTTAATAATTCAGCCCTGATCTTGTGGTTGGGTGAGTAAGCACTTTACTGCACCAGCAGGTGACTGTGTGTGTGTGTGTGTGTGTGTGTGTGTGTGTGTGTACTCTAGGGAAGCCCCTCCAGGCTAGCTGTGGTGCAGTGAGCCATATGCGTAAGCACCGCTGTTAGTCGTGAGTGTTGTGTTGTTGGTGTTTGTTGGGGATGATGGGGATGCTGCGTCCAGCTGCTCCTCTCCTTCTTTAACACATGACCTCATCTGTCTGTCTCTAACTGCTTCATAATAAATTGATACGCAGGAACTGAAATGTAACAACTAGTCAAATGCTTTATGATAAATTCAGTAGGAGTGTTGTATTGTGTCTTCAGTGCTTTGCAGTAGAGACCTCAGTGCTTCTTCCACCTGTATTTTTAAGGGGAAAAACCTCAAACAGCATCACGGGACACTAAAAGAAGATAATGTTGTCTGTCAGAACAAGGCCACACAGTACAACACATTGAAAAAGACAAATCGTGCTTTTTTGCAGAACAACTACATATGAAGGTGGCATTCTGAGATATCCATGCAGAGCCATGCACTGAGCGGCTGCAAATAGATTTCATAATGCACACACAGCACATGCTGTTGTTTACTCTGATGACAAATCGGAGGTGTGTTACCTGCACAAACTGCTGTAGAGCCTGTTGACCGCAGTAATATTTCAAACTCATCCACTGTTAGCACCACTGATTAATCTATGTCCATAACATCTTGCACGCATCAATTTTCTTTCCAAGGACGTTAGACTTTTTGCTAATATTTTAACTTTCTGTCCCTCGATTTAACATTTATTTAGTATAAAAACATTGAATTAATGGTATATAAAAGACTATATTTTATAAGTGTTTATAAATGTACAGTATTTGTCAACAAATATAACTTCTCTTATGAAGACATATCTCAAATTATTACAACTGTGATCAACTGTGATGTGATTATTGACAAATGCCTTAATAACCAACACTTATATCCACTTATAACTACATTATAGTATGTTATGATCTATTTATTAACTGTTGCTTATGAAACTGCTTATGAGTGCTAAATAGGACTTAAAGTAAAGTCTCACCTATTTCATAGCAGCCCAACAATAAAAGCCTCCTGCTGGTTTGCAAAAGGAAAACTTTAAATGTGAAGCAGCAGCAGCAGGAATGTTTGGTTTGCATCAGCGGTAACTCAACAGTAAGCACAGCTCTAATGCAGCTGTAAGAAAAGTGATCATTAAACTAGGGATGTTGGATATTGTCACTGTAGTGGTCTAACTAATAGTGTCATCCTCATTCATTCTGAGGGTGAGTAAGAATGAAGTCATCACTACCTACATGTAGTGAGGAATTCACCAGGGGGAGAGAGAGAGAGAGAGAGAGAGAGAGAGAGAGAGAGAGGCAGGGAGGGAGTGATGGCCCGGTGTCCCAGAGGTTCTATGTTTACCAGTTTCACCACAGTATTTACAGCCAGATAACAGAGGGAGGGTCCATCTGACCAAATATATGGCAGATAGTATCGCAACAGCTCCATTACACTGACAGAGAGGAATGAAGAGGATCACCGACCTCCATATGTATTAGTTAGTTATGTTCTTAAAGGGCAATACTGTACAGGTGCCATCACACGCTCTTCCCCCTTCATCCATTTCCATTACAGGGTCATATGTACTTGACATTTCCACCAGTACGTTGCAGTGTTTTACATGTTTGAAGAGCTTTTTCTACATTCCAGACAGCCATTAGTTTCCCATCCAGTGTGGAATTACAGTCTGTATTTTTATATATACGCTGCATGGCCAAAAGTATGCAGCCACTAGAACCTTCCAGCCATACATGACAGTTGAACATGGTATTCTGACACCATATGCATTAATGTGCTGCCGTAACAGCTGCAGGAGATCAGCCACGAGAGCATTAGTGATGTCCGACACTGAGGCTGGATGATAAGGTCTGGCTCACTGTCAGCTGGTTCGTCCCAGCGTTGGATGTGGTTGAGATCGAGGCTTCCACACCAAACTTTATGGCGCTGGCTTTGTGCACGGGGGAAAGTGTCATGTTCAAACATGATTTGTAGTTGTTATTAGCACCAATAATCAAATTTAAAGGATACATCTAGTGATATTCTATATTTTTTCTTATTGTCCACAAGAACCAAACGGACAGATCTGCTAATGAGTATTGTTTGATGCATCTGATTCATCTGGGCTATAGCACTCCATTCTTCCAAAAACTATTAAATACACACCAATTAATGTGTCTTCATCACCCATCAACACACACACGCTGTAGTTTATTCTGACTCAATCCCACACAATCCCAGAAACACTAACTAGAGCACAAAATGTGGATTCATCCGCTACTGAAAATAGTCCCCAACAAAGGCACTATTCCCTCCTAAATAATGTTCGTTAAAAACTACAGTGACCAGTTGTTAGAAGAAATTACTTCTCTTCTTTAAAATGAAAAAAAATATATATATTTGTGAGTTTGTTTGTTTGTTTTTTTCTGTGAGATGTGTCCAGTAGGAAGCAGTGGGCTCAGAGCTGAGAGCTACAGACAGGGGGATGGAAGTCATTAAGTGTTGGAATTATGTTCTGTCATTATCAGATTTTTTTTCAAACTTTAAAATATCACTTTGGAATCAGCCTCCGGGCTGGACTGGTGCTTGTGTGGCTTCATTCGAAAGGTCTGCACTGTGTCACCATGAGACAAGAACATATTTATAATTTATGAATTGTCCTTTATGTCTTTCCTTGACTTCATGATGTTTTCCATGAAGGTCAAGGAAATGTGGTTAGGAAGTGGACTGAGCCAACGTTTTTGCTCGCAGCTGCATTTAGTCCTAGACTGTACAGTATATTACAGCTAATACACACAGTGTGTGCGTCACACACTTCATGTATTTACCTTGCCGTGCCCTTCATTGTACTGAGTCGCTTTCTATGCTCACTTATCCTCCCCCTACCTCCCTATCCATACAAACACACACATACAATTAAAAAGACACACACACACACACTCTTCACTCCTGCCAGTTAGTTATTATGAGATAAGGAATTCCTGCTGAGAGAAGACTCTTCTCTCTGTCTGTCTCTCTCTCTCTCTCTCTTTCTCTCTCTCACCCTCTCATCCTGCACACCTACACACACGGTTGAGTCGTAATTGAAGAGCGATGAAAACGGCGGTGTTTGTTTCAACATGCAGAGCGAATGATGGAGAGGTCGGACAGTGAGGCAGAGGGAGCTACAGCTGCAAGGGAGTCTCGGCTGCTTTTGGACGGCTCCTGCTCGCTCTTTAAACACCAAATGTCCCCTCTGTAGGAATATTCAGACAGACGGCAGCTCACAGGAATCACTTTGTCCAGCCAGACTTTGCCGTCAGTATCAGAGGAGAAGAGGGGAAGTGGACAAGTTTGGGGTTTTTTTTTGACAGGTGATTGATTCTACAGAGGCCAGTAGGTGTCAGAAATACATTTGTTTTAAACTTGTGCACACAAATGAACTCAACCGACTGTACATGATATTATGAACTTGAGTTTGGCTCAACAAACATCCATATTCAGTGTGCACATGCTAGCTTTCCTTACTGCATCCCATCATCAGTGAAGTTTGCTCAGTTTGCTATCATTTGAGCTAACTATGAAATTTTAGTCACATGATAGCAGGTGGTCGTGTATGCAGATGACAACCTCTGTCTCTGTGCAGTGAGGAATTCAATATCATCAGCATCAGATCTGAATGGCATCCTTGATGTTTCTCTTGCCATCCACTGAGTGTTGGTCAATAGGAAACATTGGGAGAAGCTAATAAATGGACATTAAGGAAAATATATTTTTGTCAAATCAGGCTTCAGAGATGCCAAAATGTATGTGGTTTCCTTCCTGAAATGTGTGTCCCCTGCACTGAGCATCAAAAACTGTCAGCTACCAAAAGCAGACATCACATTTCTAGTTAGATTTGTAATCTTGTTGATTTATTCTTTGATCAGACATCTACATTTGACCAATATTAGACTTTATTTTATTGAGGCAAAGCTCTCATGTGGCTGCTTGTGTTTGAACATTTTGGTTTGATTTGTGAAATGGTTTTGTAGAAAAAAATGATATTTATATTTCTCTTAGTAAGTATTATGGTATTGATAAGAGCGACACAGTTATCACAGTGACACTAGCATTCAAACATTTCACATGATAACACAACCTTATGTTTAACATCCAAAGTATATCCTCATATCTAATGGATTAAAGCCGAGATGCTTATTTGTGTTATATTGTTTGTGCCCTGACAACCTTCACTCCTTATTCTGCATGATACACAGTCATATCATAGTATATATATGTATATATGTATATATATACAGCTGGAGCTGACCAGTTAACTGAAACAACAACTGTATAGAAAAGAGAGGAATGACACTTAATGACACCTCCAGGACTCCATAGGTCCCCTTTGATCCAGCAGATGGAACATGCAGCTAATTCAACGTTACTTCCATCCTGAAAATCAACCTGCAAGTTTCCAGATGGATACATCATTGTGTGTGTGTGTGTGCGTGTGTGTGTGTGTGTGTGTGTGTGTGTGTGTGTGTGTGTGTGTGTGAGTGTGTGAGGAGGTCAAGCAGTAGTGTCAGCTGACACAGCTGTCATCAAAGGCATTGATGTGTCAGGAGGGGTGTGTTGCCAGCCACGTGCCGCACAGACACCCGGCTCTTAACACTCACACACACACACACACACACACAGCAACAGCTGAAGACAATCAGTGTGTGTAAGATTCATCTGTGTGTGTGTGTGTTCCTAGTATTGCCCTGTGTATTGGTCTAAGTCTGAGCAGAAAATGACTCTGCTGCAGGTAATCAAATGGATCCCTGCAGTGTGTGTGTGTGTGTGTTTGTGTGTGTGTGTGCGTGTGCCCTGTGGGGTCCATTTGATTACCTGCAGTGGACTCATTTTCTGCTCTGGTAGTGTGTAAAGAGCAAAGACGAGTGTGTGTGTGTGTGTGTGTGCATGAAGGTAATTGTCTGTAATGTCAGTGGGCATGTTGGTTGACTGTGTTTTTTCTTTGAGTGTGTGTGCTGGTTCCATCTTGAACCCTTTCATTATCTACACACACACACACACACACACAGCAGCATTATATACTTCCCTGAGTGCTCTGAATATGGTTTAGAATATATAAGCATGCTTTAAAGTTTGATTCACTTTGTATTCCAGCCTTTTGATTTGGGCTGTCAGGCCTCTAGCTTGAGGGCGGAACACTGGCAAAAGCTGCTATAGTTCCAGCCCAGTGTAGTGTGCTGAGTAGTGGATTACCTACTTTTGATAGACACACCCAAGAGAAGAACAGCTGGAGAACTGGAAACCCCACACACTGAGTTGGCAAGAGAAACAACAATAAAACGAGGGAGGGATTTGCTAACATATAAATCAAACTGTCCCTAAGACACTGTACTGATGCCATGTGAGAACTGCACCACTAGGCAACAATGAAGAGCACCGTCAATTCCTTTTACATTTAGCGTAACGGACTCATTGTTGAAACATCAGGGCGGTATCATCCTCACCACCCTGCTGCTCTCACTGTCTCCTCTCTTAACACAAATCCTGCTTTTATTCTCTTCTAATGAACTAATTAGCTGCTCCGCTCCATGCAGGGGCAGGGTGGGGCTTCACAGCTCTGTTGACTGACTCCAGTATGTCAGAGAGAAGAGAGAAATTATATTTACATGCAGACTCACTGGATTATAGAGCATGCTTAATGCTGCCGTCCTAAAACGCAAGTCTAAACGATGATCATCTCATTTATTTGATGAATATTTTAATGCTGATAAAACCTTGATTTGTACTCTCCTTAAAACTAGAAGCAATTTTTCAGTGCGAAAATATTGGTTATAGGGAGCTTGTGTGTGTGTGTGTGTGTGTGTGTGTGTATGAGTGTGCTCATGTCTACAGAAATACAGATATGAGTGGGAGTGTGCCAGACAGCCGTGTTGACTTCATTAGTCTCCAGTTAATCTCTCAGTATGTGGTGCAGAACATAGCCTCACACTCTGGCTCTGGCACACACACACACACACACACACACACACACACACACACACACACACACTTAGGGGACTGGAGTGGGAATAATTTTCTCTCTATTTTGTTTCCAGTCACTCATTTCTTTGTGCATTTCTTACTTACTACTGATAGTCAGAGTCGTCATGGTGAAACTGAAATCATTTCTAAAAACCAAAATCTGCGGTGTTAAGCTGAAAGGAAACTCTGCGCTTTACGCTTAACAAAAATAATCGACATTCTAAATCCTGGTTTCACGAGCCGAGGTTCTGATAAGACACTTTTACAGTATATGTAATACAGATAAATGACTTTGGTCAATCCTTTTACAGAAGTGTGTGTGTGTGTGTGTCTTGTTATGTTCAGTGTGTGTCTGTCAGTGTGGGAACGCCTTCAAATTGCAACAGTATGTGTGTGTGTAATAAGACGAGAGTTTACAGACTGCATATCTGGGGCAGTGTCATCATACTTTGAGGAGTGCCACATAAATATTGTGTGTGGAGCAAAGTGGAAACGGATTTGCATGAAGACAGATAGCACACACAAAGAGTATGGCGAGGTACCCAGAACACAGTGTGATGTCACCTCAGCTGTCTCTTACTGTATGCGCGTATGGTAGTCGAACCAACGCAAAGCACGATATGACGATGCTAATAAATCAACTACTTTCTTTTTCCATCGCTGTGGTCCGTCCTGCAGCCCCGAGGTGAGTCAGTCCATCTGGATTTTGCCAGAATTGCCAGACAGCCAGTCTGAGCACGCACACATGGACAAAACACACACACACACACAGACACACACACACACACCAATCATGCCATGTGGTGTTGGAATCCGGTTCAGTGGGGGTGTAGAGTGTGTTGGTGCTCTCCTGGAGACATGCCTCCCCCCTGCACTAATCTGTTAAGACCCCTGCACTGCTTCTTGGTGCCTGTGTGTGTGTGTGTGTGTGTGTGTGTGTGTGTGTGTGTGTGTGTGTGTGTGTGTGTGTGTGTGTTGCCACATGCCCCACATAGCTGGCATGGTATGAGGCTCCAACTCTCTCTCTCTCTCTCTCATTCATTCTCTCTCCCTTTTAGCTGTCTTTGTTTTTACTTCATTGTGTTCTCTGTGCTCATGACCAACAGTCACGCTCTAAATCCCCACAGCAGTGAAAGTTACAGTCACATCCACATTGTTTAGATATTGATGTCGCTAAAAGACCTTGAAAAGTCTCTTTACATTTCTTAAGATCAGGATTTTATTAACCCTTATATAAAAAAACCACACATGTTGGATGATTTGTAACATTTAACATAGACTATTATTGCACATTCATACAACAATCCTGCCATGCCAGTCAACAGCAGGATGCACGTGGATTATCTACGGCTCTCCTGTGTGTGTGTGTGTCAGTGTAGGATTGTGGTTGAACCTACAGTATGAGCTCAGATTTATTTAAAGGATAGTTTCACAACAGTCCCACCAAACAGGCAACCAAAAAACAATTTTAAAAAATCAGTTTTTCTTGCTTTAATGATTCCTGCTGCCCATGCTGACCATTAGAAGATCCTCTCTGAACACGCTTACAGTGTAAGTGATGGAGGACAAAATCTGTAGTCTGAGCTGCAATAACAAGTAAGATATCTACTGGATTTGACTCATCTGGATGCTGAAGCTTCATATCAGCTTCACATAAACAGACGGAGGACTGTGTGGATTTTTGTTCCGTCTCTTCCGTCGCAAATGCATTATGAAGGGATCTTCATGATGTGCATGGTGCAATGAAGCAGTGCTGTGGCGTAGCGCTGCCTCACTAGTACACCCACATGATGTATGTAGTAGTGCTTTTGCCAAGAAATGTGAGCGGAAGATCCTGTAAAAAACTGTCATATGTTGAAGATCTAATCATCATATGCCATTTCAATGAAGATTGGAATTTGAACAGAGGGCAAGACTTCTCTGCTCTGTGCTATTATCAGCTGCTCCAACAGTGAGGTTGAACTAACTTTGACTAAGTTACAAGCCTCTGAAAGATATGTGACTCTCATATATCTCTATCAAATCCTCATTTTTCACATCACATTCTGAGCCGCATGTCATCCGGGGACAGCTGAAGACGCAGCGATCCGCCTGCAGATGGTGAGCTGCTACTGCGCTGAACTCGTAGTTTCCATTTGTAGTGAAATAATGCATTTCTTCTGTTTTACAGCAACACAGAACACAACGCTTTTTATAATTTAAGCCATAAACTAGCGAGTCCTTCCTGCTGGCTTTAACGAGCGACTCCACACACAAGCACTTTCACATCCACGCTGCAGAGGTCGGGCGGAAGCTACATTGCATTTCCAAATTTTTTTCCACAAAGCCTTCATCACAACCTGATTTTTAGAAATAGCGCTTTTAACTGAATAACGTCACACACGCTGTCTTTATTCGTCCACTGTGATTAACCCACACATCTCTGCTCCCACTGACAGCGCGCGTGTGTGTGTGTGCACTTCCACAGCAATGGCGGCTGCACAACACATAAATCAGCCGCCGGATTCGTCTATACAAAGTATCTAATAAGCGGACGTTTTGGGGACCACAGAGGTCATTGTTAAAGCCTCTCCGCCCTGCTGTAGACTGCGTTCTGGAGAGAGTAAGATGAGATCAGGATCTGAAGCGGCAGCCGTGTCCACCCGTTCTGACAAACCACCCGACCCTCCTCCTGTAATTAGGCCTCCCTCTATTTTTACCCCCTTTTTTTTTCCTCTTTGAACTTCACATCTGCGCTGTAAAGATTTATTTTTTTTCCTCATTACTCTGATTTATTTTTCAGAGTGCTCTCTAGCTGCAGCTGCATAGTATAGAAAGTCTATTTTTTTTCACCGCGCGTGGTTACGGTGGTCATTTTGAAGCTGTAAGATTGTGCTTCCTTTTTTTTTTTTTTTGTTTCTAGAGTAAAAAGACTCCGCCTGGGTTCTTATTATCTGTCCCTTCTCTCATCAGGAGAAAGCAGAGAAAGAGAAGAAAGGAAAGGAGAGGAAGAAGAGAGGGTGGAGGGAAGGAGGGACATTGCTCAGAGCGAAGGTCATCTGTTAAACAATGACTTCTGCTTGACGTAATCATACACACAGAACAAAAGAGAGGGACCATCCCAGCTTGTGTCACACATGGCTCTGTTGTCGTAGTGTGTGTGTGTGTGTGCGTGTGCTCATATTTGCATGTATCTCTTTCACTGAATCCTCATGAATAAATGTGTGAAGACATTTTATTGTTGGTAGGTCAGAGTCGCTGCAGCTTTTATGAGGCCACTGATTTATTCTGAGAACACCACACACACACACACACACACACACACACACACACACACACACACACACAGAGAGGGTTTTCTTTGGTGGATATGTAGGTCAGTAAATCTGAAAGTGTACAGCCATCCTCAGGCCAGAGTTCTGTGATGAGACATAAAGAACGAGGCTGTACAGGGACGTGTGTGTGTGTGTGTGTGTGAGTGTGTGTGTGTGTTCCCTTGTCATTCATGCCTGTTGAGTGCTTGGAGAGCTGGTGTGCACTCAGCTTGTCAGGTATCTGAAAGGCAACCCCCAATAGGAGTCAGATACCAGTGTAATGGATGCTAAACGCAGGTGCATGTTGAATGTTCCAAATATGAATGAAGATACTTCAGGATTCAAGCGTGTTAACCAGAGAAGAAGAGCTCCAGGAAGAATCCAATTTATCACTGAAACAACTTAGACATGACTCAGTACTATAAAGTGCAGAAGAAAATAGTTGTAGATATTGTCTCACAAGTTATTGGATGTCTGTCCTTAGCACTAGACTGCCTGATTGTTGGAGGGAGTTTGGTGACTTTCCTGTGTGGGACAAAAGAGGAAGCCAGAGTGGTAACAGATATCTTCCTACATGAGTTTAGTCTAAATCCCACTATAAAAGAAGGTATGTCAGCAGTTTAATGTGAAGTTGGGGGGTCAAGCTTCCAGAACACTACACTTCCCATCATGCAACAGCACCTTTAAGTAGACCCAGTATACCTCTCTCCACTCTCTTTCTGTTTCAGCTTCTCTCTGCAAACACACAGCACAGACCAGAGGTGCTAATGCTGGTATTAAATGATGCCATTAGTTAACACTGGTGACCATCCTGGTAGTAACACACACACACACACACACACATTCATGATGAGAGTAAAATGTCTCTCTGGTGGTGACCATTGATCCATAGCTTTGATCTTCTGAAGGGATTAAAAGGCTCAGCAGGCTCTTACTATTACTAGACCTTACATATACACACACACACACTAACACTCACACACGCACACATGCACTCACACACGCACACATGCACTCACAAACACACTGATCCACTTAGCGTGAGTGTGTGAGAGTGTGTGTCTATTCTCCAGGGTGCGCGCAGACAGGTGATCAATAACATGAGTTATCAATCAGACGCAGGGCTGGGAATGGTGTGTGTGTGTGTGTGTGTGTACATGTGTGCATGCATGCGTGTGCAGGACACATCTGGCACTTAGCCAAGTGTCGTCAATACTGTTGAAAGCTTTCTGACAATGAGGAAAGGGCTGTTTACGTGTGTGTGTGCGCGTGTGTGTGTGTGTGTGTGAGACAGACTGAGAATGTGAGAGAAACCAACAGAGGAATGTAAAGTAAACAGCAGCAGCTTTTTAGGAATTTGTTCTCATTACAAGTGCTGGTGAAACGATTCCCGTCATTTCTCTTCCTGCTAGAAAGAACAGAGAGAATGTGTCATGAGGCGGGAGGGTTGCAGGCAGAGGGAGAGTGAGGAGGCAGATTAGAACAGACAGGTTGTCAGATGGATGGTTTTATCATTTGTCTCTGTCTGTCTCACACGCGGCGTACCTCTGACAGCTGGGGAGCTGAGCAAATATTATCAGAGAGCTCCCATTAATCAGGCCTGAACTAAGTGTGATTAAACAATGATTTGACTGACAAATACAGACAGACTCATGTTTGGTCTGATACTGCTGGAGAGTATCTGAATTAAACATTTAGATAACAGTTCTGTCTGCAGATTCACTGTAGAATTTGATGGAATCTTTCTTGATATTTTCATTTTCTTATAATTTCACATTCATGTCTCTCCAGGATGATAAAACTTATACCCAGTTAAACATAAGCTAAGTTTTGAAGCTAGTTAGGTGTCTACATCCAGTGCAGAGAGATATTACACATTTCATTACAAGTAAGCTCAATGTGCTTTACACAATATAAGAACATAGGCATAAATGAGAACATGGGTAACATAAGAAATATAAATATAAGAATATAAGCATGAGTAAAATACAGAAACTGAATCAATGAAGCATACATCATATATTAAACATACCACGCAGCAACTCATAACCCCAAAACATCAACACAATCAAATAGAAACACCTCACATGTAACCAACTGCACAAGAAACAACTGCTACTAGACACACACACACACGCACACACACACACACAGACAGTAATGAACCATAAACCTGGGAGAACAGGAAAGTTCTGAGTGTGCTTTTGAATGTGGACACAGTTGTGATGGCGCTCAGGTCAGCGGGCAGCTCGCTCCAGAGAGCGGGACCGCAGGAACCACAGAAGGCACCCTCACCAGACCTGGATCACATTCTGGGTGCAGCTAGAAAAAAAAACCTCTGCTTGATGACCTGCGAGGCCTGATGGGGTTCTAATCAGTGGAGCAACACAGAAATGTACTGAGAAGCCAGACCGTTCCGTGCTTTATGAGACATAGGCCTAAAGAAAACATGTGTTTAGCCTACAGTAGTTTAGCATAAAAGTCAAGAGGGGAACTGCTAGTAATGATTGTCCATAGCATGTCCACTGCTTTCTGCTACAAAATATAATGTTGCCAGTAATAAAGCAAGCTGAGTGTTCAAATAAGTGTCACTATAGAGTCAACTGTTGCATGTTTATTATGTAGGGGATGACCAATGAAAGCAAAGATTGGGACCTAGAGTTTGTGATTAGTTTACTAGTTTAGTTCGCTAGCTAACAAACCTCAGTTACACCAGCTCTCTCTGCAGCTGCTGGTGTTTGTTTTCGACCAGGATGTGGAAATGTGAAATGGAATTTAATGAAAAACACAAAACAAAAGAAGGGCAAAGAGTAAGGCAGCGACAAGAGGAACGAGGGAATGATTAAAGGATAGCAAGACCACTAGCTGTGATAGCTACTTGTGTTTGTGTGTGTGTGTGTGTGTGTGTGTGTGTGTGTGTGTGTGTTGTGTACCACAGCTGTTGTGGTTTCCCAGGCTGGCTGGTTGACTCTGCACTCAAACCATATAATACAGAGTTTAAACAGGCACACAATAGGGCAGCCTGGTTCCCACGACAACTATGACAGGACCCCTGCTCTGTTTTTATTGCCTGTGTGTGTGTGTCTGTGTGTCAGCGGCGTGTTTTAATGAGACTGAACAACCTTTAGTCTATGTTCATTCAGTGTGAAGAAGCAATAAATTCTCGTTTTAAAGATGACTCCTGGAAACATCACCGAGAATTTGACTTTGTGATCAAAGGGTCTATGTATTATGTGTATGAATGTATGTATTTATACATATTTAATCACATTTTCCTTTTTTTTCCCATGATGTTACAACTTATTAAATGCTCTTCTTCATCCAGAGGATCAGATATTTCTTAGTGTGATTGCTGTCCTGACTCTCCTGCCTCTCTGTCTCTGTGTGCAGGTGGTAGTTCCTACCCGGGTTGGACAGGTGTACGTGTACGACACAGTGAAATCAGACCAGGACGAGTATGACGTCCCGCCCAGACACCAGCCTCCGACCCAGCAGGACATATATGACGTGCCGCCCACCCGCCAGCAGTACAACACACAGGTCAGACTGCTGTGTGTGTATGTGTGTGTGTGTGTGTGTGATTCTTCAAATGAGTCATAATTTTTTTTCCTGTATGAATGTAAGATTTGTTGAGGTTAGACTTGAGACTAAATGATCTATATTCAGTCATAAAGTCTATTTAATAAATATAATGCTGTAATTCAAAAAGAATTCTCACTCGACATCATTTCAAATGCACATGTGTATGTTTTTCTTTGTTTATTTGTAGTTCTTAGACTTACTGTTTTAAAGGGACCACATTATACTTTTGTGGGTTTCTGTTATTTATATAGTGTTATGATGTCAGATGCTAAACATGGTCAGAGTTCTAAAACTTGAGGTTAACATATGTAGAAACGCTCCCTGCAAGTCAAAAGTCAGGGTTTCACCCCGCTCTTAACGCTTCGTTTGCGACATTTTTTTTCTACCTTGTCGATGAGCTGATGTCTGCTTGTCATGCATACCCATCCACTCTGTATAGCCTTGGTTGCTAAGGTTGTTGCTAAGGTTCTTCCACTTTCATATTTCGGATGGAACGTATTCGAGAAGTTGACATTTTTCGAGTAAAGAACGAGAAAGGTTTCGCTTTATGGTTTGTCGATGTAGCCTCCTGGGTCGGCTGTGTGGGAAGAACAGAGAGAATGTCTTGGAAGACCAATCAGAACAGAGCGGGCTCATCAGGAGGCGGGGCCCTTAAAGAGACAGGAGGGAGAACAGCCTGTTTCATACAGAGGCTGAACTGAGGGGCTGCATAAAGGGCCAGTAGAAGATATATACGTTTTTTTAAGCTTTTTGAACTGTAAATCATGTAAGGATATTCCAGCAGAATATAAATACAGACCTGCACATGTGAATAATATGCCCCCTTTAAAAGACTATCTCTGATGCGAAAAAACTTGATGTTTGATGCATTTTTATTTTGATACAGCTATTTTCATTTTACTTTATATTTGAGATTTTGACGCTAAATTTAGAGGTGTACTTTTTAGAGTGTTGAAAGTCTGTTGAGTCACAGCATTCATAAAAAACAGCAAGATTCTAAGTCAGGACTGTGTATTCTTGTGAGTAGTGCACTAGCTGCTGCAGTGTCAGTGATAGAAGCTGTAGATGTGAATGTACAGTACTAACACTAGTCTGTGTTGTGAATGTATCAATGCAGTATCAAAGTGTTTGTGTGTGTGGCAGGTCACATCACATCAGAACACTTATCTGTGGAAATGTCTTGTACAAAACAGACACACACACAGATATTGTCAGGCACCAAGTGACCTCTCTGTCTGCTCAATATGAATATTTGATGTGATGTAATATTCAACCTCTCCATTTCTAAATATTACATCCATCTTTAGTGGAGGTCATTCATAACCAACAGACTGTCTGAATGTGTGTGTGTGTGTGTGTGTGTGTGTGTGTTATACAAGACACTTGCACTGTCCAGAGGCAACAAAAAGAAGCTGTATTTTTCCACTGTAGGGAAGGTTATTTATGTTTGTGTGTACTGTGTGTGTGTGTGTGTGTGTGTGTGTGTGTGTGTGTGTGTGTGTGTGTGTGTGTGTGTGTATGCCTGTAGGGCCTTTACACTTATTCCACACACACACACAGGTCAGTCTATTCCTGCGTGCGTCCACACATCCTGTTCACAATGTTTTCTGCTTAATAAGCAGGTACACACACACACACACACACACACACACACACGGGGGCAAACTGTACATAGAAGAGAATCTTGATGCTGACAAGCCAAAAAAAAAAAGAAAGGTCAATCACAAACAACTGCAGCAGACTGAGAGCTGTGGAGTCACAGGAGGAGGAAGAGGAGGAGAAAATGAGCTGTGGGAGGAAGAAAGGAGGAGGAGGAGGAGCACAGGAAGGGAGGCGACAAGATGACAATGAATGATGGGAAAATGAAGAATGGAGAGATGAGGAAGAGCAGGAGGAAGATGTGTAGCTGTAATAAAAGATGTAGCTGCTGGGGGAGAGGGGGGGGTTGTTTTGTTTTTTTGAGGGGGGGTTTTGAAGTGGGCAATCTGAAAGGTGAAGAATGAATACACGGCAACACAAGACACTTTATCAAACTGTCTGCTGTGTGGGAGAAGCCTCATGGTAGATGGCTCTGACTATATAACAAGTCATCACACACACACACACACACACACACATCCAGTAGCATCACAGTGCAGCGGTGGGGTGCGACAGGCTGCTTGAGTACACAGTGCTTCACAACTCATGTCTTCATGCAGCAAGACGTGTCCATGCAGAGCTGTAGGAACATCAGCACCGGACTGTGGAAATAACTCTGTGTATTCATGGATATCATGTAAAACTAGATGTGGGAAATATGGATGATGTCTTCTAATTCAGTTGATTACATGAAAAAAAAAACATGTTTTTGGCTAATCTGATCTATTTTAAGTCAAAGGTTCTTCACATGATCCACTAGTATCATATTATACCAGGTTTTTTTTTAACTTGAGCCTTTGATTGATTCATATTTTTTTTTTAGATTTCAGGAACATTGAGGTGCTTCCTGCTCATTTAGAGGCACATTCTATTATATTTTGACACATGAGCATTTTATCTGTTACAAATGGATTCATTAGTTTTACCTCAGTGTAAAAATCATGCACTTGAAGACTAGGTAGAACATCCTGATAACAATAAGCATATTGTAGTGAATGATGATTACATGGCAGTATTACTTGTTATAGGTTTGTCCAGTTAAAGACTCTGGACTGGACTGTGTGTTGATTGGTTGATGGAATGTCGAAGATATTTGAGTTTAGTTATTTGTTAATCAGACGACTAACAATTAGTCAATGAATCGATTAGTTACCAACTATTAAATCAGTTGCTGACTACTTTGATTAATGAACTAATGACTATTTTCTTCATTAATTGGTTAGCTGTTTGCTCTATAATGTATTTAGTAAGAGAATCACAATGTCAATAATTGGATGAATTCAGCTGTGTGGTAAAAAATAAAAAATATAATTAATGTGGGAAAATACACATGAATATTGAGGGCAAGATTTCCTCAGTTATGTGGAAAATGTTGATCTGCAGCAACTGCTGGCATGAAGCCTGCAGGACTGTGGTGGAGAGGAAAGAACATCTCTCTCTATTTCTCTCTCTCTTTCTCTCTCTCAACTGAACTTTCTCTTTCAAATTTGCTTCACTGGCACGACCGTAGTTAATTACAGTATATAAAGTGCCTTGCATAAGTACCCCCCCCCTCCCCGCCCCCCAAACCCCCGTGGACTTTTCCCACATTGTGTTACAACTGCAAATAATTAAAAATGGATTTTATTGGGGGTTTGTACGTAATGGACCAACACAAAATATTGTCCATCATTTTGAAGTAAGGAGATTTGACATGCTTTTCAAAAAATCTGAAAAGTGTTAAAGAGCGCACACGTCTTCACCACCTTTTGCTGTGAAGCTTCTAACTCAGATCAGGTGTAACTGATCGCCTTCACAAGTCAATAATTAGTTAAATAGAGTCCACCTGTGTGCAGTTAAACCTCAATATAAAAGGAGCTCACCCAAACAAGTCAGGGATGAAGTTGTGGAGAAGTACAAAGCCCAGACCTCAATCCAACTGAGAATCTGTGGCGAGACTTGAAAAATCGCTGTTCGCAGATGGTCTCGAACCAATCTGGTTCAGCCTGAGCTACTTTGCCAAAAAAAAGGAACGGGCGAGAACGGGCCGCTGGAGTTGTAGCATAAGGTGCTTCTATTGATCTCGGGAGGGGTGAATACTTGTGCGTTCAACAGATTTGTCTTAATTATTGTTTGTGCTACAACAAGAAGTATTTTTGCACCTTCACAGCACTATGCATGGTGTGTTCATCAAATGGTAAAAAGCCCGATAACATCTCTTTGAGTTCCTGGTTATAACACTGCAAAATGTGAAAAAAGGGGGTGAATAATTATGTAAGGCACTGATGAATGTAATGGTGCAGAATAGTGAAGACAGTACAGCTTCATGTGTCCCTCTGTATGCCTGTCTGTCTGTCTCTCTCTATTTATATACATATATCTCATTGTTCCAGTGTAACAGGCGTAGAAGTGTAAATGCCCCAGTTTGAATCAAGTGGCATCCCAGCTGCTTCTCTGTGTGTGTGTGTGTGTGTGTGTGTGTTAGACATCAGAGGCAGGATGTCATTCCAGTATGTGTGAGAGACATACTGGAACAAGGGTAATGAGTAAAGGGAGGGGTTGATTGTAGGACATTTCCTCAGTAACACCAAACCTTGCTGATTCAAATTCCTGGGACTACTCTTTTCTTTTCATTCTTCACCTCCTTTTCTCCTCTCCTCTTTTCTGCTGTTTCTCCACCTCTCCCTTTTTTTTTCCCTTGTCCTTCTCTTTACAATTTCTAGTTTGTTCCTTCTTCCACTTTCTCTTCATTGCCTGTTCTCCAGCCCCCCCCCCCTTGTCATTCTCTGCCTTTCTCTTTCTGACCTCTCTGCTTTTCCTCTCATTTCCTTCCCCTTGCACTCCTCTCCATCCTTCCATCCTCTCCCTGCACTACCCTGTCCTCTTTTTTTCCTCCTTTTCTCCCTCCACTTTGCTTTTATCTGCTCATTCCCATTGTGCTCCTTTTCCTTTCCTCCATTTCTCCTCCTCTCTTCTCAGAGAAATGCAGCAGATAGAACGCATTCAACCATTTAAAACCTTCTTTTATCACTCTCCGTGTGTGCGTGCGTGCGTGCGTGTGTGATCGAGGGTGTGTTTTTATAGTTTTGTGTGTAGTAACGCCTGTATACATCTCTCTTTATGGTCTTGTATTTCAGATTAGTTTATAATAGAGTGGATGAATGGACTCTTGGTGGCCACTTTATTACATTAGCTGGCATTCAAATGATGCTGAGGATGACATTTAAAGCATCCCTCCAGACATGTTTTAAAATACTCTGCACAGACACGTCTCTGGCTGAGATTTAAGGTGAGCACAGAGAGGCTTTCCTCCTTCACCAGATAAATGTTCACATGAGTTTTGCACATATCATTTTGCGTAGTGAAGAGAACAACATCCAGGAAGATGTTTTTGAGTGGAGGGGGGGGACTTTAAATTTGATTGCTGTCAGTTCTTTGGACCAGTCTACTTCACAATGAGCTCCATCACTTTTGTAACTGTATGAGCCCAGCAGCCAGATATGGGTGTGTCCTGCTGTCAGCCAAAAACTGTTGATAAGCACCCTCTCACATTTTTGTGAGTTCATCGTCTACAACAACAACAACAACAACATGGAGGGAAATGACGGGATGCAGATTTTGAGCTGCATGCACACAAAATATTGCAATAAACAAGGTCTGTGTGCACATGTCTTCTTTTCTTCTCTTATCCAGTAGTCTCATGCATCATGCAGTTTGTGTGTTTCAATGTCACCGTCCCCATAGGCAGCCAAATGTAGAGAAACCCCACAAGCACAGCTGCTTCTGATGCTTTACAACAACCTCCACATCTGGCACCAGCAACCACGCTCATGTCATTTATCTGCCATCATGCCCCTTCTAATGCAATGTCCATACATTACTGCAGGATTAGAATATTGAATTCTCAGTCATATACAGTATGATTGCTGCTTGGAGGAGCTGGCTCTAGTGCTGGGCAGTATACAGGTTCATATGGTATACCAGTTTTTACTGTAGGATATGAATTTTTCATACACCATCATACTGGTGTATAGCTGAAGCAATAAACTCTTTAAAAGGCGGCAAAATATAATATTGTTCACTGGAAAGAGCGCTGTGACTGTATGCTGTTTCCTCTCTGATATATCATGCCATCGCACTGACTGTGTGTGTGTGTGTGTGTGTGTGCGTGCGTGATATGTATAACTACATTTTCCTAATGTCTGTCTTTTCCTGTGTTCAGGTGTATGACACTCCTCCCATGGTGGTGAAGGGGCCCTCTAGTGGTCAAGATATATACGACACCCCACCGAGCACAGACAAGAACACACAGCAAATGGTAAGGCTTTGACACATGAACAGTGTGACAGTAGTGTTATACTGGTATTTTGCACATATACTGTTTCCAGCATCAGTGCAGATGTAGGGGTTGAGCCCAAGCCAAGATGCATTCTGGGAATCTGACCATATTTTGTGTGAAAACAGTCCACCGATCTTGAATGAAACCCAGAAAGTAGGACCTAAAAATCCTCCTGGGAGTATTTCTAGTTTTGAGAGGTCATTAAGCTCTTTG
The DNA here is from genome assembly GCA_029490765.1 of Euthynnus affinis. Classification (NCBI taxonomy): domain Eukaryota; kingdom Metazoa; phylum Chordata; class Actinopteri; order Scombriformes; family Scombridae; genus Euthynnus; species Euthynnus affinis. The sequence continues at coordinate 33,434,485 of CM055844.1, read as the reverse complement.
AAATCTGACATTCTAGAGTTGAACCTGTTCCTTATTTCATGAAATGTTTTTATAGTGTAGGAGGAAGTGCATCCCTGTCTCACCTTTCAACCAGTACCTACATATGCACATGCACACATCACAATGCTGAGGCCATATATGGTGTAACCTTTTTTTTTTAGCCTTTTGAATATGATTTGCCAATCATGCACAGCGTGTTTTAATGAAAATCATAGCAATCATGTTCCTGCAGATAAAATAGCCAATTTGTTTTTGAATCAATCACATCATATCTGCACCACATTTCACTGTGAAACAGACTTTACATGGTGTGTTTAAGTGTGATTAAGAGCGATCAGGTGTAAATAAAGCTCTAGCAGCTCGCTCAAAGAGACCTGACGTGATTCCAAACATCATGAGATCCAGGGCTGGCCGACTAAAACCAATGATGGCAAAAGGCCCAGAAAGCTGGCAGTGCTTCTGTGTCTGACTTTATTCTTACTCAGCAAATTGAAAAGTTCAACTTTTGATTTTCTCCCTCTTTCAGACTGCCTTCATTTACTTCTGTCTTATATCACACAGTACAAATTCAAGCAGACTAAAAATGCTTTATGTAATAGAGGATATTTCTCTCCCTCCCCCTCTTCAGGTCTATGACTTCCCCCCGTCTGTCAGTAAAGACATCCCCGACGGTCAGCCGATCAGAGAGGAGACCTACGATGTACCACCCCACTTTGCAAAACTCAAACCCCAAGTCCCCATCCCGCCCGGCCAGTACCTGCACAACAACCTCAACGACGACGACGACGACGAACCGCCGATCCCCGAGGACGTGTACGACGTCCCGCCCCCCATCTTGACGGACAAACACTTCCACAGAGACAGGGGCGGAGTCAGCCAGGCCGCCCAGGAGATCTACGACATCCCGGCCAGCCTGCGGACCGGAGGACACACCGCCCAGGACGTCTACGACTTCCCCCGGGAACGAGAGGACAGAGGAGGGGACAGGGGAGACCACTACGTCTATGACGTCCCGCCGCAGGTAGGAGAGTTAAAGGAACAGTTCCTCATTTGGAGAAAGATATTTGTTTGCCATTAAACTGATAGCGTTTCATGTCTTTGTGTCCAGTGCACACATACAGGACCAGTCCAAAAGTTTGGACAGACTTTCTCATTGAAGTGAATGGGAAGGTGTGTCCAAACTTTTGACTGGTACTGTATGTCTAGTTTGAGTCAGTGAACTCTATCTCACCTTTTCATTCAGGTGCTGGATGACGTGTTGTGTGTTTTTCCCATCTGGTTTGTTTTCCTCTTTGATGGGATTAGTTTGGGCAAATCTGAACACAGCGACCGTTCTCACATGTAGACCAAAACAACTGCAACACAACCCCTTTAGATGAAGTGGTCTCTATCCAGTCTGGTATGTTTGTGGTGGGAATGTAATCTGACCCAAGTACAGAGAGTACGCCACAACGTTCTTGATATTTGGGCAGATAAGAGCGTCCTCTGGACCTTCTTCTTGTGTTTATGTTTCTTTGGTTTTTAGTGATGCAGTTTGTTGAATTTTTGAAACGTGTGAAAATAAACTTTACCAAGTCATCCACTGATTCACACTAAAACAAACCAACTATAGATTTGAAAATGGCCAAAAGTTGTCTCATGTACATTTTGCATCCGGCTGTAATCTTACAATACATGCACGTACATTATTTCAAGGATGATGTCTTTTTTTCAGGTCGTCCGTGACGCCCAGTCCACCAGTGAGGAGCTGACCATGTCCTTCAAGCGGCTGTCTGCCTCAAGCACAGGAAGTACACGGAGCAACCACTCCGCTTCATCTTTAGACATGGTTCCTGTGCGCGACACCCCATCTTCCTCCTCACTTCCTGCCACTGGCTCGATTTCCGGGAAACCCCTCGTGCTGGATTTGGAGCAGGCCATGGAGCGCCTGTCTCGCCTTCAGCAAGCCGTTGAGTCGAGTGTCTCCCTCATGATGTCGTTCATCACAGGCAACTGGAGGAGTCCCGCCCACCTGGAGGGGAACCTCTCGGCCATTCACCAGGCTGCTGATCGGGTACGCTCCACTGTCCGAGACTTCCTAGAATTTGCCCGGGGCGCTGTGGCAAACGCCGCCCAGGCCACGGACCGCTCGCTGCAGACCAAACTGGGCCGTCAGGTGGGGAAGATGGAGGAGGTCTTCCAGAGCTTGATCCGACACAGTCAGAGCTTAGACGCCATATCCTGGTCGCACACAGAGCTGACAGCGCCACCGCCAGGTGGGGATGACTTAGATCGACTAATCATGACGGCGCGCGGCATTCCGGATGACGCCAAGCAGCTCGCCTCCTTTCTCCATGGTAACGCCTCGCTGCTCTTTAAACGGAACAACAGGCAGCAGCAGCAGCTGCCCCTTCCTCCAATCCCAGGGGAGATCAGTGGTCACATGACAGGATCAGGAAGCGGGAGCTATCAGGGAGGGGAGAGGGTGAACATTCAGTCACGGCCCCTCCCCTCTCCGCCAAAGTTTTCAGCTGCAGAGGAAGAGGAAGGTGTGGACAGGCCGTACGAGACCACAGAGGAAGGCTGGATGGAAGACTATGACTACGTACATCTACAGGTACACAGACACCACTCTTTATATAAAGCTAGTGAGCAGAGATACACAACCACGTCTGTTTAAACCACAACTAAATGCTCATGCTACAGGAGGCTCAGGAGCCCGCAATGTCCTGGAGCAGTGTGAGCTTTGGCATGTCGTTGACAGCTGTAATAATATTTTAGAATTGTTTTGGATCCCTGAACTGCTGATACTGCTACATTTGTGATTTCTTTTTTTTTTTTTTTTTTTGGTAAATGAAACTTGGCCACAATCCTCAGGTAACTCTCAACTCCAGGCATGAGGTCCTCACATAGCACACACACACACACTCTGTCTCATAATGAGCCATGATGGATGAGAATATGTGCCCGTGAAAAGTCAGCACTTTTTTTTTACCAAGCTAGTGTGTGTGTGTGTGTGTGTGTGTGTGTGGGTGTGTGTGTGTGTGTGTGCAGGGTTTCCACCTGAGTTGACCCCCAGCTGGGTCAAAGCATTGGGGATTTAAAAAAAATGGGGATTTAAAGATGTTTCTTTAAAAATAAAAAAGTGTAATACAGGTAGCGTAGCTCCTTTAAGGAATAGCTCAGTGCATAGCAAGTGTGTGTGTGTGTGTGTGTGTGTGACAGTGAGTAATATGGAGTATGACGTTAGCAGTATAGCTGTGAACAGTGCAGTGTTTGTACTGTTTAGTGAGTCAGCACAGCTGAGCAAGACGTGTGTATGTGAAGATCCTATCAATGTGAATGCAGTTCCGGCTGGTCACCACTAGAGGGAGACAGAGAAGACTTGTTATATTCCTACTGATCCACAAACACAAGATGATTCAAATAAACAGTGTAAGTGTGTGCAAGTGGTCTAACATCTGTGTGTGTGTGTGTGTGTGTGTGTGTGTTTGATGTACCAGGGGAAGGAAGAGTTTGAGAAGAACCAAAGACAGCTGCTGGAGAAAGGCAACATTATCAGACACAACAAGACACAACTGGAACAGCAACAGGTACGTGCGTGTGTGTGTGTGTGTTTGTGTGTGTGTGTGTGTGTGTGTGTGTTTGTGTGTGTGTGTGTGTGTGTGGGTTGCTGCATTACGTATGAGCAGCCATTTAGGCAATAATTCAAACTTTAAAGCTGTTCTGAATAAATTATGGCCACTAGGGGGCAGAAGAAATCCAAACCAAGTTGACATATACACAGTCCTGACATATTATCAAATGATCAGCTGACATTTTCAGTCACTGTCACCGGCTAAAATTGTGGAGCTGTTTCCCTGAAATCAGTGAAAATTCTAACACATTATCAGCTGTAAATCTAAACACTGATTAAATGTTTTCCTTCTCAGAAAATCCTGCACAGAAGACAGCGATTGTTTTTTTTTTTTTTTATCAGTATAGAGTTTATAGAGTACAGTCTGCAAGTCTCCCTCTCAGGCTGCATACAGCCCTTACTTATCAGAGAACAGTGTGGCCTGTACACAGCCTGAGAGACAAAACGCAGGGTAAACATGACTCACTACTGTTGCTCATGAAACACCCTGCTGTTAGCACACAGTAACGAGCCAAACCAGGTGAATGTATGCGCATTTATATCAAGTCAAAGCTTTTTTTCATGTTGGTTTTGGTAGCAGGACAGGAAGTGTAATGACAACTGTTAATGTGTGGGAGGGAACCAGTGGAGCTACTTCACTATATGTAGCAGTTAGTTTGGCTAAATGGTGAGTGTCATTATCATCACTGTTCACTATGTGCGTGGGCTGAATCAGCTGCTTCAGTCTCCAACAATAGCTGAGCTTGTAAGATGTAGTTTGGTGCGTGTGAGGCTTTTCTTCAATCATGACCTGACCTGATTAAAACCTAAACTGTAATTAACCGTCTCCTCCTCTTCTCCTACCAGATTAAACAGTTTGAGCGGCTAGAGCAGGAAGTCAGCCGACCCATCAACAACGACATGACAGGCTGGGTCCCACCCCCGCACCACCCTCTGGCCAATCAGCTCACCCAGAATGGCTCAGGAGGCCCCTCCTCCTCCAAGCTGTGCCACGGCGACCGCCAGCTCCTCCTCTTCTACCAGGAGCAGTGCGAGCAGAACGTCACCACCGTGACCAACGCCATCGACGCCTTCTTCACCTCCGTCAACTCCAACCAGCCGCCTAAGATCTTCGTGGCGCACAGCAAGTTCGTCATCCTCAGCGCGCACAAGCTGGTGTTCATCGGCGACACGCTGTCCCGCCAGGCCAAGTCACCCGAGGTGAGGGCCCGGGTGGCCCAGAGCAGCAACACCCTCTGCGAAAAACTCAAAGACATCGTGATCAGCACGAAGACCGCGGCGCTGCAGTACCCTTCGCCCGGAGCGGCCAGAGAGATGACTGAGAGGGTGAGGGAGCTGGCGGGGTGTACGCAGCAGTTCAGGATGGTGCTGGGACAGCTGCTGGTGATGTAGAGGGGTGAGGAGGGAGGAGGAATAGAACCATACAGTGACACAAACTCAAATGCCCAGGAGCACAGGGCAGTAAATCCTCCCTGTAACAGAGGGTGGTAGACCCTGTAGACCCCCCGGCAGCACCGGGGCAGGAGAGACCTGGAGACCCCTGGAGCACAGAGAGCTGCAGGAAAACCCCGTACACCCTTCCAACGGTGAGGTTGGAGACCCCGTGTGCCAGGACAGGGCCAGGTTCTCCTTCCCTAACGCTCCTGAAAATGTAGCATTGGAAACCCTGTGGCGGGCCCCTGGATCCTGGGGATCTGGGACCCTTCGCCTGCTCTGCCTGGGACCGGGGACACTGACCTCACATCCATCCTCTGCTCCCCTCCCTCCCTCCCTCCCTCCTCTCCCTCTCCAGACCCTACCTCACCTTCCACTGGGACCATTCCTCTCTCACCCCTCCTTCCTCAGCGTGCTTTTTATTCTAGACAAACAAAAAAAAAAAAAGAACATTTTATCTTCAGTGGGCTGGGCCAATGGTTGTAAAATAATCATTGTAAATATTTAAGTTACCTATTTAGCCAGAAAACCAGAAAGAAAAGAGACTAAAGAACTTCCAGTATATAAATATAAATATATGGTTCTTTTTTTATTTGAAGAAAGAAAAGATGAAAACATAAGTGTAGTTTTTAGACAATATCAATAATTGTTATTATTATTATTATTATTGCTATACCGTATAATTATAGCTCTGATTCCTGATCCTTGTATCATTATTGTTATGGATGTGTAAATTCCAGATGAATATGTATGACTGTATGTTGTAGTACTTCTATGCTCTTCTCCATCCCTGACAAAGGCACACTTTCCAAGAAAACACTGGAGCACACAACCATTTTTAAACTTCACCTGACGACAAACGGACAGCTGTCTCTAAACGTCGCCTCTGTGTTTGAGCAGTACGTCGAGCGTTGTCCTCTTCTGTCCTGTTTGCAGGCCATGCTGCATCCCGAAAGATGTCCACAGAACTGTACAGTTCCAGTACTGCAGATATTAAAGATGATCTCTGTGCCATCTCATTTGCTTTTTTTTCTTTGTTTTTTTTTGTTTTTGTTTTTTTTTTTTTTGGAAAACCATGCGTAGGTTGTTTTGTAAGAGGCATGTATTTGAGAAAAGGAGTGTAAAAAGGTTAATGACAACAAATGAAATTAAAACCTGCTTTTCTTCTTTTCTCTGACACTAATATGGTCTTTTTGTTAGTCAGGACAGTAAAACATAGATGGAACAAATGATAAAAAACCTTACGTTGTGTGTTTTACACGCTGCGTCTGAAGGTGTTGTGTGTCGGGCCTTCATACACACGTCTGTTGTGAGATCTCATTTCTTCAACAAATCCCAAAGATTCTGGATTCCACTGAAACCTAAGCTGCATCCTGAGCTTTCAAAAATAACAAATGGACTAACCAGTACTCACAGAGAAGTTGATATCATTTCTTTAATGATGAAGAGCAGATAAAAAAACGGACATGTGTCAGTCTGAAGCTTTCCTCAGCATTACTGAGACAACTGTGGATGTGAAACCTATCAGACATCAGCCAGCTGATACTAATCATCCAAACAAGCATAATCAGAAAACTAGTACTATTAAGAAAAAGACAGTTTAAGCCACCCACAACAACCAAAATAATGAATGTTTGAGTTTACACATTAACAATAAAATAGCATGTGTTTGTGTCTACATATGTGACCTCATCATCTCCATAAAAATGCCTACAAAAGCATGAACATAAATACAAACAACCATCCTCAAGATACAAATAGTCAGAAAATTAGTAAGAAAGCAGTAATCAGATAGGACGAAATATATCCTGTTCTGCCTGATCAGTGACTGATAGATGTGTGCAAATATGAAGACCAGTCATGTTCAAAGCCTCCACAGAACATACATATGCATTCCAATAATACATATATCCATAAAAACCAGACAACAGTGACCCTTCATTGAAGCCCCTGGGACATTCAGTTTGTAAGTAGTGTATCCAATATGCAGAAGTTTCCTCTCTCCAACAGTGGCCTAACAATCCCACATGAATGAATGGTTCACACATGAACCCCAGGGCCAGCAGAATGAAAGTGTCTGGCTACAGGAGACCTTTCATCCTTAATACACTTCTTTTTCCACTGAAAAATGAAGAAGAACATCACACTTGCTGCGTAGTGTGTTGCTGTATCCTTTATTGCAGTGTCTGCAGCATTCATTTGTTCCATTCAGTTTTAACAGAGCTTTAACAGAATTCAATTTAGAATCTAGTTATGTTCCATATGTGAACATGTGAGAAGTGCAGTGTCCCCATGTGTAATGTGTAAGGTGCACATGTTATTTTGACTACCATCCTGACCCAGCAATAACCAAGTATCTACATGTTCTAGACATTGCAATAATCACAACAAACAACAACAAAAATATGCACGGCATGTTTCTTACTTCTCTCTTGATAAATCCAGTCCAATAAAACAAGAAGGTGAGCTTGATGGAAGGTTTTCAGGTAGTGTGAGTTCATGGTCAGATGGTTTTTACTACCTAAACAGTAGGGCCTGTTGACTATGTAACTGTGCTCTTTCATTTGCAGATTTTTTATAGGATAGCTAAAAGTAAGAAGAGGAAGAGGAAGAATGTTGCAACCGTCAGCCTTACACACAAAATCAGAATCACTAATCCCACACACAGACTTCTATTTGCTCAAAAAAGTCACATGTGTCACACTGCATCTTAAGGTGTATGTGTGTTGGGTCTTCACACGCACGTCTTTTGTTGAGCAAATCCCAAAGATTCTGGAAACCTCTGAAACCTGAAGTGTGTCCTCAGTTCTCAGCTAGACGTTCCACTGCAGCAAGAAGAAGGAATTGAAAGCTTAATCACCGACTTTTAACATCTACATTAAAGCTGGATTCATATTTTTTTGGCCACTTGAGGGCAGCACAACAAGCTGTAAACACAACACCTGATTAAGGCCAACTTTGTCTAGAAACATAATCACTGCATGGTTAATTTTCACAGGAAACTTTTTTTTCATATTATGTTGAGAAAATATTCAGGGGTCGTTAAGTTTTCTTCAGAACATATTTGCAGTTTCATATTATATAAACACCATTTTCTAACGACAGGGTTGTGCTGGACAGTTAGTGTACTTTGGGTTTATCAGAGCTTTTTCACTGAAAATTGTTGGTGTTCTGTTGAGCAGACAGGTGGACCCAAGTGCAGAGAACAGCACTGAACTGAAGTATATCAAGAGTGCAGGCAAAGCAAAACCAGCAGCTCAGAATGAACAGGACCAAACAAAACAGAGCAATGCAGAACAAAGGATCCAACAGAGAGTGAAAACCAGGACTTAAATACAAACTAAACTGATGTGGACATGAGGTGCAGGTGGAACAGGAGAACAGGAGAAGAGCTGATCGGCTGGGAGAAACACAGGGAGTAGGGCAGGGCAGGGCTGACGAGGCTGACGCAGGGCAGGTGTGAAGGGCAGAGCGAGCTGGGGGAAAAACACCGACAGCAGGTCGGGACTAATGAGCTTGTTGCAGGGCAGGTGTGGAGAGAAAAACAGGCGGGTGGGAAGATTGCAGGAATACAGAATGGAAACACACAGTGGAATCCCCAGAAAACACAATCCTCTTAATAATAACTAAGACTGAGTAAGCTGTGTGAGTACAGACTGAAATAACAACAAAAACAGACCAATAAAGTCAATCATTCCAGACAGTCTTTTAGAGAACTTCTCCAACATCAGAGGGAGAAAGGCTGAGGGCTCTGGTGGAACGGAGGAGAATAGCAACCATGGGACACAGAGCCAGACTGTGACAGAAAACTTAACAGCCACTCAGAGTGAACCCAGAAGAACAAACATACAAAGTGTCCAAAAACCAAAGATTCCATGACTGCTGCCTGCTGCTGCTGCTGGAACACGGTTGATGAGAGCCGTGGGACTGAACCAGAGCAGTAAAGTCGTGGCTGTGAGAGGAAAACAACGAGCTGAAAGACAACAAAAGGCTTTATAGAGCTGAGGGGAACTGCAGATATGGTGATGATTCATCAGGTTCATCCTTCACAGGGTATGTAGTCATTTCATCTGTTGTTCATAGAAAATATTAATCAGATCAGTGTTGACTTGAATGCTCATTACAACAACACACATCATTTTTGCAAAAGTCTTTAGATGTTTTCAATCACAAGTTCATGTTGAATTTATTCTTAACTGTGTTTGACATGCGGTGGGACATACAAGTACAACCAGAGAGAACCACAGAGGTTATACTGGAGGATTAGTCAAGTCAAGTTGACAGGCATACTTACAAGCAGAGCCATAACCAGGATCCAAAACATACTTAGGTCATGAGTGATTCATATTTTTTTATTTAACACTCTAAAAGAATAAAAAGAAGAATAAACATCATCATTTTGCCTAAAAAAACTCATTTAAAGGCCGACAGCCTTACAGTCTGTAACTGTAGAGAATAAACTCCTTATCAGAACATTGAAATGAGGACATGACTTCAGTGTCCTCACTGCTAGCTAGAGCCCTGCGTACAGACATGTAATATACACATAAGTGCATAACTACTTTATTTAAATGACTGGATGGATTCATATTAATATTGGTATCTGAAGGTCAGGAAGATAATGCGATGTGATACAGCTATCACAGAGAATGGAGTAGCCTATGGTAATGTGTCACTCTGTGTCTATCATTAATATTCATTAATAGTTTAATAATACAGATATTTAATAAACATCATAAACATAAACATCAATGTATAAACCATTAAAAGTCTTTTTTTTTCTCTTTTGATAAATCCCTATGATCCTGATGGAAAAGAATGGGTCATTTCCACGAGTGGCCTCTAGAGGGTAGTGATAACCAAAGAAGAAACAGTGTGAAATGTTAGCTGCGGAGAAGAATACACTGTTCCCAGACCAGGAAATTCCAAAGTTGGTTGAATTAAATTTCAGTGCTTAGTGGAGTTTCCTGGCACCTGTGCAGGCTGAAGGACTCAGGCGTGACCCCTCTGGAATGGAACATAAAGTCTGTCATTTTGACTATGTCTGGACTGCTGTCTCTGTACCAGCAGACAGGCAGTGTTTCTCACTGTTGAACCATGAGACACAATTCACTTTATTTCATTTCGGACGTGTTGTTCATGTAAACAAAAAACAAGAGAGATCAGAACATGGTGAAGGCCATCAGTTTTACCTCTAAAGACACTTTTTATTACACCAAAACACGACTAGCAGATAGTGCTGTGTCCAGTGTCAGCTATCGAAATTATGAAATGTTTCATCAAACTTAAAGGATAAGTCCTATTTTTCTCAAATGCTGTATGGTGTGTGTACCATACAGGATGTACGCTGGATGTAGCTGTGATCATTCCCTCTGTGCATACTGGCTGTGATGTCATCCTTTCCTAATGCAACTGCATTATAAAAGACGGAGGACTCGCAGGTATGGGTATGGACCACAGCTGCAACGATTAGTGGAGCCACAGAAAATGAATGATAATAATAATCAATTAATCATTTAAGTCAATTTCCAATTGACTTCCAATTCCTTCTTCTGAAATGTGACTTTTTTTGGATTGTTAATTGGACAAACAAGATATTTAATGATCATATTGGCCTCAGGAAGTGGAATTTCAGTTTTATGAAATTAAGCAGTTACTCAAAAAGATAACTGGAAGATTCATCAATAATGAAAATAATATTTAAATTGTAGCACTAGTATAGATGTTAGGGAACATGGAGCTGCTGTCATTTGACCTCCAGATAGTGTTACGGACCACGTCTGTGCAACGTTGTAAGTTTTAAATTAGTGTTTATAGTTTAAATATTTCAAAACGTGACAGAATTAAAAACATCTTAGCTGAACATAACTAATCAGTCAATTAATATTATATTTAAATTTCAGGTGTAAAGTGTTGGCTGCTTTGACAACTTTATTGCTGTAGCTGAAAATGTGCAATGTGCAACGCAATGTTCTGTTATCAGCCCAAACATGTATCATCTTTTACTCACCTCTCCTGCTGTCAGTGAGTGGATCAGGATTATTATTTCCTCAGAAACACAGACAGGTGAGCTGCAGGTTTTTTTTTTTCATTGCTGTGGCTCTGTCATGGAACAACATTTTATGAGTTACTGGAAACTTTTGGATTATGTCACCCAAATCAATGGACTGTGAAAGAAGAACAGAGCTGCAGGATGCCAGGTGAGATGCCAGCAGATAGTCGGTTGACTCACAGTAGAGCCTTTTTGTCTTTTGACGTCTTACAAAAAGCAGTGTGTAGTCGGGGTCACATTTCACATGTCTATGAGTTGTTAACAGCTCCACCAAATAGTGCTTGATCGTGATTCACACGAGTAGCAAGAGGAATAACCTGGCGCTGGGGAAGCATTAGGGGCTGGCTAAAATAGCCAGCTGATTGTCATGAGGTGCAGGTGTGGCTCGTAATCCCAGCTACCTACCTGCACACCGCCTAGTGGGCCGCCTAGCTCCACCTCCAGCAGCTACAACAGTAACATGCTGCTCTAACACTGATGCTTCACTATTAATAATCTAATGATGTCATATATAATAATATATCAGTCAGAGGGACCAAACCACTACTTTTACTGCAACACTTTAACTCCATCAAGCTCATCATATTTATGTACTTGACTTTTTTCATGCAGGACTTTTACTAGTGAAGGAGTGAAGGAGAGATCTGAGTACTTCCACCACTGGTCTGAGATTTATATTAATAAAATCAAATTTAATCTGTTTAGAATCAGAGAAAAAAATCATGAGAAAAGTCTTGTTTTAGGCAAGTTATATCAGCTAATACATATTTAATAAAATCAACTCAAAGGTCAAGCTCTTTGTGTGTGTGTGTGTATGAAAGAGAAAAGAGAGACAGAGAGCAAGTGCACATACACAACTGTTTATTCTGGCTGTCCAAATGAAAAATGTTCCCTCCAGCGTAAGAAAAAAAAAAAAAAAAACCTACACTCATAATCCAAAGTCTGCATTCTGTGCAAAAATGTATTCTCAAGTCCAGCTCAATAAATCAATATGTATATCTGCCTATACAAGTTTTCTTTCTGTAATTAGAAAAACAAACACAGGTTAATAACCACTTGGTAAACGGTAGATATCCACTTCAGTATGATTTATAGTGTGACAAGTAAGAGACAACATACAGACACGAGGGAATAACCCAAGGCACTCTTGACTATATTAAAATGATCACATTACAAGCTGAAAGCCTGCAGGGTGTTGAAATAAAATAGAAAACAGGCACATCAGAAACAACATACAGCTAAAAAAACTTCCAGATGGACTCCCGGATGTGGAGGATGTTGCCGTGACAGCAGCATCACCCCGTCGTTGTGGTTATCTTTGTTATGGTTTTATGCGAAACTCATCAGGTTGTGGGTCCCCGTGGGGTGACTGCTACCAGGGGATTCTGTTGCCCTTCCAGTCCACAAGCATCCCACTATCTTTGTTGCTGAGTGATGACATCACACTAAGCATGCCAAGCACGCTTTCCTGAGTGGTCAGAGGAGCCTAGTGGGACATGACAAAAAAGTTAATAGAAACACAAGGGAGAAGTGCAGTGGAGACACATTCAGAGTTCCTGTGTGAGCATTTCTAACCGTTCATTCTGATAAACTGTCTCACATAAAAAAAAAAGAGTGAAAGTTGCATTGTAGATCATTTTGCATTGTAGGAGCCAGGTTTGACATGGAAGAAGAATGCATGGAATATAAAGCATAATAACCCTGGTACATCGTTTCTGATCATTTCTTTTAAACTGTTCATCATGTTCATGCTCTTTCACGTCGGAACTGAAATACAGGCGCATTATATTATAATAATAATATGACAACTACTACATTCAGATATGTGTACATGTGTGGATAGATGTATTAATAAGGGAAGGGGGTTCATTGGGATTCAATAAGCACAATGATCAGGCATTTCTGTGCAAGATGATAATTTTTTTTTTTTTATCTCCAGTCTCTCTCCCGGTGGTGGCTGTGATCTCTCTGCAGCACTGTTGAGTGTTGCCTACAGGATATCAAAGTATAGGTGTGACCTTTGCCCCCATGCTGTATTTGTTTAAAAGGGATAGCACTTCTCTCTAAAGTCTCCGTCACCTCACCATTTCACCTCCCATCTCAGTGAGGACCCAGCCGGGGTGGATGGCTGTCACCAGTACGTTGTGTTTCTTGAACTCCTCGGCGTGACAGCGAGTCAGCATGTTCAGCGCCGCCTGGTGACCAACATCAGAAAAGACAGAAGCGTTCTCAATGCCTTGTCATTCTCTCTGGTAACAGACATGAGAGTAAGGGTTTGTGAGGCCGTCAGCAGCACTTGAGCATGTTGAGCTAGTTTTTTCTGTTATGGCAGGAAGGAGCCAGTGAGAGGACCTCAGATATGATACATCAGAGAATATCAAATGTAACTTTCAGAAAATAATAAGTCTTGAAATGAAAAGACAGGCATTTAAAGGGGCACTCCACTCCTCCTCCTGATTTTACACATTAAGATTAGCTTACTAGTTGTAAGGAATACTACTGGGAAAAAAAATGTCTTCTGTGGCTCTGGAGGACCTGTGTCGAAAAAACAAGCCTGATGATGTCATAGTGATGTCATCTCAGCTTGGATTTTTCAACTTTATAAAATCCTGTGTTACAAAGTAAAGTAAAGTGTTCAGTTTGGAAGTTATGGGTATTTATTTATTTCACCTATACCCTCCTCCTTCTGATCTAACAACAAGTCAGGGAAACACGCGTGTCGCATGGCATTACGCTGTATTGATTAAGCCACACCCACTCTGAGTGAACCAATCACATCTGACCAAATTCTGCCAGTTTCAGTTAAATGAATCCAGGTCAGACATACTTGTATTCTCCTTTCTTCAATAATGTAAGAGTCTCATAATCTTGGAACAATTACCTTGTTAAAATCTTTGAAATGACATCTCATCTTTCATTCAGATTCTATGAATATCCTGGATTCAAGCCCCCTGAGGCAGATTAGGATTTGTGATATGGAACTATAGAAATAAAAAGTGACTTAAATGAACGGCTGTGATCTGATTCCAGCAGGTGTTGGAGCAGCAGTTGTGCAGTTGGGTTTCCTTGAGCTGAGGCATGCTGCTAAAATACTGCATTTCCCATTAAGCTTTTATTTCTTAAAGGCCACAATAGTTATATATTTCCTGTACTTATTTATTCCTATAATTATTAATATAGCTAAGAGACATTTTTTGATGTCAGTAAAGCACAGTGTGTACACATACACACTAAGAGGAGGACATAACTTCATGAAACCTATAGTGACCAACTGTTGACCAGCTGGAAATCTTTTTTTTTTTTTTTTTAAATTTAAATAATGAGAACACAAACAGAGTAGGACATACACAGTCTAATATATGCTTGATATAGTCTTTGACTTTAATCTTTAATCTTTAATCAATGAAACCAAATTAAAGAAATTAGTTCGCTGCTGGAAATGAGGATTAGAGTCTCTGTATGTTTCTTCCAGATTCAAAAAAGTTGGGTTGAAGTGATCATTTTTAAAATAGTTCCTATATAATATACTTAGAATATAAAACTCAGATGTTCAGTGAGTCAACAGTACCTTGCTCGTTCTATAAGGGTACATTGGTGCTGCGGGGAAGGTCTCTGGACATTTCTCTATGGATGAGATGAGAGTGGAGATGTTGATGATGGCTGACCTCCTGCAGGACATGCCTGCGAGACAGAAACACATAGACAATGTTTTCATGACATACAAATAATGAAAACTTTCATTAATGTCTTTTTTTTAAATCTGTGTATCTGTCTGTATGGTCTTGTCACTGAACACACTATTCTGAGAAGACAAGTTACTCCCCAAGTAACTGACTTCAAAGCTTTCTGTAACTGTACAAACTAAACTGGACTGGACTCATATGTTGGTGGTACTGATCACTGTAGATAAAAGCCTGCTGCTGGGACACTCAAAGCTCATCTCACGGTTGCCTGGAGTTACTGAACACATGTTAAATGTGTGTTAGAGCCACTCACAGCAGACTGCTGACGTAGATTAATCCCAGGTCACCCACACAGACCCCCAACTGCTATTGCACAAACACTGCTAAACCAGAGATTTATAAGGAACATTGGTATAAAAGGTAACACACCAACAGTCAAATGTAAAAGCCTGGTATCAGATATAACACAACAACTATGCTCTACAGTCATATTTAGGGGCAAAAATGGATAGTTATGTGTGGACAAGGAGACACCGCCATCTTCAATACAGTTCTCATCATTTAGTAAGTTAGCCTTCCTCTATTCTTCAACTCCTATTTTGTCTAAACTTCAACCTTTATATATCCAATCAGCTGTCTCTGTGTCAGGCTATTCCACTGTCCATGATATAACATTCATACTCAACTAAAAGTAGCCGTTCAACAGCGTAAAAATAACCAAAGACCTGCATTCAAAATGTAATACTATGTAAGTAAATGTGTCAATTTATATATGCAAGCTCTCCTTATTCATAGTTCCTTTTTTGTTCACCCAGGAATCCCAGTTTCTGCAGCGGTGCTTCCCTGTTTTAGCCTCATTTTCCATGAACCTTTTTGCTACTCTACTACAGCTGTCCTGCCGTGATGTCAGTCAAACCAGCCAAGAGTTGTTTTGAATCTTGCAATACCATGCAGCACCTACATTAACTGTGCAGCAAGATGGGGCATGAACCCACATGAATCCAATGAAACCTTGTCAGACTCTACTCCAGTCCAGGACATTTCTTCCCATAATGTCTTCAGCTGATATACAAATTCTAGTACAGCATGAAAGAAAATATATTTACCTTTGTCCTTTTCAAGTGACCCACTCTCTGCTGCTGCCTTCAGGAGTTGAAGAAACATCTGGAGAGATAAAGTGATAAAGTACACTCCTGCAAAAGGTTTCATTTTCTTTATATTTGCCATATGTCTTGACTTTTTAAGGTGTCTACATATATATTCCATTATTTCTAAGAATGGAAGTTGTGTTAAAACAGGAACCTTTATGTTTTCAGTGTTACTGTTTTTTCTCCCCATTACTATTTGATCCACTGTCCACATGAGGAACAGTAACATGCCAACCTCAGCAGTGACGTAGATAATTGTATCTACATCACTGCGTCACATGATGCCTCATCAGCACCAGACATGACATTCTTTCTCTTTCTCTTGCCTGTTCTCGTAACAGGCAAAGTTGTGGTTGATGTTTCGCAGAATGAAGCAGTCACCGCTTTTCACCATGGCGACATGCTGATATCCGTTTTTGTGTGTGTGTGCGTATCTGTATGTGTGTCTGCGCTTGCACAGTATACAATGTAAGGGCTCAGCAAGGAGCGAGACAATCTAACCTTTGCCAGGAGAAACGGTCCGACCACATTGGTTTCATACACTTCCATCATGTCCTTTTTCCCGGTGGCAGACAGCGGCGCCGGCGAGGCTGGTTTGTTGATAGCAGCGTTGTTGATGAGGAGGTTCAACCCGCCAGACCCGATCTGCTTGTTCACAGCTTGGAAAGCAGCACAGATACTGGTCTCATCTGACATGTCTGCAGGTGGACAAGCACATACGCAAATGTTCATACATTACTAAACCACATGCTTGAGGCACTTGATCATCAGAGACCTACATATCAATGGTATCAACTTCTAGGGAAATAAAATGTTTGCAATCTTGTGTTTGTAATGATTATTAGGATGAAAGTGTTGTGTATTTACTCAGAACTACACTCATATGACCATGACTGACATCAATGAATGAATGTGGAAACACCTTTCACAATAGGTGAGATAGTTGCAGCAGCACAGATATCAACTTCCATAGCATCTTTGTATATATTATACCTCATGGCAAACACAATGGCTGAGTTGAGTTCAGTTGAGTTGAGTTTATCTGATATTACAAGAAGGAGGACATCAACTCACACACAACAAGGAAATACAGTAGAAAGGATAACACCATCAAGTCCAAGTCCAAGATGTAAAGGTAACAAACATGCAGGAGTCTGAGTGTCTCTCATCAGCCATACAATTTTCTCCAACTCTAAAAAGCCACTTTAAACCCCCTTTTGCCTCTTGGCACTACAGAACCTACAGGAACAGATACTCACTTATTAAACTTTGTTAAGCACAAGGTGGTGACAGTAGCTCTGGTGTGGTGGGCATGAGTTCTATAAAGCTTTGAGACCATCTGGGACTCTCTTGTTCTAAGTGTTATTTACCACCCTCAGTTGTAGTTGGGTAGAAGTGGAAACTACAGTAAAAGCTTTTGGAACTGCTGTAACTCAAAGAGAACACAACTCTGATTCACTTGCTCTGACAGAGCTGTAGTTTGTCAAAGTACTTTCCAGACTGTCAAACATGAACAGCCTCTATCAATTCATTTGTTTGTTTTTTTTGGCACCAAATCTTTCACCAGGGTTTTTAGTACCGTACTTTCTGAATCGAATCAACTCTGTTTTAGCCATATGACGAGACAACTTATCGTCTACAGGCCTATTCTTGAGTTGTATAAAATATGAACACAACTAAAACAGACTCTTTCTCTCACACTCTGAGATGTTGTATATTTGTATTTTGGATTCTGCATTTCTGATGAAGAACAAAAGTTCTCAATAGTCTTTGCAGAAGCCAGCTTGGTCTCATCCCTCTGCCCTTAAAGGTGTAATTCCTCATTATTGATGAATTGATTGCAGGGTTATACAATATAGATGCAAAAGCAATTATGTAAAACACATCCTAGATGGATACTGAGCTCCAACCAACTGCACCACCCCAAAGTTATTGCCAAGTCAGAAAGTCAAAGGATCTAGCTTTAATTAGGAATTCCTGCTTTTAGCTTATTTATCACTTGTTAACCATCTTAGAGACAATAAACAAGAGCCAACATATAGAAAAAAAAACCACTTTCAGTGAGGAATATTCACAACTGATAAAGGTTGGAGAAACATTCCCTAATAAATCTCACAGATTAAGTGGCTCGTGTTCATAATAGTTTTTTGAATCCTGATGGTTTGAGCTTATGCAAACACTTAAAGTTAGATAGATATGTGTGATGCAGTTCCTGCTACACTTTATGTTACTTCTGAAAGTTAATTTTTTCAAACTTCTACACAAACATATAGGAGGGTGTGTTGTGTTTACCTAGCTTGATTATAGTGATCTTTCCAGCATACTGAGTGGTGAGCTCTTGCAGGGCCTCAGGGGAGCAGAGAGAAAGAGGGAGGGATAGAGAATGAAAGAGAGATAGACAGCGAGGAAAGAATGGACAGAAAGAGACAAAAGAGAGAGTGAAGACACACAGTGTTATTCATCGCTGCAGTCATGGTTATTTCACTCATTTCCTGCTGGTGGACTGGATGTTCTGAATTCAGTGACCCATGTCTAATGTAAGCAATGATATTAAGTTAGAGGATATATTACATGCTATACAAAAAAAACAAAACACTTCACAAGATAAACACTACATAAAGTATATATTCACACACATACTCTTTACATTTTAAAAAAACAAGCATGAGACAGGACCGATTTACTTGTCAATTATTAACTAAAACCATTATCTTTACCTGCTAAAGTGTGTTATTAACATAACTACACACATACAGGATAGAGGCTTTCAGGTGTCAGAGTTCTGAGCTTCATATGACCTTCTGTTTGACTGTAACAGTGCAACACTTAGTAGACTGACAAAGACCCTGGCACTGAACACAACCCAGGCAGAAACAATGTTCTCTCCAAAATGTTCTGTTATAGAATACAAACAGAATTTTTTTAGAGAGAGGGATTCCAGGACAAAAAAAAAAAGTATTGTTATTATTAATATTATTGGTACAGTGGCAAATAAAAAATAGTCCTAGACAGCATCCTTGAGGCACCCCATATTTAACAGGGTTTACACTGAGAGTCTTCTGTTGTAGAAGATTGTGTTTCCAACTAGTTAAATAACTGTGATTTATTTTTATAATTCATTTTTAAATCAAAATGCTCCACTTTAGGTGAATTAATACAGCTCCTACTACATCTGCCCGTCAATCACTTGAAGCCAGTCATCTGAGTCAAAGAAGATACTATTGAATAACTTGCCTATAAGGCATGCTGTGAACAAAATATTTGTTGAGACACAACTATGTTTATGAACTTACTAACAACTGGAAACAGTTTAAATACCCATTGGACTTGAGAGTGATACATTAGAACTCTAGAAAGTGTAGTCATCTCTACAAGCTTCATTTTACAGACACAGTTATAAAATGTAAAAAGCCTTCCTCGTGTGCATGGGTCCATTCCTCACTGAGAAGCCATAGATCAGCTCCTCGGCTCCTCCGTTTGTAGCAACATGTTTGTGAGTCTGTTAGTGAACAATGAGAAACATTCGTGTGTGTGTGTGACTGTCTCACCTTAGCTCTGGCTCCCTCAGGGTCTCTGCAGCAGGCATAGATGTGAGCGTCCTCTCCTGTCTTCTCTGCGAGTTGTTTGACCAGCTCCAAGCCGATGCCTCTGTTGGTCCCAGTCACTAAAATGTTGCCTCCCAGTTTCAGCGACATGTTGGCATCAACTGTCAAACTCCAGCTGCTGTCTGTCTGGCTACTCTGGTGACAGTGTCTGAAGATGTGTGAGAGCAGAGTGTGAGAGTAAAGCTGGTCCTTATGTTTTATACACTTGATATAGGTTTGCACCATAGTAGAGGGAAGGAGTAAGCGTCTGACTGCTCTGTATCGTGTCACTGTTTCCCTTTTTGTTTACTTTGTCACTTGTTGCAAACACACACACACACCCACACACACCCACACACACACACACACACCTTTAACATACTGTTCATTATATACCATAGTTTGACCAATCAGAAACCTTGTAAAGAGTATCTTGGACTTTGGAGTTGTGTTTATCTGTCAATAAATATAAACTGCCAGATTTCTCTTGCTTCATCTTTTGTTCATGAGCAATCGGCGGATTTATCTTTACATTTCCTTTGTTTTATGACAGTATATGCTTAACTCAGCAACCTTGAATCAGTAAGCTGAAGATAATATTTGCACAACCTGAGAGTGAAGTTTGACATCGTCCTTTGGAGAATTAGTTAAGTCTATGATGTAATCAAGTCTCAGAATAGGCGGAAATTGTGTGGTTAACCACAGCTGCAGGAACATGACGTTGCTACACTGCCAGACACTAAAGATTCTGCCTCTTCCCGTCTTTGGGGACACTTTTTTTTTTTTTTTTTACAACCAGACAGAATGTATGAGGCATCACTGGACTCAGGACAGTTGGCTGGTTGGGGTTCAGAGCAGAGCAATCATCTTATAAAATAGATAAACGGATTTATATGTCAGCAGTAAAATGGTTTACTTTCATTAAAACTGCTAATCAGTAATTTCATATGAACAACAGGTAAAAAAAAGTGTTAGAGTTTTAGCTTCTTTCAGCTCATTGTTTTGGTTTTCCAGCCCACAACTTTCCTGTTTCTGTTCATTCTCACCACTTTCATCAGAAACGTTTTCTGCAGTGGCAGGCAGCTATTTTCTGTTAAAAAAAAAAAAAAAACCTGTTTAACTGGATAACTGTTCATTACCAAACAACAGAAAAGCAAAGTTGACCTTTTGCCCTCTCCACCTGTGACTTGCTCCTTTTGGTAGTTGTCACTTCCTTTTATCTCAACTCAGGCACTTTTTATGAAAGCAATACAAGCTGTGCTGACGCATAACTGAATACTACCTAACTGTGAAGTAAGGCAATGACTGAATGACTGGCTTGACTTCCCCTTTTTCAAGTGTTTAGGAAGGACATTCTAGTGGTGCAATTTCTTTTAGTTTTGTTTTTGCGGGTTGAGAAAACTTAAGTCCAATATTAATGAAATTATATTCAAGCTGGTCACTTTTAATTAGTTGAAAGTGAACCTTGAGTTAACATTATTTTGTCAAACTTGACTATAGTTTTAAAAAAAACAAAAAAAAAAAACAATGAGATTTCCTCCAGAATTTACCTTTCCTTTTAAAATAACACCACATTTCAAAGAAGGGATGTGATTAAATCTCACAACTGAGTTACTTATAAGATTCAAATCGACATAGCTGCTAACCACAACCTTATATAGTGTTCATACTTATTTAACAAATGGGTTTGCAAAAAACAAAACAACAACAACAAAACCTCTGCATTTTCTGCCAAATTTGATTTGGGGATGGGCATAATTAAAATATATGGCAGCTTTAGGTTCAAGCTTATAATTAAGGTTGATTTAATCAGGGTTTTCATTTTAATTATATGATGATGTAATATTTAATATTGTGTGACACTTTGCCCAATTCATAATAACAAGAAGTGTCAAACTGTACTGTTACCTTAAATATTTTTGTTTGACAATTTCTGTTCCTGTAGAATGTAATAAAGGTATTATGCAAATAAACAATTTAAAAGATTTTTTTTTTTAACAATTTGGCAAAAGCAGACATGAGCAGTACTTAGAAGGCATGTGTGCACCTATACCATTTATCTGAATCCCTTACTTTTCCTTTTTTTACTCCCTGATTCAGGTTTAATCTTGCTAAAATGATTGACAGTATTCTACATATTGTGCATCATGTTGTTCCATCTCTTCATTGAATGTGTATGATGTTTACACATCCATAAAAAAACAACAACATGTTTTTTATGGCTTCACCATTCTACATTTTGATCATTTTAAACACAGTCCAGCGATGGCAGATTTCGGTGTCATTAGAAACTTTGTTCCAACACGCAGAACTTTCTGTTACATTCTGGTGGAGATTCCAAACTTTGGACCCGCAGTGTGAGTTGGTGATGACGGGCCCAGCAGCAGCACGGTCCGTTGAAAAAATCATTGTCACCAATTTTTTCTTTACATATCAAATACATTTTCTGAATCTTAATCTGTAAAAAATATGTCTATGAGATGTCTGGTTTAAGTTTTTATCCTGAACATTTTTGATGTAGAATTGTGTTTAATGTTAAACTTGATCAAGCAGAACCACACCAGACCAGCCAGTTAATGCGTCAAGACGTCTACTTTAACAATCAGGCTCTGTTTGTTTTTTCATGTAACTGAATGCAAAAGCCAAATTCCAGTCTTACAGTCTATGTGACTATGTGGTTTAGAATCAATAGACTGAGTATTAAATCACTTAAGAGATTAAATACCTGGATGAAATTTTTACACAGACGCCTCATGTTTGAATATATGGAGGGCTTATGTCACTTCTGTAACACTGTTTTTGCTCATTTTTTTACGCAGCAAAATTACAGATAGCTGAGACATAAAAGTTCTCATCTTAAAGGTGAAGAACAGATATGGAACAGCTGATATTGCTGCCTATTTTTCTCTGAAAATAAGGAGCTTTGTGTTTGTGTTAGTTTGTGTTTTCATGGTTAACACATTTGATCAGTTTAGTGCCATAGTGATCTTAGAACAGTAAAAAAAAAAAAGTATAAATATATAAAAGTCTCTCCAGGTCCAAAAAAGTGAAATCTGGCCACTCTGACTGGATCTGAGTCTGAACAGGGTTTCTCTTCTGTGATCAGTCCCCTTGTTGCCTCAAAGTGCTCACTATCTCTCTGTTTAGGTAATACAGCCACCTGCTGGCTGTTATATACAAGCCAACTGCTGCCGAGCTTATCAACCAGCTCCTGTTAATAAATCAGAACTGTAGCTGGAGTTGAAGATCAGCAGGTCTAAATTTTCACCATGGTTCCCTCACAGAAAAAATAGTGGATTGCTCGATCTGAGTGAGAAAGAAGCAGCTGTCAGTTCATCTTTGTGCATCTCTTTGTTAGCAAAGCTAAGAAAGCTGAATGAGCAACAGGGAAACTGCTCCAGGGACCCAGGCTGTATTGTATTTGTTAGGAAGCTGCACCATGCACAGTAAGTACAATATCCACTAACGTGTTCTTTTTAATGTCCTCATTATTAGCTAGTTTTATTGCAGGAGGACTTGTTGTATTTTAGTTTATATGGTGCTCATATTAAAAATATTCCTTTTGTTTTATGAACACATTATTCCAGCATAGGAGTACTGGTTGCACCGGAATTCCATACACATTGCACACAGGGTGGCACAGTAGGTGGGGGTCAGTGGGGAAATGCCCCAGGCCCAGAAAATGTTAAATCTAATCTAACCCCTCATATACTGACTGTGGATTTTTTTTCCCCATCTCTTCTCAGGCATTCAGGCTGATGTCAATGTTATAAAGAAACTGAACAGAGGTGTTGTGTTGGTGTGGCTTTGTTTCAGGTTGTGGTGAGATGGTGAAATATGTTCCAGGGAGGGTTGTTTAAAGGCTTATCAGACAACATAACACTACACATCACATTATGAGATGAGGATCATATACTCATAAAGTTGGCAATCATTTCATCCTCTGTTGCAACCCTCACTAGATAAACAGTAGAAATACAACGCTGACATTGCAAAGTAATCTACCAGTGTGACACCCTGGCAAACCAAATGAACTGAATCAATTCAAACTATAGTTACTTACTCAATTTTTTTTTTTTAAATCATCTATTGAATAAACTTGAACCTCTCCCTTAACCATGTTAAAAAAAAAAACAAGCCAAAAAGACATGGGTGGACATTCAGGGCAAAAGTGAGGCTGGTGAGGGGACGTGAAACTTTTTTAGTTAGTTAGTTAGTTTTAGTCTGAAAATCAGATCTAAATCAAATCTTTTTCATTTCATTGTGTAGTGAGACACCAGTGAGGAGGACAATGATGCATCAGTTCACCTTATGCAGAAGAGGACCACTGAGATCAAGAGGTTTAGTCTCACAGTCTTTACAGTTATGAGGTATAAGACATTACAAAAGAAGTCTTCAGTATATATAACCTGCCGACAAACTGTACAACAGCCATGAAATACAGTTTTTAATGAAAAAATAATGCTAACAATACACTGTTTATACTGTATATTCTATCATCAAACAAACATCCATAAAATAGCAGCGAACTATTATAAAATGATTAAGAAAGTGAAGGGACACACTGCCATATTCAGTCGCATAGTCTGTTGTTCTGTGTGAGAGGCAACACATGTTAAGTTTGTTTGAAGCTAATAATGAAATCAAGTCCTTTTGGGGGCAGCTTCAGCACAAGCGTACAGACTATAGTAACAACTAAAACATTCCCAGATGCCGGGATTGGAATTGATTTTGAGAGAAGGCAATCTGTTGCTTCAAACTCCTCACTTTGAGTCACTTATAACAAATAATAACAGACATTTGCTGTTCATTTAATCACCACATCCACTTGCCTGCTATTCAACTAACTTCCCATTGGAAACTTGGAAAATATAAATTTTCTTCATTTCAAATTGGATCATGAAATGAAATGTTTGAAACTTTGTATACATTTGCTTGCATGTTTATGATGATGTTGTGTATGGGGTTGCAACATACTGCATGTATGTGTTGTACATATGTCTTGTATATGGGACAGTGGCGCCTGGAGGTTGCTCCTCCTCTGCCTCCTGACTCCTCCTCTAATGGACCAGCCGCCACTGATATGGGATATGGAGAGAACATATTAATTATCACTCTTTCATAGTGCTAAGGGTTCTGTGAAGGTCATTTCACAGTCTGCTGCTTAGAAGTAGCTTTTTGTTTGATTGTCAGTGGGATGGTCTGCAGCAATAGGCTCCATTTTGGCCCTGATGCCCATTATGACATATATACATACATACATACATACATACATATATTTATAGGGGGTCAGAAATGACATAAACATCACCAACAGGTTTTAAGAGTCTTAGAAAGTTTTCCTTTAATTCATCTTGAAGCTCTGTCTTATGACAGAACATGAGGCTTAACCTGGTACAAGCTTATGTCATGAGCAAAATACCCTAAATACCCTAAAAATGTAAAAGTGTTCATCATACATTTGTCAAGTTACAACAATATAGTTGTGGCTTCTCTATCAAAGAAGCAAAATATTAGTACATTTAAGTACAATTTGTGTAATAATGTTAACCAAGCAGCTGAATCCAGTCAATTACCCTTTAATAGACTGTCCTAGTTTAGAGCAACTTTTAACTGTAAAATGTCCTGCAGAAGTTGAGTGATAAGAAGTAATAAATACCATAAGTAAAAAAAAAACAGTAGTAAGTCTGATAGATGAGGGTAGAAGTCTGTTTGATCCCTTGTTTCCAGGAGAACACACTCTGTTTGTGTGGCTGAAAGTGAGGTTTCAGGTTCTTTTTGTCACGTCATAATTCCACAAACAGAAATTTATTTCTGACATTTACTCAGCAGACTGACATGGGTCACATCAGACAACACCCGGATTAAAAAAAATAACAAACATCTTTATCTTTCAGTTTTTCCTGATTTTTCTAAAAAAAAAAAAAAAAAACAACCCAAAAACAAACAAACAAAAAAAAAACAAACATCTAAGCTTAATCACTGTGTATGTTCTGCTTCTACTGCACACAAGAGATGTCATGTGATGCGTCAACAGAAGCCTGATGAAGGTCATGGCTCTCAGTCTGATTTGGATGCCCGTTTCCTGCACTGACAATCCAAAAATTGCTTCTGAAGTTTGGTGGCTCCTTCTTCATCCCACTTGATGTGACTTCCCTCTAGTGGTGTTATCTGGTCACTGCATTTCATCACATCGAAACACGTTTGTTTGGCAGTTTAATCAACACAGTTCTCCAAGGTGATATTTTCATGTATTTAGTGTGAGAATAATAACGACATCAGGGAAGACCATCAGCTGATTTGTATAGCTGTGTCCCAATTCAATGGCCACAACCTCCAAGAGTAGAAGCTGTGTGGTTATATTATTCATTCTTTGTGTTGAGATGAAACATTACAGCTCATACTGTAAACTAGATCATGGAGCCCGTGTTTACCACAACTTACTGTCACACACTTAAAGTCTTGACTTTACTGTACAAGTTGATCAGGATGCGACTGGCCTTGTAGTCTTTCACAAGTGTATACTTTCTGACACCTCTTGTTACCCACAGCTACGAAGCTGTATTTAGTTAGCACGCTTAACTATTGTGGCTGTCCCTTCAGTCTCTAAGTTGTCAATGTCCAGCTCCTTCTGGTACCCGCCACAGTTTACACTGGACTTCATGTGCACAGTTC
The DNA here is from genome assembly GCA_029490765.1 of Euthynnus affinis. Lineage (NCBI taxonomy): Eukaryota > Metazoa > Chordata > Actinopteri > Scombriformes > Scombridae > Euthynnus > Euthynnus affinis. The sequence goes on along the minus strand of CM055844.1, from coordinate 33,408,293 downwards.
TGAGACGACACAAACGCACATCAAAACAGCCATGTGTTTTTTTTTTTTGTGTGTGTGTGTGTGTTTGTCCACTTAATCAGTTCAAACTGCGTCCGTCTCCTCATGGAACTCCATCAGATGTTGATGTCCCGTACATCCGTAGGTGTAGTCGAGAGGTCCTGCCCCTCGCCGATGTTCTTGGTTTCCATGGTTACTGAATGTTGCTGTTGCTGCGCGTGTCTGAGACTGGTTTCCAGTAGCGACTCTATTTGTTCCTGACACGCCCTCAGACAGTCCTGAAGAGTTTAAAAAAGTTCAGGTTAACTGGAGTTTGTCTTCGTTTCTAGTGGTACACCTCAGAGAAGGCAGAGAGTGTGATGTGTACTAAATCGACTCACCGGGTCACTCCTGATGGTCTGCGCCAGCTGCTCCGTCAGTTTCTGAGACATCATGGCATTGCCCGCCATTCTCATCTGTAAGCCCTCCACTGCTGCCACCAGGCTGCCTGCTGCCACCATGGACGGAGGACTGGCTATGAATTTAACATCTGCAACAGACACAAATAAAAACAAGAGAATTAGAAAAAGTACACTTATGATGGATTTGCAGTCAGGTAGGATGTATACTTCTGAAATGAGCAATATTAACATATTAAAAGATTTTGGATTTTTGATGAGATGTTTTTAAAAAGTTCTGAAAATGGCTCCATGTGATGTTTTTTTTTTTTGCGTTATCCTGAGTGATGGACACACCGAGATATGAGATGCAGAGAAATAATGTAGTCTCACACATACCTGTGGCACACAGCGCCACAAAGGTCTGAGCGTGCTTCCTGAGTATGGGCCTGTTCTCCCTCCTGATAGGCAGCTGAAACAAGAAGTGATCGATGAAGTCCAGAGGGGTCACCGAAGCCAGGTCCCACTTGAGCTTATTCAACACCAGCAGCTCCATTTGCTGTGAAAGGCGGGGACAGAAGGACAGGTTCAAAGAGTGAGCCAGAGCAACAGATGCGGGGATTAACAAAAGACGGCAGAAGACACTGCTCGTACACTTTTGGAGATTTTGGGCTTTATAGTCGTATTAGATGGAAGGTGTAGGGGGCGGAGGGGGTTACCAAAACCATTAGGAAGCCTCCTCTGGGGATCTCGGATATATAGCAAATACAATAATGGCTATTTATTGGATTTTTTCACCAAGGCAAAAAGTTTCGGGTCAAGCTAAGATTTTGCTCCAAGAAGGGTAGAGAGGTCAATAAACCAATGAGGAATCATCTTGTACCAAGCACTACATCTAAAACATCTGTTTGGGGTCACTACTAAATGACCTACCAGCAGCTCAGCGGGTGTGATAGAGTTGTCTGTGTAGATGCAGAGTTTCTCAGCAGTGAGTGGGATGGTTTCCCTCAGCTTGGATGCCAGGAACATGCAGGCAGCTCCCAGCAGCTGCAGGCGGTTCTTCTTGGTGGGTTCCATTGACAGGAAGCGGTCGATGTAGTTCATAGCCAGAGGGAAAACCTCCTCCTCACACTTCTGCTCCTCACATACCTGCACAGGACAGACCGCATAACAGGAGTGATTAGCCTTTTTTTTTTACATGTGTGCCAATAAAGTAACCTATTCACCAAGTGTGAATTTCTTTCAAAATGTGATCAATTAGGCTGGTTTGTAGCTCGTTTGTGACCAGAATGGTTTTGTTTCCATTTAAAAGTGGGTCAGGGTCCTGCAAAACCTTTAAAAACTATACCTCTTAAAAGAAAACAAATTCACAAAAATGTGTTATTGGGGAGTTTGACATTCTGCATGGCTGAGATCATGATTCAACAACTGAGAGATTATAACAGGAAGACGTACACTGATTGATAAAATACATAATATGGTCATTTATGTCAGGGCAGAAGGAATAATAAGATAATAATGATTCATTAAAGTACAACTGTGATAATTAATCGTCTCAACAACATAATACAATAATAAAAAAAAAACAGGTAAGCAACAAAGTCTTGATATTGACCTCTGGATTGTTTTACATTTATTTACTCAGATATTAACTAATACAAAGGCGAGATTAGTTGAATCTACACTTTAAAAAAGTAGTGTGGAGCAACCATAGCAACATAACAAACAGCAATCAGCCAACAGGACAGAAAAAAACATTGTTGAATATGTTTGGGCCACAACATTGTGTGGCCCAAACATATTAGATGACAAACATCAAGGCTGAACAGCATCAAGCTGCATTAAAGACACAGTAAGACTGCAATAAATGATAGAAATCCTACAGTAAGTGAACACATGTTCAAAGTGTCTGAGCTCCTCGCGAGCCTCCAACACAAAGGCAGCGCCTGCTCTGCCGAGACAACAGCTAGCAACACCTTCCAAAAAATACTTTTAAATTATTTTTAAAATTCTTCAACTATATATTATGCTATGCATTTTTGTGAGATGAAATTTCTTTCTGTACTGTTAAATCAAAAGAGGCTTGTGAGCGCGTGGAAATGGTTTATTCCAAGTAAAGAAGGCGGACGCATTTGTTGAAGCCATGTGTTAAAAAAAAAAAACAACCATTTCAAGCATGGCAGCGTCATTTAGCTCTCTTAACAAGCTACATGTGGCTACACGCGATGTACATAACGGAGGGGACGTCATGCTCGTGTAGTTTGGTTCATCTATAGACTTGTTTGATAGAAACAAACATAACCGACATGAAACTCCCTTGAGGATGGTACTAAACACCACTGAAAACGCGAAATTGTTGCGTCATCACCGTACAGATGTAACTCGGCACTACAGAGTCTTTAACAATGAAACTTCAATTCGGCATCCATTTCAATCACCAGTATCACGTATGAAAGAATAGCATTACACCTTTAGCGACAGGTTCTCACATTTCACATTGCAAAAAAAACTCAACAGCGGCGCTAGTGAGCAGCTTTATCAACTCATAAAGTTGGACGTAGAATAACAGCTAAAGTCTCTGCCTGTGTACTGAATTCACCAGCGGCTCTCATCCATTCACAAGGAAAGTTAAAGACTCGTCATAACAAGCACACAAACTTGTAAGTGAGCCGGTAAACTTTAAAAACACCAGTTCTGTGAACGTGATTCTCTTCGTATAATGTGTGACTCCATTTATTGTTTTTTTTTTTTTTTAACTCACCTCCAACATCCAGGTGGCCACTATCCTCCTCATGTACGGAGCTATTTCTCTCTGCACGCATTTGAAGTAGTTGGCAGCGGGCAGGTACTTGTCCTCCGCCCGCAACAAAGCGTGCAAGACCCGGTCAGTCAACAGGTTGGAGTCCCGGTGGGCCCTTCGGATGGCAGGCCTGTCCCCCTCACAGCACAACAAGTGAGCTTCCATTTACCTTACCCTGCCTCCAAGCACTCTCACTCTTCCAGCCGGTGTCAAACCTCAAAACTAGCTTCAGTTGAACTAAAAGCGGATTATTAGCTGCTCCATATCGTGGAAGCAAATTTCCCAAACTTTCCAAGTTTCTCTTAATTTGTGGGAGAAAAAAAAAATATGAACACCTTTTTTGTTTCCGTTTGCAATAGTTACATGTTAAATGAAATGCTTCCTTATTTGTCTCCGTTGTGTCACTGGTTGAGTTTATTCCTTTCCCGTCGGGTTGTGAGTTACTTCTTTTGTTAGAGGACAGAGTGGAGCTGCTGCACTGTAACCACCGGCGGACTGCAGCAGCTTTACCTCCACCGTCCTGCTGCTGCGCCGCTTTATCACTGAACCACGTCAATACAGCACAATGAAACCACACACACACACACACACACACACACACACACACACACACACACACACACAAAGTCAAAATAAAAGAGTCCGTCCTTTCCATCTTTCATCAGCCAGTGGAGATCACACATTACTCACCCAAATTAACCTACAAAATATCTTCTCTTCTGCTTAAATGTAATATCTACCCGCGCAGATAGTTTTGTACTTTTCTACTGAGGGTTTGAAATGTCCAATACTAAGATTTCTAAGAACACCACAGAGATGAACTGCATATTATTATTAGAGGTGCAAAAATTTGGTGACAACAGCATTCAATAATTCAAATGTGTAGGAGCAAATGTTACTTATTGTAGGCTACTTAGTGTTATTTAAACGAGAATATTTTCTGCTCTTAATTTAGTATTAAGTAGAAAGTAATGTACTTCCGGTTTTGAGGCTAAGCTTGGATAACTTGATTCGGGAACACATGCACACGCACGCGCACACACAGGGAAAGCGAGAGAGAGAGAGAGAGAGAGAGAGAGAGACTCATTACTGACTTTATCAAAATACCAAAAGATAAAAATGAGATCTCTCCAAATAAACAAAAAAATACCAGTCACGCTTAACATTCTGATATCAAGAGGGTGGCGTCAGTTTAGCAGCATCTCTAGAGGTGGAAAACTGGAGAAATACCTTCAAGTTCTGGCTGGAACATAAAACTAAAGGTAATTCTTAAAAGAATCCTCAATGGGCGCTTACATGTTTAAGTAAGCTTTCATCACACACTCACATGAAGTGAACTCAAACCTCAGGATTCTGTTCCAGAAGTTAAAAAAATCTTATTGAAATCTTAGTGACATTGGGAACTTATTTTTCATATTATTTAGCATCCTTTAGAAACACTGTTTCCCATAAGCGCTAGAGTTTTGTGGACTAATGCTGAGGTCAGTGTTTAAGATCTGGCTCCATCTGGCTTTTATGATACTGAACAACAGACTTTGGCTGATGTGTAGCATTCATACTTGCTTAGTTTTCAGGCACTTCCATATTATTGAGCGCCAAGTCGGGTATATCAGAGCTTTTCTGGTCATAATTACGACTTGTAGGTCGACATGAATGCTGATTACAAGTTGAAGACTCACTGTAATTCTAACATGACATGAACGTGGCATAAACATTACAGCTCAACAGAAGCTGTCCAGAGAATTGTATAGAATAAAACTTTATTTTTACATGAATTACCAGCAGCCTGTCCAACTCCTGGATGCTTCTGTCTGAAATAAGTGAACAAGCCGATGCGTCCATTGAACACACCGACATAGGTTGCATCACGCACATCTCTTTTGGCTGGCAGACTGAGAGGATAATATTCATCAAAGGAACAGTTGCTAGATGTCCTGCAGCTTCTGCTTCAGTCTTGCATCAAGCTTCACTCTCTTCAGGCACCTCATGATGCTGCTATGGTCTTCATCACTTGCTGTGATGAAGGGTGCAGGCCTGTCGATGAACAGAAGTATACAAGATGTTCCAAAGTTTAAATATTATATATTTCATGTGGACAGTGCAGGAGCTGTTCATGACTAAATATATTCTAAATATCCTTCAATAAAGCAGTGGATTGGGTCTTCAGTATTGTTCAGTTATATATCACTGCTTATTAACAGTTATCAAGTGTCAAATCACAGTCAAACGTTTATCATCTGGTGGATTTTAAAACACTGATGGATGTGAATTGAGAGTAAAGAGTAAAAGTATTTCACAGTTGAAAGGGGTTCAGTCAATAATGTAATTTGTATCTTGAGTATAAATGTGGGCTGAAATATATCAATCATCAAATATATCAATCATCAAGCTGTAGCTGATCAAACCCTTGTAACTTGACTGAGAGACAAAAGGCAGATGTGTATGAGTTGCTAACAGCAAACAGCTGGCTGATTGCTAAATAAAGTAACAGGGATTAGCTCATGCTAAATCTTAGTCAAAGTTAGCTTGAGCTTTATTTATTTAAGTTCAAGAAACTTAGACTACTGTGTTACCGACCTGCGTTACTCTGAAAGCATTATTACAGCTGTTGCAAACTAGTTAAAGACTGGTTTGGGCTGGTTTACCTCTCAGTTGTGGCTCAGATTTAGGGGGCTTCTCTCTGGCCATCATCCCCATGAATGTTATAAAGAGAACTGGATACAATGTTGGAGGCGGGGATCCTTTTGATGGAATAGCTGAAGCTCAACTCAAACAATTGAAATGTGAAATTTACAGTACTTGAGTAAATGTACTTAGTTACTTTCTACCAGGATGGATGATGCCACTTACCCAATGCATGCTGGAGAGGAGAGGCTGTAGAGACCACAAACAGAAAATGGTATGGTAGAAAATGGCTGAACTTTTACAAACAGCTGAACCCCCCCCCCCCCTCCAATCTGTAGACCACCAATGAATTGATGTCAAGGTGTAGATGGTCTTGTGTGAGAGACAGAGACAGAGATCTATGTAGCCATGTCTCTCTCTGTCTGTGTTTGTGACCTTTAACCTCAGTTACTCAGGGTGGCCGGGTCCAGGGTCATACTCTGGACACCACATACAATAGCAGTGTATAGATTCTATTGATTCATTGTGATTGATCCCTTGCACAATAGAGACTGATCTGTGGTGATTGGCTTCGCTAGCCTTCTGCTATGTTGTATGAATGCTGCTGGATGGGTCTCAGCATGCAGAGCTCAGACCACTATAACGGTTCCAACTGACTGGTGGGACATTCAAGATTCAAGATTCAAGATTTAGTTTATTGTCATTTTTTATGTACTTGCATACACAAAAAACAAAATGCTGTTCCTCCCATCCCACAGTAGTGGAATAACAACAGAAAGAATAAAGATATATATATATATATATATGTGTGTGTGTATATATATATATATATATATATATATATATATATATATATATATATATATATATATATATATATATATATATATATATATATATAGAGAGAGAGAGAGAGAGAGAGAGAGAGAGAGAGATTCCCTTAAAAAAAGATAAAAACATATAAATCCCAAGAGAAAAAAACAAAAAAATAACAGTTAGCAGCACAGTTTAGAGAGAAAGTGCATATTTGAGTTGGATGTTGACCACTGGTACATGTTTCATTTGGATGTTGACAGCTAGTGCATGTCAACGAGTGACCAGCACTGATGGGGATTGTAGTTCCAGAAAACCAATATTAGCCACCATGATTGTTGGAATTGCTGGTTTATATGAGTTAGCAGTTAGCTTAACTTGTACTCCTCCTCTTCCCCCTGCTTCCAGCTTCCATTATAGATAGAATTCCTTTGCATTCCACACAATGACACAGATGTAGACACAGACATTGACTAAGACACTGTATACTCAGAACAAGGAGAGGCCAAGAACCAAGAACCAACCAAACACTCCATACATTTCCATTGTTATGCAGATGATACGCAAATATATTTATCAATGAAACCAGATGAATCCAATCAGTTATCTAGACTCCAAGCATGCCTTAAAGACATAAAGACCTGGATGACTTGCAATTTTCTTCTGCTAAACTTGGATAAAACTGAAGTTATTGTGCTTGGCCCTAAACACCTTATCTAATGATTTAACTAATCTAGATGGCTTTACCCTGGCCTCCGGCACCACCGTAAGGAAACTGGGAGTTATCTTTGATCAGGATATGTCCTTTAACTCCCACATAAAACAAATTTATAGGACTGCCTTTTTTCACCATCGTAATATCTCTAAAATCAGACATACCTTGTCTCAACAACATGCAGAAAAAATAATCCACGCATTTGTTACTTCTAGGCTGGATTATTGCAACTCTTTATTATCAGGCTGCCCTAACAGGTCTATAAAGACACGACCAGCTGCTTGTGTACTAACTAAAACTAGAAAAAGAGATCACATTTCCCCCATCTTAGCTTCACTGCATTGGCTTCCAGTAAAATCCAGAATAGAATTGAAAATCCTTCTTCTTACTTACAAAGCCCTTAACGGTAAGGCACCATCTTATCTGAAAGAACTCATAGTACCGTATAATCAAACCAGAGCACTGCACTCCCACAATGCAGGTTTACTGGTGGTTCCTACAGTATTTAAAAGTAGAATGGGAGGCAGAGCCTTCAGCTATCAGGCTCCTCTCTTGTGGAACCATCTCCCTGTTTCGGTCCGAGGGGCAGACACCCTCTCTATGTTTAAGAGTAGGCTTAAAACTTTCCTTTTTGATAAAGCTTATAGTTAGGTCTGATCTGACTCGCCTTGGATCAGCCCTTAGTTATGCTGCTATAGGCCTAGACTGCCTGGTGACTTCCACTGATGCACTGAGCTCCTCTCTCCTCTTCACCATCTCTATGTATTTTATTACTATTAATGCATGTTACTAACTTTACTTCTTCCCCGGAGTTCTTGTGCTTTCTGATCCACAGGAAGCTCCATAAACCATAGACCATGCTGATGTGGAACTGTTGGGTTTCTCATTCTGTAAATTAAAGAGCGTGGTCTAGACCTGCTACATGTAAAAGTGCCCTGAGATGACTTTGTGTTGTGATTTGGCGCTATATAAATAAAATTGAATTGAATTGAATTGAACCCTTCATTTCTCTTTGTCTTTCCCCATTGCAGTTTCTGCCTTGGAATGTTAGTAATAATAGGCATTTTTATTTTTTAAAAAAATGCTATGCTTAGGTTACCTCTTCTTTAGAGTCCTTTATGAACATTTTTTGAAGTTTGTTTTGCAAATGTCTCACTTTTTAAGTCCAAGTTTGAGATGTATTCAGGAGGTCATTTTTTGTGTAGCTACCATCTCTTTTTTTCTACAATATCTGCTCTTTAGAGGAATGGTTAAATGTTTTATTTTATCTACCACTTACTGCTGTGCTGTGATGGCACACTTACTAGTGTGATATTAAATGTCACTGAACAGATTTTTATCATAAATACTTACCCCTGCCTCTAATCTAATAACTCTGAGTGTGCTGTATCGCATTCAGCCTTCAATTACTTTTGTCCACATAAACATACATTCATTCCAAGCTTGACAAAGATGCTGAGATCAGAGCAGAACGAGAATGAAAGAGACAGAGTGTGTGAACCCAGTAATGATGCTGAAGATGAATGTGGTGGCAGCTATAGAGAGCACACAGTGGTCTCCATGCTGAGGAATCTAACTATCTTTCACTGCAGATAAATGAAAAGAAATGGACCTGACAAAATGGCTTCCCAGAGACATAGAAGGAGATTAATGGTAGAAAATAAAATTGAGAGACAGAGAGAGAGAGAGAGAGAGAGAGAGAGAGAGAGAGAGAGGTAACTTCCCACTCATTCATTCGTGGTAGATGGCCAGCTAATATTAGCCTTGTGCTTAGCAAGTTTACGTTTAGCCTACCAACTGAAGGATGGAATGATGTGTGTTCATTGTAGCTAATGTAGTCCAGCTGTTTTAAACAGCTGCTCAGCTACAACAGACACACAAATACTGTCACTCCAACTTTATCAGTCCATTTACTGCTTTTATAGTTATTCACATGTCTGTTGATTTTGTTCGCAACATGTGTAATTAGAGTCCTGCCGTCTGACACTCAGCTCTCAACCTGTATTAACCAAGCAGCTGCTTCTGTTCAATATGCTACTTTAGCGTTAGCATGAACCTCACATAGTTAAACCGGATAACCGCCAGACAACAACTCCATGGAGCTTCCACCAGTTTATGCTTCAGAGTCATGGATGTCAATACAACACAGTGGGTAGAACGAGGCACACTCCAAAGGCAGGGAAGTTTGTGTTACAGTTTGTGCGATCATTACTGGTGGTCATCAAACACACCTGTAACTTAATGTCATTAAAACCCAACTGCATACTACAGCAAATCTACAGACAGCTACATCACAAATTGCTCATCTTCTACAAATTATTAACCACAATTATCAGTTAATTGTGTAATAATTAATGATTGATTAATCATTGACATCCCAACTTTATATCATATATTTTTTGCTTTACTGTATCACTCTCATTTCATTGACACAATAGAAAACTGGCAATAGAAAATCTGTTCAAACGCTGTTTGTCTAGAGTATTTAAACTCAATGGTTGCATTTGAGGACATGGTTATGTGTGAAGTGGTGCTGAAATATTGTGTTAATTGTGTTATTTGTTTAGCAGGTGTTGAGTAATGTAACCTGTAACAAATTTTACAATTGCCGATGGCTGTGGCTTGAAAAAAAATGTAGATTTTGACTTTAATCCTTGTCTGTCTATTTTGGGCCTACACCACTGTACACCATGAACTGATGTCCCCTTTACATTACTTTTGCAGCAGTAAGATTACATTAATGCTAGGGTGGGTTTTCCCTATCCTCGTGCTAAAATCCACATTTTTAATCTTATATATTTAAAAATTGTTTTTCCCATAGGGGCATGCTCTGGACCACCTTAGGGGGTTGCATCTTTGTCACCTTTTCCACCCCTGATGAGTTTACACCCCTGGTTTAACAAAAGACCGTGACTGTTGGGTAGATGGAAGTTGTCAGAATTGTTAGCATTTGCATTTAAAAAAAAGAGTACAGTAAGGGAAAACAAGAGCTAATGGAAATTTTAAACTTATTTGCACCACATCAACACAAAGATTCTGCAGTAACCTGATGGCCAAGCTGACAAGCCAATCCAATGAAAAGGAGTGTAACTCATCTGATACTAACACATCCTGTAGCTAGTGACATGTGACATGGTACATTTGAAAATATCTATCCGGGACAGTTTAACAATATAAATAGCATTATCATTTCTGTGGGCATGTTGTATGGATTTGGTTAGTAGTAAGCTTGCTGGCACAATAAGAGCCCAGTTGCAGAGCAGGGCGGTCAAAGCAAGAATAATATTGAAGGAATGCAGTTAGAAAGCTTTAGATAAAGGAGAGAAAAGAAAAGAAATAAAGAGTGTGGAAAGTTAAAAACACAACAATTTGATACAGACTAGCTGTGCTCCTCCACACCTGTGGAGGCTTTTTGAAACTGGCCAACCTTTCTCACGCCACTGTGAATGTGACTGAACAGCACGCTTCAAAGATGAAAAGTCACAACTGGGCTTGTAAAGTTTTGGTTGAAGGATTTTGCTTGTAGAAAGAAAGAAGCTAGAGGGCATAAATAAGGAGAAACCGTCAGGCGGTTCTCTCTCTCTGCTGCTGAGAAGAGTCGACAACAACCACTGGTGTCAGACGCACTGCAAAAACTAATGTTGACCACAAATGACCCAAAACGCCCAATGGCTGGGTGTGGCAGGGCCCTTACAGTGAACTAGTTACATGACGTTTCTCATTGACACTGTAGTGAAAACTGTTAAACTGGTGGTAGAGGAACCTCATTCCATTGCAAATAAGGGTGAGAATATCTCAACCCTAAACAGACTAAAGGCCACGTTACACTCTTTGACTTTTGGGATGTCCTGAGAGACATGCAGTAAAATCTTCAGTTGGCAATCCAGAACAGTGATCCTAGACAGCACTGTTAAGGCTGTTTAAGGCCAAAAGTGTGACTGAAACCAATCAGAATACGAGATGAAATTACACAAAATGCAGATGAATAACAAGCTAATGACATGTCTTTGCTTTCATACACTTTTTTCTAACAATGTGATAGCCTCAAACAAATAACATACAGTCTGACACAAATTGTTATTTATATGTTATTAGGGCCTTTGAATTTTGAACATTGAACTTAGATGATCACTGTTGTTGCACAGTCTAAAGACACCTTTAGACCCTTTCATAATGCAGCTGTGCAGCACTAACACAAGGAAAAATTAAGAGTGTGGCAAGCCACTCAGCGATGCGTAGGAGAATTGTGCACATCATGGTAGAACCACCCACCTGTCAGACAAATCGTGAACAGATATCAATTACAGGTAAGGGCTTGTATGACCTTTAATTGCAATGTAAAAGTAAACAAAAGGATAAAAAGGACAGGTTCCCTCAACAAGTAGTGAGTAAAAAGTCTCATTGCTCAACTTTTACAAAGTTGCCTCCCCCTCCCCCTGTTTGTTGTGTACCCACCTTTTAATTCTGCATTATTAAAGCTGCATTATTGGCACTGCTGGTATGATTAGAGGAGTTAGTAGCATCAACAGCATATGTTCATAGAATTATATAGCTGCTAATGAAGTAGAAGCGCTGCATATCAGACGGCGTGCCACAAACTCTACAATACAATGTGTGTGTGTGTGTGTGTGTGTGTGTGTTTAATGTAGAGGGAAGGAAGGACGCTCTAAGTGGCTCTCAAGTGCGTCAGTGTCCTTTAAGTCTTTGAATGGCCTGGTATCACGGCTATCAAGTCTGGACACCAGGACAGAGAAAGGACCAGGGCTTCTTCCCAAAGAATCTGCCCCTTCATCCCCCACAACCAGCCTCCGACTCTGTCCCTCACTGGGGGGATGGTGCTGTGCTGCGTTTCCATTGGGGGTTTAAAACTGAGCAGTTTACTGCAGCATGTAAGAGAACAATTGATAGCACTAACAATTAGGAAGAGAATACAGGATACTTTTACAAATGTTTTGTAAATTCATTTGAAATCAGAGGCGGTGCCGTTAATGTTGTTTTATTCATAGGAAAAATATGACTTGTAAAAGTCAAACCTTGTACCACCCACTACACGTTCTACTAAATCTGTATAACTGCAATTGCTTCAGAGTCCTCTGGACTGAAGAAGCCTTTTGGGTGAGAGGCAAAACATCTTCAAGAATCTAAAGCAAGTCTAGCTTCCTTAGACTTTATACTTCTACATGTATATTACAGACTTATTGTTAAATCATTATCTACCTCCATAAACATTTTTATTTGTGCAACATACAGTGTATTCCAGGACACACCCCAATAATGTTTTAATGACATGCTCTATTAAAAGTTTATTCTGTTAGCTGCAAGTTATTGGCAAGAATTAGCTAATGGATACATTTCAGGCTCCATTCAACTGTAGACTTTGATATATTAATACATTGTATCTTGTTAGCAACCTAGTCACCAGTGTTCTTTTTGAGATGCTGTGTGCCTCACTGCGACCAACTGTTGCTGGTCAATAAGTGCTAATTCCAGTGCAAACAGTGCCTAAAACCATTAAGTCAAAATTTGTTGCTACAAAACAAGATAGCATAAAAAGTACAACTAACTCAACTTTAACGTTCTTGGGAGATTTGTTTCTCATTTCTGATGGAGCTAAATCCCAGCAGGTTGCCCTTTTCTTCTAGTCTTTGTGCTTAGCTAGGCTGGACATGTCTGTCTCTGGTCATGAAGACATGAAACCGATCTCAATCTTCTCATTAAACTCTGAAAACGTTAGACTGTAATGTTTTCTGTTCCAGTGTTTCAAGAACACCAACAACTGGTTAACCAAAGAAATGCTTACCAAGCTCCCAATATGGCAGATAAGGAGTAGAATGCTTTTGCCTGGCAGAAGAAAAAAAATACATTTTCAAATCATTGAAGTTTGCTTTGAATACATCACTAAATCTTAACAAGTCTGCCACTGACCCTGAACCTAAATCCGTATCATCGCTGTTTTAAATGGTACAATGTGAATGTAACCATGAAGAAAGAGTTGAAAGAAGAGAAAGAGATGGTTTCCCCATAAAAGCTTTCTAAACTAAGGGTACAAACACAATGGAGCATAATAAAAAGATGGATAGAGTAATTGTCCTGTTAAGTGATCCGAAAAGACAGGGTAGGGAGGGGGTGGAGTGGACAGCAGTGTGTGTGTGTGTGTGACACAGCACACTGAGAGGCCAAGGGTGCTAACAAGAGGAAAACCCCAAGACAATACACTCCTCAGTGGGTGCCCCTCCTTCTGTCTCTACCCCCCAAAAGATATATAGAAGTAGAGGTTGGATAGCAGAGTGGACTGCTAGGAAGACCAGAAGAGTCCAGTGATCTCTACCAATCAAGTAGTGACTTACCACTGATCTGTTGCAGTAGCCCATCAATATCACATTATTCTACTTTTACACTTTTACTGATTAATCTCCATGTTTAAACTTATAATGATCAACATAGTTGAGTGGAGAAAAAACAATTCTTGGCTTAAGTTTTACAAGAATCAAAAAGAGAGAGATTGGTTGTTGCTAGTCGAGTCTTTCTCAATTTTCCCACATCACACTGCTTTCTGGTGTTTTGCTTGGTGCAGGTGGTCAAATCTCACATAGTACAGCTTTAATGACCGGACTTTTTGTCTAACACCACTACCAGGTGTAACTTACTTCTTGACCGACACTGACAACTGCTATTACCTATTTATAGTTTTTGTATTGTGCTGTATTGTGTAGCATATAATTTTTATTTTTTATTTATTTTTTGATGTAGTTGTATGGTGTTTCATGGTGTGAAGTAAAATAAAAGTTAAAGTAAATAAATAAAAAAAAGGTTTCCAAAAATTTCCATGAACTTTTCATTTTTGTGGTCTCAAAGTGATAAATCTAAATGTTTTTGGTAATTCCCGAACCTTTCCTCCAGCGCTACCAAAATGTCCACATGTTCTCAAGTCCACTTGTTCACCATTTTCTGGCAGATTGCTATTGACTATACTGAGAACATTCGTGTGGACACTAGTGACACTGTCAGGCCAAAGTGTCAACTTTGCAAAATATTCAGAAGTATCCTGATTCTGATATTCTGCACCAATATGCAGTGGATATTTATAGCTATAAATATAGAAGTCTGTGCTTGTTTTGTTATGAAAATGATTCATTTTGAAATAAACGTAGAATTTATCATTTCAGCAGCTTCAGTTCAAAAGTACTTTAGTATCATTAGTGCCCTCATCATCTTGGTATCATCTCTATTCAGTGCGTGCAGTGACAAAGCCAGCGATACATGAAGCTCATATTGTGCTCTATTCTTTTGAGGAGTTTATATTTGCATTTAGCTGATGCTGCTATTCTGAGCATCTACAGCTGTGTGAGCAGCAGTGTTGCTGATGGTGCAGACACTGGTTGGTGAAGTCCTAAGCTGCTGCATGGATGGAACATAGGGCTGCATACAGACCTGTGCACTTATGTCCTGTCACTTTTCACTAACTAAGGGACCAATCAACATTGATCAACATTTTTCACCATTTTCTGACATTTTACAAAGCAAGTAAATGGTAAATGGACAAACCGATTAGTCGAGGAAATAAATGACAGATGAAAACTAATTTGGTGTGTAGTAGAAGTGGAAGCACACATGTTTATTGCTCAGCTTAATATTCTGGTGACTGGCGTTGAACCTGATTTGTGAAGTGGTTGGAGAGGTTTTTAGAAGGATTTGCTGATTCAGATCAGATAAATGCTGCAAGAAACTGCCACAGGTACAGTTCCTTTAGCTCTGGATAGCACAGGCACTACAAATGACAAACCGAAAGTTCCCACCATGGGAAGCACCTACAGATATGCAGGATGTGTGTGTGTGTGTGTGTGTGTGTGTGTGCATACGTGTGTGTGTGCTCTGTATCACATTTCATTCCTCCTGTGTGTACCACCAGTGCTTTCCGCTGAAGGAAAGATAGAGTCACAAGATTCTCACGAAGCCCAAACACTTACATTCCTTCTTTTATCGCACCGTAGCTCCTCACATACTAAATACAGACTTTAAAGAAAAAGTGCGGCAGTTGAAGCAAGAATAATTCAATTTTACTGATCCTGATATATTTGACTAAATTTGCCAATAGTTGATATTTTATACAGTATATCAATAATCAGTGATTAAAGTAAACTGCAATCAATTTCCACTCAGATCAGATTGGTTTCAGCGTGGAAAAACAACTTACAATTAAAATCATTAAGGTTTTCATCACATCAGACCTGATTTTTGATACTGTTTATGCTCAGCATTTTTTCATCAATAGTCATTGTATGTGCATTCTGTCTTTATAGTAGGTGGTCACTGGTGGAGTCCATCTCTACCACACACAGCTTAAATTGCCTACACATGCACGGTGCGTCCACAGGAAATGATTCATAGTCATACCGCATGTGATGTGGAAAGCTAAATATATGCATGGATAGATTGTCATGTAATTTGTCACAGACATGCACGTCCCTCTCTGGATATATGCTAGTGACTTTGTTAGTCCCCCTGACTATTCATCTAGTGGTTGCTGTTACCACCAGTTACCACAGGTGTCCCCAAATCAACCAGGACTGAAGTTTTTATGGGTTATAACTTTAAAACAACACAAATTAAATGCTTCAGATGACAATATATAATATGAAAGGGTTCACTTGTAGTGACGAACCCCCAGAGAATTATAACCTGACTCTGCAGTTCCCCTCAGCTCAGCATTGTTTTGGTTTTACAGTCGCAGCTATACAGTTTTGGTTCAGTCCCAGTGCTGTGATCAACCATGTTTCCAGCAGGAGCAGGCAGCTGTTTTAAGTTAAAACCTCTAATAAAGCCACTGTACACTACCTGCCCGGCACCAAACAGCAGACAGACAAACCAGCTGGTGAACATAGTGGAGCGTTTAGCAGCTAAATTGCCAGATATTTGTCTTAGTGTCTGCTATATTTGGTTTAGTCCTCCTTGGGTCGATGTTTTTGATAAAGTGTTTGAATGGGCCATTCCCCTCTCATGCTGCAGTTCAACCCAGCAGCAAATGGTAGGTCAGGACAGGAGGGGGCTGACCTCATGACCTCTTGTCTCTCTCTGTATAATCCTTGACAGCCATGAATCTAGGAGCTGAGAGAGATACATGGCTGGAACCCCCTTCCGTCAGCCTTCCACTGAACTCTGTCCACTCTTCTCCTTCTTCTTTCTCCTTCATTCCCTCCCTGCCCCCTCATGACCTGTTACTTCCATTTTCAACCCGTTCTCATCGCAGTTCGTCAAACGCCATCACTTGTCACCCCCCCTCTGGCGTCTCATGTAGACACTCAAGGTAACCTTTGGCATCTGTGTAGCGACACACCTGGCTTTCAACTAAATCGAATATAGATGCTTCCACAGCGATATTACTGGTGTAGTCTGGCTAGGTTTAGGACAATTGATTAGAGATGGGGAAAGATCATGGTTTGGGTTAAAATAATCACTAGAAAAGTCGTCATGGCAACAATAAGCAACAAAAAGCTGCTATGAGTTATGGTTAGAAACATGACGATCGTGGTTGTAAGTGGGAAGTGAACAGTTATCTCCTGCAGTCAAGTCCACTTTTTGCTATCTAACTATCTAGACATCCACGCAACCCACCTCCTCATAAGACGGAACACGTCACCTTATATAGATGTCATCTGTCTTATGGCCACTAATAATCACGCATATGGGTTTACATTGGAGTTAGTTGAAAGCCAGGTGCGTCTCACACAGATGCTAAAGGTTACCTTGTGGGTCAGTATGAGACATCGAGGGGCGGGACAAAGCGTTGGTATTTGATGCCCTGGGAATGAACAGGCTGCCACCTCTTTCGTCTCTGCCTTAACCTCCCAACAACCCCTCTTTGCACCACTGTTCCTCTTTCTGTTTCTCTTTCCAGCTACACCATGTAGTAGGGTTTGACTGCTCTGGGTTTGAATAAATGAGAATTTCATTTTTTTGTAAATCTTATGAAACAGTGGGACATGAAAACTCTGTTAGAGTTAGGAGTTGTTTAAGGCAGAGTGACCAGTGGGATCCATTACTCCTTTAAATGAAGAGAAAGAGGAAAAGAGAAAGAACAAATATCCAGGTGGCTCATAAATGTTTTAGTAACTAACTTACTGTGTAACAGGATAGAAGAGGTAAAAAACAGACAGCTCTGGAGTTATGAGACTTGTATTTTCCCCACTTTTGACAGAGCTAGGCTAGCAGTCAACCCCTGCTTCCTGTCTTTGTGCTAAGCTAGGCTAACCCTATCTTCATCTGGCATTGCAGGCTGACAAACTTGGTGTTGCTTGTTTTTAAAGACTGGTTTCCCTGTGGCAACATCGTCATTACAGTTCAGGTTTGTGAAATGCATGGACAGTCCATCCAGCAGAGCTCTGCATTTCAGTCAGAGGTCCTTACAACCTTCCTGAGCAGTCCATCTAGTGGTTGCTCAGTATGGGAAGACAAATAAAACTTTAAAATGGATTACAAAAAGTTAAAGTGGATTTCCTCTTGATGGAACCAACTGAATTTGTGAACTATGAATGGGCAGAATATTGGTCATTGCTGTCATTTCAACTGCAGTTCTCATCTGCCATATAGTTGCAATGAATGAGGAGGCAGTAATGAGCCCATTCCAGCTCGGTCCACTGGAATGAGATGAAGATAACATTGCACTATTGCAACAAACTCTTACAAGCTGCAAAAAGGTGGGAGTTTTAGCTTAGGTATGTTTCCACAGAATTATTGAGTTGTTAGTAAGTTTCAACATTCTTAAAATGTTTGGCTTTCCACAAAATAAATGTCCACTGCATCAAAGTTCTAGTAAAGGTGGATTACATTATGATATTTCTGTACAAAAACAAGCACTTCTGTATTAATAGGAGATGTGAAACCTTCATTGTGTAACTAAGTTCTTAAACTTGGCCATAAAAAGGTGTGATGTTCACTCAGAGACACTGGTGTAAGTGTTCATTATTGGGTTCTTCACTGCATTCATTGTTGAAAATATTTGATTTTACAATTATTCTGCTGGAGTCTTGATATCTCGACTTCAACTGGCTCAGTTCTATATTTTTTTTATCTCCATGTTTTTGGGATAGTTTTGTTCAAAACATGTTTTTTATTGCTGTAACGGCGTTTTGTGTTCCCACTCTTCACTATGGCTGCTGTTTCATTGTAAATCAAGCATAATTCTCTTGTTCTTTTCTCAAGCAAAATGAAAGTGTATTTATCAGTCCACTTATCTTTTACTGCATGTCAGCCTTTCTTTTTTTTTTATCAGCTACTTTGGCGTTCCTACATTCAACAACAACCTTATTAACTGGTGACTACCCAGTGGCTGAATGATGACAGGTGAAGTGACATGACAGTCATGTGTCAGCTGGTCATGTTGTGGTTTCATTTTGTTCCTGGGCCAGATTACAATGTTATTCAGTCCAGATCTGGACCAGAGCCACCTACTGAATATGTATGCTCTAGATGAACTGAGACAAAGACAAAAAGAGGAACTTTGGCACTAAAAAGACTGTAACTTTGAAAGATATCTACTTGATTTGACTCATTTGGACGCTGAAGCTTCATATTAGCTTCACATAAACTTTTAAACACATTTTTGCACAATGGAGGACTGTGGATTCTGTCCATTATGAAGGGATCTTCTGATGGTCAGTATGAACAGGAGGAATGATTGTGGCAAGAAAAAACTATTTCAATGATCATACGGGCACCTGTGAACCTGTCCTTTAACCAAATCATTTTTGTTTTGGTAAATGAACATATACTGGAGAAGCATAAGAGCGGATACGTTTATGCAAATGAAATTTATGCAGATGAAACTGTAATTTGTATTGTAAATGAATACTGCATAAGAAGTCTCTACAGTCTTAGGCCAGGCTATGTTTTGCTGTTGTAATGTACGATGACCCTGAGAGTTCAACACACTGCAACTTAAAAAGAAACACAAGCAAAAATGTCGGGAGTGTTTTCTGTATTTACAGTGTGTTTCTGCATTTGGCTGAGTTCCTGGCTCACACCTTTACTGGACTGACTTTGAGGCGCCTGATGTTTGTTTTGGGTATAAACTGACGTGGTACTCCTTTGTGTGTTGCCCTTAAGGTGAAGTGGAACGAGCTCTCTGGGCCTCTGTACATGTGAGATAACTAAAGTAAGACAGACTCATTTTAAAGTTAAAAAAGTTTGGTCCCCCCTTACCCAAAGGCTATCTGATAGATAACTGTCATTCTCATTGTAACAATCAATGTCACCTGGCTTTGCAAATAGAGGAAAACATGGCTCAATTAGTGGTTTGTTAACAATGTTATGAGGCAAAGAGAGGGGAAAGAGTTTGTACAGACAACACAAACATTCCTCTTGTATTTCTTGCTAATCATATGTGATTGAGGCTCTTGAAGTGAGTGAAGCTCTGCAGGTTGGACTGTAGCTCAGTTAGCCATTCTGTTTAGTTTAAAAGGAATCTCATTGTATTCACAATCTGTAGTAAATTTGTCCTCATCACAACACTCAAGGGTATTTGTCTACTAAACAAGAGTCAAAGTCCATATTTGTGCAATCAGCCGCTCCTTCACTACTTCTTTTGCTTTCAGTTTTACAGTTTTAATGTTTGCAGTGAGATTCCAAGAGCTGATAGAAGGTTTATTATGAATCTGACACATAGCCAAATGCTATTAGTGATTACACAAACATTGCTTTTAGTATTCACTTTCCAACCAATAGTGATATATCTACAGCACTTACTGAAGGTTTTTATCTTTATTGGCTTGCAACTAGATTATATAGATACCTTATCATAGATACCTTATGCTGCACAATGTTTCTTTCCTCTCTCCTGTAAATTAGGAGTGAACTGAGTAGTCAAAATAATATTCAGTATGGAAATTATGACTTTTCCAAATACCATTGCTGTACAAATACTAAAATAAAAACACATTTACACTACAGCCTGAACAGAAGCAAATATAATATTAGTAAGCACATCACCTCTTTCCAGCTACGAAACTACAACCTCTTGACTTATTCATCTTTTATAAAAGTGTCCAAAAATCAGATTGCTGCTGCTTCATTCAATTTGGTTGTCTGTGTGTGCTAAGTGTTTGGTTGTTGTGACATGACTGTTGTCAGCTGATGAACACCTACTGTACCATGTTTGCATATTGTGTGTATTTTTTGCTTTTGATTTTCAGAGAACATAGCAAATTATTGATACCAAATGTCTTACATGTTCAGAGCATCATCTGTTATTCTTTTCTTCTTCCCTCTTTACAATTACAATTTACAATTTAGTTAAGCAGACACTTTTATTCAAAGCGACGCACATCTGAGAACTGATACAACACAAGCAGGGATTTAGTCAGGAGACAACAACATGAGTAAGTGCTATAAAACTAAGTTTGACTTCCGATAGGACGTAGATGCCAACAGGCATTGCACAGAGGCGATACATGTGGTGGTGGTACCAGGCGCCTTTCATAGGCAGAGTGCAGTAAGCAGGAGGGAGTGTAGACCTGAATGAGGGAGTTCAGGTAGGCGGGAACCGTTTCAGCTGCTGTTTTGTAAGCAAGTGTCAGGGTTTTGAATTTGATGAGGGCAGCTACTGGGAGCCAGTGGAAGGATATCAGCAGCATTGAGCAGTGAGGTGTGCTGTTTTGGGCTGGTTGAAGACCAGACGTACCGTCGCCTTCTGGATCATCTGCAGAGGTTTGAACATACATGTGAGGAGGTCTGCCAGTAAGGAGTTGCAGTAGTCAATGTGTGATATTACAAGAGCCTATAGCAGGAGTTGTGCTGATCATTTCTTCCATGTTCATCACACAGCATGGACCGAATTCTGTTCATCCTATTTTCCTACTTGTTCACCGAATGGAACGTTGAATTCATCAGATTGATGAAAAATACACTGCCAGTGTTGTAAGAAGTCACGGTTGTCACACTGGGCACAACATAAAATTAACCAACATTTCATCTGTGTAAGTCGTGTTTTTGTAATAATAATAATAATGATATAGCAAAGTTACAAGTTCCAAGCAGCGCTGCAGCTCTGTACACCTGACATCAGTGTAAAACTGCCCTTAGTAGGTTTAAATGTTCAATATCTGTCCGGAATGGAAGATTATTCAAGACGATTAATGTAAACGTAGTTGGAGTAATGACAACACACGGCCACAATATGTTTCACTGCATTAAAATCATCATTTTATCAGACAAGAGATTATTGTGTAGTTATGTCATTATATTTGATTATGTAACAGTCCATATGCATATGCTTCTTATCCATAATCCTTAAATAAACAGGATATCCCCATGGGATTAACACTGAACAACATATGGTTCATATCCTGCACATGCACACACACACACACACACACACACAGAGTCTATTACTGGCATTAAGCACGGCCCCATTTTCCTAAACACTGGTTCAATAAGCAGATGACTGGTTCCTCTTGGCCCACTTACAGAACAATAGACAGACTAAAGGTCACATATACAAGACTGTGGGAAGAGTGGAGGATACAGGGAGGGTGGAGGATGGAGGGATGGATGAAGGGGAGGCAGGGTGTGGGGAGGTGGACAGGCAGAGATGGGGGGTGGATTTTGGGGGCATAGAGGGGAGAGGAAACAATGAAGATGAGGACATCAGTCATGAAACTGTATCGATATTCATGGTCCTCAGAGGGTGATCCCTTACCTTGTGCAAAAGCTGGATTCGCAAGATCACGAGATCATGACATCATGAGATCACTCGAGAATCCATCTTGTCAGGCTTCAAGTTACGCACTTGTGTCCAAACCACCAGTGGTTCAGACCAAATGGTGCTGCACATCCTGCTGCCCTCAATGATAGACGATGATAGACAGAAGGTTCATCTAATCACCTGCAGTTTCCATGGACAACATCTCAGATGGTTCTGTGTATCTAACCAATTGGTGATCCCTAATGTTTTAGTGACTGCTCTTAACTTTCAGTGGCACCATCAGGCCAAAATTTCCTCTT
This sequence comes from Euthynnus affinis, assembly GCA_029490765.1. Classification (NCBI taxonomy): domain Eukaryota; kingdom Metazoa; phylum Chordata; class Actinopteri; order Scombriformes; family Scombridae; genus Euthynnus; species Euthynnus affinis. Next base: position 33,385,969 of record CM055844.1, on the reverse strand, counting down.
CACTAAAACACTACTCCATGACAAAGTGTCTTAGCAAAATGGTTGAATTTCCATGAACTTACCAGTGGATGTTTGTGCTCCCCAGGGGAGAATTAGGATGGAGGCCTCTAGTTTCATGGCAGTACACTGATGGACTTATTCACTAATGTTGTATGTGAAAGTTTAAAGTCCCCCTCCACTAAAAAAATATGTGTCTACAGTTGGATGTTTGAGCTTTACCATGCAGAATTATCTATGTGCCAAGTTTGACACTGCAAGGATATTTTAACATTCATCTGCTGAAAGCAGAAAGTTTCTCTCTGCTCAAAATCTGATTTTAAGCGGCAGGCCTATGAGCATGATTTGTGACATCACAAGTAGTTGGAAGCCAGAGTATCTTTATACATCTTAATACATGTCTGGATAGGATCTTCAATTATGTGTAATATTCTTTTTTACTGCAATAGAATGGATGTAGACAGAAGTGACTGTCTAGAGGGCAGAGGAAGCAGTAAGGAGAAGGGAACTAGGTAGTTTAGGTAGAAAAATAAATGAGCACGGAGTCATAGTGCTTCTACTTGTCATCACATGGCTCTGTAGTTAGACAACAGGTGGAAATGACAAAGAGACGTCCATTTGCAGATTAGCATTTGGCTATCTGAAGTTGACAGGATGGACCCTTAAAGGCACACACAACACATTGTTAAAAGGATTCCACAACATATATAAAATCTATGTCCATCTTTATTCTCAATATGTTTCAAATAGTTGGATGGAGAAAGGATTGTAGAGGTTTCTTTGGATATTTTTATACATTTTTCACAGTGAACCTGGATTGCTCTTGGAACATGTGGATTACTTCTTTAAAGTGAGACCATAAGTGCATTATCATCTATGTTTTTTTGAAAAATTTTGAAAAAAGTAAATATGCCTAGAGTGAAAAGTGTTTGACGCTTGGCAGGTGGAAAAGTTACAAAGTTGTTCTATTGTATTGAAGAGAACAAAGTGCAATAAAAACAAACTTAAATGATGAAAAAGCAAATGACTAAAAGAATGCTTCCTGTAATTGCAACTTGTGACCACAGTGGCCACTGTTACATACAGGTGTTGGCTACAACAGCCCATAATAGGCCTTTTTTTTTTTTTTACAGCAGACACAATACATGGTCCTTGAATCTCAAGCAGCTGAATGGAAATCTGCCATGCCCAAACACCTTCAGAGAAAAACATCTATTCAACATCTATGTTTCAAGACATGAAAATATTCTGCATTGAATAATAAGTTGTCTGATACATTTTTTCCTCAACATGTTCAAACACCTACAAATCTACTCTACATCTATGAATATGCAAATACAGTTGATTGCAAAAGTTGAACTGCTGGACACAAGATGTCTCCTACTTCACTGAAAAGTCCATTCTCACTAATATACTGGGCCTTCCAAGATTGTGATGTCACTAAATCCTGCTGGTACATCCGCATGTTCAACTGAAATTTAAGGGAGCACATGAACTTTCCCCAAATGTGAAACTTTCCTCAGTCTGTACCCTGGAGAAGAAATACATATTTTTGAGTGGACAGGGACTTAAAAGTTACAGGCTTCCTGTGTATACAAGTGCATGATACTTCCTCTTGTTCCCTTTGCTCTATAATGTGTTTGCTCAGACAGGTGAGTCCAGAAAAAGCAATCAAAGAAAGTGTGAGAAGAAAGAAGAAAATGAGTATGCATCACACAAAGAAACTGTCGGTGTGTCCTCTGAACCTTTGTTATCACTTCCTATCAGTCCACTGTAAATAAGCCCTACTCATAAAACATCTTTGTTACATAGGGTGTGTTTGATAGACAGCCTGGAGTTTAAAAGGCAAACACACTTCTTCCTTTTTCCATTTTTTTTTTTTTTTTACTTTCTGTTAGGTCAAGCAGGAAGCCCATATATGGAGTTCCTTTTCGTGTGACACTTTCTTTATCACTTTCTTCTGGACTTCTTGGTTGTGTATTCAGTAACTTTATCAAAGACAGTGATGAAGCATTATTAACCCACACCAACATGCTACAAAGGCTGGAATGCGGAATACTTGACTGTTTTATTTGCGAAATGATTCATTTCACTATCAAATAATATATGCACTTGTCACTTGGAGTCTGGGAAAGCTACAATGTTCATTACAGCTCATAATGTGACTGTTGGTTGGACCAAACACCATACCCCATCATTCTTCAAACAAATCAAAGATTCATCCATGATGTTCATGATGTCACCTCCCAGACAGACTCACACTAGCAGTGTGGTACACTAAAAATGCCGCAATAGTTCTACAGATGACAATGTCGACTGGTGGGTCCAACCTAAAATATCTTCACATACATCTCATGGATTGCTAGGAAATTCTGTATAGAAATGTATGGTCACCAGAGGATGAATTGTAGTGAATTGAGTAGCCTCTGTGGCGACTGGCTAGGTGAACTAGGGGGATTATTGGTTTATATGTAGCTACGTTATCATGCAGAAACCTACGTGAGGTCATGTGGGTCACTTAGGAAAATGGCATTTTAATGCATATGGAACACTACTGGGAAGCAACAGAATGATATAAAAACCTCAAAACTCAAAAAATAATGGACTCACCCTTTAAGATGGTGACTATGATAAACATTATACTGCTAAACATCAGCGTGTTTGCATTGTCATTGCAAGCATGTTAGCATTAGTATATAGCTTAAAGCACCGCTGTGCCAAAGTAGCCTCACAGAACAGCTGCCATGGCTGTAGACTTATTGCTTCCTTTTTTTCATTTTTCTTTAATGTAGTTGAACTCACAGCAGTACTCTCTTATCCAAGAATGCCCTCTAAACACTGAACAGTCATATTTTTACACCTGAAAGCTGCCAGTATAAACACATTTTGTAATCTGATGACAGGATTACGTATTTTTGCCTTTCAGTTGAGAGGTGACAGAAAATTAAGGGGAAAAAACTTCCAGGAGTATAGGAGATTTTATCTGTGCACACAATCAGAAACACAGATATGCTAACACGCACACACACACACACACAAAATGACAGGGGTGTGTATTTCAGGATGGGGGGAGGGAACATGTGAGAAGTGTGTGGGTGTAGAATTATGTGTTCAGAAGAAGTGGGCCTCACCTGCAGCCTCAAGGTTACAAAGGTCAGTCAGTCCAGAAACCTGCCTTAACTCAAGTTTGTACAGTAAATGTTAGAGGCTATAGAAACAGTCAATCAATGCAGTAAAACCATAGTCTGATTGCTAACATATCTGGTTTCAGTTATGTACTGTATGTCATGTCATGTCATGTCTGGCAAGAAAATCTTAAAACATACAAGAAGGCCCTTTGTAATGCCAGAGCTGACAAAGAGTCATAACTCTATTGATCCATGTGTTTCTATAGCTCTCAGTAGTAATGACTTCATGAGCTTCTTTAATGATAAAATTCTAACAATTAGAGATGAAATTCAACAGTCTCTCCCCTCAACAGGCACAGATTTATCAAGAACCATAGAAACAGACATGAAACCTGACATAAATTTGGACTGCTTTTCTCAAATTCACCTTCCTGAATTAACTTCAATGATTTCTTCATCCAAATCATCAAATGGTCTCTTAGACCCCATCCCAACTAAGCTGTTTAAGGATGTCTTACCCTTAATTAGCACCTCCCAACTAAATATGATCAATCTGTCTTTAGTAACTGGCTATGTACCACAGTCCTTTAAAGTAGCTGTAATTAAACCTCTCCTTAAGAAGCCTACTCTTTATTTAGACGTCTTAGCCAACTATAGACCCATATCTAACCTTCCCTTTCTCTCTAAGATCCTTGAGAAAGCAGTGTCTTCTAACAAGACTTAGTCTAATTGATCATCAAATCCTACTGCAGAGATTGGAACATTTCATTGGTATTAAAGGAACTGCATTAAGTTGGTTTAAGTCCTATTTATCAGATCTATTTCAGTTTGCACATGTTAATGATGAAACCTCCATAAAAGCAAAAGTTAGACATGGAGTTCCACAACGTTCTGTTCTTGGACCTATACTATTCACTTTGTATATGCTACCTTTAGGGAATATTATTCAGAAACAAAAAATTTCATTGTTATGCAGATGATACCCAAATATATTTATCATAAATCCTGACGAATCCAATCAGTTAACTAGACTTTCTGCTACTAAACTCAGATAAAACTGAAGTTATTGTGCTTGGTCCTAAACACCTCAGAAACACATTATCTAATGATTTGACTACTCTAAATGGCATTGCCCTGGCCTCCAGCACCACCGTGAGGAATCTGGGAGTTATCTTTGATCAGGATATGTCCTTTAACTCCCACATAAATGAAATATCAAGGACTGCCTTTTTTCACTTATGTAATATCGCTAAAATCAAACACATCCTTTCTCAACAACATGCAGAAAAAATAATCCACACATTTGTTACTTCTAGGCTGGATTATTGCAACTCTTTATTATCAGGCTGCACTAACAAGTCTATAAAGACTCTCCAGCTGGTCCAGAATGCAGCTGCTCGTGTACTGACCAAAACTAGAAAAAGAGATCATATTTCCCCCATCTTAGCTTCACTGCATTGGCTTCCGGTAAAATCCAGAATAGAATTTAAAATCCTTCTCCTTACCTACAAAGCCCATAATGGTCAGGCACCGTCATATCTTGAAGAGCTCATACTACTGTATTATCCCACTAGATCACCCAGAATGCAAGTTTACTGGTGGTTCCGACAGTATTTAAAAGTAGGAGGCAGAGCCTTCAGCTATCAGGCTCCTCTCTTGTTTAACCATCTCCCAGATTCAGTCCGAGACACCCTCTCTATGTTTAAGAGTAGGCTTAAAACTTTCCTCTTTGATAAAGCTTATAGTTAGGTCTGACCAGGCTCGCCTTGGACCAGCCCTTAGTTATGCTGCTATAGGCCTAGACTGCCGAGGGACTTCCCATGATGTGCTTTCTATCTGTGTGTATTCTTTTACCATTCATGCATGTTACTAACTTGACTTCTTCCCCGGAGTTCTTTGTGCTTTCTAATCCACATGAAGCTCCTCCAGCTGTTCCTGCTGTTGCTACTGTTTGTTGCTGCTAGTCATGTATCTGTTGTTGATTGTTGTTGTTGTTGCTGTGTCTCTGTGTTGAATGGATTGTCATACGTCATGTAATCATCTAGCTGTTGACAGCACTGAGAGCATCATGAACCAGCTTTGGCATGTCACTGATGATTACTTGTTGAGTAGGGAAACCTAAAGAATGCAGATGCTTCCATATAGCTCACAGGTCTCACTCAATGGTTTAAGTATGAAAATGATGTGAATCATATGCTGTGGTCTTCAGTTGACATCCAATGACTAAAATCCTTCCTCCGGCTACGAGATACAGTTAAAAACAACCTAAATTGATCACGAAATGTGGTTTAAAACTGAATAAAAGTCAAGTTAAACCAGTTTCTGTGCAACAACCACAACACTGATGTATGATCTTGTATGTGTAAGTTACTCTTTGGTAGACGTCATTGTAGCAGACAAACACGGCGCCGCTGCATGCATCTCCTGCATGTTCACTCTTTGGTAGAGGAGGTATGACATCATTGACAGGCGACCAAATGAAACGGTCCGTTACTTTGATTAAAATGACAGATTTCTCTGGGTTTGGAAACTGTTGGAAACATTTGGGATAATGTAAGTACATAACTCAACAACATATAGAACATAGGTCTGTTGTTGTTGTTTTAAACATTTTAATGTGGAATCATTACATATTATAGCTGTGGACAAAGAGTTTTTAGAAAAGTAAGAACATATACTGTATAAGCCTGGTCAGAGGCTGTGTGGCAGTAAGGTTCAGACAACTTTCTGCCTCTGACCCTGACTGTGATCACTAATATTCCTTTCATCCAGGACGCATCCATATGATACAATTCTACTGTATGATAGATCCACATTGTAATAAACCGTAATTGTCCTTTATGCAAGGCGCTTGGTTGTCTCTCTTGTGGAGCAGCTCAGTAGCTAATGAATGTAGTGTTTTTTTCTTGAGCCTCACTGTCCCCCTGTGTGTGCCCCGCGCTGGCCTCTTTGTTGTGTTAACACAGACGTGTGGGCTCGTGGAGCAGCTGAACACTGAGTGGACAGAGAAGAAAGAGCCTATGAAGCCTTCTCCTCTCACCACAATCACAGACAATGATGCCAGCTGATGCCAGCTGCCTGCCTGGCAACCAGCCTGGCTTGTGGCATGTAATTTGGAGGAGGGAACGTTTTATAGTTGTCCACTGAACCATAGCTGGGTTTGCCCAGCTGAACAGGAGACTCACTGCCTGTTAAATAATGTGTGTGCTGTGTGGCGTATGTTGTATCTGCAGTCTATTTTGGTGTTCTGAACAACCTGTCTGGTTGGATTAATAAGCTCCTGACAGATGATATTAAAACAGAATCAACAGATTGGAACCTTTGTATGCTATTTAAAATACAACATACAGTGTAATACAGGCAGCTGACAGGAGGCTGGATTACAATTTGCCTTTACTTAACTTAAACTTTAACACTGAATATGTTTTAGGTTTCTTTTCATTATGTTCATGTTTCGTTTCAGTTATCTAGCTCCTTTCTGAGACTGAAGTCAATCTCATGTCCGTGTGTAAAGAACTGGAAGCAGGAGGAAACAGCTATTCTGGTTCTGTCCAAAATTAAAACAACACACCTGCCAGTACCGCAAACGCTCACTAATTAACAAGCTTAAATGAACATAGCACAAATGTAAAAACAATGCTTTGGTTTTAGTGGGAGTTACGTGCTGGAACTATTTCCTGACTAACAACAGTTTATCCCTCCGCCCAACACCTGTAGCATCTCCAGATACAGCATGAGTTGGAAGATACATTAAGTGAGCACAGGTTTGGTTTTTCTCTATAGAGGTACAACTGTACCAAAAAACCTGCCAACCTCGCTGTGATGACAAGACCTCAGGAAGCTGCACACAGTCACTGCACTCAGCCCTTGTTCGCCAAGATATAGCTGCACTCTCCCTTAAACAAGAAGTTGTTTTTACATTTGTGTTTGTGCGTGGATGTAACAAGCAAGACTGAGCCAGGCTTTCTGCTTCTCCCTGACGACTAACATTGTCCTGACTCCAGTTCCAGAACATCTCATTCTTGGAAGAGAATAAGTCTAAGTCCCCAAAATGTTAAATTATTCCTTTAATTATCATTCTAGATAACTGTAGAACAATGCCTATAAAATTCCAACCAAACAAGTGTCAGAGAGGGCATGATGCCCACCTCTGGTTATTATAAGACACTGATACAAGTACACAGAGGAAGACAGACGGCTAACTTGTCACTGAGCTGAAAAAGAGAAAGGTGTTTGTTCTTGATGGAAACCAAGCGGGCGTCCAGTCAGTGCTGTTCTGCAGCAGGTGCTGCCTTTGTCTCTGCATACAGTATAGCCCATGGCCTCATCACCCTCACTGTGTGTGTTTGTCCATGAATGTATCTATGAATATAACTCTGTGGCCGTCTGTTCAATTATCTTCTGCTTGTCTCTGTATAATGATGTACTGCTCATTTAAGTCGATCCATATGCTGAACTCTATAAGGTCAGATCCTCACTGTCACTGTTCTCTGAAAGCACAGAAACAAGATAGATCTGTACTAAACCATTCAACTCCCCCGACACTACTTCAGGCTCTACAATAAGGCCTTCCTCAGTAAAGAGGATTCAGATTTATACATATATGGGAGCTGGAATTTGACAAGTTTAAAGCAGTAAGAGCCTATGTCAGGACAGCAGTGTTCTTACCATCACCAGCTCAGCTCAGCTCAGCTCTGGTGATTCCACTTCATCACAACTGAACCTGACTGTACTGTGACTGAATCATCTCAACTCATCATTAACTCATCTCAAGCTCCATTAACAATGTATTTCGTGTATTTATGTCATAAATTTGTATTGAAATGTGTTGATATCTGACTAAGGCGGCCTGAGTCCTCTAAGTCCTTCATCTTACCATCAGACAGACAATTAATCTGGCAGCAACAATCTTAGATTTGATCTGTGAGACCAAAATTGATCTTCCATAAGGAATGAGCAAAGAGCTGGAGAGACCCCCTCTAGGATGAAAACTATAGCAAGGGACAGAAACTTGAACAATAGGTTCCTCTGGTCAAAGTGTCAAAGTGTGAGCAATGCTTTTTAACACTGGTGCATTTACAGCAATATTTATTAATGTGCACTGTTCCTGTTAAATAAACCAACAAATAAACAAATAAATAAATCATCACCTTTTTTGGACTGCTATAAGAAAAGACAACACTAAACAACATAATGAATCAAAAGATGTGGTCTAATGATGGCTGAAAGTAATTAAATGTGGGTGGGCACTGAAGTTGCCACCAAACTAGCATCTAACTAGGTGAAGACGCTACCTAAGTAGCATCAAATTCTGTGTTTTTTGTGAAGTCGAGTGGAGGACTTTCTTGTGTGTGTGTGTGTGTGTGTGTGTGTGTGTGTGTGTGTGTGTGTGTGTGGGTGGGGGTGGGGGAGCAGTGGAGGAAAGGCATGGGAAAAAATCACAATGCCGGAGGACATGCTTGATAAGACGGATTAATTTTATATGACATTTTTCAGCTGATTGTGAAGCAGGCCATGCCACCCGCTGAGGCTCAACAAGCAGCAGCATCCTCCGACGCCAAGCGCTCCCTTCTCCTTCTCACAGACACTGCCACCACCACCACCACCACCACCATCATCATCATCATGTTCATCATCATTATTGTGAATATCCAAATCAATCTAACCGCACTACATCGTTCTTTTTTGTTGTTGTTGTTGTTGTTTTTTCATGTTCTTGTAACCATTATCATAATTATCACCTTTGTGGTTGGTTTTCAAATGTAAATATTTGTGACCATCCCGTCTTCTTATTAGGTGTAATGAGGTAAAACGTTTCAGGTGAAATCACTGCCATCCTCCTCATCATGACTAAAAATGATATAACTGAAAACAAACATGTTTTTCTGGTTTTCTCTCACTAAAAGTGCCAGTATCACACTCACCTCTACCATCATCTTCATCACAGTCATTACATCACTCAGAAAGACAATGGCAATGGTCATTTCTTCAAACAGATTAAAACAATCTATGTACATTTTAGTTGCTACATTGCAGACCATTTTGCAAATCCTACAATACTTTTGCTCGCTCATGCATGTGTCAGATGTTTGTATTTATTACAGTTGTCTACTGTGTCCGCCTGTCAGTGGGTTCTGAATGAGGTTGTCTCACTTCTGGAACAGAACCCACAAATTCTGGTTTCACTTTGACTCTCTATGGGCCCAAAAACATGGAACCCTGGAAAAGCTTTTCGGGAATACGTTAGCAACTTTCACCAGACTACAGTTCACTTAGAGAACTATTCAACTTTATACAACTCTGCTCTGCTGGGTATAAACTGCTCCATCAGAACATACATGATTTACAGTCATAAAAGTGTCACAGAGGAGGTCGGAGTAGTAGGTTTGGACATAAACAATTTGCATGCGTTCATTCTACTCACAGTCAAAATTGGTTACATTAACCAAACCTTTTGTCCATATGCTTATGGATCATTTTCTGCACCAACACATGATCATGTATGCATGAGAGCTTGCTTTTACATCAACACATCCTTAAATCTTTCCTCTTTCACTACAGTCCAAATTGTCATGTTGAATGTATATAAAAAATCCTTAAATATGGACTTTATCATGCAGATACTCTGTCTTTGTATTTCTCAGCTTGTCACAGCACACTCTTTCTCTTTCACTTCTCGCCCATATGATGCCTCTACCCATCCAGCTCAAGCATTCTGGTTTTCTCATACCCATCGTCTTTCTTTTTTTCTCAGCCCATTACCCCATGGCTCAAGCCAAGCTGTGCTGTCTCTTTGTTTCCCCTACGCTTCGATCGATCTGACATGGCCTGGCCTCCAGCAGCATAATGGCCATCAAGACACACAGGAACTCAGTACAAACTGACTGGCTTAAACAATACCAGCAACAATACCATCACATAAGGACAATACAGGCCAGACAGATTTCACTGAACAATGGTGTATGCTGCAATGTGTGTGTGTGTGTGTGTGTGTGTGTGTGTGTGTGTGTGTGTGTATGTGTGTGTGTTAGCAGTATGCCCAGCAGGTTGCCCAGGGACCCTCCCTCCTCTATCGTTTACTAAATTCTCTGTATTGTTTAACCACATCCCCTCTCCTAATCACTCTGACAACCACACACATGTATGTACATGCACGCGTGCGCACTCTCTCTCTCTCACTCACTCACTCACACACACACACACACAGACAGCTAGTGTGGAATGGACACAGAAAGTATACACAGAACATAGCCCACAGGCTCTGTGATGAAGTAGGCCAAGTGATGCTTTGTTCATCAGATTATAGTTATTTGCATTTCACACATTATGGCTCTAATAATTGATTTCAAAGTTGAAATTCTGAAAAGGTTTTTTTTTTTTTTAATTTTGAATGTATCTTTAAAATAATAAGTTTGACATTTTGTTACTTTTGGATTTATTGGATTTATCAACAGACAGTTGGATGAAGCTTTGTAAATATGTGTTCGGTGGAATATCAAGCTCAACTTGTCTGACTGATCGTGTAGTTGGCTGTTAATGAATGGATAAAAACATTTGCATTAGCAATCACATTAGCATGGTAAGCCAGCATTAGTTGACAGTTACATCATGTCAGCTTCTTGTGCTATGCATATGAACAGTAATCACAATCAGTTCTGAATTACTAAATCAGAACTACCATCAAGAATCACACAGTTTAACTCCAGGGTCATTTAGTCAAATATTCTTGAGGTAGTGTTAGGTCTGTTACATGGATGTATTATAAGAGCTGGATACTGGACCAAAAATGGCACCCATACATTCACTGGGGAACTGCTTGGCTGGCACATACACCACAAAAAGTTTCTATCTTCCAGGTTTGCTTCTGCAATTGTGCGACTCACTGAATACGTGCAGTGGTGTTTCCCCTGCTGGCCACCCATGAGTTCCCAGCCCATAGACTTTATATTGTGATGATGTCACTGATTTTTGAATCGCTTTTCTCGGCTCGAGGAAAGTTTACAAATATAAAACTTTCATGGATCTAAAATTCATAATAGAAAAAGTCATAATTGATCTTGTTTGTAGTTTGAGGTGTTCCGTCAACAGTTTTACAGGTGTCTCTTTTACAATGGTGGTCTATGGGGAAAATGCTTTTTGGGCTGCAGGGGAATTTTTCAGTGCAATACTGCAAGTGATCTCTGGGAAAAACAGGCTCCTCTCGAAAGAATGCAGCTTAGGCCTGGAAAGGCAGCAAGTGATAGAGCCCTATATTCAGGAGCCTAGTGTTAGTCCTTTTTGTTTATTTGACATAAGTTTCCTTATGATCATTTTCAGGGTTTTTTTTTTTTTTTTGTATTTTTCGATATTTGTCAATTTATTTCTACAGTTCACATGTGCATAACTGCAATTTGCTCTTGACTGGTCGACAGCAATACAATAAAGCACCAGGTAAAGATTTTTGAGTCCATGTATCCTTCTTCCACCATTGTGCCAATTCCTACAGTGATTATATTGTAGATTACCACACCTCAGATTTGTATAATATCCTTGGATTAATACTACAAACAGAAGGCACAAAGGATTGTGCAGGATTACATCACAATGGAAGGATCCTCATCTGCTGAGAGGAGCAGCACCCGACATCTTGCCAATTGCCAGAGAATCTGAGTGTGACATTACGTCAGCAAGAAACCCTTGGTTGCATGTCAGCCAGCCACCTCTGTGTCCACTGAGACTAGCCATTATGTTTGACAAAATAATCCAAATTTAAGGTTCATTTATAAGCTTTTTTCAGAGCTTTAAAAACTCATCTGACTTTCTTTACAGAGGATTGAGAACAAGATGTCATGGAGATGGCTTAGTTGCCAACACATTAGGTGTGGAGGTTTGGTCACATGATGATACATGGTTGGAAATGGTAACCTCTCTGTCGGCCAGCCTCTGACTCTTAGTTGATGACATTAAACCTCTTTCCAGTGGATCTTGTGGATGGTTTTGGTCTATTGTTGGTGATGAATTTATCATAACAAGAACTGAGCAAACTCTATTCACTGATATAGACTGTGAGACACAGAACAATGGCTGCCAGTAACTGCCAGCCATTTTGGATTTATGTAATTAATACTAACCAGTTCTCTATTAAGGCTTAGCCAAAAATCTCCTTATAATGACATTACTGTTTGAGGATTCCCTTAGAGGCTATTTGACCCCTAATTGACCCCTCACTTTCTGTAAATCTGCAATCTACCCCAAGTCTGTTGGGGTTTGATGGTTCAGGCATAAGGTCAACATTATCAGAAATCCAGGGATGGTATTAAAACCACTCTTGTCTGAATTCAGGTACCTTGTAAGCATCTTGGTTAGGTTGTTAATCACAGGTTACAGATAAATTCAATCTATATGGCTATAGTTACCATTAACCCAGACATTGTTGCAAGCAGTCTATCATGCCTTATATGGAAACATCTCATACTCAAAATGTGAACTCAGGTGACACAAAACATCCCAGTTTACCTCTCGTATTAGACTGTATCACCAAATTTGGAAATATTTGACTTACCATTGCTATTGGTCTCTGTGAGGCTAGAAGATTAGGGGTGGCATTTCAACCACTTACCAATACACATACTAGGCTGGAAACATAACCAGAGGGGGCATAAGCACATCCAACAGACAAAGAGAAATTAGCTGTGAGTCATGTTTGTATCCATCTGGTGAATGTAAGTTCAATAGCCACTCTTCTTTTAGCTCTGTTTTGGTTTCCACCAACTCCTGTCTCCTTATCTGCTAAATGTGTTGCGAAGTGTTCACCAGCTGGTCTTTAACTGTGACTGTTTGCTGTTTGTTGCTGGGGAGGTAGTGGTACAGTGGGTTTATTAGAGTTTGTCAATGAAAACATCTGCTGCTGGAAATATAGTGTTTGGGCAAGAAAACTAAAACCATAAGTTCAAAGAGGATAAAAAGCCCTGTAGAACTTGGAGGAATCATTTAGTCATAATTCTTTGGTCTATTGCTTATATGAAAATATTGATTGGTGCTGCTTTAAGACCATTATGTCCATTGTGGTTATGTAGCTGATCCATAGTGTTAATATGACAATTTAAATTTCGATATAAGAATCTGCAGTCTCTCACTGACTGGCCTTCATCTTTTTACCATCATGTCTCAGGTGTGTTTTTCTGTGCAGCTCAATAGGTGGAACAAGCCTATAACAATACATTTGTATTATACATTGGTGTGTGATGTTCACTTTATAATGTCCAACTAGCCAGCTGCTGTCTATTTTCAACGTGTCCTTGTTATCATCAAATTTGATAAATCCTATCTGAGTTCAGGGTAACAGTTGGTGCAGACTGGATCAGGTAATTACTTTATTAACTTTCACAGTAGTTTGTTTACAAAGGGAACTAAAGACTAAGGATGTACTCACACTTGGCCTGATTGCCTTGTACCATGTCCCGTTAGCCTGCGCTCACCTTGCACTTAACATTCTGGGACCCAGCAGGTTTACATCATCACTATATTTTGTGTTGAAGAAAAGAGCTCTCACACAGCACAATGGAGTTTGTCTTCATGATTGTACTTAGTTTGTGGCTTGTTTGGAGTTGTTTTGGATGCAGTGACCCACAGCCCTCTCACATGCCTTATAGATTTATCAATAATGTAGCGCAATAATCTTCAGTTAATTGTTCAGCATATATAAGAAGATTTTTATGGAGGCAGTTGATGTTTGTAGCTTTACTCCAACTATAATTCACGTTCAATAATAAGATGAGAACCAGACCTGTTATTAGCCCAAATATTCTCAAATGAATTGAAAAGTGTACTATCCAAGCAATAGACGACAGTTGAAGACACAAGTAGTAGCAATACTGGTTAACATTAGCTTACGTTCTTTTATTTTATATGAATGCAGTTTGAATGTTAAAATGATCTGTGTTTTTCAGAAGAGACATGATGAAGCTGTTTTGGTTTGTTAGCTAGCTAGCAAAGTGCGTGAAAGCCAAATTAGCTAGCTAGCTGGCTACCTGCACATTCACCTTACAAACACAAATCTAGTTAGCTAACTACAATGCAAACAAAACAACATAACTGGCTACTATTACATTTTGCTGACAAATATAAATATCACCTTGCAAACAAACACAGCGAGCTACAATTTTTTTCTTAAAGGAAAAAAAGAAGAGTAGAAAGCTAGATATCTTGCTAGCTAATTTGGCTTTCACACACTTCGCTCAACTGTCATAATACTAACAACTAGCTAGCTATCAAACTTATACAGTCTCATCACATCTCTTCTGACCAAATAGATCATTTTACCACAGGCTAACATTATGATGATTAAGCTACTGTAATCTGACACAAAATATCCATCTGTCCCTTAGCATAATGACTGAAAAACAGTATATTCTGTTTATTTTATCATACTTCAAAATGCTATGCAATGCAACTGTATTCAGAGAAAAAGCTCTGACAAATCCACTGTACACTACCTGCTCAGCACCAAACAGCACAGACACAATTAGAGACTAGCTGGTGAACATAGTGGACCATTTATCAGCTAAAAAGCCAGATATTGGTGGAATGTATTGGTTGGTGAATATTGGCATTTACATTTATCATCTGGACACAAACATGACTCTAACTTAGTGATATTGTGTCTGTAGGATGTGTAAAAAGGGCATTTACTGACGCATTAGCCATACCAACTTTTTTAAAGGTAATAATATATCTGCTGTGTTTTCAGCTTGTTTTGCTGGGCCTACTGGCCAAACACTTGTCAATGCATGCACAAATTACTGTTGGTAATTTCAACTATAGCAGAAGAAAACCAGTGATGACTTTGAGAACCTCACCTTTCCTCTTCACCATCAAACCAAAATGTCCACATGTAGACAAGAAATATAAAACACTAATACATTCATGCTACCACGGAGGTAAATGTCCCCCTGATTCTAATGACCCCATGACATTTCCTCTGGTGCCACCCTCAGGACAAACTTTACACCTACTACCATGGTTCTGGTAAGGCTGTAAGTATAGTGATAACATGTAGTTTCTTTTGTCTTAACACTTCTGTGTTGTGTTCCTGCTTCATCATAAGTTGATTACTGTTTGTGCTAATGGCTAAACTAATGTACACAGAGGAAGAGGAAACAGGATTTTATTTATTTCAGCTACAGTAAGATGACACACTTCCACTTCCAGTGTCAGTGATGCACCTGCTGCTCTGTGTGCACCATATGGACATCTGCTCCATTCACTAAACCAGGACAGCTCATTGTGGGATGTATTGGTGAAATCTTTTCCTGTTTTACATCTCAATAGAGATCTATCTCATACTATTTGCCCATCTGCTTTTATGGTAAGGCTTGAAAATACTGTAATCACTGTACTAACCTGGTTCATTTTTAAGACAGTAAATGTTTCACTTTGCTCTTTGGAAATGATTAAAAGCCATAAAATCATGTATTACTTCTGCATGGTTTGAAGATTATTTAGATGAGCTAGTGAAAGGTAGAAATGTTGGCAGCATTGTCTGTTTGAAGGTCAGTAGCAGCGCTGACAGTGATTGTGTTTTTCCAACAGGAGTCCACAGTACACCGCATTTTTGTCCTAATGAAATAAATAATGTCACAAAACTCTAACAAGGGTTCAGTATTCAGTCATCACAATACTCAACAAGAAAGTAAAAAATGTTATTCAAACATTTATACACAATGTAGTTATAATCTCAAGAAAAAGCTAGTAAATAGACATTGGGTTAAACCTCAAACTACTATTTCCAAGGTCAAGAATGAACTGTCACGCTGAAAACAAAACATGGATCCATTCATATCTGTTTAATATCTGATTCATATCTGTCATTCAAATCAGTTCAGGTCAAAGGCTCTCTAAATACCAGTGAAGTCAAAGGCCAGTGTTGGCCATAAATATCAATGAAAGACTGAAAGCCCTGTTGAATAACACTAGCATGTCTGTGTGTGTGTCTCTCTCCCTCTGACTCAGCATGTAAGACACACTCCTCCTGCTGGGTTTGTGTGTGTTAAGCCTTTCATCCTCCGACAGATAAAGATGGCGCGCAGAGCCAGCAGATCAGCTGGACAGTTAAGCACACACTCCCAAATGACATATACAGCACACACACACATGCACACAGGGTAAACCTCTTGTGCTCCCACCTGTCAGAAACAACAGGCCAACAGAGAACCTTGTGGACAAATGAAAATGAATTTGTAGCTTAAGACATGCATCAACAGTTTGGGAAATGTAAATCATCAATCATTTTTCTAATTCAAATCACCTCATTCATTTCAGTTCAATGATTCATAGTCACTGGCTGTGTCTTTTATTTGGGTTCCGTTGCACCACCTACTGTAAGTCAAGCACTGATTCAGACCGTCTTTATTGCAGTAGTACATTCAGTCTGTTGCCAGTTCAAGCTGTCATGTTCAGCTCAGTACAAAACTAGCCTAACTTTAATCGGTGAAAATAGAAAATTTAACATGAGTTAGTAACAGGGTGGAGAGAGGTTTTGGCAGGGTGGCAAAGGAGGGCTGTGGGTTGGGCAACGGAAAGTAGCCAGATAACTTTTTTGTGTGATATTGTATTGTGTTATATTGATCTACAGTTGGCAAGATGAGAAAGGATCTCTTGGTTAAAATCAGTGTATTATATTGTAGGAGCATGTGGTCAATACAGTAAGCTGCAATCAAACTAATAATGAACAAACAGTAAGTGATATTTGGATCATGGCTAAAATATATTTCCAGTCTGACATTTAAGGATGTGGCCTGTTTCTGCCTGTACAGACACATGTGCTCACATTAACCTATGGAGGAGGGACAGTTTTAAATATATGTATATATTTAATATATAATCAAATTATGATCATCAGTCCTCTCCGGCACTGCAGTGTCAGGGCTAAAGTCCTCACCAGACCATCACTATATCCTATGAACTGCCTGGTCCACATTCCCTAAACATTACTGATTCAAACATAACATTGCACCATTTATTTAACACTGCAATGAAGCACCTGTAGCTTGATTATATTACTTTAGATCAGGACTCAGTTAACTGCACAGGCTGTTTCATTTCAAACAAGTGATGAACTGAAGTAACTAAAAATGAAGGAAGAATGCACTAGCTTCCCTCGTAGCACACAACTTATCTTTTGGCTAATATTAGAGCATGTTCTGGTTATTGAATGTAGTCTGTCCTACAGGGGTTACATTCAACAGTGGTTGATTGATTTGAGTAAAACTTCAAACAGAGAAGCTCTGACTTCACCTTCAGATACAGCAGCTGCTTTCAGTCACTGTGTGTGCAGCTGTGCACATTTGACACGGTACCATATGTACAGTTCTCACGTTTGGGCATTATGAATGATGTTTTTTTTTTTTCTATTTCTTGGTTATTTCAGTGCTTTGGGCAGCTGGGAGGGAAAGCCCTACTGTGCTCCCCTGTAGATCTACCCCTGATAGGACCCTGTTCATCTTAATGCTTTTTAAACATAGTGTATTGACAAAAGAATAAGCTAAATAGGTAAGTATAGAAGTGGTAAGTAGCTGGATAAGAGACTGCTCTTCTCTTTTGTCACCCACCTCACCCACATTTTGTCTTAAAAACAGGGCAGCTTGTATCACCTGCTGCAAAGGTTTCCAATGGTCCATTTACACCTTGAATTGAAATGCGTCTCGTATCCAGACTGTATCTAGTTATGATTTAACCTGATTACATTTACACCTGCTATTAATGTGTGTCTCCATTGTCCACATTTGAGATCTAAATGCTCTGTCCAGCTCAGACCACCACCAACAACATAAAACAAAAATAAACTGTATACCAGTTTCACGTGTTGAATGTTTTGTTGACATTGGGGCTAGGACTGGTTGTCACTGTTCACCATTTGCTTGGCCATTTCTTCATAAATGCGATATGAATTGTTAATTTTCGCTTGTATACTTTTGTCTAATAGATCAAATTGAAAACAGACACTTGGTCTCATCTTGAATATCATTAGCTGTCTTGCTGCTTTCTTGCTAGTAGCTTAGATTGCTAACTGGCTAATGGCTACTGCCTTGCTGGTTTGGAGTAGTCATGCACGATTATGCATTTCCACCTACATAGTTGTTGTTTGTGGATTGACAACACAGTTGAATTTACACTTGGATTCAATGTGGTCACAATGTAACCCTGACCACCTCCAGAGGTGGTGGCCAATCGGATCACAATCTGTCCTTAATGCTTCTTGGGTGCTGATCACCCAGAACGCATTTTAATGCAAGGTGTAAAGGGGTCTAGATAAGCAAAGAAATGTTATTTCAGTTAATGCATTGTCACTGCATTAGTCCCATGTAGGTAACACCAGGCTAGCCAGACCTTTCTTCTCCCTCCCTGTTCTACAACTCAAACACTGAAGTGGTCTGAATGGCTGGACAGCCTGACTGATGTCTGACTGCTGTCCACACACAGTGTCAATGAGAAGCACTGTCACACACAGCAGGTTAAAGTGTCCTCCATGCATGACATGAAGAGGATGTGGATGACCTTCTGTTTATCATTTAGGGTTAATAGTGTAATTAGTGTAGTTAACAGTGCAACACACATTTTGCACAACCTGTTATCCAGATAGGGATGGGGTTGGATAATACTGAAATCCTTGTTAAATCTTAATCAGTTCACCTTTCATCATTTGCAGCAATGAAAGGCCAAAGTAACTCAAAGTCATATATGTCTAAGCAACTCACTGTTGGCTGAGGCAAAATGAGATGAGCACCATAATTTATGAACCTGCTCATTAAATGTATCGTGTGCCAACTGATCATTTCTCGTCTTTCTGGGTATTTTACTGACAAGAACCATGTCCAAAATGGAACCAGCTATCAGAACCTATCCCTACAGTATATACAGTCAACAGTATATGTTAGAAATGTACATACAGTCCCATACCCTTTCATTTAGTGATAAATACTTTAATTTAGTAATGTAAATTGATGAGAGAATTTTAAAGTGTCTTAGCATGACCTGCTTTACTAATACATCCTCACACTGTCACCAGCAGCTTAAGGGCTGAAGGGGAAATCTGTGGTTGACAGATACTGGTGAGGAACCCTAAATCAAACTCAGTGCAGTGATTGGATGTTTGGATTAAATGTTTCTGGTACCTGAGTATTAATATAATTGTCAAACAGGTAATTCAACACCTGTTATATCAATGTAAGAGGGGGATTCTGTCCTGGATTGAATGAATTATAAATGAAATGATGATTTGAAAAGTAGTTTTATATTGTATCACTGCCACTTGATGTGGCTGCAGCTCAAGCTTAACTTGCCTGGTTTCACAAAGAGCTATGGAGCTATAGTATTATACAGTTACAGGCAGAAGAATACATACATGCCTTTGTTGGTGTAAACCTGGTGTGCAAACATAGAAAGGGTGTTGCAAACAACAAGCTTCCATGAACTGAGAACAGGATGTACTGCATTAGGTCTACCAAAAGTTTTACATAAAAGGTTTGGAGATGGCTCATGGGAGCAGTGCAAGGTGAGTTGATTGGCACAGCTGGTGCTTGTTGGCTAATGACACTCTCCCTTTAAAGGCAGTAGTATGCTGGACCTCAGATGACTGCTGCACACCTCAGACAGACAGCACACCAGCCTTCACATATTGTTTGGCAGAAGCCAGTGAATATTAGTTGTGGGACTGAGTGACTGAAAGTGACTGGACCATGTGAGCCACAAGAGCAGTGCAGGCTTATCCACACTTCTCATTGGTTAGGGACAGGTTGACAGAGTGAGTCGTGACAATAAGACAGTAGAGGAAATTACCCATTTGTTGGTACCAAAAAGCAACCAGGAAATGGTTTTCCAGGTGGGTTTTTATAATTCAATGGCTGGGTACATGGAGTATGACAAAACACTAAACTGATTCGGTCTGATTCTATTGGCCCAGCATTTGGGGAGATATATGCTGCTGGTGTGCATCTTGCCCTGGATGCCAATCGGTAAACCAACCAGTCATCCTGAGAGCACTTTCACATCCATTGCAACCCATGGAGGTTCCATTTGAGTATGTTGGCATGGACCTCATCAGGCCATATCACCGGAGAACATGTGGATGTCGCTTTGTGTTATTCCTGGTGGATTACATAACACCATATCTTGAAGCAGTGCCCCTGTGTACTATCTGTGCAAAGAGTGTTGCACAGTCACTGTTGCAGGTGATCTCCTGAGTTGGGATCCCAAAAGAGATCCTAATTGACCAGGGCACCTCGTTTATGTCACACACACTATAGCAGCTGTACAGATTATTGGGTGTCAAGTCAATTTGGACTAGTGTGTATCACCCTCAGATCGATGACGTTGTCGAGCATCGGAGCAAAACCTTGAAGTCCATGATCCGTAAGTTTGTGCATGATGACCCCTGTTGGGAATTCACAATGGCAGTGACTTTCTACAGGTAACAGATGAAACAAAAGAAGTCGCATTTGCAGGTATGTTTACATGCTGTTTAATGTGCTGCAGCTATGAAGCTAATTAGCTATCGAGCCTGCTAACTGATGTTAGTGGACCACTTTTCCATGGTGAGTGTTTGGTTGCTTGCTTGTTCAACAAGTCAACAAGATGGGTGTTCATGTTTGTAAGTTACACAAGAAGGAGACTTCAGCAGGAAAGTTAATGCAGGTTGTTGTTCAGTCAGTGGCTCATTTGATGTGTGGCAGGATGCTATCTGGCTCAGTGTGACCGTCTGCTCTGCTTGAAATTTAACACCATGTTATCGCTTTGATTTGATGTATTGAAATAAAGTCTTCTTCTACATGGGCAAACAACTGAATGGCATTTCATCAAGTTAATGTAAAACTAGGAGGAGCCATTTAGAAAAGTTATTTACAGAGCACATACGTACAGTATGTTGCAGCAGGTGAGAAAATGCAAATTCACTGCAGCTGGACTTTAAGTTGTCACCTGTCTGCAGGCATGGTACATTAGAATGTTGCAGATTGTGCATTATAGTATTTTACTTTTAACTTAAAACTTAGCCCTAAAGATGATTTTCAGACAGTTCCCTCCACATGTCCCAATTCTGCAGACATGTGATCTGCCTTTATCCTCCCTCCTTACATTGACTGAATAAAAGTCAAGTCCTCCTCTTTCCCTGAAACCTTTCAGTCCAGCTTGAGCTTCAAAATGTCAAATGATTCCTTTAGGTGACTCATGTACATCAAGTATGTATTGTGAGGCACCATAACTGTGCTGTCTTGAATTCTTTAATATAGGAATAAAAGTACTCTAACAACTGGTCCCCAATGTGGTCCCATTTGGAACTCACTTTCTGAAAACAGTGCTAGTAGCAGCTCAGTAAAAGGAGGGGCAGAGAAGAAATCTGAGAAGGAGGTAAAAGCATAATCCAGCCATGGATTTAAAAATCCTATAGCAAATACTGATACTGATATACAGGCAGCAAAGTGATCACACAAAGTATTGACACCACAGTCAAACTCCATATAGACCCATAGTGTGGTCACTTGGCAGGTGCAGCAGGTGCAACAGGACAGCGGTGAGGGAGGAGAGGGAACATTAAAAGAATTTTAGGAGAAAAGAAGGTGATAAAACAGAGGTGGCAGGGAAGGCAGAGAGAGAAAGAGAAAAAAAGACCCCCAGGTTCCAGGCAGCTGGTGTAATTACAGAGCGGCGAGCACAGAGAAAGAATAAAGGGAAAGAAAAAACAAAAATTTGTAGAAGTTGTAGCGCTCGTCTCCACCTCTTCCCTGCCTCTGTTCAGCCCTCAGCACCTGTCGCCAGCTGGACAACCTTCCCTGGAAAGTTTCCCACTACACCTGAACCAGTGTGCTTCATTTTAAGTTTAAACCCCCGTGTGTCTTGACGTGACTATGACAACTCCTGGTGGTAGAATAAAAAAAGACACTGAAACTGCAGTGATTTAATCTAAAGTAATTAATTTAATACAACCACATTAAAATTCAACACATTAAGTGAGACATGTTTGGGAACGTGCTTTTTGTTTTCTGTCACAGAGATACAGAGCTATATGAGATGATGAAAATAAGTCAGATATCTGTGTTCAATGCAAAGATAATTACTCTAGGTCCATTTTGAGCCTAGCTTAGCCATGGTGTTTGCTTGCAATGTGTAAAGTAATGTGGTCCCTTCCACAGCAACTAATAAGGGTGCACTGGTACGTATATTCATCCTGAACTGTCACTGGTGCGTGCAGCCATATGAAGAATACAGTCCGTGACCCAAACAATTATTTCATTGATCTACTTTCTCCTGCATGCGGAACAACAATTCAAGAGTGCGAGTTCCATCTGGATTATTTTGGCAGTGCACAACTTAGCTGTAGCACATGGGTGTATGGTGGCCAGGTTAATCAAGTTAGCTAGGTTACCCTGGTTACTCTGCCGCCAGAATGACAAACAAGACACTAACACTGAAATCTGCTTTTTGTTGTTATTACACTTTTAATTTTAGGATATTAGTGCGTTAAAATAAATGTTTATGAATAAACTACCCAATGAAGGAGGTCCCCACACTGGGTCTCATTATAGAGTCTCCCAGATCATAGATGACTGCTACTCAACTAAAACTCATGGCCTCATTGCAGACAGACCTCTACCTATTTATACGTCCATAATACAGAGACAGCACAGTGTGCAATGTGTAGGGAAGAACTTCAGTGGTGATTATTGCTTTGTATTTTTCACTTATTACCTATTTTTTACAACCTAACTTTGTGGAAAGGAGAAGTGGAACAACCTTATGGAGAGTCCCTTGGGAGCACTACTTTTAGCTGAAGTATTTGGACTGTATGTCTCCCTGGGTCAGCCCATGAAACAGACCGTTACTTTGAAACTAAAAGATGGGTGGGACTGGACAGAAATAGAGCTCATCAAGCAAAGGAGAGACACCTGGGGCTGATTAGCACGCAGGGACACCTGTGAAGGGATGAAGGGGTGCTGGAGGACTACTCATGAGGGAGCAGGCAGCCATGGAGGGCCGGAGAGCAGCTTTTAGACACAAAGAGGCAGTGGGCAGTAGTAACCAACACGGTGGAGGAGCCACTGCTAGCCGGACAACCAATCCCTGGCCAAGACACTGGTGCTGTGACCGGGAAGGGGGAAGGTGACAGCGGATGGTAGAGGGGTGTGGTTGCAATCACCCCCTCTGTGAGATAAGTACCGCTCCCCCACTGGCTCTTTTGTGTTTACCTGCGAGCACGCAATACTCCCTTCTGCTGCCATTTTACTGACTATAGTCTCTAGTATTTTATGCACTGTTGTCTTAATCCATAGTGACATTTTGATACTCATTGGCTTATATAGGATATGATAGGATATAATATGATATTTGATTGGGCTAGGTTTCGAAGTCCTGTTATAGCTGGGGTGAATAATAATCACAGGCCATGTATGACTCCCCTTAGTGTGAAGTGACTCTTTTGACCTTTGGATCCTGATCTCTGCACCTTTTGAGTAATATTTCTGTTTGCTGTGCTGAATTGTGCACTAGGACGCTGTCTGGTGTGCCACAGATCGGGGCCCCTGTCGAATCCCCTCTGGGACTTTTATACCTTTTGCAATTGATCTGTGTCTTATTCTCTGCTCTATAAGAACCTGCATGTACTTTATGTAGTGGAGTGCCAGGCTCCTTTAAACCTCTAGCTGGCGTTGTCTGCAACATTTTAATATTACACCTCGCCACATTAACAATAATAAAATGTGTAAGTCTACATACAAGCCTTGTAGTGTTTGATTATGCAGCGTTAGCAATGACGACTGTAATATTCTGTCAGTGTCTAACGTAGACAGGGAGGTTGTCATCAGGTGTGGATGTTTCAGGTTGATGAGGAGGTGAGAAGAGCCCCACTCATGACATGTTATGAGATGGTCACTATGAATAACAGTACGTTGCTAAGGACACATTTCTATTCATAGACTCTGGAGGATTACATCCAATCATATCAATCCATAGAAAGAAGTCTTATTAGAATTACCAACTACAGCTCATTCATGACACCCTGTGGCAAAAAAAAATGTTAGCTCATGTCTGATCAGGCACAGATGTCAGGTGTGTGACTTCTTTAGTAAATAGCAGTGTAATAAGCAGGATATGAGGAGGGTAAAGGGTTAGGATGCACTTTAAATAAATCTTGATTTTGATTGATGGCATGTCATTTCCACTCCCTTTATAACATTACAACAGTGTGATGCAGTTGGACAGGATGCCATGCATTCTGTTGCAGACCTACAAAACAATATGTTGTATATCCACTATTATACCACACTAGATCCTCCTAGTTTGTCTGTATAGAAGATATCCAGATCCTGTAACGGCATCAAACCTGATGACAATGGTAGTAACAGATTGGGTGACTTTAGCAGGAAGTGGAACTGGCCTTTAGCTTCAGTATTCCAAATACACACAGACTGAACAGAGGAATCAAAAATCAACGAGGCCGATAAAATAAGCAAAGAGGAACACAGGTAAAGGCAGAAGTACATAGTAACATGCACAACAGTAATATAGGACAATAAAATGCACAGGAGTAAAATAATGATAAAAAAAAAAAGATAAAATAACATTAATAGTTGTAAAAACAGTGATTAAAACATCAAACATTTCCATCTGCATATCTTAAGGGTGGAGGGGGCACATACCTGTTCAGTAGTGCAAATATGTAACTGGGGGAAAAGCTGTTTAATGCCTTTTTAAAGGTAAGTAATAAAATTTTAAAATCAATACAAAGGCTAACTGGGAGCCAGTGTAGGAGGCTCAGGGGTCATGTGCTATGAGCACCCCTGGTCTCACCCCTGACCCCTTGTTGTCCCAGTAGTGAGACCAGCAGCAGCATTTTGGACCAGCTGGGGACAGTGAAGGGAGCCCTGGCTGAAACCTGAATAAAGTGCCTGCAGTAGTCAAGTCGAGAATAAATAAAAGCATGTATAATTTTTTTTAAAGATCGGCGAAAGATAAAAATGACCTGATTTTTAGAGAAGAGACTTGGTTTTCAGTCAAATATGAGCCCCAGATTCCTAGCAGTCTGTGTAATGTTCATTGACAGATCAGCAAGTTTTGCTCCGAAAGAGCTGACAGAATTTGGTGGACTGAATAGAATGACCTCAGATTTGTTGTCATTGAATTTAAGAAAATTCTGGGACGTCCAGGATTTAATGTCATAGAGGCAAGATTTAAGTTTGACAAGGCTGCTAGGATCCAAGGGTTTTAATGGTAAATATAACGGTCTCATCAGCATAAAAGTGATATTGCACATCATGATTCTTAATAATAGGCCTCTGTGTGTCTCTCTAGGTGCTGTGAAGCTGTTCACACACACACACACACACACACACACACACACAGAGCAGTGGCCTTAGGGGATCATTAGAGAGGCACATTACTACTGCTGGACAACAGGATGGATTCACAGTGTCACAGGGAAATTCCCTCCCACCTGATGGAGGAAGAAAGCAGTCACTGAGCTGTCAGTTGCCTGGAGGTGAGCGGAGATGGTGGAAGCAGCAGGGCTGCTGCTTCAAATGCCAGGGAAAGAAGGGAGCATTCTCCTCTGGAATCTCGGTAAGGACACACATGAGGCCTCAAAACACTTGACAGTGTTGGTAGCTACATCACTCCAGTCACAAGTCTCCCATTATTCTCCCACGCTTCTATAGTAGCTGCTCATTACTAGGATTGTTTTTCAAACATCCTTGATATATGGGTTGACGTTTACCACTGTCAATGTTGATTTTTTTTGCCCCTATTAATTGTCCTCTAAGGCTGAATGAGGAGTTGATTCTACTTTTTCTGAAGTCTAAGTGAAGGGGAGCTGATCCTAAAGTAAAGACAAACTGAACACGGTGAGTTAACCACACGTTCATTCCTGTGATCACCTCAACATGACCAATCAAACTGGAAACATCTGAGATCAGTATGAAAGAAGGGCACATGCTTCTGACTATCTGTGGAAATGGATGTTTCACTGACTGCTCAGGCAGTGTGAAGGACATTACATGAAGCCAACCCCTATAGATGACGTCCAAAAAGAAAACCATCACTCATGAAACGGCACAAAAGTGCAAGATTAAAGTTTGCCAAAGAACACGAGAAGAAGTCTGAATACTGGCTGCACGTTCTTTGGTCAGATGAAACTAAAATAAATGTGTTTGCATCAGATGGGTCTATGTTTGGCTTGGACCTGGCCAGGACTACCACAGTGACCGTATAGTGCCGACTGTGACACATGGGGGTGGAAGTGTGCTGACCCAGGGATGCAGGAGGTGTAGGGAAGATCATGTTTATAGATGACATTGTGAATGCAAGTTTGTATACCCAAATACTGAACGAAAATATGTCACTCAGTCTCAAGAGGCTTGTCAGGAAAGGAATTTTCCAACATGACAATGATCCAAACACATGGCAAACACCACACAAGAGTTTTTTTAAAGAAGAAAAGAGTGAAAACTACGACCAAGCCAAGTATGTCCCCTGACCTGAATCCAATAAAGCACCTTTGGAGTATTTTACATACGAAGGGAGAGCCACATAATCCCTCCAGCAAAGCTGGAAAGAATCATCATTGAAGAAAGAGAGAACATTTCTCTACAGATTTATTCTAGACGGATCAATCTGTCATTAAAAATATAGGCAGGCATACCCAGTATTGAAAAATAAAAGATTGGAGAGTCACTAATGAATAATGTGCTGATTTTGTTGCAGTTTATTCATAAATATGGACCTTTCATTACAGTTTAAGTAGTCAAAGATTCTGTTTTTTGTTTTTAATTAAATAGGTTTTTGTCTTGAAACAAATAAAATTGTATTAAATGCACGCTATGTAATTTCAGCTGCTAGGGGTCTCTCGATCAAAACAATAACAAAAGATGAAGTGTGATGACTCTAGAAATACTAAGTCAATCATTTTTTAAAGTGTCAAAAGTGTCTTAATTCAAGCCCTCTACTAAGTGTGCTGGTGGTCATTTTGGAAATTACTGCTCCATTAATAAGATTTGAAGACTCATAGTAGCTTTGATGTCTGCTGTGTGGGTGTTGATTGACAGCTGTGATTGACAGTTGACTCACTTGCTGCTCTCCCTGGCTCCAGGACTCACACTGAGTCACACTATTGTCACAATATTTCACCAAGTTAAATGTAACTGGATTACAATACCTGCCCAGTTAGCAGAATTAAGCTAAGACAGCTAATGTTAGCCCAAATTTGCTGCACTTGATGTTCCCAGTAAGCTAACATTAGCTTGGGTCCGAGGTAGCAAGGCATGTTTTCACAGCATCCTTCCTTATTGGAAAATATTGGCTCCAAACAGAAAAGATGGCGCTGACCATAAACTGAAACTCTGTGCTCCAAACTGGCTCCAGCGCAAAGAGAGCTGCCAACTCTCATGCATCGACTGTGAGGCTCACGCAACTGACACTTTTCACATGCATTCACTGCACATGTCCATTTTCCTCCTGTGTTTTGAAAGCTAAATGCTGCCTTCCCTCATCAAACTAACATCTGTGGGCATCCTTGCCACAAAAACAGTGTGTGCACCCCAACCCAGAACAATGGCAGCTCTGTTTAAGGACTCCACAGACATTGGCTGGTGTTATTCTCCCTCTTTGGCTGGCGTGTGCCTCACACAGCTTCAACAAGGCTCTGCTAATTGATGATAAACCCACCATATACTACCTGCCCACCACTAAACAGCCAACACACAAAGTAAGAGACTAGCTGTTGAACATAGTCTGACTCAGTCACATCAAATGGGTATCTTTCAAAGATACTGTTTTAGTAGAATATTCCCTCTATGGGTTACTGTCCCTCCATCGTAACACAGCAAGGAAACACTGTCTGGGGAAACACAAACAGAAGAAGAAAGAAGAAATGCATTCTTACACATAATGAGGACTGTGGTTTGTGTTAATTGGAACAGCTTTATGAAAGGACCTTCACAAGCAGCATGGACAACAGGAACAATTACAGTGACCAATAATAACTAATAAAAATGTGAATATATATATTCTGCAATGGAAACAGGGCTTGTAATAGGCTGTGACAACTGTCAATCAAGTCAAGACCCATAACAGGTCTGAAGAAGATTGAAACCAACTTCAGAGGAAACAAATGTGTGATTATCTAGAATCTAATATGTTTTGCTCCTCTGTGACATAGAGCTTTGTTGTCCTACAAATGCCAACATTGTTCATTTCTCAGAGAACTTTAGTACTGAGTCAAGTTGTTGTGAGATGACTGAAAGGAACTAGTCCATCACTACTGTTAGCTTTTCTGCCATGACGAGTCAAAACTGTCTACCAGCAGAAATGAGCGTCTGATGATAAACCACGTAGGGATTCCAATCTAATATACCGCAATTACCTCGCTTTACCAGCAGATGTCAACCTAACATTACAAATACACAGTGCCATTTAAACATGGTGAAATACTTCTCAGATGTCGGTTCAAGTACAGTGGCTCGTTGGTCTAGGGGTATGATTCTCGCTTTGGGTGCGAGAGGTCCCGGGTTCAAATCCCGGACGAGCCCAGTTTTTTTTAAAGCAGTTTTTATTTATAGGTATTGTGTGGCTAGGCCTCAGTATTTTCTAGCAGAAAGAGCAGTTGTGTGGCGTTTTCAGCTCTCGGCTTTGAGACTCGCCGTCTGATCGTTTCAAGCACTAACACATGTGGTTACTTTGAAATAAACGCTGTTCTAAACACTGTGTAACTCAAGACCGTGCCAAATGAAAGACGTCACTGTAAAGACGTATAATTGCATAAATCTGGTTCTGAAATGAATTTAACCAAAACACACCTTTAGAAACATTTTATTAAGCACTGCGTACTACTTATAATTCATTTCTGCAAAACTATATGTCTAGGTCCAACAAATCCAATCAAATCATTTTACAGAGTTTATCTCAGAAGATGAAAGAACTTCCTCCATGTTCCATTCCAGTAGCAGCTTCTCTGCCAGACAGAATCATCATTCATTTTCATACTTCTGATATGTGATGATAAGCCTCATATTGGTCAGGAAGCACACGCGTTACACAGCATGATGATGTGCCAGCTGTGCCTGCTGGTTTGCTGGCATGATTAACTGGTACAACTAATGTAGTAATAATAATAATAATAATAATAATAATAATAATAAAGATAACAGAGCAGTCATTAATGTTATTAGTTCCACCTCTGTTTCTGCTTCCTGCTATGACAACAAGGAGCAGGTCCAGTTCATTAATGGAAAACAAAACTGACACAAACACAAGACAATTCCTTAAAATAGAACCTTTATTATATAAAAATGCTTTTGATACAAAAAATGTCACAAGTGTAAATTACACGAAGCATTTTTAGCTGAGACAACAAATACAGGGTTTGTTTTAAGGAGTTTTACTGACACAGTGGTTTGAGGCTGGGCCTACAGCCCTTTATAGAAATGAGTTGTGCTGCTGAGAGTTCCCACTGATCCATACAGAGCTCACTGCAGCTATGTTAACCTGGAGATCCATCTCCAGCCAGCCAGCAGACACAGCTGGCAACAGATGAATGAACCAGGCCAACAGAAAGTGGATTACTGCAGGTTCCAAAAGTTCCCCACCTCCAAAAGTGTTTTTGACTTTTCTGTCTTTGGGCCTTTGCACTACTGTAATACACCGAAGCTTAGAAGATGATTCTCTTTTGTTTAAAAACTGTTCAAGTGGATGACATAACAGTCTTAAGTAGAACTGTCTGACCCTAAAACAGTTTTCAGTTGCTAGGACAGAAAAACAACTTCTTGTGAGAATGACTAAATGTAGATTTATACTGCTTTATCCTGACAGCCCAGCTGAAAGCTCAAACACACTAAAAATGTTCTGATATAAAATATTCACTGTCTAAAGACTGGCTCTTCAAACAGTCATATTACTGAGTGTTTTATGCAGGG
Organism: Euthynnus affinis; assembly: GCA_029490765.1. Classification (NCBI taxonomy): domain Eukaryota; kingdom Metazoa; phylum Chordata; class Actinopteri; order Scombriformes; family Scombridae; genus Euthynnus; species Euthynnus affinis. The sequence goes on along the minus strand of CM055844.1, from coordinate 33,355,914 downwards.
AGTATGCCTTTTCTTGACTGCATTTGTCCTCCCATTTTTGGTTGCATGTGTCTTGTGTTGATAATGTTTTGACATTTATTAAGTGCTTGACTGACACTGAAAACAGTTTGTCTCCAGATAACAGGCTGAATATATAAAGGTCCAAACCAAAAGCTAAAAAAAAAAAGCTGAAATTACAATGAAATCTTTATGTGAGCAGGCAGCGTGCTGGACTACTACTCATACTGAAAAGTGTCATTTTACTATACTGTCAACAGGTTCTGGTGGTCTTTGCCTGTTTCTAATGAAAATGGAATAAATATATCCTCTATACACCAAAACAAAAATAAATCTGTGATGTTGTCTTGGACAGGTTTCACATCCTGTCTCTGATGGCCATCCATGATTCATAGAAGCAGTAATTCCATACACAGGGTGCTGGATTTGAATGCATTTTTGAATATGTGAAGGCAACATGTTAAGCTGCTCTTTCAAATCAAACGTCCAAATATCCATCCATATGGGAGCATGTAAGTGCCTCTAAATTTCATCTAGTAGATGATGACATGCATGTGTCTGAAGCTTATCATTAGGATTCATCCACTTGTAACAATGACTATCTGTAGCAGATCTCATAGTCTTTGTTCAGCTATTTAATCTGGACCGACATGTGGTCGAGATGGGAGAGCAGGGCAAACAGTACAAATCTTATGAATCAAACCTTTCACTTTTGTCCTGCAGTAGTGAGGTTTCACTGTAGTGGAGGTGAGCAACGTCTCTACTCAAGGTCTCAGTATGCTTCAAACTAAGTGCTTGTCCAATCATCTAACAGTGTCTGAGAGGCTTTTTCCACACCCCCCCCCCTCTCAGGCAATGATTGGTCAGGTGTGAAAGTAGGCGGGGTTTGAACTTCTGTCTCAAGCTTTCTTTTCTCACTTTCAACACAACTACTTGTGTCACTTTTCACTGTTGTGAAAATGTGCACTGTTGTAAAGACATGGGAGCTGGACAGAGATTGATCTGAAGCACACTGACACCTTCAGGAGATTTTGGAGCAGCTCTGAATAAAACATCTCAGCTGGAACTCTTTCGATCTTTCAGTTGTCTATTTTCCAAAAAAAGACTCCTTCAAACTAAACATGGCGGCCAACGTAAAAACATACATAAATGATCTACACACAAAACAGAAATGCGAATAACAAAAGTCGCTATAAGAATAATTTGTTATTAACTGTAAAATAGCTTCATGATCTACTGTCAATATGAAAGTGGTAATCTGGGGGATTTCTGTGTCGTTATAAATCATAGTAATTGGTAATAGTATGTACACAATAGCAGCAAACATACTTTTGGTAAACGGGATGACGAGAGTAAAGAAAAGTGGAGGAAGAGGTTCAGGTTCACAATGAGAAGCGTTCACTTCTCACAACTCAATCACTGACTTCATTACACTTCTGTACAATAGCTTTACACGTTGATATTCATTTGGTATGTCGTTCTCAGGTGGTGAGCTCACGGAGACAGAGATGGGGTTGTGCTCAAGCCGGACTGCTGGTGGATTCGTCTTTGTGTCCACCACATAAAAAAAAAAAAAAAAAAAAAGCCCCGAGTTCAACTACAAAGAATTCCCAATTTGAAATGTGAGGGACACAATTTCAAAACAATGTACAAAAGATTTCACACTTTGATCTTGGCCCTACTCCATCCATCCATCCATCCATCCATCCATCCATCCATCCATCCATCCATAATTCTACACATTCATTCAGTCATCATCTACAAATGATCAAATTTTCCGACATCCAGCGAAACATTGACATCCACTCGTGCGCAATCATCCAAGCGGTAAAATCATCCATCCATCCATCCATCACTCACTCATACATACATTCTCTCATCTATCTGTTCTTTTTTTTTTTTTTTTCCTGTGGAGCGGTGGATCAGCCAGCGTGAATAAAATAGTAAAATAATTCTTCTGTGATTTACTTTTGTTCATATTATTTTAACACTATATACAGTCCTGCCGCTGGTCTGCCAACAAGGACACTGTGAGGAAGGAAGGGACAGATAATGTGAGGCTGGAGGGGGGTCAGTGAGGTTGGTGGTCCGTGCCTTGGCTTCAGTCTTAATAAAATCGACTCATCATACTTTTGCCGTCACGCAGCAGCAGTGCATGCTGGTAGGTGGTGCAGGTGTGATGGGTATCGGGTGGAGGCAGTAGCACCGTGAGTGAGGATTTCAGCTCCGTGTTTGGGCTGATGAAAGTCTTGATATTACAAACAAAGTAGCCCAGCAAAGGAAGCTTTCTCTTACTGAAGGAATGGAAATCTCTTTTTCTTTTTTTTTTTTTTTTTCCGCTGTAGTCCCTCATCATCTCCATCCATCCGGGGCCTGCAGCAAGGCAGCGAGGGCGTCGAACCGTCAACCCGCCGTGAGTGAAATATGTACAGGACAGGTGGGAGACAGAGGTGTAGCTGACTGCAGATAAGTTGACGGTCACCCTGAGAGCTTCAGGATAACTGGAATGATGAAATGACCAGTGTGGGAGCCTAAGCAAGGCACTGGAGCCTGAGCAGCTGATGCAGAGCAGCAGGTGCGAGGCTGGTCACAGCTGGAGGTTGGCGAATGAGTTCTCTCTCTGCTAAAATTAGACCAGACCAGACCAGTTCTTGTGGTTTGCATCTCTCCCTTCCTCACAGGGCTCCTGGGCTTTATTGGAGGGTCATGAGGAGTCGGTGCAGGGCGAGGGGGGAGGGGGACACAGGTGGAAGTAGGAACGCTCAGTGGAAGGGGACGGGGGGCAGCTTTCCTCAGCTGACAGGTACTGGGAGCGGGGGGTGGGGGGCGGAGGGTAGGGATCAGAGTCTGAGTTCAGGTCCATGTAGTACTTGTTGTGTTTGCCGTGGCTGCCGTGACCCGCGGTCTTCCAGCGGCCCGCTGACGACGCCAGCCCCGCCGGCGGGTGGTGGGGGGTGTAGTCGCTGTCGCATACGTCGGTACTGCAGGGCGTGGTGGGCGGGGCGGCACCGCGCACTGGGTGGTAGGGCCTGGCAGGGAGGAGACGGTGTTAGTTTACTACAGAGTTTGTGGTAGGAGGAGTAAACAGCAGCAAAGTAAACCAAGAATAGAAACAAAATTTGATGCAGTTCTGTCTAAAATCTGCCGGTGTTTACTTTACATTTGTAAAGATCAACTCTAGGTGTGAGTGTGTAAGAGTGTTACCTGTATGATCTGGTGGTGGATGGACTGTTGGAGGAGTAGAAGATCTCTGTGTTGTAGAGGGAGCGGTCAGTAGCCGGGGACGGAGGAGGGTTCAGGATCTGCAAACAGGACATATCCATGTGTTATGTGACTGTGGAGAGGAAAGAACAGAAAGTGTGTGTGTGTGTGTGTGTGTGTGTGTGTGCGCGCGCGCAGACCTGAGGGTAAAAGGCCCCCTTAGTAGATGACGAGCTGCTGGACGAGGCTCCGGTCACGTGGTTCCTGTCGTAGAGAGGAGCTCCACTGCTGCTGCTGCCCATCAGGCTGACTGAACTCATCATGGACTTCCCACAGGAAATACCTGCACACACACGTTCACGTTTTACTAACACCATCACATATGAGCGCCGTTGTAAGGACAGCTGCTGTGCGTCTGATCATCACCTTGGAAGGTGCCGTGCTGGGAGCTGCTCGGGGCGATGAAGTTGAGCGGCACATGGGGCGTACCACTGATGTACTCATGAGGGAAAGTCCCGCTGGGGCCTTTATAGCGTCGACACATCACACGCTGGCAGGCGAAGTAAGCTCCCCCGATCACGAAGACAAGCAGGATGATGGCGATGACGGGACCGATGGTGTTGGGTCCTGTGTTTGGGATGCCGCTGGAGGGAGGAGACACGTACTCTGCACATGGAAAAGAACAAGAGAAGAAAACAACAAGTTTAGCAGATGTTAAAGACTGTAAGACTGCATGCACAAATGTTTGAGTGTGTCTTTGAATGTTTTTTTTTTTTTTTTTTTACCACAGGCCAGCTCATCTGATCCATCAGGACAGTCAGAGAAGTTGTCACACTGTCGTTTCTTAGTGATACACTGGTTGTCACCACAGCGGAACTGGTTTGGAGGGCAAATGTCTGGGAGAACAAGAGACAGAGGGAGACCCGGCACAGTTTCATTAGTAAGGACGGAAGACAAAAATCTAGTGTAACTCAATAATCTGTATATTGTGCACCTGTAATTATGAAATGAGGGGAACAATTTGCACATAAGGGTCCATTATGGTAGTAAGTTGCTGATTTTGAAGCTTCTGTCCATACACTAATCACAGAGCTGCAGAGTGGCTACTGTAGCTGCTAACAGCTGCACATCAACCTACTTTCACAGTCCTGCTCATCAGAGTGGTCCACACAGTCGGGCTCTCCGTTGCAGCGCCTCTGAGCATCAATGCAGCGTCCTTTGTCACATTGGAACTGGAAGTCCGAGCAGACGGGGCAGTTCTCCTCATCGCTGCTGTCGTCGCATTCAGGAAAGCCGTCACAACGCCACGCCATAGGAATACAGTCGATCTCACCCGTGGAGCAGGTGAACTGCTCTGTGGAGCAGGTGGGAGGCTCTAAGAGAGAGAGAGAGAGAGAGAGAGAGAGAGGAGGAAGAAAGTGTTCGGAGTGTGAGTGAGAGGTGAGATGAGAGGAGTAGAATTAGAGAAGGCCACAGAACCCAGAGCCGTCAGTGCGTCTCACCTCCACAGTGCAGCAGGTCCTGCAGTAACACCAGGTGCATGGGACAGGAGCATCGTGGTGTGCCGTCACCCTTAGCGATGCAGATGTGGGAACATCCTCCATTGTCTAGGGAACAAGGGTGGGATGCTGGAGAGAGAAGACAAAGACAGGAAGAACCATGAAGGGATGACTTATACTGAAAAAGTCTTTCTTACCAAACCACCTCATTTATTACGGTGATAATACTGAACTACTCCATATTAACATTATATTAATAACTGCTGCTGACAGACAGATGGCCATACCAAACTCCTGCGGGTCCATCTCCTCCACAGCATGGATGGAGGTCAGGTATGATATCCGGCCCTGTATCCGCGTCCGTCCGTCTCCGCTCAGTTTGTCCACTCTCTCTATCATCTGCTGCTGCCGGTCGATCCAGTACAGGTGATCTCCCAGAACGGTCAGCCCCATCGGCTGGAGGATGTTGGAGTCCTGGAGGACTATACGATTGGCTCCTAGGGGGGAGACAGAATGATGTCATAGGATGTGACTTTTGGAGCTGTGACATGATATGTACTAAATAGAACATTTTACAGCAAAAAGATATCAAGTTGCCAGTGCTCTCTAGTGGACACACTCTGTAATGAAAGCAGTGATTCTAACCTCCTCTCATCTTGTTACTGACACATATCAATATAAGTGCAAGCTGTAGCCAACCTAAACTGTTTACACCTGCTTCATATATACTTCATATTCAAATAAAGACTTCTAACCATTATTCAACTTTACTCAAGTCAAGAAGAGTTCACAAAGAAAAACCTGAGTGTCATTCAAAAGTCCACTGGATGTTGTTATAGATGACCTGAAGGTTGTGTTCACTTATTCTACTACTTCCTTTATTACACACACTTTATAGTGAGTAGTAAATTATGATTTTGGAAACTGCATCGTCACTGACAGCTGTACAGTCACACAACAGTCATTTTGTAACTGTACAATGAGGAGCATTGCATTGTGGGATTGCAGAAAGTAGTGTACATTCCGTTTTTAGAGAGCACTAGATTGATAAATGTATATATTCAAAGTTCAGACACTAAAATAAGACGGTGGAAGGTAAATATGCTGCACTGTATAGTAAACAGGGAGTGATTTTAGAAATGCTCCCTATATCTTTTGTAACATTTCATTTCTTTTATTGTTATTTATTGTCAATTCTGTTTATATATCATATTGTGATTTATATACCGTAGGAGTGTATTGTGACAAAATTTGACTAAATGCAACCATTGTACTTCATTTTATGTTTATGACAGAATAAGTGATTGTATTGAAGTGGAGCATCAGTCCCAGTGTTTGCTTTGTGCTGTTTGTGCTTGCGTGATTCCTGCTCAGCAGTTCAAATGCAACAGGCGACCTTCAGCTCTCAGCTTCATCCCCAGTAGCTCATCTGCATGTGAAAAATGGCTGTTAAGTTCATTAACTCAACCCATCTGACTAAGAAAACAGACGGAGCTGTGCTGCAGCTGAGCGTCCTTGTGGTATCTGTCTCTGTCTGTGTTCTTTGGTCTCCGTTCAACAAATAATTTCAATCTGTGGAACAGTTTCAGTAAATGTCTGTTTTTGGTCATGTTTTCAATGTGGCTGCATGTGGCTATAAATAAGCCATGTGAGTCTGGTCTTTCTTGATTCCACTCATACCTGCATCTCGATCTGATGATAGTCTCCAGTCTGCATGATGTTAATACTGAACTGTGTTGTGACCAAAACATACAGCTGACCAGTCAGCTGACACTCGCTGTTCTACACTTACAAACTGTGATCACCAGACCAAAAGCAAAAGTTTGGAAATCGTTTATTGTAGAAGATGATGAGGTCAGATGGATGGCTATGTTGTACACGCTGAATAATATCAATCATGTCCACATTCAGCATCACATCTGATTTTAATGGAACTCGCTGGCACACCACATGCAAAGGGAAAGCTACAGGTAGTTTACCTATAAACTACTGTAATCAAGTCTGTATGTCAAGCTTGATAGAGCTTCATTGTATAGATATGTCTCCTCCTCTTAGTTTATAGTGATGCATTCTATTTCTATTTATGGTGACTCACCTGTCAGGTCACTGCTTTCAATGCGTTTGAGGTCTGCGTCCACCCAGAACAGTTTTCCCAGTTTATTGTCCAGAGCCAGAGCGACAGGTCTGATTAGACCAGTAGTGAACAGGGACTCTCTCTCTGTCCCATCCAGACTGGCTCCTTCTATCTTAGCTGAGCGCTCCTGCACTGTGGTGAAATACATGTACCTGCAGAGAGGGGACACAGACACATTTACATACAGTAAGTACAAGCAGTATGATGGATGGATGTCAAATTACACTACGGTGGACACACAAACCAAAACAAAACTAATGTGTCAGACCAAGGTCAAAGTGAATGTGTGGCCTGCTCTAATACATTTACACTATTCTTCCCCCGTACTCAGAGCACAGCCTCTCCTTGTGTCATTAAAACATTTGTTTTGTGGAATCAACCGCAGCCACCAAATGAAAAAAAAATGAGCGCACCCTTTCTCCGCATTGACCACGAGGGCCCGCGGCTTGTCGGTGTCATCCTTCAGGACCACACCCACGGTGTGTCCATCCATCCTCTGGACGTTGATGGTGTTGGTCGTCTCACAGGTCCAGTAGATGTGGCGGCTGTAGGGGTCCAGGCTCAGGTCGTGAAGCTGGTTCTCCACTGGCTGACCGCTGCTGCTTGCTATCATGGTAGACTGGAGGCAAACACAGAGAGGTCATCAGCTCAACATCTGACTCATTCTGACATGTACGTGCAGTCATGTGAAGCTTTACAGACTCATCTATCAATCCAGATCTAATTCTAGTATTTATCAGTCTAGAATTCCAAGTCAGAGGCCACCTGCATCAAAGTCAGGGTATTTTAAGAATGAATGCTTCATATTACTACCAGTGTACACCAGCCACTTGTTAGCTTGAGTTTTCAGTATAGATTATGTGCCTCTTCATTAGCAGAATTTCTCAAAAATAATATTTAGGGGACATTTAGAGGAACTAATTAGTTTCTGGTGTGGATGGTGCCACCATACAGTCATTTACAAAGCACATTTCTTTTCAAGCTGTCTGCAGCACAATGGTGCAAAAGCTTTTGGATGCCTTGAAGCAAAAGAGATAATGTCTGTAACAAGGCACAAATGTGAGACTCTCTCCAGACCTATTGGCGACTGAAGCTCTATGTCCAGAGAAGGTGGAGCAGCATCCTCGCTCACACCAAGCAATGCATCTTATCAGGCCTAACGTCACCACAGTGACGCCGGACAGGTTTTCTGTGGCTGTACAATTGATGGGAACATTCAAATCAACTCTGGTTAGATCACTGACTAGCTTGAACATTAGTTTAGCACCTTACTAATGTTGCATAGCAACCACAGGCAGCCAGGAATTACTCTCTTGTAAATGATTCTTGTAATGTAATTGTTATTCATAAAGCTGTTTATGTCTATAATTTTCTATATTGTAATATTTGGTAACTTTTTCTAAAAGCAATATGTCACTCCTGGTGGTGGTATATTGTGATTACATCACAGCTAAGGGGTGTTGTTCAGTGATGTAATCAACATATACTACAGCCAGTCATGAGATATTGTTTGATTGCACTCCCATGAAATTGAGGGACTCACAGGAGACATATCTTTCAGAAATCATTGACATTTCAACAGTACGGGTTTAGCTTTCCTGACTTTCACATGAAGTAATGTATGGTATAGGTCAAGCTCCAAACATGCTAGATCTATTTCCCATAATGCAACTCATTAGTAGGTTGTCTTAGGACCTCCCTGCCTTGAACTTCACACCCCTAGTTCATAACAAAGGCTTTCTATGCAAAAAAAATACGACCTCTACAATATTCTTACAGTAACCTGGGTGACATCATCAGGATTATTTTCTCACACTTGACAAAACTTGACAGACTGAGTAGTGCTCGTCACGACTAGTTAACTGCTCTTCACTAGTAGAGTGGCTGCAGTGCCTCTTTAAGCATCTACAAGCTGTTTCTTACTGAATTCATTAGTTTAACATGTACATGTATCCATGGATTCTACACTACTGCACTACTACCACTAAATCCAGATGACATGTGCATCTCCATGGGAACCAGTAAAACCTGAAGGCATTTCAAATATAGATGGTGCCACAGCAAAAAAAAAAAAAAAAAAAAAAAAAAAAAAAAAAAAAATCAATTTTCCTCAGCGGTCAGGAGCCACAGTTGTGCACAATTCATCCTTCATCCTCCTCATGGTTAAGTATATATTTACCATTAGTCTGGAGATTGTCCGTCTTGATAAAGTTAATAAAAACAACCTGTGAACTACTGGGGTGTCCTTTCAGTAAATCTGAAAATGTTCATGTTAACAAACTGATGTAGTGATTGCACAGTTTTGGTCTGTGTGGAGTGAATCCCCTGCAGAACATTCTGTTTATATGTCTGCTGGTGTTTAATGCTCCGAGAGGCGGAGACTGTGTCCTTTAGAGGCGTCTGACCCGCCATACGGACGCCACAATATGACCCATTATTAAAGATGGCACTGTTAGTTTGATTGTACTTGTTTCAGTAGAGAGCTATAGTAAACCAAACTCTCAAATGTGACACAATATAGAATGTTGGCATCCACTATAACCTATCAGCATGTGCATGGGTCAGATGTACTGTCAGTGTCACTGTTACCATGGCTCCATCATCTCTGGCCCTGCGGATGTTCTGTCGTCCGTCCAGCCAGTAGACCAGTCGGTCCAGAGGGTCGTAGCTGACAGCTCGGACGTTCCTCAGGACGTGGATGGGCAGGATGATGTCGGGGCTCTGCTCTCCTAAAACCATCCTGCTTATACTAGCCTTCTGACTGAAGAGCAGGAAACTAGATGGAGCTGCAGACAGAGAGGCAGAGAGCAAAGGATGAGGGGATGGGAGAGATGGACGTAGATGGAAACAGAGAGAAAGAGTGAGAATGCTGACTGGACACGACGCTCTTTCTGGAAAACTGAAGACTGGAGTTTGCTCAATGCAGATTGTGAAATACAAAGACAAACACGCAGGGTCACAATCCAGAACACCAAGCCTAAACACACACACATCATTCCATCAGAAACAGCTGAAACTGCTCCCAGTGACAGTCCCAAGAGTCGGGGAACTATGGAGGCCTAAGCTCTTTGCAAACAACAAAAGTATGCACACTGTATGTGTGTGTGTGTGTGTGTGTATTTGTGTGTTTTCATGTGACTGTACAGATTTTCACATCGTCTGTGTTCTGGTTGTTGAGCAAGAGACAACTGAGGTTAATCCTTTTACCTTGAAATTCAGTCATTTCTGTTTATTTGTTCTCGACTTCCAACTCGAGCTGCGTGGCAGCAGAAAAACAGGGAAACCTCTTAAACCGGGGCCAGGTCCATCACAGCGCAAACACACACACACACACACACATTTCCACCTATCGCAAAGTTGATGTTTTGCAACTCAACTGTGAACTGTGTTAAGCTCCTCAACCATTAAAGCAACCAAAAAAATCTCCTTGAAAAATCATGTGTTTCCAGTGCAAACCAACCTATTTCATGGAGAATCTTTTTGTTTTGTTAATACTAATGCAGCCATCTGTCCTCCTTGTTGTGTCTTGTTTCAAAAAAAATGTGCGCTAATTTAAAAAATAAAACCTCTTTCATTATACTGGTGGAAATGTTTCTTGTTCTAAGAAAAGCTTTGAAAGCTAAAATCTGTGGCTCAATTACATGATTTTTTTTTTTTCCTTTTGTAGTTTTGTAGTAAGAAAAGATGTTTCTCATTCCTGTTACAGCTGTTAGCGGGATTTAAACCAGCAGCCTCTTCTTCCTCTGCGTTGTACTCACAGCTGCAGTTTCGTCCATCTGGGTTCAGTGTGTAGTGGGAGGCGCAGCGGCACTGGGCTCCAGCAGGTGTAGCCAGGCAGAGGTGGGCACAGTTGCCGTTGTTATGAGAACATTCGTTGGTACCGTCCTGGCGGGAGGAGTGGAACACCAGGATGTCCAGCATCAGCTCCAGCTGGCCCTGAGGACGGTGATACAACAGCAATCAGTATATGTAGAATGACCACAGCGAGACTGAATGATGTGCTGATGTTTAGTGATCATTCTTATGCCAACAAATTCTTCCCAAAATGAAATACCTTGGAGTCTCTCCAGGATTTTAATGGCAGAAGAAGAAATTAGGAGCAACAAATATTTTGGTCATAACACTTGCTGAAACTTCAAACAGTTGCATACCTGCAGCACCACAGTGCGGTTGAGTCCACTGCGTTTATCAGCCCTTTCAATACTGTGCAGGTTAAAGTCCGTCCAGTAGATGAAGTCACGGTACTGAGTCAGACCGAAGGGATGCGGTAGGTCGTCTACTATGATCTCCCTCTGAAGGCCTGCAGAAGACATGACAACACCCACACACCTGCTCAGGGGCTCTTCATCTGGTCAACTACAACTACAGTATCATCATACAGTATCATTTGAGACATAATGTGGTTTTTTAGTGGAGAGCGGATTTGCATCTGTGGAGTGAGGAGATTTATACAAGTGTTGGTGGCAGCCTGATGGTGGCACTAGAGGAAAGGTCATAAGTCTTCCCTCTCTTTTGGAGTAAGAATGGGGATAGCAAACAAATGAGTTAACAAAGAAATATAGAGACTGAGGAAATAACCTTCACTCTCTAGTTTAGATGAGAGTGAAAGTTGCTTCTCTGGCGTGAACAGACACTGAGCTATCCACAGCCGGAGACGTAAACAAGCCATAGCCATAATGCTGCTACAGGCGGCTAGTCCATGGGATAATCCGTCATTGCACTTTGTTATTTTAGTTTCCTTACAGTCTAACCATGATGGAAGTCCACAAATCGGCATGCATGGAACGAATACGCTAAAGGTGACTAGTTCCTGTGTTTAATGTTACTGTGAGCCTGTCACTGGCAAAAACAAGCACTTGTAGTGGATGTACATTAATGATGCGCAATTGTCCCATCAGATTACATTGCAGCCCATTTCGTGGCTGCTGGCTGAAGTGTTGTCGCTCAATACTGGACCAACTTCTAAATTTGTTAGTCACTTATACACAAAATGATGTGAAAATAGGGTCCCTTTAACACAACTCTGATCTGGCTCCCAGAAAGCTGGCCAATCAGAACAGAGTGGACTCATTGGGAGGCGGGCCTTAAAGAGGCCTGTTAGAGACAGAGGCTGAACTGAGGAGGGGCTGCATAAAGGACCATTATAAAATAAATAAGGAGTTTTTTCTAGTGGAGTCCCAGAATAAAAATACAGAGCTGGAAATGAGCATAATAGGTCCCCTTTAAACAGCTGCTGTTGGTCATATTTCCTACTGTCCCTGAAGATGACATTAAGATGTTCTGTTTTCATAGATTATATTAGATTATAATAGATTGTTAGATTGTGTTTTATGGACAATATGCTCTAATTGGTGCCTTTTTGATGAGTCATGCTCAGTGGTTAAATGTTTATTTGATACATGGATTCCCATTATCTATCTCCCATTAATAAATCTTATTTTACAAAGCCATCTCCATGACGAGTGAGCTACTCCATTTGCTGATGGTTGAAAGCCCGGTGCATATTATATTTAATGATTTTATCAAGGGGTGTAGCCTAAATATCAAGATTTAAGACCTGGTAACGTAAAATAAGATGATGTCAAACCTTTAAAATAAAATACATTTTTTAAAGTCATGGTGTTATGAATACATTGTCAACAATGTTTCTTTATGTTGATTCATCCTGTGAATTAAACCTGCTTCAGCCATATGCCTTATTAATGGACAATGTATTTTCTGCAAACACTATTTCGATATATGAATTTTTTTGTCCTGTTATTGCTTGTGCATGATAAACTCCTGGTTGATAAGATTGTTGGTGTATGTGTGTGTGTGTGTGCGTGCATCCAAACCTTGCATGTTAGTGCTCTCAATCATGCATGTGTCCAGGTCGGTCCAGTAGAGTCGATGGTCTACGTAGTCGATGGTCAGTCCGTTGGCCCGGCCCACTTTATCCACCAGGGTCATGATGGTGCTGCCATCCATATAAGCTCTGGCTATACGTGGTCGACCGCCCCATTCTGTCCAGTACATGTAGCTGTGAAGACAAACACTGCTTCAGCTTGGGACACAAATGAGCTAGACATCCAGCTGGGTATGTCAAAGAATCAAAGAGGTTCGGTAGCTTCAGTAAAATCAAAGTTCTTCTGATACTCCTGAAGAGGATCCTATTTCCACTTTGTAACTTCTGTTTTGTCAAGTTCTACGAGAGAAGACAACTTCATTGTCATCACTGTATCTTTATTAATGCGTGAGCATGGATATGTGATCATAAAATGACATCAGATGCCCCAAAGCAAGCGTGTTGACAGCTCTGGGCCATGACATCATCAAGACATCACCAAGTATTAGGGCATCTGGCATGCTGGCACAGGTACTTAACATTCATGAATACACACTACACACACACACACACACACCCAGGCAGATGGCAGTGTCTCGGGGTGATGATCTTGTGAACAAACAGGTTTAATAGCATCATCTCTCTCTCTCAGCTGGAGACTGCGGGGGAAAAAGAGGCGGGACGCTGGCTGTTGTACCTACATACCAACACAATGACACTGCTACACTCTCACTACCTCAGACAGAGTGAGGAGACACGCTACATGAAGTCATTGGCACCGGCCCGAACCCTTGAAAGATGTGGACCTCAAGCATAATACAGGTGTCTGACAGTGAGTCATTTCCACAGAGCTGCTTCACAGAGAGCAAGCAGTCTTTCTGAAGCCGTTTGTTCTTATTAAAAGTTCAGCTGTTTGCAGCCGCAGCTCTGTTACACCATGCATGCTACTGAATGACTACATGTGTATGACTCATGCAGGACTGTTACAGTAGAATCGCTACTACTAGGGATGGAAAAAAAAAAAAGAATGAATCGCAGGTTTAAGAACTAAAGAGATCCAAACGGATTTGAGAAAAACTGTGTTTTTGATGCAGCTGGACAGCAAGGAAAATGACCTTCAATGACCTTTTTCAGGTTGATTGAATCACTTTAAAGTCAAAAATCAAAGTAGTGGATTGAGGAAAAGATATACTGTATATCTTTAAACAAATGTATAATAAAGAATAGAGACAATGGTCCTCCAATGAGTGGGATTGATGTGTCAGGTCTAAAGATCCTCAGGAACTGTTTTAGATTGGGTCTCTAGTTTTCTATTTGGGTTTGGGGTAGGTTTTTCACAGCTATGTTTAGGAACTGGTCCTAGTCTTACACTTGCATAGCACTGCTGGTACATTTTGGTGTTGACAGAAGACTCAGCAAAGGATCATTTTTTAGGAGAATACACACCCGTTGGCTGGGTCCAGTGCTAGTGATCGTGGGTTGTCCAGAGAGCGTGGGTTGTCCAAATCCTTACAGACCAGGACCTGTCTGTACTGGCCGTCCAGCCGGGCCACCTCAATGCGGTTGGTGCCTGTGTCGGCCCAATATATGTTACGACCCATCCAGTCAACCGCCATGCCTTCTGGGTAGTCCAGTCCAAACTCAATCACATGCTCTACAGAGCTGCCATTCATATAGGCTCTGCTAATTGTCTAAAAAAAAAAAAAGAAAGAAGTGTGTGAGTGAGTGGAAAACACTACAAATGAATACAACCAATAATGACTCACACATCAACAAATCCCAGCTTTCCTCACTGTGGTTCAATTGAAAGTAATCAAATGATCAAATGATCAAAATACTGTCTAACTAAGCATCTCATTTTTACTAAAATACATTTTCACATAAAATACTGTATATAACCCTTCTCACTTTTAATGTCATTTCATAAATCCTATCAGTTTTATGCTTCACTTGACAACTCTGACACAAGTTCAAATCAAACTCAACCTCCAGTGAAACTGTAAAGCCCAGCTGACCTTGGCCTGTATGTCTGTCCAGTATATCATCCTTTCAGACACGTCAAAGTCCAGAGCGGAGGCCTCTTTGACTCCAGTCAGAGGAATGGGCACATCATTGCTGTTGGTTCCCAGAGAGATACTCCTGATGTTATCCCTGGCAGGAAAATAACATGAGAGAATCTTATTTACACTTTTCTTAAGACTTTTCTATAGGACAAGTAGATGCCTGACAGTTCACCATCATTTCCTCCTGCCTGTTCTGACACATATGAATACATTCTCATATACAGTATACACAAATACAAATATATACACAACACTTTCTACTTCTCAGAGATCAATACTCCAACTTCTTCAAGAAAGAAATACGTCCTGAAATTATAACCTGTTGAAAAAATGAGCAGTTTTGTTTTTTTTTCAGGTCTATTACATGATGACAGGTAGGCGTACCTGTTGGTGAAGAGTAAGAAGGCCTCAGGCACCACACAGGTCTGCAGGTCTGATAGGAGCTCCATCCCCATGGGACAGGCACAGCTGACAGCCTGCCGGCGCCAGAAACACAGATGGCTACATCCGCCGTTATCCACCGCACAGCCGTTTGTACCTGGACACAGACGAGGTAATATTAACATGGATTTGATTCCACATTTCACTTTATTTTTTTTGCTTATTTTCATTTCTTTTGCTGAGCGTGTTCCGCTGCGGTTAAGACGTCAGCTGAAAAGGCGACGACCTTACCGTTAGTCTCAGTCACTTTAGTGGCTTTCAGCCCCATTAAATCCGGCAGCTGATCGATGATGATCTCACGTACAGCCGTCAATTTGTGGACTCTCTCGATGCTGCGTCTCTGCCAGTCGGTCCAGTAGATGTAATCGCCCAGCAGAGTAAAACCAAAGATATGAGGCAGTTTGTCCTCCAGCAGAGTCTGTCTGTTACTGCCATCCACGTTGATCACCTGAGACAGGAAAAGAAAGAGGAGACAGGGAAACTTTTAGAGCTTTTCCAAGGTTAAGGTGCTTAAAAACTCTTTCTTACAGCTTTACAGTCTCTTCATGGTCAGAGAAACTGCTTGCAATGGTAAAATATAATACTTGATAGTCACATTTTTACAGCTGAATGGAGCATAAGAATGAACCAGGTACAAGGCCTCTTCTATTGTCCCCAAATCACGTTGTAATGTCTTTACTGGAATGTCCTTGAACACCGAAATTACCAGCTCCATGTTTGCTATTCTGTAGCTGACCCTGACCTTTGACCTCCCAGAGGAGGGGTCCATTTCCATCCAGTGAGCAACAGAAGGGCACACATGATACAGAGGTTGGGTGTGAAGACGCTGGGAAAGCGTTAGAAAGGGAAGAGGAGAGCTGGAGGAAACAGGATGGAGGGATGTACTGACTGATGGAGGCAGAAGCCAGAAAATGGGGATGTCCAAAGGATGTTATGTGTCCAAAAGTGTCCAAAAATAACTGACATCTACAGAGGAGGACGAAATAATGGAAAAAGGGGGGTTTTAAAGGGAAATTCCACCCATTTCAAAAAATTGGAATCTAAGACCAGAGCCTGCTTATCTGAAAGCAAGAGTGAGAAGTGGTTTTAGTATCTCCAACTGAGTAGAGCTCAAAGCACTGCCACTTAAGAAAACACACAAAAACTAGACTAAAAAAATAAGAAATCACACAAAAAGTCCTTCACTAATTTGACATATTCATCACATTTAAAAAATGGTGCAAATAAATAAATCACAAGCAAATTAAATCAATCCATTCACCAACAAGATAACACATATTTGCAGTGACTCTTCCCTCTAAGGGGCCAAGTGGACCCAAACCAGGCCAGCAAAATTCCCTCCATAGCATAACAGAACCACCAGATCCCCTCACTGTAGGGGTCAAAGCATTCAGACCTGGACCAGTTGTCACTCATCTGTGTGTTGCCTCGCTTTTCTGCTAATTTCACTGAGGAACTCGTAAAAATGTTGTTTATGGATATTCTGATTAAATGGCAATTAAAAATGTCTGCAACAGATGGACCAGGAATTTCCACACTTACACACACATTATAAAACCACACACACAAGACATAGAATCACACGACGGTAACACACAGTTTGTGTGTGAGCGTGTGTGTGTGTGTGTGTGTATACGCATGTGTAACATATCAGTCACAAGGCATCTATTACTAGGCTGCTGAAAACTGATACGGACACCCCTGCCAACAAACCCCCTGCTGTGTGTGTGTGTGTGTGTGTGTGTGTGTGTGTGTGCGCGCGTGTGGTTCTACGAGCGGAAAGTGAGAGCTACAATTGACAAGGCTGCAATTAGAACTTGTGTCCAACCCTCTCCTCACCGCCTGTGCTATTACTGGACTGGAGTCGACTGAAATAGACACACGCTTTTTATTTTAGACACACTACAGTCATCTGCAGCCTGTGTGTGATGTTGTGTTTGTGTGTGTGTGTGTGCGTCTGTCAGAATGTGACACACACACGCTGCCTCAAATGGGAGGAATTCTGTAGAGCAGTTTGCTCCACTGTACTACTGTATGTTCCCGACAAACAGACACATTAAAGGTGAATGGTTGGAAATGGTTGAAGTGCAGGGGACTGTTGATTTCAGTGGAATAAAGAGAGATAAAAGACGCTAACAGGCTATTTTTCCGTTTTGAAACACTGATTCCCACACGTGGTGAAATTGGAGGCCAACTTTTCAAATGTAACTGTAGTTCTGTGTTTTTCTTACTGTGGTCTGGGTCGAGCAGTATGAGTACTGGAGGGTATAAGGCGGGCAAAAAAAAAGTTCTGGCTCAACGTTTGACGCAATACAATGAAAAATCACGACCTGCGTCTTTCAGCAATGATTGTCTTCTTCTTTTTCAGCCAGCTTTTTCAGTGTGTTTTGATGTCAGAATAGTGCCTTCACCTCTGTGTGACTCTAGTGGAATTCCTGTAAGGTAGCAGTGACCTTGAACTCTGACAGAAAAGTTGTGGAACCGCACAGAGAAGATGACTGAGCTCGCTTAAAGTTTGTGATTCTTTCTATACTTTTGTTTTTGGGAACAGCGGCGATGACGTCACTGTGTTCGACTGTGACATTGTGATGGTACATTGCTGTAGGCTCCACTGTGCTGGATGTTTTCGCCGTTGATTTCATCTACCTGCCTCTTCTTATGAGGTCATAGGAAAACTTCATCCATCACGGTTCACCTATCAGGAAGGTGAAATGTATTGAGGATTCCAGCCTGTCTACCCTAAATACCTAACAAACCCCGGCTAGACTTCAATTAGCAGGCATTCCTTCTGTCTGCAAATAGCTGGAGGTTCCACTGCTGGGAAACAAAACATGCATCTTTTTGCAGTGTGTGAGAACTTCACTCCTGCACAACGGAGTGCAGATCCTTTACACATCCTTTACTTAAGTAAAAGTACCAATACAGCCATGTGTCCTGTATGACAAATATATAAAACCTTAAGTAGAAGTACATAAATATTATGAGCTTGATGTAAAAGTAGTGGTTTTATATTACTATATATGACATCATTAGATTATTAATAGTGAAGCATCAGTGTTAGAGCAGCATGTTACTGTTGTAGCTGCTGGAGGTGGAGCTACTTTACACTACTTTATATACAGTTAACTAGTTTAGTCCACTGGTTCCCAACCTAAGGGTCGGGGCCCTCCAAAGGGTCAGCAGATAAATGTGAGCTGCAAGCTGTTAGCTGCTACTGCTGCTGCCACCTACGGGTGAAATTTTATGAAATGCTACAGACTTGTTCAGCGTCCCCATCTATATAACTTTGCACAACCATGGAATATTATATTTAAGAGATATGGCAGTTAATAATTAGTATGGTGGTGTTTTACTAATGTCCACATGATGGGGCTATTGGTGCCATGCTTTAATATGTTGTGCACATTCTCATTTATTTAAGACAACACAATGTGGTGCAGTGTGGCAATGTGTACAACATTCCCAAATTTGGTTGCCATCCAATTTAGCATTGAAGAGTTATGGCCATGAAGGGCATCGGGCCACACCTTCATAAGTTTGGTGCATAATTACAGACAAACAATAAGTGATACCAAAAACAAACACATATGCTTTTTTTCAGGGACATTTAAATATGGTAAGTACCAAGTTTGGTGAAGATTAGATGAAATATGTGCCAACCAAAGCAAAAACACAAAAAAAAATCCAAAACGATGGAAATTTTTTTCTAGGTGCAAATGGGCGTGGCCTATATGAGTCAAATCAGCTTCATCCAAAGAACACACTGTGCAAATAATGTTTTGATAAGCCTCACGGTTCATGAGTATTAGCCAAAATGTAAAATATGTAATAAGTGACCACATGTTAAGCATTTCCACATGGGACACCTGTCCATGAAGTATGTATACTTCAGCACTTTTAGTTTTTGAGATATAAACTTTCAAACATTCCTCCCATTGACTTTCCATTATAAATTTCAATCTTTTAAAAATGATATAGAACCACTAGAATAGAAAGAAGAAAATGAATGAGCATAAATGTCCTTAAAGTGCTGAGCTTTGATAGTCCTGGTTCCTGTAGTTCAAAGTATGGAGAAGTAGTTAGTGACTGAAAAACATATGGAAGAAAAATAGATAAAGCTATGAAAACAAGAACTCACACTAAGAATAAATAAAGTTTAGAAGAACAAAAGTGTGAATTCTTGTCAGCATTCACACTAAATACCAACCGGAGGGGTTTAAAAGGAGAACAGGGAACTAGAGAAACAAAAACAAAGAGAGGGAAAGTCACAGTAACAGGGTTGCCAACAGACCCTGACTCTCTATCCTCACACACACACACACACACACACACACACACACACAGGAAATGGTCAATTGGGGGGTTGAAACTCCAAGAGTCTCCACTTTGGGGGGGGGGAACTACTACAGAACCCATTTTACTCTTCAAACCTGAGCCAAACACAACTGAAAATACTCTCCAATGTAAAGAAGAATGCGTTTGGTAAGAAAAACAGGGCAAAGTAAAAAGAGAGATGCTTGAATGCATGAATCATTTTAGTGAGCATAATCTCAGGAGAATGCATGAATAAACTGACCATATAAAATCTCAAACACAAAATGCTGAATGAGATTTTTTTTTGGGTTGCTGTGATGAGCAGCCGTGTATCCTAGCTATCTGTTTAGTGAATACTCATTTAAATTTCCATTCAGAGGGTGGGGGTGAGCAAACAGAAAAAAAAAAAAAATAAACCATTCACTTTGATGGGCCTCTGATCCAAGGGAGGTTCCTGACCCCTCCACAAAAAACCCATTCATTTATCACTGTGACACAATTAGACATGGCCATCCCAGTGAAAAGATGGCAGAGAGACTCCCTTTCTCTGCCCTCTCCTCCTCTTGCTTGCTCTTTCTCTCCACTGGCTTTTTTCAGGAAGAATTATGCACTGGGAGTGTGATTTTTTTTTTTTTTTCTTCTCCCCCCTTAGTCTTTTTTCATTTTGGGTGTGAGAACGTCTCATTTCTTGATGGACACGGTGGAGAAATAAAGGATAAAAAAAAGACAGAAAGAGAGCAAACAGAAAAGTAACAAAGGTCTCATCGGACACGCAGGGAGAAGTCAGACCATCGTAGGACAGTTCACATACGTTTGCACACACAAGCATACTCTGATAAACATAATGACACACACGGGATGAATGGGGATCCTGTGGAAAACAGGAGGGTCACGCGGTGTTTCACCCAGCACCCCTAAAACCCGCTACCTACCAGGCTTTCACTGGCTGCTTACTCCATTCCATATGCGCAACTCCCATCTGCATTGTTTCCATTCTAAAGTACAGAGTCACCTGACTTCAGTGGTGATAAACGACTTCACTTCAAGCTCTGGAGAGGTTCCCTTAGTTCAGCTGAACCCACCAACCAGGCCAAAAGCTGTAGGGAGCCTTATGTAAGGCTACAATTTAAGATCATTTTCATTCTCCACTGACCTGTGGACTTCTTTTTTGATTCACTGATTCATTGTTGAGTCTATCAAATGTAAGACAATAGTCAAAAATGGCCATAAGAGTTAGTCAGAGCCTGAGACAAGGTCTTCAAATCAAGTACATGATTAGTTGATTATTTAAAAATTGCTGTTAATTATTAATATCCTATCAATCTACTAATCTATTAATATTAACTAATTATCTAATATTGCCTTCATATTTTCATCACTGCTATTTGTAGAAGATGAATGCAGATTCTGCTTCAATCACAATGTACAGTCTGACATCCAAAAAATCGCCTAAAGTGAGAGTCAGTGATTTTAACTAATGCATTTTTTCATATGGAGTTTTTACTCATGGAATGAATATATTTTAGCCAATCAGCACACTTAGATTAGTGCCGCTCTTCAGCCTTCAACCTTCAAGTCCAGCTTTTTCTGAAGCTGTGTTTTATTTATTGGCATTTTGACCAATATGCACCATGAAAAGGTATGCCATATTAGCTACTAGTGGTTCCTGTTTGATACTGAGGAAAATGTCTGGACATGATTATATAGCAAACTCTTAAGTTAAAGGATTTCTATGTTGATTTATGGACATTTTATCCATCCAGTGTATGTGTGATGTTATGACTGTTATGAGAATATATTGCATCAATTTATGTTCACAAGATTAATGTTGAATGAGAGTAGCAGCTTAACATCCTGTCATTCAGTGTCTGCGCATGTTGGAGTAGCATTAACTCCCTGATCAAGTTAAAAATTGATGAAACTGATGTGAAAATATATCAGTGGATTCACTGTGAAGAAGTTCAAACTCCATCAGTGAGGCATCCTTTCTGTTCTACTAAAACGTCACTGCCTGTCACCTGCAGAGCATTGTCTCTGTCCATAAATGTGTCATGTGTGAATGAAGCTGTGAGCAACATGAGCGTAAAAGTCACTGATGTCTGAATGATAAAAAGCAATCACCTTAACAGCTTCATGAAGCCAGCGATGTTACATATCCCATGTCTGACGAGAGCCTATGTAGACACTGTTGAGCAGTGATTGGACAGAGTAGCAGCCTATTGCGCCTGCTGACACAGCGTTCCTGTTTTTACTTTGCAGTGAACTTCTGGAGACTCTTCAACATGACTTTTGTTCTCGGCTCCGCTACCACAGCCTGTATTACATACAGTATAACACATGTGAAACTCACACTGACAGGACTTAGATATCATTTTTAATCAGCGAGCTCGCCTTACACATTTGATATATCGTCAACATTACTCCACAGAAATCCAAAATATTTGTCCACTCTATTGTTAACATATTAATTACCTGACCCTCATCTTAAACTAGTTGAACTAGTCTGTGGTCAGAACACACACATTCATAAACACACAGTGCTATCTGTTTCATACATAAGCAAACAGAGGACGTAAAGACATCCTGGGAGTGTTTACTTGTGTGTGTATGTGTGTGTGTGTGTGTGTGTGCGGGTGTTTCATAATAGGAGCATTTCTCCGGAATGTGCAGCCTGAGACTAATGTGTGACAGGAATTACACTCAAGCCATCCAAGAAGAAAGCTGGCTGATGATGATAATAATAGCAGCCTCCACTGAATTCCAGTTGCTTTTGGCTGTGGAAGGTAACTCCAGCAGACACCTTTAAAAGCTAGTAGCTGTCATCTCTGAGTCACTTTTCATAGAAATCGCAGAATTATAAAAAAATAATTTCTGCCCTGTGTGTGTTTTTTGCACATACAAATACTATTTCTACACGAGTTTAAAGTGATTTAACACAAGTGATGAAATGATATTAACCTTTTCATTGATTCTGGTTCCAGTCTATAATGTTCATTGCTATGTTAGTTCTGTTTCAGACATCAAATCAAGTATTTCTGTCCTCTAGAACAAAGAAATTGTTCCATTTTCTGACATTTTAAAGCCCAAACAACTAATCAATTAACGGAGAAAATAATTGTTAGCTATAGCCGACCTCAGGTCAGTGGAACGTGAATCAACAGAATGATAAAAGTGTGAGTAATCAATTTCTGTTCAACCATATCAACCATGATATGTGGAAACCACTATAGCCACATTCACTGACCACTAAACACCTTGTTGATACCAAAACAGGCCATGGCAAAAGTCAAGTTATGCTACAGCATGTTAGCACAAAATGTATTTGTCTCCTTTTATAATAAAACACAATTACTTTCTGCACAGACAGACACACATGACCTATGCTTGAGTTCTAAATGAGACATTTATATAAAGTTAGATACAGTTGATCCAGTCTTCTTTATTGTCTTTAGCCTGGAGGTCCTACGCAAGAGACATATTACCTACTTCCTTCAAATTTGAAAACATATTTGATGACTGTCAGTTACCCTAAAAACTGGAATCTGAAACGATCCATTTTGGCCTCTGCAGTGCAACATGAAAATGATGAGAATGAAATGCGCAACTGAATTAATATAATTCAATTCCCCGAATACAACTATGAACAACTAGCAGGATGATAAAGTATGTTTCCACTGTCACTGTGCGTTGCCTTATGTTTATTAAGCGATCAAAGTTTTTTTTTTTTGATTCAGCTAAATCTGGGCTTGTTTACACATGCTCAATAATGCTACTTCTGCAAATGAGGTCAGAAAAGCAAAAAAGTCTGGCTGCTTACATGATTCTGCGTAATAGGAGCTGAGAAATCCCCTAATAATTCCATTGAAATGACAGAAACAACATTATTGTGGTTACTATAAACAGACTTTTTTTTTTTTGCAGACTTTGATGAAGTTTCGTTTGCCTGCTGTTCTTAAAGATGATTGGACTTTATGCAGTTTTAGATCCACTGTGTCTGCATGGAATCACTTATTATTGTTTGCACTTTATTTTTACATCCTTTTTTTTTATGCTTGTACATATGGGAATGTGTCCGAGCTACTGATAAATACTGACAATGTAAGTGAAAAAAAAAAGCAGTCTGTTTGTATAATAAGTTGACTTGAGCAGCTACTTGTATTGTGTGTGTGTGTGTCTTCATCCACATGGGATACAGTGGATACAAACACACACAGCTGTGGGCTACTGCTCGCTCACCACAACAGTGCTTACATCAGACCACAATATCACCATTCTAATAGGATACATAAGATCAGCCACAACAGTCGCGCACAGATGTGGGCCAGAGGCTGGAGCTCCCCAGAGGAAATGAGACATGTAGCTACTGTCACTTTGTGGTAACAGGGGATGGACGAGCACATGCGGCATGTGAGACGGGAGAGAGGGGAAACAGGATGGAAGAAGCGAGGAGGAGGCAGAGCTGGCAGGGACACTGTGGAAACTCTGAGCAACAACAGGTGTTTCTGTTATTTCTCTAACCTGAGAGCTACACACACACTGAGGATTTATGGAAATATAGCAAAGTAGTGTGAGAGTTGCAATCAGTCATCATCATCAGGACCAGCAAGGATTCCAAATGTCTAAGGTACTTGATATAATACAGTATGTGACATCATTATTATAACCTGTCTGCCATGTTACACCATCAGTAAGACTTCTATCATACTGTGCACTTCAATGCAATATCTGGGAAATATTATAATGTCTGTAGGTGTTGTCTCTATTCTGTGCTTATTATGTTAAGCCCCACCTGCACCCCACCCCTCTAAATCTCTGAGCCTACCTGTAAACAATGGACAGTACAGACAAACCTGACTGGACTTGATGTGACATGACTTTGGATTTCACCCTCTAACCCGTCAGTGCTGTAACATGTTATACACATGTCATATTGCATACTAAATCATATGCAAGCCGCAAGGTTATGTTAGTATAATGCACAAACACAGAGTCTTGTCACGTCCTCACTCCATTTGGGACATAGTGCACACAATATTTTTTTTAATCTTTTTTTTTATCCGAAATACAACTTTGTTATCCAGCAGCAGGTTGCATCTTCAAACATTTAAGTGAGATCTCTACCAGCTACTGTCTGCCTGGCATAATAAAATATCTGCCTGGGGCATTTCCACAAACTACATCAATCCACTGTGCTCTTCCTCTCCTGTGCTAGCTGTGACAGTGGTAGGAAAAGCCTATGGAGGTATGGAAGGTTACATGACAGCATCATGGAGTAACATACACATTCATTTAATAATAATTTTGACACAAAGAGCAGTGTGGTTTGGCTTCATGCTGTGTTTATTTACCAATAACTGCACAGGCTGGAGTGGACTACGTTGTGTTACAACTTGTCATGAACCTGAATTTTCATATTTTGGGACAATATGCTCTTCGAAAGAAAGCTTTGTTTTGTTCTCGTGAGTTTTTGAGCCTTTATTTGACAGCAGTCGTAAAGAGATGACAAGAAAGGAAGGGGAGAGAGATGAGAAATGACACGCAACAAAGCAAAATATGTAAGAGGGATGTCCAGATCTACAATCTGCTATCAGACCTGACCTTTTTCATGGATTGGTTTTGGTTTTGTCAAACCATTCCTGATTGTTTATTGTGCCATATAAAAACACTGCAACCACAGCACTGCAGCCAAGTAAACCATAGTTCAGCAGTGGAAACACTGACAGTGTGTGTGTGTGTGTGTGTGTGTGTGTGTGAGCAGAGCTGCTTTGGATTCGAAACATTTTGAATTGTACTCACACGTCTTAAGTGTTGCTTTTGGTTCAAAACTCTATTTCAGCTCTGTTTGTTTTTGTTTTGTGCCACAAATAAAGACAAGCTGTCCAAATCCTTCCCAGACTTCCACACCGCAGGAAAGGTTAACACCAGGGTTTTCCACAGTGTTTTACAGTGGAAGTGGGCCACCTTGTCTGAAACAAAGAGTTTCTCAGCAAACACCGTAAACAATTTCCAACAAAACAGAAGCAGAAGTGTTATTTCACACAGGACGTCATCTATTAACAGAAGTAATCTCAAGATGAAATCTCACCATGAATGTTCTATGAGAGACTAGAGGACAATATCAAAAATAATACTGAACGCCAAGAAAGCTGTACCGCAGCTACTAGTTGTGATGTGTTAGTGTGCACTGTGAGTGTGTGTTATGAAGGAAAACACAAACAGGATTCAGGACTGGCAGATACTCAAAATGAAAAGATCTTGGTTCTGGCTGACAGCCTAAAAAAACTTTGTCAGGTTCAACTTTGGAATTAACATTATTTTCATTACAGCAAGTAGGAACAACCTGTAGCATATTAAAGGACAGGTTCATCATTTTTCAACTGTGTCTGAAACATAGACTGTATAAAAATATGAATGTAGTTACCGTGACGTCACCCGTTGGTTTCTGAAGAGCGGCTTTGAAGCTCAAAAAGTTAGCCGCTCCAGCTGTCACCATCTGGGCAGTGCCTGACACTGCCTAACTCCCAGCCAATCAAAAATGGGCAAAGAGGCGGGCTGAATGGTTGAAACAAGCTAGCGGATTGCAGACCTGTCACTCAAAGCAGCCATGTCCATCATTATGCTTAACTTTACGGCTTAATAAACTTTAAACAGTTGTCATGAAAGGATAAATTAGTACCAGACTGTAAACATGTTTATTTCTACTGTACAGTTGGACATTTTAACATGGAGGTCCATGGAGGGGAATGACTCGCTTTTGGAGCCAGCCTCAAGTGGCCATTCGAGGAACTGCAGTTTTTGGCACTTGTGCATCGGCTTCATTGTACAGCCCCAGAGGTTTCTGCTTGGTCTTAAAACAACAGTCCGGTGTCCATATGAACAGTGAAAGAGGTTTCCTCACTGTAATCATTCCTCCTATTCAAGATCTCACACAACGAAATATCATGTAAGATCTTGTGCACGGTGAGATCTCATGGCCAAATCTCATTGAACATGGCGGGACCTGCTCTACTGAAGGCACTGCTAAGCTTAAAGACAAATGTCTGGATTCGTTTCACATTTCAAATCCATGGGAAAGGCATCAGATCGATGTAGGATTTTATGAATGGATATCGGAAATTTTAAATGAGGATCGACTTGAATCATTAATCCATCCCTACAACTCCACCGCCACATTGCTGCAGTTAAAATGAAACCTTACCTCAGATGAATTATTTGTTTTCAATACTTCCAACCACCGCACCGACAAATGCTTCAAAGCACTCAGCTCATTAACTACTCAGTGTTACTGGAAAAAACCAAAATCCCAGAATCTCACTTTCAATATTACAAAATTAAATATCATAATGTGGCCTAGAAGCACAAAACTTTCTCCACTAATTCTTGTCAAATCAATAACAATATTTATCCAAAAGCACAACCACAATAACTCATGGCTACAATCAATGTGAAACCACCTCAGTTGCAGAATTCTGTAATTACTGTTGCGATCTCCTAAACTCTGACAGCCTGGTGAAAAACCAATAACATCACTAAAGTATCACCAGCAACATGTGGATACATAACAATTTGGTTCAATCCAGACTTCCAACACCCCCTGTCCATTTTCCATCATGGCAACAAAAAAGGGAACAAACAATTCATATTATTTCATACATTCATCCAGAAGTACAGGATTGGAAAAGACCGGTTCCTCCATTTCAAATCCATCATTAAATCCAAAATGAACATAACTAACAACAAAATACAACCTTCTAAGTTAACTTACAACATCACAAAAATAACAAAAAAAAATCTCAACACTTCCACATCTATCCAACTACAAAATGTCTTAGCTCTCTCTCCCAACCCTGAGTTCTGAATATAAATCTGTTAAAACATCAAAACACAAATTTGCAACTTATACAATATAAAACTATCCGCAGGACCCACATCAGTCCAGATAAAAAGTTGAACATAGGACTAGCTGACACACACACACTTCTTCATAATGCACTTTAGGCAGCGCAGTATAATCCCACTGTCCTCTTCACTCTGCCTGCTGGGAGATAGCTCAAATATCATAATCCACACAACCATGCATACAGGCATATTCATTTGTTAGTTATTTATTTCCTGTCTTCATGTAGGCACAACACATCAACATTTATGTATTAGCAGTGTCACCTTGCTTTGCTTTTGCTTTACCGTTTGCTTATATAATATTTCCCCTGCATGATTTTCTGTTCTATTAACATCAATCATATCACGCAGACACACAATCATCTATTATTCTTCTTCTTATTGTTAATATCATCATTACCATTAACATAATTATTACTATTATAGGTAGTAATAGTGACAGTAGTAGTAATATTACCTTTCCCAGCTTTTCATTTCATATTTATTCATTTATAGTTATTACTATAATAATGATTTATTGTTTGTTTGTTTATTTTGTTCTCCCTCTATTTTGTTTGTCCAAATGTTATTGGTAGTAATATCTTACTTGATTATTATTTTTCTCATGCCTGACCCGCCACAATAAAAGTAGTATATAAAGATGACAACCAAATATTATCCTCAATTTGTTCTTGTTGCTGCTTTTATTTGTACTGTTGTTGTTGTTGTTATTACAGTTATTATTATCCTCATATCTTGGGATGTTCTTTCATCTGTTTCACTCTGTGGATGTCTCTCATTTTTCACTCTGTATTGAGTGTTTTGTCAGAGTGATGGTTATTTGGGGTAGTGCGCTCTCCCTCATGCCTCTATGCACCTTTTTTCTGCCTCTGTCCTGATCGATGATCAAGGAGGCTTCAGTGGAAATGGTAAATGAAAGGTCTGACAACATTTTGGGTGCAAATTCAGGAGGTTTATCTCCACCCAGATACTGCAGTTATAGTCAAGTCAAGCTATATGAGTTGAATGTTTTAATGCAGTTGTGATGTGAAAACATCATAGAAATAAAAAAGTTTGCTTTTCAGGCCTGATATCAGCTTTCTACGTGTGTTTGTCTAACTCTGAACAACTTAGTTTACTTGCTGCCTGTCAGGAAACTGGTGCTTAGATGTGTGTGTGTGTGTGTTTGCCTGTCCTTGGCTGCCTGCTCTATTATTACCATTGACAGTGTTTTAAAGGGAGGCTCCGCCGTTTCACAAAACCATCTCAAATCGTCTTTCACGGGCCTCTTGAGGGACAAAGCGTCGGGGCAGCACAGAGCCACTCAGAGGCCAACGTCCACACAAAACTTCATTTCAATCTTTTATCTAATTGATTCATTCAGCTATGCACCATTTGCCAGGCAGTTATCAGAGGCAGAGCGGACCTGAGCCAAAACACTGCTCTTCACAGTTGTTCAATTGCATTTTTATTGAATCCAAAACAAGTATGGAATGCATGCATTTATCTGTTTTTGAAGTCCCTTATGGAATATCCTGTTTACCTGTTGAGGTGAAAAGGCTAAATGTAACTCCAATCACCTCTTGTTGGCAGAAACACAGCCTCATTAATGTCCACTACTTGTAGCTTACAATCTGAAAATGAGAAGAGCTGCATAATATGTGAAATATTCATTAAATGTATCTGACACATATCTATATTCTTGTATCTGACTTCACCCAAATACTGGAGATTAGATTAAAATTGTATGAACGCCATGATACGAATGAGCATTTCTTTGCTAATGAAGAGTGAGGAGAGATAAAAGGTTTGCATGGGAGCTGAGTAAATCCAGGTATTTTACAGACTGGCTATCTGAACTTTTTCATTTATCTGCTTATTGAGACAAAGATCTCAGACTTGAGTAAAGACAGCATATTTCTGTATTTGGTTGTGCTGT
Organism: Euthynnus affinis; assembly: GCA_029490765.1. NCBI lineage: Eukaryota > Metazoa > Chordata > Actinopteri > Scombriformes > Scombridae > Euthynnus > Euthynnus affinis. The sequence continues at coordinate 33,326,624 of CM055844.1, read as the reverse complement.
ATGTATTTAGGCTTTAGCTGTATTTGGGTTAGTGTTCTTTGCAGTGCATGTATTAATCTGCATATATCTTATTACATTAGAGTGATGATTTGTTCATTCAATAGTTTTTTTTTGTCTACTAGTATGTTTTCTTTACTTGCAGTGCATCAAGCTCTCAGAGCCTCCAAACAAAACAAACAGAAGAATTAACAGAAAAATATATTAATATAGAGTTATACATATGAATAGTTGAATGCTTTGATATATTAATTGAGTTGAGCTAATTTGAACTACTAACGACACATCATATTTGTAGAAAAGGATCATATGTTTTATAAGTAAAATCCCATTGTTCAAAGAAACCAGTGAGTACAGCTGTCTAATAAGTGTAGTGCAGTAAAATATATAATAGAATATAGCATGAAATGAAAATAAAGTATACATTGTGCTTAAGTGCAGCACTGAAGTAAATGCACTTACTAACATTCCACCACTGACATTAACACTTATGTCCCAGATGGTGCTGTAGAGACTTGAGCCTGTTTAGCTGGATGGTTATAGAAACAAGACATGCAAGGAGACTGGCTATTGAAACAAGGTGCAGGGCCTTAAGCAGGGGAAATTCCACTATATACACCTCCCTGCTCTGTGAATTCCACCTCACACACACACACACACACACGCAGACACAAACACACACACACACACACACACACACACACACACACACACACACACACACACACACACACACACACACACACACACACACAAGCAGAGTTACCATATGGCTCCACAGTGTGATTGAATGGCATTGCACATAGTCAATCTGCATAATCACAACAAAGCAGCCGTTTTGTGTGTGTGTGCAGAGAAAGCAACACATCAGTCAAAGCAGCCAACACTCACACTCACACAGGCGTGCACATACACACACACACACACACACACACACTCCTTTTCAAAAGGAGGGGGCCTGTGCGGTAACTTCAGAGGTTTTTTTTTTCCACAGACGAGGGGGTGGGGTGGGAGGTTGCAGAGGGGGAGTCAGATTTCTTTAAAAAAAGACTTGAAAACACAGAGGGAGAGAGAGAGAGAGAGAGAGAGAGAGAGAGAGAGAGAGAGAGAGAGAGAGCATTCCTCCAGTGTTTTTGGAGAAAGTCTTCAGTCTGGCTCAGTCATTTATCATTCTCTGTCTTCTCTCTTTTCCGAAGGTGAAATGCTGGGTGCTGTTCAGTTTTCAGCTGTTTGGCAGGCTCACTTCTCACTCACACACATGCACACAATGCACACACACACACATACCCACACAGACAATCACACACACACACAGACACACACACACACAGATACACACAAACAACATTGTTTGAGGTAGAGTTTGATCATTGACATTGGTTATTCTATACAGTCCAAATATCCAAGTATGATACATGTCCACTCATCTCTCTACTAGAGGAAGGAATCTCTGTCTGTATGTATGTATGTCTATATGTTCATATGAATGTATGTATGTCCTTCGTGTATCTTTGGAACCATTCATCCGAATGACTCCGCACTTGGCAGGTGTATGTCTGGGAAACAAAGGGAGTGCAGTGTCGAATTTGGTGCAATTTGGAGACATGATACGTGTAATATTAATAAACTTGGAATAAACCAGCGATCAGTGAGCCGCTCTGCTTTGTGCAGGGGCAGGGTGGAGCGTCAGGGCTCTGACTCCAGCATGTCAAGGAGAAAGCAGAGACGAGGTGTGACATGAGTCAGACAAGAGCGCTCAAGAGCTTTTAATCAAGAATTGACAACCCTCATCTAGACAGAGGCGTAGCGTTAGTGTCTATGAGATTTTATATTTTTTATATTTACAACATATTTGGTTAATTATTTTCCAATGAATTCATTCATAATTTATTACCTTTGCATACCATCTCTGCTTGGTTTCATTTTTGGTCTTGCTCTATTGCACTCTAAGTTTTTTTTTAGATATACCAAGATGTTTAATGTCCCTTAGTCTCCATTCATTATCTTTATTGTCAACCACTGCATGCATTCTTGTTTGTTTTTTAGTCTCTTATTCCTTAATGGTTTAGTTATTTTAGTTTTTGTATGTTTATTTGTTTCCTCTTCCTTAATCCTGCTGTGGGGGGTTAGGATTTTATCTACTATCTAAAATACTTTTAATGTTTTAGCCATTGAGAGTGGCGACAAATGGTTCATTTGTAGAGTGATTTATTTTTTCAACTAGACAAAGAAGAAGGTAGGTTGAGGGTAAGCTGTGTGTAGGTGTATGTATGTATTTACATGTGTATATAGATCTTGATATATGTCTAGGCATGTATATTCATTTGCATTTATTCTAGATATATATATAAGAACCACAAGCATATGACAAAATAAATTACAGCAGTTGGGTGGAGCATCTGTCTTCCCACCCATCAACCCACTAGAAAAGCCAAATATTCGGCCAAACCTGGTGACTCCGAGTCAAGTTGAAAAGTTTTGATTCGGGTACAGCAGTAGGATTTACTAAACTCAGGTTCAGGTGGGCCCCTGCTGTTTCTAAAGGTCTCATTCCACCAGGTGCATCTGCATCGCCTTCTGGCTGCAGAGCTGATCGCTGCCACTCTAGTCAATGCTAGCGATTCGACCAGACGCACCGCAGCACATTTCAGAAGCTTCCCAGCAGCAGCTCTCAGCTCTGCTCCACTAAACATACAGGCCTAGTCTATGTCAAAACTGCATTAAGCTGCACAGAGCAGATCGAGACACAGAAACAGCATAGACCATCCGCTCAATTTTCAAAATAAAACACCCTGTACAGACTCCTTATCGTATATCAACAATAAACACGATTAAAACAGACAAATAAAGAAACCATTTAACTACATAACCCACTTGTGACCAAATCAAGAAAATCTGAGCAAGTCAAGAAATTTGGGCAGTTCAGTTGTGCTGCTACTGCAGTAATTATGGTAGCTTAAAGCTGCTCATTCAGCTTTGACTGGGCTGCTGTAATTACTGTAGTAGCAGTGCAACTGAATTTAAAAGGTGGATGGCTTGACCGCAGTCAGAACGCTCCACTTCTTAAAATGCAGAAGACGTGGAATGTGGAGGACGGAACAATCTCACATCAGAACGCAACATGACCCAGAGGAACCCAGGCATAAGTGTTGCAACCGCAACTGAAGCAAGTCCCATCAAATAACATACATCAGACACCTTGTTGACCATGACATTTCACCAAAATGGCTGCTGCTGAGTTTGATCTGATGTTTAACATCACTTGCACCAAATGAACATTATTCTGGTGAGTCCAATGTTATTATTACTGATAGAAAGGATGGACAGAACTGCAAGACTCAAGTTCTACCTCCAGTAAATCTGACTGTTCTGTCATCAAGGTGGAACACACAGCTTCAGATTTAAAATCCAACATTGGGTGTTCAGCTTTAGCCTGTAAGCATGTGTGTTATAACAAACAATGAGCAAAATCAGACAACACATACATACATATGAGAGACACAGGCAGATGTACAATGGAAATGTCTTCACACCCAGCAGCTTTTTTCTTTTCAACAGGAGAAAACAAGGCTGAAACATGAAAAAAGCCCTTTGAGGTGGGTCCTTTCACCCTATCAGAGAGAGAGAGAGAGAGAGAGAGAGAGAGAGGGAGAGAGCAGCCACCCCTTTTCAATTGGTAAGCATTCAGCCAGAAAGCTCAGGCATTCACTGTTTTGTTCTAGTCTTCTCTCTCCTTCTCTTCCTCTCTCCGCTGCTATGAAAATATGTTAACACTAGTAAACTCGTCCAGTTCTGCTGACACCACAACAACCGCAACATTACACTGAGGACAACAACCAGACAAAAATCAGAGACAAATGTTGAGGAGCGAGGAAATGGAACAAAAAGAAAAATACGACCAATCTGAGAGAGGCGACACAACAAAAAGAGGAGAAAATAAAAACAAAGAAAAAGAGTAGAAGGACATTAAGTTGTCTAAAAAAAGAGAGGTATGGCACATGATGTTAACAGAATGAGGGAGAATGGAGAACACCTGCTTTATAAAGCTGTAGATGTCTTGATGAGAGGGGGGAAGGGCAGCAGGAACAACAACCACCAACCCCCCCCCTCAGCCCTGCCTCACCTCTCTCAGCTTCTCAGACTGGGGTGTGGACTCCAAATCACACAAGTGAATGTGACTATTTCTTTATTCTCAACAGGGTAACACATTAACAAATGAAGAAAATGTGCAGAGATAGTATAGGACATGGAGGAATTATAAGGTTTAGCATGTAACTGTCACGACAAAGAGTTGAAATGCTAGTATACAGCCTACATTCAGTACAAATCTGATTGCTTTTTATATTGGAAAAAGGAAAAATCTGGTCATCCAGTGACACTTCAGTAAACTGAGCAGTCTCTTGTTTTTGGCAGCAATGCCGGGATCAGACTACACAATATTTTTCTCTTTCACAACGGTCACTGTGTCAGATTAAGCAATCATGGAGCCATATGTTCTGCCATCTCTTGGCCGGGAGACTGGCAAAATCACAAGTATGACCCTGACCAATCATCATATGCCGCGTTTCACGACCTTGTGAGAGTTCATAGGTCATCAGGGAGGAGGGTTAAGAAATTGTCAAGCTTGGCTACAGAAGCGCTATGCGTGAATGCTGGCAGTCTTGTGTTTTTCGAGTGTAGACACACAGACGGAGTAGTCACTGCTGTTGCTGCTCTGCTAAACGTGCTGCTCACACTACACTTTCTGAGAAGACACGGTTGTTACCTGTCTGACAGAACAGATACGCTTCAATACAGCTGTCTAAACAGGCTGAGTAACAGCTTGTGTTTCATTCATGCAAATCAGAAGATCCTTTGCCAGTTGGAAGGTGGATTACAGGAATCAATAATTCCAAACAACTGGGAAAAAAAATTAGTTGAGAAACAAGAGTGAATCCTTTCACAACATATGACAGCCTATTATGATTGAAAAACAACTCAAGAGTGTCCCTTGAGCTGTTTAGAAGCAGACGGAGGACTGAAGCTGTTGCTAAAGTTTTGCTTCACTGTGCAGACTGTGCAGACATTGTGTATGTTATGGTAAGCAGCTTGCCAGTATGTAGCATGCCTTTCTCTAGCATGTTTACATATGTGCGCCAGAGATCACTCTGTCATCCTATTGGTCAACATCAAGGAACACGTCGTGGGAATGGTCAAACTAGGCAGGAAAATGACATACTAGACTTTTCATTGGGGTGTCATGGGGCGTCCCAGACACTGCTCTTCACTGCTCTTTGATTATGTCACACTACAAGGAGTAAAGATGGCCCGTTCATTGCTCCCTATGTTCATTTATGTTCATATTCATAATTTGACAAAATCGTGTCAAAATCTAGCTGAATTTGTGTCATCTGATTCCAGCATAACTTGACTTCTGAGGACAGAAACACTCTCAGCACTTGAGATGGCCTGACTTGCACTACACTAATAACATAACACACTACGAACCATAATACAGCAGTGGCTCATGTCACTGATTAGTACACCTTCAACCAGAGAGGAAATGAAACAGACCCTGAACAACAGATTATTAAAAAAATTTTTTTGGGAGTTTTTCAACCAGTTTTGAGACAATTGATTTGGTCAGACACAGCAAAGTGAAAACAGGTGACACAAGGATGTGTGTGAGCACGGTGCAGCTCCTTCTGTTCAAAGATTCTTATGCTGGTCCTACAGTGAATGTTACTGTGCTATAGATTTGTCACTTTGAATAACAGGTTCCATCTGGATATAGCTCGAGTTGACACATAATATTTATCTGCATGAGACTGAAAGCACTCAATCACACTGAAATGTTTGAAAAAGACTTATGAAGAAGAAGATTTTAAAAAATGATCTGATCAAGGAACATATTTCTCTATTGTAGCACCTAATTCATCATCTTTCTCTTGGCGTATCAGATTGAACGAAACCACAAAAGATTCAAAATTTAGCAATTGGCCACTCAGCACTGTGTGTGTAGACAACAGGTCAAACCATACACAACCAGACCAGACAAAGAATGAGACAGAGCAGATCACATCAGACTAGTAGAGCCCAGAATGACCAGACTAGACCAGATGACAACAATCTAACACAATGGTGCGTAAGTCTATCCAGCTATTGCATAACTCCACATTCCCCCTGCTTGGATCACGACTAAAAAACGCAAATGCATGCGCACACATCTACACATATCCAACTCCTCTTCATTCCACCTCATCTTTTTCTGATTTCTGCCTTTTCCCTCTCTGTCTGTCTCTCCCTTCCTGCTGAGGAGCTGCTGAAACCATGCGTAGATGTTGCACAGACTGCTGTTGGACGTACCTCTATCTTGTCAGTTTTGGCGTCTCCCCAGTATAATTTTCCCGCGGCGTAATCGATGGCCAGTCCGTTGGGCCAGCCCAGAGAGCTGTTGAGCAGGACCAGACGCTCTGTTCCATCCAGGTTGGCTCGCTCGATCTTGGGATGCTCGCCCCAGTCTGTCCAGTACATGTAGCTGATAGAGAGAGAGAGAGAGAGACGGAGGCTTTTATATTCTGTACTTTGAATTGCCTTGTTGCTGAAATGTGCTATACAAATAAACTTGCCATGCCTATGACAGCTGCATCATTTCACATACACACACACACTAACACCTACCCGTTCACAGGGTCTAGGACGATGGCTCTGGGTTCATCCAGGTTCTCAGAAATCAAAATTTTCCGAGAGGTTCCATTCAGCCTGGTCACCTGCAATATCACATGACACGATTCACTATTCAACACTCATCCAATCACCACACATTAGTGCTCTCAAATCACTCATGGCGACAAGATTTCCACCACACAACTTCTGAATCATGATTTGAGCATCGATTACCATGGCAACAAGCATAACCTTATGCAATCAGAAACTGTAATGTAAGTGTCAGATGTACCTCAATCCGGTCAGTGCCGGTGTCAGTCCAGTACAGGTTTCTGGCCACCCAGTCCACAGCGATGCCATCCGGGTGGTTGATCTCCGTGGTAACGAGCACCATGGCATTGCTGCCATCGATGTGGGATCGACGAATGGCCCTGACTTCGTCGTCCGTCCAATAGACGTAACCTTCGACCGGGTCATAGTCTATGGCTATGGCATGGCGGATGTCATCGACCTGCGTTGGCAAACATTACAATGATGAATACATGAGAGGACAGTCATGACAGATCTGTTTGTGTGTGTGTGTGTGTAGGCATGTGTGTTACCTGCAGTACTATGTCAGTGAAGTCTGGCAGGTCCAGAGAGATTCTCCTCAGGTCAGTCCGTCGAGCCAACAGCAAAACCTGCTCTGCTCCTAAACAAACCACAGATAATAAGCCATCAGATCTTTTTCAAACATATATTTCATTATTTCACCGCAGATGTGTTACGACTGCACCATTGTGTAAAAGTATTTGGCCATCCTTACAACAAACAATTGATAATCCAGGGCAAGACCTGATAAATCCAAAAAGTGAAATAATAGTTAGGCCTGGGATCAGATAAGCCACACTTCCCCTTGGGTGTACACTGCGGTTGAGAAAAGTGGTTTGAGTTTGGGTCAGTCTGTAGGAAAATTTGAGGAAAAATCGATCTTTCACAACCAACATAAATACCACATATTGTATATAAATGATCCAGTACAAACATTTATGAAAATTACACTCAATCTATAAAATGCTTAATGAAGCTCAACAACATAATGATGATAATAATATGATGTACAGGAAGTAAGAATGCAATAAAAATGAATGATTATAAGAAAGGCAGACAGTGATTTTTACAGATTTACAGTTTACAGATTTCTGTCATGACATCATCCCAACATCTTGTAAAAAAAATTTTAGGACTAGACAAAATCAAGCCACATTTACTTCCTGTTTGTTCAGTTTTTATTCATCAAACTGCATGCATATATGTTCAATGATGGTGATACAGTAAGGAGTGGCTGTACAACACTATTGTTCTTTAAAGACAATAACAGAATTGAAGATGCATTCACAGATACAGTTGCTCAGAGCATCATAACGTATAAAGTAGTCTGGACTTGAAACTAAGTGCTATGCATCCTGTACATCTAAGACTTCTCTGCTGTTCAGTCAGCACTGTTCTGAGTTTGACAAAAAGCAGACATCTTTCCTCCCATTGGGAAAAATTGTACATTTCTCCAAAGCTTGTGTCAATTAAGTATAGATATCAAGGCACCATCCAGCAGATCCAAATAGAAGTACTTGGTATCTGGATTAGTGCCAAACCCCACAGTCCAATATCAATCTATCTGTGGTGAAAAAGATTTCAAGCCAGAGCCAAGCTCTACTATTATCACTTTCTTGCTCCAACCAGTCTGGAAACAAAGGGCTCTGTTGTCCTGAGGGATCCTCAACTGTGTTAAGCTGTTGGTTCAGATTTAACAGGAGCCAAACTCACCTCATGGGAGACAATTAACTGTTTTCCTTTGTCTCTCACACCTCTGACTCTGAGGAGCTCAATGTGTATTTCTTTCTATACCCCGAGCCTTTCTTTTCTTGTCTTTGTCCCACATTTCAAATCACTTCACTTGAAATGAAGACAAAGCAGGACTGACTAGTAGCAACAATATTGATCATTTCACTAGGTCTATAGGAAATCTGCATTTTTATAAACCAAACAAACCAAATATTTACATACTCCACAACGGCAAATATAACTCCCAATATCTAATAGAATGGCAAATAGTTCAACAACCAAAAGCACATAGCTCTGCAAATCATGTCAATCTTTACTCCCTCTCTCTTTCCAGCTGCACTTTCACAACCAATCAGAATCTGGCATTTCGCAGCCTTGGCACCAATCAGATCTGACATTTAGAGCTGTTCCATCTACCTAAATGACTGAAGCAAGGAGGGGGGATAAATGAAGGGAAAGAATGAAAAGGAAGGAGGGAAAGCATCTGTGATTCCACTCTTCTCTTCGCTTGACTTCATTCTGAGACACTTAAAGACCCCTGACAAACAGTCACACACACTCACTCACACACACACACACACACACACACACACACACACACACACTGACACGCATGCTCCGCTGCCAGCGTAATAACAAACGCCTTCAATTTAACCAGCCAAGCAAAACAAATTAGAAGCACAGACACAAAGACACACACACACACACACACAAACTGTGGGCTGACACAATAGAGCATTGTTGTTTTTTTTATTGTCAACAGTGGCTAAGTGATTGGTTGGCATGCTTCATTCAAATTTAATACATTCACATAACAGCCTAACAGACACAGATGCAGACGCACTCTAACACAGTGTTGTGTTTTCGTAGAAGAAGGCTCTATTGTTTTAGTATCGTGGGAATCAACATGGCGGCCGGTCAGTTGGTGTCCCACTCTGCTACTGGAGAGGTCATTTAACTTGTTTTCAGGCTGCATCACTACATAGCACACCACCAACAATGGTAATGGAGGGCAGCATACGGCAAATCCTGATCGCTGTGGATCTAACTGCAGGAGTCGGGGTTCAGTAGAATGCATCCAAACTAAACCAGTACAAATTCACATCCCTTCAAATCGTTCATCAAATCCATTTGAGGTTCAAGTTTTTCAACATTTGTAACTCAGCACTGAAAGCCTAATTCACTGTCCACTCACTAGCTTTGTTTGGAGCTTTCAACCCCGTCTTGTGGTCTTGAAAATATGCTCAGTTGTCATGGAAAGTTGTTATCGTTAGACTCGAGTATGGATCTTGATATTTGAGATTGTATTGCATTGAGAAAGTGTGTAAGTGGACAATTTTCTGTCAATGTACTAACTCAAAGATTCGATTTACATTTGTAATCAGTTTTTGTTGCTCCAAATACTAGAGGTCCTGATTCTGAATCATTATGCTGTTAAATTATTGATGATATGAAGGTTTCAACTTTGCCTTAGAGCAGGTTACTTAAAAAAAAAAATCAAGGTTAGTTAGATACTTTTGATGTTTGTTCAAAAGTAGAAAACCTCATGTCTGAATGAATTTTTGCTCTTTATTTATGAAAATAAGTGAGGGGAGATAAAAAAGACCCGATGGCATCTGTTAGCCAATCCAGATATTTCACAACCTAGAACTGCATCCAAAAGGAGCTGGCTAACAGGATCTAGCCCTTTCTTCTACTATCAGTGTATGACATTCTCATTTTGTAGTAGAAATGGGTCTGTAGTGTGATGATCCATTAGTGTAGAGGCTGTTTAGTTTGTGATCATGTGTGTAAACAGGATCCATACCTGGTTTGCATGTCTTTTGATCTGGTTTAAGTTGGACTCCGGTGGGGCAGGCACAGCTGTAGAAAGGCTGGACTGGAGAGAGCAGGCAGAGATGACTACAGCCTCCATTATTCTCACTACATGGAGTCTGGACTGCAATGAGAGACAAAGATGAAAAAAAAAAGTGATTAGCTTTTAAAACAGTAAATAAGATTTGACCTATTTTTTTTTCTCTATTTTATGTTGATGCTGTATTCTTTAATAAATATGTCAGTAATTACCAATCATATCACAGATCATTGACACTTCTTGGATTAGTCTTGTGTAATGGTTTGCTGGGAAATTGATCTCACCTTAACATATAGAGTTTTATTTACCTCAACTGCAGAGGGTAGCATCCTTTAAGCAGGCTTATATTAGACAGATGCCTTTATTTCTGCTTCCCTCTGTTTGAAAACTTACTATAAGGTTGTCGATATGACTCCAGGACCTGAATGTCCATAGGAGAGTAAATCCCGCTGAGGATCTCTCGGGTTTTGTCTCCGCTGTGTTTGTTACAGGCGTGGATGGAGCGGGTCTGCCAGTCAGTCCAGTATAAAGTCTCCTCAGACAATGTCAGTGCAAAAGGATGGGTCAGGGTTCCCTCCACCACTGTTTCACTGCAAGACAGGATGAAAAGACTTTGCATTACTTTCATTTCATTTTCAACACTATGTTTTGTCAAATAACTTCATGTTTGATTGTAAAAAGAAAGTAAAACACACACAAGATGTTTCATTATAATTAAATAATCATTTTTACTTTATTAACAAGCATGACTTTTATTGCAGGGCATGCTTGTAATTTGAATGAATTAAAGAGCAAATGATGGATCAATTAAATGAGAATATAATCCGCAAAAGAATCAGTAATTAAGTAAAAAAAAATATTCATTAGTTGAGCCCTGCTTGAATTTACTGGGCAGGAAGAAACACAAGGTAATGTGATTGGTATTTGAATCTCAATAACACAGACTCGAGTTTCTTAACACTTTGTTATTAAAACAACACATCTGGAGGATCGTGCAGTCCTGGTGAAGGTATGCGTTCTCTTTCCTTAGGGCCAAACAAATTACAAAGAGCATGGAAGCTGGAGAAGTGAGTGTGTGAGCAAGTGTTAGATTTGATCAGGAGAGAAGTGGTTCTTTTCTAAAACACACTTTAGAATCACTTACAGGAAAATGTACTCACACAAACACACTTAGGCACAGGATCAAAGAAGACTTGTATTTAGAATATCAACACACCAGAAACTGGCTTTCATCAATCAGAATTTTTGGTCCACTGTGTGTGTGTGTGTGTGTGTGTGTGTGAGTGTGTGTGTGTGTGCTGTTAAAGCAGAGGTGCCTGCCAGCAGCGGTTAAGGAAAAAAAGAAGGAACAAATTTAACCAACTCCAGATTTCAAAGCCGTTCTGTTTGTGTATGTGTATGTGTGTGTGTGTGTGTGTGTGTGTGTGTGTGTGTGTGTGTGTGTAGGGGGGGCAAAAACAGGCAAATTATTTAATTACTCAGGCTGTCAGGTACATTCAGATTAAAGCCTCTCCCATAACTCTATTACAGGATCTCCAACAGTATCTGTTGCTCACACACCTTTACACACACTCCTAATTAGCTACACAATGAGTGCGGTGGTAATATGAAAATTCTGCCTTGTTCAGCTTCAAGCGATAACACAGAAAAGTGAATGCTTGTGTACAGAAGTATTGTGCTGCTGTCGTAGGAGCGAAGACATTGCCTGAGGTTGTGCCATTTTTCCAACAGCATCAAACATTTCCACAAAATTTTGGTTTGGATTCGATCCAACATATTGTAACAATTGTAGGACTCAGCTGCAGGTAACATTATGATACACCAGCAGTTGTTTTCTGCCGCTCTAGGTTGTATAATTACATTTTGTGATGTGTCTATCTATTCATTGTGCACATCATTTGAAATTTCTCTTTCTAACTGGTGATGTCTCTTCTTCCTAACATTTATGGTGTCCCCCAAGGCTCCATTCTTGGTCCCTTTTTGTTCCTGTTTTTTTTTATTCTTCTTTCTCACTAGCAAGCTGTCACTCACCGTGATACTGATGACACTGATGACACTAAGATCTGAGTTCTTTAGTTCCTTTAGTGTAAAAACAAGTATATACGTGCATTTTTTCTTGTTAGATCCAAAAGGACTTTGTCTCTCAAACAGAAAATGTAGCTATTTCTCACATGTAACAATGTAAATTTACATTATTTTAGAGGCATTTTTCCAAAGTATTTTCAAGGACTAATGTCAGTTATGTGTGCTTTAGGGTGCTACAACCCATTATGCACATTAATCTTGATATATTGCGATGATACTTAATTTGAAAATGTCATTTTTTTGTCTGTCTAGAAACATTCACGGTAGGAGACACACTTCTGGAGGAAGCCTAGATGGCTAAAGAGAGAAGGTATGCTAAGATTGGAGGGGTGTTACACTAAAGGAAAGAAGCAAAGATTGAGCTGTGAGAGAGATGCACTGGGAGTGTGTGTGGAGCCGTGTGTGTGTTTTGACTGGGGCCTCCATACCACAGCTCTGTTTGTGTTGGACAACTCTCTCATACTCTCTCTCTCTCTCTCTCTTTCTCTCTCTATTTTTCTTTCATTCTGTCTGAACAGCTATTTTTCTTCTCCCCTCCTCTTTTTCTTTGTTAGAAAGAAGTTGAACATGGTGAAAACTCAAAGAATTTTCTGCTGATCTTTAAAGTTTCGATAGGAGATCCCACAATAGTGTGTATTGTTTTGTAACACTTACAGGTACTGGAATTCATACGTGAAACAGCCAATAGAACTTTGTATGTACTTACAGCTGATCATTTGGACAACAAAGGTTTGACCAATGAAGGTAAACAGAGAAAATTTACCAGCCATAGCCATACAATTGCATTATGTTTGTGCACACTGGCAGGAGAATAACTTAGAATTACCATAGAATTGTTCATTTATCATGAGCTTTTGACACCAGAAGGGCTCTGGAGGCCCAGATAGTTGTAACTGTAATAAAAGTGCCCCAACACAGAAAATGAACACTATTTTCTAGAGATGGGGAAGTGTAACCAGATTATCTTTTTAATATGTAGACTAATTAACATCAGACCATATCTCCTTATAGACCACGCCCTCACAATAACCTTTCATCCAGCTCAACTGATTAATGGTTGAAGCCCTTTCACAATAAACTGGCTGACAGCCCTGTGGCATTATTTCTGCTTTCCTCTGTCCTCCCTCCTCTGTCTGCTGCTGCTGTAGGTACAGCTGCTAGAGAGGAGTCTACTTATAAGGCTTCAGTCTAATTAGACTCAATCATTACAGACATTGAACGTCCGATTTGAGCTCATTCATAACAGTTATATCAGCTGATGAATGGAGAGTGGGAGAAGACTGTCGAAAATATGGTATTTAAGTTTATGTAATGCTTGATTGATAAATCAACTCATACCATCATCTCCTCTACTGCTGGATTTTGTTGCACTTACGGAAGTGTGCAGTTATATTCGAATCAAGTAAGTGTGTGTGTGTGTGTGTGCGTGAGGAGCTCAGCCCTGCACTTTAAGTTCTTCCTCTCTTTGTGTTTCTCAAAACATGAAGAGACCATTTAACAACTGTACTGATATTTCCATAACAACTATTACACACAGCCAGTCAAATAAATCGTATTATCACAAGAAACACAATCTCAGCATAGCTTCAATCCCATAGACAGCCCTCACATTTGAACATCAGAGCGTAGAGGTGGAGATGACTGTGAACTGGGACAGGTTTGGAAGCATGCATCCCTTGGAGCTCGGAGCTCACTTCAGGCCTGAGGGCTCTCAGCAGCAGACAGACTGTTCATAACTGGGAAGGCTTATAAACAACTTGCTTGGCACACATTGTTGTTGAAATGTATGGGGAATTAAGTCAAACTAAATGTGTTTTGGGGGCTAGAGAACCAGCGTTAAAAGAAGAAGCTGGTGAAACTATGTCCTACTGAGGTCTACTCTACCTCTAGACCACCAGTAGACTTAGCAATGATAAGGATGGTAGGAATTCAGGACTGAGAGGAAGGATAGAGGATAAAGGATAAAGGATAGATCAAAAAATGTTCAAGTCAGTCTTAAAACAATACTCAGGTGCCCATATGTACTTTCAGTTTTTTGCTTGCTGTCATCAGATTTCTTCTTTTCACGCTGGTTATTAAGATATCCCTTCCCGACATGCTTTCCAAGTAAGTGATGAGTTACAAAGTCCACAGTCCTCATTCCATGCAAAAAATACTTTCCAAATTTAATCTGACGTTAGTACGAGGCTTCGGCAGTCTGAGTTAGACAAATGAAGTGAGTATCTTGCGAAATTAAGAGTCTTTTCAGCATGAAACTCCCCCCCTGTGCTACTATCCCTCCACCACAGCTCACAGCACAGGAGCACTGAGAGAAAAAAACAAAACACAAAACAAAAAGGACTAAAAAGACTGTAACTTTGGTAGAAAAATTCATCTGATTAACTCAGACCGCTGAAAGCTCATATCAGCTTCAGACAAAGTTTGGAATGTTTTTTTTTTTCACAGAACAAGAACTGTGGATTTAAGAAGGGATCTCTTAATCATTAGTATGAACAGGAAGAGTGATTATAGCAATAAAAAAAAACTATTTCAATGTACATATAGGCACCTATCCTTCAAGATGATAATGATGATGAATTGTTTTTAAGTCTTTCATTTCCAAGGAAATGTTTTCTTAGGTATACACACTGACTCTGTCCCTGTTGTTAGGAGGCTTTTTGTTTTTCATAGACATGGGATAGATGAAGTCAATGGTCCTGTTTAAGCTGTAAAAAAAATGCAAAGGGCTGGCTTATGGTTAATCAGAACTAGTTTGTTCAGCCACACTCAAAGGTGGAGTGAACGTCAGCCGTCATAGAGAAAGTCTCTCCTGGGAGACAGTGATGGTGTTGACCTCTGTTGTTCACAACAAGACAGACAGATAGAAATAGTTGTGTCCAGAATGAAACAAGAGAGCTTAAGTGATCAGTTATGACTAGCTCTTAGCTCCTAGCTAGACAATCAAGTTGTGAAGTGGGTGTGAATGTTTCAGAAAGTTACAGATATGACGATACACAGCGCCCCCCTAATCCAACACCAGAAAGGTGTGGGGAGGAGGGGGGGGGGATTTCCAAAGCTATTCCACAATCTGACAAGCACCTCTGACAGAACCCTCCATCTGTTCTGTCCATGCTGCCACTGCCTCGCTGGTCTCCACGACAACCACTGCTGCTTATTTCGCTGTCAGTGAGCTCCACCTCCACCTCAGCATCCACTTCCACCCTAAAGTTGTAGCTCAGCACGCACACACACACCCAGTCTGTTAGTAAGTGTATGCTGCGGGGTGTGATGAGGTCAGAGCCCATAGGTCAGAGATGAACTTTTCTTTGCGAGTTGAACTCTCAAAATGTCACTTCATTTGAGATTCATACATTTCAGGTAGCTTTCGATAGCATACTCATCCAACTCCATTCACTCCCATACAAACTAGCTGGGTGTAACAGTACACTAAACTCATGGTTCGGTATGTACCTTGGTTTTAGAGTCATTGTTCTGTTGTTTTCAGTACAGCAGAAAAAAAAAAGAAAATAATATTTTGGTCTTTTATTTTGAAAAATGTAAACATCCAACAATGGCTCATTGGACAAAACTACTACTAACACGGTTTGATTGTGCTGCAGCGTAAAAGGAAAACAAACTTTCTGTTTCTGTAAGGAGTCAGGACACCTGCTAGCAGCTGTTCATGCTGCATGCATGTTCACTCAGAAGTGCTTCTTACAACGTGCTGTCTGAGCAACGTCACAAATCAAATGTGTGTGTAGTTGTTCTGACCAGCTTCACTCAGAGGCCACTGTTACAGAAAGAGGGGGGGGACGTGGAGATTTAAAATGTGCTTTAAATACGGGGATAACACATGTTTTAATCATAATGAAAGCAGCGACACTACATGAGTATATGAGCATGGGTGACCAGCATACATCCATGAGCATGTTACAGCTAAGTGGTGCACTGCCAAAATGTTCCGGGTGGAACTCACTTTTTTGACAGTAACTGTTTGGGTGACGGAGCATAGCGAACCAAGGAAAGTTGCGTACCAGACTGAACATCCTGTCGCAAATGATTTAGGATGAATACATGTACTGTCACACCCCCAATTCACACACATACACAAAGCTCCTTACCGTGCAGATCCGTCCAGGTTAGCTCTGTGAATAAAGCTGAGCTTGGCATCTGCCCAGTACAACTTCTGCTCCACCAGGTCAATGGTCAGACCATTGGGCCAGTATATCTCCGCGTTCACAATCACTTTCCTGTCGGGGAAAGAGGCACGCAAAATGAAGAGATGGCAAACGGTATCTGATGTGTGTGTGGCTTTGTATAAGGCTTATGTAGTGACGGTACCTGTTACTGCCGTCCATGCCAGCACGCTCTATCCTAGGCTCCTCTCCCCAGTCTGTCCAGTACATGTAGCTGAAGGAAAAAAAAAATGAAAAGAAATATGTCAACAATACAAACAGACCACATTTTGCAATTTAAAGGTAGATAGTGCCCCACAAACACACCATAGGTTGTTGGTCAGCACTGATGGCTCAATGATAAGTTGGTGATCACTTGGAAAGCTGCTCAATCTCCAGCTCATACTCATATGGAACAAAAACCATCCGTTACCATTTCAACACACTCCTCTTCTACTCACAGCTGTCTTCTGCCTGTTTAATATCAAAGTGTCACTTCGATGCCGATAGCAGCCCACCAGGCTTGAGTGATGCTGACATTTCACAATTGTTTTTTCATTTTTAGTGTTTTCTTATGCTGCACGTCTTCTTTGTCAATGTCTCTAACTCAGTCCATCTCAAATGTTTGAGATTAATTTTTCTCTCTCCAGTTTAATTATGCCTCCATTACCATTGGCTTTGTTTGAGGAGTATATACAGTATGTGTTCAATCCTGTACAAATACATTGTGTTGTCACTATAATAAAAATGTATCATGTATCTGTACCTTCTCAAAACAAAGCAATGCTTAAACATTTACTTTCCAAGGTCATTTCTTTTGCTTGTTTATGAAATGAAATATTATGCGTTTAATGAAAAAAAGACACCAAACTGTAACTGGATATACCTGTAAATGTACATTGTACTAGAAATATGTTTTTCTCATAAATCATGTGCGCAATAAAATGACTAACACTCTGGCTCTGCTCTGGTTGACTTCACAGTATAATAAAGTAAAGCACAATAAATCAGCCTGTCTCACAACCAATAGTTATTGGTTTGAATGCTGCTTATTAAATGCTGTGGCGGTGTGTGTATGTGTGAGAGAGAGAGAGACACACACACACACACACAACATGATGTGTGTGTTGTCTACCTACAGTTTCAGAATGACAGACAGATCTGCATTCCTTTGGCCGGTAACGTAGAAACGACAATTACAGAGCAGGAAACCAAAGAGACAGGAGAGATGGGAAAAAAGAAGGGAGATGAAGTGGAAGTAGAGCTTTTTTCTTTCTAATTTATTGGTGTGATTTTATTTGTATGAATGAAATAAAATTATAAAATGCAACAGTAAAAAGAAAAGACTTCATCTGAATACACTACATTTGACAAAAACTGATCTGATCTTTTGAATAGAATTGAGAATAGGTTGAGTTAAACAGAACTGACTGAAGGTGACTAAACATCAACTTACTTGTCCTGAATTGATTGGAAGTGGATGGCCTTGAGCTGAATCAGGAGAGTCTGATTAAAATGGTTTCAGAAGGACTTATTCATGAAAGTTAATCACTTTAGGTAAATGACTTGAACAGACCTGAGATGATACAGTATGTGATGGCTCGACCGGTTTTAAAGTGACATGAAATCTTTTCTGTATACATACATAATGAATCTCTGCCATTCTAAATGATAATGTAGTTTCTATGTGGATGATACCACGTTGTATACCACTGACCAGAGTAAATCTAGCATGCATTTCACATATATTATCAAATACAAGTTTATTTATGGTGATATTGTATACATGCATACCCTCTGCCTCCACCTTAAAGCCTCTTGACTGGATTTTGGAAGTCGTTTGTGCTCGTCTCACTGACTAAACTAGACTTGAATTCACATACTTTACAGTGATTTAAAGGACAAGAACAATCTGGATCTTATTTTTGTATGTTTTGCCTTCATGTATATTGGTTGTCACATTTTTCTCACCTGCTGCTTTGCTAAGACTTAGTAACACAGCGTTACAACAGTGCCCCCACACAAAGACATTACTATTGAAGGCACTCAAGAATGTGCTTCACATTGTAAAACAACAGGAAGTATACAGTAATAGGTCAAACTTGAACCGGATACTATGGAAGAACAGTTTGGGTCATAATATAAAAGTTGTCTTTTGTCTTGACTTCCAAGTGAGTGTCTGTGTCAGTGTCTACAACCTGTCTGAGAGCTGGTGTTGTTGACTTGTACACTCCTAGTTGAAGGTGTGGTGAGTAACATGTTATCAGAAACAACAGGAATGTTGGACTCTACTATGAAAAATGAGGTTGCAAAGTATCTTCATCTAAAGTATGTGTGATCTCCACAGCTGCACAGTAGGCACAGTTTGCAAAATCATACAAATTTGTAAAGTAAGGCGTCTTCTCTTGACTGCACCATCACTTCAAATGTGACAAATCTTTTTTTTTTTATATATACAGCTCTAATTTCCTGCTTTCAACATGATTTCTCTTAATAACTGCCTGTCAGCTTGGTCAGTATCTCCTCCTCTGCGCCAGCTATCTTATCTTCTACCACTGGCAGAGTGAGTGTTTCCTCTTGTCTCCTGCCTGCCCTGCACCCACCATGATTCAGTTACAGTATGACCAACAGATATGCCAACAACTCCAAACACAGACACACCCTGTCCTTATTGTAATCTATAAAAATGTTAGCTGTACATATTTGCAATCTGTCCTTTTCCCCTGGAGCTGACATGGTTTAGGCTGTTCAAGACAACTGTGTACAGTATGACAGATACATAATGTTTGAGCGATACAAGAAAATTGCAGTTGAAGGGAAGGATTGAAATGCATTTAGCCTAAACTGAGGAGACCACATCGGACCTCTGATTGCAGTGTAGTGTCTTTATACAAGTTTGAAAAAATGCTGTATGGATAGAGGCAAAGGAAAGAGAGAAATGGGACACCTCTGTGCTCCAAACCATCATAAAAACAGGAAAAATGCAATCGTAAGTCATTTGAGTAAAACAAAAAGCTAATGCTATTGAAAAACAATAGACCAATTCACATCACAAGGTCAAATTCCATTTAAGGTAATTAGCAGAAATGCTCTTTCCTGCTACACCCTATTCTAAGTAAATCTACCCACAGCAGTAAATCTATCATCTGAGGAGGGTCAACCTGAGGCTCAAAGCACACAGAGGAAACTGCAGAGCAGACCACCTCATCTTCTCTATTCACTTCATGATAATATCTCGTTGTCATTACATCCAGAGTATGCTGTGCGAGCTGAGATATGGAGGCATCTGCAGCGTGTTTTTTTTATTTATGTATCTTATTTTGTTGCCACTATATTGCATGGTTTTATTTCAACACTTTGAGAAGACTTGGTTGGGCATGTTCTCTAAAAGTCTTAAAAGGAAGTGCTATGTAGAAGGGCTAAAGAAAATGATTTGTTCTAATCACACAGTACAAGGGACGCTGTTAAAGGGTCTGTTCACTCAAATTACAGAGAATGTGGTATTGTGGTATTCTAGCCATTTTGCTTTTTCTTTATTTAAGTTTGAGCAGTGATGGAGGCAGAGACAGATAAATAAATATCACATATCTGCATGGATGGATACTACTTACTGCCTCTTTTCCCTGTGACATCCCCGTCAACACTGATAACAGCCTTAAAAACAGCACTGTGCAGTGTGTGTGTGTGTGTGTGTGTGGATGTGTTTGTGTATGGTATTTATTGTTTGTTTCGTTACCGTTGAGCAGGGTTGAGTGCGATAGCTCTGGGCTGGTCCAAGTCCATCCAGAACAGGACCTTCCTGGAGGTGCCGTCCAGGTTGGCCACTTCAATCCGATTGGTCTCGGAGTCGGTCCAATAGAGTTTCCTGCCCAACCAGTCACAGGCCAGCCCGTCAGGACTGTCTAGCCCTGATACGACCACAGTCTGCCCAGTTCCCTGTGCCTCTTTAAGGGCTGCAACCAGAAAATACACAGTGATGATGATGACAGGAAAGAGGATATATTTTTCATTCAGAAATGTTCAGCTCACAAAGCTGCTGCTGAACCAAAGCTAAACTGGCCCACTGCTTACAGCAGGAGGTAGTAGTGTTTATACTGCTGTTACACTAAACCAGCAGTAAACAGTAACACAGACACTGTTGCCCTTTATGGGGGAATAAACACATAAACAGAAGCCAGACTTACAGTTGGATGACTGATTCCAGTGCGTCTGTTTGATGGCCTCCTCGCTCACATCTGTCCAAAATATCAGCCCCTCGTCGTACAGGAAGTCCACCGCTGCCGCATCCTCCAGGTCGCTAACAACGATGGGCGACTCACCCCGAACACCTTCTGCATCCACCAGTCTCACGTCACGCCGGTTGGCGAACAGGAGGAGCGGAGAGCCTGGACGGGGGGGGGAGAGGATCATTTTAACGCCTCGCATTTCAAACTTCCTTTCAGAAACGGTTATGGTTTGGTTACTACAGAAATTCACCCATCACATTTTTAAATGCTGTGACTGTTTGAGAGCATCTGAAGTGAAGTATAAATGAATTCAACTGTGTCAACCTACTAAAAGAAATAATTCAATCAAACAGCTCTGGCTTCAGCAATATTTGATATAAAAAAGCTTTAAATTGAACTCCTCAAGAGTCTCTTCATGAAGATGTAATATATTGGCTTCAACTCATAATGAATACCCTTTTGAAAGTATTACTAGATAAACAAACAGTATATTACTCTGGTCACGTTGCATTTTAGCTCATTCTTGGAAAAAAAAAAAAAGACTGGAATTTCTCAGTGGCTGAAAGGAACAAGAGGAAAACTTGGCACACGTTCTGCTGTTTTCTGGGCAACTGTGGTGTTCTTCATTTATATAAGGCGTCTGATATTTCACATAGAACCGGATGATGCCTTGATCGTTTGGAAGAGAGCTCATCATGTGGGTTTCTGTCAGGGATCACCATACTGGAAAACTAATGTTACCTGTGCTGCATTTCACAAACAAACGTCTACAGCGTGCAAACTTGTTGATAATTATTTTGTGTTATATCATTAAAAAAAACGCATGTTATTGGATGCCAAATTAACTGCGCAGTTAGAATATCATCATCAGCACAAAATCCATGTGAATGGAAATTATATTAATGCCGGTTAAACAAACGCAGCGGTTAGAAATTAGGTCTCGTTATTGAACACCAACAGCAGCCAATCAGAAAGCAGTAAACACACAGGAAGCATTCTTATTAATTGTTACAACAGAAGACAGAAGAGCAGCCTACCAAGGAAAAAGTCTGAGGCTGCTGGACAAAAGCAGAAGGATGTGTATCTATAGCTGAAGTGTTCAATAGAATACTGGTTCATCTTCTGCACCATTTCACTTATATGATGATGATTGTTGTTGTTTTATGATGTTATGCAGTTGATTAAATAATCATACCTGCAGCTGTCTGGCAAACAGCAGCAAATAATATAACCAGGTCAAAGGCCCACAGTGGTTTGGGGGTCCTGCCCAGAGACTAAAAACCATGTATTTTCACATCATTTTGGACTATTCTCATTACAATATTTATAAAAAACCTTGGTAAAACATTGGTAAATCAGGTCTTTATCTTACCCACAAACAATGCATTTGTCTGCTTTGCACATCACAGCAGACTGTATTAATATTATCAGAGTGACATGCAGATATCAGACTTTATGATCCAACTGATAAAGATTTATACTGTCTGTTAATGTCTGACTATTGTTCCAGATGATTTGTTCCAAAGTTCAGAGCTGCTTTTCTTTGATCACCTTTCCTTCAAGTACACTTCCAGATAAAGATGAATAAAGAGAGTTCAGACTGTCTGTGAATCACCACACATTAAAAAAGCAGACGTTTGTTCTCTTCTCCTGGTTGGTTTCCTGGTTGAAGCTATTGATTAATTTCACCTTCACTCATCAGCTTGATTCAAGACTGTTCTCAACATCTAATCAGTGAACTGCACTGGTGGAAGAAAATAAGAATGATTTCTTTTTTTTTTTTCATTGCTCAAAAAATGTCAGTAAAATAAATCATATTCCTGACATTAAGTCATACAATAAGTTGAGTGAAGTTCAGAGGGAATGAAGACATCAGAGACAGACACAGACACAGACATCAGTCAGTTTCTGCTGCTGGTTGACAGGTTGTTTCAGCCAATAGCTAAGTTTACAAGAATTTGCCAAACACAAACACCGACAAATAGAGCGGAGGAGAGGACAGAGAGACTAGTGCAACCATGATTAACAGCAAAAAGCAATAGAGACTCAGCATAGTTTCCTCATGTCTATACAGGCGTTCAGTTACGGTGTTGAGGGTAAGCCGTCTGTGTTTTCCAAGCACTCAGAGCCCAATACGCAAATCTGTGTGCAGTTCCACATGTAAAACGGAGGATAAAAAAAAGACTCGACAGCGCTGTGAAAAAAAAACAGGAAAAGCCTGAAGTCTAATGATAAAATTGTGAAAATGTTCATTTGAATGAAGAACTAAACTGGCATTAAAAACAGACACGCACACACACACATAAACGCCCCTCAAGAACACCTCAATGTGCCCCTTTCAAAAATATTGCCTCCAGCGCCCCCCGACATTCTCTGAATGCCCCCTGGTTGGCCGTACTGCCCCTGTTGAGAAACGCTATACTAGAGGAACACCAGTGATCCATGCAGCCACCTGTTGAGGTGACACAACGTTTCCATTGCATTGGTGTTGTTGGACCTGACAGATTAAAGCCATCACACCATCCACTGCCAGCTTTATTTACAGGGACTTATAGTTATGGTTGTATACATTTGAGTAGTAGTTAGTGTAGAGGTAATAAGTGTAGGACTAGTGATTAATCTGCTGATTATTTTCTTGATTGATTCCACTCATATCTTTGATTTGGGATGTTTGATTTGATCTGTTTCTATTCATATGCTCTCATCCATATGGTTATGTAGGATTAGCATGCTAGGCTAACTATCTGTCAGCTGTGTGACTTTACAGTGACATCCTTCAGAGCACACGTGCTAACAATGCTAGCCATGCTAACTAGCTGCTAGCCATCGCACAGACTGGTAAAATGGACCCGTTGTGTCTCCTTGTATCTGCGGGTTGGTGCTCCTGACAAGCGTTGGAGTCTCCATGTGAGACGCTTCAGTCGCTAAATGTGTGTTCTTAAAACATATTTCGGAAACGCCCCGATGTGGATGTGATAGGAACTGTTTGCACTTCATTTTTGAAAGAGCAACAGCCAATGAGAAAAGTCCAACACTGAGCCGGCCAACCAATGGTGTAACAGACATTCAGATTTATAGGCCTGGTCCATGGCCAGTCCAGCCATAAACATGGGCACGTATTTATCAGGAGGGTCAAATAAAAGATATAATCAAGTTGCACCATGGGAAATGTAGGAGCCAGCATTTTTGGAGCTTGACTCATACTGGGAACTAAAAGTCAGGATGTTTCAGACTCTGCTGTATCGAGTCTGACCATTATTTTTATGATCCTTGTCTTGTAAGTCAAATCAAGTCGAGTTGATTTTATTTATATAAACTGATATCATAAATCACAAATTTGCCTCAAGGGGCTTCACAATCTGAGCATATGACACCCTCAATTCCTAGACCCTCAAAGCATCCACAACCTTCATGCAAGCACAACACAAAAACAATCACTGAGGTATCTCTTTAATCATAATTCACACAACTGATTCAAATAAAACAAAAAAAAAACAAGAACCACTCTTGGACTGGAATCACCAACATCATCAACTTCACAACCATAATGTGTTCTAAGATCAGAGTGAGCTTGACCTTTTGAAAGACCATTGTCCAGTCAATGGCACCTAGCACCAGTCTAAACCAACATTCATTTCATTAATCACTTATGCTGTTGGTAAAAAAGATCTAAAGTCCCAGTGCATCCTGCCAGATCATCATTACTTCTACACCCTCCCCGAGGGCACATGCTCCAGTCAAGTTCACTGCAAGTCACCAAAAAAAACCAAACAGGCTTTGGCAAAATAAAAACCTGTTTGTACCAGACAAAACTGCTACTCACTGGCACAAAGCCCTACCATGCACTGTCAAAAACATAAAACCGCTAACATTACCGCCATCTGGCAACAATCTGCAGAGGCCATCGAAAAGAAAAAAAAAAAAAGATCTTTTGTATCCACGAATAAGTTTTACATCAATCTTTCTGTCCTCAAACGTTTCATACACTATCTACAAAAAGACCAGTTGGATGACATTTATAGGAACACATATACTAATCACCATCGCAAAGAGAAAAAAAATGATTTTAACAACTGACGCTATGCTTGTATGTGTATGTCAGAGTCAAGACTCCATAACTGCATGTGTGTGTGTGTGTGTGTGCGCGCAGCTCAGTAACTCCGAGATGTGGTCCTCCCACTGTTGGAGGCAGTAGCTGTCACAGCAGCTGCCACAGTGCCTCTGGGGAAACTTGTGGTTTTGGCCTGGCAGGGTGGCAGAGCTGCTACGCTGTGGTTTGGCACAACCATGCCTACTGTAATCCCCTCAGCATTAAGACACATCGGCTCTGTCAGTATGGACACTGTCCCATAACAACACCCAGTCCTCAAAAGACAATTACTTCAATTAATGAATCACTAATTCAATTATAAAAAAAAAAAAAGAGATTTTGTGCCTGACATCAAAGTGAATATGTTTTCACTGCTGTCACGGACTCAGAACTTCAGAACATATAGAATCTGGATCTGTTTTTCTATCATTGTATTCTTTTATTTTCTTTTTGTTTTTATAGTACCTTTGTTTCTGCTCTGAATAATACACCTAACAGATGACACAAAGATCCCATTTACAATTAGTCACTCATGCGTCTTGGGCGGATCAGATAGCTATCAGATATCAAATAAGCCAAGTGTAAATGAGATGCATTCTAGTCAGATGTTGAAAAGGTGCGAACGCCTCCGACTCACCGAAACCCATCCATAATCGTAATTGAAACAGTCACTCGCAGGCTCTTTTGTGATGATGGCAGCTAAAGTTACGCTGAAAATTTGCTGCTTCATTAAAGTCACGGGACGAAAGCAGCTCCAGTGATTTCCAGACATATGAGCATACAGAAGGCGTACTGATCAAGTCGAGCGCTGAATGATCTGTATGGATGAGGCAGGGTCGGGAGTGAAACCCCAATGAAGACAATAAAAGCGTTGTCCTGCTCGTAGTTCGTAAATAACATTCATTCATGTGTTTGTGTTAGGTAATGGATAGTTGTTAAGCTTGCTAGCTAAACTGTTATTGTTGTGACTTAAGTGCAAACAGCAAAAGTTATTCTTCTTCTGGTGTTTTTTTTTTACAGTGGTGTATTACTACCACACTCTGCACTGGAGTAGTCATCCCTGATTTGCATGTAGCCCAGGAAAACCGCAACGCATTGCAATCAGATCTGTGATCTGACAAATGTGTAAATGAAAATGTCTTCATGGTTTTCCCTGCCTATCTAAGTCAAAGGCGGGCCACCTTTGTATTACTGGCCCACCACCTATATTGAAAATGAATCTGAGCATGTGATGTTGACAGAACGAAAAAGGCGGAACTCAACTGTGCGGGCAGCGCAGTAACTGGACGGCGTGCACACACTAGAGTTATTTCCTTTATAATTCATCTTCAAAAAAAGGCTGCTGTTGCAAGGATATTTTGATTTAATGACTAAATAATTACCTTTTCAAGACAAATGTGAAATATATTAAACTTTCTAGGCCGTCACTCAGAGAATAATGTTAGCAGAGCAGAGCAGCAATCAGCAGTAACAACAGAGACCGGCTGACCAACACACGCTGCAGCATTAAACAACTGAAACGATCTCTGAGGTGAAGAAAATAACTCAGTGTTCAGTCTGTTTCACCTGAAAAGCCTGCAGCTGCTCAGTGTGTCGGACAGTGATGTCTTTCCCTCAGTGCAGCAGAGAGGCTGCTCTCCACTGCTGGAGACATGATGTTAATAATAACACAGCAGAGCAGTCCTCCTCCACCCTCACTTTGTTATTCTCATACAGGCAGGAGACTATGAGATGCTTTCACATTCATTCATTCATTCATTAATGCAGTTCACTTTTTAAAATAAAAAGGCTGTGGACTATTTGTCTTATCTCGGTTTTGAATTGAGAATCAATACTGAATTCTGAATAAAATCAGCATCTATTTATTGTGATTGTATCAAATCAGGGGATAAACATATTGTCCCAGGCTTAGAAAAATAAACACCATCATTAATCACAACCTTTATTTTTCGTCTTTTTGTTCCATTGTGGTATAAAATTTGAATGAGTAACAGAATACAAATACGTTGGTATCTGGCTCAATGACAAATTCACATTCAATTAGATCAGTCTTAGATTATGGGATGTAACACACTTAAAACTTTAGACTCAGTTTACCACTCAGCCCTGACATTTATTACCAGTGATGAATACAATACAAGATTTATTATCAGTGATGAAAACAATACAAGATTTATTATCAGTGATGAATACAATACCCACCATATCCTCTGTGATAAGGTTGCTTTGGTTTTTCTGACTGAGAGATGCAATAATCAATGGCAGGCCTGGAATGACGTCATTTTTAAGGCAAGGCCACTTTGACCGTTGATAAATATGAATTTATTGGGGGCATCACGGTCAAAATGTAGGACACAAAGGCCAAAATCAATGGTGCAATAACAATAAGTGATAATTACATTGTATGAGGACAAAACAGTACAATCAACAATTAGTAGTCAGTGTGGTCAGTTCTGAGTTTATTAAAACTACACCGAATGTTTGAATTTTCCACAAAATGCTGTCTGAAAAAAATGTGAACAATTATATTGTTATAATTTAATGATTAAGTCTATAAATGGGTCTAAACACTTCAGGGTCAGATCTTTGTCAATGGATATAACGTCATCATCTCATAACGAGTGAAAACGAGTCTAAAGCGTCTTCAGACTGCAGAAACGGAAAATATCAAAGTGCCAAATTACCACTGTCACAGACAGCTGACATAAGCAGTCTGATAAATACTAACTGCTAGAGAGAATAATGTTTGACCACTTCCCAGAGCCTGTGACTGAACTTAAAACACAACGTGTATTAATTCTTAGGCTGTACAGTGTTTAGCTGCCTGTGTTTATCACATAATGTTAGCTGCTAGCTAATGTAAGCTAGTGGCTGTTAATGTGTATGTTGACGTTACACATATATTTGTGGAGAAATCTTCCACTACTGTTGATATCCAGCGTGAATACAGAGACACTGGGTAATATTCAGTCTGTTTATTTGCTTCGCCACATGTAGTTTTAAATGAGGAAATCCACAAAGGGCACAACAGCCAGTTCAAAACAGGGCACGTAAAACTGGCCGTGTGGGTAGTTACATTTTTAAAGGGCATTGCAGCCACACCGCGGGGCATCCACAGCACTGGCTGTTTGGCCCTGGTATAATTCCTGCCCTGAAATGGCATCTGCAGTTACAAAGCCCTGAGCAGAAAATTACCATCATATATCTCTGTTGCACTGGAACTCTGGTCCATTTCAAACTCCAAACCACTAACCCACTAACCCACTGTCTGCTCTTCAGGTACCTCGTGGCAGGACTGAACTTGGAAAGACCACTTTTAGTGTTAGTGCAGCAAACTCATCAAACCGCTTGCAATATGACCTAAAACTAAATATTATCATATCTCGTGGACACTTCACAGCGTTTCCCCCATGTGGACTGCTTTGGGCTGGTGTGGGGGGTTGTGGGATGCACTGAGCAAAACACAGCGGTGCAGATTTTCACATTTTTGATTTCTCTGTTTAGCATCATTAGGTTAGGCTAACCCATTGTTGCTAACTGCTTTTCCAGCAGTTAGAAAACAACAGATGTGACTTTTCTTGGTCTTGAGAAGCAGCAGCGTTTATTAACTGACACACTGTAGTCTGTACTGTACATTTACTGCCAGACTGACAACTTTCAGCTAACATTTTCCTCTGCTCCAATCACATTCACCTTCACTTTTCTGCCACTCGCTCTCTCGCTCAACGACTCACTCACTACACACACGCATTATGCACGCTACCAGGAGGAGGAGCTCAATTTACCAGTCGGTCTACTTCCCAACCTTCACCTATGGTCACAAACTTTCAGCCGAATAAAACAAACAAAAGAACTCTGCTTTCTGTCATGAGATTGTCATCTTATGCATGTGCATGTGTGGAACATGTCTGAGTACACAAACAACACACTAGGATGTAATATGTGTCCCAAGTGAAAGACACTTGTAGAAAGTGTTAATACAACACTTCATGTTGGTTTGTCCTTTGATTTGTAAACCATCTGTACATGTAACAAACTTGACACATCTCGCCTTCATGTGATGGAAAATTATTTCATTGTGACTTTAACATCTTTAACTGGGTTTAACTTATTAATTAATAGTTGAAAAGGGTACAAAAAAAAGATATATGATATTATATGTGAATAGCAGATGAACCCAGCCTTACAAGGCCAGTGAAAAAGAAAGCAAATTGTTTGTTTGCATCATAAATGAAGTGTCGTACCACACGGGAAACATAGAAATAAGTTTGCACCTAAGCTGAATGATAACACAAAAGCAGCAATATAACCGCACAGGCCTGCAGCTATAAATCACTGATCACCACCTTCATCTATCAACAGAACTACAGTCCATAGGAAGTGACACGGATCAGAAATCAGAAAATCAAAAGAGACATGAACATAGCAAAGGGGAGACCACACACTGAGAAGCTCTTCAGGTCACCTCTAGCCCAAAAGAGACGCTCCAGTGAGGATTAGTGCTGGCTAACCTCCCCAGGCCAGCTGGGGTTTCCTGGTGACTGAGAGGACAAGCCCAGACTACTGCAACCAAACATTACGTTCTCGCGTGGAGCACATAACATTGTTAAAAACATTAAGTTTGATAGTGAACACACACATAAACAGTAAGTGCACCCCAGACAGACTGGAGCAGCCAGACACAGTGCACAGTACTGGTTTATAGGTAACAATGGGGACATTTTACACATTTTATGTGTTGGTTGATGCTGGTCTCATCACCCAGGTCACATTTTTGTTAAAGTCACGACAGAAATCTTACTATGTCAGACCTATTAACATTTCCCACACAGCACAAGTCTGGACTGATTGCTGTAAACACAACAGCAGCAGCATGAGGTTAAATAGGCAAGAGAATCATTAAAATGCATGTATTGTCCCTTCTTCTTCATTATGTCCTTTTCACAAAGAAAATGAATTGAAGCAGGGAACAGTGTGAAGCAGCTCTGTGAGGTACAGTGATGTTTTCAGCTAAATAAAGCCAGGATACTAACATGCTCACAATGACAATGCTAACATGCTAGTATTCAGCAGGTATCATTTTTTTTTATCATGTTCACCACCTTAGTTTAGAGTGTTGGGAGTTTACAGTGCATTTTCTAAATATCACTCAACACAAACTACAGCTGATGGCTGATGGGAATGTCGGTTTTGCAGGTATTTAATACACCAAAGACTGAAATTGTCACCAAGATCTGTAGCGTTCATCCTCAAGGGATCATGAATGTGTGTACCAAAATTCATGGTCATCCATCCAATAGCTGTTAAGATACATCAGTCTGGACCAAAGTGATGACCAGAACAACAGACATCACCATCCATAAAGCCATGATGCTAACAAAGCTATATAAAAAAAATAATAATAAATTCCACCACAATGATAAGAAGAGCAGCACTCCATCTCTATATTTCTACTTTCCATCCATGACAACTGTCTGGGTGAAATGATGTGTTACGAGTAAAACACAAACAGAGCATGTGAGCAAACACAGTTAATGTCTTGTCATTGGGCACTGTTGGACTTTATAATACAGGCAGCAGAATTGGCTTCCTAATAAATGGTGAAATTAATGAGAAAATATATTCATAGACTGACTGTGAGAAGACGGTCTGAGCGTCAACAGCGAAACACATTTTAAAATCAGTGATTCAGGCTGTGAGAAAACAGGAAATACTCTTCCTTTCCTCATTTTTTATTTTCAGACTCAACGCAGAATAAAAAACCGTTACAAAACATTTATATAAAAGCCACCTATGTTTAAACGAGCAGAAGTAATGACTTTAGCAGACAGATGAAGCCTACTGTCTGAAAAAAGGCTTTTCATTAAGACATGTGGCAGACCCTCCCTTCCATATTATTCATTATTAACACTATGAGATCAGGTGAGATATTACCTATGAATAAACTGCTATAATATAATATATAAGTGATGAGGGAGTGATGGAACATGAGACAGAGAGCTCTGAGAGACAAGTGAAACTGTAACGTGGAGGAATACAGCTGCAGACTGGAGGTCCAACACATTCACTAGACCCAACTCATATGTGTGTCTGCTGTTATGAAAGCCAGCATACACAACACACCACAGGCCTGGCACTGCAATACCTGAGTGGAGTGTGTGTGTGTGTGTGTGTGCGTGTGTGTGTGTGTATGTGTGTGTGTGCGTGCGCAGACCAAAAAAAAACAGCATTTGAGTTTGTCAATGGGATTAACAATCAAAGTACGAGGAGGGAGACGTAGTTTGAGTGTGTGTGTGTGTATGTGTGTGTATGTGTGTGTGTGTGTGTGTGTGTGTGTGTGTGTGTGTGGGTGGGTGTTTGGGGGGAGGAGGTCGTACTGAGGTGGCAGCTTGAAAAGAAAGAAGTGTCCCGAAAGAAGTTTCTAAAGCGTAGGCAATGCACCACTGCTTGCTCACACACACACACACACACACACACACACACACACACACACACACACACACACACACACACTACCTCTCAGTTCTCCTGTTTTGTTCTGCTTGGGGAAAGCTAACAGGCTCCCTTGCTTCACATCTTATCAGAGCCCATCTTAACAGAACCCTCCGTGTGTGTGTGTGTGTGTGTGTGTGTGTGTGTGTGTGTGTGTGTGTGTGTGTGTGTGTGAAGGGTTGCAAGGAAGGAAGAGATTTTCTTCACACCTTCCCAGTTGGGACAAGAAAAATGTGTGTGACGAGCGCGGGGAGCATATTTATGCAGCCTTTGTGTGTGTGTGTGTGTGTGTGTGTGTGTGTGCGTGTGTGTGTGTGTGAGGGGACCCCAGAGAAATCAAGGTAGACTGCCACAGACTTCCTCTTTCTCTCTCCACCTCTGCTCCTTCTTTTCCTCTTTCTCCCTCTCCTCCTCCCTCCCTCCCTCCCTCCCTCCTCTTCTCCTTTCTTTGTCTTGTCCGTCTCCTCCCCATATCTCCCCTCTCCTCTTTTCTCCTTTACTCCCATTCTCCCTGCAGTTTTCTCGTTTCTGTTTCTTTTCTTTTTTTTTATTTTTCCTCCCTGTCTTCCCCCGTTTTCCTCTCTCTCTTCTATCCTCCCTCCTCCCTCTACCGGGCTTGTACGAAATCCAAACAGCACCGAACCTCCTCGAGTTTCACACCAGAGCAACACAAACAGGAAAAGATATCAATCTCTTCCTTACATTCCTCCTCAGCACTGTCACCAAATCTCTTCTCCTTACCTTCAGCCCCTCAGATTTCTCTTCTAGCCCCCAACTCGTTTCCTTTTCCTGCTGCCAAGAGCTTACCAGCTCATACTACTTCATTCACTGGCCATCTGCAAGGCTTTTTTTTTTTTTTTTTTGGTGTCCATAGTTCTTCACTTCAATCAATTGTCATTTTAAGACTGTATTCTACATAGGCAAAGCTCTATTAGTGACTGAACACTGCTAGTAACTATAAGGGGGGCGATTCAGAAAAATAAAAAATAGTAAAAATAGTCAAGTTTTTTTTTTTTATTGTGTCAGTCTGGTTGTTTCTTCCATTTCTTAAAAAATATAACATTTCCTTATGCTAAAAAAGTGTTCTAGTAAAAAAAAAAAAACTATGAGGAACTGCTGTGTTCTCATTCAGCCTACGTCAGGTCTTGCCCTGTTTTGTTGAGTGTCGAGTGTGCCTCCGTCCGAACAAAAGAACAGACTGTGTATGAAGCCTGAATGCAGTGAATGCAATGGCCCATATAGTGCAGGCTAATGGAGAGGAGTGTGGAAATCACCTATTGGCTGCTCTGAGCAGTCGAAAAAGAAAAATACCCAGGGTTCCCAGGGTTTTTTTTTTTTTTTTTAGATGGCCCACCCAAATAGACTACCCCACACCCAAAAAGATTAATTTTTCTATTCTTAAGTCAGTAGAGCTGGTTTTTTGGCACTGACTGAAATATGTCACTAGCACTAAGTATCAAAAACTCAAGTAGTGACTGCTGGCATCTGAAGTCTGCTTAGATTCCTAATCTTGTTTACTTATTATCTGAACACATAGTTCCTCATTTCAATCAAAATGCTATCCATTTTAGACTATTTTATATAAGCTAATATTACATTTTACATCTTAGGTTCTTTGACTTTTGTGGAAAATAATATTTGGAATTCTCAAAGTTATTGATTAAAGTGCTGTTTTGCTGTCTCAAACAATACTGGGCTCTTTTTTTATTTGGCCTTCTGTCTTTGTAGCGAGACGAGGCAGACACACAGTCAGTAGTCAAAGCAGGTAGATGACGTATAAAGTAGTCCGCATGTATGGTATGTTTGAATATACAGTTTTACGCTGAGATTAATAAATGCATTGTTTTATATAGATGGAAATATTTGGCTTTTGAAGAGCACGTGATTGGACAGGGAAGCAGGGCACTCATTCAAACGGCCATTTCTACACAGAAGAAGCAATGTAAAGACAGTTTCAGTTGCATCTTTTTGCATGTTATATATATATATATATAGCAATTCTTCATGTGCACACATTAAACCTCAAGTATATTTTTCCCCAACAGCAGATTTAAATGTCTGATGATAAAGTGCACCTGTAGATAGCAGCGTCTAGTTGGGTGACCAAGATGTGTGATTAGGACAGAACTGATCAACAGAAATGTGCTTTGATTTCATTCTGAGTTGATTATTCGTCCAGTTCGACCAATCAGCGTAGTTAGAGTTATAATATGGGCTACGATCGGAGAGAGAAGTATCTGTGAAGTCTCATATCCATACTGTTTAAACTCTTTCAGTTTAAAAGCTGAAAATGGAACATGACTATAGTATGTGCAGCTACGCCTGTCCAACACTGAGCTCCTCTCTGACTGTGAATGGGGGCTATGCTGGTTTATAATAACAGAAAGATCAACCAGTACCAGCTGTATCCTTTAATACACAGACTGACGCAGGCTGACGTTCTTTTAACGCATTACTCATATAGCGGCTCATGATAACGCGCCATCAAACACTTTCACCATCTTGACTTGGATCCCTGTTCACCTTATAACTGGTTGACCACATTCAGAGGTTTGCAGAGCTCCTCCATCTGCTGATAAAGACCTCCCAGTTGTGTTCAAAGACCGGGAATCAGCTAGTAAGTGGATCTTGGATCTAACGACTGTCAAAACATGTTTAGTAGCGCGTAGCTTGAGGGGGGTTTTCTTCTTGACTTCCCATTTGTTCACATGGAATGAAATGTTTTGCATCACATTTCAGTTTCAGTGCAGATCAACAACACCACACATTGATAAATGTTCTGGAGATACAAGTTCCAGCCAAAAAAAACTAAGATGTTTTTTCCTCAAGCGGCTAACAAATCATACTCAAGTGCATCATTATAATAAAAAAAAAGATCAATATTTCCATTTTTCTTTCATTTTCCAGTCACTATGAAAATGAGCAACAGTTGAAGCGTGCTTTGTCAGCTGGTCCAACAGCTCAATTTCTGAAACTTCTCTCTCAACTGCTCACAACACCGTGAGTGTCGACCAGGAGAGACTAAGAGAGGAGAGAGCAAACATGTGCTGTTGTCTCCCTTCCTCTATGACGGCTTTTCATTCCTTGAAGTGTTGCTGTTCAAAAAAAAAAAAAAAGAGTTATAAATCCATCATTTCCGATGTGGTCACAGACAAGACGCTGCACCATCTTGTGCTTTTCTATTATATAACCTGAGCCCTCACGTGTGTCAAAGTTGAGTAAAAAAAAAAAAAAAATGAAAAATGGCCTGCGACAGTTCCCTTCACCAAGTCATATCTATCTCTGTGTTCAGTGGATGAAGTATCCCCTGAGAGCTGATCCAGGTCCTGTTACAGTGGGAAATGTGCAGATAATATTAGCATTGAGTTCAATAAAGCATTCCTGCCCCATGAACGACACAGGCTTTCTTTAGATGATCAATGACATGCGTAATTCCTTCAAGTTTCGACTTTAAATAACTGGACCGGCTCTTTCAAGCTTCAAATGTTGATCTTTTGCAGTTGACCACCTCAATCAGGCCAATCACGGTTTACAGAACGCTGACATCAAACTCACACCAGCGATGTCTGAAAAAAACATCTATTTACAGTCTGTACAGCAGTCTGTCAACACACACACACACACACACACACACACACACAGCTGTGATGTTTGCCCGGCAGTGTACTCACACTACTTTGGTGTTTTTGGCCAGTAGGTGTGAAGTGTGTGTACATGTGGTCACCTCAATGCCAAACTTAGCACATCATCATTCTTCTTCTTTCAGAATCAATGAGAGCCAATCAGTGTGTTGACGCAGTCGCCCACACTGTAAGTCATTTTACTGGCTAGTAGCGGTGTTTCTTACAAGCGAGAACGAGCTGTCATTCTTGGTTGAAACCCCTCTTTTGCCTGTTGTTATGGCAACGTGAGTTGAACGTGTACACGTCTTTTGGTTGTGACCCTGCTGTCCTGCAGTGAAGGTACAGGCTGGAAGGAGCTCACCACTGACTGTTAATAGTCGCCGCTGTCATTTACAGCTTCTGTAGTTTAGTTGACATTCTAGGTGTTGACGTTTGTTATGAAAGAAAGATTGATTGGAGTAAAAGTTAGTTCAAGTGACTTCAAGATTAACAATGAATTTTTTTGCCTGTGTTATTTATATGTTATGATAAAGTTGTAAGCCCATAGATGCCATCAGCTTTACTAAAAGCCTGATTAGTTTTATTACTGTTCTGTGCTGAGCTTTCATATTTGACACCTACACAGTTCTAATAAATGCATTTTGCGAGTGACTTTGTCCATTGTGAAACTACATTTGAAGCAATTACAAGAATTGACATTAACCAAAATATTTTAACTGAATCCCAACAGCAGAAATAGTTATCAAAGGAAGTTCAATGCCGATTTTGTTGTTAATTTAAAAAAAAAAAAAAAGGACTAATTCCTAATATTGTTAGGAAAACAAGGCAGTCACTTTTTGTAAGACATAACGCAAATTGTTGATTTAACTTTATACAGTTATCAAAATGATGAGATAATATAAGTAAATGCTGGTTGAGATTTCTGTTCAGTATGAAGCTGCTTTCATATTTTCAAATCTGTTGCTCTTCAAAATAAAATACTCAGATGCTTTAGAACAAACAAAAACTGAGCTGTCCGATATTTTCTTTTTCAAACCTGAGCCAGTCACTCTGGTGTACAGGTGTTACTACACACCTGACTGGAAATGATGTGTGTATTGTTTGAACGTGAAAGTGTGTGTGTGAAAAAGTGCTTTTCTGTGTGGTGTATCTGAGGGCTACACACAGTATACATTTCATTTATTTATTTTTTTTTATCCTTGTAATTTACTCAAAAAGAGGAAACTCCACATCATCATTAATAAGGTCACAACTGAACTGATGGCTTTTAATCTATACCAGTCTAGCATGATCATACCAGTCTAGCATTCTATCAAACAACAATGTCTACCATTGATTCCTTTTGAGATCATAAAACAGTTTTATCTCTTAATAAGTGGACCAGCACACAGCACTTGAGTCTGATTTGAGTCCTGACCTTTGGGACTATGAACAGACTATGTCTATGCGGTTTGGCAATACCAAAAAACATAATGAGGAAGCACACACAGAAAAAAATCTTCTGGATAAAAAATATGTCTGAGTGGACAGAGCAGGCTGAGATGTCAAGCTAGAATCACAAAGGATACCACAGTCTCAATGTAACCCGTGCTTTTTCTATGCAAACTAGTGGTATGCACCGATATAGTAGCTGGTATCCAACAGTTATGTGCAGAGATACAATTTCAAGGGGGGGAAAAAAACTATATTCCATCTTTAATAGAAATACTAGATTCTGTTCACTAGATGTGGATTTGTGGTTAATACCTGCATCTTTGAATGGACCGCTGAGTAAGCTTACGGGGACTTGCAGGGGAAGCCTGCGGTGGGCTATACAAGGGGCTGGCACAACATCGAATATGAAGCTTTAGGTTTAAGATGCGAGCACACACATAAAGGCTGGCCTGAAGACCCAACATAATGCCTTGCATCCATATGAGAGAGGGCTAAGCTCCGCCTCTGACTGGGCAGTTCGGCGATTAACTTAAATAGTAAGACCGCAAAATCAGGCAGTGGAGAAAGTAAGGCTCACAAAGAGATTGATCCAGATGGGAGAAAAATCTATAATGTGTCCAGTGGCACTTTCTTTCACAAATAAACACCCCGGCTTCTCTTTTTTTTTTTTCACTATTAAAGCATAAAGTCTACCTGACACCCGACACCGAGCAGGAATGGCTGGAGCTGCCGAGGCCCGAGAAAATAGCCCAGGCTGGCTTCAAACTTACTTTCTGCTCCGACACATGAAGTCATAAAGTAAACCGGCAGCACAAAGCGTGAGGGAACTGTGGAGATACAGTGGGGTTTATCCTGCAGTGTGTCGCAGCCATCAGTGCAAAGTTTCGAGACTTTCATTGCAACTACTGTGTTGTTGTACCCTTGGGACATAAAAACCTCAACTTTCAGACACGGGATCACAGCTAGTGTTCCAGTTCCCACTGTGGGGAGCTTTGCTCAGAAGCTTACAGATAACAACAGGAGCATCGCATGTTAACTACTGTGTTCTTATCATTATCCATCCCCGGTAGCTCCACAGTCCTTGTTCCCTAAGGATCCATGTTGTGAACAAAAAGTCAACGTACCGTCAACCGCCGACAGCAGGCAACTCCACAGCAGCAACACCACCAGCAGACCGCCCATTTCAAGTCCTCTGCGCTTTAAATACATAACTCCCACTCCATTTTCGGATATTTAGTCCTTAATTAAGTTGTAAAGACGTCCACTTTCCGTGTGTGTATGTACACATATAGGCCTGTATTCCGTGGAACAGCTAGATATGTGGCTGCATGCGTGTGTGTGTGCGCTCCTCCTATGTGTGTCCTATACTTTTTTTCCCCCAGTTACTGAGCTCGCGCTACTTTATACTTTGGGCTGTCGAGCTCGCGCACGGAGAGAAAGGGCAGGCGGACGTGGTGTGACGTCACCCGACACGAGGCAGCAAGGATTTTTTTATTGTACTGATTTGACTGTGGTGTTCATGTTATATCTGTGTGCTTGATGTTTTGTAACAAAGACATTTTTAATGTAATTACATAAGGGACAGAGCTGGAGTGCAGTGTTTTCTGCAGGTACTGACACACAAAGTAGCTGCTGTTAATAAGATAAAGCACAATTACAAGACTTGTTTTAAGAGATGGCCTACTATCTATGAATATAGCTAATCAGTGAAAAAAGGTAACACCTGCACACTTACTCCAACCCACAAACGGTTAATGATGAAAATATTTCAGGTCTTATTCAGGTGAGAATGTCTGTAAAAAAAAAAAAAAAAAAATTAAAAAAATTTTTTTTAAAAAAAGGAAAACACACCCATATTTATACATCATGGACACCAGGTGGTTTCGCAATTGAAAATTTAAAAAAAATAAAAAACTGGAGTAAAGGAATTGAAAATCCCAGAATTAACCCTGTAATTGATCATGAAAATTTAAAGTTTCATGATTGGATTAACAACAGGGTAAAGTGAGCAACTGCCTGGGACTGATTCACTGTGTGGCAATTTGTCTGGAGTAACCTAATTAAGTGCAATTTTGTTTATTAATATGGCATGCACCACTAAAGCACATTATCAACTGAAATGCTAGCGGCATTAAGGCAACACCTGCATTATCTAATCTTAAAGCCCCATCTTGTAGAGGGCCCCTGAGTTATAGTTTTAATAGTACATATTAAAACTATATATAACACTATATGAGGTGTTTTACTACTGGGTTATTTTGGTCCTGTCGAGGGAATCAGTAAGCAACAACTTCCAACACAGTCAGAATTCAGTCAGAATCAAAGCAAAGTCATGTTTTCTATATGCCTAAAAGCTGCCAGAAAGAATTTGTTCAAATAGTTCAAATATATTTTCAGAAGGTGGCTGTAATAAGGAATGGTCTTTTGCCTAATTTGTTCCAAAGTCATATTCACCTTTCCATTAATTGTATTGAATGAATGTACTGTATTTTACTTACAGTTGTTAAAACATGTTCTTTACATACATTTTTCTTGACACACTTAGTATTAATTATTAGAGAAAGAGGGTGAGAAGGAGGACACATAAGAGGAAGAGAATAACATGTCATTTTAAGAGGTAAAATGTGCCTACATGCATGCTAGGGCATGGCATACCAAATCCAATTCCAAGTGAATGGTTAAGAATAAAAAAGTATTTCATAAATATTTTCCACTAACATGTATCAGCACATTTGCTTTTACTCAGGGTGTCTTGACACAGAATGAACCTAAACCAAAGGGTATTCTAATACCACACATCTGTTTATGAGTGAACCCAGTACATGCAAACACATATCTGACCACTAGGGATTGTTTTGAACAAAGAAACAGATTTAAAGGCTTGAACCACTGCAGCACAACATGCAGTACAGTAGATTATAATGCGTCTTAGTGTGAAGTCCAGCCTCGCTGCTGTTGGAGTTTGCTGCATTGTTTGTTACATCCTAAAGCCTTACCAGCAGCAGGGGGTTAAAACGACGGCTGCAGCAATGATTATTTTCATTATCAATTAATCTGTCGATTATTTTCTCGATGAATCAATTAATCATTTGGTCTATACAATGTCAGAAAATGGTGAGGGATGTCGATCACTGTTTCCCAAAGCCCAAGATGACGTTCTCAAATGTCTTTTTTTGTAGTGACCAACAGCCCACAACCCAAAGATATTTCGTTTATAGCATAGAAGACTAAAGAAACCAGAAAATATTCACATTTGAGAAGCTGGGATCAGAGAATTTGGACATTTTTGTCTTTAGAAATTATTCTAAACACTCAATTGAATATTAAAATAGTTGTTGATTAACTGAATTGTTAATCAATTACTCGACTAATCATTACAGCTCTAACAACTTTGTCTTTGATGGTAGGGCTGCAGGAAAGATAATGAGTTCATTTATATCAAAATAGTTTTCCCCCTTGGAAACAAATGTTTGCTTATATCTTCATTTTTATCTGACAGTGGTGCTAAAGTGTCTAATATGCATCCTCTGGGAGGTATGGATGTTTTCAAAAAAATGTAATTTCTTTAAAGCAGAAATGATTTATCTTTGGCCACTTTGGGACAGCAGAGCAAGCTGTAAACACAACAATAACATATTATCTCCTGATAAAGTTGATATACAGTTATCTGTTTACACATTCAGTAGACACAGAGTAACATTAGCATTCATTTCGAGTCATATTTGTATCCACCTGATGAAGGTAAGTCCAGCATTCACTATCATTGTAGCTCTGTCCTGGGCTCCACCAACCACTGAGAAAAATATCTGTCTTTTTTGCTGCTAAATGCTCCACTCTATTCATCAACTAACCTCTAAATGTGTCTGTCTGTCTGTTTGGTGCTGAGAAAACAGTAGTTATAAGCCATGAAACAAAAACAATAAGTTGAAAGAATCTAAAATGCTCCGTAGATTTCAGAGGAACTGCGGTGTTGGTGATAATTCTCTTTGGGTTCAATTCACTTCCATTTTTATTTATATAGCACCAAATCACAACAAAAAGTCATTTCAGGGCACTTTTACATGGAGCAGGTCTAGACCATGCTCTTTAATTTACAGAGAGAGAGAGAACAATTCCCCCAGCATCTCTATAAGCAACACCTTTTACATTAGACATGGGAATTGATTTATTGTCCATATAAAAATATTTATGAGGTTGATTTAAAGTGAACAATGTATTTGGATGGAATATATAAAATGTATATATAGCAGGCATACTTTATTGGCCTAAAGCTGAACAAATGAGTATTTTTATATTGCTGCCCAGCTTTAACACAGGCTCAGTCACTGATCTGAGAATTGATTTTAGCTTTAAAGAACATAACACCAATGAAATGAAGAGTTAACTCTTGACACTCACAGAGAGAGAGAGAGAGAGAGAAAGCGTCTATTAAATGACACAGATTCAGACACTCTTATTTCTTCTTTACATGGAGCTTTAGCTGGCATAGCTGGAGCCAAAAGATTTGATGCTACTTAGTGAAAAGAGCCATCCTCACTGCACATGATATTTCACCGTTTTGGTCATATTTAGCTGAGATCATTCAGATGTCAGAATATACAGTCCCAAACAGTGTAATGTCAACCTGTTAGATGATGCCAGAGAGCAGATCAAGACTTTGATGATCTAACTTATGTTTATTTGAACCACTTGTAGATATGGGAAGGTTGTTTTATTTTGTATGTGTTGAGTATTAAAACACAGCAATCAGCTTACACCATTATAGTTATGTGTGTGTCTTTCTTTTTGTGTAAGGTTGATGATGAACCTCAATCAGCCTTAAATTTCATCATCTTTGTGGCTTGTACTTGCAGTGTTGATCAAATGTTAATAAAAAGGTACAATATACTGTATATTGCCAGTATATTTCCAATATTATTGTTGATATATTGTTCTGGATGGACTTGCTGAGCAACACCACACGTTAGACACTCTTTCTACTAGTGCAAACATTAATTTCATATAACAGATTAAATTTGCTATTAAAAGACAGTTTAAGTTGGTGTTAAGTTTAATTAACTTAAGTTAATTTAATTTTGCTCTTAGACAGGTCTAATGCAAGGTTGACAATTTCATAAAAATAAAGACAGGCTTATTTTAAGCCGAAAAAGTTAGCCACTTGACCCTCATGCAAACTCATAGCAAAGACCAGAACGACACCAAATGACAAATGGAAGAAAAACATGGCTCATAATTTGTTGTTCGCTATGTTGGGAAGAAATGGTTTTTAGAGTTTGCAGTAAACTGTTGGGAATACACTACGGTGAGGACATTTTTGTTTACCCAGGGAAACTAGCCAATGAGTTAAAAGAAGCACTAAGCCCTACCACATCAAGAACCCACAGCTTCTGAGCTCTACTAAAGGTTTGCACTGCATTGAGATTTTCTGCTACTGGAGATTTTTTGTATTGCTACACTCTTTACTGAATTCTGAATTGTCCCAGTAAAAAGCCCAGCTGAATTATTCCAGAAGGCAAACATTTTCTGATGGAGTGAAAAAAGCCGAGCGGTTTCACATGGTTGCTTGGTCAAGTATTCATGGCAAATTTGTCCTACTTAAACCTGCTGTGCGGAACCTTTACATACAAATGACAGTCAATTACATTCAAGCCTTTGCCAAACAAGTTTACACAATGCTGATTAAGCCACCAGATATATATC
Organism: Euthynnus affinis; assembly: GCA_029490765.1. Taxonomy (NCBI): domain Eukaryota; kingdom Metazoa; phylum Chordata; class Actinopteri; order Scombriformes; family Scombridae; genus Euthynnus; species Euthynnus affinis. The sequence continues at coordinate 33,284,502 of CM055844.1, read as the reverse complement.
TCTATATCTCATGTCAGACACAACATTCCTGCTCTGGCTGTTTGAATGTACACCCAGAAACGTCTTCCAGCCAAGCCGGCTAACTCGGAGTTAGCTCTCTGCTAACTTGAATGAGGATAAAACCATTTAATTGTGCAGCTCTTCTAGACTTTCCAAATTTGTCAGACTGAATGGATCAAATTCTGAGAGTGAAATGAGTCATTTCGTGGGGGTTGTGTGACGCTCTAAACAATTTATTCACCATTTGACACTCGCAGCAGTGGCAACAGGATAGGCTGTGGCAGATCCCATGACATAAACACATCTTCAGTGTTTTTGTAATAACTCTCACTGCCAGAAGGGGGTGACAAAAGTCCCATACTCCAGCTTTAAGGTAGTTAAAAACCCTGGAGCTTTGTGCATCAAATGGATTTAGGTTTCTAACTGAAATTTGACTCAGGTCAGTTTGATACAAACCATGGTCAACATCTATTTTTGTGACTCAGCTCCATACATACCACAGAGGAGTCTGTGGTACGTATGGAGTTTGGGGAGGAGTCTTTCCTGAACTTGCAAGGCCTGCACAGAGCCTTGACCTTAACTCCAAGCAACACCTATGAGATGAACCGGAATGTCAACTTTGAGCCACACCTTATCACCCAACATTAGTGTTGGACCTCACTAGTGCTCTTGAGGCTGAATGGGAGTGAATTCCTGGAGCCAGGTTCCAACATCTGGTGAAAAGCCTGAAACCAAGAGAGAGGAGGCTTTTACAGCAGCACATTAATGCCCATGGTTTTGTTATCCCACACTGAGGCATTGTTCAGTTGTCCACAAAGCTCTTGGCCATTTAGTGTATATTGTGTGTGTGTGTGTGTGTGTGTGTGTGTGTGTGTGAGTGAGTGTGCGTGTGTCTGTTTGTGACATAAGCAGTTTAAAATGAATCCTTGTAGCATGGAGACTGGGGACTGTGCTTTTTAATGTATCAACTTGTCATCCAATCACACATTGTCCCAAAAAAACATCTTGATTGCTGGACCGAGCATCTGGGCTGCAATGTTCTTTACTGCGGTACATAACAATAGATCTTCCATAACATCTTCCAAGAACACATAATACAACATCCTGAATAAAGAGAATGAATTATTTGGTCAGTCTTTCTTACTGGACTCAATAGCAGTAAGACAAGGCTTTAGAGAACCTGACTGGAGGGACTTACTGTCTTAAAAACAAAAGATGGATACACACCTCTGCTCACACACTGGTGGAAACAGAGATGAAAAGTCCCAGATCTCTGCCTTCACATACACCTAAAGCCAAGCCAACCCTGGCATTTCTCCCCTCCTCTCTGGATGCCTTGCTTCTCAGCTCCAACTGGCCTCAACTCTAAAGGGCCTGTAAACTAAAAGCACATGTTCTCCTCTGACTCTCCGTGTACATGTGAGAGAGGCAGGCAGCTATTCCAAACCATAGAATATAGACTACAGACCAGGTACGGCTGTTTTGGTAGAAGCCATTTTATTTGGAGCAGGCTGCAGCTGAGAAGCACTTCCTGTAGCAGCAATACTATTCGTTGTTGGAAGAACTATTCAGATTCCTTATTTAATAAAGGTAGCAATGCCACAGTGCCAAAATACTGTAAAGTCTTGCATTTAATGTTTGACTGAGGTACATCTAGATAAGCATCAGTAGAATGTGTTACAGGTTATTAAAAGTACTCAATGGGAAGATATACCCCTTTAAGTATGCTATCAATCATTAATATACTAAAGGATAGGTTCACAGTTTTTAGAATATGTCTTAAAACAATTCCCAGGTGCCCATATGTTTGGTGGTCCCTGTGAACAACACACACATGAGAGCAAGACATTAAGAGAAATGAGCTTCAAACCCAGTGTTTGTGTGCTCACTTACTATTTGCAGCATCCTTTGATTTTAATGTTTAGTCTTTTCACTTTTGTTGTGTTTTACAGTTTGTAGCCATTTTGGATTTGGAGCTCCTTTCCTTCATGTTTGTGTTTTGCTTTTGCTTTTGCATGTATGTGTTTTGTCCTTAGGTGCCACCATACATAACTGCAATATACCTGTATATGTATGATTACAGCTGCTGTTATGGATGACACTATTGAAAAGTGACACTGTGCTGCGCTCTATATATCTGTCCGCAGCTTTGGATACTGTTGATCAAAACATTTTATTAAATAAGCTGCTCTCCGTGGGTTTTGATGCTTCTGCTTACAGTTGGTTCCAATCATATCTCTCTGGTAGAGTTCAAACTGTAGCTGCCAGTGGTTTCAAATCAAGCCCACCAATTATTGATAGGCCGTGTCCCTCAAGGATCTGATTACTCTATACATAAATAACATTTATTTTACAACTCCATATAGACTTCATTTCATATCTAATTAATTAATCTATTATGTATAATGTATCATTTGTGAATGTGTGAAGTTAACTGACATTTTCTTTTTTTCTGTCCCCTTAAGTAAATAAAGAATTAATGTTTTGTGAGGACTGGTGGTAGTATCAATCAATCAATCAATCAATCAATCAACCAATTCAATCATTTTTCTTTATATAATGCCAAATCATAACAAAAGTCATCTCAGGGCACTTTTCACATAGAGCAGGTGGAGACGGTACTCTTTAATTTACAGCAACCCAACAACTCCCCTATCAGCTGTTCAGTGTTCATTTCAAAAGTTGAACTGCTGGACACAAGACGTCTCCTACTTCACTGTAGAGTCCACTCAAAGTGTATGTGCACTGGGGGCTTCAAGTTTCCACATTACACTTGTGTAAGTTGCATACTGGACCACAACTGGCTTCCCAATGAGTAATTATGTCACAAATCATGCTGGTATGTCCACGTGTTGAACTCAGATTTAAGGTAAGCACAGAGAAACTTTCCACTCCACTGCACATACATCATTCTGCACAGGGAAGAGAATATCACAGTGAAGGAACAAGAAGCAAAATGTAGCTTCAGAGCCTACAACTATAAATCCAGCTAAAGGGAAGTAAGAGACTGTCCGGTGGTTCAACACAGTCATTTAGTGCAAAAATGCATTTAAATGTTTGAAGTTTCTGTAGCTTATATGAGGCTTCAGCAGTCTGAGTTTGTCTCATAATGTGCTTATATTGTAAGTGCATTATGAAGGGATCTTCTAACGGTCAGTATGAACAGGAGGAATGATTACAGCAAGAAAAACATGTTTCAGTGTTCATTCACTGTTGTTTTAAGACAGACTGGAAAAACGGAACCCGTCCTTTAAGCAGTTATATCTACTAATGCTTCTGGATACACATTCATGGTGATGGTGGAATTATCCAGTGTTTCAGGATGATTATGATACTTCCTTTTAGGGCTGGGAATCATTTAAAAAAATTACAACACCAGTACAAATAACAGTACCATTAGAGAGGACCTATTATGGTCATTTCCAAATTTTATTTTTTGAATCCACTAGAGTAGCTTTGCATGATTCAGAGTGAACAGCAGTCTTACCTCCTGTGTCTTTAAGGCCCCCTTCCCACTGAGCCCACTCTGTTCTGATTAGCCTTACATATCAGAGTTGTGTAATATTACCACCAATGCAAACCCAACAACTCGTGCTTTACTACTACAAATTAAAAACTTTTAAACGACTAAATAACCGGAAGCTTTTATTGTGAAGAACCTGCAAGAAGTGAAACATGTTCTTCACTGATTTAGCAGAGCTTAATCAGCAGCATTAAAACAGTCAAAACAACATGTCTCGACTCAGTGTGACTGCCCCCAAAACAATGGAAAAAAGCCATGATGTTAGCAGTGAACTGGCGTGCTGTGTGTGGAGCAGATGACCATATAAAGAAATCTGTCACAAGCTGACATCAGCTCAGGCTGAAAGTAGAAAAAAAACATTGGAAACTTAGCGTTCAGAGCACTACTCTACTTCTTCCTTCATGTGAATCTTGTGAATGGAAGCATCAATCAAATATAAGTATTGTTTGACTGGAGAAGTTTTGATACTACTTGGTACTGAGCTATTTTGGTCAATACTCAGTACCACTGCCTTTAGAATGCCTGATGTGCAAAATGCCATTTGACCTAGGGAACAGATAATAGAGTGGCAGAACAGTGACTGTAATCCATAGACTGTATAAAAAATATGGACGTAGTTACCGTGAAGTCACCCGTTGGTTTCTGAAGAGAGGTTTTGAATCTCAAAGCGAGCCGTTCCGGCCGTCGCCATCTTGGCAGTGTGTGACGCTGCCAAACTCCCAGCCAATCAAAAATGGGCAAAGAGGTGGGCCGAATGGTTGAAACAAGCCATCTAGTGGCTAGCAGACTTGCCACTAAAAGCAGCCATGTCCCTATAACTATGCATAACAGCTTAATAAAATGTAAACGGGTGAGTTATAAAATAATTCACCCCATGACAGTTGTCATGAACGGGTAAAAAGCTTTAGAGACCAAAACAATTTTTGTAAAGGCTGTTTATTTCTACTGTACAGTAGAGCATTTTAACATGTAGGTCCATGGGGAATGGCTCGCTTTTGGAGCCAGCCTCCAGTGGCCATTCAAGGAACTACAAACTTTTTGGCGCTTCCGCATTGGCTTCATGTTACAGCCCCAGAGGTTGCTGCTTGCTGTAACCACATGAACCAGTCAGATATCTTACAGTTATGGCTATCTCACCATTTAATCATATATAATTTTCTCAAAGCCATTGTTTCTGGGTTATATACAGTATATTATATTTTTTGTATGATATTGTCTAACATGTTTTTCATAGCAGTACCATGACTTTATATTTTCTTTAAATAATAACTTCTCAAAACCAATTCAGTTTTTTGCTCAGAATAAATTATTTTGTGCTTTGGGTTAGATTAAGGTTTAAATTCACTTACTTCAATGTCAGCAACATAAAATGTTGGGGTTTCATCATAAATAACAACGAATTGCCAGGCACGTTCCTGACTGATTCTTATATTCTCTTTCATGTACTGTATGCTGTAAACTACACTGGACTGTGGGCGTGGGGCTATATTTTCATGCTCTGCACAGTGTAAGAGCTGCAATGATTGGTCCATTAATGGATCAACAAAAACTATTTTAATAATCAAAATATCTTGGTCATTTTTAAGCAAATATACCAATTAAATTGCTAGCTTTAAATTCTCAAATATGATGTTTTGATGCTTTCCTTTGTCATACATAATATTAAGCTGAATATCTTTTGATTTTGTACCATTTAGTTGAATAAAACAAGACATTTTATCTTTGACTCTGGAAATTATAGCAGGCATTTTCACTATTTTGTGACATTTTATAGACAAAATGATTCACCAATTAAATTAGAAAACAGCCAATAGATGAATTAATATCGTTTGTAGCCCTACATATTTTCATTCATTTTGACAAAGGTTTGTTCAGGTCTGAAGTGGTTTGTTTTGAATATGTTCAAACATATTGGATAACTGCCCATTTTATGTCATTATTCTTCTGTGCTGTTTGCTGCCCCTTCTCACAGAGGTAATATCGCCATTAAAGTAATATTTCAGTCAGGTTATTTCTCTCTACCAGGCTCTCTTCTCTATTCATTCTGTTTCTATGCTCCCAGTCTGGCCCTGGAATGCTGTAATGAAACATATTTTCTTTCCCCAGTCACCTGCAACCCACAGCCGCCGGCTTCGCTTTGATCCACTCACCGCTCTCCACAAATATCAAAATGATCTCTGCATTGGTCTGCGTTCTTCGCTCTATAAAGACCGAAGCTTACGAGTAATATAGCTGAGTGAAACAAATACCTTTCTCTTTCTCCGTGGGTAACAAGGAACAGGTGAGGCTCCCAACTGTCTGAGGCCTCAGTAGGGAGAGCTCTTTTCAAAACAGAACTGTGTTACATGTGGGGGTTTGTAATCAGTCTCATACTCCGCTCACGGCAGAGCTCCATGTCAGTCATATAATCACACCGCTTTCAGAAACACCTGCATTGCTGCTGCAAAACAGTAGAATATGTAGCTGAGACAGAATATGACATTGGATAAGGTGTTTTAGTATATAGACCTCAATTTGATTAACAACATCTGCTTCATCGGATATAAGACCACAGCTTCAGAGTCAAATCCAACTCTTTCTCTTTGTAAGCAGCACTCACAGTGCAGAAGGCATTTTTCATTGATCTGGTTACAACATGTTTCTCTATATGTGTATATGTATGTGTGGAATCGTTTCAATTGATCCACCAGTATATCCACCAGTTCAGAGCCTTCCATACAAGCTGATATGTATAATTGGAATGAAACCTGGCTGGCTTCATATCTCAGGTTCTTTGCAATTTTATCAGTTTGAGCAACTTTAAATAATACCTCAGGGTTATAAAAATGTAATCTAGCAGTTCAGATAAGCTTCTTTTTGAACCATTGTAATATTTAAAGGGAGCCTGGTTACTTTTGTAGGAATAGTTCATCTTACTTTCTATCTTAAAGCTACTTTTACTCACTTTTAGCAACATGGGGACAGCAGAACAAACTGAAAACACAACACTGATATATTATCACCTTTAGAGCTGCTAACATGTTGACACACAGCTGCATATTTTACATTCAGCAGACACAGAACAACATAGCACTGGAACTGTGTGTGTCCACCTGATGAATATAAGTCCAATATTCACACTTCAGTATTTTAGCTCTTTTTTTTAAGTCTCCAGAAACTCCAGAGAAAAATATCTGGCTCTTTAGCTGCCGAATGTTCCACTATCACCAGCTAGTTGCTATATTTGTCTGTCTGCTGTTCAGTTCTGGTCAGTGTGTACAGTGTGTTTATCAGAGATTCTTACTGGAAACTGCTGTGAGCTGCTGCTGGAAACCAGATTGATGGGAGTTCTGTCTGAGACTGAACCAAAAGGGTCGTTGCAGGCCAGAAAATCAAAACAATGAGCTGAAAGACAATAAAAAGCTCAGAAGAGCTGAGGGGAACTGCAGGGTTGGTGATAATTCTCTGTGGATTCATCGCTGTGAGCTGCACCATTCACATTACATATTGTCATTTGATCCATTAGAATATAAATGGAAGTTAGTGCAGCTTTAAGTTCAACTAAGATTTAACTGCATAATTTGCAGAGCAGCTTTGTGGGCCACCTGTAAATGACCAGAGATGACCTCGTAAGTAAAAAGATAAAAAGCATGTGAGACCACCTCCTCAGTTTGAGAGCAATACATGTGACTTTAGCCTCCACTAGTAAAAACAGGAGTGAACTAAACCCTTGACATTTGAGTCTGCAGTCAAGGCATGGTCAAACAGAGGCTGTCAGGGACACAAAGAGGCACTTTTTTTTTTACCTACATTGGAAATTGAATCCTTAATTGATGTATTTTTTTTAAAGTATACAATTCCAATAAAACAACATAGAAAACTGTGGAACCAGAGTTTTTCCAGAATGGTCAAGATTTCCAAAAAAGTCCACATTTCTTTCAAATATGTTTTATTGCATGAATTTTCATCATCAAATCACCAAAATGGTGCAATTACCCATTCACCTCTGAGCCCTTTCTCAGAGCATAACACAAAAAGAGGAGGTCCAGCTCTTGCAATTACACAATTCATAAGTTAGAAGTCCATTAGGGATGACAAGTAACATAACGAAAATTCTTTACGTAATTGAATCATAAACAGTTACAAACAATAGTGTAGGAGTAAAGGTAAAACTATATATATACAAACACACCAAAGTCTTGTGTGTATACCCACATAAAATCAATAATTAAATATAATTTTAAATAGATAAATTTAGATAAACTACCTCCTAAAAAACAAGGAAAGGATCACAAATTTGATCATATATAGCAAGTTTATCTTTTATTCTTTGATTCTTTAGCCTTATTCTTTCAACATGTAGCATGTCAGTAAATTTGTTCAGTCAAGTAACAACTGTGGAAACAAATTCTTTATTCCAGTTCAAAAGAAGCAGTTTCTTTGCTTAAACAATGAGAAAGAAGTTTTTGTGATTTATTCAGTGTTGATATTGATTCAGATGTCTCCAGAATTATTAGGAGTGGATCTCTGTCATATATCAAATCATTTCAATGAAATATTGAAGATATGGGTCCAATAATTATGTAACTTTGAACAACTGACAAAACTATGTGCAAGATCTGCCTGTTCTATGGTACGTTTATCACAGCTGGGTGGTGCATCAGAAAATATTTCATGGAGATTTGTTTTGGAATAGTAAAGTCTGTGCATGATTTTAAACTGAACCAGGTGATGTCTAGAGTTAATTAAATCTAAGTTAAATATTCATTTAGATTAGATCTTGTTGAAATGTGCTATACAAATAAACTTGCCTTGCCTTGCCTTTTTTTTTATACTTGATTGCCAAATTTCTTCTGATATTTTGACTCCTAACTCTTTTTGCTATTCATTTTTTTAATGCAGACATAGATGGGGGCGTAAAACATTGTAAACATGTAATTGTGTATATTTCTGCATTTTCTTGTGTTTTATCCATTTCAGATGGTAAAAAGGATGGATTTCCAAGTATAAGAAGTAAGAGTGACAGCACAGGTAGAGACAGTAGTTCTTAAATCTCTAAATTCTGACATTTCTATGTATAATGACCTTACTAATATATGGACTTATGGACTTGAAGAGAAAATAATGCAACCAAGTTTATAGGAATGGCATAGTTCTCCAACTGTAGCCAGACGGGGGAGCTGTTATGTTATCAAGCCACCGTGTAATAATTTTCATATGACTAACCCAATAAGACAAGCGAAAATCAGGGATGGCCAACCCTAACCAGACGCACCAGATGATTTGTTACACAGAGCCATCTGAGAGGACATCCATGCAAACGGTTTGGAAAAGGGCAGGCACTTTCAAATAATACTTGGCAGGTGATTGAATGAACCATCTATTACCGTCAGTCACCATCTTATCTGAGTTCGCAGCGCTGATTGGTCTGAACCACCAGTGTTAAGGTCAGGCCAACCTGACGTTTTTTTTTGTTTTTTTTTTTTGTTTTTTTATTTTAATTCTGTGGCCTTTATAGTTCCAAAAGAAATGGAGGATGATAGAATTGAGATTATTAAAAAAAAAGATTTTGGCAAAAATATTTGCAGACTTTGGAAAAGATAATACTTTAATGGCAGTAATTCTACCAATTAGTGATATGGGAAGAATTTTGCAAAGTTTAATATTTCTCTGCAATTTAGTAAGTGATTGAAGAGAGTTAGTTTTAAAGAGAGTAAAGAGAGGTAATTCCCCATTTTCCCAAATGACTTGGGAAAGTCAACATTTCAGGAGACCTTTAATTGCCTTCTGTTGTGTGTCACTCTCTGGGCTAGCTTTTTACTGCCAACATTCTGAAGATTTTAATTTTAAAACACCATTCATCTTGTCTAACACTTCCGTCTTATGGGGTGAGATGAATGATGCAGCCTCCAGGGTGACACTCCTTCGTCTTGTGTTCTCTTCTATTTGTGTTTTTTTTTTTTGTCAACAGCTTGCTTGGATTACAGCAATGATTGGACTGGGGATAAAACAAGCATATCTGGTACTGGGCCATTCTCACAGGGTGCTGGCAGGGTTACATGTTGTTTTCTAATCTAAATTTAGAAACAATAATCAATCAGCCTGGACCATCTGGGCTAGTCAACCTTGGAGGAAACCTACTAATGAGAACCTGGATGGAGCTTGTGTTTTTCTAGTTAAAGGACAGTCTTTATGAGCACTGGGTCAACATGTTATCTGTCAGCTGGTCTCAAATCAGCACTGTTGTCTGTACATAGGTCAGACAGGCTATAGCCATGAGTGTGTACATGGTTGAAACTTGCTCTGACTGTGTGCCCCAACTCCACAATAATATGAATTATCCACAAGGTACTATTCATTATTTTGGCTGTCTTTATGTACAAGAAATAAATGTACTTTACAATTTTAGGGAACTGTGCAATGTGTACACTGATGGATGTCAGTGAAAGGTTTAAAATCAACCTGTGTCTGTGCTTTCTACATTCACTGTATTCACTGCTAGGTAGATGTAATGAAGGTCCCCTTCATTATTAATACTTTGCAGCACATTGCACAGATCAGGACTATGTCAATTTGTTGTATTCATTTGTATACATTACTGGTACATGAAATGAGGCACAAACTGGGAATGAATGTATTTTATTGAAATTGATAATGCATCAACGATATATGTTTTGTAGACATGATAGCTGCGTCTCAGCTGGAACTGACTGAATGCTGGCCTTGTGAAACAAAAGACTCACTCATTTTGGCTAGTTTGGTTACCTCAACATGGAATAATGTTTTCATTGTTGTATAACCTTGTGCAAAATGTTTGAATTGAACGAATGGTTAACTGTTGCTTGATTGCGCAATAATATAGTGCAATGTGTGTGTTCAGGTCACTCACCTGTCTCCTCTTAAAGGCCCCAGGAGATACCATGTTGTAATTAGTGAAGGGATGTTAGTGTACTTCAATCTGACGTTCAGATTTTCTATGGTTATGTGGTATGTGTAACATGAATAAAGATAATGCAGGATATGTGACAGTAGTGCAGTTAGTTTAATGTGTTTTGTGTAGTTTTGATGTCAGGTAAGGGGTAGATTTCCCCATACTGTGGTAGGGATTGATGTCATTACCAGGCAGGCTATACAAGGTTGCCAGTTTCCATTGAGAGCTGCCGCTGTCGGGACCGCATGCTCCCCGTGGTTCCCTGTATTTTGTGTGGAGACTGACTGTCTTTGTTGTATGTGTTCATTGTGGGTAAAATAAACACCTGGTTGGTCTGCCCCTAACCTCTGCCTGACGCCTCCTGCTTTAAAGTCCAGCCGCTACACGGCCATCCTAGCAGCAGAATTTATAGAGCGTGTATATGCAATGCAGACTGACTGCAGTGTACATTTTGCATAATTTTCTAAAATGGCAAAGTACATTAGTGTCTTAACAATGTAGTATAGCATTGTGTCCCAAACTACAAACTAACTGTATACAGTGTTTATTACATAATAATATAACAAAAATAGTGCAAAATGCTTTTTCAAAAATTCCATAGTTTTTAGTTTGTCTTCTGTGGTGTTCCTGGAGCTGCACCATCCTCTGTTACTTTCAATTTGTCCATCTGTGACTTGTGAATTTCATGCATAACATTCTGATATTTAGCAGGGTATAATATTTACCCTGTTCACCATCTTAGCCTTGCATTGTAACATGCTACCATTTGCTAATTAGTACTTAACACAAAGTGCAGCTGATGGTTGCTGTGGATATTTTGAGTGATGGTCAGCATCTTCAGTGGAGAAAGGTGCATGTGAGATTTTGATGTCTTAAAGCTGAAAATGTTTATTGAAGCACTCGGCCAAGTAGAGAACCAAAATAGAAAGGTTGCCTTACTGGCAAGTAGGTTTGCCAGTAAGGCTCCTGCTCATCAAAACAACACATGTGGCTATCTTCTGTTTGAGAGGATAGAAAGTACAACTTGACCTCTCAAACTTTGTCACCCTTTACTTATCGAAATTTCCATAACAATGGTCATAAACAAAAGTATTGGCTAAATTAAAAATTTGACCTGATGATAATTCTAAATGAAAAGTCAGAGGATCACCAGTCAGTAAGATTCATCCTCTGAGGACCAAGAACGTCTGTACATAATTTCATGGCAATCCATCCAGTAGTTAGATATTTCAGTCTGGGCCAAAATGTTGAATCGATTGACCGACAATGACCAAAAAAAAAAACCTTCAATCTAATAGACAATTTTGTTTAAAATGTCTGATGAGTCATAGAGCAAATATTTAATGAAGCTGAATAAAGTTGAATGAAACTAAAATGTCTACAAAAAGAAATCCCTTGAACTCCACTTTGATGCAAACGAGCCAGACACAATTGCTGTCACTGTGTGAGTTTAAAAAAAGGGGGGGGATCAGTTCAATCTTGTAATGATATAACTATAGTCTACTTCAGCCACCTGGAAGCGAGGGAGCTGAAGCACCCTTAGCACCCCCACTTCCCTTTACAGTGTCAAAAAAATAATACAGAGTTTTAACGTTGCAGTTCAGGTGACAAATGGTGTGTTGTGGATGTGTGCAGAACAGACCAGGAGGAGCGGTGCCTGTTTGAAGAGATGTTTCCAGATTGACATAATGTTCTTCATGTGGAAAGTTGAGACAGGTTCAACTTGGCACCCATTGAGGTGCCAGAATCATTGATTGGAGACACACACCTGCTGTGACCCTACTATTGAAAGCAAGTGAAAAAAAATGCCCTGTGGTGCTTTGGAAAAGCATTGGCCTCACAGTGAAGTGCAGTAATCACATTACTGAATGTCATCTGTTTCACAAGCCAGGCTTGGAGACAAGGCAACCTGAAACAGGCCTTTGATGCCAGAAAGTTGTGTTCTCACAGTTTTCACTCTTAATGGCTCCCATGTTTCCCTCTTAAAACTTTTGTTTTCCCTGAACCTGAAAAGACCTCCTGCTGGGAGCGACAGTGTGAATGTTTGTGTGTGGTTTAGCTGTCAGTGTGGGTGTGCTGGTCGTGTGTGTGCGTGCAATGAGTAAATCATGTGTACATATCAGCACTATTGTCCAAATGGCAGCTTTTCAGGAACTAAGACAAGCAAACTTGTTTCCAAACCATTAGAGTCTACCCATTGCATTTTGATATCAGAACAAACAAGGGAAGTGCCGCTCTCAGCCCATAGAGGTAGCAACACATGGGCATATTAAACTGGGAATGAGAAAGATGTATCTGTAGTAGGTTGGAAATGCTATTGTTTAGTTTTTATTTGAACAGACAATTATTTTTCGTTAACAATTGAATTATTCTGACACTCTGCTGTGGATCCAGGAGGAAGACTACCAGCTCAGCTCACGTGCCGCTCATAAATAAACAAGCTCTGGTATGAGCAAAATGCTAACTGACGTTAGCATTCTGTAACAAGAAAATGTGTTCTATTGGTAAGAGTATTAGCCATAGACTCTAAAACAGATGGACATAATCACTGTGATGTCACCCATTGGTTTGTGAACTGCTGTTTTGAAGCCTGGAGTTTAGTGATTTGATCATTGCCATGCTTGATTTGACTGTCGCCATGTTTGATTTTTGGAGCCAGAAGTGACCATATATGAACAAGAGGGTTGAGTTAAACGTAGTGCTAGCTGCTAGCTTGGTTAGAACAGTGCATTTGTATATTTACAACCTATGGTTAACAGTGATAATGCTAATGCTAATTTCCACTAGCAAAAAACAGACATAAAACCATTAAAATAAAAGGATCTTTTATCACAACCAATGTCAGTTCTACCGAGACTCTTTCTGTGCTTTTGGACTTTTTGTGTTCTTTTGGGTTTCTGGTAGCTTTGAGTATTGTGTTTTTTGGTTTTCTGGTTTCCCTGTGTTTCCTCCTCCTCTCGTCACCCATTCCCTTGGCTTGAAGTCATTCAGACATGGTGCCTCAGAAAGCCTTGGTACAGAAACAAGTTTTTCTGTTTTCAGGCTCTTGGGAACAAATGACTGGGCCAGTGACAGGTTGAAGATGTGAGTGAACACTCTAGCTAAGTGGATCTTGGCAGGTCCTCAGCATATAGCCAGGAATGTCATGTGCCAAGGAACTATACATTATATACACCATTGATGCATGGGCTCCAAAAGACCTCTGATGATGTCCTCTGGCATTTGGTAGCAAGACTTAGGCAGCAGATCATTTAGGTCCTATGAATTGTGAAGTGGGGCCTTCATGGATCAGTCTTGTTTTTCCAGCACACTTCACAGACGCTCAACCGGATTGAGATCTAGGAAATATGGAGGCTAAGGCAGCATCTTGAACTCTGTTCCTGAAACCATTCCTGAACAATTTTCTGAACAACAAATTCTATGACAGGGTGCATTATCCTACTGAAAAAGGCTACTCGCATCATGGAATACTGTTGCCATGAAGGGGTGTACTTGACCTGCATCAATGTTTAGGGAGATGGTACATGTCAAAGTAACATCCACATGAATGCTGGGACCTAAGATTTCCCAGTAGAACACTGCTCAGAGCATCACACTGCCACTGCCGGCTTGCCTTCCTACAATAGTACATCATGGTGCCATCTCTTTCCCAGGTAAGCGATGCACACCCACCTGTCCATCTACAATGTAAAAGAAAATGTGATTCATCAGACCAGGCTACCTTCTTCTATTGCTCCATGGTTCAGTTATGACACTCATGCACCCATTGTAGGTGATTTCAGCAGTGGAGAGTGGGCACTCTGACTGGTCTGTAGCTGCTATGCAGCCTCATACGCTGACACTTGTCTATCATAGCCAGCATGCTTTTTCAGCAATTTGTTCTACCGTAGCTCTTGTGATGGATCGGATCAAATGGGCTAGCCTTTGCTTTCCAAAAGCAGCAATGAGATTTGGTTACCCATGACACTGTCGTCGGTTCACCAGTTGGTTGGAGATGCTCTGACCCAGTCATCTGGCCATCATAATTAAGCCCTTTGCTCAGATCAATCAGATCTCAGTGTTCACTTGCTGCCTCATACACAGTGCTGCTTGAGAGGTTGTGAACCCTTTCTCTATTTCGACATATATATGACCTTAAACATAATCAGATTTTCAAACAAGTCCCAAAACTAGATAAAATTAATCCATCTTATATATTTGTGTGAGGCAAAGGCATGTGAACCTCTTTTGCAGCAATAACTTCAAACATCAGCTCGTCACATCAGCTTGGAGGAATTTTACTCCATTCCTCCTTACAGAACAGTCTCAACTCAGGGATGCTGGTGGGCCTCTTTGGGTCCACTTCAGGTCCTTCCACACCACATCTATAAGGTTATGGTCAGGACTTTGACTTTGCCATTCCAAAACATTAACTTTCTTCTGCTCTAATCATTCTTTGGTAGAGTAACTTGTTTGTCTAGGGTTGTTGTCTTACTGCGTGTTGAGCTTCAGTTCACACACGGATACCTTGACATTTTCCTGTAGAATTTGATGGTATAACCCAGAACTCATAGCTCCATCAAAGATTGCATGCCGTCCTGGTCCAGAGGCAGCAAAGCAGGCCCAAACTATGACACTACCACCACCATGTTTCATGGATGGCATAAGATTTTTATGCTTGAATGTAGTGTTTGCTCATTGCCACACATATCGCTTTTCATTCAAGCCGAGAAGTTTGATTTTGACTCATCTATCCACATAACATTTTTCCATTCTGGCTTCTCCATGTGGTGTTCAGCAAACTATAGATGGCAGCAATGTTCTTTTTGGAGAGCAGTGGCTTTTTTCCTTGCAACTCTGCCATGCACACTATTAGTATTCATCATTCTCCCAATGGCGGACTCATGAACATTGACTGGAGCCACTGCAAGAGAGGCCTTTAGTTTCCTAGATGTTACCCTGGGGTCCCTTGTGGCTTCTCAGACTATTACACGCCTTGCTCTTGGTGTGATCTTTGTTGTTCAACCACTCCTGAGGAGAGTGACAGTGGTGTTGGATGTCTTCCATTTGTACACGATCTTCCTGACAGTCGACTGGTGGAGTCCAAAGTCTTTGTTTTGTAATACTTTCAAGCCTAGTGAGTATCAGCAACTCTTCTTTAAGGTCCTAAGAAATCTCCTTTATTTGAGCATGACACACTTCCTCAAACCTGTATTGTGAAGCTCAGAGTGACAGTGAAGACCCAGATTTCTCTTATTTCAATAAGGCAGGGCCTCCCAGGCTCACACTTGATTGTCATCCCATTGATTGAAACACCCAACTCTAATTCCCCCTTCAAAAGAATTAATAATCCAAGAGGATCACATACATTTGCCATGCACAAATATGTAACATTGGATGATTTTCCTCAATGAATAAACAAACAAGTGTAAGGTTTTTGTCTCATTTGTTTAATTGATGTCTCTTTATCTAGTTTTGGAACCTGAATGGAAATCTGATCACATTTTAAGTCATATTTATGCAGAAATAGAGCAAATTCTAAAGGGTTTACAAACTTTTAATCAGCATAGTATCCCACCCCTTGAAAGGTGCATGCAAGTAACATGATCATGGATGTATACTTGCCAGCTTAGCCAAGTTACTCTGGTTACCTTGGTTACGCTGGTTACCCAAGCTAATGTAGTGTGGCTGCCATCGTTATTATTAAAATATGCACCATTATCTCCATGTTTAAACAGTATTGCGCCTCCTCCGTCTGCCTCTCCTCTGTTTCAGTCAGCTAGAGGGCTACGCATGTACTCATAGAACCAGAGTTACATCCAGGTAACTACTAAATATGCTTAACTGGCATGCACATTATATAACAGGCACCAGTGGTTTGTCCACCCTTGTTTTATCTCCAGCCTGTTTTGGGGCTGGACTTTATTTGTTTGCCGGCCATTATCAGAGACCTGGCTTTTAATAGTCTACTATCTTTTATTTGAGGAAGTATGGTATATATAGTATATACAAAACTATACATAATATACAAAATTAAATCACATAATTTACATGAATAATTTCAACAAACCTATGTGACAAACATTGCTGTGTGTCAGGCATCCTGTCCCATTCCAAATAGAACATTCAAGACATTTCATCAACATTTCTGGGACATAAGAAATGCAAAATGCACTTTCAAAACATTAAAAAATAATTCAAATGAATATGTGTAAATCATAAAGGTTTGGGATTCTACTACCTGCTACACCCACACGCACACACACAAACACGCACACACACACCTCCTTTGTATTGTCTCCAGCCAATTAACTCCCTCAGATCTTCAAACCAGCCTGATTCCCAGCAAACAGGACACGCAGAGCGAGCATGGTGCTTTCAGGAAGTAATCAGCCCTCTGCAGATGGCTCTTTGTTTGTGTCTCGACCTCCTTGATTATTGCTAGACATGACTCATATAAACTACCCAATAAAAACACCCCTAAAACTCTGGGAAACAACACTTTCTAACACAATGAAAATCCATCCCAAACACAGTTAATAGCACTAGGAGTCAAATGATTCAGATTTTACTCTGATTAATGAAGAATATTGGAAAATAACAGGCTGGGCTTTACGAAGAGGTGACACTTTGATCTTTGAATTGTTTCAATGGGTCAAATTCAATGATGCATTTTCAAAGCAGACAGTGTTCATGTTTGGTAAAGACACATTAACATTTAGACGAAACTGAGAGGAGTGAAATGACTCAAGCATTTGTTTGTTTCACCTGCCATTATAATGTCAATGTGAAAAGCCTGCTACTGCAGTTTATTGTTCACACTCCAAAGTAAAGATGCCATGCTACTGTAGCAGTGTTAACTCACTACACTGCTGGTCACAATCTTGGAACATGTGACTGTAATCATTCCTCCTGTTCATACTGACCATTAGAAGATCCTTTCATAATGCACTGACAGTGTAAGTGATGGGGGACAAAATCCACAGTCCTCCTTCTGTGCAAAAATGTATTTAAGTTTTTGTGAGGCTAATATGAAGCTTCAGCATCCAAATGAGTCAAATCAAGTAGATATCTTTCAATGTTACAGTCTTTTTTCAGTGCCAAAGTTCCTCTTTTTGTTACTATACTTCCACCTGCAGCTCAACAGGGAAACACTGTCTGAGGATACGCAAAGAGGGAATTTGATGCTAAAAAGACTGTGAATGTGTCAGATATCCACTTGATATGACTAACTCAGACTGATGAAGCTGAATAGAAGCTTCACAGAAACTTTTAAATGACTGTGTGGACACACTGTGGATTTTGGCCTCCATCACTTCCATTGAAAGCACATTTGAAGGAGATCTTTTAATATCCAGTATGAACAGGAGGGGTGATTACAGTGAGGAAAACCTCTTTCACTGCTCATATGAAGACTTGACTGTTGTTTTGAGACACACTTGAAATTTGTGAACCTGTCCTTTAAGTTTAGAGGGTCATAGGACCCATCCCAGCTGACATTGTAAGTCACCAGTCCATCATAGGGCTGACACATAGAGACAGACAAACATTCACGTTCACATTCTTGGATAATCTACAGGCAATTTAGGGTCACCAGTTAACCTGACTTGCATGACCCTTGGTCTATGGACTGGAGGGTTGGGACGGGAGGCACAAGAACATGCAAATTTCATACAGAGCTGGCTGAAAGGTTCAAACTCAAGAGTCTTGCTGTGAGGTGACAGTTGTAACTATCCAGTGTATGCAATATTCTGGTACACTCACCTTGTACTGTAAGTGCTCATTAAAGCAGGCTACAAAACAAACTGGACATAGCAAATCTGTCCTGGAGCACTCTCTGGCTCCAGGTTTATTGAGTGTCAGTTAGTTTGTGGTCATTTTATTAAACATACATGGATTAAATAATGTGCTCTCTGGAATCATTATATCAACTGGGATAAATTGGGATAATATATTAAAACTTTTCAATTTGAGACAGGGCTCCTCAACAACAGATACAAATGCAGGGGTCACCTATCCTTTCAGCTATTATTTTACTTGTACTAAACAAAATGAATCAATACAGCAAAAGTGACACACTTGATATGACTTAGGGTTTTGGGGGCTAATGGGTTCATAGACCACAGGGAAGTTGTTTGCTTTGCCATTATTGTAAATAATCCAGCCTTGCATGTCCGGGTATGTTTACGTTTGCACAATCATACCATCAAATGCTGTTAGAAGGGCAGTAGTAGTGAACTGCGTAAACTGGAAGTGTTTCCTAATGTTCCAGTTTACAGGAAAGAAAATATCATTTGTGATGCGGAAACTTGAGGCCTCCAGTACTCATACACTGAGAATCAACTTTACAGTGAAGCAGGAAACATCTTGTGTCCTGCAACTAAACTTTTGAGATGGAATATATTTGCATATTTATATATTCTGGATTTTTTTAAATGAAGGAGATGCCATTTTAATGGATTTTACATGTGATTTACGTGTTTTCATTTTGATGGAAGCTCGA
Source organism: Euthynnus affinis (assembly GCA_029490765.1). Lineage (NCBI taxonomy): Eukaryota > Metazoa > Chordata > Actinopteri > Scombriformes > Scombridae > Euthynnus > Euthynnus affinis. Next base: position 33,265,587 of record CM055844.1, on the reverse strand, counting down.
TCTGGTCTGCACCTCGCTGTGTGTGTGTGTGTTCTCAAAGCAGAAAATCAAAACTAAAAGCAAAACTAATGACATTCCCATCAGCTTCAGGCAGCTTTTCTTTGTTTTAGTATACAGGTATTAGCATGCTAACATGCTAAGTACAGCATCACAGAGCCATGGCTACAGACACTGACTCTTGTTATTATGTACAGAAAATATAAATTTTACTTAAATAGAAAATATCTAGAAAAATAATTTTGCAAGTGCAGAAAAGGTTTTTTTTTTTTTGCGTAATGATAATGTGACTGTGTTGTGCTGCTGCTAATATTTCGTTCATTCATTTAGTGCTCAACTTCCAGCTCAGTAATGTAAAAGCCAGTGTGTAGTGCAAGTCATTTCTTTGCTCTTACATTGTTTTTGTCTGTTTTGGATGCATGTTTCTATGTTTTCCTTTATTATCTGCATGCCTCACTGCATTTTGTTTACTGGTTCCCACTCCTGTTATACCTTGGCATCCCTAACATTTGCCTGTATGACTAAGCCAACTCTGTACTGCACCACCATTGTTCTCTGAAACCCCTCAAACACCCTATTAAAGTGCAGGCTGGACAAGCTCCTCAGTGTGTGAGCATGAACCTTTCTTCCATGTCATTTGCATGCTGTATGCCAGTTGCTCATTACTGTATTTATGTATATGTGTGTGTCTGTACACTAGCATAAGTTATACATAAGACATCCATTATGTCAACCAGTATTTTTGTATATAAAAACATACACATACTATATGTGCATTATTGTATATGCATGTTAAACAGAGGTCACATCATTTTTAGATTTTATTTTTAAATACATTTCTGGATATTTTAATTTCATATTTGTTCTCTGTACAAAATCATATCTGGACTTATGCTAAGCTAAGGTAAAGTCTAATGTGTGGCGTGTGTGGACATCCTTGAACATGCCACTTTGGATTCATAAAATTGACATGAGGTAAAAATGTCTTTAATTTTAATTATAATGTACTTTTGCCCCATAATAGTTTAGGCAGTTTGCATCAATCTTTTCATGTGTCCCAGTGAAGAAAGGTTATTATTACAGTTACAATTACTATCATCTAGATAACTACTATACAAACCTGACTATATAAAACGGATTCATTTTGTGAAATTCAGATGTATGGCTGGGAGTGTGACACCACACCCTGTTGACTGATTCCTCTGGCTCACAGACGCAAGGTTTTGGACACATGCTCAGGCTCCCTGCTCCAGCTGGAAACCCTCCTCATCAGTGCTTAGCTGTGCCCCCTAGTGGTTAAAGAACTTTTGTCTTCGAATCTCACCAACTGACCTGAACTGAGTTCTCATCTCTCTAGATTTCTTTCTCTTCTTGGATGAAATTGCGCCGGAGACCCTTACTCTGAACTGAACATATTTCAGGGGATATGGGTTGTTGACCAGTGTGATAACATGAAAAATATTGTCTGCTATGATCAGGGTCTTTGTCATGGATGCTCATTACCCACCAACATGCACTGATGTATGTTATAACACACCTGATATGGGATAGAAATTCTGTCCCTAACCTGAACCTGAAGGGATGTAATTGTCATTAACCACATCAACCATACTTTATTGGCCATGCATTATTGTCGATAAAAAATAATTGCATATACACTGTCATTGAACGTGATCCAAAGCTTTGAAGGATATATCAGTGTTCTATCAGGTGCTGGGGATGGGGCATCGTGTTGAAACAAGAAAGGCCCTTCAGCACAAAGCGTGCTGCAGCGTTACTGTTTCCTTACTATAGTCTTGACTGAGACTGTGCTGTGATAGAAATACTGAACAGAAACAGAAAAACAGAGCCGTCATATTGTCTCTGAATAATGTGAAATGCAGACATGAGGTCCACTGTGATGGATGATATACAGTAAACATGATAGACTGATCTGAAAACAATACAGGTATCGCCATTTAAGAATTAAGCTAGGATCATTTTCAGAGCAATCTTAATCCACAACAGGTAATGAAACTATTACATGTTTGGGGGAAAAAAAGATCCCAGAAACAAAAGTCTCTCTACTGCCAAACGTCCTGCACTAACCACTGTTAAACATGCATGCGAACTTAATTAGCCCGCATTTTGCAATCTGATTAACAAGACCGGCTTAGAAAACCACATCAGTAAAAATATTTCACCTTCTACAAATACACAGTGCCCAAGCCAAGTCAAACTTGTTCTTTTATACAGATCCCTCCGAATCCCCAAGACCAAGGTGGAGCTGTGAGAAATCTGATGCAGATCGATGTGCTGTGAACACCTGGCTCTCCGAGGGACCCATCCACACAAAGTGAACCTCTGGCACTGCTCCGTGCAGCAGCTTTGATCAATGAGTGCTCTCTTCATGTGGAATGATGGTATTATACTGTAACTGCACTACACCTGGCAGCTATGAATTAAACAGAGGATTTAGACCACACTGATTGACTCAAACACCAACAAGGTCAATTTGGTTCTTTTTTATTATTTATTCTTTGCAAGTAAAAATATCTTTTCAAAGTGCATTAGTACAATGTTGAATTGGCACATGACATTTGTCCTCCCTTGGTCGTTTCCTCACATTCTGCACAAGAGTCACAAACACAAATCCACCCTGAACACAATCGGTTGCTGTTTCAAGGATCTCGAACAGCTCAGTTTAGAACGTCTGGCATCAGAAAACATCGAATTAGTTAGAATATCATCCAATCTTGAAAATGCTCTACTGACTGTGTAGACACAGTGACATCATCCAGGACATAAAGTTGTCAGAGGAGCTATTTCACTGTAGATATCATGTCAATCTTACAGAACACATTAGAGGCCATGGGTGGAAGTAGCTTTAGAGGTTTCCCCATGATCATAACATTATTTTATAGTCACAACAAAACCCAAATGATTTTCTCATGATCATCAGCTAACAATGCATCCGAGTCTACAACTGTAATCCTCTTAAAATCACCAGACAGTGACAGCAGCTACAGCAGCTTACTTAATGTCTGAATTCAGCATCTTTTTCCTCTAACGATCAGAAGATTGTTCGGGTTATGCTGTAATAATGAAATAATTATTTTGTGATGATAAGGAAATCAAACACTGTTATGCTTTAGATTACCAACACTGGTCAATGATCATAAGACAAAACATAAAAATATTTACACCCATGTACGGAAGCCGAGAACAGACGTAACTCAACCTTTTTTTTTTTTTTTTTCAAATTAAATTATCTCCAGATCGCAAGTCTATCTTTTGCTCTCGGACTCTGTACCTATGACCTCTACATTCTTCCAAACAAATTTGAATGCTCATGTTATTTCACATAATGTTTTAGAGAATCTTTTACTCACAAATAATACAAAAAAGCCACAGAGAGTAAACAAATTATGGCATGGCATCAAATGAATACAGAACTGGCACATCCAATACAAAAAAGATCAGGGTCAACCACCAATGCAATGTGAGCTTTCAGATCCACACATATATTTTCCTCTCATGTGGTGGAACACGGCTCATGTCAACCTTTCTTTTACTTTCATATTGATAATGGCTTTACATTTCCCTTGGCTTTATCATACAACAATGTGCTTCAGTTATTATTTGGCAATTTTCCCACCAACCATGAAACCCATGGACAAAGTAAAGTGATACGAGCTGGTAAAGAAAAGAAAAGGCAACAGTAATTCTGTTTGTAGCGTGGATACTGACTTCTGGATTTGTCTCATATTTGTTCTTCTTAACACTGAAAGATCTTTGAGAACAATTTTGCACCAGAACTAGAGAAAAAAATTGTTATAGGCTAGAAGGCCATTTGTCCATAATCCCTAATATCATATATTGTTCATAAGTGTAACACATGCAACACATACTGTGTATGTACTGTATGTGTTCATTGCTTTGTCATGTTATGTGAATCAAACCTTTAGACAGTCTTTAGACTGCAGACATCTTCATGAATATATTAAGCGCTTTGGGAACACCCCTCATCTTCAATGTTACTGTAACATCTGACACACACAAGACTTACATCTCTACATTCATATTTAAAACTTCCATAGCTCAGAACTGTGACCAAACTCACTTAAAAAGATCTTCTAACAACAATCTATTTCATGATTATGAAAAAAAAAACTTCCTGGAACTCCATCTCATTTTGAGAAATGTAATAATTATCGTAACCAAGTCACAAAATATTATATGGAAGTCATGATTCTAAGAAAACTGATCCAGTTTTGCTGAATGCAATGAGCATGTGTCCAGGAATGATATAGTGTCCCCAAAATGTATAATGAAATAAGATGAATGGCTTTGATGTTCATACATCTAAACAAACAAAATACATGTAACCTATAAGTTGGTTGTGAACAGGTATAGACACTGGATTAATACAGGAGACATATGATCCAATGTATCCAAAATAGCTTAGCATTCAAATTCAATTACATTCACTGTGAGCAAAAATATAAAAATATGTTCAGTTATATTCAAATAAAAAAATCTAGTATGGCCTTATTCCCAAGATGCACCGCAGAACATATGTGCATAGAAACATTAAACACTGAAAAAAAGCTGAAATGTTACACATCAATGAAAGCTAATGGAATGTAATTAAAGTGAAATTGTAAGACTTTGAAATGAAACGAATCTTTATGAAACACTGTTGCATTTGGAAATGGTTTTTTGCTGTTAACCACAATAAGATGAGAAAATCAGTCTCATCTGACATTGTACAGATAACCCTGGTATAGAGATAGGCCCAGGATGTGTTCAGCTTAGCACAAAGACTGTAGGCTGGGGAATTTGTTAGCTGAGCACCATCTAACGTAAAACAAACAAAAAACCCCGACAACAACAAAAACACTAAAACTCATAGAGTGAGGCTACCTGTTTCCCCTGCTTTCTGTATTTGTGCTAAGCTAGGTTATAATCACATGTACACTTTTTTGTATCTTGTTTAACACATGTAAAAATTGGTCAAATGTTAAGACATTGTGGTGCTATTGCTCTGTAACTAGCTTAGATGTGTTTTTATGTTTGTGTATCCTCAGAGGTTGCAGTAAACATTATATAATAATCACGGCTATTAGCTATGTTCTGTAGAAATCCCCAAAATACCACCAGAGGTCACTGTATATGAGCCTACAAGTTTCATTTTAGTTAAATTCACTCTAAATCACAGCTAAGCTAGTCACATGCTAAGTGGCGCAGCAACAGCTCCTGTGGTTTTCATAGTTAGCTTTGAAGCTATAGTATTTGTTGACTAACACCAGCTAGAATGTTGCATGTCAAACATCCTATTCATAACCAGGGTTGCCTCGTTTTAAATAATCATATATTTGAACAAAACTCAGGCGACTTTATCTATTGACTGCACACAAGCTACATTAGCAAGACAAACACAGTAAGACAGCTTTGGAATTTAGTGTTTGAGTGGACTGCTGTCTCTTTTGATGAAGGCAAACTGTTTCCTCGCTTTGTGCCAAGGCTATGCCCTGGACCATGTAAACAACGCACTTGGTAGCAACTTTCTCATGTAATTGTGAGTTTTAAGGCAAACAAAACCACTTCCTAAAATGACTGACTGTGTCTTTAAAGTAATGAAAAGGAAATAAAAAAAGGGGGGGTGGAAAGGAAAACACAGTTAACACCACATAAAAAGGTTGTTTTCCCACACAGAAGGTCTGCACATACCATCACCTTCAGTCATAATTCATGCAGTGTTTCAACAACTCTGACAACTTAGCAAACCCACTGTGGGTACACAAAGGTTAATTAAACAACAGCCTATAGTCTAGACCAACAGTCCTCTTCTCCGATATTTCCAGATCAGAGGTTGGACCTTTCCTCTCCATTTGGAACACGCTACGAGATTTTCTGTAGAAAGTTCCAGTGAAAAAGTGACGTATATTTATTTCCACCGGTCCTAATCCAAGCTGAAATATGTTTTGTGTGTGCAACAGCAGAGCAAGGGTGGGGATGCACAGCTGCTTTTGTAATGTGCAGGAATCAGACCTTACTGCTACTCTGCTTAATGTTAAATCTTTGAAATCGTTGATCATGTCCCTGAAAGCGGTGTAATCAATGTAGCCGGGCTGGATTTGATTCATTCTCACTAAATTGAATGAGGCAGTTTGTTTTTATATGTCTGTTAGACCTTCTTCTTTAACGTCATCACCAAGCTAAGCAGTTGCCATCCAAACAAACAGACTGAGTGAACTAAGCCTCTACTGCCCATGACGTGCAGGAGGCACAGAAGCACTAGAGCCAACATTAACAGACTGACAGACAATGAAAAAAAAACAAAAACCCATCCACTTGATGACTTGTCTGAGATGACACAGTGGTCTCTCTCTCTCTCTCTCTCTCTTTCTCTGGCCTACTGACTAAACCAGACACCAGACTGTATATACTTTGGCCCTGACACACCGACATCAGGCTTCAACACACCAGGCCACATCTGGGGAAGCTTAATGCAGAGATGGAAAGACACATCCACTGTATTCAGCTGGTAAGCGTACCTGTGTAAAGCTCAAATGTCTTTCTGAGAAAACTCTTGCACTTCTGTGGAACCATATGAAGTTTTTCCACGTGGTTATTTACTTTTGATTAAAAGTATGAAAGCGGCTGGTTCAAGTCCAGCTCCCTCTGCTGTAAAGTCACTCAAGTCAGATATTTTTCATACCACACTACTGCTACTGATTGGACCGGCATGTCATCAGACAGCTATGTCTGAAAGATAATTCCACTGTGATGCATTTATTACAACTTTTCTCTTATTTTTCTAATTTTGTACTATCTTTTCTGTGCAGTGAGTGCACCTGAAATGTTGACTGCACAGGAAAGTCAGCACAGTAGGTAAAAGTTGGAGGATGAAGTGGGTCTGTGAATTGTACTGGATGTCCTATTTCTTTAATCATCTGACTTTAGCTTTAGCTATTAACTTGATGAGTATAACGTTACCACTTCAGATGAAAATGGTGCACTACTAAAATAACACTCAAGTTATGATAAACTACCTTTTACAACAACGGTCATACTTTTAAAAAAAGCTGAACTTGTGATTGATCAAAAGTGAACTGATGCAGATTTTCTAAATATCAAGAGTGCATCTAGTTGGACAGTTTGGAGTCTGGGTTGGTTATTGTGCACTACAATAAAATGATGAGTGAGTAATCTCTAAACTAGCCAAATTTGAATGACATCAATAACTGAATCAATCATTCATTAGGATCAATAACGTGCACTGGTACTGAAAATATCTGAAATATTTGACTCTGCTTGAAATGGAGACAGTGTGCTGTTTCACACAAATGTGGTAATCTTAAGATCATTTGTGTTTCCGACGTGATAGTTAGAGCTGTTACTTAAAAGTCAACTAATCAGTTGTTAGGGTGCTGCTTGACTAAGAGATTGCCACTGAGTTAGTTGGTTTTTTTATGTTCTTAACTTTTTTGTGAATCATCAGTCATTTTATGGTCTATTCAAGTCACATCTTGAACATAATATTCATAAATATACTTTGGTCCTTAATAAGCAATAGATTTCTGTGTGACTACATTCATCTGCAAAGGGATTATAACAAAGGAAAAACAGATTTTTAAACTTTTCAGCCAAAAAAAAAAAAAAAGGCTCTTCGGGAAATAAAGCCTCAGTTGACCACACCTGCTTTCTATCACCTTGGAAGAATCCTGATTGGTCCAACCACCCTGGAACCAACAACAGTTGGACTGACCAGCAATACGGTGGAGAATCTGCCCATTAGAGGGCGACACACGTACTTTAAGAACTGGAGTTACATCTGGGTAACTTCTATTCATGTTGTTTAAACATTTAGCAAAAAAAAAAAAAAAAAAAAAAAGATGGGACAAGCTAACCTCCTCATATTCAAACCGTCAGAGAAAGAGAAGCAGGAAAGAACAATGTGATAATTACTGAAAGAAACAGATCAGTGACTATTTTAGAGTCATTTCAGTGAATTGCTGGTCAGTTTAGTCCGTTCATTCCTGCTTCTCCTCAAACCGTCTAAACAGCAGCACTGGATCACCTTGTGACTTCACAGAACTGCTTCCGAAACTTCCGTTCTACAATCTCTGACTCCAAGGGCCAATACACTGTGTGTGTGTGTGTGTTGTGTTTAGCCCCTTCCTCCATCAGACCCCTGAGTCTGTGTACATGCCGTTGATCAGGTAGTCCACCTGAGTGTAGTCCTTCCTCCTGTAGCTCTCATAGGCCTGTGTGGCGAACACGGCGACTGTGACCAGGAAGAAGAGCAGGCCAAAGAGCAGGACTGCCAGCAAAGATGCGGTATCCACCAGTTGCCTGGTCAGACCAGCCACAGCAACCTGCGTTCCCGAGGCATCCGGCTTATTGAGATTTTTGCCAGGAGTACGAATACTTGTGGCAGCAACGGTTGTGGTAGCAGGCTGTACTGGTGGTATCCCAGTGCTTGGGGCATGTGGCTGTGGTGTGGGAGCTGATGATGATGATGATGTTGATGTTGATGGCAATGATGTCTTTGTAACTGCGGTTGTAGTATCATTAACAGTCGTGTTGTTTCTTGCAAGTGTTTTTGTTGGTTTTACTGGAGGGTGCGATGCTGCTGTTTTTGTTGTAGTTGTTGTAGATGTTGCTGTTGTTGTAGTTGTAGTTGTTGGGGATGTTGTTGGGGATGTTGTTGTTGATGTGGTTGTTGGGGATGTGGTTGTTGGGGATGTGGTTGTTGGGGGTGCTGCTGTTGTTGGGGGTGCTGCTGTTGTTGGGGGTGCTGCTGTAGTTGGGGTAGCTGCTGTAGTTGGGGGTGCTGCTGTAGTTGGGGTAGCTGCTGTAGTTGGGGTAGCTGCTGTAGTTGGGGGTGCTGCTGTTGTTGGGGGTGCTGCTGTTGTTGGGGTGGTTGTTGTTGTTGTTGTTGTTGGGGTGGTTGTTGTTGTTGAGGTGGTTGTTGTTGTTGTTGGGCTTGTGGTTGTTAGTACTGGGGTTGTTGTAGTTGTTGTGGTTGGTGGGGTTGTGGTTGTAGAAGTAAGCACAGTGGTAGTCACTGTAGTTGTGGATGTAGTAGTACCAGTACTGGAGTTGGATCCAGTACCAGAAGGTGCATGGGTTAAGACGGTGTTGGTAGGGGACAGAGGGTCTGCAGGGTTGTTTTGTGGTGGTACAGCTACCACATTTGATACGGAACTGGCCTCTGGGGAAACGCCAGCAGTTGCATTATTACCGCCGCCATTGTCACCTGGGAAATAACAAATGCCATGAGTGACTAAGCACAACCAGCCAATCAAAAACCAAGAAAACCCACTCGATTATAGAACATGTTAGATGAGAATAAAATAACCAAATCCTATATAGATACACAAAACATGGGCCAAAACACTCATGGGAGCGCTCTGTTAAGTATTCAGACCCGCAAGTGGCTCCGTCAAAAGGCCTGGCTTTTCAATTTAGCCTGATGGTCTGTTATCCGTCATGACTCTGCATCTTCATTTGATCTGAGGTAGTGGGCACCGTCAGAGGAAAAGACAGGCCTCTTTAAGCTGCCTTTCAACCATAACAAACACACACACACACACACACACACACACACACACACACACACACACACACACTGTGTACATGCTGTGACCGGGCGCATCTTTTCATAATGATACACAACATTGTCTCTGAGCTGTGGTGATGAATGACACAGTAGTAGAAAACTTTCTGTGAGAGAGGAATTACTTAAAAAGTCATGTTGATTCTCTTAATAAACAATGTGAGGTGACTGACAGCTGGAGCACTTCTGTGGACATGAAACTCTCCCAGTTAGAGTCAGGACGCGGTTCGCCTACCTTAGCCTAAAGACTGGAGGCAGGGAGAATCTGCTAAGCTGGCTCTGTCTTACAGTTATTAATACAGTGAATGAACTACACTTGCAGTGATGCAGTTACCTTGTGCTTTTGGGAGTTGGTGTAGGTCTTCGGCCAGGACTGCATTCTTTCTGGACACCGTGGAGGAGTCGGTGAGGAGCAGCAGCAGGCAGAGGAGGTGAAGGCACACTGATGGACTCAGCTGCAAAGTCGACGGATACAGGGACATGATGGGCCGGCGGAGAATGACACACACACACACACTCACATACACTACCTTACAGCGACACACTCACATAGGCCTAACGTGAGTTTCCACACACACACACAAACACACACATGCGCACACTCAATAGTCACAGGCATATACACTCCCAGTCAGCTTGCGCGCACCCACACACACACACACACACACACAGAAGGAGTTGAGGCTGATAGCAGGATGGAGGTTAGGATAAAGAGGACGCTGCATCCACTTTCCGGACCTACACAAGACATAAACAACAACACAAACACGTGTCAACATCAGCCATTAGAGATATGAAAAAGATATTATTGTTTTACATTCACTACCTCCAACACAGCTTTCATTTATTTCAGTATATTGTTAAAATAAACGTGCAGGTGTGAAACTTGCTTGTCACTTTAACTGTTGTGTCACAGTCATGTCATCATGTATTAATGCACCTGAAAGCAAAGACTGTTCTCAAAACATCAGAGACCTGAGAGACAGCTGTTAAAAAGCAGGAAGTCAGGCTTTCTTCTAGATTTTCCTAATGAAAAGCAACATGTTCGTCCACCAGCCCACTGCTTCCTACTGAAAATGTACGCCACAATTGTTTCATTTTTAAAAAAAAAAAAAAAAAAGGCTCAGGAATTTCCTAAAACAGCTGGTCACTGTAGTTTTTAAACAAATTAACAGGAAGAAACAGTTCATTTGTTTGGGACTATTTTCAGCAGTGGAATAATCCATATTTGGTGCTGTAGTGAGTGTTTCTGGCAGCGGTACGGTGTTTGTGGGATTTGAGTCAAACTACAGTGTGTTCATAGTGATGAAGGAACATGTCATCCAACATTGTGACTCATTTATGTGTTTTAATAGTTTTTGGACAATAATGGAGGAATAAAATATATCAGACTCTGATCCACAAAACACTTTTAGTAGCTCAATTCATTGCTGACTGAAGAAAAATATAAAATATCACAATCCTTATACTTAAATCACAATATACATGTTTGCTACCTTTGATTTTCTAAAGATTTCTGATGCAGAGTTTTCAGCTGACATCTATCAACCTCGAAACATTGACTCTCTCTTACATGCACCTTTTCATGCATACTAATATTCCACTATTATTTTTGATATGACAGTATTCTGACATATACAGGAGCGGGAAGACAGACAAAGGAGAGGAATGAGAGTAGAGAGTGGGGATGTGTTCAGAGTGGGCTGGAAAAAAAACAGAGTGCACCTTCTCTATGACTCACAGTTGTCACCAGACGCACCAAAACACTCAGCAGTGTAGTAAACATCATGGGACAACCTGGGAACTGGATGTGTCTATAACTATAAATTTATAATATCAAATCATATAAATATCACTTATAATATCAGGCGGCAGCTCACTGATGTTTTGCACCTCGCTGGTTTATTTCACTGCCTGCAGAGATCTTGTGATTCCCCCCCCGATACAATATACAGCTGCCTGGAAAGTTGAATAATCTCCAGACCTCTCTATCTGAAGGTCAGCAAAGGTAAGGAGAGATTGGGAAACATAAGCTAACAGCATTTATCGATATAGTTTACTAATAGATCATTTGGACCCTATGAATTATAGGTTTTTACAGATGTGTGTGTGTATGTGTGTGTTATCTGTCATGTTTCCCATCTACAGGCTGACTAACTGTGATTGTGATTATGTCTTCTTTCTCAGTTGTCTTTGTCATAGCAACAAGTAATGTCTTGATGTCAATTTGCAGAGATTTGTTTTCATTTTGATATAAAAGAGTCTTTTTTTCCACTATTGATCAGTGTGAAAGACGCAAAATTACTATGATAGAATAGATTTTAAAAAAAAAAAAACAATCCAAACTGTGAAACTGTGTTCTGTAAAAGAAAAAAAAAAAAAGGTAAAACAATAACTGCCTTTGTATTTCTGACATTTTTAGATCCTTTTTATAGTGTGAATCAGTCTCATCAATGCAGGCAGATTTGCTTTTTAAATCTGCTTCAAGTATTAAAAAAAAGTTGCATCTTTGTGGGTCGGACCAATGCTGGTTCACAAAAACAACACAAGAACTAGAATGTCAGCCTGACAAACTGCATTCAGCCTTTAACTATAAAGTGGAATGGAAGCACACACAGAGTAGAGAGTCTACTGCGAGCCAAATTTGAAGAATGACTGCCATCTAGTGTTAGAACAATGTTCAGCTCATTTCAATGAAAATACAATTCACAATAAAGCTTTTACAGCTCGCTTTAAGATGTCGTGTTGGTGGTGGACAGTGATAAAAATCCATTTCACAGCAGATGTTTTGACCTGTCAAAGTAGGAAATCGACCATTAATCATTAATAGTAGCTGAATTCCATTTGGTTTTCCAAATTCATGACTCTGGTGAAGCGCGTGACCCTTCACCAGTCTGCCTTTCTTGGACACTTGAATGGAACAGAGCCATCGTTAATGTTAGCGCTTCTACCTGCGCTTTTCCTGCTAGAACAAGTCAACATGTCTGCTGTGAAAAAGTTTATATGAATTGGGTTATATTTAGAAACGATAAGAGACAAGGATTAGTAACATTGAAAAAAATTATGCAGAAAGCAGAACAGCCTCTTAAAAGGATAGGTTCACACTTTTTTCCAGTTCTTCTTAAAACAACAGTCAGGAACCAGAATGAACACTGAAACATGTGTTTCTTGCTGTAATCATTCCTCCTGTTCATACTGACCATTAGAAGATCCCTTCATAATGACCTTACAATGGAAGTGATGGAGGTCAAAATCTACAGTCCTCCTTCTGTGCAAAAATGTATTTAAAAGCTAATATGAAGCTTCAGCATGCAAATGAGTCAAATCAAGTAGATATCTTTCAATGTTACAGTCTTTTCAGTGCCAAAGTTCCTCTTTTTGTTTCTATACTTCCACCTGCAGCTCAACAGGGAAACACAAAGAGGAGAATTTGATGCTAAAAAGACTGTAAATGTGTCAGATATCCACTTGATATGACTAACTCAGACTGATGAAGCTGAATAGAAGCTTCACACACACTTTTAAATGACTGTGTGGACACACTGTGGATTTTGGCCTCCATCACTTCCATTGAAAGCACGTTTGAAGGAGATCTTTTAATATCCAGTATGAACAGGAGGAATGATTACAGTGAGGAAAACCTCTTTCACTGCTCATATGGACACCTGAGGCTTGAGAAATTGTGAACCTATCCTTTAAGTACAGGTTGGATCAATTTAATAAAATGATGATGCTCATGGAGCAAGCATCCTTCTTTCTCTGTGGCTTCCACAAAAAGTTTGGGAACCACTGCCTTACAGCCGCAGACCCTACGTCAAAGTCAACTTTTGAATGTATGACTCATTTTAGGACTGATGTTATTCATAAGAATTATTCATTTAATATGAAAGCTCCTCAGAAGAAAGGAAGGGAGCGGTCAGATGCAAAAAAAAAAAAAAAAAAAAAAGTGAGAGAATTGGATTGCAAGGCGTTAAGCCTGGCGCTCTTCCTCATGGCAGCGCCAAGCTTAACGCCTTGCAATCCAGAATAGCTGCTGATCAAAAGCCTGTTCTTGTGCCTGTATTCGTGCACATAATTCAGCATAATAAAGTCTCTCACTTCTTGCATCTGACCGCTCCCTTCCCTTATTCCTGGTACTTTCACTGACCTGATCGAGAAGCATTTTTGTCATGGATTTATGAGAGCTCCTGTATATCAGAAACAGAATCGTCAGAATCATCCGAATCAAAGTATGTTTAGAAATACAAGGAACTTGACTCTGGTTTCGTGGCTTTCAGTGTTTTTTACACAGAATAACAACTAAACAATCCACACAAAGATACACAGGGAATGACTACACATGTGATGACATCTCTGTGAACTGTAAACAGGATACAATTAGTGCAAAGAAGTGAAGAATGTGCTGAGATAAGTATTAAGAAAAATGGTGTTACTTTACATACATATAGTAGGCAGTTATGTACAGTAGTGGGTGAAATGTATTGTAAATTTTGATAAATAAAAGGACTGGTGTCATGTAAGCTTCAGTATCAGGGCTTTGCATAGCGACCTGCCCTGAATGTAAACAGGATACATCCAAAGGTCATTGTAAACGCCAACGTGGAGAGCAATTGTACGTTAGTGGTCTGACTGCACTGTAGCCTGCAGGCCAAACTCCATTCACAAATCCAGCTGTTTAACACACTCCATAGAACAAGACTTAAAGACGCTCATTGAAGTGCCAAACACCGCATAGTGTTATTTCCACAAACATTCCCTTAACTGCCAACCCTAACAGTTTATTCAAATGTAGTGAGCACTGTGTGAGCCAACCAAATAGTGTTTTATAGGGTCCATTGTGTGGTAACGTTACATTGACAACAATAACCATCTCAGTTATAATGTTCCTGGTGTGTTAATAAGGAACTGTAGCGCTCTCATACCACTAGTTAACATACAGTGTAGGTGTTAAAGAGTTTATGTTAAACAATGAAAAGATATTTGCACCTCAACACAGAAGACAGTTCACATCTAAATTGTAGCTTAGCTAATGCTAAGTAGCCGGTCACTTTAGGGTTATCTGGATAATACAGCGCGTTATCCGAGCGCTCACGTGCTAACAACAATGATGAGATTTCAATGACTTACCAGCGGTATGTTGTGATTCATTTATTGCACACAACAACAAGCACAGATCCTGGCACAGACAGGTATCCAAACTGAACTCAACACTTCCTGTAAGTAGGAGGTGGGAGTCTTCTTCTTCTTTAGCTTTATTTCTGTCAGCGTGGACTCATGTAGGCGCTCTTCTGCCCTCTGCTGGTCAAAGCAAAGTCAAACTGCTGACATCTCCAGACCAGATTAGACACTCGTGTAGGGGCAACTTGTTCAAATTGACTATAAACCCCTTGAGATGTATCATCTCGCTATCAACAGTGTCCCAAACAAAGACTGACAAGAACAAATAGAAAACAAAACGATACAAAACACAAGGTTCAATACATAACACAATAAAATAAGACAATAAACACAATAACTGTTTTTTAAGGAGCAAAGATATGTATTTTTACAGCTTTTATTTATCTTTTTTCTGTTGCTTTTCTGACTATATATCCTGACATGTTAGATCATGAGAGCTTTAGTTGTTGTTTGTCTTAATCAGTTGAACCTAATAGCAGTGTTGTTAATGCTGTTGGCATTGACTGTTATTTTATAGGAATCCCTTGTCTGCAGACATGTTGTTACAGTACAAAATGAAAAATGTGTAATTCTTTTTTTTTTTTTTTTAGTATTTTGTTTGTTTATTTTGTAGTTTGCTGATGGTGTCGCAATCTGAATTATTGAGCAGACCCAGGGAGGGTCTTTTTTATATTTTCTTCTTACCTCAGACTTACATTTTACAAAAACATGCTTACTTTCAACTTCAACAACAGATACTGACATACTCATTGCAGATAATGTGTGTGAGAACTGTTGCTAGACATTACCATCATATTGATTCAGCTGCTGGCTACTGCTTTGAAATCAGATTTTCAAAGAAGCTCTTCTTTTAGCTGCCGCCCTCAGCTCTTTCTCTCTGCCACAGTTGCTTCTCTTGATGGCACTGCGTTTGGAAACTGTGCAACATCTTACGCAATAAAAGCCAAATTGCTCCCTCTATTTCACATGACTTCCCATACACACGAAAAA
This sequence comes from Euthynnus affinis, assembly GCA_029490765.1. NCBI lineage: Eukaryota > Metazoa > Chordata > Actinopteri > Scombriformes > Scombridae > Euthynnus > Euthynnus affinis. The sequence continues at coordinate 33,249,815 of CM055844.1, read as the reverse complement.
TGGAAGCTCCTCCTTAAAAGGCGTGAAGCTATGATGTATTCTATTAAATTTGCTAATTAGTTACAGTTACCATCATGCATCATGTCATTACTTTAGCTTGATAAAGATTCTTTGGCATAGCAGTTAGTTCTGGTTAGTTGTAGTCGTTTAAACGCACAATATGTAATTTCAGCCGCTAGGGGTCACTCAATCAAAACCATAACAAAAGACGGCGTGTGATGACGGTGTGAAGTAGAAAGGGATCATGGGAGTTGTTGTCTTCGTTGTTAAATAATCAGCTTCACCGGGATTGATTACTCCGAAGTTCATGGTTCAGGGTGTTTTTACCAGGAGCCGAATTATCCGCAGAGGTCTCCTCCTCTCCAGAACAAACGGACCCGCTGATTGCAGGTAAAAACACTGAATAAAGCAGTTTCATCTAAGAGATCGGTGTTTCTCCGACGATGTACGGCGACCCACGGACGTCAGGTACAGGCTGTTAGCTGAGCTGCTGCTAACACTTTAGCGGTTTATATCTCTTATAACTTTACATTCAGATGTTCTTCCGGTTTCTCCCGGCAGCCGAATTATCCGCAGAAGTCTCCTCTTCTCCAAAAACAAACGTACACGCAGAATAAAATCGTTCAAATATTAGTTAAAGCTGTTTTACCTTAAAAACCAGTGTTCATCCAACAATGCTAGGTGACCACCAGACGGCTGTTAGCCGAGCTGCTGCTAACACTTGTTCGGCTTTTTTCTGTGGCTTTTTCTCATATAACATAAGTTCCAGATGTTTGTCCGGTTTCTGCTAAGAGCCAAATTATCCACAGAAGTCTTCTCTTCTCCAAAATCAAACGTACACGCAGATTAAAATAGTTAAAAAAAAAAAAAATACTCCTAAAAGCTGTTTCACCTAAAAAAAAAAAAAAAAAAAAATCAATATTTCTGCAGTTGTTTGTTTCCTGGAGGGGCTGTTAGCCGAGCTGTTGCTAACATTTGTTTATCTGAAACGGTCTGTTACTTTTATTAAATTATAAATTTCTCTGGTTTTGTAAATTGTTGGAAACATTTGGGATAATGTAAGTACAAAACTCAACAACATATATAACATAGGTCTAGTTATTTTTAAACATTTTAATGTGGAATAATTACATATTATACCTTTTAAGTCAAAATGAATAATCATTTCCTAAATTGTAAATACTTAACATTTTCCTCACTGACCGTTCCAACATTTCATTGAACATTTTGGGCTAATGTTAGTGAAAGAGTAACTAAGTAACAGCAGGCTGTAAAGCAGTGTTTCACTGTTCTCTATGCTTGAAACTTTCAAGTCTTTTTCATCTCTGACCACACCCAGCAGTGTGGTTGGGTGCGGTCACGGATGGTCTACTGTGGTCCCAACAGTAATGTCACTGCACCCTGGAGTACACCTGCACATCACTTCAGCGAAGTAGGATAGATTCACAATTTTTCACATATGTCTTAATACAACAGTCAGGTGTCCATATGACCAGTGAAAGAGGTTTTCCCTCTTACTTGTTAATAAAGCTCTAAATGGATCAGGGCCAAGTTACATCACAGATTCTCTGTTACCTTACGGTCCCTCACCAGCCCTTAGAACATTCTCTGCAGGCTTGATTATAATAAGCCTACCCAAAAGAAATGCAGATGCAGCTTTCCTCAGTTATGCTCCCAAATCATAGAATGCCCTACCTAAAGACAAAAACCAGGGCCAGCCCTAGCCATTTTGGTGCCCTAGGCGAGATTTGGATTTGGTGCAGATTTCTGCTCTAGAAATGACACTGGAACCTCTTACAGAGTTCTAATATGTAAATCAAAAATATCTCCTGTTTGCAAAGAGCATTTTCACACCACTCGTTATACCCAAACAGAAGGGCTTGTAATCTCACTGAGTTTCATGTATGGCTAATGGGAGGCTATTTTCCAAGAAAAAGTTATATTGCAGGTTTCACACAATTATTAACAAAGTCAGTCAGTCCTAGTGACAGCAAATATTTTTGCCTCAACAACATGTATTGAAAAGGTGCTATGCTCTACAGAATTTATTAATACGTATTTAGTTCACTGTAAAATTATGGGCCTCATAGAAGCAAAATGTGCAAAAAAGAAAAGATGTTGTTGACCTGCAGCTGAATACAAACATAATAATAATAATAATAATGACATAGCAGTGCTATCAATTGACTCACAGAGAGACAACAAGTCAACTTATGTGAACTGGTCTGCTTCAGAGGGTGGTGTAGATGGGAGATCAGATGTAACTTCTCCAGCAGCTGGAGGCTTCTGCAGATATTTCCTGAGTGCATCTTGACAGTTATAGAGTAGATATCAGCCTGTTTCAAGCAAAAATATGTAGCTGCAGAGTAGAACAAATAACTACTGCAGCCTGATGCACCAGCTGTGTGTAAGTTCAAACTTAGTTCAAAATTCATTATGGTTTATGCATTTCTGAAATAAAAGCTTGCAACACCAAGATAAGTTACAACATAACTCTAAGTAACAACTAAATCCCACAGCTATAATGTATCGTCAGCATAGCTGTGGGAGCTAACATCATGTTCTCTGCTGACCTAGCGGAAGTATACATATTGAGAACAGATACTTTATTAGCATCCGTGCTGATTCTCAGATCACTAACTACCCTAATGAGAGCAGTTTCTGTGCTGTGATTAGCTCTGAAGCCAGATTGAAATTTCTCCAGGAGATTGTTCTGATTTTAAAAAGTTGTTTAGTTGGTTGAAGAAAACTTTTTCGAGTATCTTGAAGAAAGGAGAGGTTTGATATGAGTCGTTAATTACTTAAAACTCTATAATCTAAGTTAAGGTTTCACAACAGCAATTTGGAAATTATCGGGAAAAACTCCTGTTTCAAGGGATGTATTAATGATATTTTTGACTGTGTGACTTCTTAATGAGTGCAGATGGAAATAGGTCAAGGCAACAGGTGGAAGAGTTACTGCAATTCTGCAAAGTTCTGAGTTTGTGATATTGGAGAATTTTCTCATTTTTGCCCTGCAATTCACAAAGTTGCCTACAGAGGTCACCAGGTGCTCTAACAATTTGACCTCTGATGGTTGTGATTTTATTGCAAAAGATTTGTACTGATATGTCTTTGTGTTTGTACATTCATTTGTACTGATAATGTCTTTGTATTTGTAATATGTATTTCATTTTGGTTTTGCTGGTTAAAAAGATGTTGCAGGTTAAAAGAAAATAAATACTGGTCAAACATCAGTTGGAGCGTGGCTTATCTGTACCAGAAGAAAACATTTGGGAGCAGTTATATGTGGTTTGAGTAAAGGTCCCATATGAGAGTATTGCAGGTGTGAGTGCCAAGAAATTTGAATGAGGCAGTGATGGATATAAGGTTGCTACTAAAGCCAATCACAAGTTCATGAGTTCTGGATGGACTGAGCAGCAGATTATTGTGTGTGCACCACCTAACTGTTTGATTCACCTGTTTACAGTAATGTGTTTCATTGTTTGAGATGAGACCTAACAATGGTTGAGTTGTCTGCATACATACACACTCACTGGCCATTTCATGCAGTACACCTGTGCAATCTAATGCAATCCAACACAACCGTTTTGCCATAAATTCTACTTTTATGAAGCTTGTACATTTATAGTGCATTACATTGAAAAGAGTCTCTCTTCCACTCTGGTGCTGTGGAAAGCATCTTGATAGGGGACATCCCCTCTGCTCAGGAATGTAGAGCCCTACAGAGAGTGGTATGCTCAGCAGAGAGTACCACTGAACCTTCACTCTCATGAAGGATCTTCACCAGTCCAACACAAAGAGACTCAGAAAAAGCTTCTTGTGGTTTGCCTTACAATTGTGACATACGTATACATTTCACATACTATATATATATATATATTTTGTATCTATAGTCTTGTTATCTTATGGGTTAAAAAAACTATTTATACATTTTCATTCTATATATTGCATGTTTTTGTCACTCTTTCTTAGTCTTTTAGCACAGCCTGCAGGATGTCATACTGCATTAACTGCATTAATTATATCTATGTGTGACAAATAGGAGTTTTGACTCCTTCAAACCTTGAAGTTGTTGTGTTGGCAGCAACCTACTTGTAAGTACCAGAAGACAAATGTATATCAGCAGCTGGAAGACAGCTGTTATAGTCTTTTTGTGATCAGTGAGCACTTCATTGGTGAGCCACTAGATGGTGTCATTACCTCACAAGTACAACTGTCCTGTCAACAAAACGGATTCCACTATTGAAACTGCAACTACTGCTGCTACTACTACTACAGTTAGTATTGCAAATCCACTGCTACTTTCTCTACAACTACCATTGTTAAATAAACTCATATCATTATTAAATAAAAAAAGCTAAAAACATGCTTGTAAAAGCTTTTAATTAAAGTTGAAGCTGTTTTTAGATTTGCATAAATGTTCTTTTGGATTCTTTTTGCTATTTTGTTCTCTTTTGTTTTACTTACTGATCCATTTGATTATTTTCATACCATTGTATCTGTTATGCCAAGCACTTTGAATGAATCAACTCATCAGATGTGCTGTACAAATAAAATTACTTTATCTTACTTCTGATACCATGATTAAAACAACCACAACTACTACCAGCACTATATTACTCATTACAAGACAATTACTCATATTTATCACGTTTTGTATGTTAAATGTTCATCTGCAGGATGAAATGCAATCCTGCAGATTTTTCCTGGGACAGGTCATACTGTGTATGTGGACATGCTCATCTCAATATCATGTAAAGATGAGGTAAATTGGAAATGTGGTGAGGAAATGGAAATGTTGCATGGGGAAAATAAGGAATAGATATGCCTAAATGATTCAGTGTGTGCCAAGACCATACTGAAGGAGTTGAAAACTTAAATGAGCAATTTACCAATTAATTGGAGATTAAAGGGAAAAAGCTTTATATTTGTTTTTTTACACTTAATTTTTTAACTATTATCTAATTAATTGCATTATTTAGTAGCGTATTCTGTTATATTTTTGACTTGTCTGATGACCTTTTACTACTTTCGGTCAATTCCGGGACTCCATACAAACCTCGAATGTGTAAGATACCATGGTCATTGGCACATTGATTTTCTTTTGCCTAAATGATTGAATGTAGGCTTGCACCTTCAATAGCAATAGGCCTACACATTTTATCCAAGAAGGGATGGTGTCCCCGGTTGACCCCATTCATGGTAGACTATCTGCATTAACATGATTTGGACTGAAGTATAGAGAGCTCTGTCTGCTGCAGCCCAATAAGGTATTAAAGTGTCTCTGTAGCAGCTGTTGCGCTCATGAAGCTGTTTTCAGCCAACACGTCCATGCTGCACACCAACAGGGTGATATGAGGACGCGTCCCGAGCTTCTCGGTCACGGTGTCATACACCCGGAGGTGAGACAGCCAATTAAATGCCGACGCTGCCTGGGGCTGTCAACGTAACGCACACACACACACGCGCGCACTCAGAAACGCGCACACTCCGTGTCTGGTACGTCAAGAAGAAGTGAAAGTAAGGTCATAAGTATCAGTAGGTGTATTCCTGCTTGCTTTGTCATCCTTGTGGCTCTGGTCCTTCTGCCGAGCAGCACCGAACCGTCTCCATGTCTCTGCCCACCGCGTCCCGGCTGTTCAGGAGCGCGCTGAGGATTCAGCTGGTGCCTGCGGCTAATGTGTCGGCCAAACCTGCCAAACACCCTGTCTCTGCTGGGGTAAGTTTATGTTCACTTTACTGACCTAACATGACCAGACCAGACTCTCTCGCATCCGGCGGGGGTAACATATATTCCCTTGCAACAGCGCCTAAATCGATATCCGTTATTTAGCTTGATTAGTTAATTATTCCGCGTCGCAGCACATCCGGCCTGATGTGACAGAGCAGATCACGCTCCATTAACTGCGTCAAACTTCACACTTATGTCTCTTTTCTTACTAAAAATGTTTATCTATATCAGGCGTTGAATATCTTCTCTTTCCGCGCGCAATGCTGAACGACAGTCTGACTTTGAAAGGGAATTATTATGACTCTTTTGATAAGTGCGTCAGTATCTATAGCCATTATTCCGCCTAATTCCAACACGTAGACATCTCTGCCAGTTCAGACACAAAAAAAACAAACAAACTATTCCCCGAATGTTCACAAATATGTGGAACTTTTTATGCGAACTTATAATGATTTTTCAGACAGTATTTGAGGCAGGAGCTTGTGTTACTGTAGTCATTTATAAGAAACAAAGGTTTGATACTGTCTGTAAACACGCTGCCTGTTGAGCAGGTGCCAAGTCAACGACCTTCATACTGACCACGGTCAGACAGAGTGGGCCCAAGCCCATTTCAAAAATGAATTTTCATTTTCAAAATAGTACATTTAGGGACCGACATCATGTTTTTGCTCATTGTGACACAATATCAGCCACAGGAACTGAGTGGGAACAGTGTTATTTATCCAGTTCCGTCTATTATTCGGTTATACTCAACTGACTGGGCCATGAATGTTAGAGAGGAAATTGCTTAAGCATAAATAGTGTGTGTGGTTTTTTTTAAAGACAATAACAACACATTGATTAAAGCTACAAAAGGACAAAAAAAAAGTACAAAAGCAAAAGAGTTTGGGGTTAACTAGAGTTACAACTAGAAAACGAAAGTCAGCAGAAAGCTCATGACTGTCAATAATTACCGCAGAAATGGTTAAAAATCGAATCATTAGAAAAACACGGTGAATATAAATGTGTGCATGTTGTCTCGGTGTTTGTGTTCTCGGCTGCTTTTTATCATGCTTGATTAAGCAATTTTGAATAAATTTGAAGTATCGTTTGCTTATTCGTTTACTGTTAAGTAGCCTACCCTCTGGCCTAAATCACTTCGCTATTTTTAGACAGTACTGGACGTTATTGAATACTTCTGTGCTGCTTGTGTTAAGATAACACTGAAGCATTGAGATGTAATAAAAATGGTAGAAATACATGTTAATATTCCTCAAACTGGGTTACTGAAAAAATACTTTTTGTCATTGGACACCTGCTATATAGGCTACTTTATTTATTTAGAGATACCAATATGAGAATAATAAATTAAACTAAAAAACTGAATAACAATATGGACAATCCATATCCATAATCCATAACTATAAGATAACAGTGTTTTTAGCATACATTATCCACCAACATACAGTATAAGTCAGTACTGATATATCCAGTACCTGTATTAAAGGTAACCATTGATGTGTTTTTGTGAACAAATACAATTATGTTTATATTCAGTGTTGCTCACCAAAATGCGCGGTGTGCATTCTTTATGTCTAACAAACCTGTTGAATGCATTTCATTCCTTATGAAACATTTGAAAAACTGATTTTTGGTGTGCATCCTGCAGATCCACTCATTTAAATATGACTCCACAGAGCCCCTAGTGGTCAACTCACACTTTTAAGCCAAATTAGCTGATCATATTAACTCATATATCACTTGGGCTCTATTTTTCTATATTATCCAAGGTTTCAACTTTGCTGCTACAAAGAGAAAGACAAAGAGACAGAAAGAATACTTCATAGAATGTAGTTTCCATTTACAAGTTATGCTTAGATACTGAGACTGTCCTGAATCAAGACATTTACTGAAACAGTAAGATATTACTGGAAATGAGTTTCATGAGAAAACCAGAACATTTGAGCCCTTATTTCTACTCAGAGTTACTGTGGGAATTTGGGAGTGACTAATGAAAATAGATGGACAGTGTTTAAAACAGTCAAGTGTTGTTTTTGGATTGAATCCATACAGACTACAGAATGTAAAAGAAGTCTTTTTGTGATGTGTTCTCTGCCAAAGTCAACAAACATTTAGTGAGTGCTATTTTATATGACCCAATATTGACATAGATCTAGTCAACAACAACAATCAGGAAATAGAAAGAGATCTATGACATGACTCACAATAGAAGGAATATTGCATTACAGAAAGTAATGCTATATTCCAAAGTAGTCCCATATGCTGCCAACTCGTCTGTGATTTATAAATTCAACAGTCTCTTGTTTTGTTTGTTGGTCTCTCAGGAGCAGGCCATCGCTATGACAGCGTTTTTCATTTCCATCCTGGCTCCATCCTCCTGGATACTGGCTCACCTGGAGGACTACAAGAAGAAGAAGGATTAGAAGAAGATGGAGAACAGAGGATCATTCCGACCCAGAAGAAGCAGACCAGTCAGCCGCCTCTCCCTCCAGGTCTCTGCCTCTCTCCATCTGTCTTCAGCTGATGAGACGAGTGACCAGTTTCCTGCTTCCAAGTAGTTTCCTGCTCTTCTGACCTATGACAATGTACATCTGTGCACCTGCTGTATCAACCTCTTAAGAATAAAACATGTTCCTTGTATAGAAACCCGGGCTTAGTGTGTGTGCTGTTTTGTTAGGTTGTAGAGATCAGTTGATATAACATTGATAAGGCATATATGTCTGCAACTTAAACGCATTTCATGATTGATTCATCTGTTGATTGTTTTTATAACAGGTTCCTCTTTTAACTTACAGAATGTCAGAAAATACTGACAGACGTTCATCACACTTTTCAAAATGACGTCCTCAGGTGTCTCGTGTCCAACCAACAGTCCAACATCCACATTTTTGCTTCATAAAATCAACTGATGGATTCATCTACTGATTGTTTATACACTAAATGTATACATGTTTCAAACATACAGTGGAAGTGTAGTTTCATCATCACAGCATGTTAATCACTGCACAAGTTAATGCAACAGTACAGATGGATGTGATATTAAATGGAATGTATTTACTATAAAGGGTTTCAGTGCTTCTCATAGAGTTTTAAATTGCATTACAACACATTTATTATTAATGCAGACATTTATTATTACAATATTGTTTGTGTACGCAAGATAATAATGGTTCTGCAGTAATAACAGGCTGGTCAAAATAAATAAATAAAATGAATTAGGGAGGAGACAACAAAAAGGATAATTTCATGGTATGTTTTCTGGAAAGAAAGATTTAATTTGGCATTAATTATAGAGAGAAATATGATTCCATGATTCCAGGCTTAACTGGAATTATTCATTGGAAGCATTTTTCTATTTTCTCCCTTGAATTAATACAAAATGATATTGTGTATCTCAAACTGTTCATAGCAAATCATTCAGAAATGACAGAGCTGTGAAATATAACCCAGACAGACTATTTCAAACAATGTACATAATCATAGTATTTATACAAGCAAGCATGTACACGCATTGTATGTGTATTTAAGTAACTTAATTTGAGCACATGTTCAATATTCAATACAAAACTGTGTGTTATGTTATGTTATATACAGTATAAATGTACATATGACCACACAACTCAACGTAAATAAGAATATCTACAGTATATGTCACAAAGTCATATCCTACATTTACTACCTTACTATCTAAATCATGATCACTGCATAGATACTATGAACAGGTATGTTAACATATATGGTAATAATCATTTGTGTGCGTTGCTTATGCATTGACATAAAATCTCCATTGAATCCATTATTTGATAATACAAATCACATTTTGATGACTGATTTATCATTAAAGTAATTTATGTTTCAAAAATTGAAAACATTCTCTGGTTCCAGCTTCTCCACGGAGATGTTTCTGTCTCTCTCTGTTTGATTGTAAATTACGTATCTTTGGGTTTCGGACTGTTGGATGGACAAAACATTTGAAGGCATCTTCCGCGGACTGAAACAACTTATGACCCAGATAGCATATGGAAGTGGGCCACTTCAGACAATGATACAGCACTTCTGGCCTTCTTCTGGCCCAAACAAGTAGATTGTAGTCTGAAATGGTCCACATGTAAAATAGCAAATATGATGCAAACATCACAAAGATTGGTAAAGATGTGGTGCTCTCACTGGATGTATGCCAGTTCTGGTTTATCTGGTTTACATACAGCATTGCTATGGCTTGCTTGTGGCCAGATCTGGGAAACAGGAGCAGACTGCCCAAGCGCCATCATTCCACTCAGTATGTGGGCCAGATGATAGTGCCGCAAGTGTCAAGGGCTGGCTGGATCTGGGCCACAGCAATTTTTCTATTTGGGGACAGGCACTGTTTCTGATGTTTTATAGACTGAATGACTACTCTACAAGTGAAAAAGCAAAAAAATAATTGAAATATTGATAATGAATGTAGTACATGTGCGTGCACAGAAGCACTAGCATTCAGTAGGTGGAAGTGATAAGGATCTTTTAACAGCCAGGACCATGTAACCACAGTCATCCTCCCACTGTGCTGCTCTGAGGAGCCGTTATTCAGAGAGACAGACTAAGCAGGAGAACAGAATGCCGGTTTGATTATTTGAATACTGAAGTGATCAACATTTCAATAGACTACACTGCCCATCAACAAAACCTTGAACCTCATATAATCTGCTGCAACTTTTTAAGATGAATTACAAAACCTGTTGAGTCACTGCTGTGGACTGTTTGTAGTTGAAGGAAATAGACTGCTGTATTTTCATTTTTGTGTCACACCATATGTGAACTTATTATATTATTCAAATGTGTAGTCGGATCTCAGTGGTTCATCTTCAGGTCACGATCCTAATGCAGGAGGTGTACACTGCAAGACACAACACAGACTCCAGGTTTAATCCACTGATCTCTCATCTGTCTTTACCCAGACATCCTTGCTAGTTTTTTCTGTCCTTCCTACCTCATTATACATACTGATACTTTCACTATGTGTGCAAGTCAGCGGTGGAAAGTAGCTAAGATGCTTATTACCATACTGAAGAATTCTGTTGAATACTATAGACTTCACTGCATTTATCTGACAGCTGTACTAGTCATTCTGTAGATGAAGATTTAATCTAATAAGTACATAAAACACCTTTGCAGTCAATTAAAATGCTCAACAACAGTATATAACATAGTTATAATTAGCTCCATCCTGACCAGCTAAAACATTAAGAATACTGCTTCCTCACTGATGTGCCAATAATAATTTAGTAATATATGTAATAATATAAAACTGGCAGAGGACACTTTGATACATAATGAGTTACTTTTCATATTTGAAGTACTTTTTGCAGATATTATTTCTACAAATTTACTTCAGTCAAAATTTGAAAGCAGTCATTTTGAATGACTTTGACTTGTAACAGAGTTGTCTTTTATTGTGTTGTTGCAGCTTTTTCCTAAAGACATGTATTAAGACATAACATCTTTGGAATAATAATGTGTATCTGTGTGTCGGTTTTTCCACAAAAAAGTATAGTTTTATTTTAATCCTTAAAATGGCATCTAGTGCTTTTCCTTCATTTAAAATTAAAAAGATATATATGAATGTCATCATTTTTTTTGAGCGGTGCGGGACTTAAAGTAAAGTATCTGAATAAATCTCCCACCACTGGTTTACATAAATTCTCCTCTAGAATTTATTTCTTGGTTACAAGTAACAGATGCTCGTGACAGATTAGTGTTGACATTTTTATTATTAATATTATGTAGAATGTATTTATTTATTGTTATTAACGTTTGTTATGATTGTTATGAATTCATGTTTCATTGAGTGATATTTGGGATATTGGTGTTTAGATCAGGATGGGAACTATATATGAATATGATATATATATATACCCATTTTGGGCTTGTGGGAAACAAAAATTAGAGTGAATAAGAGAAACATTTTACTTTATGGAATTATTTTTGTGTTGAATTCTATTCAATTAAAAGAATGTATAAAACCATCATATAAGCATAAAATATTTGTTAGATGAATGCTAGAAAACCCAGTAGACATGGCATAGAGAGCCGGCCACCTGGTGACCCAAGGACAAAAAGTGCCACAAAAGGGCCCTCTAAGGGGTCCCCACAAAGGAGAAGACATACCAAAGTTCTGTCATTGCTGTCTTAATTATGGGTAAATCAGGATGAAGGGCCCTATAGAGGGCCGCTATGTGTGACACTCTGGAATAACATGCCCTCATTGATAGCTCTTTCAGTGGAAGAAAATGTAATAGTGCCCTGTAAAGTAACCCACAAGATGTAATACAGTGCCCTGTGACTTGCCATTGTAATAGGGTGAGCTGGAGGATCTGTATGGGTGTCCTCCTAGTGGAAACAGTGCCATTTAGAGTTCCCCTAAGTCTAACATGAGGAAGTGAAGAATTGGGTTCCCTTTCAGTGAAAGAAAAAACATGATGCATGAGGGTGCACGGTATGGTCAAGTCAAGTCAAGTCAAGTCAGTTTTATTTACATAGTGCCAAATCACAACAGAAGTTATCGCAGGGCATTTTTCACATAGAACAGGTCTGGACTATACTCTTTATTTACAGAGAACCAACATTTCCCCATGAGCAGCACTTGGCAACAACAGCAAGGAAAACATTTCCTTTAACAGGAAGAAACTTTAAGCAGAACTGGGTTCTAGGTGGAAAGCCATCTGCCTTGACCGGTTGGGTTGAGAGAAAAAGAGGGAGGGGGAGAGAGGAGAGATACATAGAGAACCACAACAACAACAATAATAACAATAACAACAATAACAACAATAATAATAACAGAAATATGACTAATAATAATAACAGCAGACCATGGTGTCAAGTAGGACCACAGCAGCACAGGGTCTGTAGCCACAGTCCACAGAAGCCTGTGACCCATAACCAGGCAGTCCACAACCCTGATCCAACTCTGGGGAAGAAGCTGAGTTAGTAACATGCGTTAATGGTACATTAACGCATTTATATAGCACCTTTCTTAACATAAAATGCAGCTCAAAGTGCTTTACAGAAACAAACAAAAAAAAACAGATATTTAAAAAATATAAAAAACAACATAGAACAATGAACAATAAGAGGATAACAAGGGGTAAGAAGATAAAAAGAGTTAAGAAGATAAAAAGAGGTCAAATCATTAGGAGATAAGAAAGATAATACAGGTAATAAAAACAGCTGATAAAAGTAAAAAGCAGATAGAAGGTGGAGTTAATTTAAAACAAGACCATATGTTTGAAACATAGTCCAACAAGCAATCTGAAACATATGAAGGTGCTAGACTGTCTTGTAAAAGAGGAAGAAAAATAATCTTAAAATCTATCCTCCATGATGGGAAGTCCCTTGGCAATCTAGGCCTATAGCAGCATTACTAAGGGCTGGTCCAAGGCGAGCCTGGCTGACCCAAACTATAAGCTTTATCAAAATTATATCATTCAGTTGATTGGATACAGTACTACTCATTACTGATGTATGTAGACTGTAGGCCTGACCACAGCTGTATAACATGCTAAACAATATGCTAGATGGATATGAGATATGCACTTAGCTATCTATATACTGAATATTTGGTACAAATTGGAAATCAATCTTGATTTGGAAATCAATCTTGATCAATCTTGATTTCCAATTTGTATTGATTTTAAAAGTCTAGAAACCAACCAACCAAACATACATTAATATAAGAAAGACAGTTATGTGATGCGCATTAGTTCAATACTGACAGTATCTATTTTCAGTGTGGGAGTTTGAGACTCTTTCAAACATTTAAGAATCAACCAAGCAAAGGTTATTAAGCCAGTTATTAATACTTTAAATCTAAATTTACTCAACTGCGGCGCCACAGTTTTGTCCCCAAGGAGACATAACTGTGGTGAACTGGGCAGGTCACACTCTAACCATTCTCTCATATCTTCCAGAACATTCCTCCATAAAGGAGAAACCATGGAACATTGCCATAATGCATGTATGTACTGTATGTACCTTCTTCTGTTTTACATTTCCAACATAAACTGTGTTTAATTAGACCCATTTTATTGAGTCTTTTTGGGTTGTAATAACATCAATGAGGTATTTTATGTTGAATAAATTTGGCTTTGGTTGTTGGAAAGAATCATCTCCCATGTTTCTTCATCAAATGTACAACTCAAGTCTTTTCCCCATATTATCCTAAGGTTTTTACAACCATTGTCCTTTACCCAAGGACATATCTCACACCACCACTGATGCTTTATGAAACATTGTTGGTAGTTATAAGTCCATGTCCATGTCCCTTCAGATTGAACTTTTCCCTTAATCTGTTCAAGAAAGGAAATTCCCCTCTTTGACTAGGTCATGTAGTATTCTGATTTCTTTTCTTAACCACTGAGCCTAATAAATTGTGCTGGTCCAGATGGTTTGGAAGCTACATTTGTTAAACTTACAGCTCATGCTCTATGTATCCCCTTGCTGATTTATTTAACCTACCTGTTCAATTCCCCCATATGGAAATGTGCTAGAGTTACCCCTTTTTTCAAAGAAGGGGTTCCACTTGATGTGAATAACTATTGACCAATCTCTATTATCTGTACCATTTCCAAATTTTTTGAGAAACTTATTTTTAATCAATTATATCAGTACATCAGTCTGTGCAGTATCCTATCTCCAACTCAATCTGGCTTTAGACCTAATTTCTCCACCACAACATCCCTACTAAAATTCACTTATGATGTGTTCTCCTCCTTTGATAAAGGCCTACTCACAGATACAATTGTTATTGATCTTTCAGAAGTTTTTGATTGGGTTGATCACTGCCTCCTCATTGATAAGCTCTATTCTATTGGTCTATCTCAAAATGCTCTCCTCTGGTTTAATGCCAATTGTTGTGGACATTTTGAGCAATGGTCAGAGGTGGAGAAAGGCGCACAAGACTTTGATGTCTTAAAGCTGCAATTGTTTATTGAAAGTACTCAGCCAAGTGGAGAACCAAAGCAATAAAAAAACAAATAAAATGCTGTCTCTTTCTGTTCTGTCCCCTGAAGGTCCTAGTCTTTATCAGCCTACAATATGAAAAATTGACTGATTAAGTCAATGATTAAATGACGTTGCATGGAATTTCAGCAGCTTTGGTTTGAGTGTCTGACTCTGTCAACCACCTATCTGTGTTGTTTAGGAAAGCCTCCTCTGACCTTGGTAACCATGGCAATGCTGATATATCCTCTATCAAAGAGGTTTCTGCCTTCCCCAAAACATCACAGAGGGTTCTGCAGTCTAAAGGAGAGGATATCTTAATCTCTTATTAAGAATTACAGTGCAACCTCAAAGCCAAGCTTGACCCATTTTGTAACCTCTAAAGATAGAAAACTCCACAAAACCTGTCTTCATAATAGATGCCACTATGTTGTCTTTCAAGGTTCTCTGTCTGATTATTTAACCGTTGATAAAGGTGTTCCACAAGGCTCCACTCTTAGACCACTTCTTTTCTCTATCTTTAATAATGATTTAACACAAATATGCTCAAATTGTCTTGTTCATCCATATGCTGAAAATACTGTTATATACACCCCTTACTCTGATATATTACAGATCCAGAACTCTTTACAATTTGACTTTAAGCTGGTTCAAAAATGGCTTCATAATAACAGACTCATATTGAAGAAGAAGAAGTCCTGCTGCATGGTGTTTGGCATGCGACAAAGACATTCACATCCCTGTGGCTTTCATATTAATTTTGATGATGGATCTCCCCTTGAGAGAGTTGATTCCTTCAGACTTCGGATTGACCTTGAACTCTGCTTTAAGCCCCACATTGATTTTATTTTGTAACGTACATATGGTTGTCTTTGCTCACTATATTGCTCAATTAATTGTTTTTCATTTCATGTCAGAAAAAGAATAATCTCTCAGTTAATCTTTACTATAATTGATTATGCTGACATTGTTTATCTGAACACTTCTGATGCTTTTCGTAGACCCCTAAATGTATTATATAACTCTCTGTGTAGATTTATTTTAAGGTGCCCATATATTGTTTTATGTATGAATCACTTAATTGATCCAAAGAAAGTGTTTTATCATAATGTAAGATTGTATTAGTAATTGTTGTGGAATACATATTAGTATCATTCCAGTTAGTATCCAGCTAGGTAATTTACCTGTGGGACTATAACCATCTCTATTGTGTTCACTTTCCCCCATAATGTCATAAATAAAGGCATAATTTACTCCAATTATCCTGATTAACTTTTATTTTATTTAATAGTGTTTCCATTTCTCCTATATCTGGGTTTAGTTCTATCCCTAAATATTTCATACCTTTTGAAAACCATTTAAATTTAAATGCAGATAGTAGGTTAGGTAAGTTTGAGAGACTGGCATAGCTTCTGATTTGTGACAATTTTGTAACCAGATACTTTGGAATATGCCTCAATAAATTCTTACAGCACTAATATAATCTTTGTAAACACACACACACACACACACACACACACACACACACACACACACACACACGCACACTTGCAGTGTGCATGTGGTACATCACTGGTTTGACAGGTTTTACAACCTGTTTTTGCATGTTTTCCTGTTGACCATTTCTTGGTTTTAGCCGTCACCTTAGCAAGATTCTTTCATTTTTTTAGATAATGTTTGCTGCTTGAGGGGCCGTCATGATAGAAGAAGCTTGAGAACCACTGAGAGACATTTTATCCACAAACTGTTGCAGTTTTGTAATCCGGGCGTGCAGCAACACTGGTCTCAACTTTACAACAGCAGTGTTAAAGAATAGGTTCAAAATATAAGAAAAAAGTGTGTGTTAAACCAGCAGTCAGGTGTCCATATGAGCAGTGAAAGAGGTGATCACTGGACGTAAAAGGCTCAGGTATTTACTGCCTGCTGTGCCAGTAAACTAGAGAACATTAAATCATGCCAAGTTTAATGTCATTACATAACCAATTATCTGAGAATTCTTAAAAAGAGAGAATGTATGCAAAATATTTGTGACAATCATACACACCCCTACCTCACTACAACTATGTTGAGCATAGTACAAAAGATGAAAATTAAACAAGGAAGTAGCTCCCCAACTGTTGAAATCTCACTTCACTGGGTTTGGTGGGGTTTACTCCACAATGAATATCAGTTTCTGTCCACAACATTTAAACTTCATAGCTCTGTAAATACAGGTTTTATAGCTGGAGGTAAAAGTCCAAGTTCATATGACCCATATCCTAAAATAGTAATGTAGGATTTGAAGACTGTGTATGTACTGTCTTAGGATTGGAACAGTTTTCAGTTACAGGAAGTCAAATAAGGTTTTTCTGTTATCAGCAGCAGCACAAAGGTAGACTAGACTGTTGGTTAATCAGTACAGTTGTGTGTGCGTGTGCATGTGTTTGTGTGTGTGTGTGTGTGTGTGTGTGTGTGTGTGTGTGTCTAAGGGAGCCACCAATAGCACTTTGTGACCACAGGGTGGCACTATAATATAAGCACTATAATATAAAAATACATTACATAACCAGTTCAGGTTCTGCACCTGGACACACCTGCAGTCTCTCAGCCAATCAGCAGAGCCGATTCAGTCATCCTGCTGACAGGAGGCAGGGACCGTACAAACAGGAGGTGAAACCTTATGAAACTGTAAAACATCATTAAAGCTACATGTAGTATTAAATCAGATGTTTCATTCATGGCTCTTCATTTTATGATGAATCCAAACAAAGTCTCCTGGTTTATTACTATGTGCAGCACAGATATGATGAAAAATATAAACATAACAAGATTCAGTGGTTTGAAGATGGTTTGATACTTACCACACAGCAGAGTGAGACACAGGTGTAACTAATCAAATGAAATAAGAGGAAGTACCTGATGTAGGATTTTAATGTTTCAATATATCCATGTAACGATTCCTCACACAGAAGTTTTAGTACTGATTGTAATATTTGCACATTTTGTTCAGCTGATATTAAATTCTGTTTATAGCTGTAAATATTTTTAGAACTGTCTGTGTTGTACTTGAAAAACAAAATTTCAACTTTCCAATATAGTAACATTATTTTTTCAATTTTCATGCAGCACCAAAAAGTTGGAAGTGTGTAAATAATGATTTTTATGGCAAAATATTATTCATATATAGATATATGAAATGTAGATTCGTTAAGCATCCTTCTGTGTTTGAAACGTTCAAAAATGTTATTAAGTTATTAAGTTAGTAAGTTCTGTTGGGATTCCTTAGAAATGTATTTTAATCAGACACTTTATTTTAGATTAAACTTTTATATCACATTTTTAAATATATATATTTACTTACATTTTTGTTGAATCATAATTCATTGAATTATAATTTCTGTATATTTCTGGCCATCAGTTAGTCTCAGTTGTATTGTAATGAACTAATGTTCTGTGCTGCCTGTTAAGCTTAATGGCACACTTACATAGAACAGAGCCCTCATTCATGTTATTACTTCCTTCCTGTGCTTTTCCCGTTTTGACAAGTCTAAAAACACAAACTACAAACAAATCTGGTCAAACCAGTGATATAACCAGAGAGCAGGGAGCTGAGGTCTGCCTTAAAACAACAGTCAGGTGTCCAGATGAACAGTATGAATAGTGAACAGTATCTCCAAAGTCAGCTTTCAGATGTTAAATATTGATATTTTCAACAATTTGGAATAAAAAAAACTGACATTTCCTGATTTATTCCCTCTTGAAGATAAAAAAAAGTACAAAAATGGTTTAAGTTTCAGCATTCTTGTAAGAATACTATCAGCATTTTCTTTGCACATAGCATAGTCCTAATTAATAACCAAAGCAACTTTTTTTTGACCAGCAGCTCTTTATCAACATAAATCTAAACTGGGAAAATAAAATAAAAAGTATCTTGATGATAATGTGCTTAATATAAAAAAGTAGATGTGAACTTAGTAGTATTAACTTTCTTTTTATTTTCAGATATTTAAAATTCAAACAGGAAATTGTTGTCAGTCAGTGTTTGGAGGCAAATTAAATTCCACAAGTGCGATCACAGCATTAAAAAAGGTCATTTAATGAAACCTCCTCTCTGCAAGCTTTGGCGTTGCTGTTCTGCTGGATAATCTACAAGCTTTCATAGGCACCATTCCTTCAGTAGAAAGTAGATCCACTGAAAACTGAAGGCCCTCAAAAACATGTTTCTTTTGGAGGAATAATAAGAATTCCTTCAGACCCAATAGGGCCTTTGCACCGGTGTTTGGGCCCTAAATAGTAACTATAATTGTCACATAAATGTAGTGAATAAAAGTATAGGAAGTATCATAAAATAGAAATACTCTAGTAATGTAAAAGTGCCTCACAATTGTACTGAAGCCCAGCACCTGAGAATCTGTTCTTTGTTACATTCCACCTCTTTGTACCACATTATATAGCGGAATACCAACTTTCCTGTTTCATCATCAGTAGTCATTTACAATGTGTTAAAACACTGTTAGTGTTGTTTAAGTTTCCACTGATCACCACTAGAGGTTACTAAAGGACAGGAACACACAACCACCTTATAGTTGAAACAATTTTATTTCATGAAAATATCAACCATTGGCACTTAATTTACTATAGTAAAATCAACCTTTTGAATCTGGTAAAAATGGAACAAAACCAGTCAGGAATGTGGTCAATACCACATGATAAGAAATGGTTCCATTACAGCAGAAACTCCAGCATGACCTTTACATTTGTCATTTTATTCTGTCTGTATTTTATCACCTTTGCCTGTCACTTATTGTAGTGTAGTCCTTCCAGGTAAACCATGTTTTATCTGTATGTCACTTCATCTTGTTATATATTTGTAAGAGCATCCCAACAGACAGAGGCTTCATGGATGTAAAGTTGTCTCTTTTCAAAGCAAAGTCATTGCATTGGACAAATGACTGTATGGAAGCTCATTTCTGCCAGGAAAAAAAAAAGAATGACAAAAAACAAAATACTAATGGTAAATTAAAATGATGACTGAAGTAAAAATGAGTCAAATTTCTGAACTAATAATGCAAATTAATTTACATCCATTCTTTTTTTTTTCCTGGAGGAATGGCCCTTTTATGCATCTTTTAGTGCTCCGACTTAACATTTCAGTGCATCTCCAAGAACATTTACACATGTGCTTTCACCTCATCTGGAAGTCGAATGTAAAGGATAACGCTGAACAGTCCAGTGTGTATCTTTGTGCATTTACCACAGTCTCCCACAGTTTACACACACACACACACACACACACGCAGCCTGACCTCTGACCTTTCGATTTTCTGAAAGAGTATCAATTCTTGGAAGATACACTTGGTTTAATGAGTGTGTCCGGTCCTAAAAATGCTAGTTAGCTCAGTCAAATCAGCGCATTAGATAACTGATGAAGATAACAATTGGTTTCAAGGAGGACAGATTAAAAAATGAGTGTGTTACTATTAGTGATAAGTACCAGTTGAAGAAAATATCCAGACTAAAATGATCAATGTGAAGGTTTTAGTGTCAATCCTGCCATATCTGCTGCTGTAACAGAACCAGAACACACATACACACACACACACACACACACACACACACTCAAGCAGCTAAATTACACAACCATAAAAAAATAAACATTCTTCAAAATGTACAGCGTAAAAGCAAGGCCCAGGGGTCGACAAGACTTCATTTCACACAAGGCTCATTAGTTTCTGCATCAGCCAGACATTTCAATGAAGTGCTTTGATTTTTCCAGTGAGTACTTTCACTTCTCTCTCTCCTCAAATGACATGCGCATCCCCAACATACTGTATGTACAGAGAGCTGTTCACAGCTGAATATAAAAATCAAGAACATTTGGGACAAACAAAAAAAAAATCTAAACTTTTGAAGCAGTTAATGGTGTTTGCGTGGCAGGGACTTTTCTCATTTTATGGCTCCAAAAGCTGCGGACCCATCATTAAATATGTTTCCAAGAAGACAAAAGCAAAAGTCTTGATGTAACTTATCATTCCTGCCCCACAGCTTTATAATCTGCTGACATTGGCCTCTCCTGATTTTACCATTTTGCTTCCCAAAAATAAATCTCAGCCAAAAATACATTCTAGCTTTAATTTGATTTGCTGCCTGTTTCACATGCGCTGGCAACAGAGCCACTGAGGCACTGCTTATGTAACGGGGGGACAGATGGAGAGGAGAGTGACGTACAGGGTGCATGTGTAGAATTCAAGCCGTCTTTGGTTTGAGAGGGTTAAAAAGAAATTCTTTGAGGGAATTAGGAGGAAAAATATGCAAATACAGCTGCAGTTCAGGATGTTGAGATTTCAGAGCAGTTTAAAGTGTGGCGGCGTCATGTTTGAGCTCTGTTAGAGGAGAGGATGATGATGATGATGATGATGATGATGACATGAGCAGACATACAGGAAAAAACATCATTTCTAATTGGAATTTCATGTGCATAACAATCTGCAACCAGAATTGAAAAAAAAAAAAAACAACACAAGACAAAAAGTTTGCTTCTGACAACACTCAAACCAATCTTCCTCTGCCTCTATTCCATTATTGACTGGGTGAAGATGGCAACTGCCCCGGGGCCCCCCCCAAAGGCTCCAGGTTCAGTGTGTAGCAACTGCTAATTTCATATTTGTATGGGCACCCTGTTACAACTTTATAAATATTCTAGTTGACATTCTTAAAATAATCATAACCAAACTATAACTTGTGGAACCTGGTGTGGTTTGGGGTCAGGCCATATATAGAAACAGCATCACTGGTGAGCTTATTCAGAGGATTACATGTACATTTCGTCTGCATATGCATGTTGGAGATACACATACGATACTGATTCAAAGCCAAGTAAAAGCAGTCATTGAAGGCTGTGGGAATTCGATGAGCCCATAGAAACTACAAGGGAGCACACTTCTATTGAACCAGCTGATGCACATTTAGTGCAGAAAAACAACAGCTTTTCATATTTGGTCATAAAGATTGAAAGCTACAAAGACCTGGAAACAATTTAGAATATATATATATACAAATCAGTTCACTGTCACAAAATGACACACCTGGAAAAGATCATTCAAAAGAGTGAAGAAAAGAAAAGATGAAAAAGCTCTTCTCGGTTTTGGGGGTTGGTTTAGTAATCAGACCATCTTTGTGTCCTGTGTTCAAAGCTCTGCTGCATTCACTCTCAGCATACAAACCAAGAGGATGAGCAGAGAGACTGAGAGGACATTCTCTATGCTGTGTTTGCAGGGCTTTGACCAGGACCAAACTAAATACAAAACAATGAAGACAGTAAGCTAAGAAGGGAAGATGTTATAGGTGCTTCTAACTAATTTGGAAATGAACAATAACAACAACAACATGCAGGCAGTCAGACTTGAATTCATTTAAAACAAAAAAAAAAATAAGAACAGAAAGAGCTAAAAGGAGCAGCAAGAGACAAAGTGTTAAAGAAAGACAGCCCTGAAGATAAAACACCACTTTGGAAGTTAGAAAATAGAAATTAAGGCCTCAAGGGAAAAAAAAGCCAGAATCTTGCATATAACCGTCATCTTCCTGTCAGGCTGCCTGCTGCTGTTCTGTCTCTCTGACAGTGAAACAGACTCAGACATACATACATACAGCTCCTGAGAGAAGTTAGTGTCAGATGGAGAACTCCACCCATGCTGCTAACCTGTAAGTCCTGCCAACACAGGAGCATCCTGCTGCCTTCACATCATACAAGAACTATTTCATCAGGTTTATTTAGTGTAAGGGCTTCTCTTGACTTTGGAATAAATACGGAATGCACTGCCAAACCCTGAAAGGAGTACTGGCAATGTGAACACTCAGGGTTAGTGTTCAGTTTAAAAAAAAAAAGAAAAAAAGAAACTCTTCTGTAGTGTGTGGTTGCCATATGATGTGAATGCAGCATTATGCTGTCTTATGGTGGACCTAACACTGAAGGCTTAGCAGCAAGTCAGAAGGCGTAGTTGCTGCATAGTTCACCTTCAGTTTGCACTGCTCTGCTCTTTTTCAAAAACAGCTGAAGAAAATTATTCTGGTCCTGGTCCGTCAGCAGGTAGTGAGATCATGTCTCGGGGCCAGACTGGTCTCCATGTGTCCTGGGATTTGCCAGGGTCGAGTGTTAAAACTCAGGTCCCATCGAGAGAAGGTGCGACCGGTGTCAGATCCAGCCAGGCAGGCAGGCAGGCCTCCCTCAGCGCTGCTAGAGGGTGGCAAGTACCCTGAGGAAGGAGATGATGAGGACACAGAAGGACTGTCCCACACCGAAAACAAGAGCCTCCAGAGAGATCATCCTCTTCCCTGCTGCCTTGTACACACCTGCTATGGCTGCACCTTACAAGACACACACAAAAAACAAACATGTAGGTATATAGCAGCTGACCTACTGTCTGATAAGCCAAAAAGATTTCCATAAGACAGGAAAATTGACATAACATCACACTTCACTAACATATCACCATCTAGAGATGTCCCCAGCATATCCAAAGGCCTAGATTAGCTCAAATAAATGCTATCAAACACAGCTCGTGTCTTTACTCTGACTTTTGTCACCTCAGCCTGTTTATGTTACAGCGCTGTTCACCTTTACAACAGCCAGGCTCTATAGTGTGAGCATGTCACTGCATGTTGGAGAGAAGATGAGATTATCATATCATAATTAAAGCTGATCAATTTGTATGAAGTCAACTGATAAATGTTAACTATTCATGTGATTAATTTTTGGAAAGCATTATTCTGAGCATCTAAAGCACAACATTTTCAAGGATGAATTTTTAACTCAACTCATTTTCAGATTGCAGCTTGACTATGTAGCTGTGTTGTTTAGGTAAATTAATATGTATCAGCAGGTGCCCAAAATTAAAGGATTGGGCCAAAAAAAAAAACTTGATGGGGACATCTCCATCATAATCCAAGCAGACATACACACATAGACAGTGGACTTACTGGTGAGGACTCCCCCACACACTGGCCCGACGATGCCCATGAGGAGGATGGCGATGGGCATGAAACGGGCCATCTTGTGCTGTCGCAGCGTGGCGAGAGACAACAGGGCTGCAGGCAGGTGGAAGACCAGAGAGGAGACCGCTGCCCACAGGAACACCCCATACCACATCTCTGGACAAACACACCAACCATGCAGCCACATGTCAATTGATGCCAATCAAAGTGCAGAACGTTCACAATTCCACAGTGCACTGGGGCCCATTCATTTGGATAATTCATCCATTATTCATCTATCTAAATGCAATCCTAGCTGCCTGGCTCTGTTCCCTTTATCTCCTCTATAGAGAACAAAAGTGTTGCAAATTATACAGCAGATCATATGTACTCTTGTGGCTACTTCATCTACAGGTGGTTGACAAATGAGAGGAAATAGCTGAATTAGTGTAGAAACAAAGAATGCAGATGGATTGTTGAGTATAAAATTTACGTGAATCATATGCGGTGGTCTTCATTCACCATATCTCAACCCAATTTAACAGCTATGGGCGATCATCTCCCCCGCTGTGTTTTGGAAGAATGCTGTTGATCCCTCTGGTAAAGTCTCACACACTTGAAGGATCTATAACATGGAGACCTGAAGCTCCTCTGGAGGCTGGCGGAGGAACAACTTGAGTTTAGCACTCCAGTCCCAGGTAAACACAGCACAGTCCCAGAGTGAGCCCAAGCCCCCAAACTTTACGTTAAGAGTCCTCAACGTGATCAAGAACATGTTCTGACTTGTTAATATCCACACCAACACAGAAACAATTGGTAGGTGAAATTAACATTAATCATGACTGTTTCATAATATTTTGTTAGTAATACATCAATAGCTTTGACCGAGATATTTTAGTACAACAAAAGTCAAGGACAAGTAATCCATACCTCTGTTAGGTACAAAGGGACTCGGATTTAGTTTTACCACTGGGTAAGATTCGATCTGTGATTTATGACATTTTATATGTGAAATAACATCAGTTATTGAGTAAAATTATACAATAAACTATAATGTACAATATTATATATACATACATATAACATTATATCTTTGCTCAATTCACAATGTAAATCACTTACATTGTGAGAGACAATAGGGCTCAGTCAGCAGAGCTCTGAAGCTCCACCCTGCGCCTACACAGACCAGAGCAGCTCACTGATCTGGTTTATTCAAAGTTTATTAATATTATAAGTATTGTGTGTTCAGATTGCACCAAATTTGACACTGCACTCCCTTCAGTCCCCAGCTATACACTCACCAACTGTGGAGCTGATCAGATAAACAGTTCAAAAGATATGCAAAGGACATACATACAGAGCTTCTTTTAGTTGAGAGAAGACATAGCTACCAGTACAGAGCGGGCCAAATATATACAGAACTTCCTAAACCACCAATCATCTAAAATACAGCAACAACAAGAGCAATAGTAGTAGTAGTAGTAGTAATAGTAATAGTAATACTACTACTACTAGTAATAATAATAATAATAATAATAATAGAACAGCGTTTGCCATGTTACTGTAGTTTAGCTAACTACATTTCTCTGGGGGATAGTGGAGCTTCATTTAATGTGACTGGTAGCTTAACCCGCTGCACTTTGCAAGTAGCTTAACCAACTCTGTATAAACCAAACACACACACACTTATCTGTAAAGTTATGTTAATCCCTTCCACTAACACGGCTTCTACACATTCAAAGCTATGAGAAAGGAGAGCTTTAACACAATGGACATAACATGTTCTTACTTTAACACGCCGATTACACTAAGATAAATAGAAAATACCCACCTAAGCTAGTTATGTAAAATGCTATGGACTCTTATTTACAATACAATTTCACCACTTTTGGAACTGTTTATTCATTTGACCAATTCTCTAACTAGAAATAGCAGCATATATTTGTTAAGCATCGCAGTCTGACGATTAAAAACAACCGTTGTGATGAAGCAGGAAGTTAGCTAGCTTAACGAATGTACCTCAACAATGCTAACGCCTACAAACTAACGTCCCACAGCTACAGGGATCAAATGTCAGGAATTGAACACAATTAACGTTAATTAAATAGAAACAATGAAGACACGGTTATCATGTTGGTCCCTGTATACATTATTAACTATAAGACAGCCTGTAACGTTAACGTTACCTGAGAAGTCGCTGAGCGAGGTGTCGTTGCCTCGGTGTGTGCCGTTTTTTCTCGGCACTAAATTCAACCCGAGTATTTGCTGGACGAAGCCGATCTCACTATATCTGTCCTGCATGTCTCACATCGACAGTCGACACTGCAGGAGTGAAGGACGGCGAGCAGACGTGACACCATGAGAGGCGGTGAAGGATTCAGTGAGACGCGATCTGGTCGCAACACTAGCTAGCATCAAGCTAGCTTAGCTAACGTTAGCTGTCAACAGAAGTGGTAGGAAGGTATTTTATTCCCTGAAACAGGTCTGTCAGGCAGCACCGCTTCCGGCGTTAGAGACGACGCTGAAGTTAAGAAAAAGAAACAATGATATTTAGCGTCTTAATTTTTTTCAAGTACGTGGTAAATAGTTTCAAAACAGTAACAAAAGCCCTGTTTAAACCCATCCATCCGTTTTGTGAAACCTTTATTTTGCTTATTAGACAGATTAGAACATTTACTCTATAAAAGGTATTGTTTGCTTGTATTTCAAAAAGGTAAATACAACCTTTCTAGCTTTAATTTTTAAATAAGAAAGATGAACTCCACATGGTCATAATAACCAAAGAAATGGAGAGACGTGGGATGATGCTGTGAATTTCTAGCCGCAGTGAAATCGCAGTTTCACGTTACTTTCCCCTTAACGCTGCATTGGAAGCTAACCTCAGCGTCGTGCCCTGGAGGCTATATGTTAGATACCGTCAAGTTAACTGGAGCAACAGTCAAGCTGTGGCCATAAAACTACATATTAAACGCTGTACACAATTGAGAGTAAAGATTGATGTTGGAGTAATATCAAGAGGATGTTAAGGAAAACTGCATGTATGCGGTGGGCTGCCTGAAAGACTAAACCCAGGGAAGTTTCCCCCCAAAACTACGCCGTGCATTTGAGATGCTGCTCTCTGTGTAGGACATACGTAGGCTAGAAAGGTCATTATTAAGCCCAGGTGTACACCTGTTTGTGTTTTGTATAAATTCGTATATTTTGTGCGGGGATGAGAACGTCTTTGCCCGCGAAACCAACGTTTAAATCCAGTATTTCCACAAACTGCGCCCAGCTTTTCAGAGAGAGAACTACAAACATGGCCCCAGAGAGCCATGTTTCCATTCAATTCAACGGGATATGGAAAATAGAGGCTTGACAATTCATCAGTAAATATCATGTCTGCTTGTATTCTGGTCAAAGTTAGCATCACCAGACAGTTATTACAGTATAAAATGATAACAGTCTGTGACAATGCAAGTCGATACAGTAGTAAAATAAAATCAGTGGCTGTTTGGAAGGAAAACATACAAAACTCTCTCCACTAAGTTTATTCCAAAATGACTTGATGCTTTTCTATACATACCATATTGGTATCTAATTAAATGATCTATGTATTGATGTATTGGTTGGTCGCTCTCTATAGGGTCAGACCAGTGTGAACGATACCTGGGCAGGTGCACACAGTTGTGGAAATGGGCAAAGTGTTCCAATAATTTTCTGATTGATACTTATATTCATATTTTACTTTAGTACCACTCACATAGGAAGAGGTAAGTAGTATAGAACATTCACAGAAAAATGTAAATAGAAT
Source organism: Euthynnus affinis (assembly GCA_029490765.1). Classification (NCBI taxonomy): domain Eukaryota; kingdom Metazoa; phylum Chordata; class Actinopteri; order Scombriformes; family Scombridae; genus Euthynnus; species Euthynnus affinis. Next base: position 33,222,363 of record CM055844.1, on the reverse strand, counting down.
ATGCCAGAACACAATGGATGACTTTTAAAGTTTGATCAATGTCAAAGTTGCATTTTGATGGAGTTCAGACATACTTTTTGATGTAAAAAGCATGCTCCAGCTTTAGTTTAGGCTCCGCCTACATCCTACATTACCTTTGTTCAAAAAGGTAGAGAACTTGAATATTTCTGACCTGTTCCAGGTTTTCCATGGCCGCCAGAAGCTTGTAGCAGTGTTTGACGACATCCTTGTTCTTGAACATCAAACTTCATAAATTCTCAGCAGCTCAAGTTTTCACAAACTTACATCATATTAACGGTTAGGCTGGTTTGCAGTCCGAAGAGATATGGTAACAGCTGGGACCTAATATGTAATACAAGGTGTCACACTGAGATTCCAGAGAAAAAGTATGTAAATAATTGCAAGACTGTACAGAGATGACTTGATTTTGACTGGAAATTAGCTTTTGAAGTTCAATAATGAAAATATTCAAGATGCAATCCCCAAAGAAACCTGTGGTGGGATTTTGCAACAGGCTACAACTAAAACCTCCCATGACAGACAAACCCAATAATTCATCTGCAAGACCACTTTGCTTCAGAAATTAAGATGAAATTTAATTAACAATCTGACAAAAAAACGTGGGGGTTAAATTGTACTATAATCTGTATATAGCTTATTCCCTTTCCAATGCTGGTACAGAAAACTTGGAGTAACAAACCCATAAGAAAAACAAAACCTGTAGCACCTGCATGCTGATAATTCACCCCCACAGTCTTTTCACACAACAAAAAGGACAGCCACTGCTTTCAGGGCAAGTTATCAGAACTAGTGGAAATGTGGTTGGTAACACGATGAAGATCATCTCAATGAAAACACCACCTTTAGAAATGCTACAGGTTAGGATGAAGGTTAGGGTGTTTGTGTCCTTGGGAAGGTTTACATCTGCAGGCTCAGTGTTGTGGAACCAAATCCCAACCGTTTGTTACCAAGATGCAAAATGTCACATTGGATGAGGGGGGGGAAAGTAAGGGGCTCTATGGAGAGAAAGGAGGGGGAAAAAGCCCAGACTGCTGACAAGCTGCAGAAGACTGTGCAGTCCAAAATAATATCATTCACATCCCAGCTGCAGGTAGATGCATTGGTGATTGGTTTATTTAGGGCTCAGTGCCACAGTTACCTAATGTGGAGCGATATCATGTATATAGCCAATGTAACCAATGTTCTTTTTTGCACAGTAGACAAACAATTGGCCCATCCTAACAGTTGGTCCATTATAATGTTAAAAAAATATAGCAGAGCCAGTTATGTTTCTCAAGGATTAGTGAAGACCAACCCAGAGCTAAAAGTCTATATAATAGACTATATATAATCTATACATTATAGAAGAAGGGCAACTACATCTGAAGACACCTGTGGCAGGTTTTGGCTGTGAACAATTGAAGGTACCCTGTAGAGTTTTTGACCACTAATAATACTATGGAGCAATGTTTTTAATGAGTGGGTCCCCGTTTTGTTTGTTATCGTGCATATATGCATTCACACAGGTGAACCCATACTCGTTCCCGCCAATGGTTTGACACCCTCCCACTGATCTACAGGTGGCAGTAACACACCAAATAAATGCAGCAGATATACTGAAGCAGGAAAGAAGGCAACTGCTAGCAAGTAATATGGATGTGAAGTTAAACAGGATACTGGCCTTTTGAAACGTTTTATGGAGGAAGCAAAATGCATTAACAAGGATACAGACAATGCGTTTTAGCGAGAAACACTGAATGTAAGAAGAAAACTCCACAGGGAACCTTTAAAAAACAGCCAAGTTTGAAATTTCAAACCTTTGAAAGTCAATCCATGCCTCATGAAGGCAGCATTTAAAGTAGCAGCAGCGATTCAGATTTAAAAAAACTAGCTGCATTCAGACTGACAATAGCACAAGAAAGAAAGAAACAAACTGCATTGGTATGGCTGGGGTGCTGAAACTTGGGGCGCACAAAAAAAAAAAAAAAAAAGAAAAAATATACACAGCAACCTCTCACTGACCTTAACAAAATAGCTGGACTTGGCTTTTACCAGAATGCAACACATTGTGATGTGGCAGTCTAGCCAATCAAGTTGGTGCCAGTTCACATTCCTGGCAATTACTTTTCATAACACTGTAAGACAGCATTTTACACTGCTGTGCAGTGCGTTGGCATCTGATAGGCCTTCAAACTCATGGATCAATTTCTTAAAGTGAACTTGGTGGATCTAGTTTCATGTTTTCTGTGGTACCTGTAGCAACATGCCCCCACCAACACAGCCCCTTGTGTTTTCTTAACGCTGTGCTATTTAGTCTGACCTTTTCACCACTTCTTTCCACATCCATAACTTGAACTAGTTGTCTTCAGACATGCAGTTTTTTACTCCTGGCTCTACTTGGCTGGACACTGATCTCGCAGAGAGTAAAGGATGCTTTCACTTAACCAGCAATACTTCTAATTTGCTAAATGTATTTTTGATTTCATTTCATGTTCCTGCTTAAAAATTTATCTGTAGCAGTCTTTTCCCTTCCCTACTAATTTCCCTAAAATGTTGTAGCAAGCTAAAAATCTGAATTCTGCACACTGTCTAGACAACTCAACCAGCAATGGGATTTACTAAGTGTGACATGATCTAAAGGGAGACCCCAAAGTTGAGGACCACTGGTGTAAAAAAAAGCACTTGGGATTTTTTTTTTTCTTTTCTTTTTTTAAAAAGAAGTTTTGGGGGCCAAAGAGGACTGTGGTTCTGACAAAGTTGAGCTGGGACTTAAAAAAAAACACAAGCTCAGATTACATTTACAGCTCGCAGTTTAGGCTGTGGTGACATCTCTCATGCTTAGCCTTCTAGCTGTGAGGTATGAACCCAGTTAGCATGAATGCAGTCTGCTAGAAGGAGAGAGAACATGTTGGTATGGCTCTTTAGTAACAAAAACATAACCATCATCTTACTTCCATAATAAATAAAAAAATTATACCAAAAGGCTTGTCAAATCTTAATCAAAGCAGAAGAATACAAGAGAGAAACATTTACAAATAATACCTGCAGCAAAATAAAACTTTGAGTGAAGTTTTTAAAATGTGTTTCAATTGGTAGGAGCAGCTTTGCTCAGAGACACAGACCAATGGTGGGTGAGACTTTTAAATAGAGCAACTGTTGTATTAAGTGTCAAGACTGTTATGCAGGATAACAGATCCAGCCATTAACAACAGTTTAGTGGTTGGTTGGTTCACCAATCTGCTATTCCTGCTTCTGTGGCAATTCATCTTATGTTTCTGTATACATTTTTTCTTTTTATAAAATATTTTATTCATACAATCATTTCTTTAACTATAGCAACATTACTATTTAATTTTGAGTGGCAAGATATCAGTCGCACATCACCTCATAAGAACAATAGTATATAAACAAATGCAGAAAAAAATTATTCTGTATCCATTTGAGTATGTCTCTCATTTTGCTTTTCAGTTCATTTTCTGTCTGTACACCTGTCTCTCTCTCTTTCTCTCTTTCTCTCTCTATCTCTCTCTTTCTCTCTCTTTTTCTGTCTGACTGTCAGTGATGAGCCGATGGGAGTATTGCTGGTCCTGGTGGGGGCTTGTGATTGGTACAGCTCTGAGCAGTGGCCTCCGCTGATTGGCCAGGAGGAAGGCCCTGCATGGCAGAACAGGCTGGCCATTGGCTGGCACTAGGCAACCTTCACGCCGGCCCATTTACAGTTGGCTCTGAGGACGCGGCACTCTGGTCCAATCTGGGAATAAACATAAGACGGAAAGGTGGGATCATTTAAACACGAGGGAGAGAAAGAAGGGAAATATGTCCCCTGCACAATAATAAAGCAATGAAGAAGTTATTATAAACTACTGAAACATTTCTCTGTGTAAATGTATGATTAGAGCTGCTGAAATGAGAGCTCAGTATGCAGCAGCATGTTAGTCAGGACAGTGATGCATCCTGGAAAATGTTGAGAGTGAAAGGCAGTCAGACTTACTTGGCCTCCTCTATGGCTGACATTTCCTCTAGAGGACCATTAGGAAGCTCCACAGTGGACCGACACTTCTCACTGCTTGCAGGACACAAGAGAGAGAGGAGAAACAAGTTCACTCAAAAGTCAGCCCATAATCATAACAACATAACTCTCATAGTATTAGAGCACATCCTCATGGGACTCATGAACAGAACAAAGTCACATTGAGTCCAGACTGTTAAAAAAAAAAAAAAAACAAGCTCAGATCTCACTGCCCTACTCTATAGGTCTATATCTGAGGGATCAGATCTCATTGCATCCTCAGGGCATCTGTTCACACCTGTACTTACAACTGTCCACTTGTGATCAGCTCACCTGAGACACATGTTAATGTAAACAGGGCTGTAAGAAACATTTAGATTCTGTGTGTAGTCTATGTGCTAATGGATGGTGCGCTCAGAGGGCAGCACTGGAATAATTAGTTAAATTAAAATTATCTATTGATAAATTAATAAATAATCAACAAGTCAATCAAATTTGCATTGAAATTATGGACTATAAAATGAAGTAAACATTGGCAAGGATTCATTCTTTTCCGCCATTCTTTGTTCAAATAAATAAAAAGAATTTAAAAAGAGTTTTAAATTTGTGTTGTTTTGTATTTTCAGCCGTGTTAACCGCTCTGTGACGCTCTACTAAGACAGAGGTCAATGACAATGCTGACGTTCAGCAGGTAAAATGTTCACCATCTTAGTTTAGAGTGATAGCATGCTAACACCTGCTGATTAGCATCAAATATTCCATGTTCCAGAATGCAGTATGAGTTGTGTTGAATATACAAAGCATGTGGACACATGGTTTTCCAGATAAGGTGTGTGTGTGTGTGTGTGTGTTGTGTCTGACCCTGTTTTTGGACAGCAGGCTGCGGCTGAGCTGTTGACGCCTGTTCGCTCCGAATCCTGATTCTCTCCTACCGAGTATTTCTCTGAAGAAGCACTCTTCTCTTCATCACTGGAACACACACACACACACACACACACAAACACACACACACGTACATTAATACCATATGAAGTGATTCATACCAACGACTTTCCCCCACAAAAAAAAAAAAACACACACACAGAACACAGTGAGACGTGAACAGTGATGCATGCTGAACTGACTGACAGAGTACACAGTAAAAACAAAGGATGGAGGTGTTGAAATGGGGTAAACTCTGTGGTAACGGTATGCAGGAGAAGCATCAAAATGTACAGCAAATGGAGAAAGTCAACTGTTTTGTTTGTTTAGCTAGGATATGCTTTACTTTAAAAGCTGCAATGCCCGCCATCATAACAGGCAAGCCTACAAACTTGATTTGGACACTGATTAGACCAAAATTGATTGTGCCAGCCGTCAGTCTTGCTTTGTCTCAGCGAACCACCAATAATCTTGATGAGGCCTCAATCAAAGCAAAACACCCACAAACATCCAAATTGAATTCAAAATCTGAGGTGCTACACAACAATTATTCAGCATTTGTCAATTTCCTAAAAACAACCCGCCATGCTTTAAAAGAAATGAGCGCAATTAAACATCTGCTTACAGTTTGCATTTTTAGAGTAAACATTTTCAGTAATAACTTAATGACAAACATCACAGTGCTCTGATAACCGTAGTCTTATTAAGTACTTAGCAAAGTCATAAATCTTTAATGCTACTTGATGCACAAAAAGGAAGACAGCAACTCTTAATGAAACTTTAATAAAAAAGGATATTATACTAAATTTTCATTTGATCTGCCTGCACAATTTGGCTGCTGCTCCTTTGACCATAAGATATTTTTCATAGATACTTGACGTTGTTGTCTTAAAGCTTGTGTTCTCTAGGTCGGTTTTTAGACCCCATTTCTGAACACACAAGGTTTCATTTCAGCCGCAGCCTTGCAGGGAAAAAGGGACGGACAAAATCTATCTGGCAGAAACGTTGCCTCCACTGTTATAGTTTATCATTTATTTTACACCAAGGATTTTTTTGTCCTAAAATTAAATTAATCTTTAATAGAAGGATATTGATCATATATTTTGGATTTTTTTCTGCATAGTAGAGCTGCTGCTGCTTCTCAGATCTCAATCCAATTACAGTTAATACAAATGAATGACATAGCAATTTCCTGTGTACATAGAACATTCATTTTTTTTTGTGATTTGATTGAAATAAGCAGCATCTGAATAGAAAAAAAAAAACAATCTCGCTTTCTATTTTAAAATAATTGCATTTTTGCTCTACTGATTATAGTTTCATGTAAGCCATAACAGCCCTTCCACTGTTGTCATAAGTAACTGATGAGTGGATTGTTAGAAATGGAAGGTAAATGTTTGTCATTATTCATATTATCTACAATGCAAATGCAAGGTCATAACATATTGTACCATTATCATCATTTAAATGAATATCGTGGCCACAAGCTGCTGACCTGCTGATCAGATCTGTGTGGTTTTTGGCATGAATAATTGCATGATTTCAATCAGCTGTGCTAGCACTATCTAGACACAACACCTATGTTGAGTATTGTGACTCCGTAATAGAATTGATTATGCAGTTTCACCTTTCATTGTGCATTTTAACCGTATTTAATCACAATCTTCAGATGCGATAGTAGCTGAGGGACAGAGCCAATAGAGACGCAGATATGGATAAAGCAAACCATAGAGCTGAAATAAACAAATGTGAATTAGAAGGTTGAAGCCACTTGGGGCAATTACACTTGACTTGTGTCATTTATAATAATAATAATAATAACTCAATAATTTAATAATAATTTAATAGTAATTTAATAATAATTTAATAATAATTTAATAATAATTGGCTTGCCCTGTTAAAATAAAAGCCACTTGAAAATTAAGTAAATTGAAAAACTGCACTTGGACAACACCTTTGGTAGAAAGACATGCAGAATGGAGATAATGAAATAAACAAACAAGGAGCTGAAAAACCAAAGAAGAAGAAGATCAAAATTGGGAAAGAAAAGTTGGTGGTTGACGTGACAAGACTACATCACGGCTGCAGGCTGATCTCTGATTGGCTGTACATACCGATAAGATTTCAACACTCTGAAGAAGACCACACCCACAACGCACAGCAAGAGAGAGAGGAGGGGAAGCTCAGGTTGTAAGTGTCGCTCAGTTCATTAGACAAGTTGTTATTTACTCAGACAGACAGACAATATAATGCAGCATCAACAAGGAGGGGGGACAGGAGGACAGAGGACAACCATTTTTATGATCCAGGATAGGCAAGTATTTCACTATGGAGGCATTACTGAAACAATCACCCTTTGGAAGACTGAAGGGTTGGCAGTCGTTTTATCGTTTGTGGAGAAGGGAGACTGCAGTCAGCTTGAATTCAATTTTGGTTACCATGAATAGTGAAGTCAAGTCAGTAGTGAAGTTTTCATGGTGGAATATTCATAAAAAAACTTTTCAAACTATTCCTGCTGTTCGTCTCATTATGTTCCAAACTACCAAATGTCCCCAAAATATGGCTAAATAAATGAAATGTCACAGTCAACATGCACAATCCTGTTGAGCTCACAGGCAGGTGTGTGCACCGACTTGTCCATCTACCCCATACATTTAGCCTTTTTTATTCCCCAGGGGCCTGTGTAAGATCTTTAAGTTAAATTTAACACAGCTAAAACAGGAAGTGTGATTGAGTGATAGTGTGAGATCACTCATAAGAAAACAGATGTGACCACACTAATGAGACACATCTGGACAAGTAAGCAGTCTGGTCAAGACACTGCAATAAACAAGAGAATTCCAGTGTTCTCCTCTTGGGGTTTTTGAACACCAGAATCAGAGCCTGCTACAGAGAGCTACAGTATGTAGCTTTGTGTGTGTGTGTGTGTGTGTGTGTGTGTGTGTGTGTGTGTGTGTGTGTGTGTGTGTGGGGATGTGTTTGGCAAACCTTTTGAAGACGGCGGTCTCAGTCTTGGCGTCGACAGTGAGACTGACTGTTTCTTTCATGGAGCCATTGATGACTGTCTCTGTGATGCTACGCTGCTCATTACAGGTCGTTTCCTCCTCCACTTTAGATCTCCCACAATCCTTAGAAGAGGTGGAGGAGGGAGAAGCCACACTGGTTCCCAACCAGCCATCACATTCTGGGAGGTAGTAAAAGAAAGAAGAGAACAGGAGTCAAGATTTCATCAAGGTCATGGTCATTTCAGCTGTTTCAACTATTACCCAGACAGGAAGGTTTGGGGTCGTTTACATACATAAATCATACATACATAGCAAGTGTCACATTTTCTATTGAAGTGTGTCCAGGTTTTGCATTACAGACGAACAACAGGACAGATTTAGAGCCAAATATTAGAGGGAGTGTGCATGCGTGTGCATGTCAAGCTCACATCTTACCTTCAGGCTGCATGGGTGCATTGACCCCCAGTGGGTCCCCTGTCTCTATGCTGGTTTCCATGGCAACAGGAGAGTTGCACCTCAGAGGGTCTTTGGGACTGAAAAAGAAACATTTCTATTTAGAACGCACTCTATCAGATTCAGCAAGTGACGCACGGCTAACAGAAACTGAGTGACCGGTGTCTGTCAGGATCCTACCTGACGGGGGTGAAGTTGGAGAAATCGGCCCAGCCTGTTTCGGAGCTGGAGGTGGCAGCAGGAGAGGAGCTCCATGCTGCCTCGGTGAGGGCTTCTGTGGAAGAGGGGGAGGGGGACAAAGGAGAGGAGGCAGCAGGGTTGCTAGGGCTGGAAGCCGGAGCTGTGGAGGTACCTGTGTCCATGGGGATGTCATCGAAGTTGGCTGTCCACACCGGCCCTGAAAAATCATATAATAATAATTAAACAAGACAAAAATGATACACAAACTAGCAAAAATGATCTTACTTGAATCCATTTAACATTATTATTGTTATTATTCTGTCCTTTGCGGGAGATGTAGTAGTTTAACACACCAACCTGTGTCAACTTCCATTCTGTCATCGGTGTTCGGGTTGGGAGCTTCAAATGGATCTCTCTTCACATCCTCCTCCTCGGAGTCTGTGCTCTCTTCGCTGTCTGTGCTGCCTGAACTCCTGACATGGACACACAGATCAAGTGTTATTTCCTGTCCTCATCAGAGTTCATCTTTTATACTGGAGGCTACAATACATGTGGAGCCACAGAGAAAAGCCCACACTCATACAACTTGACTGACACTTTGTAATGAAAATGAAGTACAAATGTTTGGTTAGACTAACAACTTGAATTGACTTTTTTTTTTTTTTTTTTTTTTTTTTTTTTTTTTTAAAGGAGAAAGATGGTGACTTGAAGGTGTAACAAGGCACAACAGAAGTTTATTCAGTGTGAAACTACAATGAGAGACAGACTGAGACAATAGGCCGCTGGGCACAGACATGTAAAAGGCTCTCCACCCGGACAGAAAGAAACACAGAGAGACTACAATCAATATGGCTGCCTCACTTGTGGTCATTTCATGTTTGTTTCAGTGACATTTTGCAGGTAAACCAGAACTCTCAGTTGACGTTTCTGACTGAAGAACTGAAGCTTAACTTAACAAGTATTTAATTTACACTGGAGATGAAGAGCGGCTGTCTGATACTTTTACCAAATACAAATGATTATAGGAAACAAAGGAAAAGAAACCAGAGATAAAAGGTTAGATTTTCTTAAAGCAGAGCTGCTCTGCTGTCAAACTGATTTAAACTGCACGTGCTAATGTATTTAAATGTAATATTGCTGTGGCATCAGTGTGCTGTGCAGTTGTAATATGAAGGGGAAAAAAAAACAAAAAACTAATATTGGATTGGATTTGGTTGACTGGAACTCAATATTGAAAGACTCTGATAAGGATCAGGAACAAAAATGTGATTAAGGCATCCCCGTTTTTATCTGAGCTCTGTGACTTTCCAATAAGAAAAAGGTTACTAACTGTCACTCAGCAGCTCTGGGCCAGGGGCTCCCTGACCGCTTTAGCCCCTGAGCCTGTGCCTTGTAGGCCAATTAAGTATTTCATCCCTGGTGTGTGTGTGTGTTTATCTGACCTGGGGCGCCTCTGTGCCTCTGGTGCGAAGGTGACATCTTTTTCGTCCCAGATATCCTCCTCATCTGAACCAGCATCTTCAAACTGCTGGATTTTCTCCTTACAGCGCGCCTCAAACAAAGCTATATTTGCCTGAGGAAAAACACACATACATGGGCCAGATACTTAGAAAACCATTGTTTATATCTACAGTACATTCACATACAAACTAGAGTTGGATCCTACAGAACAAAAGCCACTCAACTGTGAAGCAGACATTAACATGTGTGCCTCCAGTATCAAAGCACACAACAGCTTCACTGCAGGCCTCAAACAGAGCTATATCAATGGAAATATCAGTGTATGTAAGCTGAAAGCCTACATTTTTACATTTCTACCACAGCTTTTAAGTGTAATGGTACAGTTTTAAAAGGAAAGTCTGGCTTTGGTTTGACATGTGTGCTTCGCTCCAAGCGCTGGATTCAAATGCAGGTTATAGAAAAGTTGAATTTTATCAAGATGAATCGTCATATTCTACACATCTGTCATACCTTTGCCATCTACAGACAATTCAAATTTGTGGCATCTGCTTCTAAATGAACGTTAACATTGATATCAGGAAATAGGCATGCTGCATAAATGAAACAACACATTTTAATTTGTTCCGGGAGAACTTGACTTTCTCCTCTCATTCTTTTGACTATGTATGAATTCAAGATGAATAATCAAAGTACTTACACTTTCATTTGTATTCAGTGAAAAATTGATGTCTGATATTCTATCAAAGGGAATACTGCAATGTTAAAGAGAACAGAGTTTAGTTTAGTTAGGGTCGTTAGGCATCCACATATAAAAAGGCAGCACACAGGCAGACAGGCACACAGCTCTAACACTTCATGTTCAATACGATAAGGAAAGCTAAAATATATCCATCATGCCAGCTTCATGGATACGTTCATGTAGTGCTGAAGAAAAAAGTTTTGCTTTTTTTTTTTTTTGCAATAACAAATTTTCTTTTTACATACATGATTTGGGTTGTAAGCTGACAGAATGAAGGCTTCTTTTAATATAGGCCCTCGAACACAGAAAATGTAAAAGAAAGCCAAAATGGCTACTTTTAACACTACTAAGTGAAGGTTGAGTTTCCAAAAATATTATTTTGTACCCAACATTTATAATTATGGTATATAAATTACAATCATCATCATAAATGATAAATGTGCCATCTAAACTGCAGCCAGAGAGGATTGCTATCAGTGTCATGTCTCTACTGTGGTTCCAGTACTAAAAAGGTTCAAGACATTACATAACTTAGCACAAAGACAGAAAGCAGTGGGAACTACATGCCTTACTCCATCAAAAAGGTGGGAAAAAAAATACACTTTCCAACAACTCCTGTCACATGTTGTAGGGCTGGACACAAACCAGAAACTCCAGATTGATTTACCAGTTTGGGTTTGTAATATCAACATTTCCTCTTCTGATTCTGAGAGCTCCTCAACTGAGGTTATCTGCAAATAGATCTGTAACCAATAGTCTTTTTTTTCCATTCCAATCATTTTTATGTAAGGTAACATGCTGCAGTAACTGCACTGGCACTAAAGAGTGCATGCAGCCTGCCAAGACTAATATAAGCATCGGGTAAGCAAGTTGCTACTTCACCATTCAACGATGGACAAGGTAGGAAGGGTTTACTTTGTCTGTGAAGCTAGGCTGCAGTTTACCCATACTTCCTGTATTAGCACTAGGTTAAACACATCTTGAGCGTATCTCAGTATAGGACACCTTATGATGAAATTGATTTTTTTAAATTTGGTTCAGAGGCAACAGGTATTTTTACCAAAATATCAGATTGTTGCTTTTAGTGAGTGCAGCAAGCTCAGGAAATTCTATCTTTCCAGAGGGAAATGAGCGAGGCTCTACTTAACTAATACTCAGCTGTACCTGTCCACACATGAACCCTACAATCACCATTCCCATCAGTCCCCATACCAAACTCTGAAATTCTTCCATCCAGGCAATGCATTATAAAACCCTCTACAGAAAGCTTGGAAGTGGAAAAATGGAAATTACTTATTTTTACTACAATTAAGACTAGAATTGTGCTGCATGTTCTCTTCTCACCTAATCACACTTTACCTTCCAACTTGTGCATTCATGGTAATTGGGAAATCTCTGACCTGTATACAAGTGAATGGATTTTTAAAGGAGGCTCAGGAGAGGAGCAGATATCTAATGTAAATTTAGGCAGCCTGTTTAAGTCCTCTCCCTGCCGACTCTTCTAGAATAGGTCAGACCTTTCCCAGCTGTCTTGAATGCACAGATGGGAAGATCACCAGACAGACCTCCGGCATAACTAGAATGGGAACATCTTCAGGTACACCAATACAACAGTTCCTACTCACTTAAACCACAAGAATGAATACATCTTCTTAAAAAGAGTTTTAAAAATTTGTCACTGTTGCGCCACTTCTTATTGGCATCATTTACGACTCTTACAACAGAGAATTCAAGACTATTAAATATTTCACAGTGTGTTCAATCAGCAATTTTAGCCTAGCAGGGCAACATTATTCTCTCACTGAGGCTGGGTCTATGTCAGAAGTCCCTGAGTTGTTTGAACACTGCACTGTGCCTCATAACATGGAAACAAATGCTCTTTTGCTATTCTGATGAGTTGAACTGAAAAAATAATGAGTAGACTTGACTCAGCTGTTGTGTGTGTGTATGTGTGTGTGTGTGTGTGTAAATATATTGTGTGACCATAGTATTTAAAAGGAGAAAGTGAAAGCATGTCATACAGTTAGTATGTCTTGTGTACTCCTCTAACTGCTGTATGTTTTGATTTGAAAATTGCCAGTAATTATTCATTAATAGTAGGTATTTACATAAATGGGAGCTCAATACAATAGGTCTAAGTGAGAATAGAAAAACATAAATGCTTTTGAGCTGCACTTTGTAACACACTCTGCATATGAGGGTTTGCATTCTGAACATTTGTATTGGTGTATTGATTATTTCACCCAAGAGTAACACAATATTCTTCTGATTTTTTAAGTCTACGTCAATGCAATAATCAAATAGCAAGTGTACAGTGAAAGAGTAATCATTCCTTCTGAATTATTGATTTAAGTATTTTCTTGATCAATGGATTAGTCGGTTGGTTTAAAAAAATGTCATATAATGGTGAAAAATGCCAATCACAATTTCTTAAAGCCCAAGGTCATGTCTTTGATAAAAAAATATTCACTAAATATAGCATCGCAAAATACAAAGGGAAGCAGTAAAAACTGGAACCAGAGAATATTTGGCATTTGAGTTCAAATAATGAGTGACAGACAGCTGCTTCTGTGGACAGAGACACTGAACGCAGGTGGAGTCACAAGTGGGGAGACCGTAGAGAGGTGGAGAGTGTGAATGGACTCAACTAAGAACTATATATGCTGCCACTTCATTGTAAATGCTCGTTGACACTTGCCCTTTTCTCTTTTTTCATTTTGTTTTGATTTTATTTCTTCTCAGTTAGTATTGTATTAAGATAGACTTAAAAAAAAAAAAATCAGCCTTATCCTTTAAGTTAAGCCCAAGATCTACATAAGGCTCTACTTCACCCCATGAACTCATTGAAAGTTAAGCAGACACTTTAAATCATTGATCATTGACAAGCTATCTTTAACAACCCACAACCTTTGCAGAAGATTATAGCCCCAAATCCAGCTAGCCCTTAGGGATGAAAACAGGGACAACACAACAACAACAACATCAAAGCTGGATACGGTTGCTCCCCTCAAGCCATGTTTATATTGGCACAATTTTTTTTATGCTAGCCACATCAGAGGGAGGGGAAATCAGGCCTTTCCTGGAAGAAGTGACATTGGTCTTACTAGCAATTACGGCTTTTGTTCAAGCAAACCCATTTTATTGTCACTGATCTTTTTCTGTAGCAAACTACTTGGTAATGATAGATGTCTGGGCGGTTTAGAAGAAATTTGGATTAATCTAAAGAGCTTAAAACAGCTAAATAGCTTAAGACATTTTGAGACATCCAGATCCAAATTTTACTGTCAGTGGGGGCTGAGGATGCAGCCTTGAAGCATACCACACATCATTAATGATCGGGTTTTGCATCTAGAAATATTAAAATCATATTAAAATCAACTATCTCAGTATTTGGCACAAAAATGATGACATGGGGATTTGGAGACAGCGGCCCCTCCAGCTTTGTTATGTCTTTAATGTCTTGTCCCTTCAGATGTTACACAGTAATATTTAGAAAGCAAGTCCAGTCATGCAGGATGAGTACTCACTCCACAACATCGTCCTGATCAGCAAACTCTTCATCATTGAAGCCGAACTGCTCAATAAAATTGGACGTCATTTGTTGCATCTGATAATCAGAAAAGGCCTGGCAAAGCCCAGGACCAACGATAATGATATAGTCTTGGCTCTACACAAAGCTGGTCATTACTTGCAGTACAGAAAATACCAAGTCCATATATTGAATTATAAAAACAAAGAATGTATAACATGAATGCTAAACAAGTTAATAGAAAAAAAGCACAAACATGCATTTACAGTCAGATGCCAAATGCTTTGACATTAGTTAAAAAAAAAAACTATTTCATGTTTGCTTTACCACATTAGTAGTTAAGTAAATTAATTCAAAAGATAGTAGAGAGATGTTTGCGTAGATTCTAACTGCAGGACCCATAGTCACAAAGTATTCTACATTCAAAGGCCTTTTCACAGATGCATAGCCTAGAAATAAGCATCTGAACTCTATGCACTTCAGTCCATAGATCCGCCTAAGTGGGGATCTATGGACAACACTGCAAAAGGTTTTTATAGATATATGGTTGCATTTCACTGCAGCCAGCTAGTTTGAATTCATATTAGATTAATTTGAACCATGACAGCATACATCACCAAGAAGTAAGATTCTTTTTTTGTATCAATTACTCAATCTATGTAGCCTATTATGCATCCATCACCTAGAATTGAAATTATTAACGTTATCAAGGCTTCGCAATTAAATGAAACTAACAATTTTGTTCTGGCTTTAGTACAAATCTATGATTTATTCTTGTCCATATAGATCATCTCTTACAGCTGAACTGAGACTATGTTATCAACTTACACTGCTTAAAAGCCTCCATTACATAGCTACCATCTATACTCTAAGAAAACCTTCTATGGCAAAACAAGAGAGGTTCTTTTAAGATATTTGTTGCATCTGTGTCTATGGGCCTGCATTGTGTGTATCTGTGTTTGTGTGTTGAAGTCTTACTTGTTGTAGAGAGGAGTCCTGGTGAAAGCCACTGTCCTTAAAGTCCACCTCATCATCGCTTGAAGAATGGATGTGGTGTGTGTTCACCTAGAGAAAAGAAAGCATGAAATTGCCTTCATATATGAGTAACTTGTAGAGGCAATGTTTGATGTAATGTGGTACATAAAAGAGGTTGGTGACAGAGATGGTATTTGACTTAAAGTCAAACTACGGCTTTATAGATCACATCTAAAAACAAATAAAGCAAAAAAAATGGTTGGCCCTTTAAGAAAACAGTCTGTCCACCACCTCAGTATGCATTCAGTTCTAACATGGTGTAACGAAATAAATCTGTCTTCATATTTGCTTGTACTGTGCTAGCACTTCCTGGTCTAAATCTTTCTGATAATATAAAGTACAGTCCATTAGTATTTGAGTACATTTAGATTTAGTTTTACTCACAAGTTACAACAGTAACACAGCACTTTAAAATTAATTACCGTTTCATTTAAAATCCAATGGACTACAGGAGTGATGCAATGAAAAATGTGTCACAGTCCGAATACGTGATGGCTGGATTGTACATCCAACATGGGATGGCATAAATCAGGCAACGTGACAGTGTTCACTGTGCTTGTGGTAACTCACCAGGTCGACAGTGTTTCTCTTGTTTGTGTCAGCCAGCTGCCCAGAAATAAAGGCCTCCCATTTCTCTCTGTCCTCCGCTGGGAGCTCTGTGTCACACACACACACACACACACACACATAGAGTTCATATATCCTCTATCTTCATATATTGCACATTTAACTCAACTGTAAGAATGCTGTTCTCAAGTTCATGTTGGATCAAATCATTTTACTAAATAATAAAAGACATGCTAAGCCCAAAGTGAAATGATGTCACAGGTAGATTTCCACCCAGCTTCTGCCTACATGAGAGTATTTCACTCGCATTTGCCCTTTAAAATATATACATGTACAAATTGGAAAAAGAAATTCATGAGCACAGTGTGCAAGTTAAGATTAGAACCTATTGTAATATTTTGTTCCAAATGTAATGTATCAGCCGAATACAAGACAACTGATCTTTAAACGTGAGTGGAATGTGAAGTGGTAACATTACTTCAAGCCTTCAGTACTGACCACTGGTTCCCCAACAGAAGAGCCCAAAATATCTTGTTGTCTAAAACTACCCTTTCTAACTCGCATGCAAACACGTAGCGTTTCCTGTAGCTGTTTCACAACCACTTTTAACCTCTTACACTCCCCCACTCCCCCTACTATAGAGCCATTTTTGAGGGGGCAGGAGATTTTTAAGGGGGAGACAGCAAGTCAACAGTATATGCCACATACAAGTGGTGTGCATCATCTGAAAGCTGGGAACCTGAAGTTTAATTTGGGATGCACTGTGTGTCAAGTTTTTCTAGAAATAAATCTGTAATAAACACTGTGTGTTAGGCGGCTGTTCAAATGTTGAAAGTTTAGCGTGTATGAGGGCTTAGAATATTATGATGCAAATTTTAGAAAAGAAAATGAGCTTGATAGATGGAAGGAGAGATATTACCAGAGATGAGCTGTTGTATCTGCGGTCCGTTAGGGCCTTTGTCACAGTTATGAACTATAGAGTTGGCTATTCTGGTGAGGTGACCCATGTAACCTCGTCGCCGGCCACCTTCCGCCCTAAAACACACAACAACAACAACATTAATAAAATTAAGATATGACTTTAATCATGAAAGCCAAGTATATCTTTCATGGTAAAGGAGTAAAGGATTTTGGTTTGTTGATTAATTCTACACTAATGACAACAAAATAAAAACATCGTTACGTGCTGACAAAGTTACTTATGGTCTCGTTTGCAGCTTTGATCAAAGAGCAAAATATACTCACTGTTCTTTCTCGTTGGAGCTCCAGGCATCTACAATTCTCTGTATAAACTGGCACTTTTGAAACAGCTGATGGAGAGAAACACAACAAAATTACTAACTATTTATTTGGTGTGCCTACTATGTAGTGCATACTGCTGCTGCATCTGTGCTGACACACACGCACACACAAACTCCAACAGTAGATTATCATTAAGCCCTCACTAAAGATATTTTGCTGATCGTTATAAACAGAGTTTCTCAAGGCAGAAAGTCTGTAGTAAGTAGAATACAATATACAGTCCCAAAAATATACTGATCACACCATAGAAATATACACATCACCAAGGATATTTGTGAACATGTGATGCAGTATTAACCTGCTACATGAGGTTAACTGTCATTACTTTACACTGATCTACATTTTGTCCAACAGTTCAAGTTTAAATAAAACTCACTGGCTTTTTGTGACCACCAGCAAATGATAGCATTGCCAAAAATAATTGTGTTGCCAAAAGTTTTCCCTTTTCTCTAGAATTCTAGTCTTACATGTTTGATGAGGATGCTCTCTCTTGCATGTTCCTGCTCTGTGTCTGGCTGGATGTCAGTGGGGGCAGGGGGCATAGCCAGAATCATGGCTGTGCAGATCTCCACCTGAATGTGGAGGAAGTTGTTCCAGATGTATTTGAAATACATATCCTGTGAAGCAAAAGAAAGTAAAGAAAAGAAAGATGTAAGTAAATTGTGTGAATATTCTACTTGTAATGTTGCTTTGTTTTTTCTTGTTTCTGTTTGTTATGTCAGTTATAACATCTTACTCAGCTATTGTGCCTGATAACCTCTTTCCAATTGAAATCAAAACAATTAAAACGCTAAAATGTCAGTTGTAACTGCTTTATAAAACCAAGTGTAATTGTAACTACAGTACAGCAGGTCAAACTTTAAGATGGAAACAGACTATTATTGACTTTTTTTTTTTTTTACATCCAGATAAGTCCAGAGTTCCATCATACTGATGATTTGTGTGGTTGTAAAGGCGTTTCTAGCAATCATCCATGACCAGATATCAGTATTGCGTTTGATGAATAAATCAATTTAAGTCACAGAAGATTAAAATGATAGCCAACACAACTATTGTAGTTTTGTACTGAAGCTATTGATAGCCTCTCACTCCTGTCTCATTAGTAGTACTGTCAAGAATTAAAATATTCTTGACAGTTAACCAATTAACAGTTAACTGTTGACATCCATAGTCCAGGATCATATACTATTTGTAGTGAAGATATTAAGTGTATTTTCCATATATCAGCCAATAAAGCTGATTCAGATAGTACACAAAGTTGTAGCCATGACGGTAGACAAAGCTTCACATACTGAGCTACAAATTCTAAAACGTGGATACTTCACAGACATCTTCAACCCGGCAGCACAGAAGATCTAAACAATCAGCACAGTCTCAAGATGGGAACCAAGATAAGTGTCACCAGTTCAGTATCTGATCTCCCCTTCTGTTCCTGAGTTACAGCTTTGAATAATGGCCAGAAAAGTGTTTCTGCACAACATCATGATGTCACAGTGAAGTTGAACTTTGACCTTTTGGATATTAAATGCCATCACTTCATTGTATCCTATTAGACATTTGTGTGAAACACTGTCACAAGTGGCTCATAAATTCTTGACTTATGGCTAAAAACGTCTTTTGTGACATCACAGTGACCTTGACCTTTGACCACCAAGTCTGAGTGGACTTCTGTGCACATCATGCTCTCTGTAGTTGAAGCATCTGGTCCATAGCTGAATAACCCGTTTAATGTATATAACAACAGCTTTGCAGGTGGTGCAGGTTTTATTTAATTTCATTCTTATTGCTCAGCTGTCTGAAAAATATTTTGTTTTCAATCCTGAATTTTGCAGCCAAACAAGAATTGACAAAATTAATTTTGAAGCTTGGAATAAACAAAAAAGGCCATATTGCCCAGCCCTAAGCTTGTGTGCAAAAAGAGAAAATAATCGACAGTCCTAAATGGGGCAGTGACCAAAGAAAAAAACTGTGAAAATGGCCCAAAACAAATACCAATACAGATAGTAGCTTCAATCCAAAAACAGGAAAGATTACATTTTCTGATTGGGAGTAATCATGTGAGAAAATTGAAGTACTCACTAGTATGACTCCCAGTGTGTTGAGGTTAATGAGCTCTGTGTTGATGCTGTGTGTGTTGCTCTGCAACAGACTGGCCACCAGTCTGACCACATTGAGCCTGGTGTTGCCCACAGGAGGATCCAGCACCCCCCACGTCGTCTTCATCACATTCTTCTGTTAGTGGAGAGCAAACACTGCTCAGTGCATACACAACTGACAGGGATATATCCATACTAATTACTCAATACTTATGGTACATGTTAAAGGACCCTCTGTCACACACTAATTCTGTGCCTGGACCATCTGTCAGCTTCAGCTACATTCTAAAAAATGTTTTCCTGCTACTAAACATTCTGTTGTATCAAGAACAACACTGATGTTTACTAGGGTTGGATAAAATATACTAATTCAAACTAAAGTGAAAGCAGCTGACAAAAGCTGAAAATAGTTTGGACTAAAAGGATTAAGTAGCTGCAGACTGCAACCTTCTAGCTTCAATCTGGAAGAATGTCTACAGCTTACAACCGTCTACAGCTTTTTCTGTGTGGTTGTTACCTTTGGGGGTTCCAGTAGCAGCTGGTGAAAGTCTTTGAGTCGGGGTCTCACGGCCTCCAGGATGCTGTGGTTGACTGAGAATGAAGGGTGGGACATCCCAGGGGGGCACTCCATATGACCCTCAAACCTACAACAGAGAAAGTCATAACCTAATGAACAACCTCATCATCTTTTGGACAGTAATCTGATATTGAAGCATGTATACAGTGTTTCCCCTTAACCCGCATCAAAGCTGTAGGAACATTTAAGGTAGTGAAAGGAGGTGGAGTGAGTTGACAAAGGTTTGAATGGTTTGGTGAATTCTGGATGTATTTGTAATAGTGTTTGGTGTGTTTACTCATTTATAATAATGGATGGTAGCAAGTATCAACTTCATACCCACTGTGCCACAGATAAGTCTACTTTAGCTTAATACTGGTAGTGTTACCACTAGTGTGTGTTCACACTGAGCTTTAACTCCAAATAAAGTGGTTTGGAGATATACTTTTGAGCTATTGTTGTAGTGATGTTGCTGTATTTCCAGACCTCAGAAATGACTTTGGTGAGTGGTAAGTCATAGCTGATAGAAAACTGTAATAAATTAAAAATATCCTTAAGCATTTTTCAGTAACTAATGTACATACAAAAAACATAACTTAAATTGATTTCTCAAACTGAAACTCCTAATTTTTTTTTTTTTTTTTTTACATACCGCATTTTGACATCATTTCCAACCCATCTACTGTATATCCAATGTCAAATGAAAATATAACTAATGGGAGGGGCAGCAGTACGCACGCTGGTCTCCTTGTCTCAAACAATGTGAGAAGGATCTGGATAACACTGACGATTGCAGAATCATTCTTCTCCTTGTCGAAGATATTAGACAGCAGCTGCTCCACCGTCTCCTGCCTGAGGACAGACAAAGATGAATGCTTTAAAGTCACTTGCCACCATCAGTAGAGCAGAGTTTGATTTCAACAGCTCAATAGGCAAAAATGACACTACAATGCAAAATAATCTGATGAAAAACAAAAATGGTGAGCAAATAAAAGCTAATTGAAAAATCACTGGTGCAGTTATTAGAACCCAAAGAATCTTTAATAAGCATCAATACATAAAAGTAGCAGTAGGTCACAAGGTCACAGTCACAATCACCAGAAAAATATACTCATGTTTGCTCTCTATAATACTGACTGGTACAGGTGTAGGTTAATAAATGCATACTTTTCAAGTGTGGACAGTAGTGGGTCGGGCTCTGAGCAGCCCTGGACCTGGAACATCTGATCTCTGCTCAGTCTGATGATCTCACACAGCGACTGGGAGGCATTGGAGTGTCTCTGTTAAGAGAGGTGGACGAAAAGGAGAAATAAGACAAGGAAAGGACACAAGGAAGTGGGAAGAATGCAGGCTGTCTACACAGCCAACAAACGTCATGTCTGAAAGATCTATTTACATCAATAACAAGTGTACAAACAAGTACTGTTCCACTCACTTCACCCTAATCACAAAAAGCTTCTTTCTACTTACCACTAGTGGCATGTAGCCATGTGGATAGTTTTGTTTTTTTCTTTGCCAAGATTATTAGATTTCCACTGCCACCTCAATCCAGTGAAGGTGAATGGAATTTTGTTTGTGGTGTTGACAGAATTGAAAATCTTAATAGCAACCAGTCTTTCAGGAAACTATGAACTGTTTTCATTATAAACTTCTCATAAGGTAAGAAACTATGCACACTGTCAACACCAAAGTCTGGTGATCAAGCATGACTAGGACATTGCTGTTGAGGAAATATTTCATTTAAATCACCAAATTTCGTATACATTTGGATGAGAAAACACAAAAAAATGGGGTTTTTTAATATGCCATAATATTTTTCATTATCATTTCCTATAGGCAAAATGATTCATTAGATCGGCCATTGATCTGTGCTTGAGTCTTGAGTCAATCTTTCAATCACAGCCCTAATATTCTTGATAACAGGAGTATTCTTGGTGCCACCCAGATCCAGATTATTATCAGATTATTATGTATTATTATGTATTATGGTGAATCCTTAGCCCTGAAACACACTGCCTGCATGAGCAGGGTGTTTGCGTGGCAGAACCTAAGGTCAGAGCAGTGATTTTCTTCACTTGGAGTGATGAGTGGGGATTTAACTGGCAGAATAGTCAATATAATCAATTAAAAACCTGTCCTGTGTGAGGAGTGTATGTGGCTGACACAGAAGTAGCCCTATAACCAGACCTCACCATGCCC
The DNA here is from genome assembly GCA_029490765.1 of Euthynnus affinis. Taxonomy (NCBI): domain Eukaryota; kingdom Metazoa; phylum Chordata; class Actinopteri; order Scombriformes; family Scombridae; genus Euthynnus; species Euthynnus affinis. Next base: position 33,200,311 of record CM055844.1, on the reverse strand, counting down.
ATCAGCAAGAAAGCCACTTTCACTTCCACAATTGAGCACACACTTCTTAACCTTTTTCTGTCAAAACTAAATATAAGTGAACTGTATAATGAAACATTCTATTATTGATGGCCATTATAAAAGTCAAACTCTATGTAGAAAAATAGGGCTGACAGTAGCAACGCTGCAGCAGCAAAGCCATCTGTGTGGACACCGCATACATGTGAACCACAGCAGTTCAGCTACACACATATGCTACTAAGGTAGAGGTAGGTTGTGTGTCCCAGGTGGGAAATGTAGAACTGAAACTCACATCCTCATCTTGAGAAGGTTGTACCATGTCTACCAGTCTCTGAATCACCTTCTCTTCATTCAGCCACTGAAAAGAGACGGAGTGCAGAGATGGTCAGGAGAACACAAAATACATGAGGGAAAGCAAGAGAACAGGACCTTTTCAATATTATAATAACTAAATGGGATATGTTTATAATTCAGTATCATCATCAATAGAGCAAGCATGAAAATGTTTCAAATAACAGTAATAAAATCCTATCCTTTCCAAATTTGACCTGTGAACACTCTAAGTGTGTAAACCCTTTTCCAACACATTAGGAGGGTTAAATAACAGTTATAAAACATCATATCTTAATCTGACTTCTCTATTGGAAGCCCAGACACCAGGGCGATTAAAGGTGATAAATGGCAATACATGAAACACGGTGGAGGTTGCTATTGAACAATGGCACTTGAGGTACCAGAGATGAAACCGAGCAGCCTTGCCATGTGAAACCAGCATGTAACCAAAAGGAAAGTTTGTTTGTACTGAAAACTGACCAAGTGTTGATACACCTTACAAATGAGACTGACTTATGTGCACTAAATCAGAGGCTATTAACAGTCACAAATCTGCAATTTTGAGTTTCTAGTAGCTATTGTAAACTTGCATGCATGCAAATAGAAACTATCTGAGTAGATACCCATGTTGCATTGTACCGTGATGCTAGGCTTGCAAAACCAGCATAAATTATGCAACTTCAGCTTTTTCTTTTGAGATTTTAGTGTAGACTGCGACCTGACTAACCGAGCTGGAATTAAGTGCTGTTGAAGCATGATTTTCTTCAACATATTCAGAATAGCTGCAAGAGTTTCCCAGTTTGAAAATAAAAAGCAAAGACCAGTTGAGACCAGTTCTCAACATACGTTTACTGAGCCATGCCAGATCACAATGAGCAAAATGGAATTTGTAGTCTTACTCTTGTGGGTTGTGATGGTCCAGTTTAAATTGCTTGGTAATTTAACAGATGAGGGGAGATGATGTTTTAGCACAGCTGAGAAAGTGTTGTCCCACTACTCACGTTGAGAACATCCTGTCGTAGCTGTTGTGGTTCAATGCAGGTGAGCATTCTGAGCAGCAGGTCCATGATGGCAGATGTCCCAATGTGTTTGATCATCAAGTCTACAAAGTCCTCGCGCTTCCTCAGAAAATCCACTATCTACACACACACACACACACACATCTTAATATCAGTGCAGAGAATAAACTGCTGTTTCCTACAGGTCAAGAGTATTCTGTTAAAGTAGAAAAAATTGACCTGATTACTGCTAGTTAGGGTTGGGCAACATATTGATATCGTGATATGAATACTGATACTGTCTTAGATTTTGGATATTGTAATATGGCATAATTTTTCTGAACTTACCAGACTGTTCCATTTTTTGCCTTTACGCATTTTCATTATATCCACATTACTGATGATTATTCATCAAAAATGTCATTGTGTAAATATTCACATCCCTACAATACTGTTGCAATATCAGTAGAGGTATCTGATTTTGTCCATATTGCTCAATCCTACCACTAATCATTATATTTTGGTATTGTTCATGTCAGATGAGATGACCCCTGGTATAGCATCCTGATGTCAGATACATCTTATCACAGTCTCACCTGTTCAGGCTTGCGTCCTATGAGAATGGACAGGACCTTGGAGAAGAAGCTGGCCAGAAGTGGGTTGAGAGGCGGCTCATTCTGGAGGAAGCCGTACAGTTTCATCAGCAGTTTTTCATCTTCTCCCAGTCTGTCGTTGATCTGGCCCACATCTGATGTAAGCAGCTCACAGGATATGTTGGGATACCTGGGAAAAACAAAAGTGTGCTCATTTTTCCAATACAACATTTACAATACTGTGAACACCATATGTTTAAACTGGACAAGCCACCACCATATACCGTACATTACAGTACATTTGTCATGATAGAAGCAAGACATAGAAGCAGAGAACTGTTGTGAAGAAGGAAATAAGTATAATTGGGTCTGACCCCCGATGCTACATTTCGAGTCAAGAGACTGATGGATCTGATCGGCTTTGGATTGTCAATAAGATGTAGTACTTTGATCTTCAAACATTTTTTGTAAAACAAATGACAGCTACAAAAAGCTTGGAGGCTTACAGACAAGAATATCTGTCAAAAAGAGCTGGGTATTGTTTGAAAGTATTCTGCTTGTGCTGTTATGATCTGCTGAGTTTCAGCAACAACATCAAAAAAATTTTCACCCAATACTTCACTTTTAAGTAAACATATTTTTCTACAAAACCTTTTTTCATTAAAAGTTCTCAAATGTTAATATTTAAGCACAAGAAGCTGCACAATTTTGTCTGAATAAAAAGAAAATCTATTTGATCAAACATTAAGTAAATATGATTACAAATCATTATGGTTTCATGCAAAGTTGGTTGAATAAGCTCACAGAAAAATGAAACTTGCTAGAGGATAGAATATCTTAATGAATTTAGCATACTTGTTGATCATTTTGATACATAATAAAAGCAGATTTGTTTGAATTAATCTAAATGCAACTCACAAAGCTTGTCCTAAAATACGTTGAGGCTGCACTGAAACTGAATTCCCAATGTCATTCATTTCTATGAGGAACAGAATGAGAGCGTTTTCTGCAGGTCACAAACTGACCAAGCTTCTTTCACTTCACACAACTCTGACATCACAAATCCTCAAGCTGTCTAATGTCCAGCCTGTTTGACGGAGGGCTGGGAATGCTCTCTGATTCAGAAGTGCTATAACTTCACAGGGAAATAATACAAGCAGTGAGTAAAGAGACATACTATATGGCTGCAGTCAGTGCAAGGACATATGCAGAGGATGATAATAGTATCTGATAAGATGCTGTATAATATTCAACATGTGGAAGGCCTCCTAAGCCATGCTAACCCACACAGTTTATGTAGTAGAGACAGCAACGATTATTTTCATTATTAATTGATCTGCAGATTATTTTCTTGTTCTTGATTTGGTAAATAAATTTAGTCTATAAAATAGTGAAAATATGCATCACAATTTCCCAGATGCTCAGACAACGTCTTCAAATGTCTTGTTTTGTCCAACCAACTGATGATATAAAACAGAGACAAGCAGCAAATCCTTACACTAGAGAAGCTTTTCAATGAATCAACTAATCATTGTAGGTCTAGGAAACTGCTTAGTATTTACAGATTTAAAATTTAGTTTCACCCCCCCTGATCCTTTGCACCATTTTCTCTTACTTGTATTTAACCTTCTCCTCAACATCAGTACAGGGTTCCTGTGTGATGAAGGTGACCAGGTCCTCCATGCACTGTGGTCTCAGCAGGAAGTCAACCAGTTTGTGGTTCTGGGCCTTGCACTCCTGCAGGACGTCGTCCTCATCCATGACCTCCGTCAGCGTCACATCCTCCTTCTCTAGCAGCGTGTCAATGTGGGACGTGGTGTGGAGGTCAAATTTCCAAAACATGTTGGCTCTTAAAAAGATCACACAGAAAATCAGTATATACTATGGCTAGGCGGAATGACCAATTTGTATCACGATAAGATTCAGGCAGTTTCACAGTATATCTTTTTTTTTTTTTTTTTGACCTTTATGTAGGATTGTGGTCGCTTTTATACTGTCACTTCAAAAGTTTATTTCTGAGTCTGAATGAAAGTAAATACAGGAACTAGCCGTCTGTAGCAGCATTATGGCTAACTGCATAGAAATCTATATTCGGAGCAGTTTGCTGGCTAATCAAACCACCCACATGTTCATCCACGCACTCCAGTTTGTTCACATGTATGAGGCTGACTTTCACAGAAGTTAGGTCATAAGGAAACTTAAAAAAAAAAAGCTAAGTGAAACTAAGTGAAAATATCACTTAGACTATTATCCGGATGTCATTTCACTCTGAATGGTGAGGCATATTTATTTGAGGTGGAGTACACAGAAGAGATAAAACAACTGAAAGAACAACAACAAAGAATGGAGGCAGAAGGGCAACAGGACTGTCAGGAAAGTCAACGTACAGACTGACAGTTACCTCAGAGAAACTGCTGGTATTCCTGCAGTCACTGCACTACTGAAGAGTTAAGAGGAAAACTTTTTCTGCAGAATGGGACCTGTTGCTGCCAGACTGGGAAATCTAGAAGTGTCCACGGATGAGAGTAATTGCCACTGTATAAATACTACAAATGGATTTACAGCATTTATCCACATTGTCGTCCTGGAGACTGTTTCACCAGAATCAACTGGATGAAAAGAGCAAGGCTGTCTGGACCAAAAGTTCAGCTCCAATACAGTAAGAAAAATGCGATTACAACACCTAACTGTGTGAGGATCCGTATGTGCGTCTCTATCATCCAGCGGTACTCCATGAAAACTAGACAATGTGTTTCTTGTCATTTTATCCTTGAAATTTGGAAACTTGCAAACATGAACCATTTTATTTCATCTACTAGGTTACAACTTCTCTAGCATGAACAGATGCTGAGCTATCCACAGCGTCAGGTGTAAACAAACCAACATGCAAACTGCCCCGGATGTAGTTCTCTATGCAGTTAGCCACAACGCTGCTACAGGCAGCTAGTTCCTGTGTTTACTTTGATTTAGACTGACAAACAAATGTTTATTTCTAAAGCGGCAGGAGGCTGACAGAGGTTGCCCTGATAATCGTCATCATACGCAAGGCCTCGTTCGCCCAAATCTCAATCTAAAGAGAAGAGCTCCCTGGCTAGCTAGCAAGCTGTACCCAGAATGCCGTTCAGCTGTGTCATTTTGTAAATGTACATTTATAAGTGTTACCAATTATTTATGTGTCACAAATTGCCATGTGCCACAGTGTTTTGCACTGTTAAAGAGAGTTAGCTGTGGGTTATTAATTGTTATAACCAGTTATTCCCCTTTCAATATACTCCACCCAGATTGTAGCGCTCTTTGTGACAAACAGTGTAATAATGTGCCACCCAGCACCAGTATATACTCTCAGCTGATTTTTATTCCTAAATGCCCAAAAGAGCGCATCAAAATGTGCTCTGCCATCAGAGATAAACAGAGTATAGTAGTTGACTACAGTGACTCATTTAAAAAGCTTTCTTCTACCAACCTGAGTTTGTTGGAGTCCAGATGGCGGAGCTCAGGTTAGAAAGAGGTGTGTTCTAGTCTTTGGGAGTTGTGGCCCATTCCAGGCTAGCCGGACGGACAGACAGGCAGGCAGACAGCGGTGATGGACAGACTGACAAACAGCACACATACAGCAGTTCAACAGCACACACCTGTGAGGCAGGGGCACAGAAACAGATATGGGCATGTTGTTAAAAGGAATGTTCCGCTTCTTTTCATGTGGATATTATAGCAATTTTGAATATTACCTGTAATTACAAAAAGGCGAAAATTGTTCACATACACCTGCTACTATCAGAGAAAAGACAATTTCTGTTTCCAGCGAAACCTATGATACCTAGAAGTCTTATAAATACAACTCCTTCACACATCCGGACTCATAGGTATACAGGCTAGGTATGCTAGACATCGATGATGGTTACAATGTACAACAACCAGTTTATGGCTGCCTAAATAATGGCACTGGGAAGCAGCAGGGAAAACCATGAAAATCCCCTTAATTCTACTAAGTAGCACGCATTAGCAGCAACTTGAAACACAGCATTCAGCGGCCACTCAGACCTTGCTGCGTCACAACCACGCTGCATACACATAAAACTACAGGTAACAGTTTAGGTCATAGAGATAAGAGTGCTCCTTTAACATTTTAACCTATTTTTGTTTGGATTTTCATTAATTGTTACTTTCATTAACATGTGATTGGTATGCTATTGTTGTATGACATAGCCTTAAAATGAAAAAAAAAAAAAACACTATAGTTTACTTTCACAGATTTTGTAACTACCAGTTTTTATTGTTCTTATTGGATAAATATATTTTGATGGTTTTCCCACCGGGGTTCCCATTGTGCTTTGGATGATATACACAGGAAGTAATGTTGCCATGGAGACAAGTGGTTGAATCCAAATGTGCAGACTTGAGTCGGATTGGACTTTTGTCATACACACCTTGCACGTGTTCTCTGTGATCACCTCAAGTTGGCAAGGTGCAGGGGCGTGAGGTTTGTTGCTTTACAAGGTTGCAATAAAGATATGGTCAGAATGTGAAATTTCCCCTTCTGCTCCACACTTATATTATCTTCAAATGATAGCCTCAATCCTCATGAATGTGTAAAATATAAATGAAAAATATATTCAAAAATAAATAGGGTATTTATCATTTTCTTTTACACCATCACATCCATATTGCTATAAATTATGGGTCACTTTCCAAAAGAAGTCAGTACCCCAGCTACATTCTCTGCAAGTCTGCAGAAAAGCAGTATAAGGGCCCTTGTGGACTTGATGAATTGAGGATTTGGACAACCCATGGCACTCACTGAGTTTCCAGGAACACACCCATTAAGTCTGCAAGTGTGATGAAGTCAAGACATTTAGATTCAGCCAGTGAGCAGTTAGGTAAGAATCTTTCTCTATGATTTCAAAGCATACTTATGGATGTTTGTCCTTGAGGGACACAGAGATCCTGCTGTCACTGGATAGAGTTGAGCTAATTCCAACAGTATATATATCACCAAGTCATGAATGAGGTGTGGGATTTCTTGTGTGTATTGTGTCAATTGGGTTGAAAGAGTAAAAAGATTTTACCAATGACTTAATAGTATGCCAATAATCAATTCATAATGTATAGCCTCCATTTTCAATCAGTAAATAAGTCTTGAAAAAGTCTTAATAAAACTTCTCATTTTATGGCACAGCCCCTTTATATGAACTAGAAACAATTAACCATTTCACTTTACATGCATTAAACAGCATATCCGTATTGCATAGCTTATTTAATGGATGTTTACTGAATGCTAACATGTCCTGAGACAGACCATCTATTTGAATGGTACTGTTATAAGAGTAGCATAGCTCCGCTAAGGAATAGGGCAGTGCGTAAATGTGTGCATAGCTAGAGTGTCGTTGAACAAGCATCAGAAAAGTGACATGAATGCAAGTGGCGCAGAGGAAAAGGAGCGGATAAGAGGTCAGTCTGGCAGTAAATGAACAGTACAGGCTACAGTGCGTCATTTAATAAACTTTGCGGCTTCGAAAAATGAGGACAGTCCCGACTTTTGTTTCCCCAACTGCTAGAAAAGTGAAGGGGGTTAACCTCAAAGTCAACAACAATGGGTTAGCCTAACCTGACCAGGCCTTTAAGGTGGACCAGCTTCTCACATCTGAGTGGTGATATCAACTGCCCTTAAACAGAGAACAGAGAAATGTTTTTGGAGGAGGAGAGGACATTTCTCTTTATTTACGTTAAAAGTAAAGTCAGACTTTTAAAAAAAGATGAGAAAAAAAAAAGTGGTTGAGCAAGCAGGGAGTGAAAGAAAATGTAACAAGAAAGCTGATGAATCAGATCAATACTATAATTTTCTGATCGTTTCACAGCGGTTTTGTCCTAATGCACAAACACACCCACACCCCCGCCCACGTCCGCCCAACCATGCAGCGGTGCACTGCAATGCCTGATTAGGTCTGAATACAACCTAAGACCGGAGATTTCTTTGCTTGGACCGATGACGAGTTGGAAGCATTACTGAAAGTAACGTTAGTAATTGGCTGTCAAGTTGGCAGAAAACATTGCCACGTGATAGTAGCGTGACTATTGGATTGGATTTACTTTATTGATCCTAAACTGGGAAATTCTAAATCTCCATTTCCACTCTTCCAGACTAAAACGCAATCCCGGAGTTTTCAAATTAAAACAGAGTCAGCAGCATTTTCAAAAGTCTCTGTTTTAGGGGTTTGAAAACACTAGAGTAGCATGGACACTAGGTGTAAACGTAGCAAAAGTTATGTTTTAAAGCAAAAACGTATTGGTGTGGACATAGCCGTAGATTATGACAATACTTTCCAGCTGCAAGCAGCAATGCAAGTCAAAGGAGCCAAGCGTTGTGAGACTATGCTGCACACTATGCATGGATTTGTTAATCACGGTGAGGGATTAAGTGAATCCTAGTTAACACAGCAAGCGTAGTAAGTGGAGAAGCCTGATTTCTTGTCTATGTATATGCTTAAGGACAGAGAATGTGATGTTACAGGATAAAAAGAAAGATTATTACTCTATGTCTAACTACAACTGAAACTGGAAGAAATAAATATAAATACTGTTCAGTTTGTTGGTTTGTTTGTTTTTTTTACATATACAGTATTTGTAAGATTCACAACATACACTCTGTCAGGAAAACTTTGTGATCTCACTACTAAGTCTAACCTCTCAATGCACCAACAGCACTAACAAAAAAAACTATCTTCAGTCTGTAGCCTCATATATCCAATGTCCCAGTTTTAATTTGCAAATATGATCTGGAGTAGAAGAAAATCTACTTACTGACCAGCTGCATGTAAACACAAGTTTTATACTAACCAGCTTATTATAGTGTGTATAAAGCTGTTCTCATGTAAACACTGTGGTTTACTGTGGACAACATAAGCACCCTAAGAGGGAATGTGAGCACTGTTGCATAAACCATATTCCTACTTACATTCAAGTAGAACAAGATGGCACCAAAAAATTGCAACAAATGTTCAATAAACTTAATGGACGCTAACTACTATGACTTCAGAACTACTGTGAACACTAAAATGAGGCCACGCCATAATCATACAAAGTTCATTTGTGTTGTTTATGACTAAGTTTCTGTCTTTCGTTTCATTTTTTTGTTGTATTAACTCAGCAGCAGCAGTCCACCACAGACAAAATAACAACATAAAGCACAGCCATAATCATGCAAACACGTCAGAGTCCAAATCAAGGAATTAAATATATCCTTCTATCATACTGAAGCCTTAATACAGCAAAATAACAAGTGAAACATGTACCACAGGCCAAAAGCAATAAAACACTGAGTAACCTAGCAAACATAACACCAGTAAAACAACGTTTTATAGTTTGCCTTAACGCAGTGTCTGATCGGACACCACAATATACAAGCCATTGTAATAAGACCCTAACAGTATAGGTAAATCTGACTGGTGTTACCAATCTACGCAGTGTGTATATTCCCAAAGGAAAAGACAACAGCGTTTTCTTTACTCAAATCAAGAGAGCTTTTAAAGCCTAAACACCTACATTTAGCTCAGCTATAACGTTACAGTTCATTAATATCTGCTTACTAAATCCGAACCAACCGAGTGGTCAAACTGAAGAGATAGTTTATCTCAGAATGAAGTGGTAACTTCAAATAAAGACTATTAGCGTTACGTTCGTTATAATGTTATCCCAAAAATAGCATGCAGTCAACGTCCGTAGGAAAAAAACATTGATGGCTCTGTTATATAGCTACAGTTAGTTATACCCACAACGTTCATGAGAGCTTCAACTTCGGCTAAACATGGTTTGAACCGCTAGGAACACAACATCTGATTATACAATTTCTTGCCAGACTTGCATAAGGTAACACAGACTAACGTTACTGGCGTTTGGCTACTGAAATATTACGTTTGCAGTGATGTCAATTATCCATTTAAGTTACATATCAGGGCCCAAAATAGACTACCGTTAATGCAAGAGAAACACACCGGCTCAGACAAACCGGCTAACGTCACTAACTATCGGTGGCTATTGTTAGGTAACCTGGCCACCTAAAATCAGGATCAAACTAACGTTAACGTTAGCTGTGAAGTTAAGGCTGCTACGTCAAGTTAACCGGCAGCAGTGAGCTATGAAGCTAACGGCAATTGACCGAGAAGTTGGCCGAATAATAGCGTTTTATCTTCACGTTACCTAAAAACACTGATAAGTTATGTTAACGTCAAGCCACCCGCGTACTAGCAAGAGGTACACGAAGTGTCTGACAGCTAAAGATGGCCAAGTATGCTTCTAGCTGGTCAGCTAACGTTAGCCGACTATGTAAAGACTGCTGGCTAATCGTCTCTTCAGCACCAGCCAAGTGTACCTACCGACAGACAACGGCAAACGACGAGTCTCCAGCATGTAGCTTATCTTGCCATTAGCCCCAAGCCTTAACAAACCCAATAAAGGTATAGCACGAAATTCCGGCGAGGAAAATAAAGCGTTTAAAACTGATTCTGACAGGCGCGAAAATGTATATCATCGGAGGGCACTTTTCAAGATGGCGGTTCCGTCAACTTCAGCGACCCCTTCCCTTCCCCCACTACAGCTGCAGCGCCTGTCACTCAAACTGACACCGCAAAACTATTGGTTTTCATCCAATCGCTCAATTCAGTTCTCGAGGTTTTATTGGCTACCGAGTATGCCACTTCAAGGCGTCATTTGATCGCGGTAGACATGCTGTGGCCCGGAACAAGCGGAGTTTATACTGTTTAAGTAACTGCATTTAATTAATAAGACATTTTTAATACCAGAACGAGTTAAGAATATATTTTAGTATATTTGTTTTCGTTATATAGTATTTTTTGTGAAATCCTGTAAATGAAAAGCGTTAACTCCACCCGCGCCTTTGCTGTGTGTAATAAATCGAACGTACTCGCATAGCACGAGCACGCCCTTGGCTTGTTGAGCAACGCCCAATTTGCTGAGGGTGGTGGATTAAAAACATACACCATGGATACACGTTACATACACATGCATACACGTTTGGAGATCAATTTCACCTTTGGCTTCATCTCAGCAGCAAATGTTGATAGAAGAGACATCACCAAGTAGACACAATAAACATTAGTTCTTCATAAATAAATACTTTTTTTTCTAACATGACTATTCTTGCGGTCTGTAATCTGCAATATTTTGACGTTTTTTATCAGTAGAATTTTTTGATTATCCCTAATGTAATTATGGTTACTGTTGTTCACACAATGCAATTTATTCTTTAACACAACATACACTTGCCAAACACTTTATTAGGAACACCTGTGCAATCTAATGCAATCCAGTACAACAGCTCTGCCATACATTCTACTTTTATGAAGCTCATACATTTTCAGTTTTTGTTCACATTGTCAGAAAGGTGACAATTTTACTATGTTACTATGTTTACTATGTTCATTACTGAGGTCCTAGTGGGTTGTGTACTGGAATGCATTATGTTTAAAAGTGTTCCTAATATCTTGTTCCCCTTGTGTATGTTAACGTGGGGGGACAAAATATCTTTTATCAGTACAATGCCAGCATGATAACCAGCTGTCAATTGTATTGAAGCAAGATGTCCCATCCTGTGTACAGGCCCTAAACACAGTAACTAGCTGTTCAGAGTCTAGAAGTCTTTGGATGTTTGACTTCCTTCATTTGCTTTCTTAAAAATCAAAGAAAACAGATGGAAGGGGAAAATTAACAAATATAGTGGTAGTGAATGTAATGGTAGAGGACACTGTCTTCAACTGTTTTTTTTAGTAATAGCAGGGCTAACAACAAACCAAAAGGTGTATTGACTGAGAACAGAGAACAATGTTGTAAAGGAGAACTCCACTGATTTTCTACATCAGCATGTGTATGTGAAAAATAGTTGTATAAAGCCTTTTGTGTCTCCAGAGGGAGCTGTGTGAAATCTGTTACACTGAATCAGGTGATGTCACTTGATTCAGCGACAGCTGACCTCTTAAGCCCACTCCTCTTCTCTGTATGAGGCCAGGAGGTTTAGCACAACACACTAGCATAACACAACATGAGGTGATTTAATTGAGTCCATTTGTATTGTGGGTAATGCAGGCCTCAAGTTTTGACAAGGAAGAAAAATCCATGGAATAGAAAGGACAATTATCTCTGGTTCTACTAAATCAATTTCGATTCTCTTGCTTGACTGTCTATCGTGAGACTGACAGTGTTATAAGAGTGCAACACTAAATCTGTGGAGTATCCTTTGACTCTAAGCAAAATCCAAAAGAATCTTGGATGTACAGAGAGTGCCTAACTAGCTCTGTGGCCTTCTGATTTCTTTACTGGCCTAACATGTAGCTAATATGTAGTATATACACTGTAAAAGGAAGCCATTATGGACAGGTCAAATGTTAAATACAGACCACAGTTGATGGTAACTCATATGACACAGTTTTCTGAACAGTTTAGAAACAGCAAAAAAAAAAAGAACAAAAGGAAAAGGAACACTTGGAGTGGAGTCAACATGATCTGACAAAAGGCTGTCTAGGCTATGTACCAATAGAAAGCCTGTATGCAGTTAGACGTCGTAAGACCTAAAAAGAAAAAGTTGTGGTCAGATAGAGTATGTAGGATATTTAAAACATTTTTCTTAGTCTGATTCTTTTTCCATAGTACATAGCCCAAGTCCAAAATAAAAGAAAAGATGTCTATGGGCAGTGAGTGTGTGTGTAAGACATGAGGGACTGTACAACATATTTACACTTCAGTTAGCTTTAGAGAGCTTTTGTGCTATTTCACATGAGTAGCAAGAGGAAGGAAGTCAAACACAGTTATGACACTCACATTCATGTACATTCACAGGCAACTGCATAACCACCACAGATGCAGTGCATGAAGCTTATGGGGGGTGTCCCTATTGTTTAACGCATCAGATTTCTTAGATACATTATGACACATTTGAGCTTATTTTAGATAAACTGTGAACCAAAAACTCAAATATGTGGACATGAAGAGGGAAAGGGTTTACTTTGTTTACAATCAATATATCCTATCCTTTCAAATGTATTGTAATGGATGTATTTATTTGTCGTGTTCAATGTAAAATGTTTTAAATTTTAACTTTGGCCTGGTGGCTTTGACATATAGGTTGCTAGGAGATAGAGTATGGAATGGCAAACAGACAAAACAGGAAGTGACGTAAGAAACTATTCACCTATGTAATACATTTACACACAGACCTCACTTTCATGAGCTGGGTGTAATATCAACATACTAAATTCATCATATGTCTATCTCAACCGACATCATGTCTGGAGTAACTGAAGTGTATTATTTATTTATTTACATTTTTTATTTATTTTAGCACAATAATTTCAGTCATAACGTGTGTTTTTTTTAATTTTTTTTTATTTTGTCTTTATGACAAACAGCCATTTAAGATTATATCACTTCTCCCTAAATAAGGAACTTCCAGAAACTGAGTACTCCAACTAGGGGAACGAGATGGAAAATTCTGTCAGAGCCGAGACGGTTTTGTAATTTTAGACATTGTAATGTTTAAAATTTGCATCCATTCAATAGAAACATCCACTGTTGTGGTCATGAGAAAAATAAGAAAGACATGGGTTTACATAACTTGATTTAGCCTCATTTCTACATGGTTGAAGGGCAAAAAGTTACTTTATTTTCTTATGAGTGGAAAAAAATCTGTTTTAAGGGCTTAACTTTACAGTCCCCCGCAGTTCGACACTGTGTTCACCGAAAACCTGAGTTTAAGGCGTGTACCCATGATTGTGATTTGTATGTCACAAATCACAACTACTTTGGAACCAATCATGGTCCAATATGCAACTTACACAAATGTGATGATGATGTGTCCAGCAGTTCAACTTTTGAAATGAAGCTATTTATTTATTTTATTACTTAGGCAGGTAACACTAAATGTCTGAAACCAACAGCACCACAACTAAGCAATTGGAATGACACAATTACCAAAATCTATCAAATGGAGATGATAAATTATAGGATGAGGAATTTAGCTAAATTGTTGTAATTTTTAAATGTAACTTTTTTTTGTGGAAAACATAGTAGACACAATTATTATTCAAAACAGAGTGTTTTATATATAAAATCACGTCTGGATGGGGATTTTTAAAATTAATTCTCATCCTTTACATGACGATTAATATTAATATTAATTAATTACTGACAGTTCTAACCACTAGCCTAATAAAAAATCGAGAAGCTTGTTTCCCCGGTCTTTTCCCGGGGCACGTAAACGCAGCATCGGCTTGCACTAATCCTCTCCGTTAATCGCTTCTCACCGGCTGGTAGGGATTCAGACATCATGCAGTCATCTGTGGGTGGTGACCAACCATAGCGTGTGCATTTAGTCTGAGTGTCAAACACACACACAGTCCTGCTCTGACGGTGAATTTAGGAGGGAGCTGCAGCTATCTCAATGGCGATGAAAATGGATTTAAATGACATCATAGGGCAAATTGAGACGGGAGAGCAAGACTCTGCTTTGACGGCTCTACAGAGCTACAACAAGGAGGTAAACATCAGCTGATAGTCGTACCCTCTATGTTGAAATATGAAGTTCATCATACACAATTATCAGGCAGCTATGTTCGGTAAATGTTATACTGCTTTAGCAGCTATACCTTTAGGTCATCTACAAACACCCTTTCAATTAAGAAGATGATGCTTGCGTTATCCTTATTAGGGGAGACCGGGGATGTTTGGCACACTATTTCTCCACATCCCAGCATTATCAACATCACTATCATGTCACCTTTAATCAAAAAATATTTGTTGGCCTATAAATGAGCTATAAAGATATTGTAACACAGTCGTAGTCTATGTGACGCATATTATCAATGGATGTCCACTGGATTATTTACATGAGGATAGTGAAACTTTTATATTGATATGGAACATTTTTAAAGTCCACCTCCAACTGAAAATATTATTTTATTCTTGTTCCTGCAGTTGGAAGTTTGAGCTTCTCTGTACAGAATGATATATGTGCAGAGTTTCCATAGTCATCTGCTCAAAGTGGAAAGTTTCTCTGTGCTCATTGAAAACAGACTGTAAAAAAAAAAAAAATATATATATATATATATATATATATATATATATGGACATAGCCGCCGTGATGTCATCCTTTGGTTTGTGGATTCCATGGATGTATAAAGAGAACTGGATACAGCGTCAGAGGCGGGGTCTCGTTCATTCCTATGAAAGTTGCTCAGTGGCGCATGAAACCAAAAAAAGTTTGACTTCTGCGCATAAAATTACCCGGATCTTCTGGGATCACTGGGCCCCTGGAACATGCACACTAGTGAATTTCACCTGCGAGGACGCTAACAAACAATCAGTCTGTGGGAAAAAGTCTTTTTGGGCCCAATAGCGTCACGTGACGTTGTCATTACACAGTTTGGCCACTATGTCACATTGGCTTCACAGCTCGGCGCTGTTCCTGGGGGCTCGGTGGATTCCGCTTTTTCAGTATTTTGACCGTCACCATCTTGGATATTTAGAGCCAAAAGTGACCATATTTGGACAAGAGGGTGGAGTTGATCTAAAGTTAGCTGCTAGCTTAGTTAGAACGTTGCATTTACTATGAATGTATAAAGAGAACTGGATAATGGAACAGCAGTAGGCTTTGAAGCAAATTTGACATTGCCGCCAATCCGCATATTTACAACTTCACATGATGCACACTGGCCCAAAAACACTGGCACAAAAACACTGGCACAAAAGACATCTTTAAATCAGCAGGTACATTTTTTTGAGCGTCACAACCTCTATGAAACCTCTGTCTCACTATCAGATTTGATCCATTTGGTCCGATCACATCTCAAAAGCCTAGAAGAGCCACATGATTGAATTCTTTCATCCCCATTAGCCGGAGGGCTAAACCAGAAGTAGCCGACTCGGCCGGCTGTGCTACTGTGCTTGCACTATGGGCCGACAGATGTGGAAGCAATGCGGAAGTTGATGAACTTTTTTGGCTTCATGCGCCACCGAGCAACTTTCATAGGAATGAGCAGGGCTCCGCCTCTGACACTGTATCCAGTTCTGTTTATACATCCATGTCTATGGTTACAGTCTATGGTTAACTGTGATAAAGCTAATGCTAATTATTGCTGCTAAAAACCGGCTTAAAACCATTGAAACAACATATACTTATGGAAAAAAACATCTGACTCCTTAGAGGCTCTTTAAGTACAATCAAACACTGAACAAGACTTTTTTTAGACGACCAACATGCAGGGTTGCAAACTCTCATGAATTGCCCAAGAGACTCACGCAATTGATACTTTTCACACGCTTTCTGGTAGCAGCACGCAAGCAGGAATGAGAGTGAGTTACTATGGTTACAGGCACACTGTGTCTCTGTTGCTCTGAAATGTTCTCATGATTTCCAATAATACGTTTTTAGGTAACCTGCAATTTTCATTTTAGGCTACATATTGTTTTTATACGTCTATACTCTGAATTTAGGGTTACGCCAGGTTATGTTATCTACTTAACGTTGTCGCAGTGGTAGTGACTTGGGTACGTTGTGCATCAATCACATGCCACGCCCTAAAGCATACCCTGCTTTATCGTCTCTTTTACTAAATGGGGCCATCATTTCTAAAGTGAACATCATGCTGTATTAAAAAAGGCTTGAAACTAGTGACCGAGACCATAAACTCATTAGGAAACTGATGTAATATATCAAGTGAGAAGTAGGCTCATTTTGTCATAGACTTCCATACAATCAGACTTCTTTTTGGAGCCAGTGGAGTCCCCTGCTGGCCGTTACAGAGAATGCAGGTTTAAGTCACTTCCTGGACTGACTTGCCTTTTCACACCTGGAGCAACCTGCTTGATTGAAAATCCAATTTTAAGGGGAGCGCCTACAAGCATGTTTTGTGACATCACAAATAGTTTGGAAGCCAACCATGATCCACTGTGCAACTCATTGCTTTACGCTGAAGTAGGGGACAGCTTGTGTCCAGCGGTTAAACTTCTGA
This sequence comes from Euthynnus affinis, assembly GCA_029490765.1. NCBI lineage: Eukaryota > Metazoa > Chordata > Actinopteri > Scombriformes > Scombridae > Euthynnus > Euthynnus affinis. Next base: position 33,183,373 of record CM055844.1, on the reverse strand, counting down.
AATGAAAAGTAAGATCATTTCACTTTTTTTTGTGGAAAAACCATAAGCGACACAAATTGTTATCCAAAGAGTACAGTATTTTATATACATCTCAAAACATATCTGGAAGGGATCTTTTAAGCTTTTTCATTTCTATCCAACAGAACCAGTTTTAAAGCTGTATTGTCACCAAATTGTGACAATACACGTATTTAAACAGGCGAACAACAACAGATCAGACACAGATCAATTTCCTGCTTCATCAGTACATGATGACATGAGGAACACATGAGGAAACATGGGGAAATAAATGAGGTGAAAACAATGATTAAACTAATGAAGGGAATGAATCCACACAGCTTCTATATTTTTATATATATTCTTTAACATTTTTGAGATTACAGTGATCAGGTTTCCACACGTACAGCAATTTAAACTCCACTGATTTGGCAAATGCTCCCCCATAATAGCAATCCGCCAAAGTGCAAGTGCACCTGGCTCTTAAAGGAGATGACACTGTGATTGGTTTATTGCATGTTACGCCGAAAACACACCCATGATTAATGAGGAGACTAAGTACAACCCCTTTGAACCATGCGCCTGGCGCATTGACCATTTTTCCACCATTAAAATAGCAAAAGTGGATTTGGACACACTCTAAATGCAATTGCGATACGCGCTTTAGACTGTGCGCTTTAGATCGTCAAAATAGGGCCCTATATGTTTGTGTGTCCTATGGAGGCTGCGTACCTTATTAAGGTGTTCAGTAAATGTATTTGCAAACAGTTTCCTACTTACCTCTTTCCAGTCTAACCTAAAAGTAAGTGTGTTTCATTTGTATATATGTCACCTGAGCTTTGCAACAAGCTGTCTGCCAACCCCAGGTCACAAGTGCTATATGGTTCTCTCAGCAACAGTCACTTATGCTGTGTGGGAGTTGATCTTGAAGGCAATAGGATTAGATTCTCTGATACACAAATAGAGTTTCCTTCAGCCCAGTCAAATCCTACTGACTAAAGAGCTCTCAAACATGAGGAGCTTAGTGTTGCAGGAGATGTAAGCTGCATGGTCTCTGTTATATACCTTCCTCAGTTGTCCTTTGCTGTTAGCACACTTTTTACAGGTAAAAACACAGAATAAAGCCGTTTCACCTAAAAAAATTAGTGTTTCTTCGACAATGTTCAGTGAACACTGGACATCAGGTACAGGCTATTAGCTGAGCTGCTTGTTCAGTTTATTTCTCTTATAACTTTGGATCCAGACGTTTGCTAGGTTTCTACCGGGAGCCAAATTATCCACAGAGGCCTCCTCCTCTTCAAAAACAAATGTACACGCAGATTAAAATCATTAAAATACTAATTACAGCTGTTACACCTAAAAAATCATTGCTTTTCCGACGATGTTCAGCGAGCAGCAGACTTCCTGGAGGGGCTGTTAGCCGAGCTGCTGCTAAAGTTTGCCCAGTTTATTTCTCTGATAACTTAAGATCCAGACGTCCAATGACTAAAATCCTTCTTCCGGCTAAAAGATCAAGTTAAAAACAGCCAAAATTTATCATGAAAATGTGGCTTCAAACTGAATTAAAGTCAATTTAAAACAGTTTGTGTGGAACAAGCACAACAACGCAGATGTATTATCTCGTATGTGTGTAAGTTACTCTTTGGTAGACGCCATTGTAGCGGACAAACACGGCGCCGACGCATGCATCTTGTGCACTATACTCTTTGGTAGAGGAGGTATGACGCCATTGACAGGCCACCAAATGAAACGGTCCGTTACTTTGATTAAAATGACAGATTTCTCTGGGTTTGAAAACTGTTAGAAACATTTGGGATAATGTAAGTACACAACTCCACAACATATAGAACATTTTAATGTCGAATCATTACATATTATAGCTTTAAAAGGAAATAACTTTGGCTGTTCATAGAAAAGAGGGTGTGTTTTGAACAGTCAACAATCATCCCCGACCTTCTACATTTGAGGTTTTGTTGTCACACCTTTTTGTGTAATGTTTCCTCCTGCATTTCCTCTTGTCTGCACTGTTTTTCTGTCTCCTTTATTTGGCTCCTCTTCTTTACCAAACACCTACCTTTGTGCCTTCTGCTTTTCCTTCCCACAGATGAACCAGTGCTTTACATTCAGCAAGGGAGAAGAGGAGGACAGAGAGGTATTCCTAACAACACTGGCTCCTGTACATTTTCTATTTGTCAAAGAAAAGAACTATTTATTCTTTCCTTATTTTTGTTTGTATTCAACTCAATGAAGAACATTTGCAAGGACGCATGTCACATTTTGATGCTCGCGTTTATCTGTAGAAATCAGAACATGTGAGTCTTTAATTTGCAACTCTACCCTGCAGTAGCACAGACGTCAGCAGTAAAAGAACACACAGAAATTGACACTAGCCTTTTCTGACACTCTCTCACCTGCTCTGTATCATCTCTGTGTGTGTGTGTGTGTGTGTGTGTGTGTGTGTGTGTGTGTGTGTGTGTGTGTGTGTGTGTGTGTGTGTGTGACCGCATGCCTGGTGCTTTAGGAAGGGATGCTACAAAAGGTATGAGTATGGTAGTAGCAACATGTCTCCCTTTGTAATGCAGTGCCCACAGTTTATCCTCTACATGACAGAATCGATGCTCCGAAGTTTAGCTTCAATTCACAACAACCAGAAAGTAGATGGTGAAAGTCAGCCTGATGATAGGGATTCATTAAAGTCCCCCTCCAGTCCATTTTTTTTCCTTCTTGTTATTTCATATGAATCATAATCTTCACTGTGCAGAATGATGCATGTGCAGTTTGTTTTCACATTCATCAGCTGAAGGAGGGAAAGTTTCTTTGCATGATTGGTGACATCACAGCTAGTGATGTGGAAACTTGAAGCCTCCAATGCACAAACACTGAGAATGAACTTTACAGTTAAGTAGGAGACATCCTGTGGCCAAAAGTTAAGTTTCTGAAATGATAATATTTACACAGTCATAGATTCTGGATTTTTCAATGAGGAGAAAGGAGACGATGTTATTCTAAGAATTTTTTAACAAGGTTATTAACTTGTTTTTGTGGAAAAACTATGTCAAACACAACTTAGTATTTCTCTATGTCTTAAAACATGTGTGTAGTGGATCTTTAATAAGTGTAAATGGACCTCATTGTGGAGGGTTATAGTTAGCTGATTTGCTAATTTGCTCATTTCTGATCAAGGAAGTTGAGTTCCTTGAGTTACTGGTGAGGTGAGTGCCGAGGCTAAATCCTACTGATGTCACTGATGATTCAGTGCAGCTTGAAGATTGAGTAAAGCTGTACATAGTGAGAGTATAAAACACAAGTGAGTCAGTACAATTGAACCTTTTGTCAACAAATGATGTTTACTTCACTCTTTAATACTGCAATTATCAACTCAGTGAAGCTGCATGGAAGAAGGACACAGAGGGGTTCGTCTCCAGGGACTGATAGAGAAGTCGGAGTCTGGCTGGAAACAAAGTCTCATCCAACTCCCCTGATGGTTGTTGTAAAAGAAGAGACAAATAGATATGGAAAGAGAAAGAGACAGAGATCATGAATAGAAGGTGTGGTGCAGTTAAATGAGTCACAGACGTACAGGAAATAATCTTATGTGGACAGAGCTCTGTCTCAGTTCATAGAGCTCTTGAGAGGGAGAGTTTTAATTTAAATGACCTTATGACCCTGCACCGCCCTCAGGACAATCTTCACAGTTTCAGACTGACATATTATAAAAGCTGTAAGAATAGCTAAAATGTTGGTATATTGCTCATTCTGTCCAAATTGTTCATTTTGTGTTGTGTAATTATTAGAACAACCTCTAGGGCAGACTAGTGGGACTTGAGTAAGAGTTGTGACGATGATGTGTTTATTACTACTTTTGAACAGATGCTAAATAGATTGGTTTGTGGGAGTTAGGTTCTGTAACTATTTGTAACAGCAGCCAGGCGCCATGATTTCCTCATAATATTTACAGGCTAAATCCAGGATAAACTGTGGGTTTCTGCCAGTAGATGTAGACATGAAGTCAGTTTGCTTTTCTCTCAATCAGCTCAGAGAGTTGAAAAAATTACAGGTTAAACCACTTTGTAGCAACCACTTTGTGGAAGCTAATGGGGCTCAAAATAAAGAATCAATGAATATAAAGAGGCACAATAGGATGAGATGGTGTGATCCACCTCTGAATATTTGAGTTTTGACAAAAATCATCACTAATGGAGCCTTTGAAAATAAATTGAACTCTTACTTTAAAAAGTTGTCATAGATGGTTCATTTACATTCTGCTGAATTATAGATTATGATGATCTATCTCTGAGCTGATTAAGGTGAATGGCTTGTAGGCAAGAACATTCAGAATAGTGTGTTGAACAGAGTCATTATGGTTGTAAATGTCGAAGTATCCAACACATTTAATATATTTTTAACTGTGTTTAACCGTATGTATACATTCACAGATTACATTATTTCAAATCCACATTACATTCTACATTTTCCCCACAATATCTCAGATTTATAGAAGAGGACACTTGTTATTATGGTAACCTCTACTGTGGCCTGAGATTCAGTCTTTTTGGAGTAGTGTTTGATACATATTTAAAGGCCATTTTCTTCATCTTATCTTTCATATACCAAAGATTCAAGATAATCTTAGTTCAGGCCATAGACATAAATATTTTATATCACACTGTCCTATTTCTGCTAAAACTTGATTTGTTAGATCTCACTTCATGTTCTGCTCGGTTCAATGGAAGCCAGATTGAATAAGATACCTACAGAATGATCACTTTTAACAGTTTGATTGTACACTATATGGCAGACATAGGACAAAACCTCTAAATAGACCTATGCTACTTCCAGTGATCAGGGTAAGATCTCAAGGTTTGGTGTTCTCTGTTGTGCTTTGAAGTTTGGTAAAGACCGTAGGCGAGGTATTAGAGAGGTAACTATTTTCTTTAACGTTGTCTTTAAATACTTTCACTCACCGGTGACAAAAAAACTCAACAGAAAACAAACTCATCACATGAAAGTATCCAATAATCCATCTTTTCTTCATTTTACAACTTTACAATTGTCTGATGTTCTGGTTTTACAAGAGAAAAGACTACAAAGATGAGGACAAGTTGTCTGGTCCTTGTCTCCTGCACAGTAAATGAGCTAGTGGTCTTGTTAAGTTTCGTTTACTCAGACAGCATAAGATGAAAATGGCGCTGAAGTCCAGAGGCACAAAAAGAAAGGTAGATTAGTTCACGGTTGAGTTTAGTTCAGGTGCAGCTTATCTGTCATTGTGTGCCTTCGTTATCCAGCCCACGCATGCACACTCTGACCATACACCTCCACACACACTATATAGGAAGATATTATGCAAGACAGCTTAGCATGTATCAGTGTCAGTTTTAGCTGCCTGCATGTGGTCAGCACATGAAGCCGCATACAGGAGCGACTTTGAAAATGGTTTGACACCTCACCATTTCCTCTCCAAGAGCGTCTTCGCCACGTCACCTAGTGGATATGTGTAAAATAGTGAGACATGCAGCGGCTTAAATGAGCGGAGGACTCTTAAACACAAAGGAATAATGCACAACATTTTATGGGCTCATGTAGCATTATAATATCAATAGGTTATATTAAGTTATATAGTTACTACTATTAATCATCTGAGTCATTTTTCATGCAAAAATTTTCCAGCTTCTCCAGTTTGAGGATTTGCCAACATCACCTTGAGTTCTGGGAAGCTGTGACGAGCATTTATTGCTGTTTTCTGTCACTTTATAGACCAAAAACAACCACCAGATGAATTGATAAGAGAATATATGATGATAGAAAACACCCCCATGTTACTGAGTGTGATGCTGGAGTAATTCTAGTCAGTTAGTAAGAAGTACAGTTCAGACCTAAACCTGTAGGTGTTCTGTGATGTATTGTTGTGTGCTGCAGCGTCTGGGGGAGTTGGTGCTCGCTCTCTTGAACAGGGAGCTGCAGCCGTCCTGTCAGCTGGCCTGTCTAGAAACAGTTCGAATTTTGTCCAGAGACAAAAACTGCTTGGACCCCTTCATCACCCGCTCTGCCATGTCCACTCTTGCCCGATACGCCGGCATCGCTGTGGCTAATAGCACAACACCAGCCCACAACCAGGAGGTGGAGGGCCAAGGTAATTCCTCATAACCCTTCAAGGTTTTTTTTGTGTTGCTCCTGTTTCGCTGTTTCCTCCAAAATACTCCCCAAATCATTTTTTTTTCCATTTTGTTTCACACCCTACATTATCTTTCCCTTGAAGCACTCCAGACTTTGGTGAATTGTGTTTCCCAAGTTTTTCTTAAAACAACAATCAGGTGCTCATGTGAGCATTGAAACAGGTTTATCTTGCTGTAATCATTCCTCCATTCCTCCACTTCCAAGTGATGGAGGATGAATCCTCAACCATCATTTTGTGCAAAAATGTATTCAGAAGGTTATCTGAAGCTTATATCAGGTTTCAGCTGTCCAAATTAGTTAAATCAATCTATAATGTGTGATGCTCACAGTTCTAGCTGGTTTGTGTAGAAGACTTGAGCACACTAGCACACTAGTTCTGTAGAACTATTAAAAATCTAATAAGATGAAAAAGACGTGGCACAGCTGGCACATTATCAGCTCAGTTTATATCATCCTTCATCCTCCATTCTTCACATGAAGAATTCTAAATATAGACTGGATGTGTACCTATCTGCCTGACCTTTCCCTGCTGTCTCCTCTCAGGGGAGGGGCAGGGAGGAGAAGAAGGAGAGGCAGCAGAGGTATCCACTGATGTGGAGAAGGAAGCCTCTCCTCCTTCAGAAAACTCTGACCAGGAAGTGATTGTTGAAGCACTCAAGTCCATCTGTAACATTCTGCTGCACAACGTGACAGGACAGGTCAGTCTGCCATGTTTCCTTTTACACCTGCATCCACAAATCATCAGTTAGGATTCCATGGTGCTAATCTGTTACATTTATCTTTGGATGGATGGATGGATGTGTCACCTGGCAGGTGGTAGCAGCGGACCTGCAGCTGATAAAGGGCGTGGCAGAGAGGCTGAAGCAGTGTCATGATTCCATCTGGAACCACGAGGTAAGGATGGTCAGCGAGGTAGATGTTTCAATGTGAGAGTTGAATGAGAAGTGTGAGAATTTACCTGGCAGAAACATGTAAGCTAGAAGGATTATAAATTATGATTTATGATGATAAATTATTTTGTGAGTTTGTTTTCCCAGGATTCTCCAGGGTTTCCTCTCACAGTCTGGTTGTTTGGAGACTTTAAAATGTCCATGAATGTGTTCCTAAAAGATGTGATACATTTTATCTCTGCCAGGCATAAGCCTGGAGCGATCATGCATTTAGTCAAACGAAAAATGATGATAGTGAACATTGTGCAGATACATTCAGTATGAACATTTTTATCCTAATAATCTTTATTTATTTTCAAAACCCAAGTTACAAAACTTCATTTTGTTTTGACAGTGAACAGTTTACAGAACTATTTTATTCAACAAAATGTAATGTTTCCTCATTATATTGGTAAAAATCATAATGAGTTATTATGAACATATTTTTAGGAGACTGAATTGCTATTTGAAGTAGGGTTTAAAAGGTTTTAAAGCTGGTGCATTTTTTCCTTTTAATGGAAAGCTGATAGTATAGAGACAGACAGGAAACAAAGGGAGAGAGAGGGGTATGTACCAATAGTTCCTGGCTTATAATACCTGTGGATGTTGTGATATATGGAATGCACCTTCACCTTGCTCATTCACCTCTCGGAGCACCCAACGCATACATGTTGAGGTTTATTATCCTTTAACCTTACTCTGAAGAGGAAAAAGCAGATAGACAGTGAATGGTATAAGACTCCATGCATCTGATCTCTTTGTCCAGGTCCGTTTCTTTGACTTGCGCCTCACCTTTTTGCTGACTGCCCTTAGAGTGGACATCAGGGCACAACTGGCTCAGGAGCTCCATGGCATCAGTCTGCTAGGTAACAGATTTCCTGTGTAAGCAGTCCTGTGTAGTCTCCCAGGTAACCACATCATCATTAACAATACCTACTTTAGTGGGATGTCTTCAAGTTCAACAGCCTACGATAAGTAATTAAACAAAAGATGTATAAAATATATGTATAAAATGATAACTCCCTGTCATGTGTATGTTCTAGGGAACCAGTTGGATGCCACACTGGGTCTGTGTTGGCCAGATACGCTGGAGACAGCCAGGGCAGGGTCAGAGGGCGTCCCACCTGAAGAGCTCCCACCTCTGAGCCGGCAGCAGACGGAACTAGCCATGGAAATACTGAAAATACTGTTCAATGTTACATTTGACACAACAAGGCGCAAGGTTGACGAGGTACTAAATATAATAAACACTGAAACCCTGTTGAGTTGTTGCTGCCAATAGTATACTAATAATTGTAAACTGTAGTAACCCTGGACTTCCCAGCCTTTAATGAATATAATAGTGAATACAAGTTTAACCAATAGTTAAACCAAGTCCACACACCAGTCTTGACATACATCATCATGTTAACCCAGTAGCATACAACACTCTTCCATGTTTCTGCATCAACATGCATCACAGTTTCTAGACAAGTAGTAATTTTATTATATGCACTCACTCCTCTCCAGATTGACACATCCAGGCTAATGTACCATAACTAGTTCTTTCTTCTGTCTTCTGTCACATAAAAACACAAAACGGACACATCAAAACCTTCTCTCTACACCTCTCTCCTTGGTGCAATAGCAGTGGTTTGAAGCCAAACCAACGAGACAACAGTTCGTCTTGTGTATACACTATTTATTGTTTGAAAATTTTAACCGGCGCCTGACTCTAGGACTTACAATCCCAAGTCTCAAAACATTTCTCAAAGGACACAGAGTGGATGATCCCCAGTCTTGGCTTAAACGAGAAAGGCCAAATCCTACCCCGAAAACGTCTTTTCTAAAGTTTAAACCTCAGGTGGGTCCCCCTGTGCCGAACGTAGCCCGAAGCTAGCCCAGAAATCCCAGCCACTTTTTGTGGCACTGCAGGAGTTAAGACACACTCAACTCTGCCTTTTTCCTCTTCACAACCACATGCTCTGCACCTGCTTATCACTGCACAGTTTCAACACAATTTTTCTCTCATGTGTTTAGTTTCTTTTTACTCTCAGCTTTTTAAACATTTTGTGCACTTTCTGACCACATTTAAGGTGAAATTGATACACAGTTTCTTTGTGATTCTGTCAAACGCAGACATGGTAAGGCACAATAGTAATCATAAAATTATGCACTTACCACGTCTTGTGTTGAAATCCTGTTCGTGACACCGAATTGTTGTGGAATTTTGGGCTGATTTCACTGGCAGTTTTCAGGTTGAAGAAGAGAAGAACCAGAGAGAAGTCTGTCTGAAGTTTATCTGGAATGCTTTAATGAAAACCTTGCAAGGGAGAACGGCTGAGAAAAGCCCTCCTGTTGACCGGACGGTGTCCCCAAACTCGCCTGACCCCGACAGTCCAAAACCCAGCCTTTAAGCGAGTCAACGCATTTGAGATCATCAGTGCCGAATCATAACTCTATGACCTCAATTCGTATCTTTGCTTTTGTCTTGTCTCGTCTGGCTACAGCCTGCGTTCTGGCCTTGGTTCGCCATGAGGCTCCTGGTATATTAAACAATGCATGTTATCTTCCGTCTGAGAGAACAGAAGAGTGCCGCTTGACATTTTGTTGTCCTGGTCAGTTATGGATTATCCATATCACTATTAAACTGATGGACTTTGGATGAACTAAAGTAAAATACTGCCTATCTTCTCTACTGGGATTTGTGGATTTTTGGATTATTCAATGTTAAATGTCTCCTACGTGCTCTACTGGGATTGCTTTTCTCTGGAGGTGAAGACTCCAGCCTGCCAGCTCAGTGTGCCACAAAGCCCCGTCCGGCTCCCCTGCACTCTCCGTCAGTGTGGAAATCACCCAGAGCTGCGCTGTCACTGACGGACTAACGGACTGGGGTTTTTCTTCAACTGGAGCTCCGCTCATGTTTGCTGTATAATAATGATCTCCACTGTGTGACTGTAACTGGCTGTTACCAATGCTGCCTTTCTGCCTAAATGACACAACTGCTTTAATTATGATGTCCTACACCACCATACAACTATGGAGTTGATATAACCTCCCAATTACACCCGACAAGGGTTTTTTTTAACTTGCTGCCAAGAGTTTGGGATTTTAAGAAACAGACCTTGTTACATCCATAGAGGCTCTTGCCATGATTTCAGTGTGGAATACAGAAACAAAACAAACTTTGGCGTCATTGTTGGAAACATTGCAAGACTACCTATACCAGGCGGGATGCAAAATATGGAGTGGATTGCAGTGTACTGCAGAGTTTGCAGAGACTTCCATCCTCAGCTCTGTCTCTAGCCACCATGGAACTATTTGATATACAATATCTCACTGATAAATCCCTCCTCATACATGACCACATCTTGGACAAAGGGCTTGATTTCATATGCTTAACTGAAACCTGGCATAAACCAGGGAGGGCTACTCTGTCTTTAATGAGGCCTGACCTCCTGGTGATAGTTACAAGGAAAAAGCTAGCTGGCTATGGTGGTGATTTAGCAATCATAAACCAGGCTTATCTCAAACTGTCTCCCTTGCCAGTGCTTGATGTTTCTTCTATCAAATGCCTTGCCTAAAATGTAAACTTCTCATCTACCACCCCCCCAAACCAAACTCATCTTTCCTCTTTGAGATATCACCTCACTCTGTTCCATGTCAACCAACATTGTCATTGTTGGTCATATGAATATACATGTTGACAATACATGTTCCTGAGTCCAATTGAGTGTCTTGGCCTGAAGCAGCACGTTGATGTCCCTAATCATACTAGGGGGCATACATTTGACTTGGTCATCACTGAGTCCACCCCCGTTAATAACCTACAGGTCTACGATCTGGGTGCGTCCGACCATAAGGTTGTGTCAATGGACCTGACAAATCCTATAACCCCCTACTTAACTTATGTGTCAAATGCTTTTTGGAACTGGAAAAGCATTGACCCAACCATCACGACTATGGACCTTCAGCATATCACTTGCCCAGCTTCTGCATCAGTGGATGGACTACTGGCCCTCTACAATACATCTCTGGGCAGTGTTTTTGATCTTCATGTCCCTGTCAAGATGTGTCAGGTCCATTTTTCATGCTCTGCTCCCTGATTCACTCACAATGCACTTCAAACGCTCTTCTCACTGTCCATAAACTGGCCTTCCTTGAACATCAAAGGACACACTCAAAGTCCCTTAAAGATGCTTGCAGTTCTACTCCAACCTAATTGATAACAACCCTGGAAAACCTAAGCATCTTTTTTTCCACCATAAATCATCTCTCTCACAATCATCTTCCCCAATTGAGGCTACAGAAGAGCGATGTAACAGCTTCATTAACTTTTCAGAGCCAAGGTCAACAACATCCACTCTTTGATGTCTCCTTCTCTCTGTCTCCTCCTGTCATCAACCCTATGTCTGGGCACTCACTGTCTCCACTCCATTTTACTGGCGTCAGCCAGAGCCACATTGAGAAAATCCTCATGAAGATGAAACCCTGTACTCGTGCCCATGGTCCCATTCCCACAGCTCTGCTCAATTCATACATCCCCACCCAAACTGTCAAACTCTCACTTCAAACTGGTAGTGTTCCATCTGCCCTCAAGATTACAGTCATTTTCCCCGTCCTCAAGTCCACCCTGGATGAAGAAGTTCTTGCCAGTTAAAGATCAGTTCTTGGCACCATCCTGTTTACCCTTCTACATGCTCCCCCTTGGACATGTCATCAGCAAACATGGAATGTCTTACCATTGCTATGCTGATGATATCCAGCTGTGCATCAAATCTGCCCAAAGCCCTTCTGCAGCCATATCATGCCTCAGCTCCTGTCTTATGGAAATAAAGGCCTGGATGAGTATAAATTTCATCCAGTCAAACAGGAGCAAAACTGAAGCTCTGCTTATTGGCTATCCACACCAGATTCAGTCATCCCCCATACCTCATCTCACCTTTGGCAGCCAAGGCATCCTCCTTTCCTCCTCAGTCATTAGTCTGGGTGTTAGGTTTGACCCTCAGCTGACGTTTGATGACTATATAAGATGTCTTTGCAAAACCTCTTTCTACCATTTCAAAAACATCTCTAAACTCTGCCCTTTTCTAACCCTGTCAGATGCAGAGAAACTTGTCCATGCCTTTATATCTTCAGGGCTGGATAATGAAAAGTCTGTTACAAATTAAATGTATTATTTATTATTATTATGATCTTTTATGTGGCCATTAATTAGTGAATCCAACCTCAAGGTGCCACTAGATGAAAAATCCAGGCATCACCAAAGTCATGAGATACTTCTCTCTGGACCAAAGTGGTGGACTGAACCGACTGACTGACATTATACTTTTTAGTAGCCAGGCTACTATGGCTCTATGGATGGCAGTCAATGAAAAGACTACTCAGTTACAGTTACAGGAGTACATTAGTTACTTTCCGCTCTTGTCAAGCAGTTAGAGACAACATGGATGAAGTCTGTCTTTTGGAAGATGTTTTTTGTAAGAAATGTCTTCAAATGTCAGAGGCTCAATTTTAGTCACAACAACAGAATCCACACATCTACAGTGATGAGGTTTGTCATGGGAACGTGTTAACAATATCTGTGTAATGTCTGTGTGTGAAGGAGGAGGCAGCCGAGTACAGACATTTGGGTGCCATACTGAGACACTGTCTAATGAGCCATGCAGATGGAGACGAGAGGACTGAGGAGTTCCACAGGTAGGAAAACACCCATTTCTTCAGTGATGACTTGATTCGTACAATCACATTCTTCTTCCATTTAAACACTGACTTATCTGGGTAACACACCCTGCTCTTCAGTCACTCTCCCTCTTACCAGTCCCCCTCTTTTTCCCAGTCATACTGTTAACCTGCTAGGTAACCTTCCTCTGCCCTGTTTGGATGTACTGTTGATGCCCAAGGTGCAACAAGGCTCCATCGAATACATGGGGGTCAATATGGATGCTGTCAACATGTTGCTGGAATTCATGGAGAAAAGACTTGACAGGGTGAGACAAGGCTCTGTGTGTATGTGTGTTCATGACCTGATAACAAGTAAAAAAGTATGAGTAATAACTCGAGTTACATTTTTAAATGTGCTATAAAAATACTTGTATATCTATTACTTGGTTTGTTTAAAAAAAGTGTTTCACGCATCATTTATTGTATTGGAGGTAAAAGGAAACAAACCAGTGTATTTTCTATCTTTAGCATCACCTGTCACTAGATGGAGCTGTATGTTAAAATGTGCAAATGCCATGGAAACTATTCATTCATCAGTCACACAGTAATAGGATAACATCTGGTTTCTACAACTTTCTAGTTACAGCTGTGTAAAATATCCACACCTAAAAAACACACTTATGAATGAATGACAAGAACATGTGTGCATTAGTAAATAAACTTAATGGACAATGTTGCTGACAGACAGTGGTGGAAAGTAACCAAATGCATATATATTATACTTAAAGGATTATTCTGATTTATTGCAACTTGAGTCTTCTTTCTTCTTTCTTTGTAGTTTTTGTCATCAGCTCAATCAGTTATGATAAGTTAATCGCTGAGATCTGGAAACATGGTGACATTAACACAATAGAATAAAGAAACACTAGTCAACCAATCACAAAAACAGTCACCGTTTACACACCAACTTCTTGCTCCAACTTTGACCTGTCGTATTTACTTCAGTTGTGTACACGTTGTTCTCATGTGCAACAAGCAAGGCTGGACTGTTAACAGGGCTGACACCTAGAAGCACCAAACATGCATGTTATTGGGTTTTTGAAACTAAATTGGCTGTAGATTTGTTTAGGAATTTGCACCACTTTAGTACATTATTGACAAAGCCTGGTCCTGCTTTATTATCTAATTTTATGGCCCTGTCTTGCAAAAGGATCTTGTTTCAAGATCATTAACCCCTCAACATCCACTGGGTTGCCAGCAACCTGCTTAAACCAGTTATACGTGGCTTAGCACCATGCAATTGGCACAATTCACCACTTGGAGACATTTTGGAGAGGTTCGGGGACTAAGTCATCTGCTATTTCAGCTGAATGGTGGTATTTATTGTGACATTTTAAAAGTTTGCTTGTCTGTCTCACAGGGACATAAGCTGAAGGAGACCCTCCTCCCATCACTGAACTTGTTGACTGAGAGTTCCCGCATCCATAGAGAAACCAGGAAGTTCCTCAGGTCAAAGGTCAGTACTGGGATGCAGCAATAAAGACATGAATGATGATGAAGACATGAATAATGAACACTGGGGAGTGTGGCTTTTTGATGTGCATGGCTATGAATATCTACATGTCATTGTATGTGTTGTAGGTGTTGCCCCCACTGCGTGATGTAAAGAACAAGCCAGAGGTGGGCAATGCTCTGAGGAACAAGCTAGTACGTCTGATGACACACATTGACACTGACGTCAAGGACTGTGCTGCCGAATTCCTCTTTGTTCTCTGCAAAGAAAGTGGTGAGGGAAATGTCTGTTTATTGATTCATGTCAATAACTTGTGTCGATTTTTTTGTGTGATTGTCCATGGGTCACCATGATATTGACCACCTCAATTGATCAATTGAAATTTCTAGATCATTTCACCATCATTAACTGTGGTTGGACAAATATGTGATGTCATTTAGTGACCTGAAAGAGGTTGTAAGAGGTTCTACTTTACAAACAGTCATAAATATTTGATTTTGATATGGGCAGTAGATCAAAGCATTTGTCATCATTATAAATCTTGGCTTGTTCATCTTGATGTACCACTTCATGAAGGCTGATGTAAAGATATGAATTGGATTAGGTTATGGCTCCAACCAAAGGATTAATGGATTGCTTTTGTTGACATAGTATTTGGTGTCTTTTGATGTGTCGAATTACTGCCATAATAACAGTAATATGTTCTCTATCCAGTTTCAAGGTTCATTAAGTACACTGGATATGGAAATGCTGCAGGCCTGCTGGCTGCCAGAGGACTGCTAAGCGGCGGCAGAGACTCTGGGGTCTACTCTGAAGATGAAGACTCTGAGACAGAAGAGTACAGAGAGGCCAAGGCCCAGTCAGTACCACCGTAACTCTGTGTTACACTATCTGTGTCTCATATTTAGTGTTTTATTGTACATTTTCCAGAAATGATATTGTGGAGCTTTAAACACACAATATGTCATTTCTGCTACTAGGGGTCTTCTCAATCAAAACAATAACAGAAGATGCAGTGTGATGATGTCGTGAAATAGTGTGGGATCATGGGACCTGTTGTCTTCATTGTTAAACAACCAGCTTCTTCCAGTTAGGATTCTTTCAAGTGTTAATCATTCAGGAGGTTTTTTACCAGAAGCTGAATTATCCACAGAGATCTCCTCCTCTCCAAAACAAACATACATGATGATTAAACCGGGAAAAAAAACAAAAATCTCTGACACTGTTTGGCAGACACAGGATGTATGGAGGGGCTCGGTGTGAGCCAAGCTGCTGCTAACGTTTGCTTAGCTTGTTTCTGTTTGCTTAAGATCCAGACATCCCATAGTTAAAATCCTTAAAGATATAGTTAAAAGCATTTATTGTAAAGGTGTTGCTTAAGACTGACTAAATGTCAGTTAATGTTTCTGGTGAACAACCAGTGCAGAATATTTACATAATAGTTTTAACTAATGAACTTGACAGACACATTAGAGCTTCCAGACCAGATGAGATATATGATCTTCCCAGTGTGTTCTGGGTCTGCCCTGGGGTCTCCTACCAAATGAACATGCCTGGAATATCTCCACAAAGCATCCTGATTAGATGCCTGAATCCTTTTAACAGAAAGGAGCAGCAGTTCTACTCTGAGCTTCTTACCTTATCTCTAAGGGTGAGCCCAGCCACATGGTGAGGTAAACTCACTTTGGCCACTTGTACCTGCAGTCTCATTCTTGGGGTCATTCAGAACACATTGTGATCGCAATGTGATTTAATCAACCAGACACACATTTGAATGTGTTTTTATCAGATCTCAGCAGGTGCAAATGCAATCCATACAAGCATGACCACATTCATAAGAAAAACATCATACCAGTAAGTTGAAAGGTCAACTAGTTCTGCTTCCTCCTGCCAGCTAAAACACGCTCTGTAAAAACTACAAATAGTAGCAGTAGCTAGAAATCCTCCCTCACAAAAAGTGAATGAATCCGTTCATGGTAGCAGATTCTTTGACCTGGGATGAGTTTTAATACCAGGTGTATATAGACCCATGTATCAGATGTCATTATCCAGATAATGTATTCAGATACATATTAATAGCAGGTGTAAATGGGGCGTCAGTGACCCTCTTGTTTGAACACAGGGGCACTAAGCTGGGGCATTGTGAGTGTCCCTGTACTTGCCTGCTACCTCTCACCCTGGCCAACTCAGAAAAAGGAGAATATCCAGCTTCAGTTTGGTTTGAGAGGCAGTGCTGGGCATATTGGTGAGCCCAAATATATCGAGTACTAATCTACCTTCTGCAATAGCTTTGGCATTTTCTCCATCAGAGAGGTCACCTTCTATGCCCCTAGAGCTAGTTGTCTTTGCTTGGAATCAGCACACCATGGCCTCTGTCTTTGCCAGCTGCCTGATTGGCAGCACACAAGTCTCCTAAGCCTAGCCTTGAGACAGAACTAGTGAAAACTATACACAGCTTGGTTGAGAGTGGAGACCATCAGGGTTCAGCCCTAAACTAAGTTTGCCCTCAGCAAGACAGGACCTTAATATTGTGGGTGGAAAGTGTGTTACAGGGGCAGGGACAAGGGGAACTAATATCACTGGGTCAAACAGCACAATGGACAAAGTACATCGCTACATTTTCTGTAAAAGATAACCAGTGATCCATGAATGATGCATGAGCTGCTTCAATCTAAAAAAAATGTTTGTTTTCTGTCCTTTGACTTTCTGTCCGTGTCTCTCTGTCTCCAGGATAAACCCAATAACAGGAATTGTAGAAGAGGAGCAGCCCAATCCCATGGAGGGAATGACAGAGGAGCAGAAAGAATATGAAGCGATGAAGTTGGTCAACATGTTTGACAAACTGTCAAGGTCAATAGAAGCAGACAAAAACATACAGACACACTCAACACATGTATCGGTCAGTTTGAACTGATCCAGTCTAATCTATCGTTCAGAATAGAAAGCCTTGTAAGCGGGACAGTATTATCAAACATATCACTGAAGATTTGTTTTACTGTATACATGAACATTTAGATTTTTGGTTATTTATCACTCTATTATAACTGAAATTTATAAGAAGAAGTAGATCAGACTGAAAATCAGAGGCATTTAGTGGCATTCACATTTTTATCATTCCTCCCTGCAGGACCAATCTGATTCAGCCCATGCAGCTCGGTATGGACGGGAGGATGAGAGAGATAAACCCTGAGGATCTCCATAAACTGACCCACAATCCTTTGTTCCAGCCAGAGGAGCCAGCAAATTCAGATGACGATGAGGCTTAGAGAACATAGAAACATAAAAGGCAGAAACACACTTATTTAACCCCCTGTGATGACCCCATTATTTTAGATGTTCACATATCACACAGTCCAATCTGTTCCTGTTTACCCAATCTGATTGGAGGTGAAATACTGAATTATTAGTTTGCACACACACACACACACACATACACACACACACACACACACATACGCACACACAGATACAACACAGCAGTGTTTGCTTTAATTATGACTAACAAGTCATTCATTATTCATCATGTTTTTACTTACTCTTAAATGTTTCTCCACATTCATGTGTTTTAGTGAGTTTGTAAATGAAGGAGACAACCCCACCGCATACAGTAATGACTTATGTCCACAATAGAAGAAGAAAATAACAGGAACACCTCCCAGTACAATGTAGTTCTGTTCGTAAGCACCTCCAGAGTGAATCAGCACCTTTCTGACAGTGTCATCAAAGCCTGAACCTCACACACTTCACAAGGTAGTGTGTTCGTACGGTTAAGGGTAAATTTATTTCACTAGCCCTTTCTTAGCAGCATGTTTACAAGAAGTGATCAAACAGTCACAGTTTGAAAATGATGTCATGGAGTTTGGTTTCGATTGGCTGAGACTGAGACCTCACTGTCATCCCCTCATAGCACAGGAGATGAACGGAATTCTGGTTCGAAATGCGTAAAGCTTTGAAAATACTCAACATGATCGAGTCTTTAGAGAAACAACATCCCAGACACTGTTACTCAGGATAATCCATAGACCTCACTGTCAACAGCAGAAAACAGCTGTGCAGTTGTTTGCAGTGGGAACGAGTCTCTGTCTCTGTTTGAATATGAACTCATCTGTCTGTGGAAACGTCGCTGCTGCTGATGAGATGAAGACACGTGTCATTTCTATTCCTCACGAGGGCAGAAGAAGAAAACGAAAGCTAGCCAAAGATTGGTAGTAAGGTTTATGATGATGGAATCAGCTGCACTTTTGAAAAATATAATTAACATTCTAGATGCCTGTTGTTTTTCATAAAGCCCCGCAGATGCTTTATTTTTAGTGAAATGTGAAGCTGCAGACAGATATGCTCTAATTTTAGACTGAAGATGAAATATTCTTATGCAAAGAAAGAGTCTATAACCTGAAACACATTATATATTAAATGTATACTCCTTTATATTGTTATAAAATCTATCTTGGACTAATGTACATTAAATGTGTTTAAATGACAGATGAGTCTCATGTCTTACTTTGCTGCAGTTATTCTGTTCTGGAACTCATCAGTGTCTTCGAGCTTTGATTGGAGGATGGTGCCGAGGATGATCTCACAAACTAGCTCCCATAGTCAGAATTTGGAAAAACTTTTCACTTTTCATCAGTCTACATTATTTTGGTACGTATATGAGCGGTGGACCTTGACCTACACCGAGTAGCCATGTGCTCCTGCTCTCATGTAACCTGGACAGTTGGCTGCAGTGCTGCTACAGATATAGTTTCATGTTTTGTTTTTTTTTTAAGATTACGTAAGGCGCTTCAAGGCCACCATACATTTTTGTCTTGCTAGTATCTATTAATAGATCATTTCTGACAACAGGCATTTTGACTTGTAGCAGAAAAAGCACAGTTGGATCTAGTAAAAATGATGATGGCTCCATCTTATTTGACCACTGAAAAGTTCTATAATGTCCAAATGAAACTTTAAAAAGTATTAAAAGTAGCAACTTATTTTTAGTTTTAGTTTTGCCATATTTGTGCTGCACTCTGTAAGAAACCAGAAGACTTCGAGTTTTCTGTAAAATTAGACAACAACTAATCTAGAATTAAAAGTTGCTTTAATGAGTTTTAATAGTTCTCCCCTCCTGTCATATCAGAGTCAGATAATGTGACTGAGTCTAATTAAAGGACAATGATACATCTATAGAGCTCATGACCGAGTCTAACTCCACAGGGTGTGTCTCAGATCTGCTTCTGTTCGTTCGCCATTCATCATCATCGTGCTGTAGTTAACGTGAACACAGCTCTGATCCACCAGCAGGGAGCCGCCTCGCTGCTCTTTGACATAACAGACATAACTAAAGTGAGGTTAAAATATGGAAGTGTAATAACTCCTGTGGGAACATGAGGGAAGAAATGGAGCATAATTAAGAAGAACAACAGGAAGTTTAATGAGGGTGCACAGAACAGTTGTGGAACACACTGTGCCTAACACTAAGAATGAAAATGAAAATGAACAATTTCACCATATAAACTTAATATATACAGTTGATGGAATATTTGCAGAACATACAGAGAGAGAATATGAAGATCAGTACTACATAGTGAGGATTAAGACTCTCATTTCTTGGAGATGGCAAAATAATATACTGTAACTACCAGTAACCCTTCCTAAGTGTGTCAGATCCTGCGGCAGAGACATAAAACAATGATTATTATCACCGCATTCACCTTTAAACCCTCCTTACTTACATCATTAAGTCATGAAGCAGCACTGGAAAATAACTCTTCTTCACAGCCTTTTGTGTCCTCCTGTAAAATGTTGAGATTCAGCAACCTTCTTTCCTGCATTCTGCTGACTTTTTATGAATATACTGTTCCAATAAAAATACAGTAGTAACGCTGCATCAGCATCTTTCAGATTCTTACTTTATCACTAAAATTGTAGAGTCTTGTGTCTGCATGTATGCACATACATGTTGAGGACTTCAGTGAAGTCACTGTCAAACCTTTGATAACCTTTACTGTTATTCATCATGATGTTCTGGGTAACACTTCACTATATCTGAATCTTCCCTCTATGAGGACAATTGGACCAGAACCACCAGATCCCCTCACTGTAGGGGTCAAGCATTCAGACCTGTGCTGGTTTTTCCTTTAATTTGTCGCCTGTCTGTATATAATAAAAAATAAAATTCTCCCACCAGTAAACCAGATCGGAGCAGAATCAGCTGATTATTCCTCCAGATGATGAGGCAGCAGCATCTCTCACCCCCAGCCAGCTCTCTCTCTGTCCCCTCTTCCTTCAGCCCTGCCGTGCATGTGAATTTTTTTGCTCTTAGCTTAGATTAGCTTCAACTTATGTGACGCAAGGGGCATCAAATGTGAATGGCTTGTTGAAGCACAAGAGGGCAAAAACGATGGATCCTGTATTTTCCATAATGCAACTCTTCTGCATATTCTGTTGTGTCATTTGTTGACATCATATGGGATGGATAATAGAGATGGGGAGAGATTGGAGGATCAATTAGACATCAGCACTTCAGTATTGTTTTAAGATAAGACTTGAGAAAATGTGATCCTATCTTTTCATTTGTAGTTTTGAAGTCTGAGCTGAGGTAACCCTATTTTCTGAGACTTGACAAGGCTCCTCCATTATACAACTGTTTTCAAAGGCTGTGTAGTGCTCCTAGTGATAAATAAATTGAGCTTCATGTGTTAATTTGGTGGACTGCCCCTTTAAAATCTTGATTTGGCCTCTGAGAGACAAACATTTGATGGATTCTGACAAATACTTGTAATTAAAGAATAGAAAGTGAAAGAACACACCAGGAAAATGATCTGCTGCCTACAAACATGATGGAGGGAAGTAACTTCAACTCACATGAAGAATAAAAACAAGAGAACACAAAATTATGACACAATTCAATCAACTTTTTAATAATTATTAACAAGTATAGGTATGGATTTACACTCTGTTCATAACTTTTGTTTTTGTTTGCTTTCTGTAGTTTTGTACATATTCTGTGCGTGCAAGGCAAAGATAAACATGACGGTAGAAAATAAACTCTCCCCCGAGATGAGACGGAGGCTCAGGTCGCTGACAGCGCAGAGAGCTGAACTGAGGTCCGCTCTGACAAAACACACGTCATTCTCCACAACCACCCTGAGAGTTTGATAGACTGAATACACTCGTGTTGTTATCTCACACAATATCTGCTCTTTTATTAAAATCTGATCTGGTCCTCTTGATATGATATGATGATTGCATACATGGTTGTTTAATGGAATGACTTCACCTGAATCAATTTGAATGTCACCTACTGATGTGAATCTAAAGAAATATGCAGAAACATGCAGAGCTTTAGTGTCCTGTGGAGTCGTCTGGAGATTCTAAAAGGCTTAATGTGAAAATATTTTAACAAGGCAAAAGAAATATTTACTGTTGGGGGAAAAAAAGGGAAGGCATGATGGTACTTGGTATAGATAGTGTAAAGGAAACTGAATTTAGTGAATAAAAGTGGGACAAAATAAACAGAAAATGGGGCTAAATTCTTCTTCTAATTCTATTGGAAGCCACCAGACTTCTCTCTGTAGTACGAGGGGGAATTTGGTGACGAAAAAGTCAAACTTGAGGGTATTGTTAAAAAAAAACGTGTAAGTATGAAATTAAGGCAAAACCTTAAAATTTATGTAGCATAGTTAGCCTGGTTACAAACCTCAAATATCGCCATCCACATCTGAAATTCTGTTGAGAGATTCAAAGGTTTGATATTGCTCTCGTAATTGGCCGTTTCCCCAGCTGGAAAAAAAAGGCTAGCCAATCAGAGCCTTCACGAGCAGAACTTAAATCGGAATAATCATCTAGCTCTGCCAGAATCCAAACGAATATGGTGACAAGCACAGAAGGAACAGATACAGCTATCAATATCAGCTCTTACAGGTTCAGTGTGTAGAATTGAGTGGCATCTAGCAGAATGAACTTGGCAGAGATGGAATATAATATTCATAAGTATGTTTCAATTAGTATATAGTCACCTG
Organism: Euthynnus affinis; assembly: GCA_029490765.1. Taxonomy (NCBI): domain Eukaryota; kingdom Metazoa; phylum Chordata; class Actinopteri; order Scombriformes; family Scombridae; genus Euthynnus; species Euthynnus affinis. Next base: position 33,161,111 of record CM055844.1, on the reverse strand, counting down.
AAAATAAGAATCTTTGTGTTTTTGTTACCTTAAAATGAGCCCTTTATATCTACATAAGGGGTGGGTCCTCTTCCATGGAGCCCACCATGTTTCTACAGTAGCCCAGAACGGACAAATCAAACACTGGCTCTAGAGAGGGCTTTTCAAGTTTTGCGACCACCGTACTTCCTTCTAGAATCTGTTAATTAAGAGTTTCTGATACTTAGAAGAGAAGGTTGGTCAGTTGGTTGCAATCTGCAACTTTACTGCTAGATGCCACTGAATCCTACACACTGCTCCTTTAAATAAGAACTGCACTGGAGGGACTTGAAAAGAAAGATGTTTTTGCAGTTGGATGACGATTTCAAGCTTATCGTTGTTTCTCCCTTGACGATCTTAATGAAGGATAAAGTCAAGTAAGAAAATAAGATGAGGTCTGGCACACACTGGCACAGCTTGGACAGCATGGTAATGTTGCACGGTGACAGAAAATTGCACCATTGAGGTCCTGCGGCGATGTCACAGATATTGAATGGAAGCAATGCACCAGGTCCATAAACAACAATGGATGAGTCATGAGTCAGTTATTAAATGCGGCTGTCTCACCTGTGCTCTAAACCTTTCTTCTTCAACAAATCTAAACACAGCTTCTCAAGAAATGTTTGCAGTTAACATTTATGAAATATGAAAGAAATCATTTATAAAACAGTCAACTGCAGAGTCTTGTGAACACCATGAGCTCTAAACTTGTGTGTCTAGCATAGTGGAATGTTCTAACAGTAGCTCATGTGAAATTAGCTACCTCAGTGTTTTGCTAGTAGGACTTTGCTTACTGGTGACTGTAAGAAGCTGTGACGTGTGCTGCAGGACCTCAACAGTAGTAGTTCATAGTTAAAAGAACATTGCCTCACGTGCTGGAAAACGCATTAGCTGGACTGACATTGTAAACTCCGAGCTAACTGCTCCTAGCTAGTGTTAACTACTGCTAACACAGCTTCTGTCTTGACTGACTGTCACAGTGATTGATTCAAGCAAAATACCCCACTCCCCACCCACCCAGAACAGAAACCAACTAAAAAAAAAAACTAGTGTCAGACTGAGTGATAAATTCAGGCTAACATAAGAGAATTAAGAGGGAATTTAAAAGGTGAAACATCATGCCATCCAAATTTGGAGTCATTAAGATTTGTGGCAATTACTAAAAAATGAAATACAAATGGGAGCAAATGATCTTAATTTGTCTTAATGTAGATGAATCACTTAAATCTAAGTCACAATAGAATATGTAAATGCCGTTTATGAGATCCTGTTACTGAAAAGATCATTCTGGGATACTTTTAAAAAGTTTAAGGCCAAGTTGAAATATACAGACTATCTATATCTTTTGTCATCTTCTAACCATAAACTACATCATCGGCCTTGAAAACCCCCAAATCAACTCAATATAACAACATGTATAAGCAGGTGATAATGATGTGATGAACATGATGTGTTAATGAACTACACTCACAAATGTGTTGTAAAATCAACCATTCTTTTGTTGAGAGTATGTATATTTCACTACCACTCGTTGATGATGCTCTTGTTATTTACTCATTTAGCTGATGCTAGCTGTGTCCCGTCTCAGGCTCTGTGTCTTTGGAGGGACGCAAGCTTGTGATCTAAAGCTGTGTTTGGGCTGAGTGTGAAGTTAATTGTAGAGGCGGGGTGATTGTATATCAATCAATGTAAAAATGAGAGGAGGTGCAGATTAGCCCTGGATGGTGTGAATTAGGCATGTTTGAATTTGAGGGATATAATTTACACTGTAGGCTTGGCCACACCATGAAGTGACACTGCAAATGAATCAGCATATCTTGTAGTGACTACACACAACTTGATAACTCATATGCAGTCAAATTAGCCCCACATGAACCAAAACAGATGTTGCTATTTGGCACTCATCTACTCTAAAGTTAAAATCTTTACTACCTTTATTATCGTCTCATGCAGGGAATGGTCTTCATCAGCAGATGAAGTTTGCTCAGTTATGGAATATTTAAATTTTCCATTATTCTGAGCACCTCAAGGACTACTCATCCATGCTGAAGACTGTTTGACAACAAGCGAGTGGGTGGACCTTGACTGCTGATCGTTGTTGTAAAATATTTGTTGTGGAGCATGTGATCATTTATTAGCATTATAATTTGGGCAACAGAAGGCTGCCTTTGTAATGGAATATGAACCCTCCTGAGACAAAGAGAGGAGCGCTGACATGGGACACAGCAGCTGTTTTCTACAGTACGACACAAGGAGAGGACGGGTAGGGCTTCAGTGCCTTGCTTAAGGACACTTCAACAGGGCACAATGGCTGCTGCAGGGATTGAACCTGGGATGTTGGTATGATGTGAGTCTTTCAGCTGGGCCACCCTACCATCCTGTTTCAAACAGGGAAGGAACAACATTCACGCTACTCTCAGACCTCATATTACCCTCCCACTTCCTGATCTCAGTGATGTCACAGACCCCTCCCTCGAGTCTTTCCCAGGTGTGTCTTTTCCCCTCAGGTGAGTCTGTGTGTTATTCAGAGAGAGGGGGCTCAGTTCTTTGGTCTGCTGGCTCTGCCTTCGTTGTGTGCTGTTTAGAGACCGCCTCTCCTCTCTCCTTTGTGCTGTTTCCCACATCCGCTGTGGCTGCTAATGTGCCAGGGCTCTTCTTCTTGTGGGGCAGGGGACTCACTTGGGGGCGGGTTTCAGAAGAGATTGTGCTGGGGGTCTTTTCTTGGGGAGGTGGGGACACCGACGTTTTTCCTAGAAGGTGGGCCAAAGCTGGGGATGTGCCTGGGCTCTTCTCCTGGGATGTGGGGGTTACGGCAGGCTTTTCCAAGGTTGGCGGGGCTTTGTCAGGGGCTGCAGCTGGACTGAAGAGTCTTGGTGCTGATGCTTCTTGTTGAGCCTGAGCTGCAGAGGAGGGACACCCTGAGACTGGGGCTTCCCTACCTGCTGTAGGGGGGTGCGTGCATTGATCTAGCATCCCTCCACAGCCTGCCTTCAGCTCCTCCTTCTTTTCTTCAGCTGTCTGCTTCCCCATTTCCCTGGCTGAGCAGGAGAAGGACAACAGACAGACGGAAGAACAGCTTTACATCTCAGAAACAAAACACGTTTCAAAAAAGGAGGTTATTAGCATGTCTGATAAAAAGCCTCCCCTCCACCCCTCTCACCCTCCCGAGTCCTTTGTGCTTCCTCACCACTGGTTGGATCTTCAGTGCAGGTGGGCAGGTCCCCTCTGTTGCCCCGGAAACGGATGGGCGACCTTTGTAACACAGCCTTCAGCTCTGAGAGAGAGGGAGACAGAGAAAGGGGGGCTTGAGATTTTCTTGGATCTTTAATCACTATGTGTAAAAACAAAGTCTAAATGCCAACCATAGAGGGCACACACTCAAATTTAAATCAATCAGGCAGAGTGAAAAACTTTCAGGTTTTTATATTTCTTACATTGCTTTAAAGGAGCAGTGTGTAGGATTTAGAGGCATCTAGCAGTGAGGTTGCAGATTGCAACCAACTGAATACCCCTCCACCCTCCCCTCTCATGTAGGAGCATAAAGGAGAACCTATGGTGGCTGTGAAAAGGCCATCTCTTGAGCCAGTGTTTGGTTTGTCTGTTCTGAGCCACTGTAGAAACATGGCATTGCAACATGGTGGCCTCCATGGAAGAAGAAGCAGCTATCCGACTAAAAATGGCATCCATTCAGTCCTATACTAACTGCTTGGTTGGCATATACACCAAACAAAGTTTCTAGCTTCCAGGTTTGGTTCCACATTGTGCGGCCCACTAAGTATGCACAGTTATGTTTTCCTCACTGACCCCACCCATGAGTTCCTGTTTGGCCCATAGACTTTACATTATGATGGTGTCACAGATTTTAAATCACATTTCTTGGCTCGGGAAAAGTTTTACAAATATAAACCTCCATGGATCAAAAGTTCATGATAGAAAGAGTCATAATTGACCTTGTTTGCAGTTGGAGGGGTCTTGTCAACAGATTTACAGATGTCTCTTTTATAATGATGGTTTATGGAGAAAATGCTTTTTGGGCCACAGGGGAATTTTTTTAACTGCATTACTGCGAGTGACCACTGGGGAAAAACTGGCTCTTATTATACATCCATGAAGAGGACCTGCTCCCTATGTAGATATAAAGGGCTCATTCTAAGGTAACGAAAATACAAAGATTCTTATTTTCAGGTGATTATACTCTAATTAAAACATAACATGAATATTATATTCCATTTCTGCTAAGTTTGTTCCACTAGATTCCACTAAACACACTCTACACACTGCACCTTTAATAGTTTTTGGTATTCTATGGCACCTGTATTTAGTTTATTATGTCTTCATTAAACACTGCATTGCGCATTATAACTTTTACTGCACACACACACACACACACCTCACAGGCTCACCTTGTGTCATGGCCAGAGTGTCCTCGTGGACAGACACAGCTCGCCGTTGTGGGAGGGGCTTCATGTGTTGGCGTGGTTTAGGAAGACTCTCTGCAGGAGTGTGAATGCATACATAGTTAAAATCAACTAGTTCTCTTGAAATTAGAGAGATTGAGTCATTGTGTCCATTTCAACATATTCATTATTAAACATAAAAGCTGTGATATTATAAATTCATAACAATACGATAAATACAAAACAATACATCTTTCTACTGTAAAGTAGCGACGAATGACTAATGATGGTCATACCATCATACCATGATCTTCTTTTCACATCATATTATAGCATCATTTTACCATGTAAATGAATGCAACTCTTTTTAAATGCTTTCACACACTGATTCATGTGACTGTGAAGACTTTACCCAGTGACCTCACATATGACTTTGATTAATACCATGTTTCATCAAGGTGATAATGACCCAGAGATGTGCGGAGGGACAGACAGACTATAATGAGCCTCCTTTGAACATCAGACGTACCGTCAGTCACTGATTGTGCTTTCTCAGAGCGATCCTGTGCGCTGGGCCCCCTCCATGGAGATGGTGCTGGAGGAAGCAGCTCTTTCCTAGGGGACGGAGCTGAGGCTGCACCCCAGGGACCCTTCTGGCTTTCATTCTAGGAATGAGAAATCAGAAGCTGCTCAGTGAACAAGATGACTGCTATATTCAAACTGACATGAGCTTATGGAGGCAGAGAACAACATTCTTTAGACAGCAGTGTGATACTCAAGTATAAAGTTTGAAAGGGAAGGTCATGCACATCTTAAAAGCTACTGAATCTGTTAATCAAGAGTTTCTGAAGGTATTTTTAAGGGCTGTAGGTTCCATCTTTTGAGAACTCTTACTACCTTAAAGAGGACCCTTTATGCTCATTTTAGCTCTAATTTTTATTTTTGGACTCCACTAGAGTAGCTCTGCATGATGCAAGTTCAGATCGATTTGATCTTAAACTTGACATGATACCCAAATAATAAATTCTATTGACTTTGGTGATCCCTGATCGTCAGGTCAAAATTTAAATTGTCTAACACTTTCCAAAAATGTTTAATGATTCCTTTAAAAGATAGTTTAAGGGATTATTGTTTCTTGGTGATATTAAACTGGTTGGGACTTTCTGGCACAGTGCTAAACTGCTTTGAATCATATTTAAAGGACAGAGACTACTTTGTGTCTATAGGTAATTACACATCTGAGCAAACGAAAATGACATGCAGAGTTCCCCAAGGCTCCATTCTGGGGCCTCTTCTGTTCAACATCTACATGCTCCCACTAGCTCAGATTATAGAAAACAATAAAACATGCTACCACCATTATGCGGATGACACACAAATTTACATCACTGTATCACCGGGGGACTGTGGTCCAATACAAACACTGAGTAAGTGCATTGAAGAAATCAATGATTGGATGTGCCAGAATTTTCTTCAGTTAAACAAAGACAATACTGAAGTAATTGTTTTTGGAGCCAAGGAAGAAAGTTTAAAAGTCAGCACTCAGCTTCAGTCAGTAATGTTAAAAACCACAAACCAAGCCAGAAATCTTGGTGTAGTCATGGGCTCAGACCTGAATTTCAACAGCCACATTAAGACAATTACTAAGTCAGCCTACTATCACCTGAAGAATATATCAAGAATGAAAGGACTTATGTCTCAGCAGGATTTGGAAAAACTTGTCTATGCATTTATCTTCAGTAGACTTGACTACTGTAATGCTGTATTCACTGGTCTCCCTAAAAAAATCAATCAGACAGCTGCAGCTGATTCAGACGCTGCTGCTCGAGTCCTCACTAAGACCAAGAAAGTGGATCATATCACTCCAATTCTCAGATCCTTACACTGGCTTCCCGTCTGTCAAAGAATTGACTTTAAGATACTGCTGTTGGTTTATAAAGCACTGAATTGTTTAGGGCCAAAATACATATCTGATCTGCTGCTACTTTACGAACCATCTAGACCTCTCAGGTCATCTGGATCAGGCCTGCTTTCTGTCCCCAGGGTCAAAACTAAACATGGAGAGCAGCTTTCAGTTTTCATGCCCCACATATCTGGAACAAACTCCCAGAAAACTGCAGGTCTGCAACGACTCAGTACTTTTCTGTTTGCTGCTGCCTTTGATTAAATCACATTAAGGGTTAAGATTTTACGCTGCACTGTTACTTTTATTCTCTTCTTTTATCTGTTTTATTTCCTTTTTAGCTTCTTTTTTTTACTTTCTAAATGTAACACTTTTAATTGTTTTTATATGTCTTTTTACCTGTCTTGCTTTTAAATTCTGTTTTAATGCCTTTTAAGATCTAAAGCACTTTGAATAGCCTTGTTGTTGAAATGTGCTATACAAAGAAACTTGCCGTGCCTTGCCTTGCTTTGCCTTGCCTGGATATCTATACATTTTCTCTTTTTTTAATTACCTGTGCAAGAGTCTCTGCTGGCCTGCCATCATGTGTGTGTGCTCTGAGCTGGACTCCCTCCACTGAGCTGCTGGAAGGAGGAGCAGAGGAAGGGCGAGCTCCTCCTACTACAGGAGTAGTTGGGGTGGGGAGGGGAGGCTTGGCTGCGACGGCAGGTTTGGGTGGTAGGGGGCCAATGGGGCGCTCAGGGAGGGCGGGCTTTGGGTGAAGCGGAGGGTCTGGCCGAACGGGGTCCAGCGCTCTCATAGGATGCCTGGGGTCTGCTGGAAACAGAAGGTGAGACCATACGTCAGTGGTGATCCATGACATCTGATCCATGAATGATGCATGCTGGTCCAATCAATGAGTTCAGGTTGAACAGATGTTCAGGCACATGTATACTAACACATAGAAAACCACTTTGCATCAGCAGAGAACCTCCTGTGTTCTCTCATCACAGGCCCTGAAACATCAGGAGGGTTGAGCTACATACAGTCTGCTGCATCACACAGCTCAGGCCAGCAGTAATGGTGATGATGTCACAGGCTCTTTCCCATGTTGCACTTGCTTTGCTACTAGTGATTCTAGGACAACCATGTGTTTTAAAGTATTATGACTCAAAAACAACATGAAAACCCAGAACTTGAATAAATAACTGTGGTTTACCCCCTGTTGTGCTACAGATGCGTAGAACATTTTACAGGGCAGAAACAGAAAATGATCATATGGCCATTCAGATCTAACTCCTACTGTCATGCAGCTTTGATGGAAGCCATGAAGACAGCCGCAGATCAGCTGTTTGGGTCTGAGAGTGCTGTTGTGGCATAATACAGTGCACAAGATGTGTAGGAATACAGAAATTCTACAGTTGATAAAAGGTAGTGCCAAAGGAAAGGGCTGTCTGACAGCAAGGTAAAATATTCTAAATATAGCGTATACTTAAACTGATATTGATTTTTAGGTGGGTCTTTTTTTAGGTGGCTAAAATACATTTTGCTGCTGTCCCTGTCCACAGCAGTACAGTGCTTAGCTTCTGTGCCAGGACTCCTATGCGCTTCTCCAAACTGTCAGTGTGCCAACTCAAATCTACTGCAGGTAATACACTGACTATAGATAACTACCTCATACAACCCCACTTCAAAAGCATACAAACTATCCCTTTATGCCTAACAAAATGATTCTATATTGTCAACAAATCACATGAAAAGACAAATACAAACAAATTATTATTACGTCTCTCAGTACTTTCTGACTTCCCTAAGAATGTCTCACAAACATCCAGTATAGTTTCATTTCTAAAAAGAGCTTTTATTTTCTAAAACAGCTGGTCACTGTAGTTTTTAGTGACGTTACTCAACGAGCGGAAACAGTGCATTTATTGGGGGGCTATTTTCAGTGGCAGATTAATTAACATTTCTTGCTCTAGTGAGTATTTCCTGCAGCAGGATGGTGTGTGGTGGGATTAAGTCAAAATAAACTACCCAGTGCAACAATGTGGCTCATTGATGTGGAGGAAGGTAACATTCATACCTGATGACGTGGACATGGTTCTAGGCTTCATGTATGTGGGAGGTGGTTCAGGTTTGTCCAGGATAGCACCTGAGGGACAAAGAGTGCCATTTTAATCCAAGCTTTACAAGCAATGAATGCAATGTGAACACTGAGATGAACTGCAGGTGTTCTCATTGAATCACACAGCTGTAACTGGTAGCTGTAACTGGTAGCTATCTGGACTAATTTTGGTGACTCAAACAAGACTGGAAGGAAGAAGAAGAAAACAACCAAATTCAAGAAATTTTCTTTTCCAGCGCAACAGCAGTCTCTCCATAACAGAAGAAAGGACTTTATGAAAAAGTCCAATTAGAGTCTAAACCTCAGCCACATAGTGTAGAAATAATGTACAGTGACCCAGTGAAGAGTGACTTGTTGCCAGTGGAGACTTACTCAAACAGAGTTATGTAGGCCCACTGCTGATATAATTGGTAGGAGTTTAATGGAAGGTGCAGATGCACCCAAAGTACTGTCATTAAACATGAAAACATGGTCAAAAATGAAGGTTGGTTTTGTTTCATATTACCTATATAATCCTACATAAATTAGTTCCAGAATATGTTTCATATGCACAGTTGGCATTTGTGCAATCTTATTTTCTTTGAGGTTTCTTAGACAACGAGAGGATCATTTTCTCCCAATTCAGCTCATTCAGTTACATCTGAAGATACTTAAATTACTTTGACGAACCACAACACAAGCTTGCATCCATTTCTATGAGATTTATTTGATCTATTTGTAGTTTTATGAATAGACATAATCCTGTGCTATCTTATAATGTAATTTAGCAAGTTAATGAAATTAAAGTAACCAAATCTTCATTACTGTGTGGCTGTGATAACAATACACACACACACACACACACGCACACTTACCTTCAGAGTTGGCTTTTCTCAGCTCCTCGTCTTTATTCTACAACAGACATATTGGACAGTATTAAACGACCACAACATTAGATAAATGACACAACAAGATATTTATTACCTGATGAAGCATTACCAGCAGAAACCTGTTTCTACAGGTGCTGATCCTTTACTGCTTCTAGAGGGCTCCAAAAAATATATAAAATCTTGAGAAAATACGACATGACATTCCTGGACAATACATAATCTATGATTCTCCTCTATGAGAAAAGAAGTGAATTCTATGTTTGGACTGTATACATTGAGCTTAAAGTAAGAATACACACATATTAACCACAAAACAAAGGATAGATTAAATTCATATATACATACAACCATGATATTATTTATTCCATTATCCTGATTATACTAGTGATATTCAACATTTTCTTTGTCGTCAACAAAATTGGTTCTTACATAACCAACAATGACCTGTTGTATCGCAGAAAAATCACATGACCATAGTGAATGACTTCAGATTTGTATTCCAGGGAAGGCTGCATTACGAAGTTGTTTTACATTTGACATTAGTATTTGCATTAGTAAATCAGTGTCTTTTTGTCAGTGTACACAACACATTTTGAATTAGACCGGTAATCCAGTACTTAATAGTTGACCCACCTATTTGCTAAAATGTTTTAAACCTATTAAAAGCATCTAGTTATATGGGTTGTGTATATGACACACACAAGACACACGCACACACACTCTCACCCATCCTACCTGGTTCGACTTGGTTTCGGCAGGTGGAGTTTTGGCAACGCCCATTCTGTGCAGCATCATCTGAAGCCTCTGTTCAAAACTAGATGTGCTCTCAGATACATGTTTCTGGAAGAAGATACATACACATTTAGTAGACGTGAATATACACACACACACATACACGGCTGATTAATGACAGGTGCCAGAACCATACTATTGCTGTGGGTGTTTAGTATATTTGATGTGGTTGTATGATAAATATTGAGAGTCACTTTCCTCCCATAGTATCATAAATGTAAATACAAGTTAAGTTATTAAAATGAAGTTAAAATGAGCACATTACATTGCCAGCAGATACATTTTGGAGCTGATAGATACTGACCTAACGCTTTACGTTTAGAGAAACAGCAGAACAATCCTGTTTTAATCTAGTAAGAACCTACTCGAAAATGATGGGCGTTAATGGTAAAATTCAATGGAAATGCTTATTAGGCTGAATTTTATTATGAGTTCTTTCAAGCAGCAAACAAAATGACTTACATATTAGAAATAAAAGCCTGCATTTATTATAAGCTGGTTTGAAATAAAGGCTTTTCGCTATTTAAGAATTTAAAGCACTGGCAGTTTTGTGTGTGTTGGCTTCCCGGCTTGTGTCGTATGATGTTGTTGTGTGTGTTCAGTGTCCTGTCAGACTGACCTTACTGTGTGTGTTATCCTTGTCTTCAGGCTCTAATCCTGTCAACAGTATGAGACTCTGGCTCTTGCCCTCTCTCAGTGACCTCTTGGTGACCTTCAGTCTCCTCTCTCCGTATGGAGTCCCTCCCATCTTCAGCTCCTTCATCAGCATACTGCTCCGCTCCTGCTCAGTTAGAGGGGAAGTGACCACGGGACTGGGGGTTCGGCGTGGCAAATCAGGAAGTGAGGCCTCTTCTTGCATGTTCGACAGCATAGCGGCGGCGAGGTCAGGGGTTGTGGTGATGATGGGGTAAGAGGGAGCGGTCTCACTGGGAGGCGTCGTCGTTGTGGTTAATGTCTTGGCAGGCGCCACTGTTTCCCTCGCATCGCCTGCAAGATGGTGGCTGGTGGCAATGGTTCCTTCTGTGGTGGCGGTATCATTAGAAACATTAGCATCCTCTCCTGACCTTGCCCCTCTCTCCTTCTCTCTCTCCTTGTCCCTCTCCCTCTCTCTCTCCCTTTCTTTGGCCTCGCGGAGGGGTCGAATGAGGTCTGCAATGGAGGTCCTTTTGACCTTCACCGCCTCTCCTCCTCCCTCTCCCCCTCCTGCCTTGGCGGCTCTCCCGGTTCGAGCCCTCTTGAAGGCGAAGAAGTCGCCAAACTTTTTCTTGATGTTTTTGGTAGGAAGTGTGGAGGTGGTGGTGGGAGTGGTGGTGGACGAGGTGACGGAGGAGGGGGCGGGGGATGTGGAAGATGTAGAGAGGGATGGAACATCATTGGATGTGAAGGATGTGTCAGTTGATGGTACAGAGGGAGAGGTGATAGTGGTGGTAGAGGAGGTGATATGGTCAGACGAGGAGGAAAAGAGGGTTGAGGCTGAGGGGGTTGAGCTTGACTCTGAGGGAGTGGCTTGGGCAGGGTTTGACTCCTCCCACCGGCCTTTTCTGCAGCAGGAAGACAGCAGAAAGAGCAACAGACAAGAAGAGACACTCAGTACTACAACTACTGCTACAGGCCTCAAGACACATGCTCAGTTCAGGTACACGACGAGAAAGGTCATGCAAACAGCACACAGAGCAAAAACACCTCTCATTGATGTTACACTGAATCAGACTGACCATAAAAGTTGCCAAAATAAAAACAAGGCCTAGCATGGTTCTTTCAGTCAGGTAGTTAGTCTGCTCAACACTTTGGTCCAGAGCAAGATATCTAGAAAACTACTGGCCACATTAGCATCAAATTTGGTCTAGATATTCATTGTCCCTAGAGGATGACCCCTAATTTCCATCTGACTGTTTATCTAGAACCATCATCATAGGTCAGATTTTACCCTCAACCATGATAAGTATCTTTCAAGCAAATGACTGCATTTTAAAAAATGTATAGTGAAAGCTCTGACTGATATGTTCTGTCTTGTATTACTAACTAGAGGTAGAAATTACATATCAGATCACTGAGGTGGTATTGACCATATTGGTCTACACTCATTTCTCTTATCCTGAGTGAGTGTAAAGATGAAATATAATTATGGTTGATTACCTTATATTAAATAATTCAACATCACTCCATTAATGAATCTCTCAGTACCACTACATGTGAAATATTCAACCACAGTCCAGGACATCCACCATCAGGCACTGATGTTTTCTCTCTTAATAACAATGTGAACAAGATACATGGTATACTGTGTATAAGATAGATTAGAAACCAACTAGCCAAGCTTGTCAGGTCAACTTTGAATGACCATGAGACATGTGCCCTCTGTGTGTTGCAGACAGGTAAGTTTGCTTTGAAAGTATAAAACCAAAAGGGAAGAAAGGGTGTGTGTTGCCATGTCTGGATTCTGTTCTGTACAAATGCAGATATTAGCGTATCAACATGGAAATTTATCAGTGAGTTGCCTCGGATCATGCATCTGCTACTGATTGATTCTTAATATTCATCTAAAGATGATTGACAAATGCGGAAAACCCAAGTATGGAAATAGCAGTTTGTAAGTATGTACCAGCTTATTGTACTCCTGCCACGCTCTTATCATGTCATGAACAGCATTCTTCCAAAAGATATGCTTGCCCTCATTTGGTGTTTTGATCATGGTGATGGAGAGTGCTGTGTGTGTAGCATGTCATTCCAAAATCTCCCACAGGTGCACAGTTGGGTTGAGATCTGGTGGCTATGAAGACCATATGATTTCATTTCATTTGTCATCTGTCTGTATCCTGAAATATACAGCAAAAATACTAGTCTGGTTTCAATCGTCTGAATCGTTGCAAGAATCTTAAATGTTTTTCAATTCTTGTGCAGGTTTTTTTATAAAACCCTAAGTTTATCAGTTGGCTCAGGTCAGGATGATTCAAATGCTATACTTGTACACATATTACACATACACATATAACATCAAAGGAGAAATAAGTTGAAATAATAGTAAAATATTAGAAACTCTAGTTTTCAAAAATAAACCTCAAAATATATAGTTTGTCCCTGCCCTAGAGAATGACACATAGAAGTGTTTTTAATCAGCAAGACAACGTGGTATTTTAGTGCCTTCCAAAATGTCCTCAAACTGTGTCAATGTATTCATAATGGTTAAGCTTTGGTTAGGTTTACACACAAAAGAACTTGCTGGTCATGGTTACACAATAGGTTAAAGTTAGGGAATGACCGTGAACATGGTTTAAAGAATCCAACATTGGGTCACAAGTGGTTCAGAGGGGTGAGGATCTACTCTAATGCTTCAAAGCCCCAAAATTCCAATTCCTCAGGGCAACAGGGTTAGGGTTAGGGTTGGGCATTCACTAACCCTAGTGGACGATGAGAATCGTGGGACCACAAGGAGAATACCAGTAGGACTTACTTACATGGCAGGGCTTATGAACATATTGAGTCTAGTCAAAGCACTTTATACAAATTGCTCAACAAGATCTTTTCTAGTACACTATAAGGCCATATTCAGACCAAATCAGGCGGTGCAGCGATGGCTGGCCAGTCCTCCCATTCATTTGAATGGTGTAGTGCGTTTCGGCTGCAGGCGTTTTGGCCATTGTGGTGTTGCACTGGACTGTGAATGGAAAGTTAAGTCAGAGTCAACTTTTGGAGAAATGTAATGCGACATCACCGTGGCTGAAGGCTGCGGCAGCCAATCACAGCAGGAGATTAGACTGATCAGAGCTGTAAACTCTTCTATGAAGGAGTACAAGGATATTACTAGAACTAGGGGGAGGGCATTTCTCTTCGCTTATAACATTTAGATAACATTTAGTTAGATAGTTTGCTGTCGGCTTCTGACTCATTTTAAAAAAGAGTGAGAGAGAGTTGAGAGGAACCAAGTTCCTCTCAAGTGAGCTAGAGAGTGAATGAAGAGAGGGAGAGCTGGTCGTGAGAAAGCTGGTGAATCAGATCAATAAAATATCATTTTCTGATTGTTTCACGGCAGTTACGTTCTAGAGCAGAAATAAACACGCCCACACGGCACCTGATTTAGTCTGAATACGGCCTAAGACAGGATCCCCCTGAGAGGAAGAGTGTACAGTAGAAACATACAACATCAGCCAAACACCAAGGACGCTCAAAAGAGGTCAGAGGTCATTGATCAGGAATCAGTGGATAACCAGGAAAAGATCAAGGAGCACATTTGTATCTGAAAACAGAGACAGGGGCTGCCATCTCTTCCTCATATACAACAACGAGACCAAAGTTCTGTCTACCTCTGCCACGTAATAGTGCCTGAACAGCTGTATTTGTTGATGTGAACCATGAGATTTGGTTGACAGCTCTGAAAAAACTAGTATGTGGACGTTTGAATTGAGATTTTGTTGCACACCAAGCTTACTACGCCTAGCCACCACTAATGTTGACTAAAAATGTCATCAGTCACAGTAAATAGGGCAAAATAGCATGCTAACCAACTGACAGGAGGCTAGTGTCAGACTCAGTAATGGAGTACTTACAAACTGGCCATTCAGTCTCAATATCAGGCTAAAGGCTCAAAACATAGAACCATCTTAAATCATTTTGTTTTCAGTAATCTGAAACAGCAAAGTGAGGTGGGTCCAGAACAGACTTCAGACAGGGAATGTGTATTTATGTGGTGTTACACTGAAGGGGCACAGGGTTTGTCAAACAGTACGAAAACATTCACCATGCAATCTACACATAAAGCTACCGGGCTGAAATCACAAACATGTTTCTTACATTACATTACACTCTTATTTAAGCAGTTATCAGGAGATGTGTGGCCTTTGCTTTCTTGAAAATGCAAAAAAAACATGGAATAGTCATAATTTAATAGTCTGAAAAATGAGACAAAGAGCAACTTTTATCATGGAAAAGTATGGAAGTTTGGTTGAATAATCAGGGACCAAAGTAGTCCAGAGAGAGAGTTCTACCCTAGTGTTCTCACCACTAGGTGATTCCTGCTAATACTGTCAGTGTGTGTGTGTGTGTGTGTGTGTGTGTGTGTGCGAAAGACATTTTTTGTGTGGTAATAGTGTTAATGCATGTGATGTGTATAAAAATAAGGGCAGCAGTATACTAGAAATGAAATCAAAGAGGAAAACAGCTCCATCAACATATCACTTTAATGACAAAATGCCTCCACAACATTGCAGATGTGGTTTACTTTATCCATACTCTAGTTGCTGTCCATAGATGTAGAAATAATCCAAAAAAATCTAAATGCTGTGATGGAAACATAATCCAGGGCTTTGCAGACTCCTCCATATCAACATGCTGTTTGGTGAGTTGAGTTGGGGAAACAAACTCTCTAATTAGGGAAGGTGTGTGATGTGTAAAGTATCTCCTTTATCTCCTTTCATTTTTTCACTTTCAGTTTTCACAGCTGTCAACTTGACAATTGAGCTTTGCAGGCTGGTTTCAAACTAGTTTATTCTAGTTACTATATGCATGGACTTCCATGACTTTTTATTTTATCATTGTAGATGTCATTTGTAAGGGCACTGCAGGGCATCTACTTGCAATGCCAGCACAAGTGGACAATATCACAAATTTTGATCTGATACCAACAGTTGATACTATGCACATCACCACGCTGCAGCAGTCTTCCATTAACATGAACTTCATGTCATTTGGAGTATCCTAAATGCACCTTGGATCACAAAACAGTGTAATTTAGATTGCTAAATACAGGCTGCTTATGGTTATGAATAAACGTTATATAACTGTTTAAGAAAAATAATTCGAAGTGCTTAAACTGACAACTCACCTATAGTAAAAAGCTACATACATGGGCACTAGTGACTTTTAATGATGATTGAACATTATTTATTTTCTGCTACAACTACTACTACTACTGTCACACTGCAGCTGAAAGGTAGTTGTAATCGTTCCTCCTCACACAGAGTGTATGCAGTCTATCCATGCTAGGCTTTTTGTTGGTTACATTTGTTTACTGAGGATTTTCCCTCTTCCTTTCACTGTTGCAGAAGCTCTTGTCTTTCCTGTGATCGACTTTGATATGTAAGAACAAATGTGTGGTACTGATACTGTAGATAACAGACAGCAAATATCACAGTTGGTGACATTTTTATTATCTGGAGAAAAACTACCAAATGTTGTTTTTGGTCTGTGTATGCGTATGTGAGAGCTTCATTTGTTCTGGCCATTAGAAAGCAGGCAAGTATTGTGATGCACATCACCACTCTAAAGCAGTTTTCAGAGCCAAGTGTATCCGGCAATTCATCACCATCTACTGTGTCACACCAGTCCAGCTGTTGGCTGTAATGTGCCTATAAGTTGGTTTTAGGAACAATAGTAATCATAAAACATAAAACAACAAGTTAATGCTTAATATAATTTTTCATGCCTAAATATTACACAGCTTTGGGAGAATCCCCACACATGGTTATCAATTAAAATTGACTGACAAGACCAATATCACATCTAACATTGTCAGCATAAATGTTAAATATATCATTTTAGCAATGATTTTGAGAATTACTCTTAAAACCTTTATCAGACAAAATCCTTTAAGCTTTAGTTATTGTATTACACATGGCTGCTCCTGACTGTGTGTTTGTCTGTGCAAGTCAGAGGATGGTCTTATTATCCAGGTGTGTCTCAGTGAGCTGAGGAAATATGTTACACAAGGTATTTGACTCACTCAAGTACTGAAAATATGGGCATTGGGTCAAAGCCTTTGTTGCATTGCAGGAAGCTAATGTAAAGTGGGGCACCAGGTGAACTGTGACAGCTAATCTCTGCTTTGCAAGTGGACACATGATGTTTTTGTAGCAATATTTGGCTAAGATCTTTGATTAAAATCAATACTTTTAGATAAGACTCAGGTACTGCAGTATTGATACTTTTAGGATCAATCCAACCCCCACTACAGATCAAGAGCTGTAAAGCAGGGTGCTCAGTGGGACATGTGTTTTGTCAGTGATGACCTCTACATCTGTCTCCCAGTTCTGCCCATGGAGGATCTCAGAACTGACCTTGTCCAGCAGCAATTGCAGCCCACCAGTGGAGCTGCTGGCTGCATTAGTTCTGTTCCTCTACTATTATCATTTCTACAGGACAGTGCATTTCTGCAGTGACTGCATTTCGTAAAACCAGTAGACCAATTATAACATTTAAAATGATTTGAAAATGAAATAGAAGATTCACAGAGATCATCTAAACATCTAAATGATTGTTTAGATCAGCTATGCTTATTGGTTGGCTGCTGCTGTCAACCACCATTTGACACTGGTGAGTAGTAGAGAGGGGATTTATAAGATTGATGGGCACTGTCAACTAATCACGGCTTTCAGTCATCGTTTTAATTACATGTTGATATCAGTAAGTTGAATGGATTTCAAGTCCTGCTCTTTCATTTGAAGTATACTGCTGCCTTAAGTGGATACCTGGCAGGGAGAAAGAAATGTGTGTGTGTGCTTATGTTTGTGTGTTCAACTCACAGTGCATAGTCAGGGATGATTTTCTTGGTGAAGAACTCTTCTACTCCTTCATCCACTCTGCCCATCCCTTCACTGGCCTCATTCTCTGCCTTTGACACTGGCTCCTGCAACAAAAAACACAAGAACTTAACACACACCTTGCACAGTGTGTGCCGGTGTCTGCATGTGTGCGCTGGTGTCTGCATGTGTGCATGTTTTCCTGCCATCTACTGGAGGAAAACATAAAAAATGCAATATGTCTTTCTTTTCTTCACCATTTGTCAAAGAAACCAAATGTGAGTCACAAAATGCCTTGCTGTGAGAGATGTTTTTGAAGTGGTTCACTTAAATAATCTGTCTTCAAATTTAAAAGCAAACACATTGGGTGACAGGAAGATCTTGATGTGACTACAGTCCAAAATCATTTTTAACACAGAATCTTGTGTAACTGTACCAAGGAAACAAATGTTCATCAAAAACAGTTTGATAATCTATGCTACAGCCTATGTAGAGAAGGCAAAAGAAAAATGGGTAACGCTAAATGTAGATTACATGGTGGACAGAGAGATACGGGACTGTAAACTCCACAGAGAGCTGGATGAGAGAGAATGTCACAAAAGTCAGGTGAACTTGAGCTGAGGTTTTTCTCTGACCAGAATCAGTCCAGCGGGTAATACTCACCTGTATGCAGATGACACTATTATTTACAGATCAAAATCTCATTTATCAAATTAATGAAACTCTGTATTCACCTCAGCAGTTTTGACACTGCACAGATTTACAGTACACTTCTTGCTCCAAAACCATAACTAGCTCAGCTGCTCTGCAGCTTGTGAGTTTTAGAATTTTAAGACAAAACATCACTTGGCTTTTGCTTGTCCTGTGAGCCAGTTTGATGGCCAGTGGCAGAACAAGTATTCAGATACCTTAATTTAAGTAAAAGTTCCAATACAGCAATGTAAAAAATACTCCATTACAAGCAAAAGTCCTGCATAAAAAATCCTACTACAGTAAAAGAACCTTAGTATTATCAGCCTGAGTAGTGGTTTTACTTCCTCTGAATGATAGTTATTATTAATAATACTGAAGCATCAATGTGTAAGCAGCATGTCACTGTTGTAACTGAGGGAGCTAGTTTCAACTACTTAGCTAATTTAGTCCACTGGTTCCCAACGTAGGGGTCAGGCCCCTCCAAAAGGTCAGCAGATAAATCTGATGGATTGTGGCTAATGGGACTAATGGGAGAGGAAAGAAGTCCTGATACACAAATCTGTTTTCAGTTTTTGGACTTTTTCTCTAATCTTTGATTTTTGCTATATATAATATAAATATTGTATCATTTGAACATTTATTGAAATCAAGCCATGTGAAAGATGTAGTGGGAAAAATCCAAAATCACTATTTGGTGGAGCTGTTAACAAAGCAAAGCAAAGCAAAGTTTATTTATATAGCACCTTCACAAACACCAATAACATTGTGCTTCACAATCAAAGAAATAAAATGAAATAAAATAAAAATAAAATAAAACATAAATAAAAAATAAAAGGCTCAAGTACAAATACCTCAAAATTGTACTTAAGTACTATACCTGATTAAATACTTAGTTACACCACTGTTGATGGCCTCATGTCATTTCAAAAATGACATGGAAAAATGGAATGTGCTGTTCTTACCACGGTCTTGTTCATCATATTAATTGGAAAACATTGCCGAACTGGGTTATTTCTATGAAGATGGCAAGGCAATAACAAGTTGTCTCATCTAATTTGAATGACTTGCAGAGCTGCTTGAAATTACACTGTTGTAATGAAAGTGGCCAATAAGTTAAATCAACACTGTCTTTCCCACCTTGTTAAAAAGTCAAGACCTGAGAGCTAGATAAATTTAATACCCCTTATATTTATATTATACTAACTTCAGGGGTATTCTATTTAATACAGTGTAGTATAATCATATATGAGGAGTATAAATTTTCAGTCCATGATACAAATGAACACAATGACTGGTGGCGAGTGGAAGAAAATAGATTGGTGTGTCCCATGTTATCAACAGTCCTCTGTACTACTGACGTGTCCCTGAGTGAGTACATCGGACTGATATTTATATATGTCCTTGTCTCAAGTTGCCAGACCATTGACTTTGGTTCAAAAGTATTCGCCAGAAAAGCTATTTTGATTGACATTCAAAACAACCAACCACAGCCAAGCTTCATGTGGATTCAATAATTAAAAAATAGTTATCTTCAATAACAATGCATAGAGAGTTGAAATCATGATCTGCAGTCATATGCTTGGCTGAGTGCTGATCATGTGAATACAGTTAAATGAGGTTGGTGTGGTGGGAACCCTCTAAGCATCAGTTGGGACATGTGTCTCATTTTCTGTGTTCCTACATAGTTACTGTTGTTATATTGTTCTTAATTATGTTCCACAATGTTCCTACTGTTTCCACTCTCTCAGCACTGTTAAACAATTAGATATTACCAGTGAATATGGTCAGACTGCTAGTGATGTTGAGTGCATGATTGGTGAAGTTCTCCTGACTGGACATTCAAGATACTTTTAAGTGATAATCATAAGCCTGCTATGGAAATGGAACCTTAATAAAAACTGTCAACAAACGCCTTAATGGCATGAATTATTTTCAGTAAGTTTCAGTGTTCAAACGTCATTAAATGCCAAATTCTCTGTCTCCATTGGTCTCTTAACAGTCAGAACCTTTTAGTTTGATGTCTTTTGGCTCAGAATATGCCAGCTAAATTGGGACTGATTCCTTTTCTGTGTACAAACTTTCATTTAGTTGTATATTTTATCATGTATAAGTATAGATATCTCCTCATTATGAAAATCTAATAGTGATAATTACACCAGCTGATCATAATGATTTGTTAATAATTGTTAATAATTATATCAACATTCTTTCATGATAAATCTGAGAAAGCAAGACATTTCTATCTATAAATGAGTTCATGTTTGGGGTTCACCCTAAAACATCCATCCAGCTAACTGTCAATAAAGTGCACATTTGCAGATTTGGTTTTAAGGGCTTGTTGCTATGACAACAGCTACAGAGGAATTTTTAGCAACTTCAACGAACCAAAAACATCCAGACTCATGTCAAATAGTCAACATTCTAATCTGGCTAACTCAGTTATCCATGAAGAACGGGGCCCACATCAACCCCAGAGTTGGCCCTATCTTTGTCTTCTCTGCTAGGCTGTGTTTTTCCCTTTGTGTCAGGAAGTTGGGGGGTGGAACTGAGAGCTTGTCAGAGATGCAGTAAACCTGAGTAGGCTGGGATCAGGAGCCTTTATCAGACCTGCAATATCCTCTCACTCTCTTCCCCTGGCTGCCAACTTCTTTATTTTTGCTTTGTGTCTCCCACTCACACACTCCACACCACTCTCACAGACATTGCATACATAACTGACCTGACAGACATATCTTTTTTTATATTTTCTTATTTCATTTATATAATTTTAATTAATTTCTTCATTTTAATTTTGCATTACTGAGCACACTTCTGAACCAGACTGTTACATCTTGAACATGTATAAATCTGTCCAAAGATCTGTTTTTAAAATATGGCTAACACCAGCTAAACACCACTCTGTACTTCACAGTTACAGTAGACTGATTTCTGAGTCATCAACCCAAACATTTCAGATCATTTTCATCATCAGTTCAACTATAGATGAAAGACATTTTGTTGAGTTTTAAAAGCGATGTGCACAAGCTGCTGTGGACTAAGCAATAAGTAGCTCCGTTCAGGACAGTTGTCATGTGTAAGCATTATTCTAACTGGGTCAAGCTCAGTCTGCACAAACTCACTTATATTATAGCCTACTGGAGTTGCATTTGTTTGGAAAAAAAAGCATCTTGCTAGCCCTTCACATGTAGATAATGTAATTTCACACTGTTTCTCTGTATCTTTCTATATGTAGCAGCACAGTCAAGGGTGACTTTAACAAATCTATGATGTCATCAATTCAAAAATTAGATGATCAAGGCATCTTCCTCTTCACAGTCCTGAAAAACGCTGTTCAGTTCAAGTTATCTAAATGTTCCTGCTGAGGTGGAAAGGCTACCTTGGCACAGAATATGAGACACATCACTGAGACTAAAACTAGCAGAAGGATTCAAGTGAAAGAGGAGGACAAAGGCAGGACAGTCATGATTAGTAATGGTACATTATAGGAGGTAGAGTCAAAAACAGAGACAATATCAGGACATTTTAAAGGTTATACATGATTATACAACAGGATAACCACATATAATAAGACAGACAGTAAACCACAATTAGCATAGCACATAGCAGCAATAATGCTAGGTGAGCAGGAACAACAAAGACTGAGCAGTTCTGTTCAAATATCCAGAGTTTGTAATGAATAATACTGGATTCAGTGAGGAGAGTGAGTGTATTGTATTGCTGCTGAGCAGAGCGACATGGACACTGTATGTGTGGTAAAAACAGGTTAATAGTATCTTTTCCACTAAGCCCACCATTGCCAAGAACAACATATGGTTCTCTGGGTCGAGTCCAGCTGAAGACTTTTTTGCCCATCATTTACCTTGTTTCTCCATTTCTTTTCTGTCATCACTCCTCCGTCACAATCAATAAAAAAGGCTAAAACTACCCCCAAAAATATTTTCAAAAACTGTTTGCATTAAAGATAGGAATAGCTGTAGCCTCAGAATACTTAAAACACTTCAAAATAAAAAACATTCAAGACTAAAATTTCACAAATAAAAACTAGACTAATTTATAATAAATTGACAAAAATGAATGTATATTTTTGTCAAAAGACAAAAAACCAGGTGCCAAAATGAATACTTGAATGCTTCCAAGTCATTACAAAAGGGACATTTTCCATTCGTGAATGCAGTATTTGTCTCCAGCTTTTAGCTCTATCTATCTCTCTATCATCCAATGAAAGTAATGTGTCTCTCTTTCATTCTCTGCCACCTCCTTTACAGCCACCTGTCTCTATGCACTACATGCCAACATGGCACTTTGTCACACAATTTCTGGCTCTCTCTCTCTCTCTCTCTCTCTCTCTCTCTCTCTCTCTCTCTCTCTCTCTCTCTCTCTCTCTCTCTCTCTCTCTCTCTCTCTCTCTCTCTCTCTCTCTCTCTCTCTCTCTCTCTCTCTCTCTGTCTCTCTCTCTCTCTCTCTCACACACACACACACTTTTTACCAAGGGGCAACAGAGCTGTCTCCACACACCAATCTGCACACCCACACAGCCATGTGGAGATGGATAGTTCTACATACAATAGGCAGACAAACAAAACAACATGTAGTAAACTGCTCTAGTTAAATTTAACCTGTGTCCATAAACCTTTGAAACCATGTGAGTGAAGTTTCTACTGTCATGGCCAAATCTGTCAGTTATAAGATGATCAAAGCCTTTACAGTAACAAATGTTGATGCGGTTATGTTTATGCTTCTGTAGCTCTGCATTAAGCTGCTCACTGCTTGCTCAGCAAGCATGCTGTATTAACAGCAGGGGAGCCAACACAACTCCTCCTGTGGGTGCACAGACAACAGAGCCAGGGCAGCAGGACACTGCACACTGCTGCAGGCCTGACTGGGCAGACTACAGCAGGTAGCTTTGTGTCGTGTATGTACACCTGGTTTTACCACACCTGTCCAACAGATGCCCTCAGTGAGTTTCCCGCCTCTGTGGACCACCTGACTGCCCTTGTAAGCAGGGACTTTCCTCCATGGCTGTTGCTCAGTTCCACAGTGTACAGGACAGTGAGCAGGTTCCCTCTTGCATTTGCCAGATCCTCCTATGCTGCCTTGTGTTATAGCCATCTGTTACCTTGCCTGCACATTTCCTCATTCTGATTACTGTTAGCCTGCCTTTTCATTCTTGGGAAAGGCTAACAAAATAATTATTATCTTTATTAAAATGACTTCACCCCCTTTTTAGCAACTGTCTGCCATGTCCTATCTGACAAATTTAGAGTATTGCCTTCTGTAGTAAGATATTAAAAATAGGAACATTTCCAATTTATTTTTCAAGGTGACAGGAGGTTGGAGTCTCTCCAAGCACTCATGGTTAAAATGGCCATTCCATCACAGTGATAATGGACACAGTCCTTGCATTTATACTATTCACTTTATTAAGCATGAGAGGAAACCCAGTCGAACATGGATAGAGAAGAAAACTGAGGATGGACTGGGAAGAGATGCCCAGCTTTCTGTTAAGCTTTGGAATTCTCCACATGCCCAAACGGTGTACATGTGGCTCTAAAAAGACTAATACACTGTAGAGTCTGGAGGGTGTATTTTTCTATCACCTTTCCAAAACCACAAGAACAAAAGTGTATGGTTTGGATTAGACTGTGTTTGTCTGCTCTGACAAAGGTAGCAATCACTATTATACCAAGCTAACTAGCTTACTAACGCAGCATTATCCAAAGGCAAGGGCCATGCCATTTGTTAACTATATTATTTGTTATACTATATTATATGGTTACAGGATAAAGGTAGAGTCAGTGATTCTGGAGAAAGATTATTCAATACGCATTCAGTAAATATCACAGTTGGCTAGCTGTCCAAGCTCTGTGTGCGCTGAAAAAAAATCTTTCTCACAGAACAGATACGCTTCCATTTTATTAAAGGTATCAATCCACACTGGATCCCAGACAGTCTCACAGGGACCCAACAATTTTAAGCTTTGAGTCTGTTTCTGTCACATTTAGTGAAGTGTAATCTGAGCAGGCAGCTGTTTAAATCACACAATTATTCCATTGTATATGTGTTTTCAACTGATTTACCGTTTCAATGAATCAATAAATACTGTTGATTTTGAGCCAAAATGCAAACTATTCAGTTCAGTTAATATCTGCTGTCAGTCAGTCTGGTGAAGGCAGTTTGTCCTCTCAGCTCTCCAGGAGCTGCAGCTGACAGACGGCTGATCCTGTGGTCAGAGACGCTGAACGCAGGTCCAGTGAGAAGTGTGGAGGCTGCAGAGAGGCGGAGAGTGTGGATGGACTGTTGTGCTCACATGAGACAAAATGTTTTTTCCACACGTGATAAAGTGTGAGAGCAACAGAAGTGACTCTACAGCTGACGCATTGCTCTGAATTCTGCTGTATTTCTCTTTTGGTCACTGCCTTGGCAATGCACATGAATTTGGAGGGGCGGAGCTTCTGAAGGGGCACAAAGGGAAGAGTGTATGTGTTTGGGTGTTTAGTTCAAATATCAACAATCTTTGTCCAGAATGACTGACTCTACCTTTTAGTTAGAAAATGACCTGCTCAGGACATTCACCAAGATGCAAACATTACTATATCAGAGTTTAGAGTAACAACAGCATTTTATTTGGTTTGGTGAAGTTCTGCCAACTCAGCCACTTGCATTTGACTGAATGACATTTACCAAACTCATCTGTTATTCTTCAACCTCACGTCCCTTTCTCTTGTTAAAGTGAAGCAT